>OY970758.1:5000-1261177 GCA_963853795.1 Xestia rhomboidea
CAGCGGATTTAGACTAAACTAGGCCTCCGCCTACGTACTGACCATATCGCACGCACACACGCGCGTCAGGACTTCATCCCTTACCACACTTAGGAATTTTTCGACTTTTTCAAAGTAAATTCTCAAAATTTAGTGTTTTTCCAAATTTTTTGCAAAAATAGCATCAGTTTATAGTATAAATAGTACTCACCCTTCATCCCTGAATTCTGGTTCGCGATCCGTGTCCCGGTCTCCAGGTTGTGGGGTGAAAATCAAAATTTTTTGGTTCATAAACTGGTTTTTTGACCAAAACCCAAAATTTTTGTTCGGCACCTACCCAGTTTTATTCCATATTTAGCTAGCCCGCGCGGAGACGCGTCTCTGGACACCTCAACCGCGCCCCTAGCTCGAATAAAACATTCACATTTTTAAAAAATAGTTTTTTCATACATTGCTGCTAGTACCCGAAATCCACCTTAGGGATCGAGTCAAAAACACAATTGTCGATATCTTCACTTCTAGACGTGCGATTTTGAAGCTGTTTTCAGCGGATTTAGACTAAACTAGGCCTCCGCCTACGTACTGACCATATCGCACGCACACACGCGCGTCAGGACTTCATCCCTTACCACACTTAGGAATTTTTCGACTTTTTCAAAGTAAATTCTCAAAATTTAGTGTTTTTCCAAATTTTTTGCAAAAATAGCATCAGTTTATAGTATAAATAGTACTCACCCTTCATCCCTGAATTCTGGTTCGCGATCCGTGTCCCGGTCTCCAGGTTGTGGGGTGAAAATCAAATTTTTTTGGTTCAAAAACTGGTTTTTTGACCAAAACTCAAAATTTTTGTTCGGCACCTACCGTTTTATTCCATATTTAGCTAGCCCGCGCGGAGACGCGTCTCTGGACCCCATATAGCATATTGCTAAAGTTGTCGCTGCGCCCACTTCCGCGTACACAGCAATGACCGGTTTGACACAACCAGATCGCAGATGCATTGAGCGAACCACTAGGGTTGGCTTAATGAAGAACGATAATTGGAGTCACTTTCATAAGAAAGTGGCTGGAATTATGCAGGACCGTAAGTCAACTCTAGTGGAATCGTCAAGTTGTGTCAAGCTGGGCGACGAATTCTGCCGTCGTTTCAAAAAGTGTTTAGCAAATTTCTGTAGCAAAATAACATTTGATCCATTTAGGCCTCAACTCACACATTAAATATAATAATATCAAATTATATAATAATCATATACCTTAGATATTGTTAATAAATATGGAATTAATATAAATAATAGTGATAAAATTTAACTACTTAATAGACAAAATTCATAAGCGCAGAATACAAATTGTAAGGGCATAAAAATAGGTTTAGTGACATAAAAATTGGTAAAACAGTAAAGTTAGATTCATAAAATGGTAAAGAAATAGTTAATTTTGTAAATTATAAATATTTTGTTATAGATAATAGTAAGAATAGCGTCAGTAAGGTAGTAAAAAAGTACAAAAACTTCAAGAATAAATAAGTAAAAATAACATACCAGCTTTAAAACAAAATCTACAGTGCAGGCTCTCCGGCCTACTCTCAATAAAGTCGCAAAAAAGGCAAAACAGAGAAAACAAGGTCTCTGATCATGTCAGAGGGACACTGGCTAGGCAGGAGTGGTTTTTAAAAAAAAAAAAAAAACCTAACCTGAGCGAACCTAACCTGAGCGAACCTAACCTGAGCGAACCTAACCTGAGCGAACCTAACCTGAGCGAACCTAACCTGAGCGAACCTAACCTGAGCGAACCTAACCTGAGCGTCGATATCTTCACTTCTAGACGTGCGATTTTGAAGCTGTTTTCAGCGGATTTAGACTAAACTAGGCCTCCGCCTACGTACTGACCATATCGCACGCACACACGCGCGTCAGGACTTCATCCCTTACCACACTTAGGAATTTTTCGACTTTTTCAAAGTAAATTCTCAAAATTTAGTGTTTTTCCAAATTTTTTGCAAAAATAGCATCAGTTTATAGTATAAATAGTACTCACCCTTCATCCCTGAATTCTGGTTCGCGATCCGTGTCCCGGTCTCCAGGTTGTGGGGTGAAAATCAAAATTTTTTGGTTCATAAACTGGTTTTTTGACCAAAACCCAAAATTTTTGTTCGGCACCTACCCAGTTTTATTCCATATTTAGCTAGCCCGCGCGGAGACGCGTCTCTGGACACCTCAACCGCGCCCCTAGCTCGAATAAAACATTCACATTTTTAAAAAATAGTTTTTTCATACATTGCTGCTAGTACCCGAAATCCACCTTAGGGATCGAGTCAAAAACACAATTGTCGATATCTTCACTTCTAGACGTGCGATTTTGAAGCTGTTTTCAGCGGATTTAGACTAAACTAGGCCTCCGCCTACGTACTGACCATATCGCACGCACACACGCGCGTCAGGACTTCATCCCTTACCACACTTAGGAATTTTTCGACTTTTTCAAAGTAAATTCTCAAAATTTAGTGTTTTTCCAAATTTTTTGCAAAAATAGCATCAGTTTATAGTATAAATAGTACTCACCCTTCATCCCTGAATTCTGGTTCGCGATCCGTGTCCCGGTCTCCAGGTTGTGGGGTGAAAATCAAATTTTTTTGGTTCAAAAACTGGTTTTTTGACCAAAACTCAAAATTTTTGTTCGGCACCTACCGTTTTATTCCATATTTAGCTAGCCCGCGCGGAGACGCGTCTCTGGACCCCTCGCCCACGCCCCTAGCTCGAATAAAACATTCACATTTTTAAAAAATAGTTTTTTCATACATTGCTGCTAGTACCCGAAATCCACCTTAGGGATCGAGTCAAAAACACAATTGTCGATATCTTCACTTCTAGACGTGCGATTTTGAAGCTGTTTTCAGCGGATTTAGACTAAACTAGGCCTCCGCCTACGTACTGACCATATCGCACGCACACACGCGCGTCAGGACTTCATCCCTTACCACACTTAGGAATTTTTCGACTTTTTCAAAGTAAATTCTCAAAATTTAGTGTTTTTCCAAATTTTTTGCAAAAATAGCATCAGTTTATAGTATAAATAGTACTCACCCTTCATCCCTGAATTCTGGTTCGCGATCCGTGTCCCGGTCTCCAGGTTGTGGGGTGAAAATCAAAATTTTTTGGTTCATAAACTGGTTTTTTGACCAAAACCCAAAATTTTTGTTCGGCACCTACCCAGTTTTATTCCATATTTAGCTAGCCCGCGCGGAGACGCGTCTCTGGACACCTCAACCGCGCCCCTAGCTCGAATAAAACATTCACATTTTTAAAAAATAGTTTTTTCATACATTGCTGCTAGTACCCGAAATCCACCTTAGGGATCGAGTCAAAAACACAATTGTCGATATCTTCACTTCTAGACGTGCGATTTTGAAGCTGTTTTCAGCGGATTTAGACTAAACTAGGCCTCCGCCTACGTACTGACCATATCGCACGCACACACGCGCGTCAGGACTTCATCCCTTACCACACTTAGGAATTTTTCGACTTTTTCAAAGTAAATTCTCAAAATTTAGTGTTTTTCCAAATTTTTTGCAAAAATAGCATCAGTTTATAGTATAAATAGTACTCACCCTTCATCCCTGAATTCTGGTTCGCGATCCGTGTCCCGGTCTCCAGGTTGTGGGGTGAAAATCAAATTTTTTTGGTTCAAAAACTGGTTTTTTGACCAAAACTCAAAATTTTTGTTCGGCACCTACCGTTTTATTCCATATTTAGCTAGCCCGCGCGGAGACGCGTCTCTGGACCCCATATAGCATATTGCTAAAGTTGTCGCTGCGCCCACTTCCGCGTACACAGCAATGACCGGTTTGACACAACCAGATCGCAGATGCATTGAGCGAACCACTAGGGTTGGCTTAATGAAGAACGATAATTGGAGTCACTTTCATAAGAAAGTGGCTGGAATTATGCAGGACCGTAAGTCAACTCTAGTGGAATCGTCAAGTTGTGTCAAGCTGGGCGACGAATTCTGCCGTCGTTTCAAAAAGTGTTTAGCAAATTTCTGTAGCAAAATAACATTTGATCCATTTAGGCCTCAACTCACACATTAAATATAATAATATCAAATTATATAATAATCATATACCTTAGATATTGTTAATAAATATGGAATTAATATAAATAATAGTGATAAAATTTAACTACTTAATAGACAAAATTCATAAGCGCAGAATACAAATTGTAAGGGCATAAAAATAGGTTTAGTGACATAAAAATTGGTAAAACAGTAAAGTTAGATTCATAAAATGGTAAAGAAATAGTTAATTTTGTAAATTATAAATATTTTGTTATAGATAATAGTAAGAATAGCGTCAGTAAGGTAGTAAAAAAGTACAAAAACTTCAAGAATAAATAAGTAAAAATAACATACCAGCTTTAAAACAAAATCTACAGTGCAGGCTCTCCGGCCTACTCTCAATAAAGTCGCAAAAAAGGCAAAACAGAGAAAACAAGGTCTCTGATCATGTCAGAGGGACACTGGCTAGGCAGGAGTGGTTTTTAAAAAAAAAAAAAAAACCTAACCTGAGCGAACCTAACCTGAGCGAACCTAACCTGAGCGAACCTAACCTGAGCGAACCTAACCTGAGCGAACCTAACCTGAGCGAACCTAACCTGAGCGAACCTAACCTGAGCGTCGATATCTTCACTTCTAGACGTGCGATTTTGAAGCTGTTTTCAGCGGATTTAGACTAAACTAGGCCTCCGCCTACGTACTGACCATATCGCACGCACACACGCGCGTCAGGACTTCATCCCTTACCACACTTAGGAATTTTTCGACTTTTTCAAAGTAAATTCTCAAAATTTAGTGTTTTTCCAAATTTTTTGCAAAAATAGCATCAGTTTATAGTATAAATAGTACTCACCCTTCATCCCTGAATTCTGGTTCGCGATCCGTGTCCCGGTCTCCAGGTTGTGGGGTGAAAATCAAAATTTTTTGGTTCATAAACTGGTTTTTTGACCAAAACCCAAAATTTTTGTTCGGCACCTACCCAGTTTTATTCCATATTTAGCTAGCCCGCGCGGAGACGCGTCTCTGGACACCTCAACCGCGCCCCTAGCTCGAATAAAACATTCACATTTTTAAAAAATAGTTTTTTCATACATTGCTGCTAGTACCCGAAATCCACCTTAGGGATCGAGTCAAAAACACAATTGTCGATATCTTCACTTCTAGACGTGCGATTTTGAAGCTGTTTTCAGCGGATTTAGACTAAACTAGGCCTCCGCCTACGTACTGACCATATCGCACGCACACACGCGCGTCAGGACTTCATCCCTTACCACACTTAGGAATTTTTCGACTTTTTCAAAGTAAATTCTCAAAATTTAGTGTTTTTCCAAATTTTTTGCAAAAATAGCATCAGTTTATAGTATAAATAGTACTCACCCTTCATCCCTGAATTCTGGTTCGCGATCCGTGTCCCGGTCTCCAGGTTGTGGGGTGAAAATCAAATTTTTTTGGTTCAAAAACTGGTTTTTTGACCAAAACTCAAAATTTTTGTTCGGCACCTACCGTTTTATTCCATATTTAGCTAGCCCGCGCGGAGACGCGTCTCTGGACCCCTCGCCCACGCCCCTAGCTCGAATAAAACATTCACATTTTTAAAAAATAGTTTTTTCATACATTGCTGCTAGTACCCGAAATCCACCTTAGGGATCGAGTCAAAAACACAATTGTCGATATCTTCACTTCTAGACGTGCGATTTTGAAGCTGTTTTCAGCGGATTTAGACTAAACTAGGCCTCCGCCTACGTACTGACCATATCGCACGCACACACGCGCGTCAGGACTTCATCCCTTACCACACTTAGGAATTTTTCGACTTTTTCAAAGTAAATTCTCAAAATTTAGTGTTTTTCCAAATTTTTTGCAAAAATAGCATCAGTTTATAGTATAAATAGTACTCACCCTTCATCCCTGAATTCTGGTTCGCGATCCGTGTCCCGGTCTCCAGGTTGTGGGGTGAAAATCAAAATTTTTTGGTTCATAAACTGGTTTTTTGACCAAAACCCAAAATTTTTGTTCGGCACCTACCCAGTTTTATTCCATATTTAGCTAGCCCGCGCGGAGACGCGTCTCTGGACACCTCAACCGCGCCCCTAGCTCGAATAAAACATTCACATTTTTAAAAAATAGTTTTTTCATACATTGCTGCTAGTACCCGAAATCCACCTTAGGGATCGAGTCAAAAACACAATTGTCGATATCTTCACTTCTAGACGTGCGATTTTGAAGCTGTTTTCAGCGGATTTAGACTAAACTAGGCCTCCGCCTACGTACTGACCATATCGCACGCACACACGCGCGTCAGGACTTCATCCCTTACCACACTTAGGAATTTTTCGACTTTTTCAAAGTAAATTCTCAAAATTTAGTGTTTTTCCAAATTTTTTGCAAAAATAGCATCAGTTTATAGTATAAATAGTACTCACCCTTCATCCCTGAATTCTGGTTCGCGATCCGTGTCCCGGTCTCCAGGTTGTGGGGTGAAAATCAAATTTTTTTGGTTCAAAAACTGGTTTTTTGACCAAAACTCAAAATTTTTGTTCGGCACCTACCGTTTTATTCCATATTTAGCTAGCCCGCGCGGAGACGCGTCTCTGGACCCCTCGCCCACGCCCCTAGCTCGAATAAAACATTCACATTTTTAAAAAATAGTTTTTTCATACATTGCTGCTAGTACCCGAAATCCACCTTAGGGATCGAGTCAAAAACACAATTGTCGATATCTTCACTTCTAGACGTGCGATTTTGAAGCTGTTTTCAGCGGATTTAGACTAAACTAGGCCTCCGCCTACGTACTGACCATATCGCACGCACACACGCGCGTCAGGACTTCATCCCTTACCACACTTAGGAATTTTTCGACTTTTTCAAAGTAAATTCTCAAAATTTAGTGTTTTTCCAAATTTTTTGCAAAAATAGCATCAGTTTATAGTATAAATAGTACTCACCCTTCATCCCTGAATTCTGGTTCGCGATCCGTGTCCCGGTCTCCAGGTTGTGGGGTGAAAATCAAATTTTTTTGGTTCAAAAACTGGTTTTTTGACCAAAACTCAAAATTTTTGTTCGGCACCTACCGTTTTATTCCATATTTAGCTAGCCCGCGCGGAGACGCGTCTCTGGACCCCTCGCCCACGCCCCTAGCTCGAATAAAACATTCACATTTTTAAAAAATAGTTTTTTCATACATTGCTGCTAGTACCCGAAATCCACCTTAGGGATCGAGTCAAAAACACAATTGTCGATATCTTCACTTCTAGACGTGCGATTTTGAAGCTGTTTTCAGCGGATTTAGACTAAACTAGGCCTCCGCCTACGTACTGACCATATCGCACGCACACACGCGCGTCAGGACTTCATCCCTTACCACACTTAGGAATTTTTCGACTTTTTCAAAGTAAATTCTCAAAATTTAGTGTTTTTCCAAATTTTTTGCAAAAATAGCATCAGTTTATAGTATAAATAGTACTCACCCTTCATCCCTGAATTCTGGTTCGCGATCCGTGTCCCGGTCTCCAGGTTGTGGGGTGAAAATCAAATTTTTTTGGTTCAAAAACTGGTTTTTTGTCCAAAACCCAAAATTTTAGTTCGGCACCTACCCGTTTTTATTCCACATATAGCTAGCCCGCGCGGAGACGCGTCTCTGGACATCTCGACCGCCCCCCTAGCTCAAAAAAATTTGGTAGACTATGCGACGACGCCGTTGTAACAGTGCTGCTTCCTTAGGGTAGGTAGGGTGAATAAAATAAAAGGAAGTAGACGTTACCATATAAGTTTATTAGAAAGGTTCTAGAAGTCGGTTAAGCCGGGTCGTGGAAAGGGTATCGAGCTTGCGTTATGAGAGAACTGCCGAGAAGCGGCACTGCCCTGCAGACGTCGAGAAAATATTATTTGGATATTAACCAAATATGTAGGTGGTTGAAGAAAAATTATAGTGTTAATTTTTGCACAAGAATATGCTCCACGAACATATCTGGACCTCCATCGCACGATACATGGTTCCTGTACGTAAGCTAGCAAGTTCACAGGCCTCTTAGGTAGGTGAATAGAACAAGGAGACCTGGACCGGTATTGGTGCAGAGATAAGAAGAGCGAAGAAGTGTTGAGAGCCTTTAAGAATCAGAACCGGGAGATATTTCACGGGCTCGACGACGAGGCGCAGAGGATGGTGGTAAAATACCGAAGGAAAACCCGGAACCCGCATGCGATTCACGTTGTGCTTGGTGTGTCCTCTATGGTCTGGAGGAGGGCGATTGAAGGGGGAAAACTCCGCATCGACCTCCAGCGAGTACGCGTCGAGGACGCCTCTGGTGCAGTGCACCCGCTGCTTGGCATACGGGCACGGGAAACGCCTGTGCACGGAGCCAGCCGATCTGTGTAGCCACTGCGGTGGAGCACACCTCAGGGCAGACTGCCCGGATAGACAGATCGGCAAAGCAGCGGCTTGCGTGAACTGCACCAGAGCAAAACAAGGGGCCACCGAGCACAACGCATTCAGCAACGAATGCCCCGTGCGAAGGAAGTGGGACGCATTCGCAAGAGCTTCAATAGCATATTGCTAAAGTTGGCGATGCAACCACTTCCAAGCACGGGAGTAAAACCAATTCGGCCCAGCCGATATACAGACGAGTTGAGACGGTCACCAGCGTTGGCAATAAGCAAAGATGTGAATTGAGGCCGTTTCTTGAGAAACGGGCTCAACTTATGCTGGAGCTGGTGCCGGCGCTGGTGGATACGCCAAGCTGAGTCGAACTTGGTGATACTGTAACAGACGTTAACCAGTCTTGCAAAGAAGTTAGAAAATTTAGAAGAATTAAATAGTAAAAATGATGAAAACTTATAAAGATATTTAATTATATAGTAAATATATACCTTAGATATCATATAAATAAACGTTAAAAATAGGAAATAAAATTAAACAAAGCAAGAAATCTTAATAAGGCCATAAAATATAAGGGTTAATAATAGATATAAATATAAGAATAGTATAAATTAAAGAACATCAATAAAGTAAAATAGTATTTAGTAAATAGTTTTAGAAAAGTTAACAAAATATAAAGTTCAAGTTAAAGCACACAGCAAAACAAATTTAAAGTAAACTTTCGAGTATTTTAAAAATAGGTAATTTATCACGCATAACCAAAACGTGCATCAGTGGTCTCTCCGGCCACCAAGAAACGTTGATAAGCCAAACAAGACAGATATCAAGGGCTCTAATCATGTTAGAGGGACACTGGCTAGGGCAGGAGTGGTTTTAAGCCGGTTCGAGTCCGGCACTACCTCGACTGTCTCACAAGACAAAGTCCTGTGAGATAGTCGAGGTGTCCGCGGGGATTTCCCACTCCTGCCAAAACAAATAAAAAAAAAAAAAACCTAACCTGAGCGAACCTAACCTGAGCAAGGTGATCATGGGGTGCGCAATGACGGAAGAGCAGCGAAAATTAAAAGCGCGATTGGAGAAGGCCGGAGAGAACCTCCTCGTCGAGGAAGTGAAAAATCGAAACCCGCTTCTTATTCTTAGGGACGTGCAATAAAAGATTTAAAAAAATGAACATTCGAAAGAAACTTTTTAAAACAGAAATGATGAGAACATACACTGGAGATATCATTAGACCGATTGGAATAGCATATGTCAAATGTTTGTACAACACTCGATTGTTTTATGGAAAACTATACATTATTGATCAAAATTTCGACCCAATTTTTGGTAGAAGCTGGATGAAAGAACTACATGATATTGATATATCAACAGCACAGATGCAGATATCAGAATATAACAATTGTTAGAAGAATTCTCTTCATCCGTATTTACATCAGACCTAAAATAAAATCCAAATCACAAAGCTCATTTAAGTTTAATGGAAAATACTCAGCCAATCTTTATTAAACCACGAAGAATTCCATACGAATTAAAACCGAAAGTGGACGAAGAAATAGAAAGACTATGTACACAAGCTGTGCTTACGAAAGTTGACCATGCTGAGTGGGGAACACCTATTGTTTCAATAGTTAAACCAAATGGGAGTATTCGATTATGTGCTGACTACAAGATTACTCTAAATAAAGTAATAAAAGATGAACAATACCCCATACCCATAATTGAAGACATCTTTTCTGAAATTAACGGTGGTAAGCTTTTCTGCACTTTAGATATTACCCAAGCTTATTTGAATTTGGAAATGGACGAAGAAAGCGCTAACATGCAAACTTTGAGCACGCACAAAGGAACATACAAAGTAAATAGACTAATATTCGGCGTTAAAGTAGCACCAAGCCTGTGGCAGAAATTCATGGACAAATTACTAAAGGAACTTACAGGAGTTCAATGTTTTTTTTATACTATTATTATACAGGGCTCCTGTGAAGATGAGCTATTACAACGATTACGACAGGTCCTCCAAAAACTTAAACAGAATAACCTTCGAGTGAATAAAGAAAAGTCTCACTTCTTTAAACAATGCATTAACTACCTTGGACACACGATCGACAAGAACGGACTACATAAGAATAAAGACAAAATAAAAGCCATCACCAGCACTTTACGTCCTACAAACATCAACGAATTGAGAACCTTTCTTGGGATGGTGTCGTGTTACTGCTAATATAAATGAAAGTAAATAAGCAGTTGACAATTAACTTTAATGAAGTAAAAAATACAATAATAAATATTAAAAAAGAATTCCTAACTAAAAGCACACTCAACAGAATTTTGGATTTTACTGTACTTGATTGATCAGGGACAGGCTTAAGGTCTTGAAGTAGGTAGTGGAGAAATCAACTCCCAGAATAGGTTGCGGCGTCCTCAGGAAGAATGGCGTGTCTCCAAGGCTTTTAGAGCTCCTGGAATATAGGCGACGTCAGGAGTATGACGTGTCTCCAGGGCTTGTAGAGCTCCTGGAGTGTAAGCGTCCTCTGTGGTTCACGAGCACAGAGCGTTCATGATAGGAACGACACGAAGACCAGGTGTCCTATGCCAGGTGACTCTGGAGGCTCAGGTTCAGCAACCAATTTTATAATGCCGGAAATGAAGCTGGCGTCCCTTTTATATAAGAAATTTTCAGCGTTTTTCATAACAACTGTTTTATTTTCTTCTTTTTAAATTTCTCGAATTCCAGTTTTTGAAAATCAAAAACTGTGATTGGCCTGTATTTATAACAGCCTGTATTATTTAGTTCAAAACTTCCTAAAAGATTTCTGTGAGCGTGTTAATAAATTATATAAACTTAAAATAAGATACTGTTAACTAGTAAACAATAGTAATTAATAAAAGATTAAATTATTAGAGCTAACATATTAATAAAAATAAAAATAAATTACAGAAATCAAAGATGACCTTCTTAGTCCTAACCACTAAGAAAAACTATGACACAAAATTCAAGAAAAAGTAATTGACAGCTTGACAACTGACGTAATGTCAACCGAAAAGTAAACATTGAAAATTATTAGATTTTAAATTTAATTTCAGCATAATCAAAGATTATAAATCGAATAAGATCGATAGTATGACTGCCAACAAAAATAGTTGTCGCCGAGGCGCGACATAAGATGTAAAAGTAAATAATATAAACAATGAGTATGATTGATAGTAAAAGTGTAAGTACCTATAGCATTTAGATACTATATTTCCTAATAAGTATACAGTGTCTGAAACACGAAGATACTATAATGGCCAATTATTACAATAAATTTATAAACAATCTGGCCTCTATTACAAGTCCACTAAACGAGCGACTAAAAAAAAGAGCTATGGTATACCTGGTCCCCTAAGTGTGAAGAAAGTTTAAAAAAAAATATAGGACGAAATTTTGAGCGAAAGGGTATCGATTCATTTTGATCCTAACCGCTAGCTGCACGCGCGACTTTTTTGCACCCCACCGCTCGAGTGCGCAAAAAATTGCAAATTCTCGCGAAATATTCGCATGTAATTTGACACTTTAGATAAAAACACTTGACAATCGCAAACTACAAGAGTTATAGCTAAATAAAATTTACAGTGAATAGCTGAATAGTTATGGAATCTAAATATTACTAAAAAAAAACTAATATTAATTTGAAACTCAAAAAAAATGTAGAACTCGAAAAACAGTGAAGAAAACGGATATTTCGCTATAAAATAATAATTTGAATTTTTGTAAATATTAAATTAAAATAAAAAAGCAATAAAAATCAACAAACAACAATCAATACAAAAAACAAAAAAGAAATCAACAAACAAAAAAGCCAATCATCAAAAATAAAAAATATATATTTATGTATTTTATTTTTCTTCTTCCATTTTCTTCTTTCTTCTTATTCTTCTTCTTCTTGTTTTTCTTCTTTTTCTTTCTATCTTTCTTTGTTACGGTCGAAAATTTACTTTAGGTACCGATCACAAGCCACTTTCATCGATCTTTCACCCGCACCAGAAGCTACCAGCGATGAGCACGATGAGACTTTTTCATTACGCTCATTTTCTATCCGGATCAATTATGAAATAGACTACAGAAGTTCTGCAAGCAATTCTAATGCTGATTACTTTTCCAGGTTTCCAGTAGAAACAGATAATGATAATAAAAAAGATCAACATTCACAATTCCAGCTACAACACATATACAAAATCGACGTTAACCCAGATATTATAGCCCGAGAAACAAAAGACGGCAACGAATAACTTCCCTTACTACAAGCATTAAAAACAGGACGTACTTTGAGAGAACTCGGGTATAATGACAATGAATTTACGCTACAGGATGATTGTATTTTGGAAGGTACAAGTTTTATTATTCCTTCTACTTTACGTTCGCAAATTCTTAATGAATTGCATACTGGTCACACTTGGATTTTAAAAATGAAATTATTAGCACGCAGCTACGTTTACTGAAAAAACATGGACAGAGACAAGAAAACAAAGTAAAATCATGTAGAGATCAAAATATCATGCCAGTTAGAGCAAAACCAACCAGCAAAAGCTCCTTTACACCATTGGGAAGAGACAACTGGCCCTTGGCAACGCATCGCTCGATTTCGCTGGCCCAGTGTCTGGTTATCAATCATTCATTATAATCGACGCCTTCACAAAGTGGGTTGAAATAATTCCAGCTAAAATAACGACCAGCTCTTGGTGTATTCGAAAACTCAAAGAAATATTTTCCACTTTCGGTGTACAATATATTCTCGTTTCAGATAACGGCCGGCAATTCATATCACGAGAATTCAAAAAAAAACACTCAGATTATAACACTCATAAAACCATTGCACCATTGATACCACCCAGCCACAAACGGTCAAGCAGAACGCACAGTACAGACTATAAAGAGAGCTTTACGATCTATGGAGGGGGAGAGCGGTGATCTAGATGACAAACTGACGACTACTAAAACACGTTTTAGACGTACGCCAGGCCCCAGTACCCATTTGATGTTTGGCAGGGAAGTAAGGACCAGGCTGCACGCCATGCTGCTCAAAACAGAAAATTCTACTCATCACCCAACATTGCCGGATAATTTACGACAATTCAAACTGGGAGACAGGATCCAAGCTAGGAGTTACTCGTCACCGCATCAGAGGTGGACATTCGGTAGGATCCTGTCTCACCTGGGACATTTACACTATGAGGTGCTTACAGATGATGGCGATGTCTGGCGCCGCCATCTTTATTTATTTATTTAATTAAATAGAACGGCCGATGCCAATTACACTATTTAACATATAATTTATTTAACACGGTCATACATTCTTCTCACAAAAATTCAAACATTCTGACAGTATCACCTTCCATTCATTCGCAAACATATCAAGATCTGTGTTTGAGTTCAGGAGAGCGTTAATAGCGGCTAATGTCCGGGGAATAGGTGACTTGGAGTGTGCAACAGTACGGCAAGTTGGAACAGCCAGTAAGTGGTGTTTCCTGCCACGACAGTAATTGTCTGGGACAAATAGCTTACAGATGTCATTATGCAGATCAGGAACATCAATAATCCCCCAAAGAATTTTAAAACATACAATCATCTGATCGCGCGACCGTCTTACTTCTAGAGAATTGAAACCTAAGCAACCCAACAGGAGTTTAGTGGGATACCGTGCAAGTGCTTGTAAAGGTATCTAAGGAATGCTTTTTGAAATTTTTCTAAAGTTAACGCATACTGCTTCTCAAAAGGGTTCCATACGCACGCACTAGACTCAAGCCTACTACTGACCAATGCCCCATAAACAAGCTTGATAACGTGGGGGTTGTGGAAGTCACGACAGTTCCTTAAAACAAAGCCAAGGCGCCTAAAGGACTCCTTAGCAGTGGATGTGATGTGGTCGTGAAAAGTAAGCTTACGGTCAAAAATGACTCCCAGGTCTTTCATGGAATCAGTTCTTGTAATTGTGTCTCCATTCAGTTTGTATAGAAAGTTGACTGGGCGCCGCATTCGACCGAAAGACATCACGTAGCATTTTAATTTATTAAATTCCATTTTATTTTCCAAACTCCACTTATATACTGAATCAATGTCTGATTGCAGAGCTTGGCAATCGCGCTCAGATGTTATTTCATAATATAGTTTTAAGTCATCAGCATACAAGAGGGATCTAGCATTCGTAACTACATCAGGAAGGTCATTGATTACCAAAATGAAAAGGAGAGGGCCTACTACCGAACCTTGACTCACACCCGAACGAGTGTGGTATGGGAGTGACTCGTACAAACCCAATCTGACAAATTGTTGTCGGTCCCGCAAATAATCTGCAAGAAGCCGTAGAAGCCCTGGAGCAACACCTATCGCACTGAGTTTTGACAGCAAGACGTCATTGTTGACTCTGTTGAACGCCTTTTGAAAATCAAAGTAAAGAACGTCTACCTGGCGTCTGCGGTCTAGACTTGTAGAGACATAATTAACTAGTGTAAGTAAATTAGTATATAGTTTTTTCGCGAGAGCCATGCTGCTCATTGCACAGGTACTGTTTTACTTGCTTGTAAATTCCTTGGTGTAGGACATTCTCGAAAACTTTCGCGGGAGAAGATAGTATCGCTATTGGACGATTTTTATCGACTGATGATTTATTTGCGGATTTCGGTATGGGAGTCACACGTGATATCTTCCATTGTGGTGGATAGACTCCAGATTTTAGTGCCAATTCATTAAATATGTGGTTTAGGGGCCGAATGAGAAATTCCTTTCCTTCTTTTAAGAACCACGGAGGAATATTATCAGGACCAATAGAACTGTTGAGTTTTATTTTATCTATTCCAGTGCTTATATCACTTTCGGCGAAGTTTAGTATATTAACTAGTTTGCTTGGGTGCCTCTGGGTGGATCCTTATAAAATTTTGAAAATCCAAAGGAATCCTTAAATGAATTGCAATATCCGTTAGAATTACCCCTAAATCAGTATGAGAACCCTTAAGAACCCCTAAAACATTTGAGAAATATAAAAAAAACATTACTCTAAGGTTTGCTTGTCGTCGTCCCTGAGTTTCGCTTCACCCACTCAACCTTCGTAACCCTACGGAGGTCGGCGGCTCGCTTCGCTCGCCACCTCCCCCCTACGCTTCACTTGTCTCGCAGGTTTGCTCCGCTCAGAACCTATCTACCACCGGACAGGTTTCGACGCCTACTATAGTATTTGTTCAAACACCTGATGGCTATCTCTAACCGTTATGAAGTTACAGCCCTTTCAATTTTAGGGGAGGTTGGGGAGGTGAGCTTCACCCACTCAACCTTCCTTACGCTACTCCACTCGGTCTCGCAGGTTCGCTCCACTCAGGGCCTACCTACCACCGGAAAGGGGAGGTTGGGGAGGGGAGGGTATAATAATTCAACGCTCTTCAATAATAAAGTACAGTCAAAATCAAAATGCCGCTACGTGTCCTAGTTTCCGAGATACGATGGGGGGAGGGGTGAAGGGGGGGAGAGTGGGGAGTTTTGAAAAATGATTTCGACTAATGCATTGCCCCTTTATACGAATCTGAAAAAAAAATGTTCCAAGTCTCTTAACTTCCGAGATCCGCCTAAAGAAGTGAGAAGGGGGGAAAGGGGGGCAACTTTGAAAAATGGTTTTTACTTTTCCAAGCCGAATCTGAAATCCGAATCTGAAAATTATACGAATCTGAAAAAAAAATGTTCCAAGTCTCTTGGTTTCTGAGATACAATAGGGAGGGGGGAGAAGGGGGCGAAAAGAGGAGGTTTGGCACTTTTCCCATAGGTTTTGGAGTTCGTTGTTTACGAATCTGTCAAAAAATACCCCCCTCCCCATCCACCATATGGGAGAACAATTCTGTCAATCAGTCAGTCAGTGGTAATCTAGCTTTATATAGTATAACTAGTATTTGCGTGCTGCGCGAGCTGCAAGCAGCTCGCGTCCTTGTCCATGTTTCACTTTTAAAACCCCTAAATGTAGTAAAGATGTCAAAAATAACCCTAGTCTTCCACTTTTCAAACTCTTGTGAAATGCCAAATAAAGCCCAAAAGGATCCGAAAGGTTTCTGTCGTTCTAAATCAGCACCCCCAAATCACTCGAAAACGATACTCATATTAACATTTTTTTTTAAATCAAGTCCCCCATTTGAGAAATATATACCCTTGTAAAATCTTGAGAATCCATAAGAATCCTAAAATGAATTGGAAAATCCGTTAGGTACCTCCGTTACAAGTTTTTAAAAATATTATTGAACTTTTTAAACATTTTGAAAACCCTTATGAGCACCCTTACAGCAGTACAAAAACCCTTAGGAACCCCTAAATCAGTATGTATCCACCCGAAGAAGCCTAATTCACCTAAACTAATATGTAAAAAGTTATACAAATACGTTAAAATATATTCTTAAGCTATTACAAGTTCACAAGTTTCACAACATACTTTTACAACGTTCTCTTATCATCCTTCTTTTCACATATACACACACACACACACATACTTCCCCCTGACTTCATTCACAACCCTTTTAATCAAAATTTTACATACTTATTGGACTACATGCGTGCAAAGTGTATGTGTACATGAAAAATAAATAAATATAAATCTGTGATTATAACAAATTGTCATTGATAATCATGGCGAACAAACAGTCCAACCTATACTATCCTTCTTAATTATAAATAAATAAAACGGAACGTAAGGTAGTTTGAAATGAATACGTACCAATGCGAGATCGGTATTGAACCATGTTACTGGTCAGAAAATCTGACCGACTGTAAATCGAGAACAGTTGGTTGCCCGGTCAACCGAATGATCTGATGTAGTTCGGGTCTAGATTCTGATTCGAGTCAACTTAGTGCCAAGAACACGGTCTGGATGGTGATGAAGTCAATAGAACCGAGTGATTACGAATTCGTCGTTGAGGTGAGTTGTCTTATCAATGATGGGGAGTCAGTAAAGTGTGGTCGGTATCGGCTGATTGCTGGGATGTCTTTCGATGTCTGTGGCGCGAAAGTCAGGAAGGGAGTCGATGTCAAGTTGTGGATGAGCTATGCTATCTGACTTGTGGTGGATCGGTAGCTGCTGGACAAAGGCCTCTTCTCACACAGAGAAGGCAGCGAATGTCCGTTAACATGGGTAAAAGTGGTTGTCTTATCAGTAATGAGTCGTAGTGTGCAAAAGTGTGTGTGTAGTCATTGAATTGGTTGAATGAGGCATGGAGTTACAAGTTATGATATGAGTAATTTGGCAGATACCAAATGTATTAGTTACTTTTTACTAAAAAGTAAAAATAATAAGCCGTGGACTGCTGTGGGTTAAACTTTCCAGTACAGGGCTACGTTTTATGGGGCGGGGAGGGGGAAGGGGACCACCCCTACCTTCAGGGGCCCCACAGTTGTGGAGATATCCATGGTTAAAGTTTTGAGGTTAGAATAGCGCTATTAAGTTATTAGAATGAAAAGGGGTAAAAATTTAGTATCGTTTGGCAGGCACCACTATCATGTAAAGGCGACGCACCGTTCTTGAGAAAACCAATTATAGTAACCTAACCTCAAAACACTTTTAGAACCTGCTACGACTCCATGACGCGTTTACACACCCACTTTCTGTCACAAATGTCGTCGTCGCTCCGCCGGCCTCCGGCCTACGCTCCTCACGCCAGCAAGCAAGACTTTTCGAGATATAAGCAAATTTAGAACCTGCTACGACTCCATGATGCGCGCTCGCTTCGCTCGCATATTAAATAACTCTCTTTGACTTCTGTCCCCGAAGCGGCTTCCGCCGGCCTCCTTCGTCGGCCTACGGCCCGGTGCCCATTCCGCCCTTATTGGAAAAAAAAAAATACGCCTACTTTCTGTCACCAATGTCATTATATTTATGTAAAAACATGACATGATATTGAATAAAATACATTTCTACCGTCAACGGAAAGTGAAATGTCTTACGAATACTTTTACGTCTACCATGACAATTTATCCAACATAAATGTGCAAATGGCGTGCCATTTTCCAATTTGTATGAAACTTTAAAAAATTTAATCTCGTAAACCGTGGACGTCCTGATATTGAAAACTTGTAAAAAACTTTCCATTCATGTGTACTATCTACAAAAAAAATATCAACTTCGAAATCCTTGTCCTGCAATGGAAAGTTCATCCCTCCTATAAATCCCATACCTCAAAAATAAAACACAAAAAAGTGAAAAATTACTTTAACTTCAGAAGTCGGTGACAAAAACGCTAAATCAATCAAACAAAGGTCACTTAAACAAAGGACTTATTTTTCCATTTTTAGTTGTTTTCATGTGCTTACCCCTGCACAGCGTACCAGCGTGATGTTATGTTATAAACTGGTGTAAACAATAGACAGACATGAGATTTCAGCAATCCCAGTCCATTTGCTATCATTTATTGAGGAGTTCCGTTGCCTATCTCCGTAGTTCTTCATCAGATCTTCACAAAAGAAAAATGAAATGGGACCACTCCGAGAAAGTACTGTTCCAAAAACTACCCAAATCGCTTCAAGTGTGCCTATAAATTTTGAAGAGTTCTCTTTATTACTCCAGGATCCCATCATCAGATCCTGACTTTATGATCTTAGGACCTGGACGTATACCCTTTCAAACAAAAAAAAAATCCAAATCGGTCCAGCCATCTTCGAGTAATCGGGGAACATACATAAAAAAAAGAAAAAAAAAGGTCGAATTGAGAACCTCCTCCTTTTTGAAGTCGGTTAAAAATAAAAAGTCGTGGACGGTGCGGTGCGATGCGGTGTTGCACGAAGGTGTTGGTTTAAATGGCAGATATCAAATGTTTTAGTTACTCTTTCCTGTAGAGTAATAAATAAAGAGCCATGGATTGCTGTGGTGCACGAGAGTGTGAATGGGAATAGCAGAGACCTTAATGTCTTCGTTACTTTTTACCAGATGAGACATAAACTGCTTTGGCGTGTAAGAATTAAAATAGCGAATGTCTCGGTTACTTTTAACATTATGAAAAAAAAGTGATATTACATTGCAATAAAATAACTAACTACGTTAACTGTGTGTTGTAGGTCTATATTGTAACCAAACAAGCGTTAATTGTAACAGAAAACAGACATCACAGCGATTGTAATGGAAACTAATACTGGTAAGGTACCAAGGTAAACTGTTAATCAGCTGTTGCATAGTAGCTTGTGTGTTACTTGGGCAGAGGTACTTGTAGATGTAAGCGTTTGTTTATTTAAGAGCTACATTATGATTCGTTCAATAAAGATGTAATAAAAATAGAAAATTATGTTGTCATACATACCCTAGTATAGTTAGGTATTTTAATGGTTTTCATACCTTTATCTCTCTATAAATAAAAACAAAAGGCCTGACTGACTAATTGACTGACTCATCAACGCCTAGCCCGAAGCCCCGAACCCTTGTACCAAGAAAGATAAAATTTTACACATTGGTTCCCATTATAATGTAGACAAGGAGCAAGAAAGGATTATTCGAAATTCAACCCCTAAGTGAGTTAAATAGGGGATGAATGAAAGTTTGTATATAAATATTCAAATTTAGTGTGTTTCAGGCTGACGATTGAAAATTATTTTTTACGTGTCTCAGCGTTTTTAATAATTCTACCCCCAAAGGGTTAAAAAGGGGGATGAAGTTGTGTAGTCCTTAATTTTCGAAGTAATAATCATAACCCTTATTATCTAGGCATATGGTTGGAAGCTAACGCAACGGTGTTGTTAGAATTTCAATCCATAAAGGAGTGAAAAGGGGGATGAAATTTAGTTTAAATAATAAATAAATAAATATTGCTGGACATTAACACACAGCGCCATCTAATGCCACACTAAGCAACGAGGCTTGTGTCGTGGACACCAGATAGTTGATATACTACATAGATACTTTTTGTTTGTAAATACATACTTATTATACATAGCAACATCCATGACTCGGAAGCAAATGTCCATGCTCACCACACAAACATTTGCTCCAACCGGGATTCGAACCCGGGACCCTAAGAACGTAAGGCAGCCTCAATACCGCTGCGCTATTCGGGTCGTCAGTTTTTAATAAAAGTTTTTTATTTTTTTAAGTTAAATCACAAATATTTCGGCTTATGGTTGGAAACTAACACAACGTACATTGTTGTTATTTTTTTTTAATTTCAACCCACGAGCGGATGAAAAGGGGGATGAAGTTTCGTATTGAAGTTGTTCATTAGCTGAATTTTGTATTCAAATCTTCTAAATATATAAAAGAAGAAACTAACTGACTGACTGTGTGGTCTAGGGTGCACCCCTAGACAAGATTTTTATTGGCTCTAAAGCACTGTTTTAAGCTTTCACGGTTCATAACTATACTTTAAATGTCACTTACGGGATATCATCTGCGTTTTCTTCTTGTGCGATCATGGCGCTTGCGTCGAAATATCGGGTGCTCAAAACATTGGCCCTAAAGTTCTAAATGTAGTTAAATTCCAAACAAACCCATTAGGAACCCTAAAATAATCTACGTAATCAAATAAAATGAAACGTAAATCAAAACCCAAAAAAACTCTAAAATTGACCACATACTTAAACCCCTCAATGTAGAAAAATCCTGAAAAACCCTCAGAGAACCCTAAATTTCATGTAAGCACAAATCCTCATTCGGTTGAAACGTTTTAAGGAACCCAATCGGAAACTATTGGTTTGCGTGCTGCGCGAGCTGCAAGCAGCTAAATTTAAATAAATATCCTAAAATTCGAAACAAACTCATACACCTCAGTCGGATGAATCGTTTGAACGACCTCATCGGTCACTTTTTGGGAAACCGGAAGTAACGCGGCCGCCATTTTGAATCACTTTAAACATTTTGAAAAACCTTATTTAAAAACTCAAAGCTTTTCCCATTAAAAACAACATTACCCTAAAGTTTGCTTGTCGTCGCCCCTGAGTTACGCTTCACCCACTCAACCTTCGCTACTCAACAGAGGTCGCTGGCTCGCTTCGCTCGCCACCTCCCCACTTCACTCCACTCGGTCTCGCTATCGTTACCTTGTCCCTACACTACGGGGGTCGCCGGCTCGCTTCACTCGCCCACTCCTCCCTTCGCTCTACCGGTACCACCACCGGACAGGTTTCGACGCCTACTATAATATTTGTTTAAACACCTATTGGCTATCCCTAACCGTTATGAAGTTACAGCCCTTTCAATTTTAGGGGAGGTTGGGGAGGGGAGGGTTAGGTATACAAATTTTAACGCTCCTCAATAGTGTTAGGTAAGAATAAAAAAAAACCGCTACGTGTCCTAGTTTCCGAGATACGATGTGGGGAGGGGTGAAGGGGTAAGAGGGGGGCGTTTTGAAAAATGATTTTGACCAACAATCAGCTCCTTTATATGAATCTGAAAAAAAATATGTTCCAAGTCTCTCAACTTCCGAGATCCGGATAAAGGCGGGGAGAAGGGGGCCAAAGGGGGCAACTTTCAAAACTGTTTTTTACTTTTCCGAGCTTCTTCTATACGAATCCGTAAAAAAATTAAACACGGGTCTCTTAGTTTCCGAGATACGATAGGGAGGGGTGAGAAGTGGGCAAAAAGGGGAGGTTTGGCACTTTTCCCCTACTCGTGAGAGTTATTTGTTTACGAATCTATCCAAATATACCCCCCTACCCCTCCACCATCTGGGAGAACAATTATGTCAGTAAGTGAGTGGTAATAAACCGGAAATGGCTCGGCCGCCATCTTGAGTTTCTGAAATGTCACAATTTTCCTAAAGTAACCAGGATACAAGTTACCTGTCAGTAAAAGAACGGTGGCTGTCCGTTGACTTTGGTAGAACAAAAGAACTCGCCAAAGTCGGGTCTAACCCGAAAATTCAAGCCCTAATGGCGCTCGGGGTTGCCAGCTGAAAGTGATGAAAATGGTGAAATGTCATTTGGGGGATCTCAAAGTTGCCGGCTAATCAAAGTTTCTATTCAAAATGGCGTTATTTCTACTTTTCACGTTTTTGGGGAAAATCTGGGAAAATACCCTAAAAATTGGGAGAATTTTTGCACCACGCTATACTCCTCAACAAAACACATAACCCGTTCATACAACACAATCCAGTCGGGGGATGCCAGTCGTGCCATTTATCGCGTCAAAAATTGGGAATTTTCGTCATTTTTACAAGATGGCCGCCACACTGTCCGCCATCTTGTTTTTCTGATATGTCATAATTTTCCTGAAATCTCAAGGATACAGACCACCGACTGGTGTACTTGTTGTTGCCAACTTTTGAGTTTGGTAGAACAAAAGAACTCGCCAAAGTCGGGTCTGACCCGAAATTTCAAGCCAAAATGGTTCTCGGGGTTGCCAGCTGAAAGTGATGAAAATGGTCAAATGTCATTCGGGGGACCCCAATGTTGCCGGCTAGTCAAAGTCTCCATTCAAAATGTAGTTATTTCTACTTTTCATGTTTTTGGGGAAAATCTGGGAAAACTCCCTAAAATTGGGGAAAAGTTTTACACCAGGCAACACTCCTCGACTAAATACACAACCGGTTCATACAACACAATCCAGTCTGGGGTTGCCAGCTGTCCCATTTATCGTGTCGAAAATTGGGATTTTTCGTCATTTTTACAAGATGGCCGCCACAATGTCCGCCATCTTGTTTTTCTGAAAAGTCATAATTTTCCTAAAATTTCAAGGATATAGGCTACCGACCGGTGTACTTGGTGTTGCCAACTTTTGAGTTTGGTAGAACAAATGAA
The DNA here is from genome assembly GCA_963853795.1 of Xestia rhomboidea. Classification (NCBI taxonomy): domain Eukaryota; kingdom Metazoa; phylum Arthropoda; class Insecta; order Lepidoptera; family Noctuidae; genus Xestia; species Xestia rhomboidea. The sequence goes on from OY970758.1 coordinate 28,118, forward strand.
TTCGCCAAAGTCAAAAAGTCCCAAAAATTAAAATATTCAATATTTTTTGGGGTTGCCAACTAAAACGCATCAAAATGGTCAAATGTCATTTTGGGGACCCTAATGCTGCCAGCTAGTCAAAGTTTTTATTCAAAATGTCGTTATTTCTACTTTTCATGTTTTTGGGGAAAATCTGGGAAAGTACCCTAAAAATGGGGAAATTTATTTCGCCAGGCAACACTCGTTGACGTAACACACAACCGTTCGGTACAATTCGAACCCGTCGGATGTTGCTAACTACACGAAAAATGGATTTGAAAAAAGTCGAAAATTCCAACTGTTCACAAAATGGCCGCCACAGCGACCGCCATCTTGTGTTTTCAAAAAGTCACAATTTTTCTGAAATCTCAAGGATATAGGCCCCCGACTGGTATACTTAGTGTTGCAAACGTTTGAAATCGGTAAAACAAAACAATTCACCAAAGTCGAGTGAAAAAAGTCGCAATTTTCAAAACGTCCTAGCGCAGCCGCCATCTTGTTTTTTTTTTTTTTTTACTTTTTTTTAAAATCATTCCAGATCTTATACAGGACCTATGAGTCGAAACCCCTCCAAGTCTTTTCCCCACCGAAACCGGAAATGGACTCGGCCGCCATCTTGGATTTGAATCTCCTCTATAATTTTCCTCTACTCACTCCTCGCGTGTTTGGTGTTTTTGAGAAGTATTTCTAACCCTTGTAAAATTTTGAGAATCTATAGGCACCCCTAAATGAATTGGAAAATCCGTTAGAATTACCCCTAAAACAATATTAAAAACCCCTACGAACCCCTAATAAAATCTAAAACCTTATTTATTTTGAGAAGTATTACTTACCCTTATAAAATTTTGAGAATCTATAGGCACCCCTAAACGAATTAGAAAATCCGTTAGAATTACCCCCAAAACAGTATGAAAACCCCTACGGACCCCTAATAAAACCTTATTTAAAAACTCAGACCTTTTCCATAAAAAAATAACTCTTAAGTTTGCTGAGTTACGCTTCACCCATTCAATCATCGTAACGCTACGGAGGTCGCCGGCTCGCCTCGCTCGCCACCTCCCCCCTTCACTCCACTCAGGACCTACCTACCACCGGACAGGTTTTGACACCTACTATAATATTTGTTCAAACATCTGATAGCTATCTCTAACCGTTATTAAGTTACAGCCCTTTTCAATTATAGGGGAGGTTAGGGAGGAGAGGGGCGGGTATACAAATTTAACGCCCCTCAATAGTGTTAGGTATGAATAAAAAAAACCGCTACGTGTCCTAGTTTCCGAGATACGATGGGGGGAGGGGTGAAAGGGGCCCAGAGGGGGTAGTTTTGAAAAATGCATGGGGTCAACTCTGAGCCCCTTAATTTGAATCTGAAAAAGAAAATGTTCCAAGTCTCTTAACTTCCGAGATCTGCCTAAAGGGGGGTGACAAGGGGGGAAGGGGGGCAACTATGAAAATGGTTTTGACTTCCCCAAGCTTCCTCTATACGAATCCGTAAAATAAATAAAACACAGGTCTCTTAGTTTCCGAGATACCATAGGGAGGGGTGAGAAGGGGGGCAAAAAAGGGAGGTTTGGCACTTTTACCATACTCGTAAGAGACATTTGTTTACGAATCTGTCAAAATATACCCCCCTCCCTCTCCACCATCTGGAGAACCATTATGTCAGTGAGTGAGTGGTAATAAACCGGAAATGGCACGGCTGCCATCTTGAATTTCTGAAATGTCATAATTTTCCTAAAATAACCAGGATACAAGCTACCTGTAAGTAAAAAAACGGTGGCTGTACGTTGACTTTGGTAGAACAAAAGAACTCGCCAAAGTTGGGTCCGACCCGAAAATTCAAGCCCCAAAAGCTCTCGGGGTTGCCAGCTGAAAGTGATGAAAATGGTTAAATGTCCTTTGGAGCACCCCATTCTTGGTGGTAATGCAAAATTTCGATTTAAAATGTCGTTATTTCTACTTTTTACGTTTTCGGGGAAAATCTGGAAAAGTACCCCAAAAATGGGGATTTTGTTTGCACCAGGCAACAGTCCTTGACGAAATACACAACCGGTTCATACAACACAATCCAGTCGGGGGATGCCAGCTGTCCCATTTATCGTGTCGAAAATTGGGATTTTTCGTCAATTTCACAAGATGGCCGCCACACTGTCCGCCATCTTGTTTTTCTAAAATGTCATAATTTTCCTGAAATCTCAAGGATATAGGCTACCGATCGGTGTACTTGGTGTTGCCAACTTTTGAGTTTGGTAGAACAAAAGAACTCGCCAAAGTTGGGTCCGACCCGAAAATTCAAGCCCCAAAAGCTCTCGGGGTTGCCAGCTGAAAGTGATGAAAATGGTTAAATGTCCTTTGGAGCACCCCATTCTTGGTGGTAATGCAAAATTTCGATTTAAAATGTCGTTATTTCTACTTTTTACGTTTTCGGGGAAAATCTGGAAAAGTACCCCAAAAATGGGGATTTTGTTTGCACCAGGCAACAGTCCTTGACGAAATACACAACCGGTTCATACAACACAATCCAGTCGGGGGATGCCAGCTGTCCCATTTATCGTGTCGAAAATTGGGACTTTTCGTCATTTTTACAAGATGGCCGCCACACTGTCCGCCATCTTGTTTTTCTGAAAAGTCATAATTTTCCTGGAATCTCAAGAATATAGGCCACTGAATAGTATACTTGGTGTGGCCAACTTTTGAGTTTGGTTTAACAAAAGAACTCGCCAAAGTCGGATCTGACCTGAAAATTCAAACCCCAATGGCTCTCGGGGTTGCCAGCTGATAGTGATGAAAATGGTGAAATGTCATTTGAGGGACCCCAATGTTGCCAGTTAGACAAAGTTTCTATTCAAAATCTCGTTATTTCTACTTTTCATGTTTTTGGGGGAAATCTGGTAAAACTCCCTAAAAATGGGGAAATTTTTTGAAACAGGCAACACTACTTGACAAAATACACAATCGGTTAATACAACACAATCCAGTCGGGGGTTGCCAGCTGTCCCATTTATCGTGTCGAAAATTGGGATTTTTTGTCATTTTTACAAGATGGCCGCCACTCTGTAAGCCATCTTGTTTTTCTAAAAGCCACAATTTTCCTGAAATTTCAAGGATACAGGCTACCGACTGGTGTACTTGGTGTTGCCAACTTTTGAGTTTGGTTTAACAAAAGAACTCGCCAAAGTCGGATCTGACCTGAAAATTCAAACCCCAATGGCTCTCGGGGTTGCCAGCTGATAGTGATGAAAATGGTGAAATGTCATTTGAGGGACCCCAATGTTGCCAGTAAGACAAAGTTTCTATTCAAAATCTCGTTATTTCTACTTTTCATGTTTTTGGGGGAAATCTGGTAAAACTCCCTAAAAATGGGGAAATTTTTTGAAACAGGCAATACTACTTGACAAAATACACAATTGGTTAATACAACACAATCCAGTCGGGGGTTGCCAGCTGTCCCATTTATCGTGTCGAAAATTGGGATTTTTTGTCATTTTTACAAGATGGCCGCCACTCTGTAAGCCATCTTGTTTTTCTAAAAGCCACAATTTTCCTGAAATTTCAAGGATACAGGCTACCGACTGGTGTACTTGGTGTTGCCAACTTTTGAGTTTGGTAGAACAAAAGAACTCGCCAAAGTCGGGTCTGACCTGAAAATTCAAACCCCAATGGCTTTCGGGGTTGCCCGCTGAAAGTGATAAAAATGGTCAAATGTCATTTAAAGCACCCCATTCTTGGTGGTAATGTAAAATTTCCATTTAAAATGTTGTTATTTCTACTTTTTATGTTTCTGGGAAAAATCTGGGAAAACACCAAAAAAATAGGGATTTTTTTTGCACCAGGCAACACTCTTTGACGAAATACACAACCGGTTCATACAACACAATCCAGTCGGGGGTTGCCAGCTGTCCCATTTATCGTGTCGAAAATTGGGATTTTTCGTCATTTTTACAAGATGGCCGCCACACTGTCCGCCATCTTGTTTTTATGAAATGTCATAATTTTCCTGAAATCTCAAGGATATAGGCTAACGATCGGTGTACTTGGTGTTGCCAACTTTTGAGTTTGGTAGAACAAATGAATTCGCCAAAGTCAAAAAGTCCCAAAAATTAAAATATTCAATGTTTTTTGGGGTTGCCAACTAAAACCCACCAAAATGGTCAAATGTTATTTAGGGGACCCCAATGCTGCCAGCTAGTCAAAGTCTTCATTTAAAATGTCGTTATTTCTACTTTTCATGTTTTTGGGGAAAATCTGGGAAAATACCCTAAAAACGGGGAAATGTTTTTCACCAGGCAACACTTGTTGTCGTAACACATAACCGCTCGGTACAACTCGAACCCGTCAGATGTTGCCAACTACACGAAAAATGGATTTGAAAAAAGTCGAAAATTCCAACTTTAGACAAAATGGCAGCCACAGCGTCCGCCATCTTGTTTTTCTGAAAAGTCATAATTTTCCTGAAATCTCAAGGACTACCGACCGGTGTACTTGGTGTTGCCAACTTTTGAGTTTGGTAGAACAAATGAATTCGCCAAAGTCAAAAAGTCCCAAAAATTAAAATATTCAATGTTTTTTGGGGTTGCCAACTAAAACGCACCAAAATGGTCAAATGTCATTTGGGGGACCCTAATGCTGCCAGCTAGTCAAAGTCTTTATTCAAAATGACGTTATTTCTACTTTTCATGTTTTTGGGGAAAATCTGGGAAAGTACCCTAAAAATGGGGAAATTTATTTCGCCAGGCAACACTCGTTGACGTAACACACAACCGTTCGGTACAACTCGAACCCGTCGGATGTTGCCAACTACACGAAAAATGGATTTGAAAAAAGTCGAAAATTCCAACTGTTCACAAAATGGCCGCCACCGCGTCCGCCATCTTGTGTTTTAAAAAAGTCACAATTTTTCTGAAATCTCAATGATATAGGCTCCCGACTGGTATACTTAGTGTTGCAAACGTTTGAAATCGGTTGAACAAAACAATTCACCAAAGTCGAGTGAAAAAAGTCGCAATTTTCAAAACGTCCTAGCGCAGCCGCCATCTTGTGTTTTTTTTTTTTTTTACTTTTTTTTTAAATCATTCCAGATCTTATACAGGACCTATGAGTCGAAACCCCTCCAAGTCTTTTCCCCACCGAAACCGGAAATGGACTCGGCCGCCATCTTGGATTTGAATCTCCTCTATAATTTTCCTCTACTCACTTTATGGTTTTATACATAATTGCAAAACATACCCCTAACCCATCTCTCACCCATTCCGAGAAACGACATGTCAATGAGTCAGTGAGTGAGTGGTCTTGTAGTTTTATATAATATAAACTAGTTTGCTTGGGTGCGCGAGCTGCGCGCAGCTCGCGTGTTTGGTGTTTTTGAGAAGTATTACTTACCCTTTTAAAATTTTGAGAATCTATAGGCACCCTTAAATGAATTGGAAAATCCGTTAGAATTACCCCTAAAACAGTATGAAAACCCTTTACGAACCCCTAATAAAATATAAAAACCTTATTTAAAAACTCAGACCTTTTCCCATAAAAAACATTACCCTAAAGTTTGCTTGTCGTACCTACCGCCTTGACCTACCTACCACCCGACAGGTTTCGACGCCTACTATAATATTTGTTCAAACACCTGAAGTCTATCTCTAACCGTTATGAAGTTACAGCCCTTTCAATTTTAGGGGAGATTGGGGAGGGGAGCTTCACCCAATCAACCTTCGTTACGCTACGGAGGTCGCCGGCTCGCTTCGCTCGCCACCTCCCCCCTTCGCTCCACTCGGCCTCAAAGGTTCGCTCCACTTAGAACCTACCTACCCCCGGAAAGCTACTATCTTTCAACTTTAGGGGAGTTGGGGAGGGGAGGGTATAAAAATTTCAATGCCCTACAAAAATTAAGTATAGTAAAAATCAAAATGCCGCTAAGTGTCCTAGTTTCCGAGATACGATGGGGGGAGGGGTCAAGGGAGGGAGAGGGGGGAGTTTAGAAAAATGATTTTGACCAACAATTAACACCTTTATACGAATCTGAAAAAAAAATGTTCCAAGTCTCTTAACTTCCGAGATCCGCCTAAAGGGGCAGAGAAGGGAGGAAAGGGGGACAACTTGAAAAACTGGTTTTTACTTTTCCAAGCTCCACTATACGAATCTGAAAAAAAACTGTATCAAGTCTCTTGGTTTCCGAGATACGATAGGGAGGGTTGAGAAGGGGGGTGAAAAGGGGAGGTTTGGCACTTTTCCCATAGGTTTGAGAGTTAGTTGTTTACGAATCTGTAAAAATATACCCCACTCGCCCTCCACCATCTGGGAGAACAATTATGTCAGTGAGTGAGTGGTAATAAACCGGAAATGGCACGGTCGCCATCTTGAATTTTTGAAATGTCACAATTTTCCTAAAGTAACCAGGATACAAGGTACCTGTCAGTAAAAAAACGGTGGCAGTTCGTTGAGTTTGGTAAAACAAAAGAACTCGCCAAAGTCGGGTCTGACCCGAAACTTCAAGCCAAAATGGTTCTCGGGGTTGCCAGCTGAAAGTGATGAAAATGGTCAAATCTCATTCGGGGGACCCCAATGTTGCCGGCTAGTCAAAGTCTCCATTCAAAATGTAGTTATTTCTACTTTTCATGTTTTTGGGGAAAATCTGGGAAAACTCCCTAAAAATGGGGAAAATTTTTGCACCAGGCAACACTCCTCGACTAAATACACAACCGGTTCATACAACACAATCCAGTCGGGGGTTGCCAGCTGTCCCATTTATCGTGTCGAAAATTGGGATTTTTCGTCATTTTTACAAGATGGCCGCCACACTGTCCGCCATCTTGTTTTTCTGAAATGTCATAATTTTCCTGAAATCTCAAGGATACAGACCACCGACTGGTGTACTTGGTGTTGCCAACTTTTGTGTTTGGTAGAACAAAAGAACTCGCCAAAGTCGGGTCTGACCCGAAAATTCAAGCCCCAATGGCTCTCGGGGTTGCTAGCTAAAAGTGATGAAAATGGTCAAATGTCATTTGGGGGACCACAATGTTGCCAGCTAGTCAAAGTCTCCATTCAAAATGTCGTTATTTCTACTTTTCATGTTTTTGGGGAAAATCTGGGAAAACTCCCTAAAATTGGGAAAAATTTTTGCACCAGGCAACACTCCTTGACAAATTACACAACCAGTTCATACAACACAATCCAGTTGGGGGTTGCCAGCTGTCCCATTTATCGTGTCGAAAATTGGGATTTTTCGTAATTTTTACAAGATGGCTGCCACACTGTCCGCCATCTTGTTTTTCTGAAATGTCATAATTTTCCTGAAATCTCAAGGATATAGGCTACCGATCGGTGTACTTGGTGTTGCCAACTTTTGAGTTTGGTAGAACAAATGAATTCGCCAAAGTCAAAAAGTCCCAAAAATTAAAATATTCAATATTTTTTGGGGTTGCCAACTAAAACGCACCAAAATGGTCAAATGTCATTTGGGGGACCCTAATGCTGCCAGCTAGTCAAAGTCTTTATTCAAAATATCGTTATTTCTACTTTTCATGTTTTTGGGGAAAATCTGGGAAAGTACCCTAAAAATGGGGAAATTTATTTCGCCAGGCAACACTCGTTGACGTAACACACAACCGCTCGGTACAACTTGAACCCGTCAGATGTTGCCAACTACACAAAAACTGGATTAGAAAAAAGTCGAAAATTCCAACTTTTCACAAAATGGCCGCCACACCGTCCGCCATCTTGTTTTTCTGAAAAGTCCCAATTTTTCTGAAATCTCAAGGATATAGGCCACCGATAAATGCACTTGGTGTTGCCAACTTTTGGAATCGGTAGAACAAAACAATTCGTCATAGTCAAGTGGAAAAAGTCGCAATTTTCAAAACGTCCTAGCGCAGCCGCCATCTTGTTTTTTTTTTTTTTTTTACTTTTTTTTTAAATCATTCCAGATCTTATACAGGACCTATGAGTCGAAACTCCTCCAAGTCTTTTCCCCACCGAAACCGGAAATGGACTCGGCCGCCATCTTGGATTTGAATCTTCTCTATAATTTTCCTCTACTCAGTCTATGGTTTTGTACATTATTGCAAAACATACCCCTAACCCATCTCTCACGCATTCCGAGAAACGACATGTCAATGAGTCAGTGAGTGGCTTTGTAGTTTTATATAATATAAACTAGTTTGCTTGGGTGCGCGAGCTGCACGCAGCTCGCGGGTTTGGTCTTTTTGAGAAGTATTCCCCTATCCTTATAAAATTTTGAAAATCCATAGGAATCCTTTAATGAATTGGAAAATCCGTTAGAATTACCCCTAAATCAGTATGAGAACCCTTAAGAACCCCTAAAACATTTGAGAAGTATAAAAAAAACATTTCCCTAAGGTTTGCTTGTCGTCGTCCCTGAGCTACGCTTCACCCACTCAACCATACGCTACGGAGGTCGTCGGCTCGCTCCGCTCGCCACATCCCCCCTTCGCTCCACTCAGGACCTACCTGCCACCGGACAGGTTTCGACGCCTACTATAATATTTGTTCAAACACCTGATGGCTATCTCTAACGGTTATGAAGTTACAGCCCTTTCAATTTTAGGGGAGATTGGGGAGGGGAGCTTCACCTACTCAACCTTAGTTACGCTACGGAGGTCGCCACAAAAGAAATGCGGCCACAGCTCTTAGCGCGGCAAGTTTTTTCATATACCTTCATCTCATAACATAACAATTATAATTCTCAAGTAGTTTTACAAGTGTTGTTTATATTCAAACAGATGCTAGCACGATTCCGTAACGTGAAACTGTTTACCTTTTGCGATAAGCGCCCGTATATGTCGAGTGGTAGGCCCTTGAGCGCGCGCGGTCAGATGACTCACGCGATGACGTAACCAGGTGGTGAGGGAAGGGGGTAACCGTTATTTATGTTGGGAATCGAGAGGTTAAATGTCGTTATTTCTACTTTTCACGTTTTCGGGGAAAATCTGGAAAAGTACCCCAAAAGTGAGGAAAATTTTTGCACCAGGCAACACTCCTCGATAAAGCACACAACCGGTTCATATTCATATAACACGATGCAGCTGTCCCATTTATCGTGTCGAATATTGGGACTTTTCGTCATTTTTACAAGATGGCCGCCACACTGTCCGCCATCTTGTTTTTCTAAAATGTCATAATTTTCCTGAATTTTCAAGGATACAGGCCACCGACTGGTGTACTTATTGTTGCCAACTTTTGAGTTTGGTAGAAGAAAAGAACTCGCCAAAGTTGGGTCTGACCCGAAAATTCAAGCCCCAATGGCTCTCGGGGTTGCCAGCTGAGAGTGATGAAAATGGTCAAAACTCATTTCGCGCACCTCGTTCTTGGTGGTAATGCAAAATTACCATTGAAAATTTCATGATTTCTACTATTCACGTTTTCGGGAAAAATCTGGGAAACCACCCTAAAAATGGGTTTTTTTTTTTGCATCAAGCAACACTGCTTGATGAAACAACCGTTTCATTCAAAACAATCCAGTCGGGGGATGCGAGCTGTCCCATTTATCGTGTCGAAAATTGGGATTTTTCGTCATTTTCACAAGATGGCCGCCACACTGTCCGCCATCTTGTTTTTCTGAAAAGACATAATTTTCCTGAAATTTCAAGGATACAAGCCACCGACTGGTGTACTTGGTGTTGCCAACTTTTGAGTTTGGTTGAACAAAAGAACTCGCCAAAGTCGGGTCTGATCTGAAAATTCAAGCACCAATGGCTCTCGGGGTTGCCAGCTGAGAGTAATGAAAATGATCAAATGTCATTTGGGGGACCACAATGTTGCCAGCTAGTCAAAGTCTCCATTCAAAATGTCGTTATTTCTACTTTTCATGTTTTTGGGGAAAATGTGGGAAAACTCCCTAAAAAAGGGGAAAATTTTTGCACCAGGCAACACTCCTTGACTAAATACACAACCGGTTCATACAACACAATCCAGTCGGGGGTTGCCAGCTGTCCCATTTATCGTGTCGAAAATTGGGATTTTTCGTCATTTTTACAAGATGGCCGCCACACTGTTCGCCATCTTGTTTTTCTGAAATGTCATAATTTTCCTGAAATTTCAAGGATACAGGCCACCGACTGGTGTACCTGGTGTTGCCAACTTTTGAGTTTGGTAGAACAAAAGAACTTGCCAAAGTCGGGTCAGACCCGAAAATTCAAGCCCCAATGGCTCTCGGGGTTGCCAGCTAAAAGTGATGAAAATGGTCAAATGTCATTTGGGGGACCACAATGTTGCCAGTTAGTCAAAGTCTCCATTCAAAATGTCGTTATTTCTACTTTTCATGTTTTTGGGGAAAATCTGGGAAAACTCCCTAAAAATGGGGAAAATTTTTGCACCAGGCAACACTCCTTGACTAAATACACAACCGGTTCATACAACACAATCCAGTCAGGGGTTGCCAGCTGTCCCATTTATCGTGTCGAAAATTGGGATTTTTCGTCATTTTTACAAGATGGCCGCCACACTGTCCGCCATCTTGGTTTTCTGAAATGTCATAATTTTCCTGAAATCTCAAGGATACAGGCCACCGACTGGTGTACTTGATGTTGCCAACTTTTGAGTTTGGTAGAACAAAAGAACTCGCCAAAGTCGGGTCTGACCCGAAAATTCAAGCCAACATGGGTCTCGGGGTTGCCAGCTGAAAATCATGAAAATGGTCAAATGTCATTTGGGGGATGCCAATGTAGTCGGCTTAACAAAGTCTTTATTAAAAATGTCGTTATTTCTACTTTTCATGTTTTTGGGGAAAATCTGGGAAAACACGCTAAAAATGGGGATTTTTTTTTAACCAGGCAACACTTCTAAAAGAAATACACAAACGGTTCATACAACACAATCCAGTCCGGGGTTGCTAGCTGTACCATTTATCGTGTCGAAAATTGTGATTTTTCGTCATTTTTACAAGATGGCCGCCACACTATCCGCCATCTTGTTTTTCTGAAAAGTCACAATTTTCCTGAAATCTCAAGGATATAGGCTACCGATCGGTGTACTTGGTGTTGCCAACTTTTGAGTTTGCTAGAACAAATGAATTCGCCAAAGTCAAAAAGTCCCAAAAATTAAAATATTCAATATTTTTTGGGGTTGCCAACTAAAACGCACCAAATGATCAAATGTCATGTGGGGAACCCCAATGCTGTCGGCTAGTAAAAGTCTTTATTTAAAATGACGTTATTTCTACTTTTCATGTTTTTGGGGAAAATCTGGGAAAGTACCCTAAAAATGGGGAAATTTATTTCACCAGGCAACACTCGTTAATAAAACACACAACCGCTCGGTACATTTGGAACCCGTCGGATGTTGCCAACTACACGAAAAATGGATTTGAAAAAAGTCGAAAATTCCAACTGTTCACAAAATGGCCGCCACAGCGTCCGCCATCTTGTTTTTCTGAAAAGTCACAAATTTTCTGAAATTTCAAGGATATAAGCCACCGATTGGTGTACTTGGACTTGCCAACTTTTGGAATCGGTAAAACAAAACAATTCGTCAGATTCGAGTGGAAAAAGTCACAATATTCAAAACGTCCCAGCGCAGCCGCCATCTTGTTTTTTTTTTTTTTTACTTTTTTTAATAATCATTCCTAATCTTATACAGGACCTATGAGTCGAAACCCCTCCAAGTCTTTTCCCCACCGAAACCGGAAATGGACTCGGCCGCCATCTTGGATTTGAATCTTCTCTATAATTTTCCTCTACTCAATCTATGGTTTTCTACATTATTGCAAAACATACCCCTAACCCATCTCTCACCCATTCCGAGAAACGACATGTCAATGAGTCAGTCAGTGAGTGGTCTTGTAGTTTTATATAATATAAATTAAAATAAAATAAACTTGGGTGCGCGAGCTGTGCGCAGCTCGCGTGTTTGGTGTTTTAGAGACGTATTACTTACCCTTATAAAATTTTGAGAATCTATAGGCACCCCTAAATGAATTGGAAAATCCGTAAGAATTACCCGTAAAACAGTATGAAAACCCCTACGGACCCCTAATAAAACCTTATTTAAAAACTCAGACCTTTTCCATAAAAAAAATAACTCTAAAGTTTGCTGAGTTACGCTTCACCCATTCAATCATCGTTACGCTACGGAGGTCGCCGGCTCGCTTCGCTCGCCACCTTCCCCCTTCGCTCCACTCAGGACCTACCTGCCACCGGAAAGGGGACGTTGGGGAGGGGAGGGTATACAAATTTCAACAACCCTCAATATTTAAGTATAGTCAAAATCAAACTGCCGCTACGTGTCCTAGTTTCCGAGATACGATGGGGGGAGGGGTGAAGGGGGGAGAGTGGGGAGTTTTGAAAAATGATTTTGACCAACTCTTTGCCCCTTCTTACGAATCTGAAAAAAAAAATGTTCCAAGTCTCTTAACTTCTGAGATCCGCCTAAAGGGGCGGGGAGAAGGGGGGCAAAGGGGCAACTTTGAAAAATGGTTTTTACTTTTCCAAGCCTCCTCTATACGAATCTGAAATAAAAAATGTACCAAGTCTCTTGGTTTCCGAGATACGATAGGGAGGGGTGAGAAGGGGGGTGAAAAGGGGAGGTTTGGCACTTTTCCCATAGGTTTGAGAGTTAGTTGTTTACGAATCTGTAAAAATATACCTACACCCCCATCCACCATCTGGGAGATCAATTCTATACGATGGGGGGAGGGGTGAAGGGGGGAGAGTGGGGAGTTTTGAAAAATGATTTTGACCAACTCTTTGCCCCTTCTTACGAATCTGAAAAAAAAAATGTTCCAAGTCTCTTAACTTCTGAGATCCGCCTAAAGGGGCGGGGAGAAGGGGGGCAAAGGGGCAACTTTGAAAAATGGTTTTTACTTTTCCAAGCCTCCTCTATACGAATCTGAAAAAAAAAATGTTCCAAGTCTCTTGGTTTCCGAGACACGATAGGGAGAGGTGAGAAGGGGGGTGAAAAGGGGAGGTTTGGCACTTGTCCCATAGGTTTGAGAGTTAGTTGTTTACGAATCTGTAAAAATATACCCCACTCGCCCTCCTACATCTGGGAGAACAATTATGTCAGTGAGTGAGTGGTAATAAACCGGAAATGGCACGGTTGCCATCTTGGATTTTTGAAATGTAACAATTTTCCTAAAGTAACCAGGATACAAGGTACCTGTCAGTAAAAAAACGGTGGCTGTTCGTTGACTTTGGTAAAACAAAAGAACTCGCCAAAGTCGGGTCTGACCCGAAATTTCTAGCCCTAATGGCGCTCGGGGTTGCCAGCTGAAAGTGATGAAAATGGTGAAATGTCATTTGGGGGATCCTAAAGTTCCCGGCTTATCAAAGTTTCTATTCAAAATGGCGTTATTTCTACTTTTCACGTTTTTGGGGAAAATCTGGGTAAATACCCTAAAAATTAGGAGAATTTTTGCACCAGGCTATACTCCTCAACAAAACACATAACCCGTTCATACAACACAATCCAGTCGGGGGATGACAGCTGTCCCATTAATCGTGTCGAAAATTGGGATTTTTCGTCATTTTTACAAGATGGCCGCCACACTGTCCGCCATCTTGTTTTTCTGAAATGTCATAATTTTCCTGAAATCTCAAGGATACAGACCACCGACTGGTGTACTTGGTGTTGCCAACTTTTGTGTTTGGTAGAACAAAAGAACTCGCCAAAGTCGGGTCTGACCCGAAAATTCAAGCCCCAATGGCTCTCGGGGTTGCGAGCTAAAAGTGATGAAAATGGTTAAATGTCATTTGGGGGACCACAATTTTTTTTTTTTTTTATTTATTTAACAATTTATGTACACACTAAATATAAACAAAGTAGAAAGGAACAGAAAATAGTACAAAGGTGATGCTTATTTCTAAAGAAATCTCTTCCAGCATACCTGCGAAAGGAGAAACTAAAAAGAGATGTAGACAAAGTGTGTAAAAAAGAAAAAGAAAATGGAATACATAAAACCATAAAACAGATAACTATTTTAAATATAACATACAATACATACATACATACCTACTCATAAATACAAACAAAAACATATAACAATACTATAAATACAATACAATAACTACTAATATAATATACTTATGCAATTATGACGAAATGGAAAGGTAATGTTCTTTCACTCTTCTCTTGAAAACTGCACAATGTTGCCAGCTAGTCAAAGTCTCCATTCAAAATGTCGTTATTTCTACTTTTCATGTTTTTGGGGAAAATCTGGGAAAACTCCCTAAAAATGGGGAAAATTTTTGCACTAGGCAACACTCCTCGACTAAATACACAACCGGTTCATACAACACAATCCAGTCGGGGGTTGCCAGCTGTCCCATTTATCGTGTCGAAAATTGGGATTTTTCGTAATTTTTACAAGATGGCCGCCACACTGTCCGCCATCTTGTTTTTCTGAAATGTCATAATTTTCCTGAAATCTCAAGGATATAGGCTACGGATCGGTGTACTTGGCGTTGCCAACTTTTGAGTTTGGTAGAACAAATGAATTCGCCAAAGTCAAAAAGTCCCAAAAATTAAAATATTCAATATTTTTTGGGGTTGCCAACTAAAACGCACCAAAATGGTCAAATGTCATTTGGAGGACCCTAATGCTGCCAGCTAGTCAAAGTCTTTATTCAAAATGTCGTTATTTCTACTTTTCATGTTTTTGGGGAAAATCTGGGAAAGTACCCTAAAAATGGGGAAATTTATTTCGCCAGGCAACACTCGTTGACGTAACACACAACCGCTCGGTACAACTTGAACCCGTCAGATGTTGCCAACTACACAAAAACTGGATTAGAAAAAAGTCGAAAATTCCAACTTTTCACAAAATGGCCGCCACACCGTCCGCCATCTTGTTTTTCTGAAAAGTCCCAATTTTTCTGAAATCTCAAGGAATTAGGCCACCGATAAATGCACTTGGTGTTGCCAACTTTTGGAATCGGTAGAACAAAACAATTCGTCATAGTCAAGTGGAAAAAGTCGCAATTTTCAAAACGTCCTAGCGCAGCCGCCATCTTGTTTTTTTTTTTTTTTTTACTTTTTTTTTAAATCATTCCAGATCTTATACAGGACCTATGAGTCGAAACTCCTCCAAGTCTTTTCCCCACCGAAACCGGAAATGGACTCGGCCGCCATCTTGGATTTGAATCTTCTCTATAATTTTCCTCTACTCAATCTATGGTTTTGTACATTATTGCAAAACATACCCCTAACCCATCTCTCACCCATTCCGAGAAACGACATGTCAATGAGTCAGTGAGTGGGTTTGTAGTTTTATATAATATAAACTAGTTTGCTTGGGTGCGCGAGCTGCGCGCAGCTCGCGTGTTTTGTGTTTTTGAGAAGTATTACTTACGGTTATAAAATTTTGAGAATCTATAGGCACCCCTAAATGATTTGAAAAATCCGTTAGAATTACCCCTAAAACAGTATGAAAACACCTACGGACCCCTAATAAAACCTTATTTAAAAACTCAGACGTTTTCCATAAAAAAAATAACTCTAAAGTTTGCTGAGTTACGCTTCACCCATTCAATCATCGTTACGCTACGGAGGTCGCCGGCTCGCTTCGCTCGCCACCTCCCCCCTTCGCTCCACTCAGGACCTACCTGCCACCGGAAAGGGGAGGTTGGGGAGGGGAGGGTATACAAATTTCAACAACCCTCAATAATAAAGTATAGTCAAAATCAAAATGCCGCTACGTGTCCTAGTTTCCGAGATACGATGGGAGGAGGGGTGAAGGGGGGAGAGTGGGGAGTTTTGAAAAATGATTTTGACCAACTCTTTGCCCCTTCTTACGAATCTGAAAAAAAAAATGTTCCAAGTCTCTTAACTTCTGAGATCCGCCTAAAGGGGCGGGGAGAAGGGGGGCAAAGGGGCAACTTTGAAAAATGGTTTTTACTTTTCCAAGCCTCCTCTATACGAATCTGAAAAAAAAAATGTACCAAGTCTCTTGGTTTCCGAGATACGATAGGGAGGGGTGAGAAGGGGGGTGAAAAGGGGAGGTTTGGCACTTTTCCCATAGGTTTGAGAGTTAGTTGTTTACGAATCTGTAAAAATATACCTACCTCCCCATCCACCATCTGGGAGATCAATTCTATACGATGGGGGGAGGGGTGAAGGGGGGAGAGTGGGGAGTTTTGAAAAATGATTTTGACCAACTCTTTGCCCCTTCTTACGAATCTGAAAAAAAAAATGTTCCAAGTCTCTTAACTTCTGAGATCCGCCTAAAGGGGCGGGGTGAAGGGGGGCAAAGGGGCAACTTTGAAGAATGCTTTTTACTTTTCCAAGCCTCCTCTATACGAATCTGAAAAAAAAAATGTTCCAAGTCTCTTGGTTTCCGAGACACGATAGGGAGGGGTGAGAAGGGGGGTGAAAAGGGGAGGTTTGGCACTTTTCCCATAGGTTTGAGAGTTAGTTGTTTACGAATCTGTAAAAATATACCCCACTCGCCCTCCACCATCTGGGAGAACAATTATGTCAGTGAGTGAGTGGTAATAAACCGGAAATGGCACGGTCGCCATCTTGAATTTTTGAAATGTCACAATTTTCCTAAAGTAACCAGGATACAAGGTACCTGTCAGTAAAAAAACGGTGGCTGTTCGTTGCCTTTGGTAAAACAAAAGAACTCGCCAAAGTCGGGTCTGACCCGAAAATTCAAGCCCTAATGGCGCTCGGGGTTGCCAGCTGAAAGTGATGAAAATGGTGAAATGTCATTTGGGGGATCCCAAAGTTGCCGGCTTATCAAAGTTTCTATTCAAAATGGCGTTATTTCTACTTTTCACGTTTTTGGGGAAAATCTGGGAAAATACCCTAAAAATTGGGAGAATTTTTGCAATAGGCTATACTCCTCAACAAAACACATAACCCGTTTATACAACACAATCCAGTCGGGGGATGCCAGTCGTGCCATTTATCGCGTCAAAAATTGGGAATTTTCGTCATTTTTACAAGATGGCCGCCACACTGTCCGCCATCTTGTTTTTCTGAAATGTCATAATTTTCCTGAAATCTCAAGGATATAGGCTACCGATCGGTGTACTTGGTGTTGCCAACTTTTGACTTTGGTAGAACAAATGAATTCGCCAAAGTCAAAAAGTCCCAAAAATTAAAATATTCAATATTTTTTGGGTTTGCCAACTAAAACCCACCAAAATGGTCAAATGTCATTTGGGGGACCCTAATGCTGCCAGCTAGTCAAAGTCTTTATTCAAAATGTCGTTATTTCTACTTTTCATGTTTTTGGGGAAAATCTGGGAAAGTACCCTAAAAATGGGGAAATTTATTTCGCCAGGCAACACTCGTTGACGTAACACACAACCGCTCGGTACAACTTGAACCCGTCAGATGTTGCCAACTACACAAAAACTGGATTAGAAAAAAGTCGAAAATTCCAACTTTTCACAAAATGGCCGCCACACCGTCCGCCATCTTGTTTTTCTGAAAAGTCCCAATTTTTCTGAAATCTCAAGGAATTAGGCCACCGATAAATGCACTTGGTGTTGCCAACTTTTGGAATCGGTAGAACAAAACAATTCGTCATAGTCAAATGGAAAAAGTCGCAATTTTCAAAACGTTCTAGCGCAGCCGCCATCTTGTTTTTTTTTTTTTTTTACTTTTTTTTGAAATCATTCCAGATCTTATACAGGACCTATGAGTCGAAACTCCTCCAAGTCTTTTCCCCACCGAAACCGGAAATGGACTCGGCCGCCATCTTGGATTTGAATCTTCTCTATAATTTTCCTCTACTCAGTCTATGGTTTTGTACATTATTGCAAAACATACCCCTAACCCATCTCTCACCCATTCCGAGAAACGACATGTCAATGAGTCAGTGAGTGGCTTTGTAGTTTTATATAATATAAACTAGTTTGCTTGGGTGCGCGAGCTGCGCGCAGCTCGCGTGTTTGGTGTTTTTGAGAAGTATTACTTACCCTTTTAAAATTTTGAGAATCTATAGGCACCCTTAAATGAATTGGAAAATCCGTTAGAATTACCCCTAAAACAGTATGAAAACCCTTTACGAACCCCTAATAAAATATAAAAACCTTATTTAAAAACTCAGACCTTTTCCCATAAAAAACATTACCCTAAAGTTTGCTTGTCGTACCTACCGCCTTGACCTACCTACCACCCGACAGGTTTCGACGCCTACTATAATATTTGTTCAAACACCTGAAGTCTATCTCTAACCGTTATGAAGTTACAGCCCTTTCAATTTTAGGGGAGATTGGGGAGGGGAGCTTCACCCAATCAACCTTCGTTACGCTACGGAGGTCGCCGGCTCGCTTCGCTCGCCACCTCCCCCCTTCGCTCCACTCGGCCTCAAAGGTTCGCTCCACTTAGAACCTACCTACCCCCGGAAAGCTACTATCTTTCAACTTTAGGGGAGTTGGGGAGGGGAGGGTATAAAAATTTCAATGCCCTACAAAAATTAAGTATAGTAAAAATCAAAATGCCGCTAAGTGTCCTAGTTTCCGAGATACGATGGGGGGAGGGGTCAAGGGAGGGAGAGGGGGGAGTTTAGAAAAATGATTTTGACCAACAATTAACACCTTTATACGAATCTGAAAAAAAAATGTTCCAAGTCTCTTAACTTCCGAGATCCGCCTAAAGGGGCAGAGAAGGGAGGAAAGGGGGACAACTTGAAAAACTGGTTTTTACTTTTCCAAGCTCCACTATACGAATCTGAAAAAAAACTGTATCAAGTCTCTTGGTTTCCGAGATACGATAGGGAGGGTTGAGAAGGGGGGTGAAAAGGGGAGGTTTGGCACTTTTCCCATAGGTTTGAGAGTTAGTTGTTTACGAATCTGTAAAAATATACCCCACTCGCCCTCCACCATCTGGGAGAACAATTATGTCAGTGAGTGAGTGGTAATAAACCGGAAATGGCACGGTCGCCATCTTGAATTTTTGAAATGTCACAATTTTCCTAAAGTAACCAGGATACAAGGTACCTGTCAGTAAAAAAACGGTGGCAGTTCGTTGAGTTTGGTAAAACAAAAGAACTCGCCAAAGTCGGGTCTGACCCGAAACTTCAAGCCAAAATGGTTCTCGGGGTTGCCAGCTGAAAGTGATGAAAATGGTCAAATCTCATTCGGGGGACCCCAATGTTGCCGGCTAGTCAAAGTCTCCATTCAAAATGTAGTTATTTCTACTTTTCATGTTTTTGGGGAAAATCTGGGAAAACTCCCTAAAAATGGGGAAAATTTTTGCACCAGGCAACACTCCTCGACTAAATACACAACCGGTTCATACAACACAATCCAGTCGGGGGTTGCCAGCTGTCCCATTTATCGTGTCGAAAATTGGGATTTTTCGTCATTTTTACAAGATGGCCGCCACACTGTCCGCCATCTTGTTTTTCTGAAATGTCATAATTTTCCTGAAATCTCAAGGATACAGACCACCGACTGGTGTACTTGGTGTTGCCAACTTTTGTGTTTGGTAGAACAAAAGAACTCGCCAAAGTCGGGTCTGACCCGAAAATTCAAGCCCCAATGGCTCTCGGGGTTGCTAGCTAAAAGTGATGAAAATGGTCAAATGTCATTTGGGGGACCACAATGTTGCCAGCTAGTCAAAGTCTCCATTCAAAATGTCGTTATTTCTACTTTTCATGTTTTTGGGGAAAATCTGGGAAAACTCCCTAAAATTGGGAAAAAATTTTGCACCAGGCAACACTCCTTGACAAATTACACAACCAGTTCATACAACACAATCCAGTTGGGGGTTGCCAGCTGTCCCATTTATCGTGTCGAAAATTGGGATTTTTCGTAATTTTTACAAGATGGCTGCCACACTGTCCGCCATCTTGTTTTTCTGAAATGTCATAATTTTCCTGAAATCTCAAGGATATAGGCTACCGATCGGTGTACTTGGTGTTGCCAACTTTTGAGTTTGGTAGAACAAATGAATTCGCCAAAGTCAAAAAGTCCCAAAAATTAAAATATTCAATATTTTTTGGGGTTGCCAACTAAAACGCACCAAAATGGTCAAATGTCATTTGGGGGACCCTAATGCTGCCAGCTAGTCAAAGTCTTTATTCAAAATGTCGTTATTTCTACTTTTCATGTTTTTGGGGAAAATCTGGGAAAGTACCCTAAAAATGGGGAAATTTATTTCGCCAGGCAACACTCGTTGACGTAACACACAACCGCTCGGTACAACTTGAACCCGTCAGATGTTGCCAACTACACAAAAACTGGATTAGAAAAAAGTCGAAAATTCCAACTTTTCACAAAATGGCCGCCACACCGTCCGCCATCTTGTTTTTCTGAAAAGTCCCAATTTTTCTGAAATCTCAAGGATATAGGCCACCGATAAATGCACTTGGTGTTGCCAACTTTTGGAATCGGTAGAACAAAACAATTCGTCATAGTCAAGTGGAAAAAGTCGCAATTTTCAAAACGTCCTAGCGCAGCCGCCATCTTGTTTTTTTTTTTTTTTTTACTTTTTTTTTAAATCATTCCAGATCTTATACAGGACCTATGAGTCGAAACTCCTCCAAGTCTTTTCCCCACCGAAACCGGAAATGGACTCGGCCGCCATCTTGGATTTGAATCTTCTCTATAATTTTCCTCTACTCAGTCTATGGTTTTGTACATTATTGCAAAACATACCCCTAACCCATCTCTCACCCATTCCGAGAAACGACATGTCAATGAGTCAGTGAGTGGCTTTGTAGTTTTATATAATATAAACTAGTTTGCTTGGGTGCGCGAGCTGCGCGCAGCTCGCGTGTTTGGTGTTTTAGAGACGTATTACTTACCCTTATAAAATTTTGAGAATCTATAGGCACCCCTAAATGAATTGGAAAATCCGTAAGAATTACCCCTAAAACAGTATGAAAACCCCTACGGACCCCTAATAAAACCTAATTTAAAAACTCAGACCTTTTCCATAAAAAAAATAACTCTAAAGTTTGCTGAGTTACGCTTCACCCATTCAATCATCGTTACGCTACGGAGGTCACCGGCTCGCTTCGCTCGCCACCTCCCCCCTTCGCTCCACTCAGGACCTACCTGCCACCGAAAAGGGGAGGTTGGGGAGGGGAGGGTATACAAATTTCAACAACCCTCAACAATAAAGTATAGTCAAAATCAAAATGCCGCTACGTGTCCTAGTTTCCGAGATACGATGGAAGGAGGGGTGAAGGGGGGAGAGTGGGGAGTTTTGAAAAATGATTTTGACGAACTCTTTGCCCCTTCTTACGAATGTGAAAAAAAAAATGTTCCAAGTCTCTTAACTTCTGAGATCCGCCTAAAGAGGCGGGGAGAAGGGGGGCAAAGGGGCAACTTTGAAAAATGGTTTTTACTTTTCCAAGCCTCCTCTATACGAATCTGTAAAAAAAAATGTACCAAGTCTCTTGGTTTCCGAGATTCCGAGATACGATAGGGAGGGGTGAGAAGGGGGGTGAAAAGGGGAGGTTTGGCACTTTTCCCATAGGTTTGAGAGTTAGTTGTTTGCGAATCTGTAAAAATATACCTACCTCCCCATCCACCATCTGGGAGATCAATTCTATACGATGGGGGGAGGGGTGAAGAGGGGAGAGTGGGGAGTTTTGAAAAATGATTTTGACCAACTCTTTGCCCCTTCTTACGAATCTGAAAAAAAAATGTTCCAAATCTCTTAACTTCTGAGATCCGCCTAAAGGGGCGGGGAGAAGGGGGGCAAAGGGGCAACTTTGAAAAATGGTTTTTACTTTTCCAAGCCTCCTCTATACGAATCTGAAAAAAAAAATGTACCAAGTCTCTTGGTTTCCGAGATTCCGAGATACGATAGGGAGGGGTGAGAAGGGGGGTGAAAAGGGGAGGTTTGGCACTTTTCCCATAGGTTTGAGAGTTAGTTGTTTGCGAATCTGTAAAAATATACCTACCTCCCCATCCACCATCTGGGAGATCAATTCTATACGATGGGGGGAGGGGTGAAAGGGGGAGAGTGGGGAGTTTTGAAAAATGATTTTGACCAACTCTTTGCCCCTTCTTACGAATCTGAAAAAAAAAATGTTCCAAGTCTCTTAACTTCTGAGATCCGCCTAAAGGGGCGGGGAGAAGGGGGGCAAAGGGGCAACTTTGAAAAATGGTTTTTACTTTTCCAAGCCTCCTCTATACGAATCTGAAAAAAAAATGTACCAAGTCTCTTGGTTTCCGAGATTCCGAGATACGATAGGGAGGGGTGAGAAGGGGGGTGAAAAGGGGAGGTTTGGCACTTTTCCCATAGGTTTGAGAGTTAGTTGTTTACGAATCTGTAAAAATATACCCCACTCGCCCTCCACCATCTGGGAGAACAATTATGTCAGTGAGTGAGTGGTAATAAACCGGAAATGGCACGGTCGCCATCTTGAATTTTTGAAATGTCACAATTTTCCTAAAGTAACCAGGATACAAGGTACCTGTCAGTAAAAAAACGGTGGCTGTTCGTTGAATTTGGTAAAACAAAAGAACTCGCCAAAGTCGGGTCTAACCCGAAAATTCAAGCCCTAATAGCGCTCGGGGTTGCCAGTTGAAAGTGATGAAAATGGTGAAATGTCATTTGGGGGATCCCAAAGTTGCCGGCTAATCAAAGTTTCTATTCAAAATGGCGTTATTTCTACTTTTCACGTTTTTGGGGAAAATCTGGGAAAATACCCTTAAAATTGGGAGAATTTTTGCACCCGGCTATACTCCTCAACAAAACACATAACCCGTTTATACAACACAATCCAGTCGGGGGATGCCAGTCGTGCCATTTATCGCGTCAAAAACTGGAAATTTTCGTCATTTTTACAAGATGGCCGCGACACTGTCCGCCATCTTGTTTTTCTGATATGTCATAATTTTCCTGAAATCTCAAGGATACAGACCACCGACTGGTGTACTTGTTGTTGCCAACTTTTGAGTTTGGTAGAACAAAAGAACTCGCCAAAGTCGGGTCTGACCCGAAACTTCAAGCCAAAATGGTTCTCGGGGTTGCCAGCTAAAAGTGATGAAAATGGTCAAATGTCATTTAAGGGACCACAATGTTGCTAGCTAGTCAAAGTCTCCATTCAAAATGTCGTTATTTCTACTTTTCATGTTTTTGGGGAAAATCTGGGAAAACTCCCAAAAAATGGGGAAAATTTTTGCACCAGGCAACACTCCTCGATTAAATACACAACCGGTTCATACAACACAATCCAGTCGGGGGTTGCCAGCTGTCCCATCTATCGTGTCGAAAATTGGGATTTTTCGTCATTTTTACAAGATGGCCGCCACACTGTCCGCCATCTTGTTTTTCTGAAATGTCATAATTTTCCTAAAATCTCAAGGATATATGCTACAAATCGATGTACTTGGTGTTGCCAACTTTTGAGTTTGGTAGAACAAATGAATTCGCCAAAGTCAAAAAGTCCCAAAAATTAAAATATTCAATATTTTTTGGGGTTGCCAACTAAAACGCACCAAAATGGTCAAATTTCATTTGGGGGACCCCAATGTTGCCAGCTAGTTAAAGTCTTCAGTCGAATTGTCGTTTTTTCTACTTTTCATGTTTTTGGGGAAAATCTGGGAAAGTACCCTAAAAATGGGGAAATTTATTTCACCAGGCAACACTCGTTGTTGTAACACACAACCGCTCTGTACAACTCGAACCCGTCAGATGTTGCCAACTACACGAAAAATGGATTTGAAAAAAGTCGAAAATTCCAACTGTTTACAAAATGGCCGCCACAGCGTCCGCCATGTTGTTTTTTTTTAAAGTCACAATTTTTCTGAAATCTCAAGGATATAGGGCCTCGACTGGTGTACTTGGTGTTGCCAATGTTTGAAATCGGTTGAACAAAACAATTTACCAAAGTCGAGTGAAAAAAGAAGCAATTTTCAAAACGTCCTAGCGCAGCCGCCATCTTGTTTTTTTTTTTTTTTTTCCTTTTTTTTTAAATCATTCCAGATCTTATACAGGACCTATGAGTCGAAACTCCTCCAAGTCTTTTCCCCACCGAAACCGGAAATGGACTCGGCCGCCATCTTGGATTTGAATCTCCTCTATAATTTTCCTCTACTCAGTCTATGGTTTTATACATTATTGCAAAACATACCCCTAACCCATCTCTCACCCAATCCGAGAATGGACATGTCAATGAGTGAGTGAGTGAGTGGTCTTGTAGTTTTATATAATATAAACTAGTTTGCTTGGGTGCGCGAGCTGCGCGCAGCTCGCGTGTTTGGTGTTTTAGAGACGTATTACTTACCCTTATAAAATTTTGAGTATCTATAGGCACCCCTAAATGAATTGGAAAATCCGTAAGAATTACCCCTAAAACAGTATGAAAACCCCTACGGACCCCTAATAAAACCTTATTTAAAAACTCAGACCTCTTCCATAAAAAAAATAACTCTAAAGTTTGCTGAGTTACGCTTCACCCATTCAATCATCGTTACGCTACGGAGGTCGCCGGCTCGCTTCGCTCGCCACCTCCCCCCTTCGCTCCACTCAGAACCTACCTGCCACCGGAAAGGGGAGGTTGGGGAGGGGAGGGTATACAAATTTCAACAACCCTCAATAATAAAGTATAGTCAAAATCAAAATGCCGCTACGTGTCCTAGTTTCCGAGATACGATGGGGGGAGGGGTGAAGGGGGGAGAGTGGGGAGTTTTGAAAAATGATTTTGACCAACTCTTTGCCCCTTCTTACGAATCTGAAAAAAAAAATGTTCCAAGTCTCTTAACTTCTGAGATCCGCCTAAAGGGGCGGGGAGAAGGGGGGCAAAGGGGCAACTTTGAAAAATGGTTTTTACTTTTCCAAGCCTCCTCTATACGAATCTGAAAAAAAAAATGTACCAAGTCTCTTGGTTTCCGAGATACGATAGGGAGGGGTGAAAAGGGGGGTGAAAAGGGGAGGTTTGACACTTTTCCCATAGGTTTGAGAGTTAGTTGTTTACGAATCTGTAAAAATATACCTACCTCCCCATCCACCATCTGGGAGATCAATTCTATACGATGGTGGGAGGGGTGAAGGGGGGAGAGTGGGGAGTTTTGAAAAATATTTTTGACCAACTCTTTGCCCCTTCTTACGAATCTGAAAAAAAAAATGTTCCAAGTCTCTTAACTTCTGAGATCCGCCTAAAGGGGCGGGGAGAAGGGGGGCAAAGGGGCAACTTTGAAAAATGGTTTTTACTTTTCCAAGCCTCCTCTATACGAATCTGAAAAAAATAATGTTCCAAGTCTCTTGGTTTCCGAGACACGATAGGGAGGGGTGAGAAGGGGGTGAAAAGGGGAGGTTTGGCACTTTTCCCATAGGTTTGAGAGTTAGTTGTTTACGAATCTGTAAAAATATACCCCACTCGCCCTCCACCATCTGGGAGAACAATTATGTCAGTGAGTGAGTGGTAATAAACCGGAAATGGCACGGTCGCCATCTTGAATTTTAAAAATGTCACAATTTTCCTAAAGTAACCAGGATACAAGGTACCTGTCAGTAAAAAAACGGTGGCTGTTCGTTGACTTTGGTAAAACAAAAGAACTCGCCAAAGTCGGATCTGACCCGAAAATTCAAGCCCCAATGGCTCTCGGGGTTGCCAGCTAAAAGTGATGAAAATGGTCAAATGTCATTTGGGGGACCATAATGTTGCCAGCTAGTCAAAAGTTCCATTCAAAATGTCGTTAATTCTACTTTTCATGTTTTTGGGGAAAATCTGGGAAAACTCCCTAAAAATGGGGAAAATTTTTGCACCAGGCAACACTCCTCGATTAATACACAACCGGTTCATACAACACAATCCAGTCGGGGGTTGCCAGCTGTCCCATTTATCGTGTCGAAAATTGGGATTTTTCGTCATTTTTACAAGATGGCCGCCACACTGTCCGCCATCTTGTTTTTCTGAAATGTCATAATTTTCCTGAAATCTCAAGGATACAGGCCACCGACTGCTGTTCTTGGTGTTGCCAACTTTTGAGTTTGGTAGAACAAAAGAACTCGCCAAAGTCGGGTCTGACCCGAAAATTCAAGCCCCAATGGCTCTCGGGGTTGCCAGCTAAAAGTGATGAAAATGGTCAAATGTCATTTGGGGGACCATAATGTTGCCAGCTAGTCAAAGTCTCCATTCAAAATGTCGTTATTTCTTCTTTTCATGTTTTTGGGGAAAATCTGGGAAAACTCCCTAAAAATGGGGAAAATTTTTGCACCAGGCAACACTCTTTGATTAAATACACAACCGGTTCATACAACACAATCCAGTCGGGGGTTGCCAGCTGTCCCATTTATCGTGTCGAAAATTGGGATTTTTCGTCATTTTTACAAGATGGCCGCCACTCTGTCCGCCATCTTGTTTTTCTGAAATGTCATAATTTTCCTGAAATCTCAAGGATATAGGCTACCGATCGGTGTACTTGGTGTTGCCAACTTTTGAGTTTGGTAGAACAAATGAATTCGCCAAAGTCAAAAAGTCCCAAAAATTAAAATATTTAATATTTTTTGGGGTTGCCAAGTAAAACGCACCAAAATGGTCAAATGTCATTTGGGGGACCCTAATGCTGCCAGCTAGTCAAAGTCTTTATTCAAAATGTCGTTATTTCTACTTTTCATGTTTTTGGGGAAAATCTGGGAAAGTACCCTAAAAATGGGGAAATTTATTTCGCCAGGCAACACTCGTTGACGTAACACACAACCGCTCGGTACAACTTGAACCCGTCAGATGTTGCCAACTACACAAAAACTGGATTTGAAAAAAGTCGAAAATTCCAACTTTTCACAAAATGGCCGCAACACCGTCCGCCATCTTGTTTTTCTGAAAAGTCCCAATTTTTCTGAAATCTCAAGGATATAGGCCACCGATTAATGCACTTGGTGTTGCCAACTTTTGGAATCGGTAGAACAAAACAATTCGTCAGAGTCGAGTGGAAAAAGTCGCAATTTTCAAAACGTCCTAGCGCAGCCGCCATCTGGTTTTTTTTTTTTTTTTTCCTTTTTTTTTAAATCATTCCAGATCTTATACAGGACCCACGAGTCGAAACCCCTCCAAGTCTTTTCCCCACCGAAACCGGAAATGGACTCGGTCGCCATCTTGGATTTGAATCTCCTCTATAATTTTCCTCTACTTACTTTATGGTTTTATACATTATTGCCAAACATACCCCTAACCCATCTCTCACCCGTTCCGAGAAACGACATGTCAATGAGTCAGTGAGTGGCTTTGTAGTTTTATATAATATAAACTAGTTTGCTTGGGTGCGCGAGCTGCGCGCAGCTCGCGTGTTTGGTGTTTTTGAGAAGTATTACTTACCCTTATAAAATTTTGACAATCTATAAGCATCCTTAAATGAATTGGAAAATCCATTAGAATTACCCCTAAAACAGTATGAAAACCCCTACGAACCCCTAATTAAATCTAAAACCTTTTAACCTAAAGTTTGCCTGTCGTCGCCCCTGAGTTACGCTTCACCTACTCAACCATCGTTACGCTACGGACCTACCTCCCCGGGGCTGCGGGACTATTCGAAAGAGATACCGTGGCCCCGGAACACAAAGGGCGAGGAAGGAACATGGATGGGTTTTAGTCAGTAAAAGTCTGACACTCCCTCCTGCTCCGCCCAGAGCGGGAGAAGTCATTTGATGATTTCCCATCCTAAAAAAAAAAAAAAAAAAGGACCTACCTCCCACCGAACAGGTTTCGACGCCTACTATAATATTTGTTCAAACACCTAATAGCTATCTCTAACCGTTATGAAGTTACAGCCCTTTCAATTTTAGGGGAGGTTGGGGAGGGGAGCTTCACCCACTCAACCTTCGTTACGCTTCGGAGGTCGCCGGCTCGCTTCGCTCGCCACCTCCCCCCTTCGCTCCACTCGGTCTCGCAGGTTCGCTCCACTCAGGACCTACCTACCACCGGAAAGGGGAGGTTGGGGAGGGGAGGGAATAAAAATTTTAACGCTCCTCAATAATAAAGTATAGTCAAAATCAAAATGCCGCTACGTGTCCTAGTTTCCGAGATACGATGGGGGCAGGGGTGAAGGGGGGGAGAGTGGGGAGTTTTGAAAAATGATTTCGACTAACAATCGGCCCCTTTATACAAATCTCAAAAAAAAATGTTCCAAGTCTCTTAACTTCCGAAATCTGCCTAAAGGGGGGGAGAAGGGGAGAAAGGGGGACAACTTTGAAAACTGGTTTTTACTTTTCCGAGCCTCCTCTATACGATCCCGTAAAAAACAAAAAATACGGGTCCCTTAGTTTCCGAGATACGATAGGGAGGGGGAGGAAGGGGAGCAAAAAGGGGAGGTTTGGCACTTTTCCCATACTCGCGGGAGTTACTTGTTTACGAATCTGTCAAAAAATACCCACCTCCCCATCCACCATCTGGGAGAACAATTATGTCAATGAGTCAGTGAGTCAGTGGTAATTCAGCTTTATATAATATAACTAGTTTGCTTGGGTGCGCGAGCTGCGCGCAGCTCGCGTGTTTGGTGTTTTTGAGAAGTATTACTTACCCTTTTAAAATTTAGAGAATCTATAGGCACCCTTAAATGAATTGGAAAATCCGTTAGAATTACCCCTAAAACAGTATGAAAACCCTTACGAACCCCTAATAAAATCTAAAATCTAATTTAAAAACTCAGACCTTTTCCCATAAAAAACATTACCCTAAAGTTTGCTGAGTTACGCTTCACCCACTCAATCATCGTTACGCTACGGAGGTCGCCGGCTCGCTTCGCTCGCCACCTCCCGCCTTCGCTCCACTCAGGACCTACCTACCACCGGACGGGTTTCGACAACTACTATAATATTTGTTCAAACACCTGAGCTATATTCTAACCGTTATGAAGGTACAGCCCTTTCAATTTTAGGGGAGGTTGGGGAGGGGAGGGTAGGGTGTACAAATTTCAACGCCTCTCAATAATAAAGTATAGTAAAAATCAAAATGCCGCTACGTGTCCTAGTTTCCGAGATACGATGGGGGGAGGGGTGACGGGGGGGAGAGTGGGGAGTTTTGAAAAATGATTTCGACTAATGCATTGCCCCTTTATACGAATCTGAAAAAAAAAATGTTCCAAGTCTCTTAACTTCCGAGATCCGCCTAAAGGGGGGAAGAAGGGGGACAAGGGGGCCAACTTTGAAAACTGGTTTTTTCTTTTCCGATCCTCCTCTATACGAATCCGTAAAAAAAAAACACAGGTCTCTTAGTTTCCGAGATACGATAGGGAGGGGCGGGAAGGGGGGCACAAAGGGGAGGTTTGGCACTTATCCCTTACTCGTGAGAGTTATTTGTTTACGAATCTGTCAAATTATACCCCCTTCCCCTCCACCATATGGGAGAACAATTATGTCAGTGGGTGAATGGTAATAAACCGGAAATGGCACGGCCGCCATCTTGAATTTCTGAAATGTCACAATTTTCCTCAAGTAACCAGGATACAAGTTACCTGTAAGTAAAACACGGTGGCTGTCCGTTGACTTTGGTAGAACAAAAGAATTGGCCAAAGTCGGGTCTGACCCAAAAATTCAAGCCCGAATGGCTCTCGGGGTTGTCTGCTGAAAGTGATAAAAATGGTCAAATGTCATTTGCAGTACCCCATTCTTGGTGGTGATGCAAAATTTCCATTTAAAATGACGTTATTTCTACTTTTTACGTTTTCGGGGAAAATCTGGAAAAGTACCCCAAAAATGGGGATTTTGTTTGCACCAGGCAACACTCCTCGACGAAATACACAACCGGTTCATACAACACAATCCAGTCGGGGGATGCCAGCTGTTCAATTTATCGTGTCGAAAATTGGGATTTTTCGTTATTTTTACAAGATGGCCGCCACACAGTCCGCCATCTGGTTTTTCTAAAATGTCATAATTTTCCTGAAATCTCAAGGATACAGGCCACCGACTGGTGTACTTGGTGCTGCCAACTTTTGAGTTTGGTAGAACAAAAGAACTCGCCAAAGTCGGGTCTGACCCTAAAATTCAAGCCCCAATGGCTCTCGGGGTTGCCAGCTAAAAGTGATGAAAATGGTCAAATGTCATTTGGGGGACCACAATGTTGCCAGCTAGTCAAAGTCTCAATTCAAAATGTCGTTATTTCTACTTTTCATGTTTTTGGGGAAAATCTGGGAAAACTCCCTAAAAATGGGGAAAATTTTTGCACCAGGAAACACTGCTCAACAAAATACACAACCGATTCATACAACACAATCTAGTCGGGGGTTGCCAGCTGTCCCATTTATCGTGTCGAAAATTAGTAATTTTCGTCATTTTTACAAGATGGCCGCCAAACTGTCCGCCATCTTGTTTTTCTAAAATGTCATAATTTTCCTGAAATCTCAAGGATACAGACCACCGACTGGTGTACTTGGTGTTGCCAACTTTTGAGTTTGGTAGAACAAATGAATTCGCCAAAGTCAAAAAGTCCCAAAAATTAAAATATCCAATATTTTTTGGGGTTGCCAACTAAAACACACCAAAATGGTCAAATGTCATTTGGGGGACCCCAATGCTGCCAGCTAGTCAAAGTCTTTATTCAAAATGTCGTTATTTCTACTTTTCATGTTTTTGGGGAAAATCTGGGAAAGTACCCTAAAAATGGGGAAATTTATTTCACCAGGCAACACTCGTCAATAAAACACACAACCGTTCGGTACAACTCGAACCCGTCGGATGTTGCCAACTACACGAAAAATGGATTTGAAAAAAGTCGAAAATTCCAACTTTTCACAAAATGGCCGCCACAGCATCCGCCATCTTGTTTTTTTTTAAAGTCACAATTTTTCTGAAATCTCAAGGATATAGTCCCCCGACTGGTGTACTTGATGCTGCCAACGTTTGAAATCGGTAGAACAAAACAATTCGTCAGAGTCGAGTGGAAAAAGTCACAATTTTCAAAACGTCCCAGCGCAGCCGCCATCTTGTTTTTTTTTTATTTTTACTTTTTTTTTTAAATCATTTCAGATCTGATACAGGACCTATGAGTCGAAACCCCTCCAAGTCTTTTCCCCACCGAAACCGGAAATGGACTCGGCCGCCATCTTGGATTTGAATCTCCTCTATAATTTTCCTCTACTCACTTTATGGTTTTATACATTATTGCAAAACATACCCTTAACCCATCTCTCACCCAATCCGAGAAACGACATGTCAATGAGTGAGTGGCTTTGTAGTTTTATATAACTACTAGTTTGCTTGGGTGCGCGAGCTGCGCGCAGCTCGCGTGTTTGGTGTTTTAGAGACGTATTACTTACCCTTATAAAATTTTGAGAATCTATAGGCACCCCTAAATGAATTGGAAAATCCGTAAGAATTACCCCTAAAACAGTATGAAAACCCTTACGGACCCCTGATAAAACCTTATTTAAAAACTCAGACCTTTTCCATAAAAAAAATATCTCTAAAGTTTGCTGAGTTACGCTTCACCCAATCAATCATCGTTACGCTACGGAGGTCGCCGGCTCGCTTCGCTCGCCACCTCCCCCCTTCGCTCCACTCAGGACCTACCTGCCACCGGAAAGGGGAGGTTGGGGAGGGGAGGGTATACAAATTTCAACAACCCTCAATAATAAAGTATAGTCAAAATCAAAATGCCGCTACGTGTCCTAGTTTCCGAGATACGATGGGGGGAGGGGTGAAGGGGGGAGAGTGGGGAGTTTTGAAAAATGATTTTGACCAACTCTTTGCCCCTTCTTACGAATCTGAAAAAAAAAATGTTCCAAGTCTCTTAACTTCTGAGATCCGCCTAAAGGGGCGGGAAGAAGGGGGGCAAAGGGGCAACTTTGAAAAATGGTTTTTACTTTTCCAAGCCTCCTCTATACGAATCTGAAAAAAAAATGTTCCAAGTCTCTTGGTTTCCGAGACACGATAGGGAGGGGTGAGAAGGGGGGTGAAAAGGGGAGGTTTGGCACTTTTCCCGTAGGTTTGAGAGTTAGTTGTTTACGAATCTGTCAAAATATACCCCCCTTCCCCTCCACCATATGGGAGAACAATTATGTCAGTGGGTGAGTGGTAATAAACCGGAAATGGCACGGCCGCCATCTTGAATTTCTGAAATGTCACAATTTTCCTCAAGTAACCAGGATACAAGTTACCTGTAAGTAAAACACGGTGACTGTCCGTTGACTTTGGTAGAACAAAAGAATTGGCCAAATTCGGGTCTAACCCGAAAATTCAAGCCCGAATGGCTCTCGGGGTTGCCCGCTGAAAGTGATAAAAATGGTCAAATGTCATTTGGAGTACCCCATTCTTAGTGGTAATGAAAAATTTCCATTTAAAATGTCGTTATTTCTACTTTTTACGTTTTCGGGGAAAATCTGGAAAAGTACCCCAAAAATGGGGATTTTGTTTGCACCAGGCAACACTCCTCGACGAAATACACAACCGGTTCATACAACACAATCCAGTCGGGGGATGCCAGCTGTTCCATTTATCGTGTCGAATATTGGGATTTTTCGTTATATTTACAAGATGGCCGCCACACAGTCCGCCATCTTGTTTTTCTAAAATGTCATAATTTTCCTGAAATCTCAAGGATACAGGCCACCGACTGGTGTACTTGGTGTTGCCAACTTTTGAGTTTGGTAGAACAAAAGAACTCGCCAAAGTTGGGTCTGACCCGAAAATTCAAGCCCCAATTGTTCTCGGGGTTGCCAGCTGAAAGTGATGAAAATGGTCAAATGTCATTAAGGGGTCCCCAGTGTTGCCGGCTAGTCAAAGTCTCCATTCAAAATGTCGTCTTTTCTACTTTTCATGTATTTGGAGATAATCTGGAAAAACTCCCTAAAAATGGGGAAATTTTTTGCACCAGGGTACACTCTTCAACAAAATACACAACCGGTTCATACATCACAATCCAGTCGGGGGATACGAGCTGTCCCATTTATCGTGTCGAAAATTGGGATTTTTCGTCAATTTTACAAGATGGCCACCACACTGTCCGCCATCTTGTTTTTCTAAAATGTCATAATTTTCCTGAAATCTCAAGGATACAGGCCAGCGACTGGTGTACTTGGTGTTGCCAACTTTTGAGTTTGGTAGAACAAAAGAACTCGCCAAAGTCGGGTCTGACCCGAAAATTCAAGCCCCAATGGTTCTCGGGGTTGCCAGTTGAAAGTGATGAAAATAGTCAAATGTCATTTGAGGGACTCCAATGTTGCCGGCTAGTCAAAGTCTCCATTCAAAATGTCCTTATTTCTACTTTTCATGTTTTTGGGGAAAATCTGGGAAAACTCCCTAAAAATGGGGAAAATTTTTGCACCAGGAAACACTGCCCAACAAAATACACAACCGGTTCATACAACACAATCTAGTCGGGGGTTGCCAGCTGTCCCATTTATCGTGTCGAAAATTGGGATTTTTCATCATTTTTACAAGATGGCCGCCACACTGTCCGCCATCTTGTTTTTCTCAAAAGTCATAATTTTCCTGAAATCTCAAGGATATAGGCTACCGACCGGTTTTCTTGGTGTTGCCAACTTTTGAGTTTGGTAGAACAAATGAATTCGCCAAAGTCAAAAAGTCCCAAAAATTAAAATATTCAATATTTTTTGGGGTTGCCAACTAAAACGCACCAAAATGGTCAAATGTCATTTGAGGGACCCTAATGCTGCCAGCTAGTCAAAGTCTCTATTCAAAATGTCGTTATTTCTACTTTTCATGTTTTTGGTGAAAATCTGGGAAAGTACCCTAAAAATGGGGAACTTTATTTCGCCAGGCAACACTCGTTGACGTAACACACAACCGCTCGGTACAACTTGAACCCGTCAGATGTTGCCAACTACACAAAAACTGGATTTGAAAAAAGTCGAAAATTCCAACTTTTCACAAAATGGCCGCCACACCGTCCGCCATCTTGTTTTTCTGAAAAGTCCCAATTTTTCAGAAATCTCAAGGATATAGGCCACCGATTAATGCACTTGGTGTTGCCAACTTTTGGAATCGGTAGAACAAAACAATTCGTCAGAGTCGAGTGGAAAAAGTCGCAATTTTCAAAACATCCTAGCGCAGCCGCCATCTTGTTTTTTTTTTTTTTTTTACTTTTTTTTTAAATTATTTCAGATCTTGTACAGGACCTATGAGTCGAAACTCCTCCAAGTCTTTTCCCCACCGAAACCGGAAATGGACTCGGCCGCCATCTTGGATTTGAATCTCCTCTATAATTTTCCTCTACTCACTTTATGGTTTTATACATTATTGCAAAACATACCCTTAACCCATCTCTCACCCATTCCGAGAAACGGCATGTCAATCAGTGAGTGAGTGGTCTTGTAGTTTTATATAATATAAACTAGTTTGCTTGGGTGCGCGAGCTGCGCGCAGCTCGCGTGTTTGGTGTTTTTGAGAAGTATTTCTAACCCTTGTAAAATTTTGAGAATCTATAGGCACCCCTAAATGAATTGGAAAATCCGTTAGAATTACCCCTAAAACAGTATTAAAAACCCCTACGAACCCCTAATAAAATCTAAAACCTTATTTGTTTTGAGAAGTATTACTTACCCTTATAAAATTTTGAGAATCTATAGGCACCCCTAAACGAATTAGAAAATCCGTTAGAATTACCCCCAAAACAGTATGAAAACCCCTACGGACCCCTAATAAAACCTTATTTAAAAACTCAGACCTTTTCCATAAAAAAATAACTCTTAAGTTTGCTGAGTTACGCTTCACCCATTCAATCATCGTAACGCTACGGAGGTCGCCGGCTCGCTTCGCTCGCCACCTCCCCCCTTCGCTCCACTCAGGACCTACCTACCACCGGACAGGTTTTGACACCTACTATAATATTTGTTCAAACACCTGATAGCTATCTCTAACCGTTATTAAGTTTCAATTATAGGGGAGGTTAGGGAGGAGAGGGGCAGGTATACAAATTTAACGCCCCTCAATAGTGTTAGGTATGAATAAAAAAAACCGCTACGTGTCCTAGTTTCCGAGATACGATGGGGGGAGGGGTGAAAGGGGCCCAGAGGGGGTAGTTTTGAAAAATGCATGGGGTCAACTCTGAGCCCCTTAATTTGAATCTGAAAAAAAAAATGTTCCAAGTCTCTTAACTTCCGAGATCTGCCTAAAGGGGGGTGACAAGGGGGGAAGGGGGGCAACTATGAAAATGGTTTTGACTTCCCCAAGCTTCCTCTATACGAATCCGTAAAATAAATAAAACACAGGTCTCTTAGTTTCCGAGATACCATAGGGAGGGGTGAGAAGGGGGGCAAAAAAGGGAGGTTTGGCACTTTTACCATACTCGTAAGAGACATTTGTTTACGAATCTGTCAAAATATACCCCCCTCCCTCTCCACCATCTGGAGAACCATTATGTCAGTGAGTGAGTGGTAATAAACCGGAAATGGCACGGCTGCCATCTTGTTTTTCTAAAATGTCATAATTTTCCTGAAATCTCAAGGATACAGGCCAGCGACTGGTGTACTTGGTGTTGCCAACTTTTGAGTTTGGTAGAACAAAAGAACTCGCCAAAGTCGGGTCTGACCCGAAAATTCAAGCCCCAATGGTTCTCGGGGTTGCCAGTTGAAAGTGATGAAAATAGTCAAATGTCATTTGAGGGACTCCAATGTTGCCGGCTAGTCAAAGTCTCCATTCAAAATGTCCTTATTTCTACTTTTCATGTTTTTGGGGAAAATCTGGGAAAACTCCCTAAAAATGGGGAAAATTTTTGCACCAGGAAACACTGCCCAACAAAATACACAACCGGTTCATACAACACAATCTAGTCGGGGGTTGCCAGCTGTCCCATTTATCGTGTCGAAAATTGGGATTTTTCATCATTTTTACAAGATGGCCGCCACACTGTCCGCCATCTTGTTTTTCTCAAAAGTCATAATTTTCCTGAAATCTCAAGGATATAGGCTACCGACCGGTTTTCTTGGTGTTGCCAACTTTTGAGTTTGGTAGAACAAATGAATTCGCCAAAGTCAAAAAGTCCCAAAAATTAAAATATTCAATATTTTTTGGGGTTGCCAACTAAAACGCACCAAAATGGTCAAATGTCATTTGAGGGACCCTAATGCTGCCAGCTAGTCAAAGTCTCTATTCAAAATGTCGTTATTTCTACTTTTCATGTTTTTGGTGAAAATCTGGGAAAGTACCCTAAAAATGGGGAACTTTATTTCGCCAGGCAACACTCGTTGACGTAACACACAACCGCTCGGTACAACTTGAACCCGTCAGATGTTGCCAACTACACAAAAACTGGATTTGAAAAAAGTCGAAAATTCCAACTTTTCACAAAATGGCCGCCACACCGTCCGCCATCTTGTTTTTCTGAAAAGTCCCAATTTTTCAGAAATCTCAAGGATATAGGCCACCGATTAATGCACTTGGTGTTGCCAACTTTTGGAATCGGTAGAACAAAACAATTCGTCAGAGTCGAGTGGAAAAAGTCGCAATTTTCAAAACATCCTAGCGCAGCCGCCATCTTGTTTTTTTTTTTTTTTTTACTTTTTTTTTAAATTATTTCAGATCTTGTACAGGACCTATGAGTCGAAACTCCTCCAAGTCTTTTCCCCACCGAAACCGGAAATGGACTCGGCCGCCATCTTGGATTTGAATCTCCTCTATAATTTTCCTCTACTCACTTTATGGTTTTATACATTATTGCAAAACATACCCTTAACCCATCTCTCACCCATTCCGAGAAACGGCATGTCAATCAGTGAGTGAGTGGTCTTGTAGTTTTATATAATATAAACTAGTTTGCTTGGGTGCGCGAGCTGCGCGCAGCTCGCGTGTTTGGTGTTTTTGAGAAGTATTTCTAACCCTTGTAAAATTTTGAGAATCTATAGGCACCCCTAAATGAATTGGAAAATCCGTTAGAATTACCCCTAAAACAGTATTAAAAACCCCTACGAACCCCTAATAAAATCTAAAACCTTATTTGTTTTGAGAAGTATTACTTACCCTTATAAAATTTTGAGAATCTATAGGCACCCCTAAACGAATTAGAAAATCCGTTAGAATTACCCCCAAAACAGTATGAAAACCCCTACGGACCCCTAATAAAACCTTATTTAAAAACTCAGACCTTTTCCATAAAAAAATAACTCTTAAGTTTGCTGAGTTACGCTTCACCCATTCAATCATCGTAACGCTACGGAGGTCGCCGGCTCGCTTCGCTCGCCACCTCCCCCCTTCGCTCCACTCAGGACCTACCTACCACCGGACAGGTTTTGACACCTACTATAATATTTGTTCAAACACCTGATAGCTATCTCTAACCGTTATTAAGTTTCAATTATAGGGGAGGTTAGGGAGGAGAGGGGCAGGTATACAAATTTAACGCCCCTCAATAGTGTTAGGTATGAATAAAAAAAACCGCTACGTGTCCTAGTTTCCGAGATACGATGGGGGGAGGGGTGAAAGGGGCCCAGAGGGGGTAGTTTTGAAAAATGCATGGGGTCAACTCTGAGCCCCTTAATTTGAATCTGAAAAAAAAAATGTTCCAAGTCTCTTAACTTCCGAGATCTGCCTAAAGGGGGGTGACAAGGGGGGAAGGGGGGCAACTATGAAAATGGTTTTGACTTCCCCAAG
This sequence comes from Xestia rhomboidea, assembly GCA_963853795.1. Lineage (NCBI taxonomy): Eukaryota > Metazoa > Arthropoda > Insecta > Lepidoptera > Noctuidae > Xestia > Xestia rhomboidea. The sequence goes on from OY970758.1 coordinate 65,537, forward strand.
CTTCCTCTATACGAATCCGTAAAATAAATAAAACACAGGTCTCTTAGTTTCCGAGATACCATAGGGAGGGGTGAGAAGGGGGGCAAAAAAGGGAGGTTTGGCACTTTTACCATACTCGTAAGAGACATTTGTTTACGAATCTGTCAAAATATACCCCCCTCCCTCTCCACCATCTGGAGAACCATTATGTCAGTGAGTGAGTGGTAATAAACCGGAAATGGCACGGCTGCCATCTTGTTTTTCTAAAATGTCATAATTTTCCTGAAATCTCAAGGATATAGGCTACCGATCGGTGTACTTGGTGTTGCCAACTTTTGAGTTTGGTAGAACAAAAGAACTCGCCAAAGTCGGGTCTGACCCGAAAATTCAAGCCCCAATGGTTCTCGGGGTTGCCAGTTGAAAGTGATTAAAATAGTCAAATGTCATTTGAGGGACTCCAATGTTGCCGGCTAGTCAAAGTCTCCATTCAAAATGTCGTTATTTCTACTTTTCATGTTTTTGGGGAAAATCTGGGAAAACTCCCTAAAAATGGGGAAATTTTTTGCACCAGGCAACACTCTTCAACAAAACACATAACGGATGCATACATCACAATCCAATCGGGGGTTGCCAGCTGTCCCATTTATCGTGTCGAAAATTGGGACTTTTCTTCATTTTTACAAGATGGCCGCCACACTGTCCGCCATCTTGTTTTTCTGAAAAGTCATAATTTTCCTGGAATCTCAAGAATATAGGCCACTGAATAGTATACTTGGTGTGGCCAACTTTTGAGTTTGGTTTAACAAAAGAACTCGCCAAAGTCGGATCTGACCTGAAAATTCAAACCCCAATGGCTCTCGGGGTTGCCAGCTGATAGTGATGAAAATGGTGAAATGTCATTTGAGGGACCCCAATGTTGCCAGTTAGACAAAGTTTCTATTCAAAATCTCGTTATTTCTACTTTTCATGTTTTTGGGGGAAATCTGGTAAAACTCCCTAAAAATGGGGAAATTTATTGAAACAGGCAACACTACTTGACAAAATACACAATCGGTTAATACAACATAATCCAGTCCGGGGTTGCTAGCTGTCCCATTTATCGTGTCGAAAATTGTGATTTTTCGTCATTTTTACAAGATGGCCGCCACACTGTCCGCCATCTTGTTTTTCTGAAAAGTCACAATTTTCCTGAAATCTCAAGAATATCGGCTACCGATGGGTGTACTTGGTGTTGCCAACTTTAGAGTTTTGTAGAACAAATGAATTCGCCAAAGTCACAAAGTCCCAAAAATTAAAATATTCAATGTTTTTTGGGGTTGCCAACTAAAACCCACCAAAATGGTCAAATGTTATTTAGGGGACCCCAGTGCTGCCAGCTAGTCAAAGTCTTCATTTAAAATGTCGTTATTTCTACTTTTCATGTTTTTGGGGAAAATCTGGGAAAATACCCTAAAAACGGGGAAATGTTTTTCACCAGGCAACACTTGTTGTCGTAACACATAACCGCTCGGTACAACTCGAACCCGTCAGATGTTGCCAACTACACGAAAAATGGATTTGAAAAAAGTCGAAAATTCCAACTTTAGACAAAATGGCAGCCACAGCGTCCGCCATCTTGTTTTTCTGAAAAGTCATAATTTTCCTGAAATCTCAAGGATATAGGCTACCGACCGATGTATTTGGTGTTGCCAACTTTTGAGTTTGGTAGAACAAATGAATTCGCCAAAGTCAAAAAGTCCCAAAAATTAAAATATTCAATGTTTTTTGGGGTTGCCAACTAAAACGGACCAAAATGGTCAAATGTCATTTGGAGGACCCCAATGCTGCCAGCTAGTCAAAGTCTTCATTCGAATTGTCGTTTTTTCTACTTTTCATGTTTTTGGGGAAAATCTGGGAAAGAACCCTAAAAATGGGGAAATTTATTTCACCAGGCAACACTCGTTGTTGTAACACACAACCGCTCAGTACAATTTGAACCCGTCAGATGTTGCCAACCACACGAAAAATGGATTTGAAAAAAGTCGAAAATTCCTACTGTTCACAAAATGGCCGCCACGGCGTCCGCCATCTTGTTTTTTTTAAAAGTCACAATTTTTCTGAAATCTCAAGGATATAGGCCCCCGACTGGTATACTTAGTGTTGCAAACGTTTGAAATCGGTTAAACAAAACAATTCACCAAAGTCGAGTGAAAAAAGTCGCAATTTTCAAAACGTCCTAGCGAAGCCGCCATCTTGTATTTTTTTTTTTTTTACTTTTTTTCTAAATCATTCTAGATCTTATACAGGACCTATGAGTCGAAACCCCTCCAAGTCTTTTCCCCACCGAAACCGGAAATGGACTCGGTCGCCATCTTGGATTTGAATCTCCTCTATAATTTTCCTCTACTTACTTTATGGTTTTATACATTATTGCCAAACATACCCCTAACCCATCTCTCACCCGTTCCGAGAAACGACATGTCAATGAGTGAGTGAGTGAGTGGTCTTGTAGTTTTATATAATATAAATAAAATAAAAATGTGATTGCTAATATTGGACTTGCTTGGATTGGCTATATTCTCGAGGTCTAACTTTGGTACTTCAGCTTGGAAAACGCTCGCGAAATATTCTGCGAACGCTTCAGCAGCTGCTGCACCACTGTGAATTTTACGTTAGGCTCAAACCCGCCCTTTGATCTTGACCAGCTGCTGGCAGCACCCCAAGTGCAGCAACTGGAATCACGGCCGAGTGCTGTTATGTCTTTGGTTTGACGTTTGTAGAGCAGTTTGTAGAGGTTTCCTGGACAACGAATATATCAGGATTGTCACTTATAATTAAAATATACGAATAGGAAAATGTAACGTTTGCAAATTTTTGGTACTGTCGTCATGCCCATTCCATCAATTTTTTTTATTTTCATAAAAAATAAAATGGTAAACTCAATATAAGACTTTGGCATTGTATTGGAGCTTTTATTACTACGCTTTTTTTATTTATTTTTCGCTTTTCAATTTTCGTCGGTTTAATTTTTTGTTAAAATATTATATGGCTCACGATTTTGAAAAGCGGGCGTATCCTACTGGACTGACCGACTTGTTCCAAAGTAGTAAAATGTACAAGGTTGGGTAAGTAAAAGAAACAATGAAGACATAGTTAATTTATTTAGATACCCGAAAATTTTCAAAAATACACCAATCATCCGCTATGAATCACAATTCGAACCCTAGATACTATAGTAAAAAATGTATATTGACAGGCACCGTCTTCGACCGCAGCTACGCGCCAGCCGCGACGCTCGCTGATGAACGTGCGAAGTGCTCCGCGGCGGCGGCGGCCAGGCGGAGAAGAATCGTCTACGAAAATTATTGTCGATCTAGCGACTCAGCATCTACTAGAGCGGCCCCGGCGTGGTGGGCGCGTCGCGCTCCGGTCGCGTGCGGTACCGCGCAGCCGGCACGCGCGGCGCCGCGCCCGCCAGCAGCGCCAGCGGCTCGGGCGGGGAGGGGGGCGCGGACGCGGGTCCGGGGGGTGCGCCCGCCGCCGCCGCCGCCAGCGCGTCTCCGCGTTCCAGGGACCACTGACGTCGCAACGGGCGTCTTCCGCTTCCCAGGCACCTGGACACATTTTACCCATTTAGGCTCACTGGCATGCACCAAAATTCTACCAATACGTTTAGCTCTGAACGAAATTAGAACATCTCTTTAACTCTTTCACTTCTAACGGTTTTTAAAACATTAATTTGTAGTTTTTATGGTTCCGTAGCCAAATGGCTAAAACGGAACCCATATAGATTCATCCTGTCTGTCTGTCTGTCCCACCGTATGTCACAGCCACTTTACGCTGAGACTGTTGGCACTACGCTGTTGAAGTTTGGAGAGTAGGTGTCATGAAACAATCAACTGCCTAGCCTATTCCGAGCTACGAGTATTAAATAGTAGATGCGGCTGAATCTACTGCCACGAAGGTCTAAAAAACTGGCGGTGTAAAATCAGCGAAATTAAAAAAAAAAAACACCGAAATTTGTTGCTTTTTTGTTGCTAATTAGTTGCTAAAAAAATTTTTTTTTAGCTCCAACCGATCGTGAAAAATCGGCATTAACGCTAACTTTTCATTAAGATAGCGTGGAAATCACTGGATGTCGAATGATCGATCAAACGAATAGCGGTCAATTTGTTGCTAATTTGTTGCTGAAAGATGCTAAAGAAAAAAAAAGAAAATTGTTTTTTTTTTTTTTTTTCCAATATAAATAATGTCCACGCCAGCTTAACTCTCGAGTTTTCCGTGAAAAAGCTGAATGAAAATTTGTTGCTGCTTTTACTACATCTTGTCCGAGTTCAGAGAGTCAGCAACAAAATACAAACTGGAAGTCAAGAAAGTAGGAGATCGGTTTACGTAAAAACCGGCCACGCCAGCTTAACTTTCGACTTTCGTGGAAAATCTATAGTAAAAATTTGTTGCTGCTCATACTAGCTAGTCTGAATACAAAAGTCAGCAACAAAATAGAAACCGAAAGTCGGATTAGTTTGGAGATCGGTTTAGAAAAAAACCGGTCATGCCAGTTTAACGCTTGAGTTTTCCGTGGAAAAACTATAGTGAACATTTGTTGCTACTCATACTGTATCTAGTCTGATTACAAAGAGTCAGCAACAAAATAAGAACCGGAAGTCAAGAAAAGTTGGAGATCGGTATGCATATAAAGTAGCCAAAAAAGCAAAATTGAAAATTTTGAAAAACCCACCACGGTTAAAAAGTAATTGTAAAAGAATAAAATAAATTTAAAAAAAAAACAACTTAATAAAACACCCAAGAATATCCATCGGGGGCTGCCATGAAAGGAACTCGTTTTGCAGTTTTATAGTAACTTGAATAATTGGAGATTTTTAGCGCTATACTTACACCCTGAATGGGCAGGCCGTGCCCCTACAGTGGGGCCCACCTTTAGAAGATGATGATTATACTTATTTTTATTTACGATGAAATTTAAAATGGTGATGGCAGCCCCCGACGGATATTCGTGGGTTTTTTATTAAGTGGTTTTTTTTTTTTTTTTTTATCCTTTTACAATTACTTTTTAACCGTCGTGGGTTGATCAAAATTTTTAATTTTGCTTTTGAAACTTTTTAGAGAGCATCAAAATCGGATTAGTAAATTTGGAGAAAAATGACAAACATGAATTTGCACAAACAAACATCCTCTCACCCCAAACGCATATACCTACCGTCTCCGTTCCGTCGTGGGTAAAAATACTGGTATTCAGCTGCATCCGATTAGACTGGAAGCCGACCCCAAGTCGGGACAAGCTTTTATGAAAGCATAAAAAGTTTTTACGATATTTTAAAAAGGTTTTTTTAATTAATAATTTGATAAATTTTTAGTTTTGTCTTAGGTAATCATTCAATATTTACCGTTGAGGAGTTCCCTCGTGAGAAGACAATCCTGGCTGTAGGATCAGGTCATGATAAAAATTATGTTTATCTATCAAATATGAATGAGTCTACCATCTCGTGAGTTGTCACCGTAACACCTAACTAAGAATATGCACCAATAAAACCCAAACCCATCATTGAAAACTGCATCAAAATCGAACTAGGAGTTTTGGATAAAAATGCCAACATGGATTTGCACAAAAATTGTTTTCTGCAGCGCCCCCTGGTGAGTTGTCACCGTAACACCTATCTAAGAACATGCACCAATCAAACTCGAACCCATAACTGAAAACCGCATCAAAATCGGACTAGTAATTTTGAAGAAAAATGGTAACATGTATTTACACAAACAAACAAACATTCTCTCACCCCAAACGCTCCGTTCCGTCGTGGGTAAAAACAAGAAAAAAAGTCAGCTATAATATTTATTCATTTATTTTTATAACTCAAAATTTTTGTTAGTCGATTTTAGCATACAATACCATTCGCGGATTAATTAAATGTGTATTTTTTCGGATTATTGGTTTTTCGTATCGATCGTCGTATTCTGTCCATTGAATACCCCGTACACACACGGCCGTAAAGTGTCCTAGCCTCACATCCGACGATGATCGAAGGTTGACTAAGGTTGACGTAGCAGTCAACCAAGCATTCTGTAAGTACATCAAACTAAGTAACTTAACGCAAATTATATTATTGCTGGGAAACGACTTTGTTTTTTGGGGTGAAAAATCATGTTTTGTGGTAGTACTCAATGTAACGCACTCAAACCATTTTGCTGATGGACGGTGCTGATGGATGTATTGAATAGTACGGGGGTCGTGGAGGTGTTTAAAGTAAAAATATTACATTAAAAACTTGTAAGTAGGTACTTGTTTAAAAAAAAACTTGTCAGAAAGTTGGAATTTTGACCTTGTGGAATTGTGACCGTGCCTTTCGGCTTCGTTAAGAGGTGTTTTACACCCTTTATAATGTCTCATATATTTCTTGCCTTCTCTAAAATAACGATTAAGTAGGTACCTATTAAATTTAAAAGCAGCATCCATACACGCAACAGCTTATCCGGCTTGTCATTTTCACTAATATGATGAATGATCAATAAATTAGTCAGCTAACAAACACGAAGTACGAGTAAGTACGCGACGCAAGCGACCAGTCGAAAGAGCGCGAAAAATTAACGCGGCTTACGTACGCAGTTACGCACGGCTGGAGCGCGACAGCCCTAGAGAGCTTGCATATATTCAATATGAGCGAAGCGGGTGTACTTACGACTAGCTGCAGTTTGACCAGCAACAAATTTTCACTATAGTTTTTCCACAGAAAAGTCTAGACTTAATCTGGCGTGGCCGGTTTTTCCGTAAAGCGATCTCCAACTTTCTTGACTTTTTTTTTGTTGCTGACTCTCTGAACTCAGACTAGCTGCAGTATGAGCAACAACAAATTTTTACTATAGTTTTTCTACGAAAAAGTCGAGAATTAAGCTGGCGTGGCCGGTTTTTCCGTAAAGCGATCTCCAACCTAATCCAACTTTCGTTTCTAATTTGTTGCTGACTCTATGCTAAAACAAGCTGAGTTATGAGCAGCAAGCAACAATTTTTCACTACAGTTTTTCTACGGAAAAGTCGAAAGTTAAGCTGGTGTGGCCGGTTTATTTGTAAACCGATCTCCAAACTAATCAGACTTTCGATTTTTATTTTGTTGCTGGCTCTTTGTACTCAGACTAGCTGCAGTATGAGCAGCAACAAATTTTTACAATAGGTTTTTTACGGAAAAGTCGAGAGTTAAGCTGGCGTGGCCGGTTGTTTCATAAACCGATCTCCAAACTAATCCGACTTTCGATTTTTATTTTGTTGCTGGCTCTTTGTACTCAGACTAGCTGCAGTATGAGCAACAACAAATTTTTACTATAGTTTTTCTACGAAAAAGTCGAGAATTAAGCTGGCGTGGCCGGTTTTTCCGTAACGCGATCTCCAACCTAATCCAACTTTCGTTTCTAATTTGTTGCTGACTCTATGCTAAAACAAGCTGAGTTATGAGCAGCAAGCACCAATTTTTCACTACAGTTTTTCTACGGAAAAGTCGAAAGTTAAGCTGGCGTGGCCGGTTTATTTGTAAACCGATCTCCAAACTAATCAGACTTTCGATTTTTATTTTGTTGCTGGCTCTTTGTACTCAGACTAGCTGCAGTATGAGCAGCAACAAATTTTTACAATAGGTTTTTTACGGAAAAGTCGAGAGTTAAGCTGGCGTGGCCGGTTGTTTCATAAACCGATCTCCAAACTAATCCGACTTTCGATTTTTATTTTGTTGCTGGCTCTTTGTACTCAGACTAGCTGCAGTATGAGCAGCAACAATTTTTCACTATAGTTTTTCTACGGAAAAGTCGAAAGTTAAGCTGGCGTGGCCGGTTTATTTGTAAACCGATCTCCAAACTAATCAGACTTTCGATTTTTATTTTGTTGCTGGCTCTTTGTACTCAGACTAGCTGCAGTATGAGCAGCAACAAATTTTTACAATAGGTTTTTTACGGAAAAGTCGAGAGTTAAGCTGGCGTGGCCGGTTGTTTCATAAACCGATCTCGAAACTAATGCGACTTTCGATTTTTATTTTGTTGCTGGCTCTTTGTACTCAGACTAGCTGCAGTATGAGCAGCAACAATTTTTCACTATAGTTTTTCCACGGAAAAGTCGAGAGTTAAGCTGGCGTGGTCAGTTTTTTCGTAAACTGATCTCCAACTTTCTTGACTTTTTTTTTGTTGCTGACTCTCTGAACTCGGACAAGATGTAGTAAAAGCAGCAACAAATTTTCATTCAGCTTTTTCACGGAAAACTCGAGAGTTAAGCTGGCGTGGACATTATTTATATTGGAAAAAAAAAAAACTATTTTCTTTTTTTTTCTTTACCATCTTTCAGCAACAAATTAGCAACAAATTGACCGCTATTCGTTTGATCGATCATTCCACATCCAGTGATTTCCACGCTATCTTAATGAAAAGTTAGCGTTAAAGCCGATTTTTCACGATCGGTTGGAGCTAAAAAAAAATTTTTTTAGCAACTAATTAGCAACAAAAAAGCAACAAATCTCGGTGTTTTTTTTTTTTTATTTCGCTGATTTTACACCGCTAGTTTTTTAGACCTCTGCCACGAGCTCCTGGAATATAAATACCACTATACAAAACCGGCCATGGGCGAGTCCGTACAAACTTTTTAAAGGAAAAACTTAACTTTGCTGTTTGATCTCTGGAAACGGCTATTACTCCAACCGCAAATAATAAGTTTGTAATAGTAAAATCGCTCTTTTTAGGGTTCCGTACCTCAAAAGGAAAAAACGGAACCCTTATAAGATCACTTTCTTGTCCGTCTGTCCATCTGTCACCACCGATTTTCTCAGGAACGGGTGGACCTAGCAAGTTGAAATTTATACCAGATACTGAGGTCCTTATATGATGCACCGAGATGTGGTCTAAGGTATTAGACATTAATGGCCGCAAGGAGGAATGGCATAGCAAGGAGCTTCACTGACGCTTTTACCGGGCCCTACATGGCCCCGATGTAGACTTCTTAGCGTCCGTATCCTTTCTGCGCTTTGGTGACCTCTTCGGGGAAACCGAAGGTTTTGTCTGTGCAATAATGGACGAAGTTATGATGACGAATAACTACCGGAAATACATTGTGAAAGATGGTACGGTTGACATATTATTATGTCGGGCATGCCACCGTCCGGGAGAAGCGATCCGACACATTATTTCTGGGTGTTCTAGTCTGGCTAACGGAGAGTACTTGCATAGACACAACCTTGTTGCCAGGATTATCCACCAGCAACGGAAATGCCTTACTATAGGTATGTGCCTGACCCAGCTCCTGATAATGGCAGTAACACATTGTACTGGGATCAATCCATCATCACTGACAGGACTGTTGTAGACAATAGGCCTGATATAGTGGTGGTGGATCGATCAGAGCGGCGCGCAATGATTGTTGACATAACGGTCCCGTATGATGGGAACCTCGTGAAAGCCGAGAAAGATAAACAAATCAAATATCTCGACTTGGCTCGCGAGGTTGTTGACATGTGGGAAAAAGCCTCAGCGATCATTGTGCCGATAGTCGTATCAACCCATGGCTTAATTGCCAAGAGCCTCGATCAATACCTGAGGAGGCTCTCGATAAGCAGCTGGCTGGATCAAGGGCTTGATTCAGAAAGCAGTACTCCTGGACATGGCTCGTATTTTTAGGACGTTCTCTCTCTCTGGAGCCCTGAAGCCGGTAGCTTGGACCCTGTTCCTGATACCGGTGGGCTATATTTTTTTATATTTTTAAATGTTATTATATTTTTTTTGTAAGGAATATTTAAAAATAAAATTAATTTGTTAATAAATAAATAAAGGAAATAATAATAAACCTTTATTTTCAGGCTACTTTGGCCCATAGATAAATACCTTACAGACTAATCATATATATTATAATAGTACAAAGTGTGCTGGTGTATAAACTTAAAACTATGTTAGTAAACGCGCGGAAGCGACGGAACATTACACCTTGCGGCCAAAGGTCCTCTGCCATGACGAGGTGCAGGTAGCAAGTAGGTATTCGCACAAAGAGTATAATAATAATAACTGAGTACTCGCAACACGAACGCCTTGAAGTTGACGTTGCAGCGCGATTCAAGCAACTGCACTCTCGGCCTGTACTTGGTCCTTTGGCACACGTGCTCCACGATGTCCTCGGCCTTAGTGGTATAGTGTAGGCGGGAAATATATACGGGAGTGTACGGCTGGGCAGCTCGAACAGGTCGTTTCTCGTTGGTTCTTTGTCGGCGCTTCTTCCTCTGCACCGTCACAAAATCATCATCAGCCCGGTTCTATGCTTTTTCAGGCACGGGCTTCTTTGGGGGAGCGTTGGCGAGGTTAATAACTTTCACAGGCGCTTTAGACACGGACATTGTATCAGCGGGTCGGGTAATTCGATCGGCGACACAAGGAGCAGCCGCAAGGGCGAGTGCAGGGTTGCGGGGCGCGCATGACGCACGCTCTGCACACTCAACATTGTTCGGCGACGACGAAGACATAAGCATGAAGAAGACATCGCGTCAGCAGGACGCGAAACTTACCCCCGATTAATTCAGGAACGCTCCGCGATACGTGTTGATATTAGATGCACTCGATGGTGACCCAAATACCACGACAGTTCTACGCAACTCTATTAATTCATTACGCGAATCAGCAACGGTGTTTTGGGATGCTTCCAATCTGTTCTGCACATCCGCTAGGCAGGCCTTAAGAAAAACGTTGTCTTTTAATAAGCTCGTAACGTCGACGTGATCGAATGTGACGGGGAGAAGCTTGCTTCGCCACAAACGTCGGCACGTCGTCAGGGTCGGTCTCCTTCAACAGCGTGATAATATCCTGCAGGCTTTTCTTAGTCCCGTCACGCCGGCGGGACACCATCTTGTCAGTTTTGTATATCCCTATTAGGTGTATCAAAATCAAGGTCCTGAGTCAACACGAGAAAATATATGGGCAAATTTAGATTTTCGCGAAAAATTATTATGTACCAAAATGTACCTTAATTTTCAACTTTTTTATATTTTTCGGACTTTTCCCTTTACTTGTGCTGTAAGACCTTGCTTTTAACCAAAATTGACAATTCTAGGTCAACCGGAAGTACCCTATAGGGGTTGGGTCCCAATTATGTCTGCTCGAGACACTGGAGCTTGGTGCTCAATAAAACGATGATGTCTTCACGATAACAAAGAATTGACCCGTGCGATCTTCGATGGTGATCGAGTTTAAGCGTGTACGAGCGGTTTTACTTATGTTGCCGGATCTGAAGAAGTGTTATTTGAAGTTGACGGGGAGAACGAGAGCGAGTCTCCAGCCCCCAGCTGCTCGCCGCCCCCCACCCCCACGCCGCCGCCGCCCCGCCCCGCGCACGTCGAGCGCCAGCGCTCCGACCCCACCAGCACGCCGGACAAGCAAGGTGCGTGTCGTTTCATCGCACTGCGCGCGCGATGCCAGTAGCTCTGCTTGATTGTGATAGTGATTGCAACGTGGCAGCGGTCCGGCGCGGTGTCGGCAATGTGACAACGTAACTGCGTTCTATTATAAATTTAAACATTTCCAAGCTCATATTAAAAGAAATATAATGTGTGGACTGATGTTTGTCTGTTTTAGAATGTAGATGAATTGAGTATGAGTACCTTTTGGGTCGAAAACCTATATGGTAGTTCCCGTTGATCCGAGAATCACGTAATTTGGTAAAAAGCAAGGTCTTAAAGCTGTTTTACGCCGGATCAACACTGTGCGGCATTGGGGCATGCCACAAGGCCGCATGCTACAATAATTTAAAATTTTGCACATTATGGTAAGAATCGTGCGGCATGGCAACATCTTGCGTCATGCTGCTAAAGTTACTTCATCAGCCATATTCATAAGTTACATCAGCCATATTCTACGGTGTCTTGACCCCTCGATCAATCAAGTTGGTAGACCAAAACACTTCAATAAAATTTTACAGCACGATGCTTTGAAAATTATCTAGGCACGATGTTGCCTCGGCGAAAAATAGGCTGCCGCATATTATTATACAACATATTATGTTGGTTATTTGTAGCATAGCACAAGATGGCGCACGCCACAATATGTAGCATGCAGCAATGCCGCACAGTGTTGCCCCGGCGTAGAGCAGCCTTTACAGCACATGTAAAGGGAAAAGTCTGAAAACCGTAAATATGTAGTTTAAAACAAAAAAAAAGCAATTTTCCTATTACAAACTTATTAATTGCGGTTGGAGCAATAGACGTTTCTAAGGATCGAAGTTAAGTTTGTCCTTTAAAAAGTTTGTACCTACGGAACCCTCGGTACGCGAGTCCGACTCGCTCGTGGCCGGTTTTTTTTGTTATTAAACTACATATTTACAGTTTTCAGACTTTTCCCTTTACATGTGCTTGTACCTTGCTTTTTGCCAAATTTCGTGATTCTAGCTCAACGGGAACTACCATATAGGTTTTCGACCCAAAACCTATTAGGGTTCTTCCGGTTGACCTAGGATTGTCAATTTTGGTTAAAAACAAGGTTTATCAGCACAAGTAAAGGGAAAAGTCCGAAAAATAAAAAAAGTTGAAAATTAAGGTACATTTTGGTACTTACAAGTTTTCGCGGAAATCTAAATTTGCCCATATCTTTTTATCGTGTTGACTCAGGACCTTGATTTTTATACACATAATAGGGACTATAGATCTCAGTATTGTACTATATTTATCTGGTATAAATTTCAACTTACTAGGTTCACCCGTTCCTGAGAAAATCGGTGGTGAAATACGGACAGACAGACAGATAGACGGACAGACGGACAGACGGACAGACGGACAGACGGACAGACGGACAGACGGACAGACGGACAGACGGACAGACGGACAGACGGACATACGGACAGACAGAAAGACGGACAGCCGGACAGACGGACAAGAAAGTGATCTTATAAGGCCTTTTACCTTTTTTTACCTTTTGAGGTACGAAACCCTAAAAAACAGATTATTCATGCAGAATTATTGGAAGCACCTGTAACGCGAGTATTGTGCGCTGTGGTCGCCAACGGGCAGCGCGAGCGAGGCGCGCGACTCGCGAGTGTCCCGCGTGTCGCTGGTGTCGCGCGCGTCTCCCGAGTCGGCGGAGCGGCGCGCGCTCCGCGGGGGGCTGCAGTCTGCCGACACCGCGCCGGACCGCTGCCACGCTGCAATCACTATCACAATCAAGCAGAGCTACTGGCATCGCGCGCGCAGTGCGATGAAACGACACGCACCTTGCTTGTCCGGCGTGCTGGTGGGGTCGGAGCGCTGGCGCTCGACGTGCGCGGGGCGGGGCGGCGGCGGCGTGGGGGTGGGGGGCGGCGAGCAGCTGGGGGCTGGAGACTCGCTCTCGTTCTCCCCGTCAACTTCAAATAACACTTCTTCAGATCTGGCAACATAAGTAAAACCGCTCGTACACGCTTAAACTCGATCACCATCGAAGATCGCACGGGTCATGGATTACATCAGCGGATCGTGAACCTCATGCCAATCTTCTTAATAATAAGTTCAATTAATCATTCATTCTCTTCATTCAAATTTTCCACAATTTAGATTGAAAAGGTAATGAATGTTTGTTGGGAAGTTCTTCGGGCACACAAATTTACAACTTCAATTATATTCAGTCAAAGTAAGATTTCCTTTTCATCTGGAAATTACTCACTTGCTTAACTACATAGCTCATACTGGTTAATGTTGAAGTAGAGGCGAGGCCCGATTAACTTTTTAAAACTTAACTTTAAGTAGTTGAAAGAGCTCACTAACTGCAAAGGGGGTGGCGTGGGCAGCGACTTGTCGAAGCCGTCCTTGCCGAGCAGCCAGTAGGTGTGCATGGCGCCCTTGCCCTTGATCTGCGTGAGACCGCGCGAGCGCAGCCGGTAGCCGCCCGCCGCCGACAGCCGCTCCGCCGTCGCCGCCGACACCTGAATGCGCCACGCCGCGCCTGCGTAGAGCACACGCGTGACTCACCGCGACGTGTCACAGCGTCACAGTCGCACGCTAGCACCTACCGGTGGACTCCATGCGCGAGGCGGTGTTCACGGTGTCGCCGAAGAGGCAGTAGCGTGGCATGGTGAGGCCCACGACGGCGGCGCACACGGGCCCGGAGTGCAGGCCGATGCGCAGGTGCAGTGGCGTGTCGGGCAGGTGGCGCAGGCGGAAGCGCCCGGCCAGGTGCAGCAGGTGCAGCGCCATGGTGGCCACGGCGTCGGCGTGCGAGCGCGAGCGCACCGGTAGCCCGCCCACCACCATGTACGCGTCGCCGATGGTCTCCACCTGCCACGCAACGCGCTCGGTCAGTGCCGGCGCGACTCTCGCCCGTACTGCACCGGTCGCACGAACCTTGGCACGAACCTTGTACACCTGGTACTGCTCGATGGCGGCGTCGAAGGTGGTGTAGAGGTCGTTGAGCAGGTCCACCACCTGAACGGGCGTGGAACGCGCCGCCAGCGCCGTGAAGCCCACGATGTCGCTGAAGTAGATGGACACCTCGGAGAACTCCTCTGGCTCCACGCGCGACCCTAGCATCAGCCGCTCCGCCACCGTCCTGCCCACACAAACTCACACATCCATAAACATTCTCGTAAAGAAGAAATCCGTCCAATGTTATAGTCAGTATAGTGAGAGTAGCAGTGAGTGTTGCGCGTGCGCGAGTCACGTGGTGGCAATAGCTGCAAATCTAAAACCTGCACTTTGACTAACAAGTCAAAGTGCAGGTTTAAACTCAAACACAAACTCAAAGCATTTATTTCAATTAGACCGTTAGAGGAGAAAGTACTGCTTTGCACATTCCAAAGCGTAGATCTATGGAGAAGAAAGGGCAAGAAACTCCATGGACACTCTTTCAAATCAAAATATTAAAAAAAAAACCATGGCAGCTAAGAGTCCAGTCCCTACCGACGTCGCCCGTTCACGAACATGACGCATGGATCCTGGACCTTTCAACTCAACCATTTTGAAGGGGACTAACTGATCCAACACATGCGCCTTTTTATTATGACAAGCATTTATTTAGTTTCACCTGTCCCGATGTTTGTCTGTCTGTAATCAAATCTTGCAAGTTAAATTTGATCCACTTCACGGTTACCGATTGAGCTGAAATTTTGCACGCATAATATACAGGGTGGAATTTTGTAATGCCACCTGGAGGGAAAGTATTCTTAATACTGCAGATAGAAAATTTTACTCAAAGGAAACATTCCTTTATTTTTGAATAGAAAGCAAACTGCATTCAAAGATTTTCGAAAATACTCTTCTCCCACACCCGGAAATCGAACCTCGAGTTTGGACTCGTTTGATTCGTCTTGAAGAGTACTCCTTCCGCTCCATATCGTGTTTAAGAGTAGACGTGTTTTTAGCTCCAATTAAAAATATAACTTGGCAAGTACGCCACTGTAACGCCTAATTTAAACGAGAAAGTGCCTAAACTCGTGTAACTACGTGAGTCCGTCACCACAACGCTCACCGCCGAACTAGTGGCGTGACCCTGCCCCGCACGGACCATCTTCGAATCCGTGGAAACAATGCTGCCTTCCATAATTGCTGTCTCGCTTTCTCCAAGACCACAATATTGTCGCAGGCGCTGTCCAATAAGGAGCCGAACGTATAACCGTGATTACTTAGTGTTACATATGTAGTGTAAGTACGTATGTGTGCGTGGCTGCGCCCTCGCTCTTTATCATCTGGTACAATAAATCAGTGTGTAACCAAGCAGCGGTCGTTTCACTACAAGCCCCGTCTCGAATATCGTACAGTGGCGACGATCTACCCACGAGTAAAAAAAGTTGCTTCAAAAATGTCTTTTGCTACGCAATTCGGTATATTAAATACTTTCGACCACAATATACAAACGTGGAAAACGTGTAGAGGCCGAATCTCGCAATATTTTCTGGCGAATGATATCACCACGACAACGGATGCAAAGGGGCTGCAAACGGAAAGCGATCCTGCTGAGCGCACTTGCCGAGGGTACCTACAAATTAGCTACGGACTTGAGCTGCGCACGCGCTGCCGCGGCCAGTGCTAGCGGGTCCAGCGCCGGGACAAATTCAGATAACCAGCTTTACAAGATATCCAAGGACGTTGAAAGTGTAAACGTAGGGAAAGTTAAATACAATGTGTGTGGCTATACAAACCACAAATCATTAGAGAGTCAGTTCGCAAAGTATACTTGCAAAAAGTGTCACGAAAAAGGCCACTTGTGAAAATGTGTTCAAAAAAGTGAATTCCGTTGAGTTGGAATGCAGTGACAACGGTCAGGATGAGGCCGGCGATGATGGTAAGTTGTATTATATCCGATCGGTCAGGGGGGAACCTATGGCAGAACAAGTTTCGATTAATCAATTGCCTTTCATGTTTGAGATAGATAGCGGCTCTGCAGTTACCGTAATTTCCGAGGATTTTTATTTACGAACATTCAAAGATGTGCCTTTATCAAGTACACATAAACAGCTGATGACGTACAATGGGAAAAAGATTATTTGTTTAGGTACAGTTCGGTTGCCGGTGTGTTTCGCAGGTCAGACGCACTATATAAATATTTATGTGGTTCGTGACGGAGGGCCTCCGCTGTTAGGCAGAGATTTTATTTCTCGTTTTAATCTACAACTCATACCGATAAACTGTATAGATTCAGAATCAACTCCCAGGGATTTGCAAGAGCGCTTCGGGGAATTGTTTTCTGATAAATTGGGCACATTTAATAAATATAAAGTTAAAGTAAGGTTGAAAGAAAACGCAAGTAATAACGTAAATAAGGAAATTGGTAGGTTAATTGAGTTGGGTATTCTTGAGGCCGTTGAGTAGGTACTCATCTTACGCTTCCCCTATAGTTCCGGTCCTAGAACGGGATGGTTCAGTCAGACTGTGTGCTGACTACTCTGTCAGCATAAATAAACAATTGCTTGTAGAACAGTACCCACTTCCCACCACAAACGAGTTATTTTCAAAAATTTATGGTGGACAGCATTTCACAAAGCTCGACCTGTCAATGGCGTATAACCAGTTTCAGTTATATGATGAGTCTAAAAACCTTACTTGTATAAACACTAGCCGTGGATTACTAAGGTTCACTCGTCTAGTTTTTGGTCTAGCTAGCGGACCGTCTATTTTCCAGCGAGCGATCGAAGGTGTACTATCTATAGATGGATTCTTGTGTTTACTAGATAATATATTGATAACAAGGGAAGACAAAAAAGAACATAATACTGTGAAAGACTGATACTGTGCTGCAACGCTTACAGAATGCCGGTTTGACTTCACGGAAAGACAAATGTAGTTTTTTCCAAAGGGAGGTTAGCTATTTACGTTAAGTGTATCATCACTAAAGATGGTCTAAAGAAATCTAAGGAAAAGGTTAAGGCTATGGTAGAAGCACCAGTTCCAACAAATGTAACCCAGCTACAGTCATTTCTAGGACTCATAAATTACTAGGAATTTTGTGCCTAACGCCTCTACTGTCCTAAGTCCGTTGTATGAGTTACTAAAAAAGGTTGCAAATGGAACTGGACTGAAGAACATCAACAAGCTTTCACAACAATAAAAAAGTTGATGACGTCAGAGCAAGTATTAGCCCACTTCGACCCAAAAGCTAAAATAATATTGACGGTGGACGCAAGTCCTAGTGGTCTTGGCGCTGTTCTTTTTCAGGTTGGGGAGGACGGTTTCGAAAGGCCTGTGTCCTTCGTTTCGCGAAAACTAAACTCCGCAGAAACACGTTACTCGCAAATACAAAAAGAAGCAACAGGGTGAATATCAAAGCAGCAAATTTTACGTGTCCACGTTGAGAATCAAGGTGTAAAATGATAGGACGTTTCTTATATTTTTTACAGTAAACTACGTTACTTTGTGCAACTAGGGCCACATTTTTTGTTGTTATTCGTGTTTATAATCAGGAAAAAAAAATGCCTTAAAATTCAAGTTTAAATGCTGAATAATGTTTAAATGCTTTTTCACTTCTCATGCTCTAAAAGTACGCCAATATAGTCTTACGAAGCGGGACTAAAGTGACCACTTTAGTCCCTAGGGAGTGAAAAGTAATTAGTATTTTAATTTCCTTCATGTGACATAGACAAACTCAAACAGCCAGTAAATATACTACTATTATCTGTGGAGTGTGGACCATCTTCATTGCGAAAATGTTGAGAGTTTTAGTTCTATGGTTTTTCCGCAAAGAAGGTGGCGCCATGCGTTTAAAATTGTTAATCTGTGACTGGTTTAGAAACCGACCGTGAAAATTTCAGAATTTTTGTCGAGTGTAAATTTGTTCGGTTTAAAAAAAAATAAGAATGTCCAGTGACAGTGAAGAGTTTGACGTTGAGCAAAGAGCAAAAGACATAATAGATAATCTTTTGCCGCCAAAATAGCGGAAGATTTACCTAAAAACTTACGAAACTTCTATGGACTGGAGGAATAATAAATGTTTTTGTACTAAATTGACTATTTTTCACGCACTCAAAGTGAAAAGTAAAGCTTGCACCTCGAAACTAAACGCCAACTTAATATACCCTCGGTTTCATTGACTCCCTCGCACGCTCGGGAGTCAAACCACCTCTGGTATATTATAATGGCTTCGTTTAGTCCCTCGATATGAAATATACTATTAGGATTCTGGGGAATTGTAAAATTGGTATTCTGATTATTATCTCGTGGCTTCTGGTTCGTATTGGTAAGGGATATGTAGTAATAATTGAAAAGATCACAGATCTGGTTAGCGTCATCATACATTTCAGTATTGATTTGTATTGTGTCAATGTCAGAGTAACTTGTCGTATTATTAACATCTGTTTTAATTAAATTCTATGCTGCTTTACTTGCTTTTTTTGCTTTGTTGATGTACTGTAAGCTATTAATTTGTTGCGCATTTTGTATACATTCTTTTAAGATTCGATTGTAGTCGTCATATTTTTTTGTTTCGTTTTTTGTTATCTCTACAAAGGTTATATTTTAGGTGACTATGATACGGCGTCACCTACTGTCAGGGAAAATGGCGCCGAATGTGATTTTAACCATCAATACCTGAATGTTTAAATTTAGTACGAAAACTAAGTTAGTTTCAATAATAGATTACCAACTATAAATTAATAAGACTATTCTAAACAGTGATTTACTAGTAAAAAAAATTTGTTTAACATAACTGTTTACATCACTGGAAATGTTCCAAGATAGCACAGATTGAGACTAAATAGCATTAAGACAACTAGTCTATTATTAATCATGTTTATACCACACTTGCTTAGTAAGTGTACCAATACTACCCCACTAAAAGGCTTGAAAGCTGTTCATTAAACGTTCTCAAAAATCTAGACAGTTATATTGTATGGAATTTCATTACTGCCCTGAAAATCAGGGTAGTAATCCATTACTAACGCGTTTTGTTTTTAAAAAAAGTCTTGATGACGTTGTAAGCAAGTGTAGTATAAAGCAGTTTATATCACTCGAGGGTAAGTACAGATTACTAAACTCGTGTGGTTCACGCACTCAAATGCACACACGATTAGTAATATTGCCTTTTTATTATTTTCTTCACTAGTGTGTTGAAAAACGTCGTTATACACGTGTGTATTGATGATTACCGTCCTCGGCTCTCTTAAGATCCTCGCCTAGAATTATTGTAAAGTGTTCTAGTATTGTTTGTCAGGCTGATTGATTTTACTATTGTAATAAAAGTTGCTGAACGGATATTGTGGTACTTCCGTCAAGGAAGATGGACGCGTGAGGAACGCGTTACGGAGTCACTTGGGCTTACGAGGAGTAAAACAATTGGTTATTGAAGTGACAATATTAGGTTGTGTAAATGAGAACTGTAACACGATTTATAAAGAGTTTAAGGAGTTTCTTTGGTTCGTTCTTCTCCATAACAATCTATGCGAAAGGACGGCTCAATTCAGAAAGTTTCTAAGTGCCTGTACCTAAATGGTTTATTAGAAATAAACGTTTGAAGTTGGAGTCAAAACAGTGTTGTGTGTGATTTCAACTACCCACCTACCTACCTATCTGCTAACAATGAATCGTATCGCACGGCGATGTGATGGCTAGAGACTGGGGACCTGGGGGCAGTGTTCCTCTAAGCTTTCCCTGCTGTGATATTCGCTTACATTAGGCTTTAGACTCGTTAAAGTAGACTCATCTTTCATGGAGTACTGTTTAAGATGCTATAATAAAATTCCACAAAGTATTCTTGAACTGAATGAGACGAAATTTAAAATATGCATTAAACGCACACTATGTAAGCAAGCATATTACAAGTTGAGCGATTATATCGCTGATAAAAATGCTTGGGTCAATGCTGGTCCTGCTCCACAAGGACAGGGGCGCATAAATTCTAACTTCTGCGTCATGACGGTTTCGCAGAAGGACACCACTTCGTCCCAGGACTCTGCACTGCCAACCATCGCGCGAGCGACGGTCGGCAGCGACAGCTCTCCTCCAACCTCTGCTACGAGGGCACGGCGCGGCTCATCCCACGCGGCACACTCGGCCAGCGTATGCCGCGCCGTATCCTCCGTGCAGTGGACGCAGTGATGGCACCGGGCGTCCGGCTCCCTGCTTAAGCGACACAGGTACTTCCCGAAGCAACCGTGCCCCGAGAGCACCTGCGCCGCCCGAAACGTCAGGGAGCCGTGCTTCCTCCCGAGCCAGTCCTCGAGTACTGGCCGGATCGCCTCGATTGTGTCGAGGCCGGCGGTGGGAAGCTCTAGCCTCCTCCGCCATTCCGCCACCATGACCTGTCGGAGCTGAGACCGGTACACCGTGATCTGTCGGTGCACCAGCCTCTCGCCCCGATGTTTGGCCCCTTCGCGCCACTGGTACAGTGTCGCGAGGGTCTTCGCCTCCAGGTCCCACGGCGGGGATCCGGCCAGTACACAAGCCGCCTCGTACGAGATCGCGCGATATCCCCGTACGACCCTGACGGCCATCGCTCTCTGCGGTCTGCGCAGGACTGCGATAGTGCGGGCCGTCAGGTCGGTCGCCCATATCGGGGCCCCAACCTAACCTAACCTACGTTAACGACTACGCTAACGTTACAATGTACATCTTTCGATTCCATTTCTGACTTTTTAGTCCTGACAAGGAACCCTTATAGTTTCGCTATGTCCGTCTGTCTGTCCGTCGGTCTGTCCGAGGTTTTGCTAAGAGACCGTTAGTACTAGAAAGCTGTTATTTTGTAGAGGTGTGTATATCAATAACGTCAACAAAGCGGTAAAATAAATTTTGGGAAAATATTTTTTTTTAGGGTAGCTCCCTTACATGTTAAGTGGGGATGATTTTTTTTTTCGTCCATATCCCATCGTGTGGGGTATCGTTGAATAGGTCTTTAAAAATGACTAGGGGTTGTTAATACTACTTTTCGATTTAATGCTCCATTTACGAAATATTAAACTTTAAAGTGCAAATTTTTGTTACAGTAGGGCGTCCCACCCCCTCTAAAAGCTAAACTGCTGGCTTGAAAAATTTGGAAAAATTCATGATGAACTTTAAAGGAAACTATAGCGGTTAAGATAACTTTATTAGTTTAGCAGTAATAGTCGTTGAACTAGGGTGTTGGATAATTTTGTACAAAATCCTTAGAATAAATCCTATAAAGTGACTAAGATGAAGTGGTTGCTTGTTTATAACGGGTGAATACTTCTAATGAAAAACAAAATCTAAAATATAACGGGCTACTACGGAACCCTACACTGCGCGTAGTCCGACACGCACTTGGCCGGTTTTTTAGTATTCCAACGATTGGACCGATATAAGATTATTAGTAAGAATGGGGATCAAAATTTCACAAAAAAATATAAACGTATTATACAACAGTGGAGGTGAGTCGGCTGAATAGTGGTGATCACATACCTGGGTAGCATTCTGTTCAGAAGTTGCTCAGTTTTCTTCTTCTCCATGTCGAGCTGCTCTGTCCGTTCCTTTATGAGCTCTTCTAGATTATTACTATATTTTTCCAGCATTTCGAACATTGAATCGACTATGTTGATCTTTCTGCGCGATAAAACAAATGGGTAAATATTAGCATATTATACATTAAATAACCAATCGGTCAATTATAAATATATAAATATTATAAAAAATATATACTCTCAAAGCTCAAGTCGAGTTAAGCTGGATAGAGCCGGGCTTGTAATCAATATCAACAGAGGAGTCAGGCAAGGTGATCCTATCTCACCGAAATTGTTCATAGCTGTCTTACAGAATATAATGGCAGATCTCCCATGGTCGGAGAGGGGCAATAATATAAATGGAAAACATCTAAACCACTTGCGGTTTGCTGATGACATTGTTCTGCTGTCGGAAAATTCTTTGGCACTCAACACTATGGTCAAAGAATTAAAAGCAGCAAGTAAATACGTGGGTTTAGAGATGAACCTTAGCAAAACAAAAGTCATGACCAACAGAGACGAGATGACTCCAATCTTTGTCAACGACATGCCGCTCGAATACGTCCAGGAGTACATATACCTGGGCAAGCAAATCTCTTTCAGAAAAAATAGGAATATTGAAGAAATAGATCGAAGGGTAGCTATTACATGGAAAAAATTTTGGGCTCACAAAGAGATATTCAAATAAACCCTCCCGATCACAGTAAAAAAGACCATTTTAGACTCTACAATGTTACCGTGTCTCACTTATGGCTGCCAGACTTGGATATATGACAACAAGGCGAGAACCAAGATCTAAACCACACAGATATCTATGGAGAGAAGCTGCCTAAGTATCAAACTAAGCGACAAAATACGAAATACAAACATCTATATATACATATAATAAAATCGTTGAGACCAAAAAATCTGTACATTGAAGATTTAAAAAAAAAACCAGCCAGGGTGACTTAAAATAAGTAACTGAACATATTAAAACCATTTTATAAATGTTTGTTTGTTTGTTTGTCTGTTTGTTTGTTTGTTTGACCGCGCATCACGTATAAACTGCTGAACCGATTTTGTTGAAATGTTCACAAATCTGTTTGAATACATTCAGAATAACATTTAGGCTATATAAATTTTGGAAAATTTTGGAAAAGAGGGGTGAAAAGGGGGGTGAAAAGGGGGGGTAAAGTTTGTATGAAAAAATTTTTTTAGATTGTTCTAGAATCATGAAACTCAGAATAAATACTTATTAATAAAAATAAAGAAATACCTGTTTTAGCATTTTTTTAAAATCTAATCCAGAGACGCAAAAAAGAGGGTTTTGTGTTTAAATTTAATAAACTTCAAACACCTATACAATCAAAACCAAAGTCAAAGTCAAAGTCAAAACATTTATTGCGAACCAAGTGTACAATGTGGTGTTATGTCCCAATCAATACCAATCAAGTACCAATCAAGTGTAACCTTTTAAAGTTGCTACATATACTTCATATCTAATGCAAATAAATATAATTTCTCAGTTTTCTTAAAAATTTGATTTTTGAGGTGAATACGCACAAAATAGCGGAACTCAAGAAAATCAGCTTTCCTCGGTATAAGTAGTTGGTACGAAATATTGTGCGCGCATCACGGCAAAACTACTGCATAGATTTCTTTAAAGGCTTCTTCAATATTTAGGCTATATATCATCACGCTACTACCTTAAGGGGGTAGGCAATTTTGCATTATGTCCGTATACTTCAATTGTTTGACGTTTCAGTCATGACGTAAGTACATGAGAACGGCTATTTGTAGCTTATGTCAACGGAGTAAATAGCCTAGCGGTTTCATCACCGCTTTGTAACTACGAGGTTGCAGGTTCAAACCCCCCAACATTATTTCACTTTTTGTGATTTGTTTATTTTTTTTTAATGTTGATTATAGAGATTAATATAGAGATTTCGTAGATTTCTTTTTGTATTTAAATTGTTTGCATTTCTGTATTTCTAATTTTGTTTCATACAGTTCATTTCATAAAGTAATAGAGAAGTATAGAAGAAGAATAGAATCATGCTGCGCCGACCCCAAATAAATTGGGATTAGGGCAGGAGTATGATGATGATGATGATTTCTCCAAAAAGTTGTATAGCGAACATCAGAAGCCTGATAAATTCACGTGTTCTTGCCGTGGAAGAACTGTGCTGTGCTATTCGCAATAATCAATAATCCATACGCAGTTCACGTAGATTATATTTAGAGCTAAATTGTTATTGCCCTCATTTCATGCACCTTGGTGAGAATTTAAGACCTGCCTGGACTGTCATCGAAGGTCTGACGATGGAGACAAAAGTCAGTTACAAAAGGTCCGTAACAGTTTGCAGCAGCTATATCGTGTTTGGGCTCCTTGATGGGAACTTTAAACTTAGCTAGAGTATGACTTTCATCGAAGGTCTGACAATGGGGACGGAAGGCAGTTGCAAGAGGTCATCAAGAGTTTACAGCATCTATATCGTGATTGAACTCAGTTTATGCACATTGATGAGAACATTCGACCTAGCTGGAGTATGGCTGTCATCGAGTGTCTAAGGATGATAACGTAAGGTTTTCGAGGGAAGCCCATAATTGGAAAAACAGTATATTTTAGCGATTAATGCAAATATTTCAGAGAAATTAAATTATTGTTACCTACTTAAATCTATACCATAATATTATAAAGCTGAAGAGTTTGTTTGGTTGGTTGAACGCGCTAATTTCAGGAACCGAGTTCGAGTTGAAAGTATCTATTAGTGTTGGATAGCCCATTTATCGGGGAAGGCAACAACGAACAACAACGTTATAACGTTTATATAAAATCACTCTGCAATCAATAGGAGCAGAGCATCAATGAAAAATGTTGCAAAAAAAGGAAAAATATATCTTTCGTTGCGTGCGCTGCGTAAACGATTAATGTTACGCAACAATCGTGTATGAAGGAATTGTTCCTCTTAAAAAGTTCTATAAAAAGTCCGCTGTAGCATTATTATGTCTATCTTTTAAGGGTGTCTCACACTCTCTCTAACCATCTCTCTGTCTCTCTTATATGACGCAGACGAAGTTGCGCGGGTCAGCTAGTTCGCAATAAAACTAAAGTGACAGACGCTCTCAAATTTTCGCAAAGCCAAAAGTGGAGGTGGGCCGGGCACGTTGCAAGGTATTCCGATGATCGTTGGACAGTCAGGGCAACTAAATGGAAAGGTCCACAGGGTACCAAAAATAGAGGCCGACCCTGCGCCCGTTGGCACGACGAGATTATAGCGAACGCTGGACGAGACTGGATAGCCACCGCTTCGGATAGAGAAAAGTGGAATTCTTTGGAGGAGGCTTTTACCCTCCCTCCCTCCCTCCTCCCTCCTTTGATGGAGGGTCCACACATCATTATTTCAACTTACAACTTAATAATATAATATAATATAATAAGACATTCAACAATCTTAAGTAATTTTAAATCGATTTAGTTTAATGAATGTTTTTTTTTTATTTAATGTTTACTGATTTAATAATTTAAGTTGTTTTTAATTGTAATTTTGTTTGATTATTATCTAATTAATATATATTGTTATTATTTGATTGCTTATCATGATTACATATCAAAATTACGTATAATATATCTGAATTTACAATTTTATAATTAAGGTTACTTTTAAATTACTATCTGATGATTAATACTTATTGATATTATTTAATTGTAATTTGTTTATAATTCTATTGTGTGGAATGAATAAAGCACTTTTATTTATTTTATTATTCGTTTATTCTTTTAAATACATATTTTTGCCATTTTTAAATATTTCTTAATAAACTATATAAAAAAACATTTAAAAATATAAAAAAAAACAGTAGCCCACCAGCGCTGGGAACAGGGTCCGAGCTGCCGATGGTTAGGGCTCTTGAGAGAGGAACCTCCTAACAATACGTGCCGTGTCCAGAAGTACTGCTTTCTGAATCAAGCCCTTGATCCAGCTGCCAAGCGAGAGCCTCCTAAGATGTTGGTCGAGGCTCTTGGCTATTAAGCCATTGGCCGACACGACTATCGGCACAATGACTGCTGTACTCACGTCCCAGATGTCAACAACCTCGCGAGACAGATCTAGATATTTAAATTGTTTATCTTTCTCTGCTTTCACGAGGTTCTCGTCATGCGGGACCGTTATATCAACAATCATTGTGCGGCGCTCCAATCGATCTATCACCACAATGTCAGGCCTATTGGCAGCAACAGTCCTGTCAGTGGTGGTAGGTCGATCCCAATACAACGTGATATTACCATTATCGAGAACTGGGTCGGGCGCATACTTATAGTATGGCACTTCTGATTCCACAAGGTTGTACTTCAAAGCAAGTTGCTGGTGGATAATCCTGGCAACAAGGTTGTGTCTATGCAAGTACTCTCCGTTAGCCAGACTAGAACACCCAGAAATAATGTGTCGGATCGATTCTCCCGGACGGTGGCATGCCCGACATATTTCAACCGTGCCATCTTTCACAATGTATTTCCGGTAGTTATTAGTCATCATAACTTCGTCAATTATTGCACAGACAAAACCTTCGGTTTCCCCGAAGAGGTCACCAAAGCGCAGCCAGGATACGGACGCTAAGAAGTCTACATCGGGGCCATGTAGGGCCCGGTAAAAGTGTCCGTGAAGCACCTTGCCCTGCCATTCCTCCTTGCGGTCATTAGTGTCTAATACTTTAGGCTTGCGCCAGTTCTCTTTAGCCAGGGAGAGCGGGATGAGGCCCTTGTCCACTGAGACAACATCTCGGTGCATCTCCCCGTCGGCTTCTAGGAAGTATTCCCTGAGACTGCATACCTCACGGTTGTGTAGGGTCTTAGCATTTAAGAAGCCACGACCCCCGCACTTCCGCGGGATATACAGTCTCATCACCGACGACCGTGGGTGATGCATTCGATTTGCAGCCAGCAGTGTGCGTAACCCTCCTATCCCGGGCATCAAGTTCCGTTGAGTCCATTTGAGTATGCCAAAGGAATACATCAAAACCGGCATGACCCAACCGTTGAAGGCGCGCACCTTGTTTCCGCCTGACAAAAGACTGCCTAGCACCTTATTCAGGCGGCCAAAGAAGCGCTCCCTCAACGATTGCTTCATGTCAGTCACGTTAATGCCTAACGCTTCCGACATACCCAAATACTTGTAGGTTTCTGTTGAGGAGAGGGATCTAAGGTGTATGGAATCCGAGAGTTGAGTTCCCACGGATTCCATAATCTCCCCTCGCTTTACATGCATGACTGCACATTTGTCCACACCAAATTCCATCCTGATGGCGCTACTGAAAGTTTCTGTTACCTTCAGTAGCTTCATCAGTTGCAAATTGTTGGGGGCAAAGAGTTTCAGATCATCCATGTTTATTTATTTTATTATTATTATTATAAATATTAGTATGATGTGCACCGAGGAAACTCGGCGGTGCACTGAATACACGTACTTGCCGCGGTGGAGGTGGCGGAAGATGTCGTGCAAGCGGTGGAAGTCGGGGCGTAAGTCTGGCGCCTCGCTCCAGCACTGGCGCATCACGCTCACGGCGTCCGGCGGCGCCGCGCCCATCGACACGGATGGTCGGATCAGCGGCGGCGGCCGCGACACCTTCTCCACGATCTCTGAAACGAGCGTCAGCGTGATTGCCGTTCCCCCGCGCTCCCGCGCACCCCCCGCAGGCCGCATACTTACCGTCCGGCGTGAGCGCGAGCATGCAGTAGGGCTCCCCGCGCACGATGACCTCCTGCATGATGATGGCAAAGGAGAACACGTCGCCGGGCTGCGTGCCGCGCACATCACCGCTACATTCGCGCAGTAGCTCCGGAGCCGTCCACAGTAGATCTAAACACGTAGAATTTCTTTCAACATTGTAAATTCTCACAAGTTCGGTCGATCTAGATTTAACCAAGTACTGAGCGTAAAACAAGTGTTAGTAAGTAGTATTTTTGTCAATGCTTTCTATATGAATTTATGGGTATAAATAGATTAAGCAGCAGTGTAGTCAGAAGTGCAAGAATATAATTGGATTTCAATTTTGATATTGTAGTGCTGGGCTGTGAAGATGATGGATGAAAAGAGATTGCATGTAACGGAATATTCAGGTTGATGTGTGGTGTGACAAGAATAGATAAAATAAGGAATGAGTACCTATATTAGAGGAAATTTGAAAGTTGCGACAGTTACAGAAAAGTTGAAAAAGAATCGACGGTTTTGGTATGGACATGTTATGAGGAGGGACGAATTGCATGTGACTAAAAGGGTGATGAATATAAATGTTGATGGATGGAGAGGGAGAGGAAGACCAAGGAACGATTGTGTGAGGAATAATATGAAAGAAAAAGGTGTAAATGATTGCGTGACGGTTGACAGGGGAGAAAGGAAGAAAAAAACGTGTTGCATCGACCACAAGTTAGTAACTTGGGACAAGCGCAGGAAAGTGATGAATGAATTTTAATATTGTAATTTTGTACGTGAATTTATTTAAGTGAGGTTATTGGATTGGATGGAGGGATGAAAGACCTCCTCTTTCAAAAAAATTCAAAATAAATTATTTTATTATTTATTGCAAAAAGTAGTCCGTATAAGTAATTCTACAGCACCACAGACACGTTGGTATACTAGGGACAAGTAGAGAGGTCTTATGTGGGATAGGCAGAAACCCTGCAGAACATCGTCTGCTAAGATCGGTATATAGAACATTCAACAGTCCTGTCACCTCGTCCACGCTCTACGCCTCTGACCTGCCTGAAGTACACCCGAAACTATTGGTGCATGCAAGTTTGATGCAGAGCGCGCGACGCCTGGCTCCAAGTCACCTGCAGCTATTGCCAGAACTGCGCTGTAATGTGTTCTGTCGTAATGAGTGTGTGTATAATTGGCGGCGCAGCGCCCTGGGCCCCCAACGTGACTACGCCACTGCCGACTTTGTATTTCGTTTCGTTTTGTGTCCAAATCAGGCAGAGAGTGTTTTTATATTAATTTAGTTTATTACATTTATTTTACTTCTATGCTCTTTAGCTTCTCTGTTCTATGTTTCTATGTTCCAGCAGCGATGTGGTGGGTGATAGTGCATGTCAATCTTCAACTTGAATCTTCACTCCCGGCTCTGGAGACCAAACACCTTGCCCCAGCGGAGGGCATTTCCTTTCCCGACCCTCCTGATTCGGACTTTCATTCCCTCACCATTACAGGTCGAGAATTGGTCACAACCGTTTG
This sequence comes from Xestia rhomboidea, assembly GCA_963853795.1. Lineage (NCBI taxonomy): Eukaryota > Metazoa > Arthropoda > Insecta > Lepidoptera > Noctuidae > Xestia > Xestia rhomboidea. The sequence continues at coordinate 94,574 of OY970758.1, forward strand.
CTCCTTCCGGAGCGGCTTCGATGGCCTTAGACCTCAGCATGTAAAGGACCTAATATGTTCAGGCGCCCGGGAAGCTGGTGAGTTGCTCTTGAACGAGTCCCACATCGACGTTCTGTACGGGGCTAATTGTTAGATTATAATGAAACGCAACCAATTTTAGTTCTTATATATCGCACGGATGGCGCTGCCTCCCCTCTCACTTTGTGCTCGTTATTTTGTGTACTAGGTTAAATAAAAGTTGTATCAGTAAACTATTTCGTTTATTTCTATAATCACGCAAACTTCCTTCACTTATCTATGTGCGCTGCGCAAAAAGGAAGACGGCATTCGTTTGCATTCGGCGTCATTGCCGTGGTAACTTCCTACCGCCGTATGGTAGCCAAACTTTGGTGTAAATTTTATGGTGAGGCAGTTTCGGAAAAATTTCAGCGCCTGCAACTTGGATACGGCTCTAAAGGCTGCGAGGCCGCCGTATATGCTTTGTCGACCTACCTAAATTCTGGCTAAGGTGAGGTCATTCTGAAGGTTGACATAAAGTAAAGTACGCCTTCAATTCAGTGAATAAGGACACCTCGTTAACAGAAACTAAAAAAGAATTACCCCAAATTTAATTAGTAGTTTTCCGCCTTCGTTTTCCGCTAGCAAAATACGCGCTTTGGACGTGGAGTTGGGGACACCAACCCGTTATACAATACAATATACCTTTTGGAGTCTGCTGTTGGCTGTCAACAAAGTGACCCCCTTGGGCCAGTGATTTTTCATGCATCTTGATGAGACCTTTAGACCTAACTGGATTATGACTGTCATCGACGGCCTAACGATGGCGACGGAAGGCAGTCGCAAGAATCCTCAACAGATTACAGCAGCTATATTGTTATTGGGCTCATTTCATGCACCTTGATGAGAACTTTAGACCTAGCTGTATAGTATCTGTTTATTACAGATATTGTAATACTTACGTTTCTTTTCATTATCATGCTTTTTATTAGTTTAACGTTTTAGACCAGTTTACCGTTTTTTTTCGTTTTATTTAGCATCCAGAAGGGAAGATGTGGATAAAATTTCCATTACTGGACAAGAATTTCGAAGTTCTTATTTTTTTTGTAGATAGTACACATAAATAGAAAACTATAAACAAACTTACAATAGGCGGACGCCCACGGTTTACGATATTTAATTCGTTAAAGTTTCTATACAAATACGAACTTAACAAACTATTTTTACATTTTTTGCACAGATATTATTATACTAACCTGCAGGGATGTGACATTCTACATTAAAAAAAAACGATTATTAAATAATCTATTATTTTTTCTCAGCAAAAAATAGATTATAAATAATCTCTCCGATTAACCGTTTGTCGTAAAAACGATGTTGAAGGTAGGTAGGTGGTGATAGGTTAGGTAAAGTTCACGACTCACTGACCAATAATCGATCGATATTTTATATTAATCGATTTTTTCCTAATTTGTCAAATTCAATTCAAAATAATCCAAAATTATATCTCGAAAAGTCTTGCTCGTTGTCTTATTATGGCCGCAACAACTTAAATTCTAAAAAGAAATGGAACAGAAGAGATTTTTTTAGAAGCTCAGATTTCCATATAAAAGGGGCGGCTGACACGGTTCATCAGTTAGCCCCGCTGCGTCGGGTCGCGCGGGGCTGCGCCCGCGTCGAGGGCCTCTAACCGTGACCCCAGGCTGGCACCTGGAACGCGCCAAGCTCTCCAGTACATGGCGCCCCAGGTGCCCGCCTCGCCGGCGCCCCCCCCGTGCCTCGGCCTATGACTCACCGGCAGAACAATCGGCATGCTCGTCGCGAGCCGGCTCGAGCTTGTCGCTCGAATCTGCTGGGTCGGGTGTCTTGGGACCGAGTGCACTGAGGAGGCGCACACCAGATGCAGCACTGTCGCCGTCGCGGAGTTATGGCTCCGACTTCCGGTCGGAGTCACGGCTCCAACGGCGCCGACGCAGCACGGACGAGTCCGAGGAGGAGGCCAAGTGATACTGCCTCGACCCGCTGCCGTCGGCCGCGGGGAGAGCGGGTCGCCGCCCGGTCGCCTACCTTTGCGGAGGCCACCCGCCACACGCCTCCCCCCTCACCACTACCGACGCCGATGAACCCAGGGAGGAAGCAGCGTGGTGTGAGTGTTGACAACGCTGTCTCTCCCTCACAGTTTGCGGCCCCCCGAGACCCGGCCGCCACGCAGACCAAGCCGAAGCCGCAGAAGCGACCGAAGTATTCTCCGCTGGTGGTGGAAAGGCTGCCAGGATGGGCCGCCCACTTCAGGGCCCTGTAAGAAAAGCTGCCCCCCCCCCCCCAGTGCTCAACCATTCGGCACTGGAATTCGGTTCACTCCAGAGAGTGAACTCGAATAAAGGGAACCTGCGAAAGGCCAGAAAAGGGGGAAAACCTGAAAGGGGGCCTGGAGAAGGAGGACGGCATCTCATGGTACGCCTACTCGCTACCGGCGGAGAGAAGCTGCAAGGTGGCCATCAGGGGGCTGCCTATTGACACCACTCCACAGGAGATCGAGGAGAAGCTCCGCGCGATGGGGCACCAGCCGGAATACGTTCGCCATATTAAGGCGAGCCAGGGAGGTCCCAGTTGCGTGTTCCACGCCGTACTCAGCAGGACGCCTGAGGTACGCAGCATCTTCGGCACCTCCATGTTTTTAAACATGCGGGGTGTCAAGATTGAAGCCTGGCGGGGCAAGCGTGGGCCCGCCCAGTGCCACCGGTGCCAGAAATGGAGGCACTCGTCGCACCACTGCCACTGGCCGCTCGCCTGTGTCCGCTGTGGCGAGGAGCACACAGCGCGGGACTGCCCCGACCACGTGACGCACCAGCTACGTGCGTCAACTGCGGGGGCGAGCATCCCGCCAATAACATCAAGTGCCCCTGTTACCAGGCAGAGATAAGGGTAAACAGGCGAGCGGGCACAGCCGCCGCCATTACCGCCTCACGTCGACCGGCAACGGTTGACGAGGGGCCAACAGACGTGGCCACCACTGAGGCCCAAGGTGAGTCGCGGATAGCGGTGGCCAACGGGCCCACCAACAGGGGAGAAGCTCCCCCCCTCCTCGAAGCGGCGGAGGGGAAAGAAGAGGAAGCGAGGGGGCAAGGGTAAGGCACCCGCGCCCCCCACCGCACCTGAGGGAGACCTACCGGACGACCTGCTTACGACCCTGCCGCAGGCTGAAACTCCGGCTGCAGCTCCGGATTGACCCAGGTAAGCTGTTTCCCGTTACACGCAGCTTACCTGCACAATATGACTCCACACCCATTACATACACCCAGCTGCGCGAACTGTTCTAAGTTAATATAGGCAAGACGCGCAGCTACAACCACACATGCATTCCTCTACAAGCACGTAGACTCACGCGTGGACGCGGCTCTCGGGCCCGCGGAAATCGCATACATGGGCGGTGTTACACATACAATACCGCCCACACACACACGTCGATTCCTTAGCCCGAACCACTGCCGGCTAGCTCTGGTTAGCGGGGCGGGCGGGAATCACACATCCACTGTAGGTGCGCTGTAAGTCGGTGCCTCAGTCACTGGTTGTCTCCCGCTGGGCTTCCCTCAGGTAACCGGGGGTTTCACCCGGCGGAGGCGGACCGCCGAGGCACTGTGAAGAAAACAGCGCTGTGCCACTGTGCGCCGTGGCGCGCCTACAGTTTACAACATAGCAACCACACACATGGGCGCATGTTTCCACCAAGCGCCCTCAAGGCCATGGACAATGTCCAACCGAGACACGGGCTCCGCAGTAGCGGACCCAGGTATAGCTTCCGCGGCCAGAGGGTCAAAAAACCCCGTCACCGCCTGCCGCGCCCCCTTGCGGGGGCGCAGCGAATACTATAATAATTTAATAAAAAAAAAAATATCAGTTAGTCTACGTCTGGGTTCTGAAGGAGAACCATCTCCACTACGATGAAGTCTACGTCTGGGTTCTGATGAAAAACCATCTCCACTAACTCCGGAGTTCTGATAGAGAACCATCTTCTCCACCGATTAAAGTTCACCAAACTAAAAGTGACCAGTGATAGAGATATTGACGCTCTGACGGGAGTCCCCTTCCAACGCTGAGGGACTTGCGATGAAGCTTATACTACGAGAGCTGCCCTGACGCCTTACTGGGAGCTTGCTTGACTGCTGTGCTACGGTGCTGGCCTGACCTGACAAGGAGCTTGAAGTGCTTCCAAGTACGGGTGAGCTAGTATACAATTTATTTAAGGTACTTTCCTTCCGTGTGGCAAAGCCTTGGAACGCCCTGAATATATTTACGCAGATTGAAAACGAAAATGCAGTTATTTAGAAGATAGTCAAGACTGACGAGCAGATTTGCATGCAGATCATAGTTAGGATATTCATTGGAATAGATGATGGAAAAAAAATACGTATTAGATGGTAAAAGTTTTTAAACGTTTTATAGCCCTCCAGCACCCCAATAACCTTCTGTACACGAGTGCCTTGAGGACTGTCGTCCTCACCCGCCGCTTGCCGCTTGTCGTGTGTTCAGCTTGGAAGTTACGAGGTTAATAAACATAGAAAACTTAAGAAATAAGAGGAGAAAGAACACCGCCTTGAGGAACAGCAGTTTTTAAATTACACCAACATGATGAGGAACCCTCAACATGCACAGACTGCTGACATTCCTGAAGGTAAGAGGACAACAGAGTACAGTAACTTTGGTGTCTTATAGTCTTAAAATGTCACTTACGGGATATCTTCCGTGATTACCCAGTTAACCCACGATCATGGCGCTTGCAACAGCGTCGAAATATCGGGAGCTCAAAACAATAAATAATCACTGAAGATATCCCGAATGTGACATTTTGAGTATAGTTATGAACCGTGAAAGCTTAAAACAGTGTTCTTCTAGTCTTTCCCTCATAATCACCAGTCACGATAAGGAAGGCGCAAATAGTGCTGGGCCCAGGTCAAAACCCAGATGAAGAGGGCTAATGAGTGAGCTACGATGGATGAAATTTGAGAATTGTTTGTTTCATAGCACGCATTTGTTCTCTCAGCAGAAATAAATGTCAAAACCCAAAGCACAATGATGGCGCCCGGTGCGGCCGGTGCTTGAACTCCTTCTTTCTAATTGGATATAGTTAAGTGTCTTCGCGAGAGGCATGAGTGGGTGACCTCTGGCGGTGCGGATGGGCTGCGGCAGCGCCTGCGCGTGGAACAGCGCGGGCAGACCGTAGTCGGTGAGGCGCAGCACCCAGCGCGAGTCCACCACGCAGTTGCGCGAGGACAGGCGGCCGTGCACGCGCAGCGGCGACGAGTGCAGGTAGCGCATGCCCTTCACCAGGTCCGTGAGCAGCGACAGGCGGAACGTCCAGTCCAACTTGATGTCGTCGGCACGCAGCACGTCTTCCAGCGAGCCACGCCAGCAGTGCTCCCACACCAGCGCCGGCCGCAGCTCGCACAGGCATCCTACCCAGTGCACATACTCATGTTACTCTTCTCAAAATTACAAATAAAAACATTATGTAACTAAGTTTAACTAGGAAATTGCCGTGGGGAATTGTAGTGTGTAAGACTTATGTATGTGTGCTCATAATCGTATATTCTAATATTAAGAATCAATACCTATTTAAGGTTCCCTATCCATTTGCATAAAATGTTAAGGCCTAATATAACTTGGCATATTTTTATTACTCCTAATTATATTTTCACATAACATTATTTACGCATAACATAACATAACATAACATTAAGCATATTTTTATTTACGCATAAAACATATTTTTTATAGGCATAGCAAGAAAGCATAATAATTAACTCCTAAAATGTTAGACATACTATAATTGGATATTGTACAGACAACTGTACAGGTTTAATTTAGTTTTATATACATAATTTACGCCGCGACGAGCGTCAGCACATTTTTATAGTATTTATATTGTAACTGTAGCATTATGTATCACTGCACTTTATCATTTCTATCAATAAGTATCAATTAAATACTTAGCACAGGAAGTTGTGTCGTTTATCATTTATTACGTGATCTTTCTGCCAATATCATTATCAGCAGTCACATATAATTTATCATCCAAGTGTAGGCGTGATCAAAAACCCCTACATTTATTGGTCCTTCGAGCCGGATCTGAAGCAGTGACCTACGGATCTAGTTATCAAGTGTATCACTATCAAGATTTGTGTTCTGAAGATTTCCGGTACGATAGCGAATCGGTCCGCTGGCCTCCCACAAGCGGGTCTCACCAGCAGGATTGAGAAGGCGCACATATCGTGCTGGAGATTACAGAAGCACTAAGCAACAATATCAATCAAGAATCTATCACTTTATCCTCAGTATCAGAGGAGAAAATCATTTATCGGAGAATATCATAATCAACTTCAGCGTAACTTCAGGTATTTATCAGTTAATTTTTATCGTTTGTCATGGAAGGCCTACAATCAATGTTCGAACGCCAGAGCTTCCTCACCAAGGAAATTGAGAGAATACATACCAATTTCCGGAAGGACAGTTCGAGCAGGAAGATACCTGAATACCTTCACAGTCGTTTAGCCGCGCTGGATAAATGCTGGAAGGAGTTTGAAGAAAACCACATCAAGCTGCTGGAGTTTGAAGATGATCAATACGAATATTTCTCAAAAAAGATTTATGGGTACATGCAGGAGTATTATATCAAAACCAAGGAGATGGTGTCAACATACAAGGACCCTAAATTTCCGACCTTTTTCATACCCACTTTTGAAGAATATTCTTGTTCAGACTTTTCCCTATGTGATGAGGGCAAGGAGAACTTCAATGACGTTACTTTATTGTTTCTTGTGATATAAACGTATATTTTCAAGTTTTACAATAATTTTGAGAAACGCACACAGCTGGTAACAAATTTTCGTAGAGTGTGAAGTTGGTCGCGATACTCGCGACGTTGCTGCCGTCTGCTGGAGTTTTGCACGATGTTCACGCCGCAGAATCCTTGCACTATTCGCCGCTGGATGGCGTTGTAGGTGTATTGAACATGCCGGCCCCCTTGGAAGTACCAGGATGCAGTCTTCCAACATGGAGTACTTGGCGCTGTAGCTTCTTGATTATTGTGAAAGTAACTGGCAGATCTTTGAGAACGATCGCCGTATGATGCCGTGCGCTGTACGAATTTCAGCTACACGGGATATTCCATCAGCTCCGGGGAATACGTGCGTTACTCGACCCAATTTCCATTTGAGTGGTGGAACATTCTCCTCCTTGATAAGAACTAAGCTGTCTGGTGTGATGTCCCCATTATTGACCTTCCATCTTGTTCGTTGCTGGAGCTCTGAAACATATTCTTTGGACCATCGTTGCCAGAAATGTTGTCGTAGTTGCTCCACACGGTCGTAGCGTCCCAGTCTCGTAGGCTCGATCGTCGTCAGGTTCTCGCAGATGGGTGCAGTTAGCGGTCGACCGATCAGGAAATGTGCTGCAGTGAGTGGGAGGAAATCGTTCGAGTCTGAGGACAGAGGGGACAAAGGGCGGGAGTTTAAAATGGCTTCAATTTGCGTTAATACCGTTTCAAACTCCTCCCGTGTTAGTCTGGCATTGCCCAGTACCCGCCGCAAATGATACTTGCAGGACTTGACTCCTGCCTCCCACAACCCGCCAAAATGAGGACTATAAGGCGGTATAAACGTTAAACGAATTTGATTATTACTAAGAAAATCAACAATGCCATTAGTATTGTTAAAAATTACGGACAACTCCTTTTCAGCACCAACGAAGTTCTTTCCGTTGTCTGAAAACATTTGGTGTGGCTTTCCACGACGTGCTATGAAACGTTTTAGTGCTAAAATATAATCTTGTGTGCTTAAACTGCCTGCCAATTCTAAGTGTACGGCTCTAGTCGTAAAACATACAAATAAACAAATATATGCTTTAATAAGCTTGGCACCTCTGCCTTTGCGGTCCAATATGAGCAGTGGTCCCGCATAGTCTACACCGCATTGCATGAAAGGGAAACTAGCCTGTAATCTTTCAGAAGGTAAGTTACCCATCAGAGGGGTCAATGTTTGCCCTTTCATACGTTTGCATATGACACAATTATGTACTACCTGTCTGGCTAAGTTGCGAGCTCCTAAAATCCACCATCTCTCACGCATAGAATAAACTAGAAGTTGCGACCCAGCATGAAGTAATTGTTTGTGTTCATATTCACACAACAACTTTGAGAAACGATGTTTGTCACTTAACAATACGGGATGTTTTTTATCATAATCAAATTCAGTCGCGTTAGATAATCTACCGCCTATACGAATTATGTTAGACTTATCTAGAAATATATTTAATCCTGATATTTTATTATATAATAACTTATTAGTTTTATTGTTATTAGTATTTAACGGTATCTTATTTTTTAATTTGTGATATTGTTCACCAAACGATTCTTGTTGAACAAAACGCGTCAACGTATCGAGCGATCGCTGCAGCTCATCTACTGATAACGGACCGGTTTTTCGCATACTCATGCCGCCGCTCGTCGTCGCTCGCACATTATCTATAAATCGTAATAGATATGCGCAAACTCTTTGCAAACGGATAAATGACGAAAAGCGTTGAAAATCAAACAATGAAGTTAGTTGAATGGAATGTAAATTAATAGTGTCAGTTTTAATCTCGGGTAAATCAACGGATGACGATTCTTTATTATTAGTTTTTGGCCACATGAGACTAGGTTCACGTAAAAACGTAGGGCCACACCACCAAATATTATTATTATCGTACTTTAAGGTGTCTAGCGTAGTACCTCGCGTTATAACGTCTGCAGGGTTATCTGTGCCCTTAACATGTCGCCAAATTGTATCACATGTTAATTCATTTATTTGTACGACGCGATTTTGCACAAATGTTTTGAGGAGATGCGGTGACATACGCAACCACCCTTGCACGATGGTGGAATCAGTCCAAAAATATACTTTATTGAAATTTAAACGTAAGGACTTCTTTATCTTGTCATATAATTTTGCACCGACTAGAGCTCCGCATAGCTCAAGCCTAGGAATGCTAACTGCCTTTATTGGCGCCAATTTACTTTTTGCACATAATAAACACACTGAAACAGGTATAGTGCTTTTACAATTATTATGACACGATCTAACGTACGCGCACGCTCCGTAGGCATTTTGAGACGCGTCGGTAAATATATGAAGTTCTTTATAATTTTCACTAATTACATAACGAGGCACTCTAATATCGCGTAAATGTTTTAAATCAGCAAGAAACTTAAGCCATGTAGTCGCAATGGTTTTTGGAACTTCATCATCCCAATCTAATTTATGTAGCCATAGTTTTTGTAGCAATGTTTTAGCTATAATTACTGCGGGCGCTAACAAACCTAAAGGATCATACACTTGTGCAATGGTTGATAACATTAAACGTTTCGTAACCACTGTGTCACTTTGTGTAAATTTAGTTGTAAAATAAAACTCATCACTTCCTGTATACCAACCTAACCCTAGCGTTTTAGACAAGTGATTCTCACCGATGTTTAGGTCTTTACAACTATCAGGTGACACGTCCTTACTGAACGTCCACTTATGTAAGGGGAAACAACCCCCTTTTAGTAACGCGGAGATTTTATTACATAGCTGCATTAACGAGTCAAGGTCATCGCTACCTGTTATTAGATCGTCAACGTAGAAGTCTTCGTTAATCGTCCTAGCCACCAAATCATCATTAGATTCTAATGCCAATTGTTTTAAGCATCGCATGCTAAGGAAAGGAGCCGACGCAGTACCATACGTCACTGTGTTTAAAATATACAATTGTAAAGGTAAGTCTCGATTTTCTCGCCATAATATCAATTGTAAATTACGTTGATCCGATTGAATTAAAATCTGTCGGTACATTTTTTGAATGTCCGCGCACGCTACGTATTTATATTGCCTGAGTCTAATTAAAATGGAAAAAATATCATTTTGCAATGGAGGTCCTATATGCTGTATATTATTTAATGACTTGTTGTTCGACGTACTCGCGCTCGCGTCGAACACAACACGCAACCTTGTAGTGACACTATCCTCTCGGTAAACACCGTGATGAGGTAAGATGTAATGCGGTTTACTTAAGATGTCAGGAATATCTTTTGATGCAACTAGGGTCATGTGACCAAGTGCCTCATACTCGCGAATAAATTCACTATAAAGTTTTTTATAGTCAGGTGCACGATCTAACTTTCTTTCGAGTGATAAAAACGATTTTTAGCCATGGTGTATGAATCACCTAACGACTCGGGTGACTCCTTTAAAGGAATGCGAACAGAAAACCTACCGTGTTTGTCACGTTTTGTAGTCTCTGTAAATATTTTTACGCAATAACGATCATCCTTTGACATGGTGTTCGGTAAGTCAGTCAATTCTTCTAACTCCCAGAATTTTTGCAATTGAGTATCAATTTGAACGAAATTACATTGAACTCCTTCAGGTTTAAACGAATAATTATTACAAAGAGGGCCAGAGATGATCCATCCTAGTTTGGAATCGTACAGGTATGGACCACTACTAAGCTTAATTTTGTCATTATTTATTAGATCCCAAAATATATCCGCTCCTAAAAGTATATCGATGTCCGACGGAACACTAAACGTAGGGTCCGCGAGCGAAATATGTTTAGGTATCTCTATGCGTTGACATTGCACGTCTAACGAAGGTAACTTCGATGTAATAAGAGGAAGAACCCAACATTGAATATTTGTATTAAAATCATTAACTTTAGAACGAATGTTTACTTTGCAGGTGTGAGAACTTTTTGAAATACTTTGCCCTACACCCGAAATATGAATAGTGGACTGTAGAATAGGTAATAATAAACGATTACACAACGATTCCGTGATAAAACAATTTTGACTCCCGTTATCAAGAAGTGCTTTAACTGTGTGATAATTGTTACTAGAATCAGGAACATCGATGAGTGCCGTCGATAATAAAACCGGTTTAATCGCGGCACTGCAAGTGAGTACATTGCGCTCGGAATGTACTTGCATATCAGCTGATTTGCTTACGCTCGGCAACGGATGCGAAATAGGTAGGTATATTATTATTATGAAGTAACGTATTATGGTTGTTTTTGCATAATTTGCATGGACCATATGAACATTCACTTGGCAAGTGACTGTCAGTACGAATGCAATTTTGACAAAGTTTTTTATTTTGCACAATTAAATATCTATCTTGCACGGACATATTTAAGAATTTCGGACATGAATACAAATAGTGATCACCGCCGCAGTCAACACAAACACGTCTTTGTTTATTGTTATCCGAATTATTTTTATTATGAGTTGAATTATTTACGTACGAATGTGTGACATGTTGCGAGTTTATGTTGTTTGATTTATTGACGTTTCTTTTGTTTTGATTGGAATTCGACCTAATTGAGTCATTATTAATGTGTTTAGACGAAGAAACACTTTTATTATTATTTGACTTTATCATTTCCAACATATCCGCGCGGTTTCTTAGAAATTCTAGTAGATCATCCAATTTAATGTTATTTTTTGAATCATTTTTAGATACAAGGGAACCTTTATGAGTTTCCCACTCGCGTTCCGTGGACTGATCGAGTTTAGAAACAATAAGATAAACGATTAACGTGTCCCAAGCATCGGTTGGTTCGTTTAATGACTTAAGTGCTCGCAAATTACGTAATGTTGAATCTATTAATTTCCTAATTTGCGCATACGATTCGCTTTGAAGTGACTGAACTGTAAATAACGCTTTTACATGGTTTTGTACTAACAAACGATTGTTATGAAACCTATTCTCTAATAAATCCCATGCGTGTACGTAGTTTGGAGCAGTGAATTCTAATGCACTAATTACATGAGATGCAGAATCACTAAGAGACGATTTTAAATAATGAAACTTCTGTATGTCGTTAAGATCTTCGCGATTGTGTATCATAGTGAGATACGAGTTCCTGTACTCCAACCACTGATCATACGAACCATCGAAGGCAGGTAGCTTAATTACTGGCAACTTAATAGACACAGGATTACCCACAGGATAAGAAAGAGATTGGGTTTGTTCACTATTGTTAGGTTTCACTAAGCACTTCGCGTTAGCCATGATGGAAAAGTACTGCTGTTCAAATGATTCGCGGTATTCTAATTGAGTAGATAAATCGCAATCATCGACTAATTGTTCAATTTGAGCTTGAATATCATTAAAACTTTGGAATATAGTGCAAGTTGACTGTATTCGTAAATCTATTTCAGTTTTGCTATTGGAATTTAATGTTAATTTGTCTAATTTTGACATATATTTCTCAAATAGCGTAAGCCTGCCTTTCAGCGTGCCTCGCTGCTTTTTCAAATCAGCAAGACGTTTATTTGACATTGTGCTAACACTAACACCTAAACGGGGAGATTTAGACCTTTCTCTTATTTTATCCTGATCCTGATCCCGACCCGAGGCAATTTGAAAACACTCATCGTCACTCATTTTGGAAGGCTCTAGAAAGCACGAGTACTTACAGTTTCCCGCTCAGAATCACCCACGTCGTAGCGCTGCACAACACCACGAACGACTAAAACGTAAAAATAACGATATTAACGCAAAATTGTTGGACATGGGTTAGGAGGATGGGTTTTGTGCCCTGACCGGATGCGACTTGCCGACAGTCCTAGACAATCCTCTTCTCCAATGCCTTTTTATGAGACGCTCCACGTGGCCGCGTGGTTCTTCGTATATCCGACTCGTCAGGACCAATATGTTCAGACTTTTTCCTATGTGATGAGGGCAAGGAGAACTTCAATGACGTTACTTTATTGTTTCTTGTGATATAAACGTATATTTTCAAGTTTTACAATAATTTTGAGAAACGCACACAGCTGGTAACAAATTTTCGTAGAGTGTGAAGTTGGTCGCGATACTCGCGACGTTGCTGCCGTCTGCTGGAGTTTTGCACGATGTTCACGCCGCAGAATCCTTGCACTATTCGCCGCTGGATGGCGTTGTAGGTGTATTGAACAATTCTTATCAACGGGATGACCTGCTTGATCAGCAGAATACCAATATTAGAGCATTGGAACGACTAATGAATCGAATCAACATTGAAGACTTAGAGGAAAAATGGGAAAAACTTCAGGATGAACTAAACAATCTTCAGCATCTATGGAAGGTTATTGACACTACTCACCTACGTCTCGATAACCAATTAAAAGGGAGCAACGATGAATATGAAACTAAGTTTCTGCAGATTGAAGAGCGCTACCTTACCATCAAAAGGGAGTTGAACAGAAAATTAAACTCCACTGCTCACCTTGAGCAGGCCACGCCCAAACTAGAAGTCCCTACATTTTTCGGAAAATATACGCAGTGGCCGACCTTCTTCGACCTATTCGTCGAAACAATACATAATAACAAAGGGATTTCTAAGGCGCAGAAAATGCAACATCTGAAAGGAAAGGTCAAGGGTGAGGCAGAAGGTTTAATACAGCATCTTAATATATCTGCAGAAAATTACGATACGGCATGGGATATCCTCACTCATCGTTATAACAATCCACAGATTTTATTTTCAACTCAGATGGATATTTTCCTGAATCAACCGCCGATCAACAAGCAATCATCATATCACGCCTTCAAGAAGCTACACGATACTACAACACAATGTATCAACAGCATTCGGAACCTAGGCATTGACATCGCTACCTGGGATCCGATTATAGTTCATCTTTTATCAAAGAAACTGGACGACGAAACGCGTACTGACTATATGGAGTCGCGCGTGTCGCCTCGAGATCTCACATCATGTACCGAGTTCCTGAATTTCCTTGAAAATAAATTTATGGCCCGAGAGCCTATAGGCAAGAAGGAGAAGCCTGCAACTTCAGATTCTTATAAGTCGAGCTCAAGTCAACCCAAACACCATAATCATAACAACTCCTCAGGGAATGCATCTCATTATAAGAAATATCAGTCAAACGCTACAAATGATAAGAGATTTTGCCCAGTCTGTAAACAGCCACATAATTTGTATCGATGCAAACGCTTCCTTGCGCAATCAGCGGACGCGAAAATGAGGACAATATCACAACATAATATTTGCCGTAACTGCCTTTACAAGCATTATGACAAAATGTGCATTTCTACAAAAAGGTGCAAAGAATGCAACGGCGATCATAATTCGATTATGCATGACGCACTTTCGACCATGCAACGTGATCCACTGGAACAAACAGACAACCAGACTCAGCAATCTCCTTCGTCATCGGACTCCACTTCAACATCGCGTAATAACCACAATGTTAACCATGTTGCAAGCGAAAATGAAGAAGTTCTTTTGACTACTGTAGCATTGAACATCAGAGCTTCAGATGGCAGCAATATGCGATTCAGAGCTCTCCTAGATCAAGGATCGCAAGTATCACTTATATCAGAAAATGCCGCCCAATTATTAGGGTTGAAAAGGCAATCATATCAAGCAGCAGTATCAGGAATTGGGTCGACACAAAAACAAAGCAGAGGCTTAGTGTCGCTTGACTGCGTATCAATTTACTACGACTATCATTTTAGAACGGAGGCCCTAGTCGTATCCCGAGTTATAAATAACTTGCCTAATACCTCATTTAAGAAGAAAACTTGGCCTCATTTATCACACACTAGATTGGCAGATCCTGAGTATAACCTTTCTAAGCCAATTGACTTGCTCTTGGATGCCAGTGTATATTCAGCTATTATCATGAGTGGTCTTATCAATGGACCAGTCCAATCTCCTATCGCGCAGCAAACAAAACTTGGGTGGATATTATCAGGCAACGTAAAGACGTTTTCATGTCATGCTGTCATCAACGATGTAGACAGCATCTCTAAGTTCTGGGAGGCTGAAGACATACACGAGCCCACAGCCTCATTATCATCTGCAGATCAATATTGCGAGGAATTTTACCAAGCAACCACTAAGAGGTTGGACTCGGGCCAGTATGAAGTAGCATTACCTATGAAACCTAACTTCGAACAAGAGATAGGTGCATCAAAATCAAAGGCTGTCGCTCAATTTATTCAACAAGAAAAAAAGATGAGCAAAAATCCATCACTAGCACAAGGCTATCGCAAATTCATGCGCGAGTATGAAGAACTAGGTCACATGCGCCAAGTCGAGCCACAAGATCACACAGCATGCTACTTACCTCATCACGGCGTACTGAAACTAGACTCTACAACTATGGCTCTGCGTGTTGTCTTCAATGCTTCGTCTAAGATGTCATCTGGACGCAGCTTAAATGACTTGATGTATAACGGGCCGAACCTTCAACAAGACCTTCAAAATCTCATCCTAAAGTGGCGACTATATAAGTACGTAGTTACTGCGGATGTAGAAAAAATGTTTCGAGCAATCCTTGTAAGACTTCAAGATCAGCATCTTCAATCTATATTGTGGAGAAGTCATCCTCGTGAATTACTTCAAGAATATAACCTCACTACTGTTACATACGGAACAAGAGCAGCTCCGTTCTTGGCGATGAGAACCTTGAAGCAAATTGGCATCGATCATGCTGAACAACATCCGTTAGCAGCGGCCGCCCTGGAATCATCCTTCTATATGGATGACTATATGGGAGGAAGCAATACCATCGAGCATGCCAGACAACTACAACTCGATTTAATAACAGTCTTAAAGAGTGCTGGCATGAATCTAAGGAAATGGTCTAGCAATGAACCTCAGCTGATCGAAACCTTACAACCAGAACAAATAAACGCTCCATTTGAGTTCAAGGATAGCGAATCTCGAAAAACATTAGGTCTGCGATGGATTCCCTCAAGTGACATGTTTACCTTCGACACTAGAATCGAACCTCAAGACAGCGATAAGCCATTTACGAAGCGGCAATTACTGTCAGATATTTCAAAAATATTTGACCCCATTGGCTGGTTATCACCGCTCACTATCAGAGCAAAAATATTATTCCAGACCACTTGGACTACGCAACTGACATGGGATGAAGAACTACCGGCCAACATATCATTAGAATGGAAAAGGTTGCGAGATGACCTAAGAAATATAAACATTTTTCAAATACCTAGATATCTAGGTCAAATGGAAAAAAACATACAAATACATGCATTCTGTGACGCCTCGGAAAAGGCTTATGCATGCGCAATTTACGTTGTAACAAATGATCCTAAAGGCAAGCGCACATCGAAGCTAGTAACAGCAAAAACAAAGGTTGCGCCAATTAATAAATCAATTACGCTACCTAGGCTTGAGCTACTTGGTGCACTTTTATTATCACAATTGATGGAGAAATTTCTTCCGACATTTTCTTCAGAGCCAATAGAGATCTTCGCCTGGACTGATTCGATGGTTGTACTGGGCTGGCTACACGGAGATTTATCAAAATGGAAGCAATTTGTGGCTAACCGTGTACTAAAAATCACTAAGATCATCCCAGCATCGAACTGGCGTCACGTCAGGTCCTGTGACAATGCAGCAGACTGTGCTACGCGTGGATTGAGCTCTGAAAGTCTGTCAAGAGATCGCTTGTGGTGGGAAGGGCCAGAATGGCTTCTTAATTTTAACTCGAATCATACCCCTACAACCGAATATCAAACTCCAACATCAGAAATGAAAAAACCCATTGTACACACAGCCTTATGTCAAACCAGCTGCTCTTGGTTAATTGACTTACTAAATAAATTTAATTCGCTAACTAAGGTTGTACGAATAATGGCATGGGTGTCACGTTACTTCGCTAGCCTGCACAATAAAAATTCACGTGCAGAAAAAGGTGCACTGTCCGGTTTCGAAATACAACGCGCATTGTACCTTGTTATCAAAAATGTGCAAGGTATAGATTTCAAGGAAGATATACATCATTTGAAGCTAAAGGGCTTCGTCCGCAGCAACAGCAAATTGTCCAGCTTGCGACCATTCTTAGACGATCACGGGATACTAAGAGTCGGCGGACGCCTTGAGCAAGCAAATATCACATACGCGGCGAAGCATCCTATCATAATATCACCTGGAAGTCGCTTGGCAGAGTTAATCATTCAACAAGCTCATATCACTACGCTTCACGGCGGGCCACGACTTACTTTATCATTCATCAGGGAGAAATATTGGCTGATTAGTGGCATCAGCAGCGTCAAAAAGCACATCAGAGCATGCGTTAAGTGCCGGAGATATAGCCAAGAATCATATCAACAACACATGGCTGACCTTCCAAAGCCTAGAATCACTCCATCCCGGCCCTTTACTAATGTGGGTATAGACTTCACAGGGCATGTGGATATAAAATCCAACAAGGGACGAGGCATCAAGACTACTAAGGGATACATTGCAGTATTCGTCTGTCTGGCCACCAAGGCCGTGCATTTGGAACTAGTGTCTGATCTCAGCACAGCATCCTTTCTGGCAGCATTAAGAAGAATGTGCTCCAGGCGTGGAGTACCCAAGAATATTTATAGCGATAATGGTACGAACTTTGTGGGCGCTTCACGACTCCTGAATCAAGAGTACAGAGAGATCATAGCCTCAATCAACCCAAATGCTATCAGTGACATCAACAACATGGAGATACATTGGCACTTCAATGCTCCCGTCTGGCCTAATGCAGGAGGTCTATGGGAAGCGGCGGTGAAAAGCTTGAAATATCATTTAAAGCGTGTGCTTGGCCATCAAAAATTAACCTATGAGGAGTTCACCACGCTGCTGTGTCAAATTGAAGCCTGTCTCGATTCGAGGCCCCTCTGCGCTCTCACGGAAAATCCAGACGATACGTATCTCACTCCTGGGCATTTCCTTATCGGTGGATCCTTGCTAACACGATCTCAGACTGATCCTGATCATATGAACCTGACTATACGTTGGCAATTGATTCAGGCAATAAACAAACAGTTTTGGAAAAAGTGGTCCACGGAGTACCTCCAACAGCTTCAGTCAAGAACAAAATGGCGTACTACTAAGGAAAACCTTAAACTAGATGACGTAGTTCTTATCAAAGAAGACAACACACCACCAGGCAAGTGGGCGATGGCTCGAGTTCAGGCTCTACATCCCGGTTCAGATGGGTGTGTAAGAGTTGTAACGTTGAAAACTGCCAACAATACTATCAAACGTCCGGTCAACAAACTTATTCCATTGCCAGTACAAGAAAATAGTACCATGCGAACACCCTCATTGAATGGGCCTCAAGAAACATCCCACGGGCATCGCAATCGGTCAAAATTCAGCATGAAATCATTATTAACATCAGCACTTCTTCTGTTAATGATGATAATATCACCAAGCATACAGCAATCAAGTATATCATACAATATCACGTCACTGGACAGTCAAAGGAATATGCTTTTTGACAAGGTAACAGAACTTCAACACATCAAGGACGAATGGAAGTTAATAGTCTACTACAACATGTCTACATATTGGTCTGGATTCACTGACTTGGAAACATATGTTCGACATTTAAATCAACTGTGTCAGCGTACGTGCCTACCACAATCAGGAATACCGTACGGAGCTATCATATTACAACTGCAACATGAGTTGAACGAACTTCAACATTATAATTCTTTATTGCGAAACCCTAACAAACGATACAAGAGAGCACTTATAAACGGGATTGGCAACCTGGCTAACTACTTGTTTGGGGTTTTAGACGACAAGTTCGCAGAGCAGTACAAACGAGATATTGAGCAAATATCACTGAATGAGAATCATCTACAGAGCCTTATCAAAAATCAAACTCTAATAATTGAATCGGAATACAGCATCATTAGAAGAAACGAGGCCATAATGAATCAACAATTTACTTCTATGGATAAACAAATGAAGACTTTGTTAAGAGAAGTAAACAACGTGCAAGCGGACACAACGCAAGGCCTTTATTTAACTTCATCAGCATTATCAGCATATGCTGTTCTATCAACCTTACGACGTATGCAGCAAGGTCTCATCGATGTGATCACCGATATCTATCATGGGCGCATAGACACTCACCTGCTCCCGCCCGAAGAGTTGGAAGCACAGATAAATATCATTACACGGGAGGTACAGGATGATCTCAATGTGCCACTAGACAAATCAAGTATCAGAAGTCTTTATAAATTACTGCGGGTATACGCTCAAGTATATAACGACTATCTTATAATGGAAATCAAGATTCCTCTGGTTACTACCGAAAAATATGAACTGGATAAAGTTATTCCTCTACAAAGAGAAGAATCAGGACAAACCTATCAAGTTATATCGACTTATCCATATTTGGCATTTAATTTGAGAAAGGACTTGGTTTTATTCTTCACAGAAAACGACCTACAACAGTGCCTTCACGCAAATCCAGAGAAGATATTATGTTCCATTGATAAGCCAATCTATGAAATTAGAGAAAAACAATCCATTTGTGATGTTAAAATTAATGATATAATAACACCGGGCTGTATATACAAACAAGCAAGGTGCGAAAATAAGTGGGTCAAATTACGACGCCCGAACGACTGGCTGTATCAATGTTGTCAGCAATGCACTGTACGCATATTTAGCACCCGTAACACGGAAGTAAAGACTTTAACAGGCAATGGCATAATCAGCCTTTGTCCAGGATGCATACTTAAAGGAGAATCTTTCAAGATTTACTCTCATAAGAACTTCATCAATCACGTTGACTATTATACAGAAGAGATGCAGCTTCCACAGATGTCTGTAGTCAATGAAATAGTCAACACAAGCATCCCTTCTGTTGAGCCCTTTGTACCAGAAGATCATCACACCATGTGGAATCAGTTGAGATCTGAAATAGACGATCTTAAGCAACAGTCGACACAAACAATCAGTGTCCACGACGTGCATCAGTACAGCGTGCTCTACTTGCTGGTGGGCGGAGCGGTCCTGACGGGCTTTATCTTAGTCGTCATGTGGATCCGACGAAAGCGGAGACAGCAACCGACATTGGAGTCAAGATTGGAACTAGCAGGACTTCAGACTATCACCAATCCGCTGCCTGCCCCACGGAAGATCACCGAGAGCACATCAACCCCTAACTTGCAGTCAATTAAGTTTAACATTCCTTTATGTGAAAGTTAAAGGGTTCATTTTATGTAATTAATTTTGTTATGTATTTATTCCTTCTTTGCGCCCGCGGCAGCATGTACAGACAACTGTACAGGTTTAATTTAGTTTTATATACATAATTTACGCCGCGACGAGCGTCAGCACATTTTTATAGTATTTATATTGTAACTGTAGCATTATGTATCACTGCACTTTATCATTTCTATCAATAAGTATCAATTAAATACTTAGCACAGGAAGTTGTGTCGTTTATCATTTATTACGTGATCTTTCTGCCAATATCATTATCAGCAGTCACATATAATTTATCATCCAAGTGTAGGCGTGATCAAAAACCCCTACAGATATACCAATTTATTTCGACGTTTGAAAAAAAAACAGTAACTCCTGAAACAGGTAATATTTAACATATTTGTTTTGAACATAGTTGATTGTGAAGATGTGTGGGTTTTTTCCCCCGTTCTATATATCCCTACCGACATATCCCCACTGGTAGGGATACTTGGATTTTTTTTCCAACTATCGCTACCGGTTGGGATATATGGAACTTACTACTCCATGTATCCCTACTGACCCGCACTGGTGGGGATAGCTGGATTTTTTTTCCATTTATCGCTAGCAGTAGGGATAAGTTTTCAAGGATTTCTTTATATGATTAATTAGTGGTTCTTGAATTACTTGTTACCACACCACCGCAGCTTCTGCTTGCTGGCCGGCCAGCCTCAGCCACGGCGACGACTGTTGCAACCACCTGCTCCTCAACTCGCGGGCCGCCTCGCTCCTCTGCGCCTGCGCGGGCTTAGATTACACTCTAGGAGTAGGGCAGACTAGACTACGTGGAGTCGGTTTTGCAGCGATTCGTTTCTGTCACTAACTTTTGTAGCACAACTTAATGAATTTTTAATTCAAAAGAAATACGTAAAATAACTCAAAGGAGACACTTTTTTTTGTTTGGTGATTAGGCCACACACATAAAACGTACATTGATTTCTTCCTTATAATAATAATAATAAAAAATATTTTGATTTATTTTTTATTTTTTACGGGTTCCTTTATCGATACTGAACTTACCCCTAAGCTATGGCACGCGACTACTTTAACACCCTGTATATATCCAGCTGGGTTTTGTTTCCCCTAGGTTCGTTACTCGGTCTATTATTATTTATCATCTATGTAAATGACATCGACTCTTGTCTGACTGACCTCATCCAAATTACTGTGCTTTGCTGATGATATGAAAATTTATGCAACTATATCATCGACTGCGGACATGATCGCATTTCAAATTGACTTGCAGCGTCTTGAAGTATACTGCCAAAAAAATAAGCTTGATCTCAATCCCAAAAAATACTCAGTTGTGACGTATTCCCGTGAACGGTCAGTCCCAGCCACATCTTATACTCTTGGTGGTCATATATTAACTAGTTGTGGTACTATTCGTGATCTGGGGGTTCATCACGATTCCAAACATATTTTTGATAAGCATGTTGATGCCATCGTCGCTAAAGCCTCAAAATCCCTTGGTTTCATAATGCGATTATCCAAGTGCTTCACACAAGCTAAAATTTAAAAAATTATATACTGCACTTTTGTTAGAAGCCACTTGGAATACGCATCTGAAATATGGAATCTGTTAGCGGCGCGAAAACGAAATTGTAAGAGGAAGTGCGCGGGGTATGAAGGGAGAGGGGCGAGTCGGCGACCGCCATGTTTTTTCTGCGAACCAATAGACAAGACAGTGCCATTACGAACGCGAAATGCAACGCGCGCTTCCTCCGCAAAAAAGTTTTGTACCTACTACCTTTATTTTCTCCAATATAAGTCGTTCTGCATAGTTTGTTTTTATCTTGACCCACACACTTAACAGTGGTTATTCGAACCGGATCGCGAATGTTTAATACTCCGCCGCCAACGTCAATGATAGTAAACACCCGCAGTACCATTAGAAGACGAGAGGAGAAGGAATTGGAGGCAAAGCTACAATTGGCAACAGGAGCACAGGAAATGCCACCGCCTACACCAGTTAAGAAAAAGGATGATGAACTTAAAGGAAAAAGTTCTTGTGCCGCGAGTGTAGTGAAATCGGAACGAACTGGAAAACAAAATCCGCCTTCACATGCATCACGTCAGTCAGTCAGGTCCAAGAAACCGTCATCATCACAATCGATACAAGCACAGAAAAGGAGACTGGAACTAGAAGCAGCCCAGGCGAAGGCGCGCATTGAAATGGAACTCATCGATAGAAAATTAGCGGCAGACCTAGCCGAACTTGAGGAAGAATACAGTCCACCATCAGAAACATCGGAACAAAATGGCGGCGTGGGCGACATCGAGAAGTGGTTGGAGCGCAGTCCACATGAACTCCAGCAGCTTGACAGTGATAAACACATGTCGCACACGAACCCGACCGACACAGAAGGAGCAGTTCAACAGCTTACGAGTGCATTAAAAGAACTCGTCACGTCGTCCGCCATCCAACAAAATACCAAGCTGATAAGTCGTCTTAGCACACCGAAAGAACTCCCTACTTTCAGCGGCGACCCAAAAGAGTGGCTTCATTTCGAGCAAGCTTTTATGGAATCCACAGAAGTTTGTAACTTCAGCGATAAAGAAAATCTTTGGCGGTTACGTAAATGTTTACGCGGCGCCGCTCACGACACGGTAGCCGGCCTGCTTATCAGTGGTGCGTCATCTACGGACGTAATGTCCACTTTGAAACTACAATTCGGAAACGTCGACGTCATTTCTCGCATCGTGTCAGACATAAAAAGGATGAACAATCTTTCTGCAGATTACCATCGAGAAATAGTACCATTTTCCGTCAAAATAAAGAATTACGTCGCAGCTGTACGAGCCCTCGGTCGCCATGAATACCTACAAGGCATGGAAGTAGCTAACATTATCCTATTTAAGCTACCTACCACTCTGCTCGCGCAGTGGACAGACTACAGTTTCCCGTTTATCACCGCCGAATCACCAAAACCTAGACTAAATGTACTATCAGATTTCCTCACCGAAGAAGCTGTGAAAATATCAACCTGTAGTGCTACTTTATTACAAATCTCAAATCTCAAATCTTTATTGCATTCCATATGTATTACATAGATGGTGTAATCAGATAATAAAAAGAAAACAATATGGACCCTGTCGGGCACAGCAACATTAGGAGAGAGGAAGAGGGCTAAGTAGCAGTTTAATAATATTATTATAAATTATTAAATGTGTTATTGGGTGTATAATTATGAATTTATAAATTTTTAGAATATTAAATCTGTGCATTATGTATAATATACTATATTAATAATTTCTATTTATGTATTATTTATATTATGTATTTATATTATGTATAATTATTATGCAATTATTAGAACTATGTTTCATTTATATTAAATAATATTATTGTTTATGTATTTATATTTTCATTTTTGGTTTCTTACATTCCATATTATAATGAGAGCGAATTATTTTATTTTGAAATCGATTTGTCATCTATAAACTCCTTTACTGAGTAATATGCCTTGGATTCCAGAAATTGTTTCAATTTATTAATAAATACATTTGTTTTTTCTGCTTCTCGAATATCATTTGGCAATTTATTATAAATTTTTGTGGACATAACTAAAGGGCCGGTTGAGAGCATTTTAAGTCGGGATTGAGGTATGTTTATTTTGTTTTTGTTGTGTCGAAAAGTGTATCTAGTTTTTGTTTCTTCACAAGTGGTATACAAATCAGGGTGTTTTCGGACAAATTTACATAATTCAAAAATATATAAACAGGGAAGTGTGAGTATTGTATGGTTTTGGAAGTGTGGTTTGCAGCTATCAGTTTGTTCAATGTTTGTTATTATTCTAATTAACTTTTTTTGTAAAATAAATATGGTCTGCGAATCTGTACTGTTTCCCCACAGCATGACCCCATAGCTGAGCCATGCCTGAGCGTATGCATAGTACGTGACAAGTGCTGTTTGAAGATTGGTAGTTTTTTTAATTTCGCATAGGGCGTATGAAAATGTAGATAGTTTTGCTCTTATTTTTTGTATATGGGATTTCCAATTTATGTGGGTATCTATGGACAAACCGAGGAGAGTAAATTCATTTACTTGTTCCAGTTTTGTGTTATTAAAAGTGAAATTTAGTTTTAAAGGGGATTTTTGATGTGGGTGGAAAGTAATTAATTTTGTTTTGGTGAAATTAATTTCTAGGTTATGATTATCCATCCAGTTTACAGCTGCAGAAAGAAGGGAATTTAATTTAGCGTTAATATTGTTCTCGTTCTGGCATGAGGTGAGCAGAGAGATATCGTCAGCAAATAGAACACAAGGTCCGTTTATAACTTTAGGGAGGTCGTTTATATAGATAAGAAACAACAGGCAGCCTGCTACACAACCTAGAACAGACAGTTTCAAACGTAAACAAAGTGATAAAGTGAACAATATACAAAGTATTCTAGTGCAAAATGGACAAAGTGAAGAAAAGTGTCGTTATTGTCATACCGGTACTCACAAATTAATCGAGTGTAAAAAGTTTAAAAAATCACTACGAAAGGACAGATGGTTGCACGTAAAGCGTAACGGTATTTGTTATCAATGTTTAATAGCGCATCATCGTAGGGACACATGCACCGCTCCCATCTGTGACGTAAATAATTGTGGACAGTCTCATCACCGATTATTACACTACGTGGCGCGTCAAAACAATAGTGAACCCGTGCCGACGGTACAACCCGAAGTTCCACCCGAAACTGAAAGTCCACCCGAGACAATAACAAATTTAAATGTCAGCTGTTCCGTTATGTTAAAGATTGTACCTATAAACATTCACGGACCCAACGGAAGTGTGAGCGCGACCGCCCTGCTGGACGACGGTTCGACTGTGTCGTTGGTTAGCGCTTCGCTGGCGGAAAAAGTCGGGCTGCGCGGCCGCCTGGAATGTCTTCGAGTGTGTGGCGCGTGGAACAACACGGAGCTAGTGTGCAACGCACAGCGCGCAAAAGTAACTTTGTGTGGTGCTGATAACAAGATGTTTACAATCGACACGCGAATCGTTGAAGAATTAAACCTACCGCCAAGTCTATCCACAGTAAATAGTAAAAATTACGCGCACCAAAGTGACATCAGCCATAATTTATGCACAGAAAGTCAACTGCAACCACAAGTCTTAATCGGACAAGATAATTGTCACCTTCTCTTACCTTTGGAAGTGAGGGTGGGTAGACCCGATGAACCCTGTGCCACCCGGACTCCTCTGGGTTGGTGCCTGCATGGAAGGGTACCAAATGTTTACCTACCTGATTCTGCTGTACGTCACTCCTCATTGTTTGTCACTAGTGACGTCATAGACGCAGAATACTACGCGAGATCCAGGAGGAGGTGCGAAGGTCGTTCTCAATCGAGTCTATGGGCGTATCTGGTAAGCCAAGACAGAACTCAGAAGACTAACGTGCTGTTGAGAGTTTAGAACGAACTTCAGTACTCATCAATGGTCAATGGCATATTGGCTTACCTTGGCGAGACGAGAAATGTGTAATGCCGGACTCGTACCCGACGGCTCTGTGTAGACTGAAAGGAGTTGAAAAGAAATTAACTAGAAACAAGGAACATGCGAGTAGGTACAAAGAACGCCTACGACACCTATTTGATAACGACTACGCAAAAATATGTAACAACTTAAATGTTACACCGAAAACTTGGTACTTACCTCATTTTGGGGTCGACAACCCCAACAAGAAAAAACTTCGTTTAGTGTTCGAAGCGGCAGCTAAAACAAATGGATTGTCACTTAACGACTACTTATTGAAAGGCCCCGACCTACTTATGTCGTTATTCGGCATAATGTTAAGATTTAGAGAAAATCGAGTAGCCGTGTCTGGAGATATTAAAGATATGTTCCTCAGAGTGAAAATTCGACCAGAGGACCAGGACGCCTTCCGATTCCTATATAGAGAAGAACCAGAAAGACCTATAAATACCTATGTAATGACATCCCTAATTTTTGGTGCTAATTGTTCGCCCTTCGTAGCGCAATTCGTAAAGAACAAAAATGCGAAGCAGTATGAGTCATCAATGCCCGCTGCAGCTTCTGCTATATATAAAAGCCACTATATGGATGACTACATAGACAGCCTACCTGACGAAGAGACCGCTATACAGCTGATTCATGACGTCATATCCATTCACCAGAAAGGCGGTTTCGAAATGCGGAATTGGACGAGCAACAGTAAACAAGTACTTGCGAGCATACCTAAAGATTTACTAGGCGATACAGCTGTCAAATTTAAAATAGGCCCGCAGTGTGAGGACGAGCGCACGCTCGGTTTGATTTGGCATCCGAACGATGATGCTTTGACATTTGACGTGTCCTTCAAGAGGATACCTAAACAAATTTTATCGGGAACGCAAAGGCCCACCAAGCGAGAGATGTTGGCTGTGGTGATGTCTATATTCGACGTGTATGGCGTCCTTGCACCATACACGATTTATGGAAAAATCATTTTGCAAGAAACCTGGAAATCAAATATTAGTTGGGATGATTATATACCTGATACAGTGTTCGATAAATGGTTAAAATGGATTAATGAATGCACATGTGAATGTGAATATGAACCCAAAAATGTACAAATGGGTGACTTTGTACTTATAGTGGACCCAGACAGTCCCCGTAACTGTTGGCCCAAAGGAATTGTTCAGGAAGTCATGCCAGGAAAGACGACCGAGTCAGAATGGTTGGTGGAGTCAAGACGAAGTCTGGAATTTTGACTAGATCGGTCACGCGCATTGTTCGGATACCCGTGGATGAAGAGTGCTGCTGAGGCAGCACTGGGGTGGGGAATGTTAGCGGCGCGAAAACGAAATTGTAAGAGGAAGTGCGCGGGGTATGAAGGGAGAGGGGCGAGTCGGCGACCGCCATGTTTTTTCTGCGAACCAATAGACAAGACAGTGCCATTACGAACGCGAAATGCAACGCGCGCTTCCTCCGCAAAAAAGTTTTGTACCTACTACCTTTATTTTCTCCAATATAAGTCGTTCTGCATAGTTTGTTTTTATCTTGACCCACACACTTAACAGAATCCATGCTATCACAAATATGTTGACCGTATTGAGCGCGTACAAAAAAGATTTATACAATTTTTAAGCTTTCATCAAAAATCACCTACCATATCAAATGAAATGAAATCAGTCCAGGAACTATCTCAGTCTATGTAAAATGTATCATCTCTTACCATTGATTAATCGTCGTGAGATCTCTGACTGTATGTTTTTGTTGAAGACAGTTCGAGGTGACATAAAGTGTTCTGATATTTTGTCAACTTTCTACTTTAATGTTCCAAGCAAGTTCAAACGGCTTAATCCACCTTTACGGGTGCCATTTGCAAATACTAACTATAGACAATTTTTTTTTTTTTTGCGTATAAGTAGGTATTTTAATAAGATGTGCAAACAGTTCGACTTTGATCTTTCCGAAACAAGTGTGACCTCGGCAAAAAACGTACTTAACAATGAATTTCTTTAAAGCATAAGTAATTTCTTTGGACTTTGGTTTTATTATTATTATTCTTTTTCTTAATTTATTTTTAACATCTTGGTTCTCAAGGTAAATAACCTGTCGCAATTATATTATATTATTTTTTACTTATTTAAAGTGACAATCATTTTGCATGTTTTCTTTAATAACTTTTGGCATTGTTTGGCACTGTGCATACTTTGTTCCACAGTATATTTATACCAGACAAGCTCTAGGCGTGAAGACTTGTAATTGGCTGTCTGATTATCATACTTTTATTTATCACTATTGTATTTAGCTGTAAGTCTTCCAAAGTCTTTAAATAAATAAATAATATCTAGATTACAGTGGTTATATTAGCTTAGCTTTGTCTAACCGGAATAAATGCGAAAACTGCTAAAAACACTTTTACGAAAATCTAAATAAACAGAAAGAGTAAATGTCAAAATAATGAAGTTGTCTGTCAACCACTAAAAAGGCGGATTTATAACGCTCCGTGCCACGTCGATTGTTTAAACATGCGATTTTAGCGTAAACCTTTAAAAATAGCATTAAAATGCTCACAGTTTAATAATATTTCTTTTTACAGAAAAAAACGTCCCTATTCACGTAAGTATTTTCTGTGAAATGACATTGACCACAACAGGAATGACTCGCAAAAAATATCATAATATAACTTTTTAATTTTTTTAGTTTCTATGCAATCTTTTGTTTGTTACTATGATAAAACTGTTACTTATTTTTGGTGTAACATGAATAATAAATGCAACGTCCAAGTGGGCCTAAAAAAATTGTCTCTTTTGATTCCGTTATTTCTATATATATATATAAATAAAAAAATTAAAAATAATTAAAGCTACTTAATTTATAGTCACACTACCCCTGTATAGTCCAAGCAAACTGAAATGGACCGTAACTCAAGGCAATAAGACTTTTAAAAGTGCAGTTTTATTTGTATTAATACAAATTCCACCATTCAATACAAAATAAAGAAAAATGAACCGTATTTCAAGCAAGTTAAGTCTTTACAAAAACAGTTGAAGTAAACTTGGCGATTTAACCGCACGCACACACTTACAGACACTGGATACAAAGGAAACAATAGTTACCCATACCAACAAAATGCAAAATATGTCGTACCAGTTTTCGTTCCCTTTCTCGTGCAAATTAAAAACGTGGGATAGAGCGAGATAGCCATCATGACAACGGGCGGCGCGGGCGATGAAAGCTAACTTAAATAAATGTAAACAATATTTAGTCTCGCGCTACCTTCCGTACAGTGTATGCAAATATCGCGATGTGTTTCCAATAATTGACACAAAATGTTCAGTGAAATGGTGACTAATAGTGAGGCCTGTGGCACGGTGTGGTGTGGTGATAATGTGGTTCTAGCTGGCAGAACATTCAACTCAACCAAAGGTATGGTACAAGAGTAGACCGCAGGTTAGGACTATGTTAGCTGCTACTTCGTGGCCATGGAACGTTCCGTCCGAACACAGCCATCGACAGGGGAGCCGATTGGCGTACACGTACTCGTTTTCAAAACGAAATACGGGATTAATTCGATGAGAATCCCCAATCAGCTGATTTGACGACTTTTTTTGTGGGGACGTATTAAATCGTTGGTTTATTTTAAAAAATTGGATAGTGAACGCTTTTGATAAAAAATGACGAAGTGTTTTCTAAATTAAAACATCAATTAAGAAAACAGGCATTAAAATGTATTGAAGTTTTCTATTGAAGTTGAGTCGAGCGACGACGCGACGTTAACAGCTGTCTCAAACGCGAGCGAATACCTACAAGGCTAGCAAGACTCACACAGTCGCATACGTAGGTATGAGACCTACGTATGCGACTGTGTGCGTTCGTTGATTTGTACTGTGACTACAACATTCTTCCGGAATTAGGAAAACTAATTTATTAAATAATCATTGCTTATACATGTTTAATTAAAAATTCAGTGCATGTATTATGATTATAACATAATAAACAAATTGGGGTGTCTGAGGGTGTGCGTTAATTACGTTACATGTTGTATATATATATATTATGCAAATTCAATTTATGCCAAATCAAATTAGCCTTCAAGATAATTATGCCAACATAAACTGTATGCCAAAAAAGTTATTATTATGGCAAAACTAATTATGCCAAAATAGTTATTCCAAAGTATATTAGGAAAAAGAACATTATGCAAAAAGAAGGGATCCCCTATATTAACTATTGTACCTACTCTATGATTGACCACTAATAAACGAGATTCCAATGAAGGCATTTGTTTTACTCATCTTCCAGGATTATTATTAATAATTATTATTTATAGTTTACCAATGAACGGATTTAAGTTTTCGTGGCGCAGATTCTGCATAACGAGTAACACATCAGTAGCCTTGCGCTTGAGCTCGAGCCCCGCCGTCGCCGGCAAGTACTTGACGTGCACCACGTCCCCCTGAGACAAACCTCACGTTACGAGCGGTATCGATTACTGAACGAAAGTATCGAGTCCATTCGATAGAGGGGCTGTACCTACAGTACCTTGTATCGGATGCGGCGGTCCACGGCGACTCGGTTGACGCTGCAGGTGGAGGAGGGTGCAGAGGGTGCGCGGGCCGGTACGCACGGTGGTTGCTTTAGCAGGTCAGGGCGCTCCAGCTCGGGCCCGCCGAACTCGTGCAGCTGCTGCAACCAGCACGACAGCATGGTCTCCATGCCCTCGCCCACGCGGCGCTGCTCGTCTATCGGGAACAAGAAGTCCAGAGGCGCCAGCACGGCGTCGCGGCGGCGGCGGCGGCGGCGGCGGTGCGTGGCAGCCCAGCGCAGCAGCAGCGCCGAGCTGGTGGCCAGCGCCAGCGCGCCGCACGCCACCAGGGCTGAAAGCGCGGCGGCACCGCTCGAATCGCGCGCCCCCGCGCCCCCCGTACCCCCCACTGCGCCGGCCTCCCAGCTGTCCAGCGCCGCCGTTACGTTGGCCAGCCGCACGCGGCTGTCTTGCTCGTCTATCCGGTCGAGGGACCGAGAACAAGTCGTCGCGAGCACGGCTGCATGGTTCCAAGTAGATGATGTCCCATTTGATCGTTCATATAAATGAAAGTCTATTTTGATTAATTCGATTCGAGTGTGTTCAGACTTCGATTCGATATGGGCCGCTTCGATTATTTGATCATATATAGCTAAATAATCCGTGTGGGAGTGCTCCTGAAGCTGCTCATCAGTTAGCAGTAGCAGGCGTTGAAAAAACCCAATTTCAATTGAAGGCAAAAATGAATCGATCCGGTTCGTTCTGGAATCAGAGCGAACCACACGAGCTGGTTCGCGCCCGGGCTGACTCACGTTATCGTAATCAGAATGCACCAATTTAGTAGCTGGAGTTCCGTATTTGTACTCTAAAGCCTGGACGTGGTATTCCTTGTGAGTACCAAGCGTTGATTTTACTCGGACGGAGTCTATTTTTGTAATATATTGTTTACGTTGCATTTCATATCTGTCGGACAGATTTCGACTTACATCACCAGCTGATATCTTATAAGACGTTTGTCTTTTAATTTTCGCGTTCAGCGATTTGCTTACAACTAAATTGATATTGCTTAATCGGAAAGCCTCATTAGTTTTATTCGGCGCAGAAAAGAGCGAGGCGAGCGCGTCGTGGGGTGCGGGGAGGCACTCCTCCACGTGCAGCAGCAGCGCTGGCGGCCCCTCGCCCCCCGCCCCGCGCGTCACTCCCGCTGACACCGAGGCGCCGGCTCCGCGGGAGGCACACAGGATCACAACTGAAACGAAGTAAGAATTTGGTTTAAAACCGTTCGCAACAGAACACTGTCAGTAGTGTAGAATTGGGGGTTCTAGATTGAACATTGCATTTCATTCTACGATGTCGAACTGATACAGTAGGTTTTACTGAATCTTGCTCTGTTCCGTTTGTATGACTGTGATGATTTGATAAACTAGTGTTAATTTTTTTCTGATCAGTCATATCTTGAGTAAATATTATCTCACCACTCGCATTTGTTGATACTAATCATTACGTCATATTGATGATAGTGGTCATTGTTTTAGAGTGGTATCAATGAGACTCGTTAGCTCAGGGAGTACGAGCGCCACCGAGCATCCGAGAAACGGAAGTCGGAGGTTTGATACCTTCAGGAGTCTTTTATTTTTCTTTATCTTTATTGTGTTTTGTAGATGTATCAATTTTAACGAATATATTTATATTTTTGTTTCTTTAAAAAATAAACATCTTGATTTATCAACATAATAATATTTTCCTTTCACAGCATTTAAATAAAAGCAATCAGGAAAGTATTGAACATGCTGCAATCAAGGATCATCGTGAATCTCCCAATCTTCTATAACACCTCCACATGAGAAACAAGCTGCTTTATCATTTACACTATTTCCACAATGAAAAAATCCAGCGACAGCCATTTCCATCACTAATCTTCTCCTCGAATCAACCGTTGCCCAATAATTATTAAATGAAAATCACGCATTTTATACGTGTTATACATATCATAGCGCGGATTGTATTTATTTTAAGACGTGTTCTGTTAACTCACTTCCTAGTTCTTGCTGCAGATAATTATAAAGGCACAATGATGCTGTATAGTTGTTGCTAGCAACTTATAAAGATTAACATTTGGGGGTTTGGGAGGGATGGGAAACTGTAATCATAAAAGATATTCAATAACGAATATTCATACATATATTGAATAATCAATCAACAACTGTGTTGTAGACTGCCGGCAAAAAGAATTGGGGGTCCTGTATCACACAGTTCGAGCGAAGGTCTGCTGTATCAGTTCGACATCGTAGAATGAAATACAATGTTCAATCATCAGGTGTGTTGTAGACTGATGGCAAAAATAATTAAACCCATTGGCCCCAATTCTATACTAAACCCAACAGCGGTCTCAAGCAGCTTTTGAATTTGACTAACCATCAGGTTGGCGCGCATATTCGTCAGGCGAGAGAGGCGCTCGGCGCACGGCCAGGCCAGCGGCCCCGAGCGCACGCGCCACTTCGCGCAGCGCGGCGCCGCACTCAGAGCGTGGCTCAGCCGGCGGCAGCAGCGCGCGGCGCCAGCGCAGGCGTGCCGCCAGCTGCACCACCGCCGCGCCGCGCGCTTCTGCGGCCTCGCACGCTGTCGGCCGTGCGCGTCGCAGCACGCGAGCCGCTGCCGACAGCGCGCCGCACACGTCCGCGCCGGGGCAGCCGGCGCTCAGCACCGAGCCGCCCTCGCTCAGCGCTGCGAGCGCACGCAGCGTCACCGACACCCTCCATTCAGGTCCGCAAGTGTCTAATCGACAACAATACTATGGATCTGTAATGAGAGCCGTGATCTGGAGCTATGCTCATTTCAGATTATCGCACCTCCTCACCTTCGTAGCTCAAAAGTCGTACGCGGTACCGCTCGAACAGGAAGCGCGCCGGCTCGTGGCGGAACAAGCGCGCCTCGTCGAAGGCGGCTCGCAGCGGCGCGTCGCAGGCGGCGCGCAGCACGAGCACGAGTGGTGTGGGGGGGGCGGGGGGCGCGGGCGAGGCGGCGGTGAGGGCGGCCAGCAGCGGCAGCAGCGCGCGCATGGCGGCCCTCACGTGACGTCCGCCATGCGGCCGCCGCCGGTCGCTCGGCTGCCTCGCTCGGCTGGCTGCACCGGATCAAACGATGCCGCGCCAAGTACCTGTTAGGTACGTTTATAACATGGATCGATAACGCCTTATACACCTTGCTACCTCATATCATGTACATATATTTAAAAAAATTACGTTGAATCTTTCATTTTGATTTGAAATAGTTAAGGTCATAATTATACCTAAGCCGTCATTAGTAGTAACATTGGCACTAATTACAGCGCTAAGTTTGATCTTCCTCTACTCTAATAGCCATCCACATTCATACTCAGAACTTAACGATTTTTCACCAGGTATGACATATATATAACTATGTATTTTCGTTATTTGTATCAAATTTTAAACACATTAGATTCGGAGATAATGGAGAGGAAGAAATTACTGTTTATTTTAAAAGTATTTGATACCCACAGACTCAACAAGCCCCATCATTTCAGACGGTAGCTTGCATCTTTGTTTTTAGGTTTCCGTATCATAAAAGGAATTAAGTAAGTAAACAAAAATAATTAAAAAAAAATAAAAAAAACCCGACTGCGTAAAAAATAACTAATAACTCGCAATTTCTGACTTTTTTAGTACTCCAATGATGGTTGGTCTAATAAAAGTTTTTGATCAGTATTAGAACAGATGAGAGTAACAACAAATGAATTTTTTTGGTTAATATTTTCAAACAAAATGTATGGTAAAAGTGTTTTGCAATTTCTGACGTTTTTCGGGAAAAAAAAATCAAAAGCATGCAACTTGCAGCAGACTTGGTTTCTGTCACAGCTCCGCGACGAGGGCTTAAATTACACTCTATTAGGGGTAGGGCATAAAATACTGCGTGGAGTCGGTTTTGCGGCGATTCATTTCTGTCACTAAATTTGTGCAAAACAAAATTAATTTATTTTATCTTTTTTTAGAAATGTCACAATCAATATGTGTAATTAAATGACTTTATTCAAATGTTGTTTTGTGAGATAAAATGAAAAAATAATGAATTGTTTGTCAAATAACACGTTATTAAATAAAAGTGTATCGGATAATTATTTTGCTAAGTGAATTCTTTGGTAAATTTGTTGTGGTATAACGATGAAATGACAAAAAAATGTTTTTGCCAATCGTTGCTTGTCAAGTAAAAGTTTTTGAAATAATGTTTGGTGAACTGACAGGTCACCCGCTTATACACCTTCATTTTGGTGTTCTAAAAGATGTCCAAAAAGTCTTATAAATAAATATCGCTAGACACTACACACAGCGCTATCTTGTGCCACAGTAAGCATCGAGGTTTGTGTCGTGGACACCTGCAGATAGTTGATATACTACATAGATACTTTTTTGTTTGTAAATACATACTTATTATACATATGTATAAACATCTATGACTCGGAAACAAATGTCCAAGCTCATCACACAAACATTTGCTCCTACCAGGATTCCAACCCGGGACCCTAAGAACGTAAGGCAGCCTCTCTACCGCTGCACCATATGGGTCGTCATAAAATCGCGTGTCTGCTAATGCTTATGTGTGTTGTTTTGTTTTTCTTCTCCAGGTACACAGTGCGGCGTTGACGACTGAGACCAAAGAGTATAATAATAATAAGGGAGACTGAGACGTACGGACGTCTTACTCATTCTTTCGCATTACTAATTTATTTTTGAGGTATGTCTTACATCTAAGACGGTACTTCCAAAAATGGTTGGTACGGCCAAACTACTGAAGTCTCAAAATATAAACGACATACTTGAAATCAAATATAAAAGTCCTTATAAAATGTTCATCATACTAAAATATATTGAAGACACACATAAAATGCTTAGCTGTCAGAAGTTTAATGAATTAGAATTGATGTCAAAGAACAGACCAATTAAGTATTATTCATGGCAGTGTCAGAAATATTGACTTGGAAATAGAGGAGAACGAACTTGCGGAATTATTTCAAAGTGAAGCAGATATTTGCACGGTTAAAAGACTGAAAAGATTAACTGAAGATGGACAATGGATCAATAGTGAAGCTATTCGCATCGCTTCTAAGGGAGCAACATAACCTTAACTTACATAAGGATTAGGATTTCGATTTAAGGTTGAATCATATAAGGCCCGCACATGGCATTAAATAAAATGGTCCAGTATATTTCAAAGAGAATATGATTAGGGAAATAATGAGTAAGGACAATTGTTCGTACAAGACTCCTATTTGAAACAATAAAAAAAAAGTAAGGAAGTTACTCCTGTCGACGTTGAAGTAGGGCAATTACTACCTCCTTCTACGTCTTCTTGAAAGTCTAAAAGCTGATGATTCTCTCACACCCCTAGAACCATCAATTAATCTAGTAAATTCCCGCATGGATTTGAATCCAAAAGAAAATGAAAGAATTAAGTCTTTCGCTAGAAAAAGTCAGTGAAAACGAAGAAGGTAACAAAAATAATACTTCATCGAAATCAATTAAAAAGAAAAAACAGAATGAAAAGAAAAAAGAACAATCAAAGGGCAAAACAAAGCAATTTGTAGAAGAAGTTCAGAAAGAGAAAAGTCAACCGGAAATAGTAGAAGAAAGTCCCTATAAAAACGAAAACATATCTAAATAAAAAAATAAAAAATATGAATGTTATAACAAGGTTGAAGAAATATGGTTGGCAGATTGCTCATCAGATCAAAAGGTGAAGAAGAGCATAAGATTAGTACTTGCTAGAAGACATTATGATGTATGTTGTTTCGTACCTTAAAGATTGGGATATTGTAAGTAAACTTCTTGGGTTATTCAGAGATGGATAATGTTGAAATGACTACTTATATCAACAAAAACCAGTGGAACGCTCAAAGTCTGAAGCCAAAATTAATTGATTTAGATTTATTACTAAATATAAGAAATATTCATGTAGCCATTTTAAGCGAAACATGGTTGGATGCTGATAGCCGCATAAATATAAGTGAGCCATTATACAACATGTAACATAATTAACGCACATCCTGAAATTACTTTGTTCAGAATCGTTTACTGAATCGATTTGTATAATTTTTAATATAGGTAATTTTTTATCCCAAAAATAATTAAAGCTACGTAATTTATAGTCACACTACCCTTGTATAGTCCAAACAAACTGAAATGGACCGTAACTCAAGGCAATAAGACTTTTAAAAGTGCAGTTTTATTTGTATTAATACAAATTCCGTCATTCAATGCAAAATAAAGAAAAATGAACCTTATTTCAAGCATGTTAAAGTCTTTACAAAAACAGTTGAAGTAAACTTGGCGATTTAACCGCACACACACACTAACAGACACTGGATACAAAGGAAACAATAGTTACCCATACCAACAAAATGCGAAATATGTCATACTTGTTTTCGTTCCCTTTCTCGTGCAAATTAAAAACCTGGGACAGAGCGAGATAGCCACCGGGCGGCGCCGGCGGCGCCTACAATCAAAGCTAACTTAAATAAATGTAAACAATATTTAGTCACGCGCTAACTTCCGTACAGTGTACCTATGCAAATAAGTTTCGCGCGCGATTCTTTGCAATAATTGACACAAAATGTTCAGTGAAATGGTGACTAATGGTGAGGATTGTGGCACGGTGCAGTGTGGTGATAATGTGGTTCTAGCTGGCAGAACATTCAAGTCAACCAAAGGTATGGTACAAGAGTTGACCGCAGGGTAGGACTATGTTAGCTGCTACTTCGTGGCCATGGAACGTTCCGTCCGAACACAGCCATCGACAGGGGAGCCGATTGGCGTACACGTAGGTACTCGTTTTCAAAACGAAATATGGGATTAATTCGACGAGAATCCCCAATCAGCTGATTTTACGACTTTTTTTGTGGGGACGTATGTGCCGAGGATCTAAAAAATAGGATAGTGAACGCTTTTGATAGAAAATGACGAAGTGCTTTCTAAATTAAAACATCAATTAAGAAAACAGGCATTAAAATGTATTGAACTTTTCTATTGAAGTTGAGTCGAGCGACGACGTTAACAGCTATCTCGAACGCGAGCGAATACCTACTAGGCTAGCAAGACTCACACAGTCGCATACGTAGGTGTGAGACCTACGTATGCGACTGTGTGCGTTCGTTGATTTGTACTGTGACTACAACATTCTTCCGGAATTAGGAAAACTAATTTATTAAATAATCATTGCCTAGACATGTTTAATTAAAAATTCAGTGCATGTATTATGATTATAACATAATGAACTAATTGGGGTGTCTGAGGGTGTGCGTTAATTACGTTACATGTTGTTTATAGAAAGGACAGGTATGACTCACACGGCGGAGTATCGATTATTCACACAAATCGTTAAAAACCTTCATTGTTCCCATAAGTGTGACTAATTCAGGTATAGAAATATTACATATTAAAACTCTTAAAGTAAAATTGAAAAAAAAGCAGATTGCCTAGTTATTGTCAAATTATTTCTAACTATTTTGTAGAGTATAATGTCGTCAATAGTATTATTAATGTCCATCTCATGATCAGATTTAGTTTTACACTTTTTGTCAGATGTCACAATAATTGAAATGTCATCTGCAAATAATACACATTTATGATTAGTCACTAGCGGTAAGTCGTTTATGTATAATAGAAACAATATGGGTCCCAACACACTCCCTTGGGGGACGCCACTTATTAACTCTATAGTCAGATGAATACGAGGTTAACAAATTTTCATTTACTTTATTAATAACAACGTATTGTTTTCGGTTGCATAAATAAGACGCGATCCACTGCAGTGCTAAACCTCTTATTCCACTTTTTTCTAATTTTTTCAACAAGATGTCATGTGCCACAAAGTCGAAGGCTTGTGACAGGTCGAAGAATAATCCTGTCGTTAAATAATTTTTATTTAGAAAATTCTGGATATGCCCTAAAAGATTAGCAATTGCTAGTTTTTTTGACTTGTGCTTTTGAAATCCATACTGTTCTTTTGTCATGATATTGTATTTGCTACAGTAGTCTGAAAGTATCTTTTGCATACATTTTTCAAATAATTTAGATATTATAGGTATAAGGGTTATCGGACGATAGTTTTTAACATAATTTTTATCGTTTTTTTTGTAGAGAGGTTTAACGACTGATAATTTTAGCGCATCAGGTAAAGTTCCAGATGAAAATGAAAGATTTATTAAATAAGTTAAAATAGGGATTAATTCTGTACTGCAAGTTTTAATTACTTTTGTACAAATTCCATCGTAACCTTCTGAATTAGTGTTATTTAAAGCTATTATTTCTTTTTTGATCTCATCTTCAGTCATAGGGCTCAGAAACATGGAATAAGGTATTGTCATGGTTTTATTAAGCTCGTCATTATCATGTAAATTATTAATTGCCACAGTGCTGGTTGAATTAATAAAATGATCATTAAAAGTATTTGCTATGTCAGAGGGATTTGTCAGTATTCGCTTATCTAATACTAGTTGAGAAATATTATTGTCACATTTTGTATTTCCAATTTCATAATATAATAATAATATAATAATAGTTTATTTCAAAATGGGATTGCAAAGTTTACAAATGTTGCATTTATACATTTTTTAAGTTCAACTATACAATAAAGATGGGTGAAGTACTGTTCTCCTAGATAGGCTAAAATTTAGCCTGTGTTAAAGAGAAACAGTGCCGGTCCCCTGAATTGGCGGATTACTAAATAAATATTGTGTATAACATTTAAAGTTTGAGGTTTGAAACAGCATCTGGACATAAGTGTAGTTACTGGTACAAGAGTTATCCAAAATAAATAAGTTAGTTTCATTTCACCCACATAAGTAAACAACAATTTACAGCAACAATACATAAATGTGATAAAAGACAATAAATTCAACCAAAATTAAAAACAAAATCAAAATAGAATCAAAAGCAAATTAAAATCAAACCAAAATTATTAACTAAATTAAAATCAATATGAAAAACAAATTATATTATTTTTTATTATTATTGATACAAGACATTATACTTATCTAGCGTGTGTAGGTATGCGTGTGTGTGTCAGTGTAAGTGTAATGTGTTAAGTGTGTATATGTGAGTGTGTGCGTGTGTATATTTGTGTGTTAACATGATTACTTTGTGAGGAACAATTCAGTGTCATCATAATTGAGGTCCAAAAGGAGTGTCCGTACAGTTTTTTTACAATTGTAGAATGAGAGTTTAAAGATTGGGCTTTTTGCATTAATTTTATTACAGAGAGATGGAGCAAGATATACAGAGAATCGTTTTACGAAAGAGGTATGTGGAGGTGGAATTGTGCAGATTCTTTCTTTCCGACGTTTAGAGATAGGTCTATACGGTGTCCTGGAATGTTGGAGTAAAACTATATGTAAAATGTACTGTTGTCGAACATTTAAAACATTACAGGATTTGTAAAATTTGGTCGTTGAAAATAAGATAGGGCGAAATGTGGCAACTTTAAGTATGGCTCTGTGAGCGATCTCTATAGGCTTCATCACTGTCTTTGCAGCTCCGCCCCAGCAGGAAATGCAATAGGTGACTAGTGATTGGCAAAGAGCGAAGTATACATTGCGGATAACTGAAGCGTGTGCCACGTGTCGCAGTGTTTTAAAAATGTAAATCAGTTTCCGTATGCGGCCGGATAGGGTATTAATGTGTGATTTGAAAGGAGATCATTTTTTTAGGCCCCCTGCTTGTATGTTGCGTTTATTATTCCTATTACACCAAAAAAAAGTAACCGTTTTATTATAGTAATAAACGAAAGATTACATTGAAACGTAACCGGAATCATAAAATCATAATGAATAAGATAAATTATGATATGTTTTGGCGAGTCAAATCATTCCTGTTGTGGTCAATGTCATTTCACAGAAAATGCTAACGTGAACAGGGACTTTTTTACATTTACAAAAAAAGGTACGGTACGGTACCCAGTGGTAACAATATCTGCTTTAATTATAATAGAAATAGAATAGGATATAAAAATAAATAGTATTAAACTGTGAACTTTTTTAATGCTACTTTTAAATGTTTTTGATTTAAAAAATCGTCGTGGCACGGAACGTTTTAAATCCGTCTTTTTGGTGGTTGACGGACTTCGATCAATTGACGGACAACTTCATTTGATATTTACTTCTTCCGTTTATTTCGATTTTCGTGAAAGTGTTTCTGCAGTTTTTTCGTATTTATTAAAAAATATTTACGAAAATGGCATCTGCAAGTATAGCGCATACTCCACAAAGTCGTTGAGTCAATTGATTACTAAGATTTTAACGCAATGTGTGAATACAATTAATTTCAGAGAGTAGTAAGTATGTGTGTGGATTTCTCGCTAGGTGAGTGGTGATACAGCTTTGATAATGTAATCTTGGTTATATTATTTACGTCGCATCCTTGTGTTGTAACTAACAGGATACCATGAAAAAAAGTTAGAATAATTTTAGTAGATATAGTGCGAGTTTACCCGCCTGTTTACGCCTGCGTTAAGTGTAGTGCAGTGCAGTGCAGGGCGCGCGCCGTACATTGAACTGAATATTGTGACTTTATTTTTATTCTACCACCTACCTTTTTTACTTTTGTGTTGAAAAACTGTCTTCGTAGCGGCAACCTCTCGCTCCGCATATTTTATTGTAAAAATATAGTTTATACCTAATTAAAACACCAATACCTCATTCCGGGAGTTTCATTGAGAAATCTGAGGCCCCAACATCTGGCGACCGTGACAGGACCTGCATTTTTCACGGAAAACAAGTTCGTGAGCACCCGACCACGCGCTGCCGGTGTAGTCATTGCGCCGCAGCCGCCTTTCAACCAATTCAAGAACCATACCTTGGCTTCCCTGGAGGTGCATCAGCCATTGCAGCCACCGCCGGTTAGCGATCAGCATTCAGCATCGTACCGCAGCCTCGGCCAATGCAAACCTGCATTTTTCACGGAAGGTGACTTCGTGAGCACCCGACGACGCGCTACCGGTGTAGTCATTGGGCCGCAGCCACCTTTCAACCAAATCAAGAATCATACCTGGGTTCCCTGGAGGTGCACCAGCCATTGCAGCCACCGCCGGCCAGCGATCAGCATTCAGCATCGTACCGCAGCCTCGGCCAATGCAGCTAAGTGCCCATTTTTCCTTGTGAATTCCCTGTTACCTACCTGTTACCTTACCTTTATATCCCTTATCCTTAATAAATCTATCCGATAAGTATTTGAAATAGCTTCTACGAGTGCATTGGTGTCTGTAGTCATTGTAGTGTCTAAAATATTACATGAATACACCATACGTAGTTCATTTTCAGATCATTATCTATTAGTAAACGATTTAACTATCAATAGGAATACATTATAGGCCATCCTCCTATGATATTATCGTAGTTCTTTACCTATTCGTGTTTCCTGTCAGCCTTACAGCTGCAACTATAGGCATATATTTCACCAACATCGCCGAACATTCCAGGTCGAGCTCTCCGTGTAACATAACTTCGGGCCGCCTGCCGTGTCACCGTGTGACAACGGGAGTCCCACCGCTGCACGGGCCGGCCTCAGGTGACGTTAGGCGAGGAGCGTGAGCTAAGTTTTTAATTTTACATTCTCATCAACTAGTTTGTGTCTGTATATTTCCATAATCAAACCTATCAAGAAACAACTTGTTTAGTTTATTAAATCCGTTTTTTTTATAAGGTTTGAGTTCACAATGGGTAAAGATTATGGAGGTGAAACTAGCACAAACGATCCTCGTGAATTACAGGATCTTTTAGTGAAACGTAGTTCCATAAAAGGTCAAATAACTAAATTCAGAAACTTTTTATCAAATATTACCTCTAAAGAAACGCTTACTCAGATTGAGTTAGCTGAGTTAACATTAAAACTAAACAAATTTGAATCTATCTATAGCCGTTTTGATGACTTGCAAAATCAGATAGAAGTATTACACTCTGATAATTTATCTAATGAGATTGATGAGCGTGATACTATCGAACAACTATTTATATCCAACATAGCAATTGCTCAAAGTGTTACACAACAATATAACTCGAACCGTCATGATGAAGCTAATAACAAGGATTTAAATTCAAGTCAGATAACTACAGTTCCGTGCAATCATGATCATCATGACATAGGTTTTAAATTACCTCAAATTCAAATTGCTAAGTTCGACGGGTCTTGCTTTCGCTGGCTTGAATTTCGTGATACATTCTTATCTATAGTACATAATAACGACCGCATCGCTCCCATTCATAAATTCCATTATCTTATTTCGTATTTGACCGGCGATGCAGCGCGCATTATTGCTAACTTGGAGGTATCCAGCACAAATTATGCGTGTGCTTGGAAATTATTATGTGACAGATATGACAATACCCGACAATTAGTAACTCATCATATAAATTCATTATTATACATAAAACCAATCACAAGCGAGTCTGATAAATCACTACGATTCTTTGTGGATCATGTTAATAAAAACTTACGCGCTTTAACTAGTCTCGGTATAGGTTCACGTGACTGGGATATTTTACTCATTCATATAATTAGCCCCAAGCTTGATAGCTGCACCAAGGCCAAGTGGGAGGAGTACCGGGGCACGTTGGATACCAATGCACCTAATTTGCAACATTTTTTCAAGTTTCTTGTTGATCGCGCTATCGTACTTGAGTCAATAAATAGCAGCTATTCATACTCTAAATCCAAGACTCAGACAATGTCAAAGCCTATAGATTCTAATAATAAAATAAAATCTCATCAGTCTTACATTTCTAACAGTGAAGACAATAATATTTCTGACATATCATGCGGCGTTTGTAATGGTAATCATCGCCTTTATGATTGTCCCACCTTTTTGGCTAAGAGTGTGGATGACCGTATCACTGAAGTGAGCAGATTGAATCTTTGTCATAACTGCTTAAGGTCTAGCCACTCTGCACGCAATTGTCGCATGCATCCGTGTCGCATGTGCAATACAAGACACAATAGACTCTTGCATAAACAATCAAGCAACAAAAATATTTCTAGTGTTGTCACCATTTCACCTGACATCACCGACGATACTCTTGTTAATTTTTCTAATCAAAATAACCATCAAGTTCTTCTATCTACTGCTTATATTGAGGTAGTTAATCCTACGACCAAGCAAACACAGAAGGTTCGTGCTCTTTTGGATTGCGGTAGTCAGTCATCATTTATTACTCAATCTCTTAAAACAAAACTGCTTTTAGAACCGACTAC
Organism: Xestia rhomboidea; assembly: GCA_963853795.1. NCBI lineage: Eukaryota > Metazoa > Arthropoda > Insecta > Lepidoptera > Noctuidae > Xestia > Xestia rhomboidea. Next base: position 137,872 of record OY970758.1, read on the forward strand.
CACTTTGCATGTCAATATAATTGGCATAGGCAATAAAACTACTACTCAAGCTACAGAAACTTGTGTAGTTCAGTTGAAATCTTTGATGAAGCATTTCTCTATCACATCTTCTTTTCTGGTATTGCCAGTGTTGACTGGTAACATACCTCGAATACCCGTTGACATAAAACAACTCAACATTTCGAGTGAGTACTTTTTAGCGGACCCTCACTTCCACCAACCAGCGCCTGTTGATGTTGTCATCGGTGCCGATATTTTCTGGGACATTATTGGCCGCGATCAACTCTCTCTCGGTCTTAATTCACCTGTATTGAGAAGTTCCCATTTCGGTTGGTTAATAACAGGTCCTATGTATTTTAATTTACCCAAAAACAATAAGTTAAAGGAGATTGATATAGATTCAAATCATTCAGTCGTTTCTTATGTGTCATCTGCTGAAGAAATACATCAAGAACTAACAAAATTCTGGGACTTAGAAAATGTCCCCCAAACTCAACCACTTATTAGTCATAGTGAGAAGGCATGCGAAACACATTTCTTATCGCATACTTTTCGTTTACAAACCGGTAGATTCTCAGTCAGTCTACCTCTAAAGGATACGCCTGATTGTCTAGGTGAATCCTATTCACTAGCTAAAAAACGCTTGTTAAATTTAGAAAAACGATTTCGCAAACAACCACATGTGAAATCGCAATACATAGAATTTATGCGTGAGTACGCAGACTTAGGTCACCTTTCAGAATCAGCTGTACCTATACCTTTTACGACTTACTTCCTCTGCCATCACGCGGTCTTCAAGGACAGTAGTGAATCCACGAAAATTAGAGTCGTATTCGACGGCTCTGCTCCTACTTCATCTGGTCAGTCTGTAAATGACATCCTCATGGTTGGGCCTAATATGCAGGACTCACTATTCTCCATTTTAATAAGAGCTCGACAACATAAGTTTCTCCTGTCGGGTGACGTTGAGAAAATGTACCGTCAAGTCCGCGTGCATGAGGAGGACCGTAACCTTCAACTTATTTTATGGAGAGAGGATGAGTCCTTGCCCATCAAAACGCTTCAGCTAGGCACTGTGACTTACGGCATGGCAAGTTCCAGCTACCTGAGCACTCGGTGTCTCTGGCAGATTGGTGAGGAATCTTCTGATCCTATGGTTAAGGATATCATTCAACATGATTTCTTTGTGGACGATCTCATTACCGGTTCTGAAAGCGAGGATACCTTACGTTATATTCATAAATCTGTAACTGAAGAATTAAAGAAAGGATGCTTTAATCTTCGTAAATTTAAGACTAATTTACCATCACTGTTCGATTTAAATACTCAAACTGATGATAACCTTCTAGTAAGTGAGTCAACTAGTACCCTAGGCATGGGATGGAACCCATCAACCGATCAGTTACATTTCCCTATCAAACCATTTTCTTCTAATAATAATTTAACTAAAAGATCATTTTTATCGTCTCTTTTTAAAATATTTGACCCTTTGGGGCTGATAAGTCCGTGTGTAATAAAAATGAAAATGTTATTACAACAACTATGGCTGCATAATTTGACTTGGGACTCTCCAGTTCCACCTGAAGTTCAAAGAGATTGGACCAACTTTATACAGTCTTTACCTTCCCTTTTAGCTCTAGAAGTTCCGCGTCGTGTTCTCTGTGATGATCCCGCATCTGTAGAATTACATTCATTCAGTGATTCATCCCAAAATGCATACGGAGCTTGCATTTATTTACGTTCAGTGAATGCTGCGAACGAGGTCACAGTCAAGTTACTTTGTTCCAAGTCCAAAGTAGCTCCGATTAAAGGTGCAACTATCCCTCGTCTAGAACTGTGCGCAGCCCTACTGGCAGCAAGGTTATGCAAGGCTGTCAGGGAGTCACTGCGATATGAAGTTCAGCACCAGGTACACTGGTGCGATTCGTCCGTAGTGCTAGCCTGGCTCCACACCAGTTTTACAAATTTGAAAACATTTGTAGCTAATAGGATTGCGGAGATTTGTGAGTTAACCGATGCTACCTCGTGGCGCTATGTGCCCACATCTGTTAATCCTGCTGACCTCATATCTAGAGGAGTCAGTCCAGATAAACTTGGCGGTACCCAGCTGTGGTGGTCAGGCCCTTCATTTCTCATTGAGCCTGAAAGTAATTGGCCTGTCTTAAAACCTAATAAAATTAATAATAATGACTTACCAGAAACTAAACCTAATTATACTGCCACTCATGTTGTTTCTCAAAATGAACCCATAATTAATTTTAAAGATTTTTCTAGCTTAACTAAAATCAAACGGACTTTCGCTTACGTGCTAAGATTTATTAATAATTTAAAAACGAATAAAGATAAACTGCTCGACAATGTGACTGTTGACGAATTAAATAATTCATTTCATCATTTGTGTCGTCTCGCACAGCAAGAATCATTTCTCTGTGAATATAATTTGCTATGTAGCAATAAGGCTTTAAGTTCTAAATCAAATATTTTATCATTGTCTCCATTTTTAAGTGAAGACAAGATCATACGAGTTGGTGGCCGACTAGGCTCATCTGATTATAATTACTATAAAAAACACCCTGTTCTCCTGCATGCTTCGCATCATTTTACCAAATTGATTTTCGAGTACGAACATAAACGCGAATTGCATGCTGGACCACAATTGTTGTTGGCCGTTGTTAGGGAATACGTTTGGCCGATTAATGGCAGAAATCTAGCTAGGCGTATTTTTCGTAACTGCCCCAGGTGTAGACGCTTGCAGGGCAAGACTATTGCTCCAATAATGGGACATTTGCCCTCACAACGTGTCACGCCAAACTTTCCATTTCGATCAGTGGGAATTGACTTCGCTGGCCCATTCCTAATTGTAAACAGAAAGGGACGTGGTGCTTCGTTAGTCAAGTGCTATCTTTGTTTTTTTATATGCCTTCGATATAAAATCTCTCACCTTAAGCGATCTATCAAAGGACGCTTTTATCATGACATTCCGAAGGTTTGTGTCACGACGAGGCAGGCCAGCGGAAGTATTCTGCGACAATGGACGCAACTTTGTCGCGGGAGCTAAAGAACTTAACAATTTTTTCAAGACTTACCAAAACGACATATCTGATTTTGCATGTTCGGAAGGCATTCAGTTTCACTTTTCACCAGCTTACGCTCCTCATTTTGGCGGTATTTTCGAGGCCGGTATCCGTTCAGCAAAATATCATGTTAGACGAGTAATGGGTAATTCCCACTTGAGTTATGAAGAACTTCAAACTCTATTCGTTCAGGTGGAAGCTGTTTTAAATAGTAGACCTCTTTGTCCCTTATCTGCCTCTCCTGACGATTTCCATTGCCTTACTCCTGGGCATTTTCTCATTGGTCGGGCACTCACCGCTTTGCCTGAACCATCTGTGGAAGATGGCCACACAACCAACTTGCAGCGCTATGCCAGGCTGCAGCAAATATACCAACATTTTTGGCAACGCTGGCAGCGCGAATACATAGCCGAGCTGCAACTGCGCCGTAAATGGAAGACCAACGCCTCCTCAGTCAAAATCGGAGACATGGTCCTATTGCAAGAAGATGGAGTTCCACCCCTGTGTTGGAGACTTGGACGCATCGCAAGACTCTTCCCAGGACAAGATGGAGTCTCACGTGTGGCCGACATCAACACCAATAGAGGAATTATACGGCGCCCTCTGGTTCGCCTCTGCCCCTTACCAACCGAAGAGGACCTACTGAAGGGTTGAAACTTCGGGAGTTTCAACGGGGGGAGGATGTTTACGCCTGCGTTAAGTGTAGTGCAGTGCAGTGCAGTGTTTGTGTCGCACCTTTGCCGCCACAAAAGGGCTAGGCGCGCGCCGTACATTGAACTGAATATTGTGACTTTATTTTTATTCTACCACCTACCTTTTTTACTTTTGTGTTGAAAAACTGTCTTCGTAGCGGCAACCTCTCGCTCCGCATATTTTATTGTAAAAATATAGTTTATACCTAATTAAAACACCAATACCTCATTCCGGGAGTTTCATTGAGAAATCTGAGGCCCCAACACCGCCTATTCCAATTTCTCATTGTTTACTAGTTCTTGGTCACAACTGCATCCTTTAGGATTTAGTTATCGTGTAATGAACTAATAAGAAATAAGACAAGTACATTCTTTAAATTATACTCGTGGCTTGAGAGATTAACGCGACTAAATAATTTTATATTTTTATCAGACTGCAGTAGAAGGAAGGTACCTAGTGGAAAAAAAGTGTTATGTTTCTTAACTTATTTTATTCCTTAACAGTTATACCCACTAGATGCAGTTTGTGGAAACTGCCTAATGTTATTGAATGAAAGTATTCATACAGCACATTCAATGTTTGCTTTCCATGTGGATCTTCAATTTTAAGAGCACACCAAACACATGCTGTCCTTGTTGACTCCGAGGAAAGAAATATTATTTTACAGTGCTGTACTACACTCTACTTCACACACACATAAAAATATTGCACCAAGTAATATTTTTATGTGTGTGTAATAAAGACAGAAATAAATATATAAATATATTTTTTTAAGTATATAATGTAGTTTTTTTCCTTCTTACACGACCAGCTTAGACATCTTATTTGCATAATATTTATCAGTGTAGATATAATATTATACAGAAGCATATTTGTTATATCATCTAGTCATTGTGGCTATAATAGTGTTTGGGATGAGCCTATGCCGAATACTTAATCATATTAATATAAATAAAGTTCCACACCATGCTTGTTTGTTTCTCCGTGATTTTCCTCGGAACTTTTTACTGAAAATATTTTGATGCAATTGATTCGATTCAATAAATTGGGCTATGCTTGGAATCTCTGAGGGATCGCAACCGGAACGAGGTGATCCGACAGAGAACCAGAGCTGTCGACGTAGCTCACAGAATTAATAAGCTGAACTTGAAATGGGCCGGTCATATTAGCCGTAGAACCGATGACCGTTGGGGTAGACGTGTTCTTGAGAGACCGCGAATCGGCAAACGTAAGGTGGGACGCCCTCAGGCTCGGTGGAGAGACAATCTTCGCAAGTTGACTGGTAGCAACTGGATGAGAGTTGCTGAGAATCGAGTTAAATGGCGTGCGATTGAGGAGGCCTATGTCCAGCAGTGGACTGTTGTACGCTGATGATGACGATGACGAAATAAATTGATTCACGAGTGTTAGGTTTCGTGATTTTACTAGTTAATTTACTATGTTTTTAGAAATAATTTTATTTAAACGTTTTAATTTAATAGCTTTTCGTGTGAACACATCTTAAATGCTTTATATGTTATTTTCTAAACTGGTAACATTCATTCCGTAAGAATGGCAATAGTTCTATCATTTGATTTGTAAAATGTATGGCGCGAAAGTGAGGCGGTTCTCTGATTGAATCACGAGACTGACGTGGCGTGAAGTCGTGAGCCAATCAGGGCGCTGGATTTGGCCTCGAGAACGGCGGGATTCTTGGTCAGGAGCTGATGCCCGAGCGGGCATTCTGGGGTGGAACGTCAAAGACGACGGACAATTATTAAGATAGTTGCCTATCCGATATTACTATAATAGTGTGGATTGTAACAAAATTGTTAATAAACCTATTTTAAAGTCGTTGGAGTTTTCTTCAAGTGTTGCCGCCTTTGTGTTATTATACTTCAGAAGTGACAAGAACAATTAAAACGTAAGTACACGCCCAAAATTTTATCCTTTGTTTGTTCGTAATTCGTTTCGAAGCCAGTTTAGAATCTTAGCGATCTATTTAATGATATTACCTAACCGTGGTTTCAAGTTAATCTACCGGTTACTTATCGAATATAAAGCCGTCAATTATTTTAACTAGTTCCGCTTTATTAGTTAATATTGCCCTTTGTACTCATATTTTTGGATGGAGGGTAGATCTATTTTTCCACAAAACTGAATAAACTCTCGTAAATTCAATTTATTTATTGGTAGTGCTAGGTATGTAGTACAAGGGCCCCGTTTAACACGGAAATAAATGTTTTACACAATGCTACGCGGTCATCGTTGTTACAAATTAATATAAGTTTTGAAAATAAGAACTACTTAATCGTGTCCTAGTCAACGGCTGGACGGTTTGGTTGGATATAAAATAATGAAAAGGACGGATGCTTCAACAATTGTGAGTTAATAACATTTTCCCAGTGCACATACACATATTGTTTCTTTGGTTTTAACTGGGAACGCATACAAGCGTCTTAACTATATACTCTAGTATTTCTTTTCCCATTATTACCTTATATACTCTGAGGTTTCTTGTATATAAACCCTATTGCGATAATTTTTTTTTAGTTAATTTTGTTGAGCAACGTCGGTTAGAATGAATAATATTTAAAAGGTTTAATTAATATTTCATGATTATATTTTTAGAGGTGACATACCTTGTTAATGCCTTGACTTTAATAACATTTCAATTTCTATCGTGTTTTGTGTATTTAACTTGACTTCCCAATGCGTTAGACTAAAAAAAAATTAGATTCTCAAATCCGTGGACGTGAGATTTCAGGTGATGTCGCAGCCTTCGGGCTGACGAAGACTCGCTACACCAAGTCGAAGGGGTACCCACTCTGCCACCCGGAGCCGAAGTCGCCTTCGAAGTCGGAGCCCCAGCCGTAGTAGGCCGGTACCGGACATCGAGCTGTGACGTGAGCGACTACGGATGCTGGAGGAGGAAGTTCGATGGGAACGTGAACACCTGCGCGCCGTGGAAGATCTGCGCGATGCATCGCAACGCATCAGCGAGCCACGGGCGGACAGTCAACGACGGAGCACCTCCGAGACAGCGTGGCGTCGGGATGCTGGGCTACGGGCGGAGCGACACGTTGAGCGTGGACAACGGCACGGATTGGTCACGTAGCCCTTCTTTATTAAAAAGATATTTATTCGATTTGTTTAAAAAAAAATTGAGGGATGGTCTTGCATTACCCCCCGTGAACCAGAGCGCTTTACAACCATTGCAGAAAACTATGAGAATCGATTTTATAAATTAAGACGCGAGCGTATGTAACCCCGTAGCAAAATTTTGAAAGAAATATATGTTAACAATTCTGAACTCTAAGAGTTTGTAGATTTCGGAAGCGACGTTACTCTCATTAAGGAAGGAGTTAGGTCTGTTGCACGACAACACCCCTACACTTATGAAAGGTTTTGGGAATAGTGTAGTTCAGTCGTTAGACAACTTGAGTATTGACATGATCGTTGATGGGGTAGAGGTTAGAGTGACATGCAAAGTCGTAGATGATTATTTGCTAGAGGTCCCTGTACTTATGGGGCAGACTTTCACGGAGCAGTCACATATATTTGTTTATAAGGACAAGAATAGATTGCAATTTTTCGATATCGGGAAAGAATTACCTAGTTCAGAATACGTCGACGATGCCTTAGTGAAGTTTTCTCCTGTCAGATCGGTTGTAGTTTATGGTCCAGCCTCCTTTAAAGTGAAGGCTCAGTCCGCTTTCAGTAGTGATTTCCTTCTGAGGAGTAGTATTGCAGGGAAACCTAACGAGCAGCTTATCATCAGCGGCGGGCTTCATCGCTCGATCAATGGTGAAATCAAGATAATGGTCTTGCCTTGTTCTGAATTTTGCCACATTTCATCTAAACAGGTTCTCTGCCGTGCTGAAATAGCTGATGTGGTGAACAGGATTGTCGATGTGCGATCTATAGAGATTGCAGATAGTTGGAGGTTCGATAAAACTAAGGTCCGCGTGGGTGAGCGGGTCCCAGCAGAGATAAGGAAAGACTTAATAAACATGTTACAGAAATATCAGCATTGCTTTGCTTCGTTGAGGGAGGTAGGACGTACCAGTGTTACAGAGATGAAGATTGATCTCAATAGTCAACGTCCAGTTGTTTATCGTCCTTACAGGTTGTCGCATCACGAACGGGAGAAGGTACGTTCGATGGTCGGAGACATGTTGAACGCCGGTGTGATACGAGAATCGGTTTTAGATTATGCTAGTCCCATTGTACTCGTACGAAAGCAAGATGGTTCCTCAAGGTTGTGCGTAGACTATCGTATGCTGAATTCAATGACGATTAAGGAAAGGTATCCTATGCCTATTACCGAGGATGAAGTGGCACGACTTTCTGGTCAGTCCTGTTTCATAACTCTCTTATCTTGCGTCTGGCTACTACCAAGTGCCAATCTCTTAGCAAAGCAAACACTTTACATCCTTTGTTACCGGACGGTCAATACGAATTCAACCGTATGCCGTTCGGCTTAGCAAATGCGCCTGCCGTTTTCCAACGGATGATCAATACTATACTGGGATCGGCACGATTTAATAAGGCAACCGCGTACATCGATGATGTTCTTATTTATGGAAAAGCCCTCAGCAGTGTGTTGAACATCTTGAAGAGGTGTTACAGATGCTGGAAACGGCGAACCTTAGTCACCCTACCTAACCTTACTCTCTGAACCTATCAAAGTGCGAGTTCCTGCGTGATAAGGTAAACTATTTAGGCTACGAAATTAGCGCTAGTGGTATCAGGCCCGGTGAAAACTAGATATCCAGGGTGGTCAATTTTCCCCGACCTCAGAACGTACACAATGTCCGGCAGTTTTTGGGTTCGACCAGTCATTTCCGTAAATTTATAGAAAATTTTGCGCAAATATCGTTTCCCCTTAGCAAACTTCAAAAAAAAGAATTCCCGTTTGGAGTGGAGCGGCGATCATGAGCGAGCGTTTGAGTCAATTTTGGTTACTAGGCCGGATCTTGCTATATATGATCCTAATGCAGAGTTGGAGCTGCACACGAATGCAATTACGTTAGGAACTGGAGGGATTCTTTTACAGCGAACGCAGGGCTCTGAGAACTTCCATCCTGTGGCATTTTACATCCGACAAACTTCCCCGGAAAAAAAAAACTTCCACTCTTACGAGGTCGAAACCCTAGCGGTGGTTTGCTCCCTTCGTAAGTTTAGGGTTTATTTGTTAGGAGAGGAATTCAAGATTATAACCGACTGCAGCGTTTTGCGTTCTACGTTCTCAAAACAGGACTTAATTCCAAGAATAGCACGCTGGTGGCTGACGTTACCGGAATTCGATTGCACCATAGAGTACAGGGCAGGGGTTAAAATGAGCCATGTCGACGCATTGTCCCGGAACCCTGTCGAACCGTTGGAATGTCTCGATGATAAGATTCCAGCCATTATGTGTATTAGTCGCGAAGATTGGCTCCACACGCTTCAGTTAGGTGACTCCGAGCGGAGCAGAATAATGGACGTTTTAAAAAGGTGGACTAGATGAAAAAGGGCTACGATACATCAAATAGAATTTCGTTATCAAAGATAATAGATTATTTCGCTATTTGGACGGGGATAAGGAGAAGGTCAGATGGGCTGTGCCAAAAGGGGCAAGGTGGCAAGTATGTAAACTCAATCACGACGACATTGGACATTTTGGGGTTAAGAAAACCTTCCCGTTCCTTTAATGTAGGGGACTTTGTTAAAATAACAAGACCTGTTTTAATAATAATGGATAATGCAAAAAATTGATGCCTTCTTTTATAGGTCCATATCGTGTTAGTAAGGTCTTAGGCAGGGACCGTTATGTTGTAGCCCCGATACCAGGCCTTGTTGATTATGGCTATATAAGGAATAATTTTGTGGGGCCTGTTGCCACTGGTATTCAGGACGTATTGGAGTCTGTTACCAGGGGTATTCAGGACATATTGGGGCCTGTTGCCACTGGTATTCAGGACGTATTGGGGCCTGTTGCCAGGGGTATTCAGGACGTTTTGGGGCCTGTTGCCAGGGGTATTCAGGATATACTGGGGCCTGTTAGCACTGGTATTCGGGACGTATTGGGGCCCGTTGCCAGGCTGAATACAGGACATTATTTGATAAAATGCATTATATAAAATAATGAGTATTTTATATTCATAAATAAATAAAAATAGTATTATTCGTTGTTACAAAGCAAGTACGCGAGAATCGATCGGATCACGGCTTGGTGCAACGAGTGTCAAGGCAAGACCTACGGCAGCCACTATGAGCATTTATAATTTATAGATCGGCTCGTACTGGCGTCGATAGGCATCCTAATTAATTGATCGTCAGGAGGTTAGGGCACCTGAATTAATTGATCGTTCAGGGAATAACAGTATTCGGATTAATCAATCGTCCAGAATACTCACGACATAATCGATCTGTTGTGACTTTGTTTTCTTTTTGACCCAATTAATCGATCGTTGGGTTCACTATAAGACCTACGGCAGCCACTATGAGCATTTATCGATCGGCTCGTACTGGCGTCGATAGGCATCCTGATTAATTGATCGTCAGGAGGTTAGGGCACCTGAATTAATCGATCGTTCAGGGAATAACAGTATTCGGATTAATCGATCGTCCAGAATACTCACGACATAATCGATCTGTTGTGACTTTGTTTTCTTTTTGACCCAATTAATCGATCGTTTGGGTTCACTATATTTAGTACCAGCAAATCGATTGCTGACGGATCTAACGTCTTGTTACTAGTAATGTTATTAAAGTTGTTATTGTTAATTATCAAGGCTATCTGGTAGACAACGTTTATTACTTGTTTTTCAGTCAGAATATTACCATTTTTGTTAAAATTTGTGAAGTTGTTTAGTGACGCAATTAATCGATCGTTTGTATTCACTGCACTTACTTTTAGATTATATTTTTTTCTGTTTAAGCTAGTGCCCAGATTACATAAATTTATTGAATAACAAGTTCATTTGGTAAATAATGGTATAAAGCCGTTTAGTTCCTTACTCAGCACAAATTTGTTTTTCTTTAACAATCAATTATATAACTTTTAGTTGTCATATTTTGTAATTCTTGTACTTTTTGTATTTATTGTCATTGTATTTTTTTTGGGACGTAACGTTATTAAGCTACTGGCCAAGATACCCGATTGTTAGGTTACCACCTGGTGTCGTGTGCAGGGATGAACACGATGTCAGGACGGACGATTGTTAGGTTTCGTGATTTTACTAGTTAATTTACTATGTTTTTAGAAATAATTTTATTTAAACGTTTTAATTTAATAGCTTTTCGTGTGAACACATCTTAAATGCTTTATATGTTATTTTCTAAACTGGTAACATTCATTCCGTAAGAATGGCAATAGTTCTATCATTTGATTTGTAAAATGTATGGCGCGAAATTGAAGCGGTTCTCTGATTGGATCACGAGACTGACGTGGCGTGAAGTCGTGAGCCAATCAGGGCGCTGGATTTTGCCTCGAGAACGGCGGGATTCTTGGTCAGGAGCTGATGCCCGAGCGGGCCATTCTGGGGTGGAACGTCAAAGACGACGGACAATTATTAAGATAGTTGCCTATCCGATATTACTATATTAGTGTGTATTGTAACAAAATTGTTAGTAAACCTATTTTAAAGTCGTTAGAGTTTTCCTTCAAGTGTTGCCGCCTTTGTGTTATTATAAGTGGAACTCAAGAAAATCAACTTTCTTCGGTAAAAGTAGTTGCTACGAAATGTTTGTGCGCGCATCACGTCAAAACTACTGCATAGGCTTCTTAAATATTTAGGGTATATATTATCACGCTACTTCCTTAAGGGGGTAGGCAATATAACATTATGTCCGTATACTTCAATTGTATGACGTTTCAGTCATGACGTAAGTACATGAGAACGGCTATTTGTAGCTTATGTCGACGAAGTAAATAGCCTAGCGGTTTCATGACCGCTCTGCAAACTACGGGGTTGCAGGTTCTAACCCCGCAACATTATTTTCACTTTTTGTGATTTGTGAATTTTTTTTTTTGAGGTTGTTAGATTGCCTATATTTCTTTTTGTTTTTAAATTGGTTGCATTTCTATATTTTTTACTTTTTCGTGATTTTTTTTCCAAAAAGTAATAGAGAAGTATGGAAGAAGAATACAATCATGCTGCACCGACCCCAAATAAATTGGGATAAGGAGCAGGAGTATGATGATGATTCCTCCAAAAAGTAGTATAGCGAACGGAAGCCTGATAAATTCACGTGTTCTTGACGTGCAAGAACTGTGCTGTGCATACGCAGTTTACGTAGATTATTTTTACAGCTATATTGTTATTGGCCTCATTCCATGCATCTTGTTGAGAATTTAAGACCTGCCTGGACTGTCATCGAAGGTCTGACGGTGGAGACAAAAGTCAGTTGCAAGAGGTTCGCAACAGTTTTCAGCAGCTAAATCGTGTTTGGGCTCATTTCATGGACCTTTCATGGTCGCTACCTAACATTTGAACTCGACATTTTCGTTACTTGTGACTGTTAAATATTTTGTTGTGATAGTTTACTTCTAAGCACTAATTATACAATAGTTTAAGAAATAACACTACTGCACTTAAATGTACACTTTTGTATTATCTACTTTTTAAATAAATTATTCTATTCTAAATAAATTATTCTATTTTATTCTTGATGAAAACTTTAAACTTAGCTAGAGTATGACTTTCATCGAAGGTCGACGATGGAGACGGAAGGCAGTTGCAAGAGGTCATCAAGAGTTTACAGCATCTATATCGTGTTTGGGCTCATTTTATGCACCTTGATGAGAACTTTCGACGTAGATGGAGTATGACTGTCATCAAGTGTCTAAGGATGATAACGTAAGGCTGAAGAGGCTGGCGAGGGAAGCCCTTATTTAGAAAAACTGAATATTTTAGCGATTAAGGCAAATATTTCAGAGAAATTAAATTGTTACCTACTTGATTCTATACTATACCTAATATTATAAAGCTGTGTTTGTTTGGTTGGTTGAACACGCTAATTTCGGGAACTACTGGTTCGAGTTGAAAGTATCTATTACTGTTGGATAGCCCATTAATCGGGGAAGGCAACAACGAACAACAACGTTACAACGTTTATATAAAATAACGCTACAATCAATAGGAGCAGAGCATCAATGAAAAATGTTGCAAAAAAAGGAAAAAAATATTCTTTTTGAGATCTTTCGTTGCGTGCGCTTCGTAAACGGTTAAAGTTACCCAACAATCGTGTATGACGGAAAAAATTCTATAAAAATCCGCGATAGCATTATTATGACTATCTTTTAAGGGTGTCTCACACTCTCTCTAACCATCTCTCTGTCTCTCTTATATAACGCGGACGATGTTGCGCGGGTCAGCTAGTACTATATAAAGCTCGATTACCACTCACTGACTGACTGACTGATTGACAGAATTGTTCTCCAAGATGGTGGATGGGGAGGGGGATATTTTTTGACAGATTCGTTATCAAGTAACTCTCGCGAGTATGGGAAAAGTCCCAAACCTCCCCTTTTTGCTCCCCTTCCTCCCCCTCCCTATCGTATCTCGGAAACTAAGAGACCCGTATTTTGTGTTTTTTACGGATTCGTATAGAGGAGGCTCGGAAAAGTAAAAACCAGTTTTCAAAGTTGTCCCCCTTTCCCCCCTTCTCCTCCCCCTTTAAGCGGATCTCGGAAGTTAGGAGACTTGGAACATTTTTTTTTCAGATTCGTATAAAGGGGCAATGCATTAGTTGAAATCATTTTTCAAAACTCCCCACTCTCCCCCCCTTCACCCCTCCCCCCATCGTATCTCGGAAACTAGGACACGTAGCGGCATTTTGATTTTTACTATGCTCTATTATTGAGGGGCGTTGAAATTTGTATACCCTCCCCTCCCCAACTTCCCCTTTCCAGTGGTAGGTAGGTCCTGAGTGGAGCGAACCTGCGAGACCGAGTGTAGTAACGAAGGTTGAGTGGGTGAAGCTCCCCTCCCCAACCTCCCCTAAAATTGAAAGGGCTGTAACTGCATAACGGTTAGAGATAGCCATCAGGTGTTTGGACAAATATTATAGTAGGCGTCGAAACCGACCGAGCGAGCCTGCGAGACCGAGCGTAACGAAGGTTGAGTGGGTGAAGCGTAACTCAGGGACGACGACAAGCAAACCTTAGAGTGATGTTTTTTTTATACTTCTCAAATGTTTTAGGGGTTCTTGAGGGTTCTCATACTGATTTAGGGGTAATTCAAACGGATTTTCCAATTCATTTAAGGATTCCTATGGATTCTCAAAATTTTATAAGGGTAAGGAATACTTCTCAAAAACACAAAACACGCGAGCTGCGTGCAGCTCGCGCACCCACGCAAACTAGTTGTACTATATAAAGCTGAATTACTACTGACTCACTCACTGACTCATTGACATAATTGTTCTCCCAGATGGTGGATGGGGAGGTGGGTATTTTTTGACAGATTCGTAAACAAGTAACTCCCGCAAGTATGGGAAAAGTGCCAAACCTCCCCTTTTTGATCCCCTTCCTCCCCCTCCCTATCGTATCTCGGAAACTAAGAGACCCGCATTTTTTTTTTTACGGATTCGTATAGAAGAGGCTCGGAAAAGTAAAAACCAGTTTTCAAAGTTGTCCCCCTTCCCCCCCTTCTCCCCCCCTTTAGGCGGATCTCGGAAGTTAAGAAACTTGGATCATTTTTTTTCAGATTCGTAAGAAGGGGCAAAGAGTTGGTCAAAATCATTTTTTAAAATTGACCCCTCTCCCCCCCTTCACCCCTCCCCCCATCGTATCTCGGAAACTAGGACACGTAGCGGCATTTTGATTTTTTCTATAGTTTATTATTGGGGGGCGTTGAAATTTGTATACCCTCCCCTCCCCAACCTCTCCTTTGCTCCCCTCCACTTTCCGGTGGTAGGTAGGTCCTGAGTGGAGCGAACCTGCGAGACCGAGTAGCGTAACGAAGGTTGAGTGGGTAAAGCTCCCCTCCCCAACCTCCCCTAAAATTGAAAGGGCTGTAACTTCATAACGGTTAGAGATAGCCATCAGGTGTTTGAACAAATATTATAGTAGGCGTCGAAAACTGTCCCGTGGTAGGTAGGTCCGTAGCGTAACGATGGTTGAGTGGGTGAAGCGTAACTCAGCAAACTTAAGGGTAATGTTTTTTATGGGAAAAGGTCTCAGTTTTTAAATAAGGTTTTATTAGGGGTCCGTAGGGGTTTTCATACTGTTTTAGGGGTAATTCTAACGGATTTTCCAATTCATTTAAGGATTCCTATGGATTCTCAAAATTGTATAAGGAAAGGGAAATACTTCTCAAAAACACCAAACACGCGAGCTGCTTGCAGCTCGCGCACCCAAGCAAACTAGTTATACTATAAAAAGCTGAATTACCACTGACTCACTGACAAAATTGTTCTCCCAGATGGTGGATGGGGAGGTGGGTATATTTTGACAGATTCGTAAACATATAACTCTGAAACCTATGGGAAAAGTGCCAAACCTCCCCTTTTCGCCCCCCTTCTCACCCCTCCCTATCGTATCTCGGAAACCAAGACACTTGGAACATTTTTTTTTCAGATTCGTATAGAAGAGGCTCGGAAAATAAAAAAAACAGTTTTCAAAGTTGACCCCCTTTCCACCCTTCTCCCCCCCTTTAGGCGGATCTCGGAAGTTAAGAGACTTGGAACATTTTTTTTTTCAGATTCGTAAGAAGGGGCAAAGAGTTGGTCAAAATCATTTTTGAAAATTCCCCCCTCTCCCCCCCTTCACCCCTCCCCCCATCGTATCTCGGAAACTAGGACACGTAGCGGCATTTTGACTTTGACTATGCTTTATTATTGAGGAGCGTTAAAATTTTTATACCCTCCCCTCCCCAACCTCCCCTTTCTGGTGGTAGGTAGGTCCTGAGTGGAGCGTACCTGCGAGACCGAGTGGAGCGAAGGGGGGAGGTGGCGAGCGAAGCGTGCCGGCGACCTCCGTAGCGTAACGAAGGTTGAGTGGGTGAAGCTCCCCTCCCCAACCTCCCCTAAAATTGATAGGGCTGTAATTTCTTAACGGTTAGAGGTAGCCATCAGGTGTTTGAACAAATATTATAGTAGGCGTCGAAACCTGTCCGGTGGCAGGTAGGTCCTGAGCGGAGCGAACCTGCGAGACCGAGTGGAGCAAAAGGGGGGAGGTGGCGAGCGAAGCGAGCCGCCGATTTCCGTAGCGTAACGAAGGTTGAGTGGGTGAAGCGCAACTCAGGGACGACGACAATCAAACCTTAGGGTAATGTAATTTTTATACTTCTCAAATGTTTTAGGGGTTTTTAAGGGTTTTCATACTGATTTAGGGGTAATTCTAACGGATTTTCCAATTCATTTAAGGATTCCTATGGATTTTCAAAATTTTATAAGGATAGGGAATACTTCTCAAAAACACCAAACACTTGAGCTGCGCGCAGCTCGCGCACCCAAGCAAACTAGTACTATATTAAAGCTCGATTACCACTCATTGACTCACTCACTCACTGACAGAATTGTTCTCCCAGATGGTGGATGGGGAGGGGGGTATATTTTTACAGATTCGTAAACAACTAACTATCACACCTATGGGAAAAGTGCCAAACCTCCCCTTTTTGCTCCCCTTTCTCCCCCTCCCTATCGTATCTCGGAAACTAAGGGAACCATATTTTCTTTTTTTACGGATTCGTATAGAGGAAGCTCGGAAAAGTAAAAACCATTTTTCAAAGGTGCCCCTCTTGCCCCTCTTCTCCCCCCCTTTAGGCGGATCTCGGAAGTTAAGAGACTTGGAACATGTTTTTTTTCAGATTCGTATAAAGGGGCTGATTGTTAGTCAATATCATTTTTCAAAATTCCCCCCTCTCCCCCCCTTCACCCCTCCCCCCATCGTATCTCGGAAACTAGGACTCGTAGTGGCATTTTGATTTTTGCTATACTTTATTATTGAGGGGCGTTGAAATTTTTATACCCTCCCCTCCCCATTCTCCCCTTTCCGGTGGTAGGTAGGTCCTGAGTGGAGCGAACAATTCGTAAGAAGAGGCAAAATGTTGATCAAAATCATTTTTGAAAACTCCCCCCTCACCCCCCCTTCACCCCTCCCCCCATCGTATCTCGGAAACTAGGACACGTAGTGGCATTTTGATTTTTACTATGCTCTATTATTGAGGGGTGTTGAAATTTTTATACCCTCCCCTCCCCAACCTCCCCTTTGCTCCCCTCCGCTTTCCGGTGGTAGGTAGGTCCTCAGTGGAGCGAACCTGCGAGACCGAGTAGAGCGAAGGGGGGAGGTGGCGAGCGAAGCGAGCCGGCGACCTCCGTAGCGTAACGAAGGTTGAGTGGGTGAAGCACCCCTCCCCAACCTCCCCTATAATTGAAAGGGCTGTAACTTCATAACGGTTAGAGATAGCTATCAGGTGTTTGAACAAATATTATAGTAGGTGTCGAAACCTGTCCGGTGATACGTAGGTTGAGTGGGTGAAGCGTAACTCAGGGGCGACGACAAGCAAACTTTAGGGTAATGTTTTTTATGGGAAAAGGTCATGAGTTTTTAAATAAAGTTTTAGATTTTATTGGGGTTCGTAGGGGTTTTCATACTGTTTTAGGGGTAATTCTTACGGATTTTTCAATTCATTTAAGGATGCCTATAGATTCTCAATTATTTTTAAGGGTAAGTAATACTTCTCAAAAACACCAAACACGCGAGCTGCGCGCAGCTCGCGCACCCAAGCAAACTAGTTTTTTTATAAGTTTTAAAGATTCCTAGATGAGCCTGATCTGAAGACCCATGGTTATATTTGACAAGGGTTTCCCGGAGATCAGGATGAGGAACTTCTTTCCACGCGAAATCTTCAGTTAACGCGTAGGGAGATTGAGAATAGCGAAATCATTTATTTTCCCGAATAGTATAATTGGGATATTGATCAGGATTGCTACGACATTCCAAAAGTATTTTATTATAGTGTTCCAATGCTGGAGATACGGGTTGAGGATTAATAGGATTAACGCCAAGTGTACGTGTACGGGAGAGTAAATCAGAGACTAAGTTATCTTTACCTCTTTTGTGTTTCAGAATAAAATTAAAAGATGACAACCTAAGAGCCCACCGCGCGAGTCTACCAGATGGATTTGACAATTTTAGAAACCATTTAAGTGCCGCGTGATCTGTATAAACAGTGAATTGTTTACCATTATCGATATAACAACGCCAATGTTCTAAAGCTGAAATTACCGCAAGAGTTTCTCTTTCTGTAGTTGAGTAATTTCGTTCGTATTTATTAAGAGATTTGCTCATATAAGCTATGACTACTTCTTTTTCATCTTTTATTTGTGTTAACATACCTCCGATGCCGAAGTTAGAAGCATCACAATGTACAGAGAAAGGGAGATCGTAGTCAGGACAAGCTAGTATAAGAGTAGTTACAAGAGCTTCTTTTAATGTATTAAAAGCCAGAGTAGCTTCTTTATCCCAAATTAATTTAGGGGCATTTTTACCGGAAGAAGTTAATTTATTTAGTGGAGTTGCAATTGTGCTGAAGTTAGAAATAAAACGACGAAACCAACTACAAGTTCCAATAAATTTTCTCACTTCTTTACGAGTAGTGGGAGTAGGAAATTCGAGTATTGCTTTTTTTAATTGACTTTTATCGAAGTTAATAGTCAATTTAGCAAAAGTTAATTTCTCAAGAACTATAACTAGATGAGAGATATGCTCTTCAAATGATTCAGAGATTATTATTATATCATCAAGGTAACAAAATACCTTATTATCCAATTCAGGAGTGAAAAGCATGTCCATAAGTCTTTGCTGGGTAGCTGGAGCATTAGTTAAACCAAAGGGCATGATAACAAAGCGATACATGACTCGACCAGGGACATAAAAAGCTGTTTTATCTTTATCCGTTTCATCTTTCAAAGGAATCTCCCAAAATGCTTTAGCAATATCGATGCTTGAAAGAAATTTAGCGTTTTTAAGAGGTTCCCTATCCATTTGCATAAAATTTCAAGACCTAATATAACTTGGCATACTTTTGTTACTCCTAATTATATTTTCGCATAACATTATTTACGCATAACACGCAACGCATATTTTTTTAAGCATAATTTCTCTAATCATAATAATGATTAAGCATAACATTCATAGGCATAAATTTATTTACGCATAATGATATTAAAGCATATTTTTTATAGGCATAACAAAGAAGCATAATAATGAACTTCTAAAATGTTAGACATACCCTGATTGGATAAACCAATTTATTTTGACGATTGGAAAAAAACCATACCTCCTGAAGCAGGTAATACTTAACAAATTTGTTTTGAACATATGTGAGTTTTTTTCCCTGTAAGAAGCATGCAAACAAGCATACACCATGCATGCAGCAAGCATGCAGCAAGCATGCAGCAAGCATGCAGCATGCAAGCAAGCATGCAGTATGCGACATGCAGCAGGCATGGTTTCTGTCACGGCTCCGGCGCTGCGGGGCTCCGGCGGCCCCACGCGAGCTTATCGTCGCAGATGTGGTTCACGCTCACACGGCCAGCCTCAGCCGCGGCGACGAGTGTTAGAACCACCTGCTCCTCAGCTCGCGGGCCGCCTCGCCCCTCCGCGCCTATGCGATTTTAAATAACACTCTAGGGGTAGGGCAGACAAGACTACGTGGAGTCGGTTTTGCAGCGATTCGTTTCTGTCACTAACTTTTGTAGCTCAACTTAATGAATTTTTAATTCAAAATAAATGCGTTAAAATAACTCAAATTTGATTCCATTATTTCTATTAATTGTATGCGTAAATACTAATATGCTAATAGTCATTATGCGTAGTAACATTATGCGAATTCAATTTATGCCAAAATAAATTAGCCTTCAAGATGATTATGCCAACATAAACTGTATGCCAAAAAAAAATATGGCAAAGTATTATTATGGCAAAACAAATTATGCCAAAACAGTTATGCCAAAGTATATTAGGAAAAAGAACATTATGCAAAAAGAAGGGATCCCTTTTTAAGATTATCTAAAATTTCGTTAATAAATGGAAGACGCGTCTCTACGAGTAACTGAATTTACTTTACGACTATCAACACAGAATCGCCATTCGCCATTCTTTTTAGGTGTTATGATAACCGGAGAAAGCCAAGGACTTTCGCATTTTTCAATAACGCCCCATTCTAACATTTTATCGACTTCTAAAATGAGAGCTTTTTGTTTTTCGGGAGAAAGACGATAACATCGTTGTTTAATTGGAAGAGTATCACCGGTATCGATATGATGACTAATAAGATGAGTACGACCGAGTATTCCTCTACTTTCGAAGGATATAGCTTCAAATCGTTTAATCATGTCATCAGCAATAGTTTTTTGCTCTAAAGAGAGGTGATTATAAGGAAGTACTTGTTTAGTAGTTTCAGTAACCACTGAACATTTAGTTTTTGGCTTAAAAGCCGAAGAAAGTATGTGTGGAACAAGGTTAAACTTTTTCCAAAAGTCGACTCCCAAAATAATTGAAGGAGATATATTTGGAAATATGAAGGCTCGGATTAGATGAGTTTGATTATTATATCTAATCGGAATGTCAATTGAGCCAAGAGATTTACTTTTATGATTACTGTCAGTAGTAATCGTCATTGAAAAAGACTTGGATTACGTGAAGCCTAATTTTAAAATTTCTAGATGAGAGTTATTACCAAGTATTGTAATAGAACTACCGCTATCTAGTAAACCGGAAAATATTTTGTTATTGATAGAAATATCAATAAAAGGCCGATTAAAATCTTTTTCATTATCATAATTATAGTGAAGTTATTTTGTAACAATGAAAGAATTTTTTTAAAGTTTGTAACCAATCATGCCAGTCTGATTGATTAAAGTTTTTATTACCCAAGTCGTTGTTTAGTTTTTTGAGTTGTTAGTTTTATTACAGTTAGGGCAATCAGTAAATTTAACATCTTTTAAACCACATCTATAACAAATTATTAATGTACGCGGTTGCAAGCAATTAGTTAATGTATGACCATTAGTGCGACAGCGCACCCAAAAATCATTATAATTATGTTTATTAATTGTATTAACTTGAGGTTTATTGTTAAAACGATTAAAATTTGTTCTAGGAGGGAACGCGTTAGAGGTTGAGGGTTTTGATGTTAAATTAGATGATTTATAGTTAAATTCAACAGTTAAAGGATTATTTGTAGTTTCAGGTTTCCTGAAACGTTTTTCTTTGTCCAAAAATTCTTCATATTTTTGACAACATGAAATAAGCGCAAGGATTGAATTGATATTATTATTCGCGATATAAGGTGAATGGCATGGTCGGATGTTACGGATAATAATTTGTAGTTTTTTAGTTTCCGATAATTTTTCCGATAGTCTGGAAAACATGCCAGTTAGTATGGAAATAAAAATAACTATAGGTTCATCATTGCCTTGAGTTCGACTATTAATAGCCTCTAGTAATTTATGGTCATAGTCAAAACCGCTAAAGTCTGAAATCAAAGCTTCGCAAAGTTCGTTCCATGAAAACAAAGAATCACGTTTGAAACGGTACCAATGTAAAGCATTATCGGTAAATAATTCGAATGCGTGATCTAATAATTTGTTTGAAGAAATATTCCTAGAGATACTAAATTCCTGAATTTTCTGGATAAATGACCGTGGACAAGAATTCCCGTCGTATTTTATTCTTTTTAATTCGTTAAGAGAATTATTAGGAATTAAGTTTTGAGATTGAGATTGAATATCAGGAAGCATAGTATGAAACATTGTCTCATTGGGACTATTAGGAGTTGAAGAGGGAGGGTTAACTATTAAAGGTTGAGGGTTGATATCATTGGAAACAGTGGTTAAAGAGTTAAATTTTGATTCTAAGTTGAGAAATCTCTCTTTAGTTTGAGATAATCGATTTATCTCTGAGGAATCCGAATCTATATCAATCCTCTCTAGTCGATGAAATAAATGATTAATAAAAGTTTTAATTTTTTTGAATAGTCTAAGATTTCCCTGTTCTAACGATAGTATTTTTGGTTCAATATAATTTAAAGTAGTGGTAAGTTCATCCAAATCAGACACTTCCAATATAGAGTCAACAATTTCTTCAGAGGGAGTACGAGGTGCAAGTTGAAGAATTTGTTTTTTTAAGCTGTATAACAGTATCTTTAGGTTCTTCTAATCTTATTTTAATTTCGTATTCTAGCTCAGCTTTGTTTAGAAGTTCATAGGAAATATTTCTATCCATGATTAAGTAAAAGAAGTTTAAGAGGACTCGAGTGTTTAAGAAGACTCAAGTTTTATAGAACTCAAGTTTTAGAGGACCCGGGTTTTAGAAGACTCAAGTTTTAGAAGACTCAAGTTTTAGAAGACTCAAGTTTTAGAAGACTCAAGTTTTAGAGGACTCAAGTTTTAGACGACTCAAGTTTCAGAGGACTCAAGTTTTAGAGACTCAAGTTTTAGAAGACTCAAGTTTTAGAGGACTCAAGTGTTAGAGGGACTCAAGTTTTTGAGGATTCAAGGATCCGATAAAACGATAAGAAAAACAAACGAAAGCAAATTTTTCGTTATTTTTGCGATAAGACGCAACGTTTCCGAGATAAAGAAATTTAGTTCCTACTACGATTTTCTATGACGTGCGTCGTATGTTGCATGTGTGTGTATGTTAGTGAGTATTTGTAATAGGTATAATATAATATATATATATTCGTATAACCGACCACAGGATATTGTCCTGCGGTTGTCGTGAAGTAACCAATCTCCAACCTTGGTAGTGCCCACCAATGGGTTAACACATCCAAGAGGCCGAAAGTGTGCCAATTACCAGAGGTAAAAGGTATGTGTGTAGGTTAGTAAAGTATTTGTAATATGTATTATATAGATATATATATATATCCGTATAAGCGACCACAGGATATTGTCCTGCGGCTGTCGTGAAGTAACCAATCTCCAACCTTGGTAGTGCCCACCAGTGGGTTAAGACATCCAAAAGGCCGAAAGGGTGCCAATTACCAGAGGTAAAAGGTATGTGTGTGGGGGTGTAGTATAAATGTAAGTTTAGTACTGAAGGGTAGATTGATGAAGTGATGAAGTTTGATGAATAATAATTACCAAATTAGATTGCTTGTGTAAGTTTTTTTAGAATTTAGAGAGATTTGAGGGAGTGAGTCTTGATTTTACGTTTGGGCGCCAAACTGTCATGTTACTACTACTATAATAAAAGAAAGTAAGCAGTTGACAATTAAATTTAATAAAGTAAAAAATACAATAATAATTATTAAAAAAGAATACCTAACTAAAGCACGCTCAACAGAAAATTTTGGATTTACAGTACTTGGTCTTGAAGTATAATGCGAATTTCTCAGGTCAGGTTACGGCGTCCTCTGGGAGTATGGCGTGTAGAACGGGCGAATCCTTTGGGAAGGCCCTCAGTTGGTCTTGATGTAAAGTGCGAGAGAATAAACCTCTGGTCAGGTTGCGGCGTCCTCGTGTCACTAGGGCTTGTAGAGCCCTGGTGTGTAGAAACACGTTGATTAAAGTGTCCCTCTGTCAAAATTAAAAACAAAAATAAGAGAGCTTGCATCCTCAGTTTCCTCTGACACTGCTGCCCCTGACCCTCACTCTTCCACACTGCCTAACATTGAAATACCATCATTTAATGGTAAAGATTTTACGAAATTCAAGCCGTTCTATGAGTTGTTTAATGCGGTCATTCATAGTAATAACACGCTGACAGATGTTCAAAAATTATTTTATTTACGTAAATACCTCCAAGACGAGGCATTGTCAACTATTGTAAACTTGCCGTTAATCTCTAAATCTTATAAAGAAGCTGTACATTTGTTGGAAAAGCGATATGGAAATGCTACAAGGCTCATTTTCAATCATTTGAATATAATATTGGATTTACCTATCATTCAAAAAGGTGCACCAGCTGCAATTAGGAGCTTTGTCTCACAGGCTAAACAGCACTTGCACGCGCTCAATAATCTTGAAGAGCCTGTAGACTATTGGGATAGCTTATTATTATCTATTTTGTTTAGAAAATTAGATACTTACACACATAACGCATTCAATTTGGATCGTAATCCAGAAGATAAGCCGACTATTAAAGAATTCTTTGATTTCTTAGAAAAACGCGCAATGGCGCTAGAAGATACTGTGTCCCAAAAGGAGCAGTCCGGGGGTAACAAACCAAATGCGAATACAGTGCGGTCTGCAAATGTAGCCGCAAATACAAAGCTTATTTGTAAGTATTGTGACAAAGATCATGCTTTATTTCGGTGTCCTAAATTTAAAATGGTGCCAGTAGAGACTCGCTTATGTTTTGTAAACGATCACAAGTTGTGTTCTATTTGTTTAAAGCTTCATACAGACAAGGTTTGTAAATTCAAATTTAAGTGTAAAGTTTGCAAAGAAACGGCACATAATACTCTTTTACATAGTGATAAAGGTGATGACAAAGAAAAGGAGGATTCTGTGAATTTATGTACAAATAATGTCACCTCAAGTGTTAATGTGTTGTTACCTACTGTGAAAGT
Organism: Xestia rhomboidea; assembly: GCA_963853795.1. Classification (NCBI taxonomy): domain Eukaryota; kingdom Metazoa; phylum Arthropoda; class Insecta; order Lepidoptera; family Noctuidae; genus Xestia; species Xestia rhomboidea. The sequence goes on from OY970758.1 coordinate 162,134, forward strand.
TCATGTCACCGACAAATATGGTCGTGATATTTTTATCAGAGCTTTGCTTGACAGTGGAAGTCAGGCTTCCTTTATTACAGGTTCTTTGATTAAAAGGTTAGGTATTACTCCAGTTTTTCAGCCAACCAACATAATTGGGATAGGGAATAAATCTACAAAAATAAATCAAACTGTTAACTTACTTATTAATTCATGCTTGCATAAAGAAATTCAATTTAATGTTACTTGTTTTGTGGTCGACGTCATCACTACACCACAGCCACAGTATCATGTAGACATATCTAAATTGTCATTGCCAGAAAATGTAATCTTGTCAGACAATGATTTTAATGTTCCTTCTGATATTTCTATGTTGTTAGGGGCTGACATATATTTCAATTCAATTGTAGATGGAACCTGTAAACTATCAAATGGGCCTGTGCTCCAAAACACTGTGTTTGGGTATATAGTTGCTGGAAAAATACAAACATGTAACCAAGAGGTATGTACTAACTTAGTATCTAATTTTGCTATATCAAATGAAACTAAATTAGAGTCAGTGATAGAAAGATTTTGGCAGTCAGAAAAAAATCCTGAAGCTGTAGCTCAGGTGACAGATGAGTTTCAGAAAGCTGAAGCTATTTTCCAACAGTCTGTAGAACATAAAGACAACAAGTTTCATGTTGACTTGCCAATCATTTGTCCCAAAGAGGAGCTGCAACTTGGTGACTCCTTTTCTGTTGCATTTCAAAGATTTTTAGCATTAGAAAGAAAGTTTAAACAGGATCCTTCATTATCAGAAAAATATAGTTCTTTTATAAAACAATATATTGCATTAGGACATGCCAAGGAGATTGATATTAATACCTATGATATTAATAGTGGCTTTACTTATTTTCTAGCTCACCATGCAGTATTGAAGGAAGACAGCAAGACCACGAAGTTACGAGTGGTTTTCGATGGCAGCATGAAGTCAAAAAACAAAGCTTCATTAAATGATGTCTTGCTGAATGGACCGGTAGTACAAAGCGCGCTGCTTGACATACTTCTGAGGTTTCGTACTTACATATTTACTCTAATATGTGACATAGAGAAGATGTTTAGATGTATTTTAGTCAACAGTCAGCATACCAGTCTCCAGAATATTCTCTGGCGTGGCGATCCAGGTGAGCTACTTAAACTAATAAAACAAGGAGTTCCACAAGGTTCAATATTAGGACCAATCTTTTTCATTTTATTTGTTAATGATTTAATTACCTATATGCTGGAACTAAGTGATTCTGAACTTGTGCTTTTTGCTGATGATACGAATGCTATTATAGCCGCCAAAGATGTTGATACTCTCAGTAGGAAAGTAAATAATGCTCTTGCTCTCTTTCATCATTGGTTTACCATCAATAATCTCAAATTGAATGTCAGTAAAACGAATGCCATGTTATTCAGGACGACATCGAGAAACAAAGAGAAAATGGACATAGTATTAAATGAAAACACAATAACATTGGTAGACAGCGTAAAATTCTTAGGTATTCACACCGACGAATGTTTAAACTGGAAAAAAGAATTGACAGCTATAGAAAGCTCAATCAGCTCAGCTTGCTATGCCCTAAGAAGTCTTCGTGATGTGATCGCTATTGAGCAATTAAAAGTTGTATATTACTCGCTTGTAGAGTCAAAGCTTCGGTACAGTATCACTCTATGGGGAGGTAGTTACGCGTACAATATTAATACTGCTTTCATTATACAAAAAAGGGCCATTAGAACTATGGTGAGAATTCCACAGTGGGTATCATGTAAGGAGTACTTTAAAGAACTTCAGATACTAACGGTCCCTTGTTTGTATATTTTAGTTCTCCTTACTGATCTAATGAAAAAACTGCAAAATTTCGAAACACCAGAGGAAAGAAGTAAGCGGGAAGCTACTAGGCGTAGGGACTTACAAAATAAGTTGCAACCTCATTTAAAAGTAGTGAGTCATGCTGCAGGTTATCAATCAGTCAAACTATTTAATAAACTACCTGTACAATTAAAGTCAATATACAACTTGAATCAGTTTAAGCAGCAGTTAAAATCATTTTTGATAGAAAGGTGCTACTACACCCTTGATGAGTTTCTTTGTGACACATAGGTACAACTAGACTTTAAATAAATATCTTTTAGTTAGTTTTTGACATTATAGTGTTTTTTTTTATTTTCCTTTAGTATAATTTTAAGCAATATTTTAATTTTTGACATTTTGTATGGGAACCAGTAATATTTACATTTTGACATTATTATTATTTTGTACTGTTTTTGTTTAAAAATTTGTAATGTATGAATCTTTTGTTTTTACTTTCTATATTTGACATACATATTTTATTGACATTTCATATTCATATTCTTGACATTAATTATGATGGTGGTGACATTAATTTTTATTTTGACACTTTTATTTTTGATCATTATTTTGTATTGGATGAATCTATTTAATTTGTTTTTACATTTCTTATTTGACGTACATTTTTTTATTGACTTTTTATACTTTTGACTTATATTGTAATGGTGGAATCTATTGTTGTTATATTCTTTTTAACATATTTTAGCACGAGAATTTTAGTTTTACTTTTTTTAAATTAATGTACATGATTTCTATTGTAATTCGATGATTTATATGGTAATTCGATGATTTATATTGTTATTCTATGATTTCTATTGTAATTCTTTTATTTTTATTATTTAGTGTAAAATTTCGATACAATGTAAAAATTGTTACTGAAATAAATGAAATGAAAGAATGAGCCCGTGGTCTGTCTGCAACTGCAGACAGTCACATATGGTTTAAAGTCCTCCACCTTCTTGGCCACCCGATGTTTAATTGAACTACCAAATAAAAACAAAGAGAAGTTTCCTCTTGCTGCAGAAGCCATGTATTCCAATATTTATGTTGATGATGTTCTTTGTGGTTGTAATAATGTAGAGGAACTTTCTTTATTAAAAAACCAATTAGCCGAACTACTCCAATTGGGTAGCTTTGCTCTGCACAAATGGTGCTCAAATTATCCGCCTGTGTTGGACAATGTTCCAATTGAACACAGGTATTTTGAAGAAGTTGACCTAAATAAAGATAGTTTTATAAAAGCTTTAGGTTTAAAATACAATGTTATAGATGATGAGTTTTGTTTTGAAACTCCATCCCAATGTGATGAGCAGTTGATAACAAAAAGAAAAGTTCTCAGCTACATAGGTAAAATCTTTGATCCACTAGGTATGTTTGGCCCTGTTACAGTGGTTGCTAAGATGTTCATGCAGGAACTGTGGACTATAAAAGTAGGTTGGGACGATGTCCTGCCTGTAGATTATTTAAAGAAATGGGAAAAGTTTATTGATAACTTAAAATTGATGGGCAAAATTACAATCCCACGCTACATTCAATGTCATAACTTTGTCCTTACAGAGTTGGTAGGTTTCTCTGATGCTTCTCAGAAGGCATAAGGGTGTTGTCTGTATGTTAGAGTTTTAAAGACTGATGGGAAAATTGAAACCAACCTTCTGTGTTCGAAGTCGCGAGTGGCTCCGCTAGCTAAGGCACTTACTATACCTCAGCTGGAATTGAATAGCTCTCTTTTGCTTGCACAGTTAATAAGTAGAGTTAGTAAAATACTTTCCTCTAGTTTTCCACATTTAATTTATCTATATAGTGATTCCCAAATTGTACTTGCATGGATACAAGCTGGTAATGTAAAAAGTAACACTTATGTGAACAATAGGGTACATCAAATAAATAATCTCACAGACAAAGCAGACTAGTACTATGTCAGATCTTGCAACAACCCTGCAGACATTATCTCAAGGGGTAGTGAGCCACAATTATTAAAAAACAATCGGCTATGGTGGCATGGTCCTGAATTTTTAGTGCAACCTGATTTCTCGCATAAACTACTACACATGTGTGAACCAGAAGTTTCACTAGAGGAAGCTTCTTGTCTTGTTCATAACACACTTGACTTAAATTATGTTTTTGACTTATTCAATAGATTTTCAAGTTTGAATAAATTACAAGGCGTGGTAGCATATATTTATAGATTCTATAATAATTCATTAAAAAACCAAGTAAATAATGCTATCAATTTAAGTCCAAAAGAATTAGATTTAGCGTTACTAATTATCATACGTTGCATACAAAAGAACCTGTTTTCAAAAGAGATAATGGCTATTCAAAATAATACAAAAATAACATCAGGTCTGGCAGGCATTACATCCGTTTATTGACAGTAGTGGTTTACTTCGCGTGGGGGGAAGGCTGCAAAATGCAGGTATTCCGCATGATAAATGCACCCTATCATATTACCAAAAAATTGTTACCTTACTTCATTAATTATTGAAAGAGAACATCTACGATTACTGCATGCAGGTCCCAGGTTGGTACTTAGTTCGTTGTCCGAGAGATTCTGGATTATCAATAGTATTCGGGAGGTCAAGAAGGTGGTGCACAAATGTTTAAAATGCTTCCGCCTAAAGGCGCAGTGTGCGAGGCAGCTCATGGGCTCACTTCCGGAGGAACGTGTCACTGCTACTAGACCATTTCAGCATGTAGGCATCGATTTTTGTGGTCCATTTCATATTAAGGTTGCCAGAATTTGAAAACCACTCGTAACCAAGGGGTATGTGGCATTATTTGTATGTTTTTCAACAAAGGCTGTACATGCAGAGGTCGTGTCAGACCTTAAAACTGAGACATTTTTAGCATGTTTTGATCGATTTATATCAAGACGTGGAATGCCTTCCAAAGTTTTTAGTGATAATGGTAAAACCTTTAAAGGTGCCCAAAATAAGTTAAAGGAATTGTACGATTTGCAATCCTCAAAGGCTCATAGAGATTCAGTTTATAACTATTGTAAAACAAAATACATAAAATTCATGTTTATTCCCAGCTATTCTCCTGAATTCGGCGGGCTCTGGGAAGCAGGGGTCAAGAGTGTAAAACACCATCTCAAGCGAGTTGTTGGTAATCTTTCTCTAACTTACGAAGAATTTAACACCATAGTAGTACAAATAGAGGGTGTATTGAACTCTAGACCACTGCTTTCCAACCCTAACGAAAATAGTTATTTAACGCCAGGTCATTTTCTAATTGGAACGACTCTGTGTACTTATCCTGAGGTGGATCTATTGGAAATTCCAATAAACCGTTTGAAATTTTGGAAAGTGGTATCTAAGCTAAAACAACATTTTTGGAAGGCGTGGTCAGCTGACTACCTTACACAACTCCATAGTCGTCCCAAATGGAAATACACCTCCCCTAATTTAAAGGAAGGAGATCTTGTACTTGTTAGGAACATAAATACACCTCCATTGGAGTGGCCGATGGCCAAAATTATTAAAATATGTCCCGGTAAGGATGGGAGAGTGAGGGTGGCTGACGTTAAATATAATAATAAGATTTATCTAAGGTCTTTACCTAAGTTATGTCCTCTTCCAATAGAGTGACAAGTTGTAATCTACTTTAATTAAATTGTAATACTTACACTCACTTTTTGCATTGTGAAAAACAAATAAAAAAAAAACTTCAATAGAATTTATAATTTCAGGTACTTTATTTAGAGACCAAGACATTATGCTGTAGGTTACAGCATAAAAAGTATTAAAAAAAAAAAAACTGTTTATTTTAGATAAATAGTCCTCTCTGAGTAGAGTGACGAGTTGTATTAAAATATTTACTGGTTGTGTACTCAATTAATTCACTATTTTTAACGCAAATTTGTTTTGTTTGATTTTTTCACATTCAGTTAGTTTGCCTCTGAATATCAGGTTGTAAGCTTGAGGGCAGGTAATTTTTGTACCAAATTCTTTATTGTTGAATACTTTGGTAAATTGTAAAACCTTTTATTTTTTCTCTGTTTATGTGAATATTCATGAAAATTATTTTCTGTATTCGGATATTTCTTAAAAATCATTCTTGCTGGCCCGCCCAACTATGTTTAGTACAATCAAACATATATTTTTTTATCTGTGTTTAACTAGCAACATTTCTTATATTTTTTCTATTAAAAATGTAATTTCTGTATTGGCAACACTGGGCGCTTGGCTTCCGCCCTTTGTTACAACCATTAGCGTATTTTTTGGTGTTCTACATATTAAAAGTGAATTTCAATAAAATTCAGTTCTATTATAAAAATTGTCGTTTGTATTATACAGCGCAGAGGGTTCAAGAGTGGAACCTGTGATGATTAAAGAGCATAGACACGGAGGCAGGTCCGCGCAGGTAGATGTGTCACTGGACTAGACCCGTATCTATATGATGCTCTATGACGAGACAGCTGTCACGAGGACTGAGCGGACGTGCACCCGTTTGCAATTTCCACCAAACGATTGTTTTATTTAACCATCTGAACTATCTGTGCTTACTCTTGTGACGACTAGACGTTACAGAACCTTTTATGAGACTTTGGTTCTTGAGAGAGAGAGACCAGGCCAGGAGACTTCAGTGGCTTCTTGATCAGCAACCAATTTAAAAACTCACGGGAATGAAGCTGGCGTCCCTTTTATATGAAGATTTTTCAGCGTTTTTCATATCAACTGTTTCATTTTTACTTCTTTTTAAATTTCTCGAATTTCAGTTTTTGAAAATCAAAAACTGTGATTGGCCTGTATTTAAAACAGCCTGTGTTCAATTTATTTTTAAACATGTAAATCAGTTTATTACTAAGTCATTGTTGTGGCAACATTAATTACTTCCTAGTGTAGTAACATCTTAATTTAAGAAACTGGCAACTCGCTTTCTTCTGTCATCAACGTTCAATCCAGCAACATTATTTGTCTGTATCAAAGTTTTTTCAATATAAAAATATTTAAATACGTTTATGTGTCTTTTATTACACATAAAAGTGGTCCTTCGAGCAAAAGAAGTGCTTTATCAAATGTGTGTGAATTTACGAATTCATTGGAGCGCGGACACGCGTGCGTCGGCGGAACAAAGGCGGCCATTGCGCAAGAAATTCCCCGCGCGTTGTGTCTGAGTCGACGCGACGTCTCCTACAACGTCTGGTGAAAGCAGCAGGTACGATTAAATAGTGGATTCGCCGAATTTGGGCCGGCTATCTGCGGCGCATTGTTCATCGGCCAGGAAATTGCGGCAATAGCGCAAGAATCCTGTTGGCATCCACAACAAAACTCTTCCTATTGCAGAAATCTGCCTATTGCAGAAGCTCAAGACTAATTTTCTATATAAATTAGTGAAAAAATCATCAGAACCATACTGAATAAACAAGATTACAGTGGGTTCATGGTGCTGAATAGGTACATATATACCTATCAACGCGGCCATATTTTTCCTTGATCGGCGCGGCGAGCGGCGTGTCGGCGTGACGTCGAGCATCATCCGGTTATCGCCGATAGCGGCGAGTGAACGAGAGAGAACGACTTCCGGTCAGCAAATCAGTGGTTCGCGAGTGAGTAAAATATTCCGTTCGTTCGCGTGAATGAAACGGAAAGTGAATGACAAGTGACGTGTTGTCGATCGGTAGTGAGTTTGACAGGTCATACGTTGACAGGTCATAGTAAATATTGTGCGGTTATAACGGTACATAAACATTGCTGCCTACGTAGGCTGTTCGGTGAAAAAACATTAATAATTATGGCAGATGAAGATCTAAAACGGTTGCGTGTTAGGCGGGGCCATATCAAGAGAACAATAACACGATTGGAGGCATTTGTTAATGATGCTTCAATCCTAACTGCGGCGGGCGAAGTGATGATTCAAGAACGCAAGAATAAGCTCGTCAGCACATACAAAGAATATGAAGAGGTGACTACAGATATTTTGTTGTTAGATAGTTCAGATATTAAGGATGTTTCCATAGTCGAAGAAAAATATTTCAATGTCTTATCTAAACTCAGCCAAACCGCGAAGGATTTAAAATCGAAGGAAGTCAAGCCTTGCGCTGATATATCAGCATCAAAATTACCCAATATTCAAATTCCAACATTTGATGGAAAAGACTTCACTAAATTTAAACCCTTCATGGATCTTTTCGAAGCGGTATTTGACACTAATAAGTCTTTGTCCAATGTGCAAAACTATTTTATTTGAGACATTATTTAGTAAATGAAGCATTATCTGTAATCATAAATTTACCTGTTGTAAATGAGTCTGATTCTGAGGCTTTAACTTCACTTAAAAAACGATATGACAACAAGACAAGATTAATTTCAAATCATATAAATATCTTGCTTGATTTGCCTAGCATGCAAAAAGGAACAGCAACAGCTATACGGTCTAGTGACAGATTTTCAACAGCAACTATATGCTATAAAAAATTTTGGTGAACCTGTTGATAAGTGGGATATGTTATTGATATCCATACTTGCCAGGAAACTTGATTCATACACAAACAGGGCATACCACCTGGAAAGAGTGGACCTTGATAAAAATCCAACTATGAAGGAATTTATTTCATTTTTGGAAAAAAGGGCCTTAGAGGATAGTTCTCCAAATGTGAACACTACCAATGATAGTGCTCACAAACCCAATCAATCAAAAACTAATGTTAAAACAACCAATGTTGTTTCTAATAATAAACAAAAAGCTTTATGTAGCTTTTGTGAAAAACAGAACCATCCTGTTTTTATGTGTCCAAACTTCAAATTAGCACCTCGAGAGGGACGAATCAAGTTTATCGAGGACACAAATAGGTGTAAAATTTGTTTAAATATACATCCTAACAAATGTAAATTCAGTTTTAAATGTAAAGTGTGCAAAAAGCCCCACAATTCACTTTTGCATGAAGAAAAACTCGATTAAGAGGTTGCAAATGTAAATGTTGCAATGTGTTCAACAAATAAATGTAATGATGAAGTTCTACTTCCTACAGTTAAAGTCAAGCTTATCGACAAATATGGTCGTGAAGTTTTTTGCAAAGCGCTGCTCGATGGTGCGAGTCAGGGATCGTTTATAATACAGTCATTAGTTGACAAATTAAAACTTAATGTTGAAACCAATAAAGACACGACTGTAGTAGGATTCGGAAAGAAAACATCTTATTTAAATAAAACTGTAAATCTTTCAGTGTATTCATGTGCTCATGATCTTAAATTTAGTATAAAAGATTGCCATGTAGTAGAAAATATTACATCACAACTGCCCCACAAGTACATAGATGCGTCTAGGCTAAATATTCCTGAACAAATTAATCTTGGTGATGTAAAATTTAATGTTCCCTCTGAGATATCGCTTCTTTTGGGTGCTAGTGTATACTTTAAAAGTATATTAGATGGATGTATAAAACTAAAGTGTGGTCCAGTCTTGCAAAACACACTGGTCACGCCAACAATAATTCGGTCTTGAAAACGTATCAGAACCAACCTTCGATACTAGCGGACGTGTTATTACAGTGAATCGGCAGTGAAAAAAGTCGAGGCGGAAAAGAGAGGAAGAGAAGGGACATGCAGCACTCACCAGGGGCAGGCCAGCGGGATCCAATCTCCTTCGGCTTTCACACAGCAGAGTTTCACTACGCGGGTCGCGCGACCAATATTTGAATATAGTTATTTTTTATTACACTGGGTAATCAAACACAACGCGTTTGGCGGAGCGGGACTGTACTTATTATTGCAGAGAAAGGCTCGAGATGATCCTCGTCTCTTCGCGGGTGATCAGACGAAAAACTCATCATGCGGTGCGGTGGTGGTTCGAGAGATCCGTTACACACGGTTACACGTACGTCCATGTGCAATTTCTTCATCGAACTGACAGCTGTCAGTCCTCGTTCTCTCGTTCTCATGTTCACATTTTGAATGATGCTAAAAGCGCTGCATGTGCAGGTTGGGAAAGGGAGCGGGAAATACAAACTGCCTCATATTATAAGAGTGAATCTATCAAATCAGTGTTGGCGCTACCATTTCCACCCCCCCTTAATGGGTCACCATTAAAAAAGCGAAAATAAGACGAAAGAGAAAAATATTACTATGATTCTAGGAGCGCTCAATGCGCTCGGTGAGATAAATAGTTCCGTAGAGTCACGGCGAAGCGGGATAAGCTAATAACTTACGTTACAAAACTAAAGCGATGCGGTATTACTAACTTAAACTAATGCGAAGTGCGGTTTTGTTGATTATTGTCTGGGAAGAGGACACAAACGAACGACCGGGCGCAGGTAAGTTCCCTTGGCGGTTCTAACTGTACAGACACGCACGACGCCGTCTTTAGACGGATGGACGTTCTCCACAATAGCTAATGGCCAGGACAGGGGCGGTGAGTTATCATTCATTACGACAACCACGGTTCCTGCTGTTATAGGAAACGTTGGCGTGTTCCACTTCTGCCTAACCTGTAGACCGTGTAGATATTCCATCTTCCAACGACTCCAGAACGACTGGACCAACTTGTCCAGTAGCGAGTGTCGGTGAAGTAAACTGACAAGGTCAGAGTCGACTTCAAGCACGGGTAAAGAAAATAGAGGCGCGGTATGCAAAAAATGGCTTGGCGTAAGAGCCGTGGGCTCTGCGGGATCGGAACTCAGTACTGTCAGCGGGCGTGAGTTTAGGAGACGCTCAATTTGAGTGAGAACAGTACAGAGTTCTTCGTATGATAGAAGCTGCTGTCCGACGACTCGGAACAGATGCATTTTCACAACCTTCACGACACTTTCCCAAGCGCCTCCGAAGTGTGGAGAGTTGGGACAGATAAATTTCCAAGCTATCCGACTCTCAGCGTACTCTTCCTCCAACTTTGGGCGATACACAGTATTGAGAAACTTGTACAAATCGCGGAGGTAAGAGTTAGCCCCCTTAAAACATGTACCATTATCAGAATACATGATCTGAATCCTCGACGGGCGAGAAACCTCTTCAGCGCGGCAAGAAAACTGGGAGTGCTGAGGTCCGTGGCGACTTTGACATGCACGGCACGAGTCGTAAGACATGTGAAAATGCACAGGTAGGCCTTTGCACTGTGGACGCCACGACGGCGCACAGGAACGTACGGCAGAGGACCAGCATAGTCACAGCCTACGTGCGTGAAAGCTTTAGTGACCTGACGCGTGCGATAGTCAGGTAAGTCGGCCATCAGCGGATAAGTTAGGCGCGGTTTTAAACGAAAACACGTATTACACATGTGGACGCGCTGTCTCACAACGCGGCGTGCGGACAAGATCCAGAACTTCTGTCGAAGAAGCGACATCAAAAATTCTGGTCCGGCGTGTAAATACTTTACATGATAGAAATCAATGATCGAGTTTACGACGGGATCATTGCGCGGTAAAATAACTGGATGCTTTTGAGCATAGTCCAACGCGGAGTTAACGAGTTGACCTCCTACGAGGATCAGACCGTTTTCAATGAAAGGCCTCAAGCGGTTGAGAACCTGCGAACAAGATTGCTTATTCTTAATATTAGAATAATCATCTGCAAAGTGTTGACTTTGCAGGGTGCGAAGAATTTTATATTCAGCGAAATTTAATTCATCAGCAGACACTGCAATAGTGTCGCGGCGGGGTAACAATTTTGCGAATTTACAAACGTATACAGTTATACGAAGCGTTTTACTCCATGAGGAGATGCGGTTAGCGAGATCATATAAAGCACAATGCTTTACAGGCGAGTACACAGCGTGTGTAAGAATTTTTTGTTCAATAGCAGGCGGAGTAAATTGGTCGTCAAGAGGCTTGAGAGGCCAGTCAGACGGATCCAATGTAGCCCACTGGGGCCCGTGGAGCCACAGACGGTGCGCGGTTAATTTCTGAGGCGTAATGCCACGTGAGAGAACGTCTGCGGGATTTTCAGTCCCCGCGACGTGGTAGAAGTTGTCAGCAGAGATGTTTTCCGTAATCTGAACAACGCGGTTTGCTACAAAGGTTTGCCACCGACGTGGCGAACTTTTGATCCAATATAACACGACCTTAGAGTCAGTGAAAGCGAATACCTTGATTGGAAGATGATGCGAGTAATTTTCATAAACTATGCGTAACAGTTTGGACATGAGAAGCGCGCCGCAGAGCTCTAAGCGTGCTATCGACAGAGGCTTGGTAGGAGCGACCTTGGACTTTGCGCAGACAAGCTGGACAGTGTTACCGGAGGCGGCGGTCACATGAGCGTATACAACGGCACCGTACGCATGTTCACTTGCGTCCGAAAAGGATAGAAGAGTAAGAGTGCAGTTGTTAGAAACGCCTACATGACGCGGAATGCGTATGTTGTTAAGAGCCGGTAACTCGTCGCAGAACTGCTTCCACATTTTAACAATGTGTACCGGTGGGGTGTCATCCCAATCGAAATTAAGATGCCAAAGCTGTTGGATCAGTAACTTAGCATACACGACGATGGGAGCCACGAAGCCCATTATATCCCACAGTCGGGCGACTGTGGAAAGGATGGAGCGCTTAGTGCACTTCACATCTGCGGGAACCGTGATTTTAAAATAAAATACGTCATCATCAATACACCAATGCAGGCCTAGTATTTTATGCTGCATGGTTTTATCAAACTCAACCTCCGTAGGGAGTTTGTGCGAAGCGGGAAGATTATCTAGTACAGCACGACTGTTACTGTTCCATTTTACGAGATCCCACTGAGCTCCTTTGAATAGGTCAATCAATTGTCGTGACGCAGATATCGCTTCTTGTTCCGTGGGAATCGAGAAGGCAAGATCGTCCATGAAAAGCGACGTAGACGCGAATTTGCTGGCGAGAGGATAGCGCGCGCCATCATCTTCGACTAAACGTCTCACAGTGCGCAATGCATGGTAGGGACTTGATTTTAAACCGAAACAGACGCGGTTAAACCTATACAATTGTAGTGGGTCTTGTGGAGTAAAGCGATAAAGAAAACATTGATAACGGCGGTCAGCTTCGCGCATGATAAGAACTGTAAGAACTGCTGGCGACAGTCCGCGGTCAATGCGATCGCGTGTAAGCGGAAATTTAATAATATTGTAAACAAGTCGCCTTGCAAATTCGGACCTGAGTGCAGAATATCATTCAATGATTGCCGGCCACCAGAAGTAGACGCGCTGGCGTCTAGAACCACGCGCAGCTTAGTCGTTGTCTTATCTTCGCGCACGACCCCGTGATGCGGTATGACGTATATGGGTGTTGGGTCGCGGGGATCGTACGACGCAGGAGAAACGTAATCTTTCGCAAGATAATCCTTGATTACGTCATCATATGCAGACCTAAGTTTAGGCGAAGCTTCTAGCTTTCTTTCGAGGCATATGAAACGCTTGCGGGCATTATCAAAGGAATTCCCGAGGGAATAAACATCCTCGTTGAATGGCAGTGCTACAGTGTACCTACCACTAACGGGATCGCGGGTTGTCGTGGACTTATAAAATAATTCACATTCAACATCAGAGGGGTGTTGAATGGGCGGTGCGGAGGGAAGCTCCTCGAGCTCCCAAAAACGCCTGACTAATGAGTCAATAGCGACAGGCTCCTGAGCGAGGCAACATGTCAGGGCCTGGGTGGTTTGATGCATAGGTAACGTAGGCGCGGAGCCCATTATTACGTAGCCTAAAACAGTACGCAAAGCGCGCGGCACCGACGTGTCACGATTGTGAACAACGTCGGCGAGAAGTAAATGCGGGAAAAGAGAAGCACCTATTAAAGCTATTATCTTACTGGGCACACCATATGATTCGTCGGCTAGCGGTAAATTATGTAGATGTGATAAATCACTGGTATTTATCAAAGAGGTAGGCAGTAAGTCCGTTATCTGATCAACAACAAGTAGCGAAATATCGAATTTAATGTTGCTGTCGAATCGCGAATGTAATTTAATATTAATCGGACTAGTGTTAACTACCTTCTCAGCCCCACCGAACCCCTTTACAACAGTACGGTTCATGTTTTGAGGTTTAATACCTAAACGATCACAACACTCGTTAGTGATGAAATCGCTTTGTGAGGCGGAATCTAGAAGCGCGCGAATAATGTGTGGATTCCCTTTAGAATCGTAGGCAACGACTTGAGCGGTTGATAGCAAAACAGTCGTGGACTGCTTGTTATGTGTGAGTGCATTACTCGAACACTGATACAATCGGGAATCAACAGATGCACACAGCGTAACATCTGACCGTGCCGTAGATGCGGCTAGGTTCGGAGAAGTATGTGCAGGCGCACTGGCGGGGGGCGCCGCAGTGGTGAGCTCGACCAGCTGATTAGCGGGAGCGGCTTGTGCAGAGTACCCAGGGCGCGCGGTACTTGACTCATTGAAGTGTAACAATGTGTGGTGATTTAATTTGCAAACGCGACAATTTGACTTAGACGATCAATTAGCGACTCGATGTTTTAAACTAAGGCAGTTAATACAGGCATTGTTATCCTTCACACACTTATAACGCTGTTGTGGAGTCATTCCATTAAAATCGGCGCACTTGAATAAGTGTTGATGCACAATATTAGCGCATAGGCACTTGCACGCGGATTCAACCGTTGTGCTTAAATAGGTTTGACACTTCGGCGGCGAAGCGGTATTTAAACGCCGATTAGAGTTAACCGGACTTATTAGTTGAAGAATTTGGCTCAGTACGTTCTAACACTTTGGCTCGATTTGAAATAAATTCGACTAAGTTATCAAAGGTAGGTATTTTTGTTGAGTATTTAATGTCAAACGCGCGGACGGTCTCAGGGTCTATTTTCTGTAAGGCGATATGAATCAGAATTAAATCGGTAAGGTTATCCATTTTAAGGTTTTTTAAAGCGGCGACTGCACTGCTAAATTTCTCAGTAAATAAATCAAAGTTGGTTGCTGAAGCGCATTGGAAAGTTTTGAACTCAAACATTTGATTTTAATACGTAGAAACCAACATACGCTTGTCGTCGTACTTATTAATGAGCGCTTGTAGCAACAGACTATAATTTTCCGGACATGGAGATATCCCGGCGCACACAGACTGGGCTTTACCGGTTAGTTTCCCCAATAGGTAATACAATCTATCGGCTTCAGTGAGAGATGGATTATCGTGTACGGTCAATTTAAAACTGGCATAAAATAGTGGCCATGAGCGAATGTCACCAGAAAACTGGACTAATTCAATCGGCGGGAGTCTAGGTTTAGACTTGTGCGGAACACTATCGCTATGTGGCGAGCACTATGACTGCACTCGCTTTATCCTACCATACAGAGACTCAAAAGCCATGAGACTCTTATAGTCAGGCTTAGCGGATGGGTTAGATGTCAATAAACGAATATTATATTCGTCCAGAACCCGTTTGAATTCATCGCGCAATGAATCAATTTGTGAGGATTCGTCAAGAAAACTTTCCCTTAGATCGGTGTTCGAAGAAAGATCGTAAACCTTTTGAGCAATTTCAAAGATAGCTTCGCGTTTAGCTTGCAACGTAAGTAACCGTGTATCTTCAGCATCGTCATAATCAGAACCCGAATCACTAGTTTTCTTTGCTTGTTTAGGCATAACGAAATTTGTAAATTCAATCTATTGTAAACAAGCAGCTGATCTGGGGTTCAATAATATGAAATTAAGTAGGTCACTATTTTGCGTAAAGAATAAGCGTAGAATGGCTTCCTACTACTTCCTACTTTGTTCGGTTAATAATGAACTAGAATGCATGAACAACTTAAATTGACTGTGAGTTAACGAATGAATGACCGAGTAAATATGAATGTCAAATCAAATATGGCGAACTTTTACAACCTTTTTAACATTTCATACTACACGGCAAGACAACAATTTAATTTGAGGGTAGTTTAATATAAAGTTGTACGAAATTAAAACTCGAATTTATCCAAAGTAAGCATTATTTAGGTACTGAAATAATGATTAGATGGAGAGTTAATATGTTTATCTAGATGAGTAAACACTTATTTATGAGAAAGATCAACGCAATGTCGATCCACGCGGTATACTACAATGGGGTAGATTTATGAATGTTTCTCCTATTAGGGCCTATTAAATCCTAATAAGGGCGGCTGGAGGGTTCCAGTATTTAAAAAGGATCAGAAATCCGGCTCGAAGGACCACAAATATGGTCACGCCAACAATAATTCGGTCTTGAAAACGTATCAGAACCAACCTTCGATACTAGCGGACGTGTTATTACAGTGAATCGGCAGTGAAAAAAGTCGAGGCGGAAAAAAGAGGAAAAGAAGGGACATGCAGCACTCACCAGGGGCAGGCCAGCGGGATCCAATCTCCTTCGGCTTTCATACAGCAGAGTTTCACTACGCGGGTCGCGCGACCAATATTTGAATATAGTTATTTCTTATTACACTGGGTAATCAAACACAACGCGTTTGGCGGATCCTCGTCTCTTCGCGGGTGATCAGACGAAAAACTCATCATGCGGTGCGGTGGTGGTTCGAGAGATCCGTTACACACGGTTACACGTACGTCCATGTGCAATTTCTTCATCGAACTGACAGCTGTCAGTCCTCGTTCTCTCGTTCTCATGTTCACATTTTGAATGATGCTAAAAGCGCTGCATGTGCAGGTTGGGAAAGGGAGCGGGAAATACAAACTGCCTCATATTATAAGAGTGAATCTATCAAATCAGTGTTGGCGCTACCACACACTATTTGGTTTTATTGTGGGTGGAAACATGGATTGTAATCAACCCAAAAACATTGGCAATATTATTTCTACTAATTTAATAATGTGTGAAAATGATAATAAATTAGATAACATAATGGATCAATTTTGGTTGTCAGAGAAAATGCCTCAGGAACCAATGACAAATTCATGTGACTTTGAGAAAGCTGAACAATCGTTTCAAAGTTCAGTTCTATTGAAAAATAATAAATTCTCGGTTAATATGCCTCTCACCAAGGCTCTTGATGAGCTGGAATTAGGAGATAGTTTTTCAGTGGCTCTTCAGAGGTTTCTCACATTGGAAAATAAATTCAAAAAGGATCATGAGTACTATTAAAAAGACTAAGGCCTTTATCCATGAATATTTAAAATTAGGGCACGCTAAGATTGTTGACATAAACTGCTATGATGTTTATGGATCCTCGGTCTACTTTCTTTCTCACCATGCTGTACTTAATGAAGACAGTATAACAACCTTATTTCGTGTTGTTTTTAATGGGAGTATGCTCTCTAAATTGGGGATTTCTCTAAATGACGTCCTACTAAATGGACCAGTTATACAAAATGAGCTGTTCGATATTCTCCTTATATTTCGAACTTATCTCTATGTACTGATAACAGATATTAAGAAAATGTTCAGACAGATTTTAATAAATGAACACCATCGACCATTACAGAATATACTCTGGAGAGATAACCCTTCAAAACCCATACTTTGCCTTCAACTTCAAACTGTGACCTATGGTCTCAAGTGTTCAACTTTTCTAAGTGCCCGATGTCTCTTAGAGTTAGCACATAGATTTAATGATCAATATCCTCTGGCAGCACAGACTATCAAGACCAATACCTACGTTGATGATATCCTTTGTGGTAGCAATAAAAAGGAAACTCTATATGAGCTCAAAAATCAGCTGATCGGTTTGCTCAAAGAAGGTGGGTTCACCTTACTTACATAAGTGGTGCTCAAACAACAGTGAGGTTCTAGATGATGTGCCTGCGGATCAAAGATATTTTGATCAAATTGAGTTAACTAAAGATAATGTTGTAAAAACATTAGGTTTAAAGTATGACATTATGTCAGATAAATTCACATTTGTGTGTCCCCCTTTTAATGAGATTGAACTATGTACTAAAAGAAAAATTTTAAGCTTTATTGGACGTATGTTTGATCCCTTAGGACTAATAGCTCCTATCATTATGCAATTTAAAATTTATATGCAAAAATTATATGCATTAAAAATGGATTGGGACTCTATAGTACCCTCCAATGAAATAGTAGAGTTCAATAAACTTCTACTGTGTCTTAAAAACATGCAATCAATTGAGGTTCCTCGATATGTTACTTCAACTGAAGTGCATTCAGTTCAAATTGTGGGGTATGCCGATGCATCTTTCAAAGGGTTTGGATGTTGCTTATACTTAAGAACACTTTGCAAGGATGGCACTGTGAAAGTAGAGCTCTTGTGTGCGAAATCTCGAGTTTCGCCATTAAGAAGATCTCACACAATCCCACAGCTTGAACTGAATAGCGCTCTTCTCCTTGCTCAATTAGCAAGCAGAGCAAGAGCCTCTCTAAAAAGTCAATATACTGATATTCCCGTATTTTTATATTCTGACTCACAAATAGTTCTCTTTTGGATCTATTCAAACCCTATTAAAGGGAAACTTTATGTCTCTAATAGAGTCAAACAAATAAAAGATCTTACTACTAATTGTATGTGGTCATTTGTTAAAACTTCAGACAATCCCGCTGATCTAATATCACGAGGTGTAGACCCTGATAAATTAAAAATTCTTTAAAATGGTGGCATGGTCCCCAATATTTATCAAATGTAGAGTATCAGCATAGTGCTTTCCAAATAACTTCCCCCTTGGAAAATACTTTAACTACTGATGTAGAGTCCAAACTCGATAATGTTGTTGACTCTAAGCCGAAAGTCCAATGCATTAATTTTTGTAAAATTGAACATGGTTTTAATATTTTTGATAGATACTCAGATTTTAACAAATTACAAACTCAAGTTGCTTATATTTTGCGTTTTAAACGTAATGCTAAAAAAGGCAGTGTAAGAAACACTGGCCCTTTATCTCCCCAAGAATATTCAGAAGCTTTAAAAGTTATAATATTATATAATCAATATTTTTTTTTCTCAAATGAGATAACTTCACTTTTGAATAACAAACCTTGTAAAACTACTCTGTGTAGTTTGCATCCCTTCGTGGATAGCGATAAAATTTTAAGGGTGGGAGGAAGATTGACTAATGCTCCTAATATACCTTACGATAAAATGCATCCCATTATACTGCCCAAATCATCAAACCTCACAAAAATTATGATTCTTAAAGAGCATAAAAGACTCTTACATGCTGGTGCCAAACTAGTTTTGTCATCGTTGTCCCAAAAATACTGGATATTAAGTGAGCTAAGGGAGATAAAAAAGGTTCTTCATTCCTGTGTAAAATGCTTTCGCGTAAAAGCTGAAGGTGCAAAGGTTCTCATGGGGAGTCTACCTTCTAACAGAGTGACTGCTAATAGAGTGTTTCAAGTAGTAGGAGTAGATTTTTGTGGACCATTTAATTTAAAAGTGGCTAGGATCAGGAAACCAATGGTCAATAAAGCATACATAGCTGTTTATGTGATTTGTTAGCTTAAGGACAGATTCTCTTCACGCCAGATTCGCGTTAGGACAGATTCGCATTAGGACAGATTCGCTTAAAGACAGAATATGTACAGACCGCAACATAAAGTTCCTTTGTTCGCATATGGACAGATTCGCTTTACGCCAGCTTATTACACATAATCTGCGAACTGCCACGGAAGGGGTTTGAATCCATAATACATGCTCTGCCTAGTTTGAGACTAGATAATTGGTATTTAAAGTGTCTGACATATTTATTTATAATTTTAATATGGATTACTGGTTAGGTATAATATTTCCTGTTTCCAATAATTTCTTGTAAATTGATATACAAACTCCAACATTCAACTAATTACTGGCTGCTTATTACATAAATGACAAATGTCAAATCCTGTCATATTTTTTGACACGGTTTCAATGGTTTTGTTTAATCTCAGTTTATTTAGCAAAATTATTTTTGGTGAGCAATAAGTTTCTTTAAAACCATGGAGAGAGCTGAAACAAGCAGCGAAGTGTCGGACGTGAAATTTATAACCAGTGAAAAAGGAGGTAAAGTATCACTTCATGGTGGGCACAGATACAATTAATAATAAATTATATATATTCATTATTAATTTATTGTTTATAAACGTATGCTTCTCCACAAAAGCTGTGCATGTGGAGTTGCTTAGTAATCTCACAACGGATGCATTCTTAGCGTGTCTTAAAAGATTTATATCTAGGCGTGGCCTACCTAACTTTATATATTGTGATAACGCAAAGACATTTAAAGGTGCTGAAAATCAATTGAAAGACTTTTACAAACTACAAGCCTCTCCTAATCACAAAGATTCTGTTTATAAGTTTTGTTTAACAAATTACATACATTTTAAATTCATTCCCAGTTATTCTCCAGAATTTGGAGGTCTGTGGGAGGCTGGAGTTAAAAGCCTCAAATATCACTTTAAAAGAATTGTGGGTGATATTGCACTTACATATGAAGAGCTCTATACTGTAATTACACAGATAGAGGCTGTGTTAAATTCTAGGCCATTGTGCCCAATGTCAAGTGATATTTCAGATTTGAATTATCTTTCTCCTGGACATTTCTTAATTGGTACACAGATGACTAGCTATCCTGAAATCAAATACACAAATATCAATGCAAATAGGTTGAAATTCTGGAATTTGTGTACCAAGCTGAAGCAGGATTTTTGGAATGTCTGGCATAGAGATTATTTAACTCAGCTAGTCAGCAAAACCGGACCAAATGGAAACATGATAATGTAAACCTAAAAATAGGTGACTTAGTTATTGTAAAGTTAAGCAATGTAGCACCTATGAAATGGCCCATGGGGCGTATTGTAAAAGTTGTTCCGGGTCCGGATGAAAAAGTAAGAGTAGCGCATGTAAAAATGTCTGATAAGATTTATGTTCGCTCGTATAGGACTTTGTGTCCTCTTCCCTTAAGTGAGTAGATATTGGTGTCGATTTTGTTGTGCACAAACTAAACTTAATTTAGGCTATTGCTATCACTTTCTCTCTATTATAACGAGAAAGAGACGGACGTAATTTAGAGCTGTCAAATTTAATTGAAACTAATATTTCCATACAAATGAAGGGTGCACGTAAAAACATGTCGACTAAAAACACGGTGAAGCGCAAGGCATAAACTAGTTTGACATCTCTAACTTAGTTCATAGCTATAGCCTAAATTAAGTTTAGTTTGTGCACAACAGAATCGACACCATTATGTAAAAATAGCATTGTTTAAGTTAGTTAATATGTTAATGTTAGTTTATATCAATGTCTTTTTACATTGGTTTGTTTAAATGTTTAGTTTGGTTAATACAAACACTACTCAATAAGAATAGAATCTTTCTTTTGTAACTTAATTAACTGTAGTAATTAGTTATAAAGCATTTCTTTTTACAATTTTTAGTTTCTAGTTTTTCCTTTGTAATAACTAGATGTAGGCATGTATTAAAGTAATTTCTTTTAGAAAACTGTACTTAAGTACTTATAGGCTTGATAATTGTATAACATTAATAAATAAGATAGTTGCTGGCTATATTGTTAAAAATTTCAATTTCATTAGGCAGCCTTGCCGCCCCCAACTCTGTTCAATTTATTATTAAACATGTAAATCAGTTTATTACTAAGTCATTGTTGTGGCAACATTAATTACTTCCTAGTGTAGTAACATCTTAATTTAAGAAACTGGCAACTCTCTTTCTTCTGTCATCAACGTTCAATCCAGCAACATTATTTGTCTGTATCAAAAATAAGTTTTTTCAATATAAAAAATATTTAAATACGTTTATGTGTCTTTTATTACACAGCCTGTATTATTTAGTTCAAAACTTCCTAGAATATTTCTGTGAGCGTGTTAATTAATTATATAAACTTAAGATAACTAGTAAACAATAGTAATTAATAAAAGATTAAATTATTTGAGCTAACATATTAATAAAAATAAATTACAGAAATCAAAAGTGACCTTCTTAGCTTGATAGCAGCTTGACAACTGACGTAATGTCAACAGAAAAGTAAACTTTGAGAATTATTAGATTTTAAATATAATTTCAGCAAAATCAAAGATAATAAATCGAATAAGAGCGATAGTAAGACTGCCAACAAAAATAGTTGTCGCCAAGGCGCGACATAAGATGTAAAAGTAAATAATATAAACAATGAGTATGATTGATAGTAAAAGTGTAAGTACCTATAGCATTTAGATACTATATTTCCTAATAAGTATACAGTGTCTGAAACACGAAGATACTATAACACCCATAAAGGTCGTTTGTGTAGCCTTATTTTTATAAATTTAAATGGGAAGCACAGACGATAGAACATGGAAAAGGTCTACAGAAATAGGCTGTAAGCCTTATCTGGTTCATCGCATTCATAAACATTTGAAAATAGTTATTTGTTATACAAGAGTGCAAAGTTGCTTTTTAACCGCGTGCTCAATTTTGATAACCGAGCAAGCGAAGGATTCTAAAATTGAGTCACGAGCGCAGCGAGTGATTCAAAAATTAGAATCCTGAGCGTTAGCGAGGGAATCAAAAGAGCACGAGGTGAAAAATCTTTGCACTCGAGTGCAACACGTAACTTTTCATCCCACCTCAGCGAGGAAATTACTAAATGCAAAAAAAAAAAACATTTACAATCACAAGATACTTTTATCAGTGCCGCGTTGACGACAGAGACGTACGGACGTCTTACTCATTCTTTCGCGTTACAAATTTTAAAAGTACCCTCATGTTACTCAATCATTTAGATAATGGATAGATTTGGAAGACCTTTGAGTATGGAGTCGAATACACCTGTTGAAAGTGTTATAAATTAAGAGATGATGGAGAATACGAGTGAAGAAACAACTATTGAAAGAAGTACGATGGATGTTGACAATAAAAATCAGAGAAATGTTGAAAAAAGGGTGAGACAAGATAGCGAAGAAATTATCGTAGAGGATGATGGTTTTACCACCGTAACCAGAAAGGCGAAAAGACGACTGCACAGTAAGTCACAAAATAACAATTGTAACGATAATGTGGGTAGTTGTGAAAATAATACACAGCAAGAAAAATATTTTGAGGTATGTCTTACATCTAAGACGGTACTTCCAAAAATGGTTGGTATGGCCAAACTACTGAAGTCTCAAAATATTAACGACATACTTAAAATCAAATATAAAAGTCCTTATAAAATGTTCATCGCACTAAAATATATTGAAGATACAAATAAAATACTTAACTGTCAGAAGTTTAATGAATTAGAATTTAGATGTCAAAGAACAGACCAGTTAAGTATTATTTATGGCATTGTCAGAAATATTGACTTGGAAATAGAAGAGAACGAACTTATGGAATTATTTCAAAGTGAAGCAGATATCTACACGGTTAAAAGACTGAAAAGATTAACTGAAGATGGACAATGGATCAATAGTGAAGCTATTCGCATCGCTTTTAAGGGAGCAACATTACCTTCACATATATATGGATATGGTTGTCGTTTTACGGTTGAATCATATATGTTCCCTGTTACCCAATGTTCAGGGTGTTGGAAATATGGCCACATGAAACGTTTTTATCCTACACAGAAAATAATGTGCCCTAAATGTGGCAAACAACATGACAATTGCGAAACTGAGGAGTTCTCATGTATCAATTGCAAAGGCCCGCACATGGCATTAAATAAAAACTGTCCAGTATATTACAAAGAGAAAATGATTAGGGAAATAATGAGTAAGGACAATTGTTCGTACAAGACAGCGCTAGATTCCTATTTGAAACAATTAAAAAAAAGTAAGGAAGTTACTAATGTCGACGTTGAAGTAGGGCAAGTACTACCTCCTTCTACCTCTTCTTCAAAGACTAGAAGCTACAGGGATTCTCTCACACCCCTAGAACCATCAATTACTATAATCAATTCACGCATGGATTCAAGTCTTTCGTTAGAAGAAGTCAGTGAAAGCGAAGAAGAAGGAAAATAGAACTTCATCCAAATCAATTAAGAAGAAAAATAAAAAACAGAATGAAAAGAAAAAAGAACAATCAAAGGACAATACAAAGCAATTTGTAGAGGAAGGTCAGAAAGAGAAAAAACAACCGGAAATAGTAGAAGAAAGTCCCTATAAACATGAAAACATATCTAAATTGAAGAAATGCTTTAACAAGGTTAAAGAAATATGGTTGGCAGATTGTTCATCAGAACAAAAGGTGAAGAAGAGCATAAGATTAGTACTAGAAGAAATTATGATGTATGTTGTTTCGTATTTTAAAGATTGGGATATAGTAAGTAAACTTCTTGGGTTATTCAGAGGTGGATAATGTTGAAATTACTACTAATATCAACATATACCAGTGGAACGCTCAAAGTCTGAAGCCGAAATTAATTTATTTAGATTTATTACTAAATAGAGGAAATATTCATGTAGCCATTCTAAGCGAAACATGGTTGGATGCAGATAACCGCATAAATATAAGTGGGTATAATGTATATAGAAAGGACAGGTATGACTCATACGGCGGCGTATCGATTATTTCACACAAATCGTTAAAAACCTTCATTGTTCCCATAAGTGTGACTAATTCAGGTATAGAAATATTACATATTAAAATTCTTAATTGTAAATTAATCCATAATATAATTTCGGTATACTGCTCGTCCTCTGTGAGAACCTCTCAATTAGATTGGGAGCAAATTTTTTCGAGATTTCCAAAAAATACTATTATTGCGGGCGATTTTAATGGCCATCACTCCTGCTGGTCCAATAAAAATGATTCTAGGGGCACACAGCTGTTTGAAGCTGCAATAGAAAACAATTATATCTCATTAAATAATGGTGATCCCACTAGGATGAAGCTCGTGAATGGTTTTTTACAAAAAACTTCCCCTGATGTTTCGTTCTGTACCACAGACATAGCTATTAATGGTTCGTGGAGTGTTAGTAGTGAATGCCTGGGTAGTGACCATTTAATTATAAAATGTGTTTTAAATATCCCGACGCAGCTAATATTATCTTAAAGCGAAATTTTAAAAAAGCAGATTGGGCTAGTTATAGTCAATTTATTTCTAACTATTTTGTAGAGGTTCCTCCACCATCAGAAAACGTACAATGTATGTATGATTATTTTACTGTCCAAATTAATAAAGCTGCTGATAAAACGATTCCATTCATAAAATTATGTAATAATCCAATTCGCAAATTTACACCGAAACCATATTGGAACCAAAAACTTTCTCAAGTGGTAGCCGAGCGACGGTTAGCCTTAACAAACTTTAGAAAAAACCCTATACCTCAAAATCTAGATTTACTTAATATTAAAATTTGTGAAAGTCAAAAGATTATAAGGCTAGCTAGATCTAAGTCTTTCTATAATTTCTGTGACAGTATTGATGAGACTACAACTTCAGCAACTATGTGGAGAAAAATGCGTTGGATGAAGGGATTCGGACAGACGAGATCTTATTCATCTGATGAAAAAAAAGAAGAACTACTAAGTTCACTGGCCCCAGACTTTGTGATGACTCCAACACCTGTGTTTGATGAAAATGAGTCACCTCTAAATTGTGAATTTTTGAAACAGGAGTTGGAATCATGCTTTAAAGCTAAGGATACATCTCCCGGTATCGATAATATTACATATTCAATGATTTTCAATTTGCCTATTATTGCAAAAAAATATTTACTTTGAATTATTTAATTTAATTTTTAAAACATCGACGGTTCCCTTTCAATGGCGAGATATTTATATAATACCGATTCCTAAAACTAGCAGTGGTTCCGATGGTAAGCTTCGTCCAATCGCATTGATATCTTGTCTATGCAAAATATTTCACTCCATGATTCTGAAGCGGCTAGAATGGTTTATAGAATATAATAAAATACTATCTCCTAGTACAACTGGTTTTAGAAGAGATCACTCATGTCAAGATAGTCTGGCACGCCTAGTTACTAAAATACAAATTGGCTTTACTGAAAATACCCCAACTGTAGCTATTTTTTTGTATGTGGAAGGAGCTTATAATAACGTTCTGATTGACCGGGTAGTACATATTTTAAATGATTTGAAAGTTGGGAAATATATTTGTTCTTATATTTGGGAATTTTTAAAAGAAAGACATCTAACTATAAAAGCTGACGAAAGCAATAGACAATATGTAAGATGGACTGGTAAGGGAATTGCACAGGGTGATCCTTTATCCCCCCTTCTCTTTAACATAATTACGGCCAATATCTGTCAAAATATTAATAACGTTTGTGTCAGTCAATATGCTGATGATTTTGTTTTATATTGTAATACAACTAAAATACAAGATAGCGTTGATAAATCGCAGCAAGCTTTAGATTTTTTTGTAGCATCAATAGAGGTTTTAGGATTAGAGCTATCAAACAATAAATCCAAATTATGTATATTTACCAGAGGACGCAGAAGACTCTCAGCTGACATTAAAGTAAACAATAGTACTTTAGAAACTGTTGACTATATTAAATATTTAGGAATGTGGCTGGACAAATGCTTAAGATGGGGTAAGCATATTAACGAAGTGTATGAGAGTTCACAAAAAAAAAATTCAGCTACTGAAAGTTCTGGCGGGATCGTCATGGGGTGTTCACCCTATATTTATGCGTAGACTTTATATGGCCCTTATTAGGAGCAGAATTGATTACGGATGTTTTTTGTACGATAACTCTGCAATTAGTCACACTTATAAATTGGAAAAATTACAAAACCTAGCTTTAAGAATAATCGGCGGTTTTATTAAGTCGACTCCGATACACGTAATGGAGAGTGAATTGAGTATACCTCCTTTACACATTAGAAGACAATTCCTTTCGCTAAAATTTTGTTTAAAGTTACAATCCAGGACGAATGATATATCTACGAGTTTGATTACAGATCTTAGTAGTATGATGGAAAATAGGTACTGGAATAGGAAGAGGAAACCTCTACTCGTTACTTCACAAAGTATGATGGCAGCTGAGGAGATTTCGTCTTCGTATCCAGTTTTTACATTTACTCTAGAGACATGGGTGTCTAACATAGATATTATGGATGTTATTAAATGTAAGCTAGTTAGTGTCACTGCTCCAAAATCTTATTATGATATTTATTCGTTAAAGTATAATACCCTTGATGAATTACGGGAAAGATACTCTGGCTGGCATGTCATTTACACAGATGGGTCCAAAACATCAGACGGAGTCGGAGCAGCTTTTTGCGATTTAGCAAATAAATATCATAAAACTTATAATATGAATAATCATAGCTCTATCATGAGTGCCGAACTATTTGCCATTTCTGAGGCCTTGAAATATGGGCTAGAACTAAATGTGATGGAAGTAGTGATATGTACCGATAGTAAGAGCGCTTTACAGCATATTTCTAAATGTGTTCATAAAGGGTCAAAGGGCTTAGCTATAGCATACAGAATTTTGGAACAAATTAAGTTTTTTAACCAAACAAGTAACAATGTAGTTATTCAGTGGGTGCCATCCCATGTTGGACTTCCCGGAAATGAGGAGGCTGACAGACTAGCCAAATATGCCATTCTGTCAGGAACAAAAACACGGGATATATTACCAAGCTATTCGGAAATTTTGGGTAAATATAGAAAAATAAACTATCTATCTAGGAAAGAACACTTTAATGAAAGATCAAAATCGAAAGGAATCTGGTATAAAAGTATACAATGTGAGCCTCCTCATATACCTTGGTTCACCGGGTCGAAACTGAATCGAAGCCAAATTGTTGCTGCACATCGATTGCGGTCAGGACATATTCCACTAAACAACTTTGCGTATCTCATGCGAAAGTCTGACTCTCCAAACTGTGAAATGTGTGGCAAGATAGAGGACGCACAGCATGTGTTGGTGGAATGTGTCCGATATACTAATAAGAGAAATAGTTATCAATGCGATGAAATTATCAGTAATGGATGTTGGAGTGTTCCATGGTATTTTAGCTAAGCCTACCTCTGAAGCAGCAAAAATTTTATATACCTTTTTATTAGATAATAAACTAGATTAAGTTCGTGTGGTTTGAGGTTTTTTATAAGTTAAATTAGTTTAGGAAGTAAGTTAATATTTATAAAAGTACGATGGGATTGACATCGTCGCAATTGTGAACAAAAAGCCCTTAAATAAAGAAGATTAAAAAAAAAAAAAAAAGATACTTTTATTTCAGTTTAGGTGTTAACTACTACATTATGATAGGTAAGTATTACAGAATAATCTTTAAATTATAACAAATAATACTTAGGTACAATTAAGAAAAAATTAAAGTAACGTTGCTACAGTTAGTTAAGTTGAGTGTAATATTTATTTATTTATTTATTAAAACTTTATGCACAAGTAAAAACTGTACAAAGGCGGACTTAATGCCTTGGGCATTTTCTACCTATTTTTTTTCAATTTTTTTAATATCGTACTGTTTCAAATCCTTCTCGCGTGATTGTCGAGGGAGAAAGCTCATTTGCGCATTATTAACAGTTTCAGTCAATTCTGTTGGCGTCAAATAAACTTCTTCGTCGCCAAAACCACTTATTTTACGTTTTTCACTTGTTTTTAACCTAAGGTTTTAACAATTGACCTGACAAGAAAATGGCGCGCGCAAAGCAAATTATAAAAGTACACCAAGAAGGTTCCGAGTCTGAGTTTTAACAAATTAAAAAAGGTTGTACCTATGATAAATTCGGCACCATGGAGGTAGAAGTAAATAGGTTTAATGATGTTTTGAATTCACAAACTTAGTGCACACGATGTTCTAAATTCAATTTACTTTATCCTCTAGAGGATAAAAACGACTTTTGCACTCAGATATCGAAGAGCAAAAATACTCTTTCCGAGATGGGGGGATGAAAATACATTTTTTGTAGATATTTTTGCAGACATTTTTTAAACTTATTCATATTTTCTGAACTAAAGTCACGTCGTTTTACATACCAATGACTTATGCGGAAAGTTCTTTGTATGGGACACTTCAATACTTGACATGTGCAATCAAACAAAGCAAATTCAAATACATCAGCTTTGCATTTAGTTGGAACCAATATTATGTGCAAAGTTGTCAATACATGTGCTACTTTTTAACCTGGTAGGTTGGTTGATTTCTAACTTAAAATTAAAATTGAGCAACAGACATTCTAAATCAACGGATATATTGCTAAGTTTTAACGTGTCAGTATTGAAATCACCGCATATTACAATATTGACAACAATATTGAGATGGCGTAAACAGATCAATGAAACCTGTGAAAGAAGTATGTGATTTTTAAACGTTATTAAGGTACTGGCAGGTTCGTCATGGGGAGTTCATCCATTGCATTTAAGGCGACTATAAATATATTGCAATAATTCGCGGTCGGTTAGATTATGCAAGTTTTTTGATCGATAATAGCGCTAAGACCAATATTTCGAAATTAGACAAAATCCAGAACCAAGCCATGAGAGTAGTTGGCGGTTTTTATAAAGTTGCCCAATCCATGCGATGGAATCGGAGTTATGTCTGCCACCATTGTTTATTCGACAGAAATATTTAACTGCAATTTTTTTAAAAAAGCTAAGTCTATTGTTGACGGTGACACCATTTCAATGATATCAAAATTAACATCGATATGCGAGCGGGGATCATATTGGCGCAATAAGAAAAAACCGTTGCTAACTATCGTTGATGATGTGAGTTGTCCAATCAAACTTTACATCGTTCTAAAGTTCTAGAGATGTTCTCACTGTCAACATGGATGGCAAATATTGATATGAAGTCACACGTCAGTAATGTAGGTAGCAGAATATATTTTATAATTGTAAGTTAGGTAGGTCAGGGGCCGGCCGCAGCCGGCTGTCCGCAATATACGAACTAAGCGAGCGCCCGTCTTTTATTTACTCCGCCGTACAAACATCACAGTGGCGACGAGGATTAATTACCTTTGTGCGCGTGCGAATAGGAACAATAGTCAAGATGTCAATTGGGAAGTTATGTGAATTTGACGTGAAAACGGGACAGTGGTCAGCCTACGTGGATAGGTTGGACATGTACTTTCTGGTAAATAAAGTGGCGGAGGAATTGAAGTTACCTACTTTAATTTCTACCATCGAGTCGAATCTGTACGAGTTACTCGTCAACCTATCGAGTCCAAAGAAACCGTCGGAGTTAAATAAATAAATAATAAATAAATATCGCTGGACATTAACGCACAGCGCCATCTGATGCCACACTAAGCAACGAGGCTTGTGTCGTGGACACCGGATAGTTGATATACTACATAGATACTTTTTGTTTGTAAAGGTTCGGAATTTTTAGACCTCAATGTATTGGTTTTTATAAATTTCCACACAAGTTTACTATTCTTACCCGCCTTCTCGAGTTCATTTTTATCATACTGGTTTTTTAGTTTTTTCAAAAGATTATTACAGAAATTACGATATCTTTTATAGGTAACAGAAAGTATTACGTCATCAGGTGCATGTTTGGATTTTAGGTGAAGTTTGTCTCTGTGTCTTATACAACGAACGAGACCGGGTGTGATCCACGGTTTAATGCAACTATACCTTCTAGGGATTATCTTAGTGAAAGTGTTTTTCCTTATTACGTATTGTAAGGAATCTATGAAATATTGTAACGAGATATTTGCATCACCAGAATCATAAATAGCGTTAAAATTAATGCCGCGTATGTCACTTTCAAGGTTTGTCATATTGACTTTAGTGTAGCTACGCTCGCAGTTTTTTCTAGGTGAATTTATTTGCATTGTTAGTAAAACAGCTTGATGATCGGTAAGCGCAGAATTAGTAACCAATGTTTTGGATGGACTTTTTGATTTTAGAATGATATGGTCTAAGCAAGAACCGCTTTGATGTGCGGACGACCCCCCGCGCACTGCCCCCCGCCCTTGGCCCTGGCCCGCCAGGCCGTGGTCTCGCCTGCATCTGGACTTTATGGGGCCAATATGCGGGAAAACTTATTTAGTAATAGTAGACTCAACATCCAAGTGGCTGGAGGTATTTCAAGTTCCCAGCACTGCAGCGAGTCATACGATGGTCAGATTGCGCGAGCTGTGGAGTAGGTGGGGAGTCCCCAGGCAGATAGTGTCGGATAATGGACCGCCGTTCACTAGTAGTGAATTTGCACAATTCGTACAAAGTGACGGTATCCAGCATATATTCACAGCCCCCTATCATCCATCTTCCAATGGGGCCGCGGACAATGCTGTAAAGACTTTAAAAAGAGTTATTAAAAAAGCAAATTTAGAAAATAAAAGTGTAGAACAGGCTCTGAACACATTTTTGTCATATTATAGGAATACGGAACACTGCACTACGGGAATAAGCCCATCAGTCGCACTTATAGGGAGACGGTTGCGAACCAAGTTAGACGTGCTAAAACCCGATATGGAAGTTACAGTACAAAAAGCGCAGCAAGGGCAGGTTGATAGTGCGGGAGGGACAGAAAGAAGTGTGAAAGTAGGAGACGACATTTGGTATCGACAATATCTAAAGGGGGAGAAATGGCTGCCCGGTACTATAATTAACTCGACAGGGTCAAGCAACTATAAGGTACTAGACAGTAACGGTAAACAGGTGCATAGACATATCGATCAGCTTAGGCGTAGAACAAGGAGTTCTCTAGTAGTCCCCACAGATTGGTCACGATCGCCGGAAACTTTAGCACCTAGAGTAGCACCTACGTCGCCCCTCGAAGACCGGTCGGAGCGGCCGGAGGCCTCGGTGGCGTCGTCGTCGCCAGCGCGGGAGCTGGCGTCGTCACCGCCTCAGAAAAACGATCAGACCGATCGAGATACAGTGGCAGAAGAGTTTTCAACACCACCGTCTATACCTGTACCGCCCCAGTCTCGCCCCATTAGGAAATGTAGGTTAAATAAAGATGTTAATTTTAAGATTAATTAAGGATTTAGTTAAGTATTCATTGTTAAGTGTACGTTAAGTATCTAATTAAGTATCAAGTTGTGTTATCATTAAGTATATAGAGTAAGTTAGTTAGTTAGCAGCTATGGTAATTAATAAGTTAGTCGCTTATTGTTAATTAGGGGTGGAGGGATGTAATGTAGGTAGCAGAATATATTTTATAATTGTAAGTTAGGTAGGTCAGGCGCCGGCCGCAGCCGGCAGTCCGCAATATATGAACTAAGCGAGCGCCCGTCTTTTATTTACTCCGCCGTACAAACATCACAATTAATTTAAATATTAATGATATAACAGGATCTAAAAGATCTCATACTTCTGTAGCATTTTTGAGGAAATCTGCAGAAACTATCACACAAGACTATGACGGATTCTATCGAATTTACAGTGATGGGTCCAAGGAGAATAATGGAACAAAAGCTGCCTTTTTTGATCCTCAATCTAATACGAGAGCAAGTTTCACATTGAACTGGAAAGTATCCATAATGGCAGCGGAATTGTATGCTATTTTGGAAAGTTTATCGTACTTGATGTCAAGCAATTATTCTAAATTATTGATACTTTGTGATTCAAAAAGCGCTTTGCAGCATATAGCTCGGTGCACCTTGGGCATACGAGGTCGTGGTCAGTTATATTTAAGATTGAGGGAAAGTGGCAAAACCGTTAAATTCCAATGGATTCCATTGAACGTTGGTTTGATAGGAAACCAGCAAGTGGATAGGTTGGCAAAAATAGGAACCTATGAAGGAATATCTGTCAGTCATCTTCCCTTCACCGATATATTATGAGATGTCAAAAAAATTTGCAATACCATGTGCAAGATTTACTTTATCAAAAGATCTGAAGATAAGGGTATATGGTACCGGACAATTCAATCTGAACCTCCAAGGATTCCTTGGTTCTCTGAAGTACAGATGAATAGGCGATTGTTAGTAACAAGCATGCGTTCCTTTGAATGCGTTCGGGCATCTTATGAAGGTTGTCGACACCCCAAATTGTCTGATTTGCAACATAAGGGAAGACACCTACCACGCTTTGGTGGAGTGTGCTCGGGTTGAAAAAGAACGGAGAGCTTTAGAATCAGAAGCAGGACTTAGTTTAAGGGATGTTGGAATATGTAATTCGATCTTGTCTAAACCTACGTCCAAATTAGCTATTAAGTTATATCACTTGATTGTTAAATTAATTAAGTTAAGATCCTAGTTATAATCTAGATTCTATGTACTTTGTAAAACTACGAGGCTGACATAATCGCTTTGCGATTAAGGGCGCGTTTGCATATCAGGTAAAATTATGCTGTTTTTCGGTACAATTTTATGGCATAACCAAACAAAATCCAATGTAACTAATAACTACCTCGTATAGATTGGTTCTTCATCTTCAAATAATAGGAACTTGATCATTGAAAATTTTAGTTTTTTATAATGTAAAATCGATCTGTCGTTGCCATTTTCCCTAAAATTAACGATACAGGGTTGAGTTTAGGTACATTTTTTGTGCTATTATTAACATATTTTACAATTTCTAAAAATACTGTATGTGGGCAAACATAATCAATTCTTAATGCAAGGATTTTTTTTTATCTAAATGATTTATATAGTTGCAGAAAAAATGAAAACCAAATCTTATTTTTTCATATTTTTTGCTATTCTGGATGAATCTTAATCGATTGCATTAGGGGTTATTTTATTTTGGATAGTGTCTTGATTTATTGCACAAACACTTTGAATGAAACTTTAGTCCGCGCACCGCCGCCATTAATGACTGCTACTGGAACTCCTCGATGGGTTGTACTAGGTGAAACGAGTTTAGGCTCGTTTTGTTAGTAATGATGAGACCTTACCTCCGGACCTGATGGAGTGACCTGAAGGTGTACTTTAGTGATAACATCATAACTAACAAAACGAGCCCAAACTCGGCTCACCTAGTACAACACATCGAGGAGTTCCAGTAGCAGTCACTAAAGTACACCTTCAGGTCACTCCATCAGGTCCGGAGGTAAGGTCTCATCACAACTAACAAAACGAGCCCAAACTCGATTCACCTAGTACAACACGTCAAGGAGTTCCAGTAGCAGTCACCGATGTACACCTTCAGGTCGCTCCATCAAGTCCGGAGGTAAGGTATCATCATGACTAACAAAACGAGCCCAAACTCGGCTCACCTAGTACAACACGTCGAGAAGTTCCAGTGGCAGTCACTGAAGTATACCTTCAGGACACTCCATCAAGTCCGGACGTAATTCGTAAAAACAGCAAAAATATTTTTTTTGTAGTAATTTTATTTCTAAGAAATACGTAAAAATCTTTCAAAGCATCAAAATGAGTTCACTTGACTACTATTCTCGCAGTTAGTCGTGCGTACACTTGTGTGTATGACCCGTGTCAATGTAGTAGTTCGATTCTGTACCTATCAATTTTGCAAAGATAAAAAAAAAATTGGTTCTGTGAAACGATAATAAAAATATGAGCAAAAATTAATAACAAACGAAATTGTGTAAAACTTTTGTCTATAAAACAGTGTACAACCGGTGCCTTACAATTATGTACGAGCCATAAAATAGCGGCCACAGCGTATTGTGTTCTGGTATTTGTTTAGGCCACTAGGGAAGACATTCAAAGAATTGTTTACTTTGGCCGTCTAGGTAAGTTCAGCATCTTGGCGGCAATCAACGTATTTATATGTACTTTTTCTTCTTGTGCTATGTTGATGACCTACCAAGGGGCATCGTATCACCCGCTACTAACTGGGTTGTGGAGGTCAGATAGGCAGTCGCTCCAAGTAAATTATTGGTATTCAGCTGCTTCCGGTTAGACTGGAGGCCGACCCCAAGATTGTTGGGAAAAGGCTATGCAGATAATGATGGGCTATGTTGATGACATGATTATCTCCTAATAACTTCTAGTTACCATTTAAAAATTAATTAATGACAAGACTTTGTGTGGTATTACTAAAAGCAAGAGTAAAAAGGGTAAAATAAAAAACTTTCTTTGAAAAAAAAAACGACTTCCAAGAAACACTGAAAGTCTAAAATAACTTTACTTTCGGAAGTCGGAGGCAAAATAGTGAATGAAACAAATAGAGTCACCTCAGAGCAAGTTCTTGCATAGTTTTACGAGCAAGAGACGCCATGCCCATGGGTCACAGCACTCCCAGTGTTGGTCTTCTAATAGAGTGTTACCTGTTTATTGTGATCGTTGGATTCGAATGTCAGCAACCGTGATCAATATTAATGCTTAATTACTCATCATAAATAGTCATTTTAACTCCGCATGAGCATTGCTATTTCATATTTTTATGATTTTTATATAGAATTTGAATATTGTGCTGAGTTTCTAACCAGCAATAATACTTACCTCAAATACCTATATTTTCACGAATATCTTGACGCATTGTTTCTCATCTTTTTATTTATTCTTTCCATATCGACAATTTAGTGCTATGCTACTTTGTTGGTATTTGGGTGAATTTCAACAAATGCCATTTTTTTATCATATCGGTGAACTTTTTCATTTATATATTTTTTGTATATTTTTCAGGTTTTATGTAATCTTTAGGATATCAAATATCTCCAAATTTAATATCATCAACGTATCATTTAAGACTTAGGAGAAAATTCAGTTTGAATTCTGGTATCCACCGATATGACAAACCGGCACCGATTATTTTTTTGTACACCGATATGATAAGTTTATCCACCGAAATGATGTACATATTCTTACATACGCTTCTATACGCTCTTATTTAATTTATTCGTCAATGATATTTATTCCTGTTTTCTCCACTCTAAAATACTTCTATACGCGGATGACATGAAAATTATGTCTAACATATCCACCATGTCAGATGCTCTATCATTGCAGGAGGATCTAAATAGGTTTCAGTACTACTGCATCACTAACAAGCTCCATTTAAATGTCTCCAAATATTACGTGTGCTCCTTCACTAGGAAGCCCGTACCTATCACATTCGACTATAAACTTTTAGACAAATCCCTAGCTAGGGTTAACACAGTCAAAGACTTGGGTGTATTATTTGACTCAAAATTATTATTTGATCAACACGTGGACCAAATCATTAATAAAGCATCAAAATCACTAGGGTTCATTTTGAGAGTTTCGTCCAAGTTCAGAAGCATCAAAACCATTAAAATTCTCTATTGTACTTTTGTTCGCAGTCATCTCGAGTATGCCTCTCAAGTTTGGAATCCCAACTACAACTTATACATTAACCGATTGGAAGGCATACAAAGAAGATTTTTGAGGTATATTCAATTCCGGTCTAAAACTTATTCTCCCACTTATCTCCTACGCTGTAAAAGATTCCATCTACTTCCTCTTTCTGAACGTAGAAGAATTGCAGACCTGGCGTTTTTATTTAGAATCGTTAACGGTTTAACTGAGCTTCCCGAACTGCTGAGCAAAATTGGACTGCGGATTCCTTCTACTTTTCGGCGCAATACCCGTCTATTGCATACTTCTGTGGTAGGAACGAAATATAGACGAAACTCATACTTGATAAGAGCGAGTCATACGTATAACGCGGTCGGCCAGGACGTCGACATCGATATTTTCAGTACTAGCATCTCAAAATTAAAAAAGGACTCTTTGTAATTTCTTTTTTGATAACATTAACTAATTCAATGCAATTTGCGCTGTTTGAAACACATTTTTACTTATGATACTGTCTTTTCAAACACTTTCTGCCTTCTTAAATATTTTTGTTTTTGTTTATAAGCTCTTTTCTATCTGTGAAAACTTTTAATTGGCCTTATTTTTGTTACTCTTTGTCATGTGTAAATTTTTAGCTGTTAGTTTTCCTAAAACTGTAAAATAAAATAAAATAAAATATTCAGCTATATGATAATCTATCCTTCCTTTGAACATCAAAAAGGAAATAGTTAGTAGGTACCTATATATTTTTACAAGGGTGACTTAGAACTGAAGACCTGAACTGAGGGTCTTATGTAAGTAGATTACATCCAAAGAGAACTGAGTTCTTAGAAATCCAATTAAAATATATTTTTTGAAATTATGTACCTATTTTATCATATTTACTTTATTTTTTTATTATATTTACTATAGGTACTTAGAATTAAAAAAAAAAAATTATTATCATTGTCTTTATTAAAATGAAGTATAAAAAAAATCAAAAATCTCATAGAGATTAAAATTGCACAATACACATTTATTATTGTGGACGATCCAGCTAAATGTTTTGCCGTTGCGTTCAATTGCTCCACCTCACCATCATCATCTCAGCCTATAGTCGTACATTACCGAATACAGACCTCCCCTAATGATACATTTATACATCTTCTACTACCCAGTGGTATCGTGGTAATGATTTTGGCAGTCTATGTAGGTAAGTATGTATGTTTGTATGAATGTTTGTATGTAGGTATATATATATGTATATAATGTATGTGTTTGTTTGTATGTTCCATTGTTTCTTTGTATACTTAACGAAATGACACGGGATCTGCCGATATGATAAAGCAATCCACCGATGTGACAAAACTGTGCGTTGATCATGAATCAAAACACCGATATTAGATATAAGACACCGACTGATTTTTTCTTATCATTTCGGTGTAAATAATCACATCGGTGGTAATAAAGACCACCGATTACAGCGATATGAGAACAGCGACGTGAGAAATAACCACTTTTTAGAAAATTAGAAAAAATGCATAATATCTAGGATAAATTCAATAACAGTCAATGAAGCTAATTCACTTACTACCTCTGTTAGAACCAATCAAGAGTAATAAAACTACTCATTACACTATAAAAATGCAACCACCGATAATATAAAATAATTGTCCGGGAGCAACTGAAATGGCGTACTTACGTTATTGGCGGGAATATGCAGCAATTTGACACACGTCCATCCTGACTGCCCACTAGCACACACTAACGAGGGAAATAAAATTGGGGTGGGGACGCTGTCGGACTCGTCGATGTAAAGTAAGGTTTAAATTACTTTTGTCCAGCGATATGAGAACATTTTGCAGGACAAGTACGTTTGTGCCTCTCAGTAATAATAATCGTTAATTATGTAATAAAATATGCTATATTTTAATAACAAGACTAATATTCTATGAAATAGAAGAAGTTATTTATTTAACTTACTTATTTTTATTAGTGTACTTATAAGGTTTTTTGTTTGTAAAAAAAGTAGAAGGACAGCACTGATTTGAAAAAAATATAGGTTTATGTATTTATTTCTACTTTGGTAATAGTCCCAGGCAAATTATATTTTTGCCACAACCCAATAACTACCTATTGAATACTAAAAAAAATAATTCAGAACAATATTCCTTTTTTCAAACACTAATTTCACCGAAGACAAAAAAATGAGTCATTTGGGAAATTCACCCATTTATTAACGTAGGTACCTTCAGTGTGTAACAGAATAAGTCGTAAGTCGTGAAAGTTCCTAGTTTATTCAGAATTATTTGAAAAATTTAAACACTTTTCATATTTAGGATAAGTTACTAATATTTTTTTTATTATGGCCTCTTCTTTCCTAGCAAGCTATGGAACAGTCACGTGACAGAATGCATCTGAAATCAATGTGCGGACTAAGAAAATGATTAAATAAACTAGAGGATACTTTTGTAACAGTTTCTAAAGTCAGTACCCAGCAGTAGGTGCGACAACATCGCGGCATCGGTGCAAGTAGCTACAGATTGTACGAAAACTTACGGCACAAGCAATCCGGCGACGGTAACACGCACGTTACATTTATTTCACACACATACTCCGCAGACGCACTTGTGCACAATAATATCACAGTACACTGACATGTGCGGTGTCAATATTCAAACGCATCGAACTCATTGCCGTGGAAGTGTGCGAGGAAGCGAGCGGCCGTGCGCGCTGCGTGCTGTGTGCCGCAGCGGGGCACAGGACGCACGTGGGGCGGCGTCCGGCGCGAAGTGCGGCGCGCCGGTGCCGGCGGGCGCGGGCCGGCTGGCGCATGCGCCGCGCGCGCAGACCGCCCGGCTCCGGGACCGCGCCGCCACACGCTGCCTGACCGGCGCGGCGGCGGCGGCGTAACGATCTAGCCGCGCCGCACTTCGTC
The DNA here is from genome assembly GCA_963853795.1 of Xestia rhomboidea. NCBI lineage: Eukaryota > Metazoa > Arthropoda > Insecta > Lepidoptera > Noctuidae > Xestia > Xestia rhomboidea. The sequence goes on from OY970758.1 coordinate 200,772, forward strand.
GTAGTCACCGCCGACGCCGGCTCGGCTGCCGGGTTCGGTTGCCAAACCACTGTCCACCGCCTGCTCCATAATGATTTAGTTACTCCATGCAGATTTCAATTCGTCTTCATGAACCCACCAAGCAGACCCACCGGTGGGTCTCCGAATACTGATGTGTCTCCGTTCGAGCATCTAAACAAGAAGGTCGCAGTGGTAGCGGGTGATATCCCACAGCACACAGGTCGCTCGTCAGTAAAAACGACGATTCTTCGTATTCTTACCTTTACGTTCGCACAAAGAGAAGACGGTTGAACCTGTTTAACCTGCGCTTCATAATTTATTTATTTATTTATTTATGTACATACAAAATATTTTACAGGACAATATATTAACATAGAAGAGCACAAAGGTACTGCTTATTTCTTAAGAAATTTCTTCCAGCAGACCTGCGAGAGGAAAGTTGGATAAGAAATGTAGACACAGTGTGTAGAAACGTCAAACAAGAAAATTTAAATTAAAACTTAAAACAGAACTATATCTATTTATGAAATAAACATACATACAAATACATACACAAATAAAAAAAACTACTATTGTAAATATTTACCTAAAATATACATACTTAATTAGTTTATTTATTGTGTCAACTTCGTAAAGGTAATGAAGGCTCGTGGATATTATTATGTATATAGTCACCGATTGCGATGATTGGCGCGTCGCGGGCCGGGACTCGTGCGTAAGTACGTGACTGACCTAGTTCCGAAGCAGTTCAGCCATCCAGCTCCACAGGACGAATGTTCGAGGCTTAAGGTCGAACACCGAACACCGAAACTATGTTAAATAGTGCAAATTCAAAGGAACTGAAATGAGCTTGAAACAAATGGGCCCATGATTAGGAAGGAGCACATAAATAGGTATTTTAAGACTGATGGGTAGTTGTATCAAAAACCACAAATATTTTAAAGCATATAAAAAAAATGTTTAAAAAACTAAAAAAAAAAAACGAAAATTTAAAAGCAAAAACAAGCACATTTTAATGAAAGCCTGTTTTAAACTTTTCCCAGCCGTTGTATTCCGAGACTGTTGGCATTATACAGTTGAAATTTGGGGGTGCGTACCGTTTGATATAATAACAAAAGTTCCAACGATCACATGACCTAATTTCATATGATTTTTTTTTAGTATAAACGATGAAATGATATAATTAGTTATTGATATAATTTCAGTTAACCTAATTTTATATGGTTTAATTAACATTTTCTATAATGCCCATTTGAACTAATATTCAGTTTTATTAATATTTAATTTAGTAGGTATAATATTAAAAATCTATAGTAACGTTTAATATAATTTTGGAACGTCTACTTTGTTTTGTATATTTACCCAAAAACTGAAGGGATTATAAACGCCTACCATTATCGTCCTCCCCCCCGACCCTCTCTATCGTTGGTGAATCATCTTGGTTAGGTTAGGTGAGAACATTGATCATTAGCGCGCGAAGGCAAGCGAACCAAGCGAGCGTGCCGCTGCAGCGCCCGTCCAGCTCCAGATTCCCTCTACTGTTTGTAAATCACCTGGGTTGGGTAAGTTTTGATCAGTGACCATTAGCGCCAGATCCCCTCTATTGTTGGTGAATCATTTGGGTTAGATGAGTAAAAACAGTAAAAAACAGAACAAGAACAGAAAAACAGTAAGAACAGAAGAACAAACAAGAGAACAAGAACAACAAGAACAGTATAAAGTTTCCGGATATTTACTTATTCATTACAGAATTTTGGCTGAAATTTAGTAAATATGAAAATTAGGTCAACTAAACGTCATATAAAAAGAAAATTATATGAAATGAACGTTATACTAAATGTTATTAGAGGAAAAGAAGTTTATATGAAATGTAACATTAGATCACTTGAAATTAGGTTATTTTTTTTTGGCATATGGAAATTATATCATGTGAAAATTTATTTAAAGTGAAAATATACTATCTGTTATTATGCCATATATTACACACCCTAAATTTGCAGAGGTGTCTTTTAAGATAAATGAATGATAAATGATGTTTATTTTGCAAGTAAAAACTAGATAGGGCCGGTGTTTCGTACCTGACTACTCTGAGAAGAAACAGACAAAACAAACTTAGAGGTATAGTCTTTTTTGAAGTCCAGACATAATCTTGCTCAATTCACATGGGGATTATGCAGATTAGTGTCTGAGATGGTCTTTTGAAGAAAGAACCACACAGATTTGAGTAGACCTGTCCACTCAGTGCAAGCATTTGTCAGTTATCGTGTAGCTCGACTTATAACTCAAGGAGCTTAACGAAACGACTAACAATACTAAAGGGAGGACATTTGGGTAGGTCGTTTATAGTACTCAAACTGCCAGACAGTCGTGGAAAAAAATTAAAATGTGACCCATGGTCCTCACGTACACAATAATTAAATAAAATTAATAATACTTTACAAAATAAATGTCAATAAAATCTATAAAATCATTAAATGACACAATACTACTTATTGTGTGGTTAGTGTCTAACCAGGTGTAGAGAGAGACACACAAAAAATAATAAAAAAACCGGCCAAGAGCGAGTCGGACTCGCGCACCGTACAAGTTCCGTACAAACTTTTCAAAGGACAAACTTAACTTTGCTGTTCGATCCCTAAAAACGGATATTGCACCAACCGCAAATAATAAGTTTGTAATAGTAAAATCGCTTTTTTTGGTTATTAAACTACATATTTACGGTTTTCAGATTTTTTTTCTGTACATAATTATGCTGTAAGACTGCTTCTCGCCAAATTTCGTGATTCTAGGTCAACGGGAACTACCACATATAGGTTTTCAACCCAAAACCTATAGGGTACTTCCGGTTGACCTAGAATTGTCAATTTTGGTTAAAAGCAAGGTCTTAGAGCACAAGTAAAGGGAAAAGTCCGAAAAATAAAAAAAAGTTAAAAATTCAGTAAATGTCACAATTCACATTACTAGAACAATAATAATAAATAAATATAATAAAATACTTATCTAAGTATTCATGTCAGTGTATAAAAGAAAGGAATCTATTTATATAAAACAAAGTCGGGTTTGTTATAACTCTTATAACTCGAGATCTGCTTGACCAATTTTCATGGTTATTGTTTTGTTGGATTTTTCTCCGTCCCGAATAGAAGAATAACTATTAAAAACATTGAAAAATTGACGTAAAAATAAAAGAAAAGAAAAATAATTTTCCCATACAAAATGTTCATGGGTTTCGTAACTGTCAAACATTAATGTTCATCCCGTCCATACGGTGAACTCTGCCCTCAATTTAAAGAACTTATTGAAATAAGGGTTTCGAATCGACAACATTATCCACAATATTCGGTTAATGGCGTATTTTAGATTTTAATAATGTAGATTGTAGAATAATGTCAGTAAAGAAAAAGGATTGACATATCGGCTGTCAAATATTTATGCGTGCTTTCTGGAGGGTAGGTAGGGTCATAGACTTAGTAAATATAGACCAACAAAGGGTGCGAGAGAGAAGAAAATCCCTAACAGATATATAGCAAGATAGAAAAGGATACTGATTCCAATTTCACTGTGACCGGTTTTGAATGACAGGTCGGCACAAGTCGGCACGCGGGTAATCACATCCTCAGTATTTTGGATTTTTAGCGTACATCGTGGTTTATTTTCAGTAAATACAATTGTATTCAACAATGGTTACTTGTTCTGTGAGTGAATGTGGTGTTAATCATAGAAATAATCCTGAAAATTGCACATTTCACAGGCAAATATTCAGGAAGTCATCACTGCTAAGACGCGTTTATTTTTGGTTGAAATTTGTCTTTTATCCTGTAAAAAATGTAAATAATACCAATGCTTTTGTTTACTTTCATATTTTGTATAGCTAAAAGTCAATTTGTTGATAATTTACAAGATTTTGGTGGATAGATTTTTCATCAATCTATTTTCACATGTACCCTGCACCGACTCAAATTTATCGATATTTTATCTTGAATGTTAACCATGAAAATAAATGTTAGGTTACGTTTACCGTCTAATATCTGAACCATTTTGTCAGGAAAAGGTTAATTAACTTTTAACAATTACATAAACTAATTGTTTTGTATAATTTGTCTCAACTTTGTCTAAAGATTGAAAAGTTTATTCGTGAAAATAATAAAATCAGTCACGGTATTGAGAAATCTATAATTTGCATAGCTGTACTTCTTATATTATATGTATATTAGAAGATAATTCCGTTTGAAGGTCAATGAAAAAATTAGACATTTTAATAAAATGTAAAGAAAAAATTTGGTTGTTTTATTTTTTAATGTATTTACAGTTTTATAATCTGGACAAAGACAGTCTTTGGAACATCTTTCTCTCAGGGTCGAACTTTAATCACTTATCGATAGTCATCCAAAGTAAATAGTTTATTTTATAACGAGGGACTAAACGAAGCCATAATATACCAGAGGTGGTTTGACTCCCGCTTGCGAGGGAGTCAATGAAACCGAGGGTATATTAAGTTGGCGTTTAGTCTCGAGGTGCAAACTGTACTTTTCACTTTGAGTGCGAGAAAAATAGTCAATTTAGTAAACACAAGCAACAACAGTTTAGCAAAAACATTAATTATTCCTCCAATCCATAGAACTTTCGTAAGTTTTTAGGTAAATCTTCCGCGTTTTTGGCGGCAAAAGATTATCTATTATATCTTTTGCTCTTTGCTCGACGTCAAACTTTTCACTGTCACTGGACATTCTTAATAAATTTATATAAAACCGAACAAATTTACACTTGACAAAAATTCTGAAATTTTTCGCGGTCAGTTTTTTCTTCTAAACCAGTCACAGATTAAGAATTTAAAACGCATGGCGCCACCTTCCTTGCGGAAAAACCATGGAACTAAAACTCTCAACATTTTCGCAATGAAGATGGTCCACACTCCACAGATAATAGTAGTATATTAACTGGCTGTTTGAGTTTGTCTATGTACATGAAGGAAATTAAAAAACGCATTACTTTTTACTCCCTTCGTAGGGCTATATTGGCGTAATTTTAGAGCACGAGAAGTGAAAAGGTACATCACTAACTAACCCACACACTGACAAATCAAAATTGGTCACGCTTTATCGAGCTGTCAGTTCGTCTATACGGATAGTATATACTAAGTCAATGGGTAGGGGTAGTAAGGGCCCATTCCCTAGCGTAGATCTCTATGGAGAAGAACGAGCAAGAAACTCCATGAACACTCTTTTAAATCAAAATATTGTTACAAAACCTTGGTTACATCACTCATGTTGAGATGGTATAAAGGGTGTAAAACACCTCTTAACGAAGCTGGAAGGCACTTGTTCTCCTCGTTATTGCGATATTTTTTTTTGTTCTACACCATACCTGGGAACCTTCTAGTAACGGAGATATTGGGGTCAAAGTTCCAACTTTTTGCCAACTTTTTTTTTTAATACATGTTTTGTAAGATTTTTACTTTAAACACCTCCACAACCCCCCTGCTACTCAATCCATCCATCAGCACAATGTTTTGAGTGCGTTACATTGAGTTCTACCACAAGACATGATTTTTCACCCCAATTATAAAGTCGTTTCCCAGCAATAATTTTTGCGTAAAGTTACTTAGTTTGATGTACAGAATGCTTGGTTGACGGCTTCGTGATGAGGTGGTTTACATCCAATCTATACAATGCAAATTTAGTTGTACAATCTTCAGCAGCTCCAACAATACTATTTAATGCTATCAATTTATGCGCCCCTGTCCTTGTGGAGCAGGACCAGCATTGAGCCAAGCATTTTTATCAGCGATATAATCCCTCAACTTGTAATATGCTTGCTTACATAGTGTGCGTTTAATGCATGTTTTAAATTTCGTCTCATTCAGTTCAAGAATACTTTGTGGAATTTTATTGTAGCATCTCAAACAGTACCCCATGAAAGATGAGTCTACTTTAGCGAGTCTAAAGCCTGGCTGAACTAGTTGGTCCTTATTTCTAGTAATGTAATTATGTCTGCACCTGTTTTACCAAAATGGTGCAGATTTTTTCTGACGTACATTATATTTTTATAGATGTATTGACAATGTACCATCATGATGCCAATATCCTTATTGATCATAGATTGTAAACGTTGTAAACTGTCTACTATCACTTCAATCGCTTTGACAATGTAATATAAAGTCAAACGTCAATAATCAATCAACATGAGAGCTTACCGCCATGACGGGTTTTTATTGTGTGTTGCAATTTCAAGTGTCCATTCTTGTGCTTTACTACCATACAAAGCCAATTTAAAGTAATTGATGATGATTGAAAACTGTTTTAATTGTGTTTCCATATTTTTTTGTATGGTGTACAAAGACTTGGCCGGGGCTCCATACATTTTGAAACATATCTTCCTATCCTTTAGTTTTGTTTATGAGAGTAAATTGGCATATGAATGAGCGATCAAATATAGATTCGTGTTACGGAACTCTCTGTGCGCGAGTCCGACTAGCACTTGGCCAATTATTTCACGCATGTATGAGTACATTGTTTTTCATTTGCTAGAGGAAGCCGCGCAGTGGTCCCATATAAAGATTAGCTTTGCTTCAGTAGTTTATGTGTTGATGAAAAGATGATCTCTAAAAGTTTACGCTTAGGCGCATCCGTGTCACTGCGGTGGCACAGTCGACAGTCTGGGACATCATGACCTGTCCTGCTACAGGAGCGCAAAGGTGCATAGCACAGTACGCCAGCAGTATTAACGATACTATTCGTCGAACACTTGTCATCGCGAGCGTACCGGGCTGTTAGAGAACGTAACGGCTTAGTACGTGACGATGGGAAGGGATCACAGGGCATGACGTTGGTGCCTTGGAAGGTAGCCAAGCCTTTGGTGTGGGACGCAACCTGTGTCTTGCGCCATCTCATAATTGCTAGCACGGTGGGCTGTGCTGGCACTGCTATTGCGGCTGATAAGACATTCAAACGGCGCAAATAAGAAGCTACAGTCTTGAGCAGTTTTTACGAAAACGAATGCACGGTCGAACAAGCTATTTGGTTTATATTTTACAATGTAATTTGTGGGTTAAACTGTAAACCAAATAGCTTGTTTGACCGTACTACATACCATGTGACTAGGGTTACCGTTTTTACGGACAAATAATGAAAAATAATAATAAATACTCTTTTCATTACTCATACTCTGAAAGTAGGTCTGAAGTTGCCTGAAAAGCGGGTTGAAAGTAATACTTTTCAGCCCTAGGGAGAATCGTTTTCAACTGACAACTGTCAAATTATAAAAAAAAAAAACATTTTTCTCGTAGATTTTTCTATTAAACCATGTTTCAACTTTCTATACAGCCACGATGTAAAATTGAAATAATATGAAGTTTAGTAGTTTAGTATCAATTAAATAATATGTATATTTTTTAATAACTTTATTATAATTAAGTTTCAACTATTTCTTTAAAATAACATAGATTTGGGCAAAATATTTACCATTTTTTCGATGATGAAAATGAAAAATAGGTAATGGCTGAATAGCTGGCCGGCCACAGAAAAAAAAACAATTTAGGCGGTAAAGTGGCAATCCGATCTTCATTTTTTTTTCGAGATCTTCTTCTTCTTCTTTGCGTGTCGATTGACTCAAATAATGCCCCACCAGTATGTTGCCACCTGCACAGCCCTGTCGTTGGCTTCGTTTAAATCCTGGAAGGTGCAGGTGGCTGTGCAGGATGGGCAAGAAAGGAGGTGAGGCATATTCTGCAGAGGGGCTCCACACTGACATTGTCTTTGGGCCGGGTCAATGATACCCCATTTGGCTAGATTACTTCTTTTTCGAGTTGATTCATGTTTTTATTTTTACTTTCCTTGTATTCGTAATGAAAAGCACAGTGTTTACCTCGGGTTAAAGACTTATTTAGTCCCTCGAACTATTAGCGCCCTCGCTGCGCTCGGGCACCAAACCCCGTCTCGGGACTAAATAAGTCACTTTCACCCCTAGGGTAACAATGTACTATTTTGTTGTGCTGTGTACTTTCTTTTTGTTCTACCAAAATGAAAAAATACTTTATTCATACTAAAAAAAGGTGGCAACCCTATACGTGACATACACGATATCGTGGGAACTCCTTGACATAGATTAGAATAACTCCTTGACAAGATGTGGTGTTCAGTTGTTCCCATGATGTGCTGCACGTCCCCGGAGGAGGCATTTGTCGCGTGAGTAAAGGAAGTAAACAACATGGTTTGATAAAGTGCAATATATTATATTTGAACAAGTTAGGTTATTTCACTTAGTAAGTACATTTCCACGCCGATGACGTGCCGACAAATAGTCATACTTACTGGTTATAAAACTTGAAGTTTGTAAACATCTCTTATTTGAATGTGGCGGACTGGCGGAGTCAGGGCTGTTCGTGCGCGAGGCGCTCGATGTGCGGCCGGTCGAGCCGCATGGCGGCGCGGCCTTCGGTGACGTGCAGGTCACGCGCGCCCAGCCGCGAGTAGAACCCGAGCGCGGGCGCGTTGTCCTCCAACACGTGCCAGTCCACGCGGTGCACGCCCTCCACCAACGCCATCTGCAACTCGCGGCGAACATGAATACCTCCGCCGCGCGCTCACAGGACAGCAGCTGGCTGGGCGCGGGTACGCACCCGGCAGAGCTCCCGCAGCAGGCGCAGGGCGACGCCCCGGCGGCGCGCTGCCGGCCGCACGTACAGGTCCTCCACGTAGAAGGCGCGGCGCGTCCACGACGAGTAGGCGCGGCTGCACAGCGCGTGCCCCACCACGGCGCCGCCGCACTCCGCCACCAGCCCGAAGAACCACGCCGGGCTCGTCTCGAACCCATCCTCGATCAAGTCTGCAACATCACCGACACGTTACATTCTCCACTCACCAGTTCAAGTAAGGTACTTGACACAGAACCGACACAGACCACACACACAGAGAACTGTGTACTAGAATAGCATACTGTTTCATCATCGTTCTCTTGCCCTTATCCAACCCTTATCCCGATTTATTTGGGGTCGGCACAGCATTAGAGGAAGAGCCCGCGACATTCAGACCTTCGTTATTTTATAAAACTTGAAAGTTTATCTGTGTATGCCCATAATACAGGTATGAACGCTCCCCGAGTATGAAGTTTGGATCACGGTTCCTTTGAAAGTTATGAGGTAGCAAAGGTGTATAAAATTTGGTCCTCACTATATAGTAGGTATCTATGTAAGATTTATGTACTACAGATGCTTTACTCACGCTTTCTTATTAACCATTACCCTTTTATTGGTTTTGCGTTAGCATTTTGAGAATTGATCTTAAACAATTCGTTTATTTATTTATTTTATTTTATTTATTTGGCTCACCAACAATTGAATACACTGAAAGATACATTATACATTCAAGACACATACACAGACAAGTGTATCAACCTCTTACAGGTAAGCACATCATGCACTACTTATTTGACGCTGAGTGTCTACTTAGAATGAGATGAGTACCTAAGTACTCACCACACTCAGCTATGGTTTTTAAATTCATAATTAAATCAAAATCAAAATCATTTTCAAAATCAAAATTACAATCAAATTAAGATAAGTTCAAAATCCAAATTACAGTCAAATCAAAATTAATATTAAAATCAAAATTCGAATTAAAATCGAAATTAAAATTAAAATCAAAATTTAAAACAAAATTTAAATCATAATCAAAATTTAAATCAAATCAAAATCAGAAACAGAATTAAAATCAAAATTAAAATCAAAATTAAAATCAAAATTAAAATCAAAATTAAAATCAAAATTAAAATTAAAATCAAATCATAATCAGAATCAAAATTAAAATCAAAATCAAGATTAAAATCACAATTACAGTCAAAATCAAAATTAAAATCAAAATCCAAATCAAAATTAAAATCAAAATTCTAAAACATTAAATATACATGCATGCCTTAAACATAAGATGATTTTACAAGTTTTTGCAAATAATAGTTCTGAAATTACTAAGTGAGTCAGAATGCACATCTACGAGATTACTACAGCTGTTTAATAATTTACATAGGCGGGGGATAGGCGAATTAGCACCAAGCACGGTTCTGCGAGGAGGAGGACGTAAGGGCGTTATAGGAGCTCGTGGGCTTTTCGTGGGCACACGGAATTTGATCATGCTCAATAATTTGGGACAGTCAATTTTGTTTCTCAACACTTTAAATAAAAATGCTGAATCCAGTAAATCTCTCCTCTTCTGTAGGGATATCTTGAAATGCAAGAGTCTCTCTTTATACGATTTTTTCTTTTTAGCTATCCCGGAAGAGTATGCTAAGTGCCACAGAAAACGTTTTTGAACCCTTTCCAATCTTAACACATTGACTGCCACGTAGGACACCGGTGACCTCACGGTAAACCTGTTTTCAGAGTTTATTTACGCGCCGTAGGACGCGTTTCCTATAGATTTCCCATTAGTAAGTGACCGGGATGGCGCTCAAGAGTGATACTTTCGCATGGTTTCTATGTAACGTAAAAATATTTTTAATTATTGAAGATAAACCTTCAATAACGTTAAAAATCCCAGAACATAACATTTTTTTTTTAATCCAAACGTATTTATAAATGGTATGGGAAGAATAATAAAACGAGTAGTAAAATTAAACTTTTTTAACTTTTAGTATAAAATGTTCCGTGATAGCGCGTGTCAGCGACTGAGGTGCGCGGGTGCCCGGAGAGGTGACCGCACGGCGCCTTGGTAACAAAAATCAACATAATTACTTCTGTGCGCCATGTAGGGTACCGGTGACCTCGTGAAGTTTTTTTTTAATTTTCTACGGAACCCTGCCTCCGATTGACCCCAAAATTTAATACTATGTATATCTAGACCCATAACATCAATTGGCACAATTTTTTTTTCATCCCCCCATCTCGGAAAGAGTATTTTTGCTCTTCGATATCTGAGTGCAAAAGTCGTTTTTATAGGTCTAAAAAACTTGCAGTGTAAAATCAGCGAATTAAAAAAAAAAAAACACCGAAATTTGTTGCTTTTTTGTTGCTAATTAGTTGCTAAAAAAATTTTTTTTAGCTCCAACTGATCGTGAAAAATCGGCATTAACGCTAACTTTTCATTAAGATAGCGTGGAAATCACTGGATGTGGAATGATCGATCAAACGAATAGCGGTCAATTTGTTGCTAATTTGTTGCTGAAAGATGCTAAAGAAAAAAAAAAGAATTTTTTTTTTTTTTTTTTTTTCCAATATAAATAATGTCCACGCCTGCTTAACTCTCGAGTTTTCCGTGAAAAAGCTGAATGAAAATTTGTTGCTGCTTTTACTACATCTTGTCCGAGTTCAGAGAGTCAGCAACAAAAAATCTTCCTTAGGTAACGATATTAAGACAGCAATTCTTTTAAAAAATTTAGAAAATCTAATGGTGTCGATTCTGTTGTAAACAAACTAAACTTAATTTAGGCTATTGCTGTCTTTTTCTCTCTAATAAATCGAGAAAGAGACGAACGTAATTTAGAGCTGTCAAATGAAATCGAACTAATATTTCCATACAAATGAAGGGTGCACGTAAAAACATGTCGACTAAAAACACGGTGAAGCGCAACTCGCAAGGCATAAATTAGTTTGACATCTCTAATTTAGTTCATAGCTATAGCCGTCCTTTTCTCGCACTGCCTTTTAGTCAAATATAGCAATAGCCTAAATTAAGTTTAGTTTATGCACAACAGAATCGACACCAATGTACGACTCATTTACTTTAAAACAAGTGATATAATAATCTAATATCAAAAAATATACTCGTAGAAGATAAAAAAAGGGAAAAAAATAGTTTTTTTGAACGTATAGTTCGATACCTAATACTTTGCATAATGAGTCATACGAAGATACGAAGAAAAATTTGAATATAAAATTACGTTTCACACAGGAAATGCCATTATTTTTTAAGTGTTCGACGAAGGAACGAACGAGAAAATTAAGTTGAACTTTTTACCACGGAGTTTAAAAAATCCTGGGAACATGGAAGAAATTTACAAGCTCGTTGGAGCAGTAGATTTCATGCCTCCTGCAGTCTACCTTCGATCATCGTCGGATGTGAGGTTAGGACACTTTACGGCCGTGTGTGTACAGGGTATTCAATGGACAGAATACGACGATCGATACGAAAAACCAATAATCCGAAAAAAATACACATTTAATTAATCCGCGAATGGTATTGTATGCTAAAATCGACTAACAAAAATTTTGAGTTATTAAAATAAATGAATAAATATTATAGCTGACTTTTTTTCTTGTTTTTACCCACGACGGAACGGAGCGTTTGGGGTGAGAGAATGTTTGTTTGTTTGTGCAAATACATGTTACCATTTTTCTTAAAAATTACTAGTCCGATTTTGATGCGGTTTTCAGTTATGGGTTCGAGTTTGATTGGTGCATGTTCTTAGATAGGTGTTACGGGTGACAACTCACCAGGGGGCGCTGCAGAAAACAATTTTTGTGCAAATCCATGTTGGCATTTTTATCCAAAACTCCTAGTTCGATTTTGATGCAGTTTTCAATGATGGGTTTGGGTTTTATTGGTGCATATTCTTAGATAGGTGTTACGGTGACAACTCACGAGATGGTAGACTCGTTCATATTTGATAGATAAACATATTTTTTATCATGACCTGATCCTACAGCCAGGATTGTCTTCTCACGAGGGAACTCCTCAACGGTAAATATTGAATGATTACCTACGACAAAACTAAAAATTTATTAAATATTAATTAAAAAACCTTTTTAAAATATCTTAAAAAACTTTTATAAAAATGCACTGAAAAGAAGAAAATAAACCTTTCATAAAAGCTTGTCCCGACTTGGGGTCGGCTTCCAGTCTTATCGGATGCAGCTGAATACCAGTATTTTTACCCACGACCGCACGGAGACGGTAGGTATATGCGTTTGGGGTGAGAGGATGTTTGTTTGTGCAAATTCATGTTTGTCATTTTTCTCCAAATTTACTAATCCGATTTTGATGCTCTCTAAAAAGTTTAAAAAGCAAAATTAAAAATTTTGATAAACCCACGACGGTTAAAAAGTAATTGTAAAAGGATAAAAAAAAACAACTTAATAAAAAACCAACGAATATCCGTCGGGGGCTGCCATCACTATTTTAAATTTCATCGTAAATAAAAATAAGTATAATCATCATCTTCTAAAGGTGGGCCCCACTGTAGGGGCACGGCCTGCCCATTCAGGGTGTAAGTATAGCGCTAAAAATCTCCAATTATTTAAGTTACTATAAAACTGCAAAACGAGTTCATTTCATGGCAGCCCCCGACGGATATTCTTGGGTTTTTTATTAAGTTGTTCTTTTTTTTTAATTTATTTTATTCTTTTACAATTACTTTTTAACCGTGGTGGGTTTTTCAAAATTTTCAATTTTGCTTTTTTGGCTACTTTATATGCATACCGATCTCCAACTTTTCTTGACTTCCGGTTCTTATTTTGTTGCTGACTCTTTGTAATCAGACTAGATACAGTATGAGTAGCAAAAAATGTTCACTATAGTTTTTCCACGGAAAACTCAAGAGTTAAACTGGCATGACCGGTTTTTTTCTAAACCGATCTCCAAACTAATCCGACTTTCGGTTTCTATTTTGTTGCTGACTTTTGTATTCAGACTAGCTACAGTATGAGCAGCAACAAATTTTAACTATAGATTTTCCAAGAAAAGTCGAAAGTTAAGCTGGCGTGGCCGGTTTTTACGTAAACCGATCTCCAACTTTCTTGACTTCAAGTTTGTATTTTGTTGCTGACTCTCTGAACTCGGACAAGATGTAGTAAAAGCAGCAACAAATTTTTACTATAGATTTTCCACGAAAGTCGAAAGTTAAGCTGGCGTGGCCGGTTTTTACGTAAACCGATCTCCAACTTTCTTGACTTCCAGTTTGTATTTTGTTGCTGACTCTCTGAACTCGGACAAGATGTAGTAAAAGCAGCAACACATTTTCATTCAGCTTTTTCACGGAAAACTCGAGAGTTAAGTTGGCGTGGACATTATTTATTTTGGCGTAATAAAAAAAAAACAAATTTTAATTTTTCTCTTTAGCATCTTTCAGCAACAAATTAGCAACAAATTGACCGCTATTCGTTTGATCGATCATTCCACATCCAGTGATTTCCACGCTATCTTAATGAAAAGTTAGCGTTAATGCCGATTTATCACGATCGGTTGGAGCTAAAAAAAAATTTTTTTTGCAACTAATTAGCAACAAAAAAGCAACAAATTTCGGTGTTTTTTTTTAATTTCGCTGATTTTACACCGCTAGTTTTTTAGACCTCGTTTTTATCCTCTAGAGGATAAAGTAAATTGAATTTAGAACATCGTGTGCACTAAGTTTGTGAATTCAAAACATCATTAAACCTATTTACTTCTATCTCCATGGTGCCGAATTTATCATAGGTACAACCTTTTTTAATTTGTTAAAAACTCAGACTCGGAACCTTCTTGGTGTACTTTTATAATTTGCTTTGCGCGCGCCATTTTCTTGTCAGGTTAATTTAAAAACAAGTGAAAAACGTAAAATAAGTGGTTTTGGCGACCAAGAAGTTTATTTGACGCCAACAGAATTGACTGAAACTGTTAATAATGCGCAAATGAGCTTTCTCCCTCAACAATCACGCGAGAAGGATTTGAAACAGTACGATATTAAAAAAAATGAAAAAAAATAGGTAGAAAATGCCCAAGGCATTAAGTCCGCCTTTGTACAGTTTTTACTTGTGCATAAAGTTTTAATAAATAAATAAATAAATATTACACTCAACTTAACTAACTGTAGCAACGTTACTTTAAATTTTTCTTAATTGTACCAAAGTATTATTTGTTATAATTTAAAGATTATTCTGTAATACTTACCTACCATAATGTAGTAGTTAACACCTAAACTGAAATAAAAGTAAAAGTATCTTGTGATTGTAAATGTTTTTTTTTTTGCATTTAGTAATTTCCTCGCTGAGGTGGGATGAAAAGTTACGTGTTGCACTCGAGTGCAAAGATTTTTCACCTCGTGCTCTTTTGATTCCCTCGCTAACGCTCAGGATTCTAATTTTTGAATCACTCGCTGCGCTCGTGACTCAATTTTAGAATCCTTCGCTTGCTCGGTTATCAAAATTGAGCACGCGGTTAAAAAGCAACTTTGCACTCTTGTACACAAGTAAAAACTGTACAAAGGCGGACTTAATGCCTTGGGCATTTTCTACCTATTTTTTTTCATTTTTTTTAATATCGTACCGTTTCAAATCCTTCTCGCGTGATTGTTGAGGGAGAAAGCTCATTTGCGCATTATTAACAGTTTCAGTCAATTCTGTTGGCGTCAAATAAACTTCTTGGTCGCCAAAACCACTTATTTTACGTTTTTCACTTGTTTTTAACCTAAGGTTTTAACAATTAACCTGACAAGAAAATGGCGCGCGCAAAGCAAATTATAAAAGTACACCAAGAAGGTTCCGAGTCTGAGTTTTTAACAAATTAAAAAAGGTTGTACCTATGATAAATTCGGCACCATGGAGGTAGAAGTAAATAGGTTTAATGATGTTTTGAATTCACAAACTTAGTGCACACGATGTTCTAAATTCAATTTACTTTATCCTCTAGAGGATAAAAACGACTTTTGCACTCAGATATCGAAGAGCAAAAATACTCTTTCCGAGATGGGGGATACTCTTGGTTTTATGAAGGAGGTTTGATTAGGAGTCAAACGAACTTACCTAGTGCTGTTTGATTCCAATTATGCGAGGGTCTCGTCCGAAGACCATTTATTACTTGCAGCATTACGAGTTGTGGTGCTGTCTCTGTCACACTTCAGATCCAAGTTATAAAATACTAAACCCATCTCCCTCACTCTCATGCACCCCGCGTGCGGCGGTAGGCGGCTGGCCGGGAACGAGCCTGCAACTTGTCATTACTTTCAGAGACACCCTGTTACACCCTGTCTCAGTAATTTGTATTTTACTTTTCACGACAACGGGTTAGCTATCGGGATGGGCGGGATCCTAATGCTCTTCGGACGAGACCCCCGCATATTTGGAATCAAACAGCACTAGGCAAGTTCGTTTGACTCCTAATTATACTTCAGGTTTCGTCCGAAGACCATTTATTACTTGCAGATGTTTAGAGAAAGTAACGTCATATTCCTGACAAAAAAGGGGAAAATACAAAGACATTGTACATGATTGATGAAATTATAAATCATTATTTATATTTAATATATCATTTAACAGAAATAAATTAAATGGGTTCCTAACACACTAATATGTAACAGGTAACCTTAACACATTAATATGTAACAAATAATTTTACTTATAGTTATTTTAGCAAGAGTATCCGTACCTTGTCATGATACATTTATATCTATCTTAACAGAATTGTTAATACAATAAGTGTACCTGATTAAGGACTGTACCTAACTATTCAATAAGTTATAAATTATTAGATATGACTTCAGCAAAATCATTGTTGATTATGATTATATTCATTGATTATGTTATTTTAATGTACATGTGTTTTTAAATTTTATATACTGTATTGAATTATGGACCATGTCTGAAATAAATGAATTTATTATTATTATTATTATTGTTATCTGAATTATGAATTTCCCTGTTATAATATTTTAAGAATACATTTGAGGTATTAGACCAACCTGCGGCCTTTCGAACCACTTCCAGGTTAACGCCCAGCCGATGAGCGGCTGATGTCGAAGCATGGCGGGTGCTATGCGCTCCAAACACCGATATGTCGATACCACTATCTGCTAAGACTTTCTTCACCCAGTGGCTAAGAGTTTGTGAACAAACCTTTTTATGAGGTTTCCTCAGGCTTATGAACAGGTAATCGTCAGCATTGTCACGGCGCAGGGTTAAAGTTTTTTGAATATACGCTTGCAATACTGTCGCAGGACATATCGATGGATTTTCGCGAATGAAAGGTAGCCTGATTAGTGGCTGTAGGGTTCCAGGTCTCGATGTTTTAATAAGATCAGGTATTTTAATTATAATCATATCATTTTTCATACAAATATTTGTATGTTTTATCAGACTTAACGTCTGCATTCTCTATGCAGAGGCTATTGCGAGTAAAGATATTGTTTTATATGATAAATTTTCAAGCGTAATATCAGTGTAAGGATAAAAATTTGATACATAACTTAACACATCATTAGGGTCCCAAGTGACAGCGTATTTAGGTTTTGGTGAATTTAACCTATACACACCTCTTAAAAATCTATGAATGCTATCATCTAACGTTACCATTGACCCTAAAATAATAGATAGAGCAGAACGATGTGTATTTAAAGTACTATAACCAGCTCCTTCTTCGAATTTCATGGTTAAAAAAGAAATCACTTGGGGACTTATAGCATTGAAAACATCATAGCTGTTATTTTCACAATAAGCCCAACATGATTAAAGGGATGAACTATACTGATTGAGAGTTTTTTCCGCAAGTTCTGAAAGGCGAGTGTAACAAATATTGATCAGGTCCAAAGTATATTTTATTAGAGACTATAAGTTTAGTCCATAGCGGGTACCAAGGCTGTGATCGCCAGAGAGGTACTACTAAAATACCCTCCGCTTTATCTGTAATGATCTTTTGTAAAATTTCGGTTATCACACTAAAAGGCGGGAAAGCATAAAAATATAGATGTTCCCAGTTAAATGTAAATGCGTCTACTATTTCCGAATAAGGATCAAGTTTCATACAACAACATTTATAGTTTTGGGAGCTTGCAAAAAGATCAAAGTCTGGTTAGCCAAGGCTATTGGTTATTTCTGTAAAAGCATACTCTGCAAGTTCCCATTCTGTATCTATTATAATTATTCGAGATTCTCGATCAGCAATGACATTGTCAGAAGATTTTATACAAGGTGTCCAAAAAGAGTATCGGGTATTTGTTTGTTCAATAAAACAAAAACTAGTAGTAATCTTTGTATTTTTTATTGTTCATTATTAGAATACAAAATGAAAAATTATTTCGAATAGATAATGTTATCCAAATGGTGACCGTTACGCTGCTAGCACTCTTCTAATCTGGAACGAAGATGATGGTGATAACACGCTGACAAATAGCCCTCGATAGTGTTACCATTTCTGACCTGATGTTTTGTTTCAATTGCGTTAGGTTCGTCGGATTATTCTCATAAACCATACTTTTAAGGTATCCCCATACAAAATAGTCGAGTGGACTAAGGACGGGGCTTCTGGGAGGCCAGTTGATGTTACCTCTACGTGAAATGACCATTTTAGGGAATAATTCGTTAACAGTTTAATTGATTGATTTGAAGTATGGCAAGTGGCCCCGTCTTGTTGGAACCAGGTTCTTGAATTGAAACCTTGAAACTCCTGCAATTCTGGGCCCAAAAAGATTCGCAGCATATCGCTTACTTTAGCGCCGAAACAAATACCCAATACTCTTTTTGGACACCTTGTATATGATGCAAATATGTTAATATTTCTTAACTCACACCATTGCCAAATAGTACGGGCTAAATCGTTCAAATGTGTGTGTTGTATTCCGCCCATGCGATTTATGTAACAGATAGCGGTGGGGTTATCTACCCTTAGTAGCACCTTGCTATCGCGAAGTTCAGAAGCAAAAATTTTTAAACCGTAAAATGCGGCTTTTAATTCTAAAGTATTGATGTGCGAGGTAAGTTCTGATTGCGTCCAGTTACCGTGTGAGCTTTGTTTGTCACAGGCTACGCCCCAACCTGTAGTTGATGCATCGCTGTGTATTTCAATACAGTAATTACTAGAAAAAATGGGGCTCTTTGAACGTAGAATATTATATTTCCACCATTCTAAATCTTCTTTCAATGAGCTCTCTACAATCATTTTCTTATTATAGTCATCAGAGTTTCCCAAGGCTAAAAATTTTTGTCTTTCGAATAACTTTGTATACATCCACCCATATCTAACGGCAGGACATGCCGATGTCAATAGACCGATAAATTCGGCAAAGTATCTTATGGTACATCGTTTAAGCTTTAAAAACTCTGTACTTTTTGAAGAATGCGCTGTTTTTTCTCTTCAGGAAGGTAGATAGTCATATCGTTAGTATTAAAAATAAAGCCTAAAAATTTACATACTGTGTTTGGTGTTAACTGGCTTTTACTGAAATTTATAACAAAACCTAGAGATTGTAAGACATCCATTGTCTTACTGACGTTGCCAACGCATTCGTTGTATGTTTGTCCTATTAAAAAAAAAACGTCTAGGTAATTAACTAAAATAAGGCCTTGTGAACGTAAATACTGTAAAACAGGTTTCATCAGTTTAGTAAACACAAAAGGCGCTGTACATAGGCTCGAGTTTAAAGCACCTCGCTGAAATTTTCTTGTAGATGGCGGAGGTTTGTATGTGGCGCGCTGTACAGCGCTATATTTCATCTCCGCTCCCGACTGGGATATAGCTTTTGATGATTTGAGATGCTCCACAAGGTTAGCGCCAAATAAAGTTTCATCGAGCATTTCAATTGTATTCTTCACAACATCTTGAGTCTTTTTGTTGAGACTGTTTATTATGGCATATCGCCTTGACTGTGACTCTCGATAGTAGCTGTCACAGAGTAGTCGTCCAGCGTCGCTCAAAGGCTTTATAATCTTTTGTCCGTGCGGTAGCGCGTCCTTGGATGACAAGGCCCAGTTCAGTGTCATTCCAATAGCGGATAAACAGCTAGATAGCTGATGTTGCTTGCTTTGACTAAATATATCTTTTTTAACATTTAACTGTGATAATGCCGCCTCGATTTCTAAATTGAGTTTGGGCGCCTTCATATTGGCACAATTCTTGGCTGGTAAATAGTTTTTCAAGAGGTCTGACTTTATTTCTTTGCCGTTCATTAAAGTATGTGACCAATGTTCTTTCTGAATTGAAGGATCTTCACCTAATATCATTAGGATTTCTGGGTCCAGAACCTCTTCAGGTTTGTCTTGAACAGCTGCTATAGTCGTTGGTTCCAATACAGTTGCGATGATCTCCCCCTCTTCCTGAAGTACATTTTCTTCTGTAAGGACATACAATGTAGTAGAAAAAATATGTACCTACTAAATACTTCAAAATTTCTCAACATTATTTACACGGAGATAAGTTCAGACCATCAGATTATATTGAAGTTATAAAAACCATTGTTTAGGTCTGATTATTTGCTTAGTTTCCACGGGTACACTCAACACACTTCATGTGGAAACATAGTATCATATGTGCCTAGCTGCCTAGGTAGGTACACCTTCTCTCGACACGATATACATGTGAGAATATTATTTTGTATTAGTTTTTATTCCGGATAACGCGATATACGCGATGTACGCGGAGTTTACATGAAGAAGCATGGTATGTTTTGTGTAGGTAGGTAGGCACGCTCGTCACGATATACGTGCGAGGGTATTGATCGGAAATATTGATCATTTTATTCCTAAAATAAACCCTCAACGCGATATACGCGGAGGACTTCAAGGTAGGTACGATTATTTGTATCCTGAAATACGTTCAACACGATTTACGTGAAGAAAATAATACGTACTCTCAACAAGATAAACAAGTGAGACCTTGGTAGCATCAATTTTCCAACATTGACAAAATATCGAAATCCATCGATCATCTTTTACCACGTGGGTAGGAGAATTTTTTGTTTGAAATCACATGAATCTCTCAAATTCTCATTTAAACAATACTGGGCTTACATACCTTGTATTTCCCGAAATTCTTCGTTATATTCATCATCATAGTTAATGTCGCAATACGAGGGACCTTCGCGACCCTCAAAATCTGATGATGACGAGCTACTCGAACTCGGTCTTTTGCACTTTTAAAGCTTACGTTCGAGTCTTTTCACTTTCTTTTTGATACTTCTATATTCGTCATCATCTAGATGTGAATGCTTACGCTTTCCCACAATAAATTCACTAAAAAACTCATTTTTTAGAGAAAATTAAAAACTTTTTGTGTGACCTAGATAACACAAAAAAACGTAATGACGTCGAAGTTGCAGGCTCGTTCCCGGCCAGCCGCTTACCGCCGCGCGCCGCACGCGCGGGTGCATGAGAGTGAGGGAGATGGGTTTAGTATTTTATAACTTGGATCTGAAGTGTGACAGAGACAGCACCACAACTCGTAATGCTGCAAGTAATAAATGGTCTTCGGACGAGACCTGAAGTATAATACGTCTTGGCTGACTACACTTGTCAGAGGTGATAAGACATTCTCAACGTTAAATTCTCAATTGAGAAACCGGCCGTATATGGCCGCATGAAGAAAAACTAATATGGGCAGTCGACAACTGATTTTGATGGGAGAAACATCATTTTGAAGCTCAACTGAAGTTTTTAATGCCAACGAAAAGTACTTAAGGTTCACAAAAAGTATAAATGAACAAGTAGTGGGTCACTGACGCTCTGACGCGTTCCTGCTCTTCCGCCCGAGATCTCCACTCATCCTATTCTGAGGAGTTTATCTGTCATCTATATCTACTGCGAAGCTGGGTTGACGTCTCCACTGCAGAGTTGATTCCACACCTATATTAAGGAGCTTATCGGACACCTATATCTATTGCGAAGCTGATCCAACGTCTGTATTGTACCTTTTTTTTAGCGTGTGGTTAGTGCCTAACCTGGTGTCAGAATTTTTAAGCCGCCCATGGCCCTCTGACTTGGCTTAACATGCCGTCGAGAAACTGTACCTTGGAACAAGTATTTGTAAACATTAAATTTCCTCTCTTTTGCGTCTCATTTCCAATACCTAGAGTGCGTGTTAGGTAGGTCTATTTTTATTATTAAATTGCTGTATTTCTTACTTCCCCCTTATTTGTGTCTTATAAATTAAATTGTTCGTCTATTTATATTATTATTTTATATTTATTTTATTTATTAGGAATAAGTAACACAACAACTTTCGTCATAGTAAAAAGCTCAGTTTTTATATATTTTATTTGGAACAATAATTATAAACCACTTCTGACCATTTTCAGACATTCCAGACGGTTCCAACCGGTGCTTTATACTATGACGAAAGTGAGGACCATGAGAGAACCAATTTTATACACCTTTGCTACCTCATAACTTTCAAAGGAACTGTGATCCAAACTTCATACTCGAGGAGCGTTCAAACCTGTATTAGGGGCATACACAGATAAACTTTCAGGTTTTATAAAATAACGAAGGTCTTAACGTCGCGGGCTCTTAGTCCACATGTCTTCCTCTTCCATAAATAAAAATAAAATAAAAAAGCCATTAATTCTACCATAAATACATAGAACATGACATTCTTTTCATTACAAAAATTTAATTTATTTGCATTCTTTGCGTTCATTTATGGAAGTCGCCTCTGTGGCGTAGGCCTCCCCCAGTTATCTCCATGACTCCCTATCTCTAGCTTGTCTCCTCCAGTCCAGTCCACATTTGATCTTTCTTCTTCTTCCATACCTCTCTATTATTCGTCATCACATCAGACACTGCATACTGTTTCTTTTTACTATTATGGAGTCGTGGAAGTATGGAATAAATGTCTGCTTTCTCGAACGTCAGCCTGAAATACAGAAAAAGGCAACAAATATCAATATTGTTCTATTAGCTGTGAATAGAGAATATCCTTCATTGTCACTAGTACCAGTAACAGTTCCATGATGGAACGGCTGTTGTTTTTTTTAATCACTAGTTCCATTTTGAAAGAATCTGAAAATAATGGAACTAGTGTTGATGTTTTTTCACGTTTTTTTAGCTTTTGTATTTTAACGTATTATCTTATTTAGAGTCACTAATTGTTCAATAAATAATAATAATAAAATAGTTTATTTATAAAAAGGGGCACATTTACAATTAAGTATCTTAACTAATAAAATAGAGCAGTGCTTATTGCCTGAACTAGGTGGAACCTGTGATTCAGGCTAGAAGGTGCAAAAATACCTACTTAAAATAAATAAATTAACAATGAAAAAAAAGTAAATTACTAAAATTACAACTTACATACAAAATAAACAAAACAATGTGTCAGCAGTTTATTTGCAGACAACAAGTAAATCTTCTGTCTGTGCATAGGTCATGGGTTGTAAAAAAGTATTAATAGACTTTTTACAGCTAAAATAGTTTAACTTATAAATACTTAGTTTTCAATTTAATCTATTGTACAGAAATGGGCCTAAAAATGAAAAGAATCTTTCCACAAAGACATGTTTGGAGGTTGTATTAGAAATGCATACTATTTCATTCCGTCTCTTGTTAGTATTGTCAGCATTGTACGTGAGCATGGTGTGCTGTTTTAATACTAAGTGCATAATGAATAGCTGGCGCACAGTCAGCACGTTGCAAGATTTATACAGCTGATCTGTGGGAAAGTAAAAGGGATGGAAGTTTGCTACCTTTAAAATTGCTCTTTGAGCTCTTTCAAGGGAAAGTAGGATAGTTTTTGATGCGCCACCCCATGAAATGATACAGTAATTAATTATAGATTGACACAGGGCGAAATAAACTTGTGTGATTAACTTAGAATCTGCAAAAGTTCGTATTTTTTAAATACATTTATTAATTTGCGCACTCTTTTAACCAGACTTTCAATATGATACCTAAAAGAGAGTGTGTCGTCTATTATAACCCCTAAGTATTTAATATTATTGGTTTTGAGGATAGAAGGACAATTGCACATGTTGACTGACCGATTTTCACATTGATGGGCATATACATGGAAGTTATCAGTGTTATGTTGAGGCTTGCGCATGGAGAAGTGAATGTATTTTGTCTTGTCAGCATTTAGTGTTAGTAAATTGCTTTGAAGCCACAGTATTAAAGCCAAGTTGAGCGTTTTCGAACAGTTCGCTACTGTTTTCAGGGGAAAATATTAGCGCCGTGTCGTCAGCATATGATATGATTTTGCCTTGCTTGATATTTAGATTGCACAAGTCGTTAATATAAACCAGGAAAAAAAAGGGTTGAGCCCAATATACTCCCCTGGGGAACACCAAATCCAGTATTTTTCTGCTCATCGCTCGTAAAATTTTCAACTCTAACACATTGGTATTGGTCGTTTAAGTAGTCAGTAAGTAATGTCAGCGGCGTGCCCCTTATTCCTATGGCCTCTAATTTTCTTAGAAGCACAGAAACAGAGACAGTGTCAAAGGCTTTCGCTAAATCAAGGAAGACTCCCATGACCTGGTTCCCCTTGCCCAGCTATTCTGAGACATAATTGGTAAGGCTATGCACCGCATCAGCTGTGGATAGTTTGGCCCTGAAGCCAAATTGCGCTGGTGACAAGATGTTGTTTTTTTCCAGGAAGCTAACTAGTCTGCTGTTTATAATTTTCTCTAGAATTTTTGAGATTGAGGGGAGTAATGATATTGGCCTATAGTTATTAACCAAGTCCCTGTCTCCAGATTTATAGATAGGGACTAGTTTGATTGGGTGCGCGAGCTGCGCGCAGCTCGCGTGTTTGGTGTTTTTGAGAAGTATTACTTACCCTTATAAAATTTTGAGAATCTATAGGCACCCCTAAATGAATTGGAAAATCCGTTAGAATTACCCCTAAAACAGTATGAAAACCCCTACGGACCCCTAATAAAACCTTATTTAAAAAACTCAGACCTTTTCCCATAAAAATCATTACCCTAAAGTTTGCTGAGTTACGCTTCACCCACTCAATCATCGTTACGCTACGGAGGTCGCCACCTCCCCCCTTCGCTCCACTCAGGACATACCTACCACCGGACAGGTTTCGACACCTACTATAATATTTGTTCAAACACCTGATGGCTATCTCTAACCGTTATGAAGTTACAGCCTTTTCAATTATAGGGGAGGTTGGGGAGGGGAGCTT
This sequence comes from Xestia rhomboidea, assembly GCA_963853795.1. NCBI lineage: Eukaryota > Metazoa > Arthropoda > Insecta > Lepidoptera > Noctuidae > Xestia > Xestia rhomboidea. The sequence continues at coordinate 225,566 of OY970758.1, forward strand.
CACCCACTCAACCTTCGTTACGCTACGGAGGTCGCCGGCTCGCTTCGCTCGCCACCTCCCCCCTTCGCTCCACTCGGTCTCGCAGGTTCGCTCCACTCAGGACCTACCTACCACCGGAAAGGGGAGGTTGGGGAGGGGAGGGTATGAAAATTTCAACGCCTCTAAATAATAAATGATAATAAAAATCAAAATGCCGCTACGTGTCCTAGTTTCCGAGATACGATAGGGGGGGTGAAGGGGGGGAGAGTGGGGAGTTTTGAAAAATGATTTCGACTAACAATCAGCCCCTTAATACGAATCTGAAAAAAAAAATGTTTCAAGTCTCTTAACTTCCAAGATCCGCCTAAAGGGGGGGAGAAGGGGGGAAAGGTGGCCAACTTTAAAAACTGTTTTTTTTCTTTTCCGAGCCTCCTCTATACGAATCTGAAAAAAAAAATGTTCCAAGTCTCTTGGTTTCTGAGATACGATAGGGAGAGGTGAGAAGGGGGGCGAAAAGGGGAGGTTTGGCACTTTTCCCATAGGTTTCAGAGTTATATGTTTACGAATCTGTCAAAAAATACCCCCCTCCCCATCCACCATCTGGGAGAACAATTATGTCAGTCAGTCAGTGAGTCAGTGGTAATTCAGCTTTATATAGTATCTTACCCTTATAAAATTTTGACAATCTATAAGCATCCTTAAATGAATTGGAAAATCCGTTAGAATTACCCCTAAAACAGTATGAAAACCCCTACGAACCCCTAATTAAATCTAAAACCTTTTAACCTAAAGTTTGCCTGTCGTCGCCCCTAAGTTACGCTTCACCTACTCAACCATCGTTACGCTACGAAGGTCGCCGGCTCGCTTCGCTTACCACCTCCCCGGGGCTGCGGGACTATTCGAAAGAGATACCGTGGCCCCGGAACACAAAGGGCGAGGAAGGAACATGGATGGGTTTTAGTCAGTAAAAGTCTGACACTCCCTCCTGCTCCGCCCAGAGCGGGAGAAGTCATTTGATGATTTCCCATCCTAAAAAAAAAAAAAAAAGGACCTACCTCCCACCGAACAGGTTTCGACGCCTACTATAATATTTGTTCAAACACCTAATAGCTATCTCTAACCGTTATGAAGTTACAGCCCTTTCAATTTTAGGGGAGGTTGGGGAGGGGAGGGTATACCAATTTCAACGCTCCTCAATAATAAAGTATGGCAAAAATCAAAATGCCGCTACGTGTCGTAGTTTCCGAGATACGATGGGGGGAGGGGTGAAGGGGGGGAGAGGGGGGAGTTTTGAAAAAAGAATTTAACTAAAAATCGGCCCCTTTATACGAATCTGAAAAAAAAAATGTTCGAAGTCTCTTAACTTCCGAGATTCGCCTAAAGGGGGGGAGAAGGGGAGAAAGGGGGACAACTTTGAAAAATGATTTCTACTTTTCCCAGCCTCCTCTATACGAATCTGAAAAAAAAATGTTTCAAGTCTCTTGGTTTCCGAGATACGATAGGGAGGGGTGAGAGGGGGGTGAAAAGGGGAGGTTTGGCACTTTTCCCATAGGTTTCAGAGTTAATTGTTTACGAATCTGCAAAAATATACCCACCTCCCCATCCACCCCACTCAACCTTCGTTACGCTACGGAGGTCGTTTCGCTCGTTCGCTCCACTCAGGACCTACCTACCACCGAAAAGGGGAGGTTGGGGAGGGGAGGGTATAAAATTTTTAACGCCCCCCAATAATAAACTATAGTAAAAATCTAAATTCCGCTACGTGTCCTAGTTTCCGAGATACGATGGGGGGAGGGGTGAAGGGGGGGAGAGTGGGGAGTTTTGAAAAATGATTTTGACTAATGCATTGCCCCTTTATACGAATCTGAAAAAAAAAATGTTCCAAGTCTCTTAACTTCCGAGATCCGCCTAAAGGGGGGGAGAAGGGGGGAAAGGGGGTCAACTTTGAAAACTGTTTTTTTTCTTTTCCAAGCCTCCTCTATACGAATCTGAAAAAAAAAATGTTTCAAGTCTCTTGGTTTCTGAGATACGATAGGGAGGGGTGAGATGGGGGGCGAAAAGGGGAGATTTGGCACTTTTCCCATAGGTTTCAGAGTTATATGTTTACGAATTTGTCAAAATATACCCACCTCCCCATCCACCATCAGGGAGAACAATTCTGTCAGTGAGTGAGTCAGTGGTAATTCAGCTTTATATAATATAACTAGTTTGCTTGGGTGCGCGAGCTGCGCGCAGCTCGCGTGTTTGGTGTTTTTGAGAAGTATTACTTACCCTTATAAAATTTTGAGAATCAATGGGCACCCCAAAATGAATTGAAAAATCCGTTAGAATTACCCCTAAAACAGTATGAAAACCCCTACAGACCCCTAATAAAACCTTATTTAAAAAACTCTTCCTCCCTTTTCCCATAAAAATCATTACCCTAAAGTTTGCTGAGTTACGCTTCACCCACTCAATCATCGTTACGCTACGGAGGTCGCCACCTCCCGCCTTCGCTCCACTCAGGACCTAGCTACCACCGGACAGGTTTCGAAACCTACTATAATATTTGTTCAAACACCTGATGGCTAGCTCTAACCGTTATGAAGTTACAGCCCTTTCAATTTTAGGGGAGGTTGGGGAGGGGAGCTTCACCCACTCAACCTTCGTTACGCTACAGAGGTCGCCGGCTCGCTTCGCTCGCCACCTCCCCCCTTCGCTTAACTCGGTCTCGCAGGTTCGCTCCACTCAGGACCTACCTACCGCCGGAAGGGGAGGGAGGGTATAAAAATTTCAACGCCCCCCAATAATAAAGTATAGTAAAAATCTAAATTCCGTTACGTGTCCTAGTTTCCGAGATACGATCGGGGGAGGGGTGAAGGGGGGGGAGAGGGGGGAGTTTTGAAAAAGAATTTAACTAAAAATCGGCCCCTTTATACGAATCTGAAAAAAAAAATGTTCGAAGTCTCTTAACTTCCGAGATTCGCCTAAAGGGGGGGAGAAGGGGAGAAAGGGGGACAACTTTGAAAAGTGATTTTTACTTTTCCCAGCCTCCTCTATACGAATCTGAAAAAAAAAATGTTCCAAGTCTCTTGGTTTCCGAGATACGATAGGGAGGGGTGAGAAGGGGGGTGAAAAGGGGAAGTTTGGCACTTTTCCCATAGGTTTCAGAGTTAGTTGTTTACGAATCTGCAAAAATATACCCACCTCCCCATCCACCATCTCGGAGAACAATTCTGTCAATCAGTGAGTCAGTGGTAATTCAGCTTTATATAATATAACTAGTTTGCTTGGGTGCGCGAGCTGCGCGCAGCTCGCGGGTTTCGTGTTTTTGAGAAGTATTCCCTATCCTTATAAAATTTTGAGAATCCATAGGAATCCTTAAATGAATTGGAAAATCCGTAAGAATTACCCCTAAATCAGTATGAGAACCCTTAAGAACCCCTAAAACATTTGAGAAGTATAAAAAAACATTACCCTAAAATTTGCTTGTCGTCGTCCCTGAGTTACGCTTCACCCACTCAACCTTCGTTACGCTACGGAGGTCGGCGGCTCGCTACGCTCGCCACCTTCCCCCTTCGCTCCACTCGGTCTCGCAGGTTCGCTCCGCTCAGGACCTACCTACCACCGGACAGGTTTCGAAGCCTACTATTATATTTGTTCAAACACCTGATGGCTATCTCTAACCGTTATGAAGTTACAGCCCTTTCAATTTTAGGGGAGGTTGGGGAGGGGAGCTTCACCCACTCAACCTTCGTCCCCGGGGCTGCGGGACTATTCGAAAGAGATACCGTGGCCCCGGAACACAAAGGGCGAGGAAGGAACATGGATGGGTTTTAGTCAGTAAAAGTCTGACACTCCCTCCTGCTCCGCCCAGAGCGGGAGAAATCATTTGATGATTTCCCATCCTAAAAAAAAAAAAAAAAAAAAGGACCTACCTCCCACCGAACAGGTTTCGACGCCTACTATAATATTTGTTCAAACACCTAATAGCTATCTCTAACCGTTATGAAGTTACAGCCCTTTCAATTTTAGGGGAGGTTGGGGAGGGGAGCTTCACCCACTCAACCTTCGTTACGCTACGGAGGTCGCCGGCTCGCTTCGCTCGCCACCTCCCCCCTTCGCTCTACTCGGTCTCGCAGGCTCACTCCATTCAGGACCTACCTACCACCGGAAAGCGGAGGGGAGCAAAGGGGAGGTTGGGGAGGGGAGGAAATACAAATTTCAACGCCCTTCAATAATAAAGTATAGTAAAAATCAAAATTCCGCTACGTGTCCTAGTTTCCGAGATACGATGGGGGGAGGGGTGAATGGGGGAGAGTGGGGAGTTTTGAAAAATGATTTCGACTAACAATCGGCCCCTTTATACAAATCTGAAAAAAAAAAATGTTCCAAGTCTCTTAACTTCCGAGATCCGCCTAAAGGGGGGGAGAAGGGGAGGAAGGGGGACAACTTTGAAAACTGGTTTTTACTTTTCCGAGCCTCCTCTATACGATCCCGTAAAAAACAAAAAATACGGGTCCCTTAGTTTCCGAGATACGATAGGGAGGGGGAGGAAGGGGAGCAAAAAGGGGAGGTTTGGCACTTTTCCCATACTCGCGGGAGTTACTTGTTTACGAATCTGTCAAAAAATACCCACCTCCCCATCCACCATCTGGGAGAACAATTATGTCAATGAGTCAGTGAGTCAGTGGTAATTCAGCTTTATATAATATAACTAGTTTGCTTGGGTGCGCGAGCTGCGCGCAGCTCGCGTGTTTGGTGTTTTTGAGAAGTATTACTTACCCTTATAAAATTTTGAGAATCAATGGGCACCCCAAAATGAATTGAAAAATCCGTTAGAATTACCCCTAAAACAGTATGAAAACCCCTACGGACCCCTAATAAAACCTTATTTAAAAAACTCTTCCTCCCTTTTCCCATAAAAATCATTACCCTAAAGTTTGCTGAGTTACGCTTCACCCACTCAATCATCGTTACGCTACGGAGGTCGCCACCTCCCGCCTTTGCTCCACTCAGGACCTAGCTACCACCGGACAGGTTTCGACACCTACTATAATATTTGTTCAAACACCTGATGGCTAGCTCTAACCGTTATGAAGTTACAGCCCTTTCAATTTTAGGGGAGGGGAGCTTCACCCACTCAACCTTCGTTACGCTACGGAGGTCGCCGGCTCGCTTCGCTCGCCACCTCCCCCCTTCGCTCCACTCGGTCTCGCAGGTTCGCTCCACTCAGGACCTATCTACCACTGGAAAGGGGAGGTTGGGGAAGGGAGGGTATAAAAATTGTAACGCTCCTCAATAATAAAGTACAGTCAAAATCAAAATGCCGCTACGTGTCCTAGTTTCCGAGATACGATGGGGGGAGGGGTGAAGGCGGGGAGAGGGGGGAGTTTTGAAAAATGATTTTGACCAACTCTTTGCCCCTTCTTACGAATCTGAAAAAAAAAATGTTCCAAGTCTCTTAACTTCCGAGATCTGCCTAAAGGGGGGGAGAAGGGGGGAAAGGGGAGCAACTTTTAAAACCGGTTTTTACTTTTCCTAGCCTCCTCTATACGAATCCGTAAAAAACACAAAATACGGGTCTCTTAGTTTCCGAGATACGATGGGGGGAGGGGTGAAGGGGGGAGAGTGGGGAGTTTTGAAAAATGATTTCGACTAATGCATTGCCCCTTTATACGAATCTGAAAAAAAAAACGTTCCAAGTCTCTTAACTTCCGAGATCCGCCTAAAGGGGGGGAGAAGGGGGGAAAAGGGGACAACTTTGAAAACCTGTTTTTACTTTTCCGAGCCTCCTCTATACGAATCTGAAAAAAAAAATGTTTCAAGTCTCTTGGTTTCCGAGATACGATAGGGAGGGGGGTGAAGGGGGGCGAAAAGGGGAGGTTTGGCACTTTTCCCATAGGTTTTAGAGTTAGTTGTTTACGAATCTGTCAAAATATACCTACCTCCCCATCCACCATCAAGGAGAACAATTCTGTCAGTCAGTGAGTGGTAATCTAGCTTTATATAGTATAATAATAACAACAGCCTTTTTAAGACAGTTAGGGAAAATTCCTTTTGAAAGACAGATTCGAAATATATGCGTTAAGGGAGGTGCCAATATATGCTTAAATAGTTTAAGGATCTTGTTGCTTATATTATCCCATCCAACTGCACAGTCATCTTTAAGGTCAGATATTATTCGGGATATTTCGATTTCGTCAGTATCCAGCATAGCAAATGACTTCAGGTTGCAGGTGTTGTTCAGTTTTTGGAAAGATGCTTGGGCGCAATGTTTCGGAATCTGTTCGACCAAAGTTTTTCCAACATTAACAAAAAAGTTATTTATTTATTTATTTATTTATTTATTTGCTCTCATGCACATCACACATTTTACAATATTAATGTCGGTTTTTGTACATGAACCCTGTCAGGGCACTGCAAAGCACAATGCTGGTTTGCTGTTGAGTTTTAAACATTAGATTAAATTAGTAATATAATAAATTGAATCAGAATTTACCAATAGCACAATAGATTGCATTTTCTTCAAAAATACCCATGTCTAAGGTCGTTATGATGTCCAGTTAGCAGTAATAAGCACTATACAATAATACACATAAGGTCATATATAGATCAGATTGAATAGAATAAAATAATAGGTAATAATTACAATCATGTCATGTCAATATCGTAAGTGATTAAATTGAATTATGGAGTGTCATTTTACAATACAAAATAAAATAAATATAAAATAAAAATGTCACTGAAATAAACAATATTGATGTCTTGGTCAGACCGGATCTTACAGAAAGAGAGAAAGTTATTTTCGTAAATTGTGTAAATAGACCTATAAAGTTTTATCCGTCATGAATTGGTCTACCGTGTAATAACATTTCTTAATTAAAAGTAATTTTAGTTTATTATAGAATGAATTTGTATTCTCCTCATCTTTTATGTATTTTGGTAGATTATTATAAATTGTTGCAATTCTATAGTTGGGGCTATTTTTCATTATTCTTAATTTTGGTGTTGGTGTAATCAACTTGTTTTTATTTCTTCGGTTATAGTTTTGGTTTGCTTCTATGTTTGATCGAAAGTAATTCCTGTGTTTTTGGACGAACGTAGCTATTTGTAATATGTAAAGGGAGGGTAACGTTAGTATTTTATTTTTTATGAAATGTGGTTTACAACTTTCCCATGGCTTAATGTTCACTAAGATGCGTATACACTTTTTTTGCATGATGAATATGTCATTAAAGTTTGTACTTTCGCCCCACAATATTATGCCATAGTTAAACCATGCATAAGCATAAGCATAGTATGCTGAGAGCGCGGTCTCATGATTTGTGTTGCTTTTTAATTTGCTTAATGCGTATATAAATTTCGATAATTTATTCTTTAGGTTTTCGTTATGCTTATTCCATGTTAGGTTATTGTCCAATGTTAAGCCAAGTAGCGTTAGATCGTCCCTTTCTGGAATATTTAATTTATTACTTAAGTTATTTATCTTTAGCGGCGTTCGCTGGTATGTTCTAAATTGCAGTAGGTTACTTTTTTTAGTATTAATTTGTAGATTATGCTTCTCTAGCCACGATTTCACTATTTTATAGGTATTTTCAATGTTGGTCAAAGTTTCGGTTTTCTCAGTGCTTCTGAACACCAGCGATACGTCGTCCGCGAATAGAACGCACTTTGAGTCAATTGTTTTAGGTAGGTCATTTATGTATATAATAAATAATATACACCCCAACACACTGCCTTGTGGAATGGAGTGGTTAATAGTCTTTATCCGTGATTTTATGATTTGTATTTCGTTTGCTTGTTTGTTGTAGTATTCTATTTCAACATATTGCTTTCTATCCTTTAGGTAAGATTTTAGCCATTTATAGGCCGTACCCCTAATTCCTATGCCATATAATTTTTGTAATAAAATGTCGTGAGAAACCTTATCATATGCTTTGGTCATGTCTAGGAACAAACCTATGGCATATTGTTTGTCATTAATGTAGTTATATATTTCTTGTACGTAGTTATATACCGCGAGTGTGGTCGATCTTTCTTGCCTAAAGCCAAACTGATTTATGTCTAAGAGATTGAATTTTTCTAAAAAGTTGTTAATTCTAGTGGACATTGTTTTTTCGAATATTTTTGATATAACTGGTAGAAGGGCTATTGGTCGGTAGGAACAGGGATCTTGGGGCTTACCGCCTTTTTTAAATATTGGTCGTAGTTTAGCTTCTTTTAATTTATCCGGAAAGATACCTTCGTCAAGGGATTTATTTATTAGTTTGGTTATAGGTGGTGTCAATTCATTAATACTTTGTTAGCTGATAAGAGGGGTGAAGGATTAGTAAGCAGTAACCTCGAATTTGATTCACGTTGTTTAGTCATTTATGTAACGTTTTTAATATGCTTCCAAATTTGCTTGATATTATTGCCTGCTTTATTTAATTCATGTTTATCGTAATTATTTTTAAGCTTCTTTAAGAGATTGTTGCAGAAATTCCTGTATCTTCTATAGGTGTTTAGAATTTTTAAATTATCAGGGAATTTCTTAGTTTTCTGGTGAAGTTTATCTCTGTGCCTTATGCATCGAATTAGTCCAGGAGTAATCCAAGGTTTAATATTATGAAGACGATTATTTATTGTCACAACTGTCGTATTACGCAATATTGCTTGTTGGACATGTTTTATTAAGTACGATAAAGCCGAATTAGCGTCAGCAATATTGTAAACTAGGCTATAATCAATGTTGCGTATATCAAATTCGAGTTGTTTTATATTTAATTTAGATTTTGTCTGGTGGCGATTTTGCTTAGGCAGCGTTAAATTTACGGCTAGTAAGACAGAATGGTGGTCGGTTATTGTTGAGTTAGTAACAAGCGTAATAAATGAATAAGTGGTTTTGATCATTACATGGTCGAGGCAAGAACCGCTCTGATGAGTAGGCAATGTGTGAGCAGGCAGAAAACCATGATATGAGCAGATGTTAAGGTAATCTTGTGTCCCTGCGTCGCAGTTTTCAGAGCCAATGTTAATGTTAATATCACCTGTTAGTATTACATTGTTAAATGGGCTAAGTGATTGTTGTATTATCCATATTCATGTGCGCAATGGCATATTATTTGGATAGTATGGATTATATTGACATTAGATCATCATAACTTCTTACTTCAGTTCTGTAATCAAACTTATCAAGATTTTATAAGGTAATATACCTAATAATAATTAATGTATGACTTTTTATTTCTCATGTAAGGTTTAATGTGTTTTGTACTTACCTTTGCACCTAGGTAGCTAGTATTTAAACAGCGTAGTACAATCATTGACGTGATGTCTATAATATGACACCTAAGTGTGGAATGTAAACAAATTCAGATTGATTGAATGAGGGTTTTTCGGATTTTATCTGACACCAGATGTCGCTAGGTAGGCGTCTGGTCTAAACAACTGTCAAATTGTACTGAATTGTATGCTAGTGAAACTTTTTACCGAAATTTCATCGTATTTGCATTGTTTTACAATATAAATATGGATTACGGACAAAGAAAAGTAGCTAAAGTCTAGTACTGCCAAAATCAGTAGGAAAAACTTAATGAATGGTAACTTATGCGGCACAACACTGAGGCATTTTATTAATGACTTAAAAGATAATTAATGAAAAAATAATCGTAAACTACAAGAAACTTGTGTATTTGTTTTTTTTTTGTTTTGTTATTTCAGAACACCCTCATTGTGTTGGTTGAAGTGTTCTAAAGTTTTATAATGCTAACTAGGCAATATTTAACGCTGTAAAATAAAAGTACATAGGTATTATCTATAATATGCAAATACGTAAAGATGCTTTATTTTGGTGCAATAAGTATGTAATACCAAATAAAAAAAAAACAAATTCAAATCTAGTTGTAAGTACAAATGTTTTTTTTTCTCAGGATGCAAGGTGTATTAAGTGTCGTACGTATATTACTCATGTTTATCCTAAAATTGTATCTCAACTGGTCTTTCATTCAACTGGCCTCCCAATACTTGTGCCGAATTCAGAATCAAAATCATGTACAATGTACATGTTTTCCGTGTTTTTTGGGCACAGAGAGGCGGGAGAAGTGCGGGTGCGGGAGTGATGTGTAGTGATGTGTTGTGATGTGTAGTGATGTGTAGTGATGTGTAGTGCAGTGAGTCCGGTGGGCAGCACTTACCCCGCACGGAGAGCTGCGGGCCGCGCGGCATGCCCTCGTACTCCGCCAGCTCCTGCAACGACACGCGAGTTCAGTGTGCCGCCTGCGCACGACGCGGTCGCCCGGGCCCTGCCAGTCCCGTCGATCACTTTACGAGATTATGCAGCATTTACATATTATTATGAAAGGTGGAGAATCAAGAGTTCTGGGGCCTATTTCATAAACGCGAAAATGACAGGTGACAGGCGACAGGTGACAATACGAAAATTTGGCAATTTTTTGTGAAATAGAGATCATCACTGAATAAATTGTTGTTGCAACATTTGTCTAAAAAACACGTTTAGCACATGCGCAACGATCGTTTACAATATAACTGAACTGTACTTTTTAGTGCAAAAACTGTCTTTTAAAAACTGTGCTTTTGAGTCGTTACCCGTGGTCCCGGTGGTGGGTCGACCCATTACCGGGTCCATGGGTAATTTTAATTACCCGTGGTTCCATGGCATCAGGGATTGTTTCCTGGACTTTTTAATTTATCGATAGAAAATACATATCCGTAATAACAGCATATCATATCCCACCGGGACCACGGGTTACAAGTCATTGCATAATTTGACAACGGGTTTATTGCTTTTTTTTTAACCATAAAGAAGGTATTTTATATTTTTAATAGGAATCTCATAATCAATCCGTGTACATTTCGATTATCATGTGCAATGTAGAAAATACTTCTTCATGATTCCGGCGTCCTGGTAGTTTGTAAGACTTCACTATTCTTGTTTCTCATCTCATACTTGTTTTTGCTTTCTTTTAGAGATACGCGATGGAATAATCTTTGCATTAAGTCTAGGTGTATTTCAACAATAATTTAACTAAAAAAAGTGTTACTTACGGGAATACAGCGTTTTGTTGAGTTACCTTTTTTTTTTTCGGATGGGAAACCAGCAGGAGGGAGTGTCAGACTTTTACTGACTAAAACCCATCCATGTTCCTTCATCGCCCTTTATGTTCCGGGGCCACGGTATCTCTTGCTAATGTTTTATATGGGAGCTACATCTGCCAACAAACTGCTTTACAGTTTGGCAGAAGTATAATTTTTTGTAATGTGATGTCGTACGTAATAAACGCTTTTTCATTTTTTCGAATAGTCCCGCAACCCATGCTTCAGTCCTTGCGGCGCGCGTGGAACACGAACGCGCCGTCGACACGGCCTGTCGTCATGAGACGGACGGACGGCGAGTTAGCCCTTAGCTCCCCGTCCACAGGCCCGCGCCTACGGTGGCCGAAGGCCACCACGTGGCCCCCGACGCCCGGGGCGTCTCCCGCGGCGGCCGGGACGTGTGGATCTCTCCCTGTCCCGTTCCGCCACCTCCTTTGCTAGCATGAATGCTTCGCAGAAGGAGTTGACGGCGTCCCATGCCTTCTCGCTCCGGACCATGGATTGCACCAGGGCCGGGAACGAGAGGTCGCCGCCGCCAATCGCCGCTTCGAGGACACGGCGGTGCTTCGCCCAAGCGGGGCACACCTCCACAGTGTGCGCCACCGTATCCTCCGGTCGATGCTCGCAGTGGAAGCACTCGGGCGTCTCCTCCCGCCCGATTCGGTGCAGGAACTTACCGAAGCATCCGTGTCCGGTAAGAACCTGCGCCAGGCGGAAGGTGCCTATGCCGAATACTTAATCAGATTAAAATAAATAAAGTTCCACACCATGCTTTTTTGTTAGTCCGTGATTTTCCTCGGAACTTGATTTGATGATTTGATTCGATTCAATAAATTGGGCTATGCTTGGAACCTCTGAGGGATCGCAACCGGAACGAGGTGATCCGACAGAGAACCAGAGCTGTCGACGTAGCTCACAGGATTAATAAGCTGAAGTGGAAATGGGCCGGTCATGTTAGCCGTAGAACCGATGACCGTTGGGGTAGACGTGTTCTTGAGAGACCGCGAATCGGCAAACGTAAGGTGGGATGCCCTCAGGCTCGGTGGAGAGACGATCTTCGCAGGTTGCTACCAGCCAGCAACCTATGGTAGCAACTGGATGAGAGTTGCTGAGAATCGAGTTAAATGGCGTGCGATTGAGGCGGCCTATGTCCAGCAGTGGACTGTTGTACGCTGATGATGACGATGACGAAATAAATTGATTCACGAGGAACGTTTCAATGTAAATTCTAGGCGATGCCGAGTGTATAGTGTGAATATGAGAAAGAATTTATAATTCATTTCGAATAGTGATTCGAAATGAATTATAAATTCTTATTCTATTTCAGTCTATCAAATCGTGAAAATCCTATCAAAATCTTTCAAGTATTACAGACATGGTTAAGTGACTTTGTTTTATACTACTTTTGTTATTAAACAGCGAACTACTTTAACTTAAAATACCGGTTAAACATATCCATTTCGACAATATCGCACGTTTTGAGGTTATTGTTAGATTCACGTTTTCATTTTCGAATTTCTCAGCATTCCGGTTAGACAAGGCTTAGCTAATATTACCACTGTAATCTAGAGATTATAAGGAAAAAATCAATATACGTTTCATTACTAAACGCTACAATTTAAGAGGTGGCCTATACTCCTAACAAAAAAAAATGTCTCCTTTAATTACATAGATGTCATGATGAATTAATAATGGTTGGAATCGAGATTAAAATAGAAATAACACATTGGTTTTGTGCATAGATTGTCTGTACAGATTATAGGTATGTGACCGGGGTAACCTGCTAGGAACATTGATCGTTATTTTTGATAGAAGGTCAGTATTTATTTTAGATGTCATTTATTTATGAAGGAAGCATAGATCCAGTACCTTTTTGCGATTGTTTGAAGACTTTGAAGTTTAAAGTGAAGAACACGGTCCTTGTAAGATTTTAATTGTTGCGCGGTTCTGTTTTTTAAAGATAAATGATAAAAAAAACCTCCTTTGGAATCGCTCAATACGCTGCTTATGAACGGTGTTATGAGGTGACCATACCTGTGAACAGTATTCCAGATTACTGCGAACCAACTGTGATGTAGTAGTTGTAAGGTATATAATAAGGTATCTTTATTCCAATATAGTCAGTGTATTCTCGAACCTCATTCGTTTCATTTGTCTCCTAAACACCCGACCTTACATGGTGACCCTGCCAGTAACAGTAGTTGGCACGGGCCCGCGCGCGTGTGTACCTTAAAAGGACAAAATATTATAAACAATCAGTGCAGTTAATGTGGACTTTAAAATGAAGAAAATATACACTGGGCTCCCCACGAGCCGTGTTGTTGCGTATTCGTGCAAGATTTATAATTCTGAAAAATGGGAAACACAAACAGCAAGGAAGAAGTAGTGATTGCTCAGACCGCGGGAGTCGGTAGCAATACGGCTCGTACGCAGCAGCTGCAGGAGACCTCAAATACAATTTTGTAGGTGATATGTACCAAATTGGCGATCGGCCTTTTAATAATAGTATACAAGCTTTATAATCGTTGTCACAAAAAGCAAATACAGCCTCGCATATATGAAGTGACATTGAAGCGATACTCCAGTGTATTCTACGCAGGCAGCAGGCATACATGGGTGCTGTACCGCAGCCTGGCAAGGCAGAAGTTCTCGATATATAATTACGACGGCGAAATCCATGCCATCCTCAAGGTTCGTAATTCTGCGTTCTACGTGTTTTTGATGTGTTGGATTCCTAATATCTATATCAGTGGCAAAAGTAGTAGTAAGTGAATCAAGGTAATAATGAGGTTTATTAAATAGGTTGTACCTATTTTGTGAATTTTAGGAACTACCTGTCTCTTGATGATGATATTTAATTAAGTTTTATATTTTTACATTTGTATTTTATTTTAAGAGAATTTGCTAAGTAACTAATAGTTTCTGCAGAATTATAATGTGCATTTTCTTGAAATTACAAATACATGAAATACGTAGCTTAGAACAAGCACATGTGACTAATTTAAAGGCTAATGTGTTATGGCTGAGGATCTCGGTATAATATTAAAAGAGTAATGAAGCTACTTGATCAAAAGTGGTCCTAGCCGCCGACAAGGAAAGATTTCAGAGATAAAAAGAACAGAGGCAAATTCTGTTTTAGTCAAGTAAAGAAAGAAAGTTGTCCAAGGCAACAAAATATTGACGAATTAAAGCGTTTTGTAGCCTTTGCAAACTATTACAGAAAGTTTATTAGAAACTTCGCCGAGTTAGCATTTCCTTTAAACAAATTACCGGGAAAAAACGGCAAAAGTTTCTCAAGTGTTGAAAATGTCTTCAAATAATCCGCTGACCTTGATAGAAAAACTAACTGGCCGCGATAATTACTCCACATGGAGATTTGCCGTAAAAACCTACCTTGAACATGAGGAATTATGGGACTGTATCGAAAACCCAACCGGCCGCGACGCGGCAAACCAAAAACGTGATCTTAAAGCGAAAACTAAGATTAGCTTGTTAGTGAACTCCGTGAGTTATGTTCACATACAAGAAGCGAAGTCAGCAAAGGAAGTTTGGGACAACCTGGCAAGTGCTTTCGACGACTCGGGGCTTACACGCCGAGTAAGTTTACTTCGTGAATTGTGTACCACATCGCTCGCCGAGTGTCAAAATGTAGAAGAATACGTCAGTAAAGTAGTCACTACAGCTTATAAGCATCGTAATATCGGATTCAAAGTGGATGATGAGTGGCTGGGAACCCTGCTTCTCTTTGGTCTACCCGAGATATACAAACCAATGATTATATCAATCGAAAGTTCTGGTATGAAAATAAGTGACGATTCAGTCAGCTAAAATTTAACAGGATGTAAAAATGAGTAATAGTGATACAAATGCCTTTGCAACTAATTCGAAGAAAAAGATATCTGAAAAGCCTTTTCAAAAGGGTCCACGTTGTTTTTAATGCAACAGATATGGTCACATAAGCACAGAGTGCAAGCCTAAGCAAAAAGAGAAACATGAAAGTCCTAGCTATGCCGCTGCATTCATAGCTTCTGTTAGTAACAGCGATGCTTGGTATATAGACTCCGGTGCCTCAATGCATATGACCAAACACAAACAATTATTGCATAATGAAACAGTGCCACAAGTTAGGACAATTAAAGTTGCAAATAACAAATCCTTACCAGTAGAAAGCTCTGGTCAGCTAAGTTTGGAAATCTGCGATGACAGAAGTCGGAATAACAAAGTTTTATTCCAAAATGTTTTATATGTGCCCGAGGTAGCAACAAATTTACCATCAGTCAGTCAGATTGTGAATCATGGTGTGAAAGTGAAATTTAATAATGAAGGCTGTGTGATATGAAACAGTCATAAAAGAATAGTTGCAACAGCTATCTTAATCAACAATATGTACCGGCTAAATCTGTTCAATGTTCAAGCATACATATCTGATGTTGATCAGCAAGATATTTATCTCTGGCACCAGCGGATGGGGCAACTCAACTTCAGTGATTTAAAAAAAAATTGAAGAAAATACATATGGTGTGCAATTATCTAAGAATCAATATGACCTGTGTGACTTGTTTAGAAGGAAAACAAACACGCCAGCCATTTAAATCAAGTTATTCAAGAGCTTCACAATTACTTGAAACCGTGCATTCAGATCTATGTGGACCAATGGAGACCACTTCCGTTGGGGTGCAAAATACTTCATCACATTTATAGATGGCTTTTTAAAGAAGGTGTTTGTTTATTTTCTAAAGAAAAAATCAGAAGCTCTTGAAAAATTTAAAGAATTTAAATGTCTAGTTGAAAATCAATTGGAGTGCAGTATAAAATGTTTGCGTACAGACAATGGACTTGAATATGTAAACAATGCGTTTTCGGAGTTCTTAGCAACAGCTGGTATCATTCATCAAACTACAGCGCCTTATACACCCGAGCAAAATGGTGTCTCTGAAAGAATGAATCGTACGCTTGTTGAAAAAGAAAAATGTTTGTTGATTGTATTGGACAGAAGCAATACACACAACTGCTTACCTCATTAATAGAACTCCAACACGTTCACTAGCTTTTAAAACTCCAGAAGAAATATGGTCTAAGAAGAAACCAAATATAAGCCATTTAAAAATATTTAGCTGGGAAGCAATGATACATCTCCCAAAAGAAAAACGTAAGAAGTGGGACAGTAAATCACAGAAAGCTATATTCATCGGATACTGTGATAACACAAAAGGATATTATAGGTTTATAATACCTGCCTCTAAAACTGTTATTAAAAGCAGAGATGCTGTTTTCTTAGAGACCACAGTAAAAAGAAACTATCTTGCTGTAAATCTGACAGAGAAAGAAGCAATGTGTGATCCATCATTGGAACAAAATGATAATTATACATCTCTGGATTCCAATAACACATCAGATACTTCAAACACAACCAGTGAATATGTGTCAGATCAAGAAGATAACTTAGATCCTGAGTATAAACCAAATAGAAATGTTCAAATATCGTCAACCCCGTCAAAAATAACATTGAGACCAAGAAACGGAGAATTATCAAAAAAAAATAAAATAAAGATAAAACTTACCTGTGCTACAGTGAAGACAAGATAAATTCCATTCTTCAGAGTTACAAAGAAGCTTTAACCTCAGTTGAGTCTGAAAAGTGGAAAACTTCAATAAAAGAAGAATTAGAATCACATTATAAAAATGGAACTTGGACATTGGTAGAAAAACCTCAAAACACCAAGACTATTGGATGTAAGTGGGTGTTCCGCGTCAAAAATGAACCAACAGGTCCTCGGTATAAATCAAGACTCTGTGCAAAAGAATATGCACAAATAGAAGGAATAGATTTTGATGGAACTTTTGCGCCGACAGTAAGGTATGACTCTGTACGATTATTATTATCACTTGCAGCTCAGAAAAATTTAGACATAATCCAATTTGACATTTCCACTGCTTTCCTGTATGGTACCTACCTGCAAGAAACAATATACATGACTCCACCTGAGGGATTGGACTGCAACCCAAACATGGTATGTAAACTTATGAAATCCTTATATGGACTAAAACAGGCACAATTAAATAAATTTGGGTTTGAAAGATGTAAAGCAGATCAGTGCATTTATATTGGAATAACTAAAGGCACAACATGTTACTTGTGTCTGTATGTTGACGATGGCCTTTTATTTTGTAAAGAGCAATCAGTTTTAACTGAAGTAATCAATGATCTTCAAACTACATAATTTTGATGTCAAAACATACCCTCTTTCCTGTTTTGTAGGAATGCAAATTGAAAAGTTTGATAATCATATTTTCATACACCAGACCAAATACATTGAACAACTATTGAAGAAGTTCAACATGACTGAAGCAAACTCTAACAGTGTACCAGCTGATCCACATGTCAAACTCGTGAAGACTGATGGGCTACCTGAAAGAAAATAACCCTACAGAGAAGCCGTAGGATCTCTCATACATGCAGCAACAGTAAGCCGGCCAGACATTTTGTTTGCAGTCAGTCAGGTGAGTAGAGTCCTAAACTGTCATGATGAATCTCACTGGAATGCTGTGAAAAGAATACTCAAGTATCTCAAAGATACTAAAGATTATGGATTGTGCTACATGTCAAAACCAGACAGAACTGATGTGGTAGGGTACAGTGATGCTGATTTTGCCAACGACGTTGAAACAAGGCGTTCAACAACTGGATATGTTTTCCTTAAAAATGAAGCTGCTATTACTTGGTCATCCCAAAGGCAACAAACAGTGGCCTTGTCTACAACAGAAGCCGAATTCTTGGCTGCTTGTGCCGCCACAAAAGAGGCCATGTGGTTAAGACAATTCTTACAGGAAATAAGTGAATATAAACAAGAGTCTGTAATCATAAACATTGAAAATCAAAGAGCAATTAATGTTATCAAAAATAGGGAGTTTCATAAGCGTTGCAAGCATATTGATATTAGATACAACTTTATTAAAGAAAAATATTATGAAAATGTTATCAGTCTTAACTATGTAAACACAAACTATCAATATGCTGATATACATATTCACGAAAGCTTTGTCTAAGGACAAATTCATATCTATGAGGAGTAACATAGGGATGTGTAAACTTAATAATTGTATGTAGTTCAACTTTCTTTTGTATAACAACAAAACTTGTAACTAGATATTATTCATATTGTATGTTTGTGATAAGGCCTTGTACTTTATACGCTAATTACGCGCCTTCTAATGTCATCTTCATATTTTGTTAATCTGTGTCTTTGGCCATGCTATACTCTATGCTCTCTATTCTGTGACACTACGAGATATGTACAAGTTTATTGTAATTCTGTTTAAATACATTTTTATTCACACTTCACAGTCACAGTCAGGTTTGACTTCCACTTATTTAAAATCAACAATTATTACTGAATTTTCTAAAATAAACTCTAGGCAATTAAATTATTTGCAAAAGAAAGACATAATAGTGGAGAGATACAAATATTTTAAATATGTGCCCAGGTAATCTACGCGAGTCGAATTGGTGAGAGATTTGTTATGTTTATGTAAAAAGTTATCGATAATAGAAATATGCATATTAAGAAACGACTACAATAAAGATTTTATAAGTGGGCTTATAAATTAAATAAAAAGTTATGAAAAGTGGTCCGGGCCACGAATTTGTGTAGTCAGTAATGTCCAGAGAATAAATAATATAGATAACAGGCGTGTGATAGTAAATGACTTCCACCTATTGCCCACAAGTGGCCACGCGGGCATTAGGCGGATTATTTTTGGCCAAGTTTAGAAAAATACTAGTTTGTTTTAGTGCGCGAGCTGCGCGCAGTTCGCGGGTTTCATGTTTTTGAGAAATATTCCCTATCCTTATAAAATTTTGAGAATCCATAGGAATCCTTAAATGAATTGGAAAATCCGTTAGAATTACCCTTAAATCAGTATAAGAACCCTTAAGAACCCCTAAAACATTTGAGAAATATAAAAAAAACATTACCCTAAGGTTTGCTTGTCGTCGTCCCTGAGTTCGCTCCGCTCAGGACCTACGTCGGACGTCTTTAAATGTGAGCAGTGTAAGAAACAAAAATAATTAAAACATACCAAGCAACAAATGCAGGTCACAACGAGTGCAAATTCAGCACTAGAAAAAAAATTCATACATATATTTATACATGTATACAAATATATTTTGACTCCGTAAATTTCGATAACTCACACTGTAGTGTGAGTTATCGAAATTTACGGAGTCGTACCCACTACACAAAACAGATACAGTAAGTGTAGCACGTGCGTTTGTTGATAGTTTTATTTTAAGATGCCATATCTTATATATCTAGAGAAATAGCGACGGATCGTGGATCAGAGTTTATATCAAGTACTATGAGAGAGGTATGTCAAATCTTAAAAATCAACCGAATTTCGTCTACAGCATACCATCATGAAAGTATTGGGGCGCTGGAAAACAATCTTAAAGCGATGGGTCTTAGGATTAATTGTGAGAATCAAACAAGTACATGGAGTACTTGGTTGCCGTATTGGTGTTTTTCTTACAATAATACAGTACATACGGAGACCAAGTACACACTACATGAATTAGTGTTTGGCAAACGCTGCGTATTACCGACAAATTTAGAAGGACATACGGTAGATCCTTTGTATGCTCATGACAATTACGCTCTTGAGCTAAAATATAGACTACACTGTAGCACACAAAGATGCACATAGTAATTTAATTAAGAGTAAGGTTAAGAGAAAGCATAACTATGATATTAATATAAACCCGGTGTATTATAAAAAGGGTGATTTGTTATTAATTATTGAAAAATATATCAGATAGTAAAATGGACCCAGTATATTTGGGACCTTATGTAGTTATTGATGACATAGATACTAATGTTAAAATTTTGAAAAGTGTAAAAGAATATGTAGTTCATAAAAATAGAACTAAACTTTATAAAATGACTAAAGTAACCAATGTGTGTTTACTAAATAGGCCTCTCCAGTGTCATGTATATTAAATTAGAATATTATATTATTATGTTATAATAATTATTACGACGTAGTTTTAAGCCATAATTAGGTTAAATTTATATTATGATTAACAATATACCCTGCGCAGGTATACTATATTAAAATTTAAAAAACTATAATTGTGTAATATTTTTTTTTAAATAAAGGGGAAGGTGTGATGTAGTAGTTGTAAGGTATATAATAAGGTATCTTTATTCCAATATAGTCAGTGTATTCTCGAACCTCATTCGTTTCATTTGTCTCCTAAACACCCGACCATACACAACGTCTCGTATAGAATAATTTTAGTCTGAGAGTTGTTGAACGGATTTGAGGTCCTCAATACAAAACTTAGCATTTTGTTTGCATTGGATATTATCTTATCAATATGGTTATTGTACGTCAATTGCATAGATTTTATAGGCAGAGTTAATTTGAGATCGTCTGCAAAAAGATAACATGCTGCGTGATGGAAACGGTGGGTTATGGAGTTTATAAAAATATTGAAAAGCAAGGGCACCAGGTCTTGGGGTACCCCAGACGTCACATGAAAATCCTCAGATCGGCTCCCGTTCAAAACAACGTACGACATACGATCACTAAGGTAGGACTGAAACCATTGCAATAGAGGACCGTGGATTCCGAAGTTTTCAAGTTTTTGAATTAACAGTTGATGGTCTACTTTGTCGATTGCTTTACTAAAATCAGTGTACACTGCGTCAACATGGATCCGTTGGTCTACATGCTCTATCACATTTTCTGCGAAAGCTATCAAATTAGAGTGAGTTGATCTTCCTTGAAAAAAAGCCATGCTGTATACTTACTTTAAGATTTTTCAAGTGGCTGTACAGATTGGGATAAATTAACAACTCAAAAACTTTAAGGAAAATGGAGGTTATCGGTATCGGTCTATAATTTTGAATATTGTTTTTGCGGCCATTTTTAAAAATTGGGTCAATTTAAACCTTTCCCACGCGGTTGGAAAACGACCCGAATGAAGTGAGTGGTTAAAAATATGGGATCCTGCCGTTTTGCCGAAAAGATTTTGAAAAAATTTCATTACCTAAACAAATTTTAGCAATCTTTTTTTATATTTGATCAAATTTTTACTTGGCAAAATATTACCAAGTATAATGTCATTACGGCATTTCAATGGCAATCAAATGATTTATTTTGGCAAACAATCTTCAGACAATAAACGTTTGGTGAAATGATTTGTTAAGACAAAAAGTATTAAGGCAAAAATAAAAAATCAAATTTATGGTTACTTGATATTAGTTTAGATAAGGAAGAAGTTGGAGTAGGTTAATTATTTAAAAAATGGTTAGGTTAGGTTAAAAGTGTGACCTCCTACGCGACACATTTAATAGAAAAAAAGATAAGATTCAATCTAGACAAATAACACCCAGCAATTTAGACAAGTTTAGTCATAATTTAATTAGCAAGCTAGGTATACCGGGCCATATTATAAACGATGTAAATGAATTTTATGAAGAATTCTTTTCGGTAGTGCACACCGAGTTTAATAATACTTTAAAAAAGAAATTTAAAACTATTGGCCCAAAGTTTATTTTCAGTGACTGGGCAACACCGGGTATTAGGAAAAGTAGGGAACGATTGTTTGAGCTGTACGGCCTTAAGCCTTACATCAACACAGAATCTTTTATTAAATATGTTGCTACTTATTCAAAAATTTTTAAAAACACTTGCAAGGTAGCCAAATCCTTATTCATTAGCAACAAGATTAAATCAGCCGATAATAAAATAAAGACGGTTTGGAAAATTATCAACAGTGAAACAAATAGAAATAAAAAACTAAATAATGATTTCACACTAGAGACATCACGTGGCCTTGTGAGCTCCAACAATGAAGTTGCTCAAGAATTTGTAAATTTCTTTACCAGTATCCCACTTAAAACTACAGAAACCTTAAAATCCTCACCCTTGCTCTCTATTGATTTATTGAAAGCGAACGTTTCAGCCTGTCCAAATAAGTTTGAATTTCAGCATATAAACCCCATAATAGTCATAAAAGCTTTTAAGCAAATCAAGATCAAATTAACGGAAGATCTATGGGGTATGTCTATCAAAGCTTGTACCTCAATTATTGAGACTGTAGCGCCGTATTTAGCCTTAATATTTAATTTGTGCGTGGATCAAGGGGTCTTCCCGGATCTAATGAAATTCAGTAAGGTAATACCGCTTTTTAAATCTGGGGATAGTAAAGACACCAATAACTATAGGCCCGTATCCGTGTTGCCGGTTTTCAGCAAGGTGTTTGAAAAGATAATGCTCAATCAAATGCTTAACCATTTTAACACCAATAAAATATTGCACGAGCAACAGTATGGTTTCACCAAAGGACGTTGTACAACTGACGCCGGTGTCACTTTATTAAAACACATATTTACTGCGTGGGAAGAGGCACAAGATGCCATAGGAATCTTCTGTGACCTTTCGAAGGCATTTGATTGCGTAAATCACGAAACCCTGATCTTGAAACTTGAGCATTACGGTTTAGGTAAACTTGCGCTTAGTTTAGTAAAATCGTATTTGAATGATAGACAGCAGCAGGTACAAATAAATGGTGTCAATTCAATGGGTTTAAAGGTTAAAATGGGTGTACCACAAGGTTCGATATTGGGTCCCTTCCTCTTTTTAGTATATATTAATGACCTACCTCGTTTATTTAACAACCATCCGCATATGGTGTTGTTTGCTGACGATACTTCTTTAATATTTAGGATAAACAGACGTGCCACTGATCTTGACGACGTAAATAACGCCCTACTGCAGGTCCATAATTGGTTTACCGCTAATAATTTAGTACTAAATGGGAAAAAAAACTAAGTGCATTAGATTTGCTCTACCAAATGTCAAAAGTAATGATTGTGACATAATATTGAATCAAGAGAAACTAGAATTTGTCGATAAAACGGTTTTCTTGGGAATCACGCTCGACTCAAGGTTACAATGGGGTCCTCATTTAACATCTCTTGCAGGACGGCTGAGTTCAGCTGCATATGCTGTTAGAAAAATCCGTCAATTTACTGATATTGATACCGCGAGGCTAGTCTATTTTAGTTATTTTCATAGTATTATGTCATACGGTATTTTACTATGGGGACGGGCTGCAGACATCGAGTCTATATTTATTCTGCAGAAAAGAGCCATCAGAGCAATATATGAATTACGTAGACGCGATTCTCTAAGAGAACTGTTTAAGGAAATTAATATCATGACAGTACCTTGTCAATACATCTATGAAAACATCATGTACGTTTGGAAAAATCTGCATTTATTCAGTAAAAGAGGTGACAGACACCACTATAACACTAGAAATAGGGACCAACTAGTTCAGCCAGGTTTCAGGCTTGCTAAAGTAGATTCATCTTTCATGGGGTACTGTTTGAAATGTTACAATAAAATACCTCCCCACATTCTTCAACTGAATGAGACGAAATTTAAATCTTGTATAAAACGCACACTATGTAGGCAAGCATATTATAAGTTGGGGGATTACATTGATGATAAAAATGCTTGGCTAAATGCTGGTCCTGCTCCACAACCATAGTTGCAAACTAATTGATTGTACTGGTCGGGCATTATTTGAGTCTATCGACACGCAAAGAAGAAGAAGAATTGATTCCCATGTTAATGTATTGTGGAAGCTGCAGAAGATTGTAAAAATATACCTACTTGCATTGTATAGATTCCAGTTTTTAGTATTATATAATTGCATAGCACATGTGTGAGTACTTTGTACTGTTCAGCCGCCACTTACATTTAGTTATCTTTCATTGACTTGAATATGCCTTGGTGGCTACGAGAGGATGTCATGCTCACTCAAATGTCTCGCTGATGGTGGCGGGTGTGTCGGGTCACTTAGTTCCCTTAAATATGGTCGAGTTGAATGGTGCCGATACATGCGTCATGTTCGTGAACGGGCGCTATCAGTTGGGACTGGTCATCTCTTGGCTGCCACGGTTCGTTCATTTTAATTACTTTTATTTTTTTTTAAAATTTTTGATTTATCATTTTACTCTGGACGCTCTTAATGTGCACGTCTTTCTACATCGTTCTCACATATACGTATAATCTCAACATGAATGATGTAACCAAGATTTTGTAACAATATTTTGATTTAAAAGAGTGTCCATGGAGTTTCTTGCCCGTTCTTCTCCATAGAGATCTACGTTAGGGAATGGGCAACTACAGTACTTTCTCAAGTTATTATGCCTTGTGACTGTGACTGTAGCTTTGCTTTTTTTGTATTTTCGACATTCAAAAGTGCCGTAATGGTCTAATTGAAATAAATGATTTGAGTTTGAGTTTTGAGTTTGAGTTTGATATTGTTTTTAGTAGGTTACCCGGAACTCAACTATTTAGATTATGTTAATTTCTTCTTTAAACAAAATTGGTAGGTTAGTTTAGTGATAGTGTGACACCTGTACGCCAGGCACCGCAGGCTCCGCATTCGCCCACCGAATGCGGCAGCCATTGAGGCGGAGCTATATGAGGGCTACAGAGCGGCGAAGACCGCCCTCTGCGAGGCTGTCCTGCGGGCCAGAGATCTGGCCCGCGAAGAGATGCTGGGGGCTCTCGACAGAGATCCGTGGGGGCGCCCTTACAAGATGGTGCGGGATAAACTCCGCACCTGGGCCCCCCCGCTGACGCAGAGTCTCCGGCCTCAGCTCGTGGAGGACGTGGTGAGCGCTCTGTTCCCCTCGCGAGGGGAACACCCGCCCCCGCCTATGGCTCCGCCGGCTGCGGTGCCGGAAGCGGACCACCTCGACGACGACGACGCTCCTGAAGTGACCGGGGTAGACCTGAGAGTGACGGTACGAAGGCTGGGTGCCAAAAATACCGCCCCGGGACCCGACGGCTTGCCTGGCAAAGCCTGGGTCCTGGCCTCGGAGGCTCTCGGGCCCCGACTAGAAGGGCTCTTTAGCGCATGTTTGGAGAGAGGCCAGTTCCCGCTTCGTTGGAAGACGGGGAAGCTGGTCCTCATTCGGAAGCCGGGGCGCCTGGCGGACTCTCCGTCCGCCTACCGGCCCGTGGTGCTGCTCGACGAGGTGGGCAAGCTCTTTGAAAGTGTGATTGCAAACCGCCTCGCCGAGCACCTTGCGGGGATGGGGCCGGACCTTGCGGAACACCAGTATGGTTTCCGCAAGAGGCGCTCTACGGTGGACGCCATCATGCGCGTGAGGGCCCTCACGACGGGGGATGCGGTGTCCCGGGGTGGGGTTGTCTTGGCGGTGTCTCTCGACATCGCCAATGCCTTCAACTCCATGCCCTGGAGCTGCATAAGGGAGGCACTCCGGCATCACCGGGTGCCGACCTACCTCCGTCGTGTGGTCGGGGACTACCTGGCGGACAGGTACGTCATCTACCCCGGTCGCAGCGGAGACTGGAACCGGCGAGAGATGTCGTGCGGTGTTCCGCAGGGATCGGTTCTAGGGCCGTCCTTGTGGAACATCGGGTACGACTGGGTGCTGCGCGCCGACCTCCCTAGCGGCGTCAGCGTGGTCTGCTATGCGGACGACACGCTGGTGCTCGCACAGGGGGGGTCGCACGAGGCGGCGGCCGAAGTTATGACACGCGGGGTTGCGATAGTCGTTGAGAGGATCCGGCAACTGGGTCTCGAGGTGGCATTGCACAAGTCCGAGGCCATGTGCTTTCATGGGCCTCGGAATGCGCCACCTCCGGGATCCTCAGTGATGGCAGGAGGGGTTTCCATCGGCGTCGAGTCGACGCTGAAGTACCTGGGACTTGTCCTCGACAGCCGGTGGAACTTCGTGGAGCATTTCCGACGTTTGGCCCCCAGACTGGAGCGGACAGGGGCTGCCTTCAGGCGGCTCCTGCCCAACCTGGGGGGGCCGAACGCCTCCTGCCGGAGGCTCTACGCGGGAGTCGTGCGGTCCATGGCCCTTTACGGGGCCCCGGTGTGGGCACGTTCATTGAGGCGGCGTGCCGCCCACCACTTGAACGTGCCCCAGAAGGTGGTAGCCGTAAGGCTGGTCCGGGGGTACCGCACGATCTCCCGCGAGGCGGCGAACCTCCTTGCCGGATTGCCGCCATGGGATCTGGAGGCAATAGTCCTCGCGCGCCTACATGAGTGGCGCGCGGAGGCGCTACGCCGGGGGGAAACTCCGCTGCCGCGGCAAATTGTCGCTCAGCGGACGGACTTCCGGCGGGATCTCATGGCGACATGGAGAGAGCGACTATCGCAACCCCGTGCAGGGCACGCCACAATAGTGGCGATAAGTCCCCTCTTTGAGGAGTGGCTGGAGAGACGCCACGGCGTCCTCACCTTCCGCCTGACGCAGGTTCTTACCGGACACGGATGCTTCGGTAAGTTCCTGCACCGAATCGGGCGGGAGGAGACGCCCGGGTGTCACCATTGTGAGGATCGACCGGAGGACACGGTGGAGCACACGGTGGAGGTGTGCCCCGCTTGGGCGGAGCACCGCCGTGTCCTCGTAACGGCGATTGGCGGCGGTGACCTCTCGCTCCCGGCCTTGGTTCAATCCATGGTCCGGAGCGAGACGGAATGGGACGCCGTCACCTCCTTCTGCGAAGCAGTCATGCTAGCGAAGGAGGTGGCGGAACAGGACAGGGAGAGATCCTCACGTCCCGGCCGCCGCGGGAGACACCCCGGGCGTCGGGGGCCACGTGGTGGCTTCCGGCCACCGTAGGCGCGGGCCTGTGGACGGGGAGCTATGGGCTAGCTCGCCGTCCGTTCGTCTCATGACGACAGGCCGTGTCGACGGCGCGTTCGTGTTCCACGCGCGCCTCAAAGAGAGTCAGCAATAGTGAAGGGGTCCGCAAGGACCGAAAAGAGATACCGTGGCCCCGGAACACAAAGGGCGATGAAGGAACATGGATGGGTTTTAGTCAGTAAAAGTCTGACACTCCCTCCTGCTCAGCCCAGAGCGGGAGAAGTCATTTGATGATTTCCCATCCGGAAAAAAAAAAAAAATAAAAAAAAAAAAAAAAGGTTAGTGATAGTGTTTTGCTTGACTAACCCACGTTGAGCGACATTTATGATTTTCCTCCTACCCACTTAGCAGTTCACATTTTTGTCATTGAAGCATTTGACTGAATAGGAAAGGGTGAATTGAAAACTGACTACTAAATATTTGGCTTATTTGATTTTGCGTAAAAACTGTTATTCCAACTGAAATATGTGGCTAAATAAAAAATATTAAAAGTACCTACTAGTTGGTAAACAAGTTATAGTTTAAACGTTCATTTACCAAACATTAGGTTTGCGTTACAATTTTTTGTGAATAGATTTTTTGCTAAGTAATAAATAAGCAAATGAAATTATGCGAAAAAATTTTTGGGAAGTGAAAATTTGTCAAATTCCTTTCGGTCAAACATGGGAGACCCTAAAAATGTAGGTTAAGGGAGTAGCAAATGACTTCGCACACTTCGCAAGAAGAATTGGGGGAACCTCGTCAGGACCTGGTCCTTGGCGTACGTCTAGATATTTCAGTTTGCTAGCAACCATATCCTCTGTAAGTGTTATGTGACTTAAAACATTCAGGCTTCCACAATGCAATAAACTGTTCGATGTATTAGTTTGCTTTTTCGGGTGGTTTTGATTAAACATCGATGAAAAGTTCTTTGCGTATAATTGGCAGATATCGGTACTGTTGTCAGCTACTTCATTGTTTAAGATATTGTTTTCCGGGATTGTACTTTTATTTTTACGCTTATGTTTAATGTATGTCTAAAAGTATTTAGAATTAGTTTTTATTCTAGCCTCTATTGTTTTAATGTAGTTCATGTAAGATGAGTTTAATAACCGGCACCTCACCTTCAACAACCCTAAACTAACCTTATCCATAGCGTTATCCCTTGGTTTACGTAAGATCTCATTAAACTACTCAAGCAAACATACAATTTAAGAATACGGGTTAAAAATATAAATGGAGTCCAGATTTTGTGTTATGGCTTCGTAATCAGCCTTGTTGTAGTCACGGGTAGGCAACATATTGCAGTTCAGAGTTCTCTCAGGTTGTATATGTATATCGTGTATTCGTGTGGCTCTGAATAACTAATTTCTGAGGACTTTACCTACTTTGTTTTCTTTTTAACCGACTTCTAAAAAAGGAGGAGGTCGTGTGTTTTCCACCAGTATTTTTTTTTGTGTATTGACACCTTGTTCTCCGTGATTACTAGGCCGATTTTCGTAATTACTTTTTCAGAGGAAGCGTGCGCGGTGGTCACAGATTTGCTGTCTATATTATTGAAGAGTTCCGTTCCATATATCCGAAGTCCATGACAATATTTCTATGATCAGATCATGGCCAACTTGGGAGTATATTCTTTCTAACAAAATAACAATTTACAAAATCGATTCACAATAGGGAATATCGTCCCCGTAGCGCGAAAAGTCATTAACTCGAAAAACCTTGTTTTGAGATATCGAGAGTTAAAGTTTTAGAAAATATAAAAAATCATAACTTCGGCTTGTCATTACATGTCTTTGTAGTTTTAGCTTCATTTTAAAGATAATAAAATAAAGTTTATAGTATAAGTGCAACAATACGTTAAAAACTTCTAATAGTTAAGAAAAGGAAGAAAATTAATTGTTTTCTATCAAATCATTAGCTTAGTTGCGAATTAGTGAATTTTCGACCGGAGTTAGTGATTTTGCTTTCAGATCGAAAGTGTTAAAAAGAAAAATAACTAGAGTTAAGTAAAGTGGAACTAACTGTTAGGTGTATCAATTGTGTATAGTAAATACTAACTATCTAAATATACGAAGCTTGTGTGGCCAGCTATGTTTTAAATATGACATTGATAAGTTTGGAAACTATTTTATTAACATCAATCAAAGTTTAATTAAAGTCGTATCCGATTTTTTTTTTATAAAACACCATAATTAAAATTCAAAAACCAAAAAAAAATGCTTCAATGTCATGTATCAATACACACAAACTGAAAAGAAGGCTGTTTTGCGTTAAAATAAAACTAAGTTATGAAAAACAAAGCGCGCTTTGCTATGACTGTACATCAGTAACATTTTTGGAAATCTCTGCTCTTTCAGTGTCGTGACTTCTAGTGATCTATTCTCCAGTCCACATCACGAAAGCCACTACAGACTCTATGCTTCCTGCAAACCAGCAGCAAGCCCCTTAATCTTAGTGTTTAAAGATAGATTTAGTCCGTCTAGAAGAGAGACAATAATTCTTAATTCTTTATTGTCTCTCTAGCAGGCTTACACTTACTGTAAACCAAATCCACAATGATTTGGGATGATTTTAAGTAGGCCACTGTGCTGTTTGATGAGATCTATTAAAAATCTATTAAGCATTGCATTTACATTATTCAACATAGACAATATTAATTGATTATTGTGATGCTGAAATAGCGGAGTTACCACATTGGTTGGGAGCTATTAGCCTTAGAATGAGTCTCGCGATAAACAAGACTAAGACCGCTTCAAAACCATCAAGCGTACGGACCTCATAGCAAAAAACTAAATAGTCAACCAGTTTCAGTGTCTTGGCTCTGTAATAACCAATAAGGGCAGCTGCGAACTAAAATGCAACGTGTCGTGACATTCGGTCATATTGTCCGCAAAGGTACTAACAACATGGAATGGCTTACGCTGACAGGAAAAAATTGAGGGCAAAAAACCAAGAAGCCGAAGCCCAAAATGTCGGTCTGGTCAAATGTCTGAACAACTCGACATACCCATCAGTACCACACTTTACTAGGACACTGATCGTAATAGATGGAGAAAAGTTGGCATTGAAACGGAGTCACGATTCTCAGCAGTGAGTGAGCGATTGTGAAGAAGAAATCTCTGCCAATCAAGGATTAGTTTCGTATGGGATACCAGGCAGTGGTTTAGCTAAGTATACTTAATGCTTTTGAAAATAACATTGGGACAAAAAAAAAAGAGTTGTGTTTATGGATATTCTGACCTTGCCATATAACAAGCCTTTTCTTTTAACTGAAAACCATCCCCTGCGACCTGACTGGCATCCCCCTATTTATTTCAAGCTAAGAATGGCAGTTTATCAGGTATAAGAGGTTCTGGTTCTGGCTCTCCGAGAGCTCTCGTCGCAACAGCCAGCACAAGCCGGGCAAGGGCCGGGAGCCATGCATACTGGGATAGTATGGGACGATTTAATACATAGTACTTAGTTACAACCCCACGAGTTCAGATAAATGAACACTCGGGGTAAGGGCAAGAGAGTCCTTTGGGCTGCTAATTACTGCTTATATTGTCGTCTTTCATTTTCACGTGGTTAGTGCTATTATTGTACAAATCTGTCTAAGTTAAAGAGCCATCTCTTCCGCTTGAACAGGAAGTTAGTTACCCTACTATAGGAACTGAGCGGTGGACTATCTATACTGTCTAATAGCCGCATGACACCACATGAACTCTTGGCCAATCAGTGGAGCAACCTTCTATTTAAATTATTTCAGAAATCGATGTTAATGCAATAAAAGCATTTAATTATTAAGGGATTTCTGGCCTTGTGATACCTGACAAACTTTTTTAAGACTTCGTCAGTCTCTGAGACATAGGCATGCATGTATTGTGTATTGTACGTCGGTTGACGTCAATGCCGCGAATAAATGAAAATCACCACGCGCCGCGCACGCCGCTCTCGCCGCGACAAACTCACTAACTCGCGAGCGAAATTTACTTAATTCATAAAATGCACGTCGAAGTTGTATAAATAATAATTAAAACACTTAAATTCGTATTCTTATGTGCAACTTTTAATACGAAAAAATCATCAAAATGAGATGATGACTTTTCGCTTTAGGAGTATTGTACTAAAAATTTAAAAATAAATAGTGAGGAATCATTTTCGGACTTGGTGACTTTTCGCGCTACGGGGACGATATTATCTAAATTACATTAGATGAGCGTGATGTATGTATATCTTAGATAGAGGATCATTACATTCTTTCACCTTAACATTTGCTATATTAGCTAAAACTAGATCTTAAGACCCTTGATTTATCATTCCTGACACAATTAAACTGTTCTAAACCATTCAACGCAACGAACTCAGTAAAAAGGTGGTTGATTAAATAATTTGTGGTTTCAGGGACTAGGAAGATAGTGTCATCGTTATTGAGCCAGTTAATGTTAGTCAGATTAAAGTCTCCGGCAATGAAAGTATTACCCCCGGTACTAATGACTTTGCCTGCATTGTCAAGGTAGTGCTCCAGATCAATATTAACTGGCTATGGGATATAGACTGCGCAAAAACAAAGACTGATTGCTTTGTGTTCGGTTTTAACTTGAACTGTAACCCACAGATCTTCACACAAGCTGTTGTGAAACGACATGTCGACGGAATTGTGTTGTTTTAAATAGTAATCAGTACCCCACCCCCAGTCCTCTTCCTACAGAGCTCATTAAGTACACGGTCTCTTCTATATACATCGTAACGGTCATCAAATAATTCTGTACTGGACATATCCTCATTGAGCCAAGTTTCCGTAAGAATTATAACATCATAATCATTCATTAAAATATTGTGATACAAATCATGAGTTTTTGTCTCGAAACCTCTGGTATTTTGGTAATAAATTTGGAAACCCTATAATCCTATAATTGGGGATGGAGCTTCTAAAAGTTACTTATAGTTGGTTTTCTTATTAGTCATTACAGGACTGATTTATGTTATCCCATGATCTGTCCACGAAGTAGACACAATAGTTAAACAATGGCGTCTCGACCAAATCGGTCATTCGACAGATCATGATTAGTAGTAGTAGTAGTAGTAGTAGTAGTAGAACAATTGTATGAGAAACAATTAACCTTTTATTTTCTTTTATTATTATTTAGATTAGGTTCTAGGAATTTTTATTTCGTTGTAATTTTTATTGGCTCCGAGGGTTGACAGAACTTCTAGCTTTACCCAGTAGAGTACCTAAAGTAGTTTAAGGAATTTGCAAAACTGTTGCTATTGACAATCGATCATCTGAGTGGGTCTAAGTTTAAAACTGCTTATTTTCTATACTTGGCCATTGTAATTGAGGCTAAGATTGAAATGGTTAACCCATTTTAATCTTAGCCTCAATTAATAATAAAACCTCAAAAAATAAGCTAAAAAGTAGATTTTTGGTACATAACTGATTCGTATAACGGCTAGACCCAGAAACTAGTTTCTTAATTATTCAAGTAAAATTAATATAAGTTTATGTGTACCGTTTCTAACTTCTCATAGAATGAAGCGATTGCGATGAAACAAAAACTAAATGTTACACAAACTTATACACAATATTTATTTAAATATAAGGTCGCGGTCACGAAGTCAGAAGGCATGGGGCGGCAGCGGCGGCGGCGCGGTAACGCACAGGGCTAGACTGGTGCGTTAGTTGCGTTACCACGTTATAGCACAAATATTACCTACTTATTTTCCCAGAAGTAAAATCCCGAGGGCAATTTCCAAAATCTACGCGGGCGAAGCCACTTGCATAAGCTAGTTACGAATAAAAATAAATTAGGCTCTCCATAGATGAGCAATTAAGAAATAATAGTACCTAGTTAAAAAATAGTAGGTACAGTTTGATACAAGTGGAGAAAGTTTGTTATTGCAGCCGAGGCGTAATTAACTCCCGAGCCGTAGGCGAGGGTGTTTTTGAGCCTAGAACTGCAATAACAAATGTCCACGTGTATCAAACGTGGTTTTTCAATACACTTTTGAAGAAATAAAATAAAATAATAAAAAAAACAATCACCGCTGACTATAGGCACTGCACCAATTTGTACTAAGTATAGGTATAGTTTTATCTGAGGCAATTTACCGCGTGCTGTGCCGCGTGCGAAATTGGCTCTCTTCTGCACGCGGCACAGCACGCGGTGATGGAAAATGAAAACAATCCACTTGTGTGAAATAAATGGCTGGTTGAACCTAATCGTAGTGCGATAAGAACCCGTTTTCGAGGAAGTGTATTGAAAAAATAATAAAAAAAATAAAAAAACCCGACTGCATAAAAAATAATTAATAACTTTAAATAAAAACTGAAAAGATAAAAACAAGTTCAAGAAACAGGACATATTGACTGCAACAGTCGGGACCCATATTGGATGTAATGATTTCTATGAGTCTAGATTATTTAATGGGTTCCGACTGTTGCAGTCAATATGTCCTTCTGGCGCAGTCGGGTAAAAAAACACGCTTTTGTAGCTAGCCTAGCTTATATGATGATTTTATAGGAACGAATTAGTACTTACGTGGCACAAGATGACAAGACACTACCGTGTTTTCAGATATGGAAAAAAATCCTAAAGGTCCTGATCAGAATAATCGGACAAACTTATAAAATTATTGTATTGTCAAACGTAAGTGTGCGAACTTTCAATTCAATCCGACGTTTTGAAGTTGGTGAAAATCACGTTCAAAGACTCCATTAACAACATAGATACACACATCAAAAGTGTCTAGGGATATTTTACATTTATGGCATAACTTTAAAAGTACTAGACATTTCAAAAAAATATAAACGTGAATTGGTTCCATTCAATTTCTATATAAAAAAAAAAAGTGTATATGTCATAGTCAAAACTGTTAATCAGTCAAAACTACTTTTGACTGGTGAAAACTATTTTAACAATAATAAAAATGTACTTAGAAACTTATTTAGGTTGTTATGTTTTTTTTTATGAGCCTTTGAAAACCATCATGTAATTAGCTGACGGCCAATCTACAGGTACCACCGGTGCTAAAGGCTTAATCTAATCTAAAGCTAATCAATACTGACAGACCCCTCCCTAAGAGCAGGCGTAAATGGGTAGGCCTACATTTCGCCTGTTATGGTGATGCAGAGATTCCGTACTGATATTGAGAAACGGTATAAGGAATAAGGTAACTTTTGGCAGACGCTTAAAATCTCATAGAAAAATATATATATTTACTAATAGTCTCAAACTTGATCCTTACATACATTTATATATTTAAGGAACTATTTCAATGTAAGAAGTCCGAACAATGCTAAGGAGCCAAACATCTGCTATACTCAATGAAAGTGAGCTCGAGGGCTCGATTCATACGCTTGAGCGTGAACGAGATGTCTTTGCGCAACGGTCTCCTCTCTATGCATATACTCTAGTAGTCTAGTCTGATCTGTGTGTATGTGCGTGTGCTTAAAGAAGGGCCAATATAGTAGATCACATTTGACATCTGTGACTAAAGTGATTGAATCGATACGGACTTCAAACATATGTGAGTAAAATTACAGTACATATAAGTACTATTTCATAATAACTGATTAGGTATGAAAAAAAATATCGTATAACTATCGTATCTGCTTTTTTTAATTCTGTTTTTTGATAGTATAAAACACAGCGCCATATTCTCAGCTTTACGAAGTCAAGGTATATAGGAAACTTACATAGAACTGTTAAAATACATTTACAATAATAGCACGGCTAACGTTAAATTAGATTCTGTAGGCTCAACATTTAAAATTGCCAAAGGAGTGGAACAGGGTGACCCGCTCTCTCCTAAACTATTCACCAGCACCCTCGAGGAGATATTCAAAAAAATTGCTGACACATGGACAACGCAAGGCATTCCGATCGGCGATAAAATGCTATCAAACCTTCGCTTTGCAGACGATATTGTACTTTTTGCGTCTGAAGCAGATCAACTGCAACAGATGCTACAGGACCTGAGCACTGCAAGCCTTGAGGTTGGACTGACGATGAATCAGTCAAAGACTAAAGTCATGACCGATGCCGTTAAATATAGGGTCGAGGTCGATGGGCAGGAAATACACTATGTCGACGAATATATCTACCTGGGCCAGCTAGTTTCCTTCAACAACAGACAGAACAAGGAGATCGACCGTCGCGTCGAAAATGCTTGGAGAAGCTACTGGTCCATGAAAGCGGTTATGAAATGAAATGAAATGAAATTGTTTATTCAGTAAATAGGATGTAGGTATCACTTTTACACGTCATCACATTTTAAACTTAAGCTAGATGGGGTCGACATTTCGCATCCGACTACCCTGAGAAGAAATGGCGAAACAAACTCAGGGATCAAAGTCTGTTTTAAAGCATTTACAATATGTTTCATGTTTTACAATGAATTAAATAATAATTTGAACATACGAAATAGGATAATAATTATAATGTCAAATTTACATGTCAAAAATTGTAAAAGAATTAATTGAAAAAGGAAATATACAATATAATATATCTGATTTTTATGTCAATATTGTATATGAATTACACAAAGCTTAGCAGAGCGAGCAGTTCAATCCCAAGCCTTTTTGTCATCTAAATAATCAATTATTTTATAGTGACCTTTCTTACAAAGTTTAGTTTTAATGCAAATTTTAAATCGATTGATTGATAAATTTCTAATGTCAATGGGAAGTTTATTGTAAAACCGTATACATTGGCCCATGAATGAGTTGCCTATTCTGTGGAGGCGAGTGCGATGTACAGCGAGGTTGTGCTTATTCCTAGTATTCAAGCTATGAATATCGGACATTTTCTTAAAATTTGATATATTTTTATGAACATACAATAAATTTTCAAAAATGTATTGAGAGGCTACGGTCAGAATATTCATCCCTTTGAATTTCTCTCGGAGGGAATCCCTAGGACCTAGATTGTAAATGGCCCTAACAGCCCTTTTCTGTAGAACAAAGATAGCGTCAATGTCCGCACAGGCACCCCAGAGAAGAATCCCATACGACATGACACTATGAAAATAACTGAAATAAACAATTCTGGCCGTATCAACATCAGTAACTTGTCTAATTTTCTTGACAGCGTAGGCGGCCGAACTAAGTTTTTTTGTCAATGTTTCAATATGTGGGCCCCACTGTAATTTTGAATCAATAGTTATTCCAAGAAAAACTGTTGACTCAACAGGATCCAACTCTATTGCATTAAGTTGAACATTTGTACATAACTGCCTCACGTTAGGAGTTGAGAATTTAATCAACTTGGTCTTTTTTCCATTCAGGAGTAGATTGTTTACATTAAACCAATGGACAATCTTAGATAGTGCATTGTTCACTTCGTCAAAGTTTACTGATTGGCGTTTAATTTTAAAAATAAGAGATGTGTCATCTGCGAACAATACAATCTTGTGATTATCCCTTACGTGATAAGGTAAGTCATTTATATATATTAAAAATAAGAATGGACCTAGAATTGAGCCCTGTGGGACGCCCATAGTGACCGCAGACCCTGAAGATCTCTTGCCATTAACATCAACCCTCTGAGTTCTGTTATTTAAATAAGAAGTCAGAAGGTCTAGAGCCTTGTCCCTCACACCGTAATGGTATAGTTTTCTGATAAGCGTTTCATGCTGCACGCAATCGAAGGCCTTGGACAAGTCACAGAAGACACCAAGAGCATCCTGCGATTCCTCCCAGGCCTCGAATATGCTCTTAAGTAATTCCACGCCCGCGTCTGTAGTTGACCGACCCTTTGTGAAACCAAACTGTTTCAAGTGAAGTAAATTATTTTTATTGAAATGTTTTAACATTTGCTTCAAAATTAGTTTTTCAAAAATTTTGCTCAAAGTAGGTAATATGGAAATAGGCCGAAAGTTTGTGGAGTCGGTTGTGCTACCAGATTTGAATAGTGGAATCACTTTGCTAATTTTCATCAAATCAGGAAATACACCGGAATCGACACAAGAGTTAAAAATTATTGCCAGGAAAGGTGAAATAATATCAATGATTGTTGACATGGTATGTACTGATAATCCCCAAAGATCGGCGGTTCTTTTGACATCAAGATCTTTAAAAGATTCTATAATGTCCTTTGGGGTAACAACTATAAATTTAAAAGTTTCAACACATTCTGGTACACATTCCTGCAAAATTGAGTAAGCAGAAGTGGAGGATGATGGCAGAGTTTTAGTTGTTACAATGGGGATATTAGTAAAGAAATTGTCGAACTCTGCTGCAACCTCCATGTCTGCCTTAATATCTAAATCATTTACTTTTAGATGAAAGTCACGGTTTTGTGCTGTGTTCCTTCCCATTTCGGAGTATATAATATTCCAGGTTGTTTTTATTTTATTATCAGATACTTTGATTTTATTTTTAAAATAAATGGTTTTAGCTGAGGAGCAGGCTCTTCTAAAAATTTTTGAGTAATTTTTAACATATTCTTTAAAGTTTTCATTATGGTTATATAATTTTTCATTATATAGTTCATATAACCTCCGCCTGCTTTTAAAAATACCCGGTGTTGCCCAATCACTAAATAAAACGCGATCAGAAACAGACAATGTTTTGGAGGTAAACACTTTATTAAATTCTAAATTAATCATGTTAAATAACAAAGTATATGCTCGATCTGCGTTATCGTGATATGGCAAAGCGGGAAGTTTTTCCATTAAATTACTTCTAAATAGGTCTAAACGACTTTTGTTTATAGGAACAAAACTCACAAGTTTTTTCCGAACTCTGACTATTTGACGAGGAAAAGCAACTAACTGGCCACAATGATCCGAGTCTAACTCATTTAAAATTAAATGGATCAAAGGTTTTAGATTTGTAAAGATATTATCTATACAGGTAGCACTAGTGGAAGTTATTCTAGTCGGTTCAGCGAAATTACTGTACAAGTTATATGATTTTAATAATGTCAAGAATTTATTTACTGTAACCGATTTTTCAAGTAAATTAATGTTGAAATCTCCACAGACAACAACTGTTTCATTATTGTTGCATGTCTTTAATAAAATTTCCTCCATATGTTGCTCAAAAATATCATAAGGCGCACCTGGGGGCCTGTACACGCTCATTACAATGTACCGCTCAAGCTCAATGCAAGCTACTTCGATTACTCGCTCAGCAGAGAGATCCACAATATCAGTACGTTCTTTGAATTTCAAATTATTACGTGCAATTATAAGGGAGCCACCACGCATCATATTCACTCTGCTGAACGAGCTGGCAATCTGGTGGTTATTAAAGCTAAACAGAAACTGGTGAGATTTAAACCAATGTTCAGTTATGCACAAGATGTCAATACAATTGCAGTTCAAAAACAACTCCAATTCCAATTCTTTACCTTTTACACCCTGTATATTCTGATGAGCTATTTTTAGAGTATTATGATTTAATTTAGTTTTGCAGTTTGGTCGTTGTGGTAACAAACACTGGTTTAAATTATTGCTAGAGTTAAACTCTGTTGTCTCAATGTCCTTAGAAATATTGATCAAGTCTATCTCGGTATTACAATTACTGCTAGAGGGTGACTCTATTGTCCCATGTTTTAATTTAAATGACTTGGAGAAACATCCAACTCCTGCGCATTCACACTAGGTACATCACTAAATTGCTCAATAGAAGCAGTATAGTTACCTAAAAAAATATTACAATTAAAAATACAATAGGATAGCGAGTCTACTATCTGTCCTTTAAAAAAGTTACAAAGATAATAATTATCTTCGGTCATAAAGTAATGTTTACTAATAAGTACGTTAGAGTCAATAAAATTTAATTTTTCATTATATAATGTCATGGTATGTAATTTAATATTGTACTTATATCTAATATTATTTTCAGTCTGTGGCAAACCATTACAATAAGGAAATGCAAACAAGACTATTTTTTTAACATTTAACTTGGCTAAATAATCAAAATACATTTTTATTTTTCCACCGCTTGCATTTCCCCTTCTCCCGACCAGAATGATGATAGTACTTGATGAGCTGTATTTACTACTTATTACTTTTTCCATATTTCGCAGTAACTGGCATCAGGCATGCAATAATTAATAATCCTTTTATGTAAACGATGTTGTAGTATACGACCCATATTTTTCCCTATCTCATCGTAGTACATAATTATTTGGTCATTATCGTTTAACAAACTGTAATTTGACAAATTATCATTTAACAATATTTTTGTATTTGGTGCGGCATGGGAAGTACTAGCAAGGCTGTCAAACATCTCCACAGAATGTACGGGCTCGTGAGAGGGGACTGACTCTGAACGACCTGATGGATCACAAT
Source organism: Xestia rhomboidea (assembly GCA_963853795.1). Classification (NCBI taxonomy): domain Eukaryota; kingdom Metazoa; phylum Arthropoda; class Insecta; order Lepidoptera; family Noctuidae; genus Xestia; species Xestia rhomboidea. The sequence goes on from OY970758.1 coordinate 264,595, forward strand.
CAGGTGTTGGATTGTTTACTATAGAGTTGAACATTCTTTCATTTTCACTACACAGATCCACCAGATCATTCATTGCCAGTATATATTCCCCCATTTCCTTTCGAGAAATATCATATTTAGATGTAATACTGTCTAGGGAACCCTGTAAATGGATAATCTCTGACTGCAGTAGTTGAATTTCAGCCTCATAGTTACTTTTTATACTATCTGCAACTTTAATATGATGACTTAATCGTTCTTTTAATTGTTTACAATTTTCAAAGGATTTATAATTTTTGGAAAAGGAGTTTTTATTATTTTTAATCAATTGTTGTGTCTTTTTTATCATTTTATTTATTCTAATATATTTCCTTAATTTATTCCTGCTACAATTTACTAGCCTGACCTGAGGGCTTGATATGACACTATTATCACAAGTGAGGTCAATTGTTACAATGTCATTGTTTACATTACTCGAGACTGAGCTAGCAGAATGCAATTGAGTGCTACCAACCAGCTGCTCAAACAACACATGGGTCTGTGCTGTCCGTAGTCCCCGGCTGGCATCCCCCATCCTGTCAATGGTGTCTTGAGCTTCGCTTAGCCTGCTTTTCAGCTCGGCATTGTGTTTGATAGTTATATCAAACTCATTTCTACACTGGTCGAAGCTGTCCACTATACGCTGTAGTTTATCTCTTTCTTCACAGGTAGTTATAAGCTGACTATGTAGTTCTACCATCTCACTCTTGAGCTTTGCATTAATTTGTAAAGTTTGAAATACTTCCCTCTCATTGTCACTTTGTTCTCCCTGCAATTCCTCACACAAATCCTTATATTTCTTTAACTCAACTAGAGCTAATTGCAGTTTCGATTCCATCAGGCGTGTAGTAGTTCCCCTTGTCATTATTACTCTATCCATCCGATCTTAGTGATGAGTAGTGGCCAGCTGGTAGGCGGCGGTATAGCTGTGTGTGTACTCGCTATCTAATCGATGCGATGACAAGTAATGTGCGCAGGGCTACTGGTGCGTTGGCCTCCAAGCAGTATAAAAGTTTCAATACAATATCATTTAGTTTAATGTCTTTCAAACTCCTATAATTGTTGGTTTATGTCAATATTGTGTGAACAATTGTCAGAAACATCCTCAAAAAGATATGCGCGTGTCAGAGATTTGAACTCGGGACTTTCTGACTACGAACATGAATATTCGTACTAAACCACTGCGCCAGCTGGTCAGTTGAGTTAAGTGCCGAAATTATCGTGCTTATTTCACAGTCAATTTAGACAAAATTAAAGAATCGGGTATGTAGAATTTTTTGGAACAAATACGTTAACAATTTTTCCAGTCACTAAGTTAATCACTTTCTTATGAGTTTTGCACTGTTTATGTTTTGTGTACACGGTAATATTTTTGTCTTATACATTGCACTGTCGTAATATTTTATTGTAAGGATAGTTCAGCGGAGTTTTTATTAATTTGGACAAAGACTTTATTGGATTTTGAATTTGAATCTGCAATTTATTTTACGCTAATTTATGCACTTTTCTAAAGAGTTGCGTAGAGATAACACTGTCACTATATATTCGGACTATAACAATCATAGGGCACTGTTTGTTTTGTAATAAACTGTTTGTTTACTATATTTAACGAATTAAAATACGCGGAGCTAATGTTCATCGTGGCACTGGCCGGCCGGCGATTCCGATTTCGATTTTGAAGGGCGACCTTCCCCTATCTCACTTAAGCGTAAGCTCGTCGACATGTGTATCCTGCCTATCCTAACCTATGACGCCCAGACTTGGTCTTTGACGGAGGCTCAGAAGTCCAAACTCAAGGTTTGCCAAAGAGCGATGGAGCGTAGCATTTCAAACATTAAAATGACCGATCGAATACGCAACACCACAATACGGTCCAAGACAGGCATCGCCGATGTTGGCGATAAGTCTGCGAGGTTGAAATGGGACTGGGCAGGTCACATTTCCAGAATGGGTCAGGACAGATGGGCCAGAATCGTCACACAGTGGGTGCCTGAAAACGGTCGTCGTAACCGATGCAGGCAAGAGGAGGCAAAACACCGGGAGAGATGTAAGGAAATGGGGGAGGCCTTTGCCCAGCAGTGGGACAGAACAGGCTAACTAAAAAAAAATCGCATCTGTTAGTGACGACAATCTATCGTGTCCTGGACATGAAGAACCCCAACTGACACTAAAATTGTTTATCGAATCATATCTGCAATATTGAGGCTCATGCTAATTTTTTTATCCGATGCTGATACCGATATTGCAGCAATCATGCTGAGTAATATATTATGCACCATTTGAAAAATGATAACTCACACGTGTGGATATTAACTGGCTTTGGGAATAAAGTGAGATATGTTGGTAGCTCGTGGCTCAATAAATTGCCTTAGTTGGGCTGTGGACGGGTAACCACCCTCACATACCGAGTTTCCTCTGTGCATCGGAGTTCAGATAGGTAGTTGCATGTAAAATACTGGTATTTAGCTGCATCCGGTTAGACTGGAAGCCGACCCCAACATAGTTGGGAAAAGGCAGGCAAGTCTCCAAGCCGTTGATTATAACAGGATTTCATGCAATAACTGGGTGTGACTATAATTCTGCTGTTCAGGAGAGGCAAGTAAAAGCCATACACTGTATTTAAAAAAGAATATCAGTTCGCATTTATGAGATTCGGCGGGTTAGATTTATTCAGCGATACAAATCTAGAACAAGGTGTATTAAACACAATACAGAAATTAGTTTGTGGTATTTACAACGTGGCTGGATTAATTGACGTTGATGCTGCCAGAATCCAACTTTTCATCAATACTTACAGTTGCTGATATTAATGAAGAGTCGTTAATCGCAAAAACATTAGAACCTTAGACGCGAGCAGTTTACCACCTTGCAAAAGTGAACTTTTGCAGCAGTTTCGGCGAGCTAACTACATCGCCTCTGAAATAATACTCATAACAATCTGAAGGAACTTACTATTTTTAGTCCTGAGAATAATGGATGGAAGTCGGAAGATAATCAATATCATTTCAACTTGTTCGATGGTGACCCATTTGGCTTTGATAATGAATCACTTCAAAAATAATCAGGTATTTTATATGGCTTTAGTTAATGATTTGTGGAATTTGTAAGTATTAAAATTTTAACTAATTTACTTGTTTTTACAGAGGAAGAGACTCAAGATGCTAATGATGGTGATGATTTGGATATTTTAGATCCAACACTGGCTTGACGATGAATTATCAAACTTTAATGATGATGGTAATGAATATTGAGAGATTTCTGTATACTAATTAATAAACAATGATTGAAATTTTAATTAATTCTTTAAATATTTTAATTTTTGATATCGATAATATATTTATGAGAAAAAAAAGAACAAACTATTATTTCATATAAATAATAGATGAGACGAAAAAAAAATAATAATTAGTCCGTCACTAGATTATAAAAAAATATTTGACCCGTGTTTTTCCTTTTCAAAAATCAAAATCAAACCATTTATTTCAAGTAGGCCATCTACAGGCACTTTTGAATTGTCGAAACAAAGATGAAAATTAAATGTAGCTACAGTCCCAGTCACAAGGTATAAAAGTACTGTAGTTGCCCATTCCCTAGCGTAGATCTATGGAGAAGAACGGGCAAGAAACTCCATGGACAGTCTTTTAAATCAGAATATTTTTACAAAACCTTGGTTACATCATTCATGTTGAGATGGTAGATTATGTGAGAACAATGTAGCAAGATGTGCAGGTTAAAAGTGTCCATAGTAAAAACAAAACAATTCAAAAATAAAAATATTAATTCAAACAAGCCGTGTTGCCACGGCTTATTTGAATTAATATTCATCCAAGAGCCGACCAGTCCCAACTGACAGCGCCCGTTCACGAACATGACGCATAGATCAGCACCATTCAACTCAACCATTTTGAAGGGAACTAAATGATCCAACACACGCGCCACCATCAGTGAGACATTTGAGTGAGCTTGACATACTCTTAACCGCCAGGGCACATTCAAGTCAAGAAAAGACGCAGGTTTCCAGCGACAGATAGCATTCTAGTACACAGCACTCACACAGTATGGGATATGCGTTTAAATAATACCAAAAATATTGAATTTATACAATACAAAGATAGTTGTACAATCTTCAGCAGCTCCAACAATACAATTAGTGCCATCCATTTATGCGCCCCTGTCCTTGTGGAGCAGGACCGGCATTGAGCCGAGCATTTTTATCAGCTATATAATCGTCCAATTTGTAATATGCTTGCTTACATAGTGTGCGTTTAATGCATGTTTTAAATTTTGTTTCATTCAGTTCAAGAATGCTTTGAGGAATTTTATTATAGCATCTCAAACAGTACCCCATGAAAGAAGAGTCTACTTTAGCGAGTCTGAAGCCTGGCTGAACTAATTGGTCCCTATTTCTAGTACTGTAATTGTGTCTGTCACCTCTTTTACCAAAATAATGTAGATATTTTCTTACGTACATTATGTTTTCGTAGATGTATTGACAATGTACAGTCATGATGTTAATTTCCTTAAACAGTTCCCTCAGAGAATCGCGCCTACGAAGATTGTATATGGCTCTGATGGCTCTTTTTGGAGAATAAATGTAGACTCAATGTCCGCAGCCCGTCCCCATACCCAAATGGCATAAGACATTATACTATAAAAGTAGCTAAAATAGACCAATCTAGCAGTATCTACATAAGTAAATTGACGGATTTTTTTAATAGCATATGCTGCTGAACTTAGCCGCCCCGCCAGAGATGTTAAATGAGAACCCCATTGAAGCCTTGAATCAAGCGTAATCCCCAGGAAAACCGTTTTATCTACGAATTCAAGTTTCTCTTTATTCAATACTATATCACAATCGCTACTTTTAACATTCGGTAAAGCAAATCTTATGCATTTCGCTTTTTTTTTTTTCCATTGAGTACCAAATTGTTTGCTGTGAACCAATTATGGACTTGAAGTAGGGCATTATTCACGTCATCTAGATTTTGGGCTCGTCTATTTATCTTAAAAATTAAGGAAGTGTCATCGGCAAATAACACCATATTTTGAGGTTGGTTTTTCAGTAAATACGGCAGATCATTTATATATACTAAAAAGATGAAAGGACCCAATATTGAGCCTTGCGGAACCCCCATTTTGACTTTTAAACCCTGTGAATTAACACCATTTACTTGAACATATTGTTGTCTATCACTAAAATAAGATTTTACCTAACTAAGTGCAAGTTTACCTAGTCCGTAATGCTCAAGTTTCAAAAGTAATGTGTCGTGATTTACACAATCAAATCCTTTGGAGAGGTCACAAAATATTCCTACAGCGTCTTGGGACTTTTTGTTACGTAAACAAAAATTTACGAAGATATGACTCTTTTAAAATTCTCAATACGTCACGCCTTGGTATAATTTTTAGCTAGTTCTGACGCCACGAGCCCCAACTACCGGGTTTTGATGCGTTTTATCTTTTGTCAATATTCATTGATGTACAAAAACAAAAAATACGTGTCCATTAATTTCCTATACTCTAACTGACGGACTAAATAGATATTCAAGCACTAAGCCTAAATAAATTCAAATCGTTTATAAAACGGAAGTTATGCCTGAAAGCCTATATACTATCATGTTAATCACTATCTCGAAGATAAAAAGGCTTGGGATTAAGCTGCTCCAATGAAATTTACTCTGTGAATGTCGAAATTTCGGACTTCGCTTGTTTATTATTGATTCCTTTCTTTTATACACTTTGACATTGAATGATTTGACACGAAAACTTATTTCAGTATTTTATTATTTTTTACTTTATTTTTTATTATTTTATGTCTCACGTTATTTTTATTGACTTTCATTTTGTAAATTATTATTAATTTTATTTAATTATTGTGAATGTGAGGACAATGTGGGTCACATATTTTATTTTTTTATTTTTATCCCCACGACTATCTAGCAGTTTGAGTGCTATGAGCGACCTACCCAAATGTCCTTTCTTTGGTATTATTCGTCGTTTCGTTGAGCTCCTTGAGTTGTTATAAGTCGAGCTACACGATAACTGACAAATGCTTGCACTGACTGGACAGGTCCACTCAAATCTGTGTGGTTCTTTCTTCAAAAGACCATCTCAGACACTAATCTGCATAGTCCTCATGTGAATTGAGCAAGATTATGTCTGGACTTCAAAAGAGACTATGTGGAACAGAGACTATGAGGAAACAAACTCAGAGGGAGTTTGTTTCGGCTGTTTCTTCTCAGAGTAGTCAGGTACGAAACACCGGCACCATCAAGTTTTTAAAAAATGACGTTTAAAAGTGTTTGTAAAAACCTACTTGCAAAAATAAACATCGTTTCATTATTTGCAATATTTTGATACTGTCATCATGCCTATTGCTGTTATTTGTTTATTCGTTAAACACTTTATTTTGTATTATTATTTATTTTCGTATCTGGCCGTGGCATCACTCTGGGCCTTATCAGAATACCAGCGCTCTGACTTGTTTTTTAATATCACAGCAGTATGCTGAGATAAGCCTTTTGGCCTCGTGCGGGACCAAATTCATTATTTTATCTTTTTCTATGTTTAATTTTTTTTTAATTTTGGTTTAATGTTTCTTCAATCATTCTTAATGTCCAGCAATATTTATTTATTTATTCTCTTTTTTATTGTTTTATCCTGTGTGAGACTAATATGTAAAGAAAGAAAGAAAAAGTATGTACTTTTTCTTTCTTTCTTTCTTTAATAACCTATCATTTTCTGAATATACCCAATACAAAACATATCCATTACAAGTTTAATTGTTGTTGTTATCTGTATTACACTACTTATAATTTATTTCATAGCTAAATTTAAAATACTTACTATTATATACCTACTATAATTTTCCACTTTTTCGGTTTTCCGATACCTTGCGTCGGTTTACTAAATATCCCGTCCTGCGTCCCGCTGGAAAAAAGATATTCATTGCCCCCTATCTCCTTCTTCTACTTCTTTGTGTGCTAGTTATGCTTTGTGTGGTTGACGGATGACTTTGTGTATTTGGTGTGTGTGAGGTAAATGAACGCTGTGTGACGGATGACTGCTGTGAGTTTACTGTGTGTGATGTTTGTTGTGTGTTGTCTCTTGTGTGCTCTGTGCACGGTTAACAAACACAGTGTCTCCCAATACCTTACTGAGTATGGTGGTTGTGTAGTAGTAGTAGTAGTATAGTTGTGCAGCCATACGGCTGCTTGTTTTTGTAGGATTGTTACGTCTATTGTTGCGTTCAGTTGGTCTATGTATCTGTGTAAACTTATACTTATTATGCCTGTAGCTCCTACTACTATTGTGATCACTGTGGTTTGCGTATTCCATAGGCGCTGAATTTCTGTCTTTAAAAGGTGGTATTTGCTTAATTTTTCTATTTCTTTAGCTCCTATGTTGTTGTCTGAAGGTGCTGCTATGTCTATTATATATTATTATTTTACTATTATACTATATTTAATTATTATTTAAAATCTACTTTAGCCCATTTAATATTTTTATGATTGGCAACACTGATTGTGCAAAGTAAACATCAGCTCCACAATTTTATATCTTTAGATTATGTAAAACTAACGTATTCCACCCAAAAACAGTGAAAAAACAAAGTAAAGTGTCTGATAGTGCCGTGATATCGTTATCCAACAAAAACATTACGCTTAAAACAATTACGAGTAAAGTGTACAAAACCAAAGTGTGAAAAAAAAATAAACATTATGAAGTTATTTCAACTAATAAGCAGCGTCTTCTAACTTAATTTGAGAAAACTTAGTGCCTCAGGACAACAATAAAGGCCGTAAGTGCTAAAAAGAACATTAAACAAAAAACAAAAGTAACAGTTGGAAATTTAAATTGTGTTATCAAAACAAAGACTTGTGTCAATATCTAACTCCTAGTGCCATCTATCTATCCGTCGAAGTAAACTATGTATACCATCGATTATGCAGCGCCATCTATTGTGTGTGTTTATATAAATAAACTTCTGTTAACTATAAACAGGTGGCAGCACAAGTTACTTTAAACCCAAACATGGAAAACAAAACAATTGTATTAAGGTGTGAAGGATGCCATCAGGACATAGCCAATAAAACATATATAGTTTGCCACGAATGTGGCCAAAACTACGACCTAGAATGTGCTAACATCCCCGAAAAACGAATTTCTGACTGCAAGAAAATATGGAAGTGCCCTGCTTGCACAGCCAAAACACCAAGAAGGAACAATGAGAACATTCCAGCCTGCTCTGTTTCAACAGGAAATAATAGAACCTCCTCCCTGGATCCCAATGTCACTCTGAGAAAACCAACCCCAACTGGCAGACAACCTTCAGCCGAACGGAAAAATAGTGACGTCTCTTCACTATATGAACTATCCCCTACCTTTGATACAAGCCGCTTAGGAGACACGATAAATACCCAGGCAGTGCCATCAACCCAAGAACGAGCATCCGCGCCCACGTTCACACTTGATCAACTCGGCCAACTTTGTGATAAAAAACTTGAGAGCAACGAAAAGAAAATAGTCACAGTAATCAAAACAGAACTAAAATCTCTTATACAGGAAGAAATAAAAACATTCATGGCGAATTTAAGCACTGAAATAACGAACAAACTTAATAATGTAACCACGGAACAACACAAACTAAGCAATGACATACAAAGCATAACCGAGAAAATAAATAATTTAGAAAAAGAATGCGACCGCCTAAACAATGAATTAAAATACCTCCAGAACCACATCAACTATAAACCTAACTATAATAATAACAACAACACTAAGAAACTAGTTTTATATGGACTCGAAGAATTTAACTGGGAGACAGAAGACGAACTCTATGACCGCATCCTACACATCTTTTATGACAATATGAACGTCAATTTAGAAGGACATATTGATGAACTAACACGACTAGGGAAACAAGGATATCGCAGACCAATCGTAATAGAATTAATTAGCAAACCAATGACCAGATACATCCTCCAAAATAGACTATTTCTAAAGGGAACTGGAGTTATGATTGGCGAATTCCTGGAAAATGAGACACTACAAAAACGAAATAAACTAAGGAAAATGTTATACGAAGCAAGAAAAGAGGGTCACCACGCGGTGATCAGAAATAACCAACTCATCATTAACGGCCAAGCACAAAATAAGATGGAAACTGAAGACTCACCGAATACACAAATTACGGTCCTTCCCGAAAAGGGGCCGTGTACCAATACCAACAAAGAAAATATGACACTAATTAACAACACCGACTCCAACAACTCCTTCAGGAGCAACTCTGCTCACAACTCAGCAGACCGTTCCTTTCGAAACTAAATACAGTATTATACTTCAAAATGTACAAAGCATAAAAAACAAAACCCATTTACTAGAAAACCTATTTCAAGAACAACATTACCATGTTGTATGCCTAACTGAAACTTGGGTCACTGATAAACAACACCCCTACGTACAAATCGACGGCTACGAGGTCGCTGCGGCATACTATCGCCGTCAGCGGCGCGGCGGTGGCGTCGCGATCCTACTACCAACCGGAACTACTTATACTGAGAGGTCAGACCTTAGCGACTTAACTATAGAATATGTCATTGAATGTTGTGCGGTAGAAATAAAACCTAATATACTTCTCATTACTTTGTACAGAGCGGACCGTAAAATAGACCAATTTTTTATATTTCTACAATTGTTACTCCAAAAACTGAAATCACACCACTACAAAAAACATATAATAATAGGAGGTGACTTTAACATTAACGCAGTCTCGAGTTCCAATCACTATAAAAAACTCACAGCAACCATGCTCGAATATAATTTGCATCAAATTGTTAATAAGCCAACTAGGGAAACATCCACAGCATCAACCTGCATAGACCTGACCATAATAAAAATGTATCGCTATGTGTTGAGGATAAAGGAATCTCCGACCATAAATGCGTAACTTATAGCTTTGAACTGTTTTCTAGGACACGAATTAAACCCATGTATAAAAACATTAGACCAACAAATCACCCAAAATACTACATACCTTTCAAACTTAAATTAAGAGACATAGCCTGGGAAAACATTCTAATACCCACTAATAAAATAAACGACAACTACAACCTCTTTGAAGAAAAATTAAAAGAAACTCTAAATACCACTATCCCATCGAAACGCATAAAAATAACGAGTACCAAGAATAAGAACTACATAACCAAAGGAATAAATAAATCATGTAAACACAAAAGACTTTTGAAGACATTAGTAAATCAATCAAAAAATAAAGTACTAAAACACCATTACAATTTGTTTTCTAAAATTCTCAAAAAATGTGTAAAGGCTTCTAAAAAACAGAATTTTTCACAGGAGATAGAAAAATCAAAAAATAAAACAAAAACCATGTGGCATATAATAAAACGCATAACAGGAAAACCTAAAAATATTCACACTGAAAACATGAAAATAAACATAAATAACAAATTAACAACCTGTCCCCACACAATTGCAAATGGGTTTAACCAATACTTTGCTTCCGTAGGCTTCCCAAACACGCAAAACAACAGTTTGCAGACAGCCAATGACCATGCAGTAATTACGCCCGCCATTAACTCCATGTTCCTAGAACCCGTTACAGAAAAAGAGATATTTGACATTATTCAGAACCTCCCAAACAAGCACAGTTGTGGCATCGACGAGATACCCCCAACATTAATAAAAACATGTATCCAAGAACTCACCCCCCCCCCCCCCCTAACATACCTTGTTAATCAATCCTTTGAGGAAAAAACATTTCCGTCCCGACTAAAAATAGCAATAATTAAACCTATACCAAAAAAGGGTGGACCAACGACCCTAGTCAATACAGACCAATAGCAATTCTTCCAGCATTCTCAAAAATATTCGAAAAAGTAGTTACTAAACGTATGTGTAAATTCTTTGAAAAATATGACATACTCGACAACAACCAATTTGGATTCCGGACAAACCGATCGACGACCCTAGCAGTATATACTCACAAGAATATATATTACTATACACACAAGAAATACTTACATATATCAAAGACAAAAACTATGCAATAGGCCTCCTGCTCGACATGACCAAAGCGTATGACAAAGTGTCTCACTCGATCTTATTAACGAAATTAAACGGAGTTGGTGTCAGGGGTGACGCACTTGACTGGTTAAAATCGTATCTAGCTGATAGGAAACAGTGTGTACAGATAGAACACCTAGATGACGACACGTGCGAGCTACTAAACGTGCGCTCGAATACACTAACCACAAACTGGTCTATTCCACAAGGTAGTGTAATAGGATGTATACTTTTCCTTATCTACATCAATGACCTGCCAAAAATATGTGACCATCTATGTGTGTTATTCGCTGATGACATCTCCATACTCTTTAAAAGTACTACTGATAACCTAGATTATAACTCCCAAATTATTGAAACTTTTAACCTAATAAAATGTTGGCTTCAGAACCACAACCTCGAAGTAAACAACAAAAAAACTAAAATCATACAATTTAAACCCTACCAAAAACAAAAAATTAACCTAAAAAATATAACAAACGCTATCCAAATTGAAGAAGTTGAAGAATTCAAATTGCTAGGTATTACATTAGACTCTCATTTAAATTGGAAAAACCATGTCGAAAAAACTAAAATAAAACTGTCACAATTTTCATATGGACTTAGTGTGCTAAAATCGAACACAAAAACTCACTGTGCTCTCACAGCATACTACGCATATGCCTACGCGTGGCTACGCTACGGTATCATCATGTGGGGACACAGTGTAGATGCGAATGACTTATTCATAGCACAAAAGAAATGCATGCGAATATTATTTCAAATAAAACCTAGAGATAGCTGCAAACCCCACTTTATGAAAGAAAAAATGTTAACTCTGCCCTGCATTTATATATAAAAATAGCCACTTTTGTTAAGAAAAACATAAAATTGTTTAATTTCGATAAGAACGAGCGCCGCAAAACTAGGCTAATATTACCAGCACCTGAACTACAAATGTACAAAAATAGCCCAGAATATCGAAGCATACAGATATACAATAAACTACCTGAAAATATATGGTCCACGAGAACAGTATGTGTATTTAAAGCTAGGCTAAAGTCATTGCTCTTAGAAAAGTGTTATTATAGTATCCAAGAATTTATGGAAGATAGAATGTTAAAATAGTAAGTAGCTACTAGTGTTAAGTAGTAATATATTCATGTGTTCATTTTATTATAGGTTCGTTTTTATGTAAAAAGCTATTTGTGATTATTTATTATTTTATATGACATGTTTTCTCAATGGATTATGTTTATTATCTATTTAATTTTTATTATGTTGACTTTGTATATTTGTGATTTTATTAATTTAATTTGCCTTAGTTATGGTATATTTTTTCTATTTATTAATAATCAAGTTATGCTTTTTGTTTATTTAACTAATTTTATTTAATTAATTTAAACTTTAACACATTCCGACATAATTGTTTTTAAGTACCTAAATGAAGTGAAATGTTAGAAATAAATTTAATTGATATAATGTTTAAATGTTAAAGATACTCTGCAATATTAGTTTTAAGTTATCTTGCTGCGCCCTAACAGGGTCATGTACTCACTAGTTTTAAGCTTAGCCTGTAAAATTGGTTGTGTACATTGTGCATTAAATGAATAAATAAATAAATAATATATGTACTTTAACATACGTTGAAAAAAACTACATCGTAGAACCGTCTAATTAATATATCACGCTCGCGTTCAGACAGGCTTATTGAGACACTTTGATTGAGTATAGCAGATGTTTGGCCCCTAGGATTGGTCCGGCTTCTTACAGGAAGCATTGACATAATTATACTCTACTAAACTCTACACCTTAAAGTCAAAATATGTGGCTTGGCCGTTTCATTACTAAGAACAGAAGAGAAGAAGAGTTCGTGAAGTTAGATCTTGTAGAGTTAGGGCGTGTAGAGTTAAAAGCTTGGCTCTACATGAGATCTGATAACTTTGTCTTTGCAACATTTTACATGAAAATGTTTTTGGTGGGATAGATGTATGGACTCCGGTCTGAATTAAAAACTTTCTATTCTATTCTATAATGAAAATCTTAAAGAAAAAGTTTCAGTGACAATCGGAAGAGGACTACTACAACAAGGATTTATAGTAGTTTATTTTGTAATGTAGTTTAGTGCCGAATAAATCTTAATGTAACCTTAGTATGTTTTTTTTTAAATATCGTCTTGAAGCGTAATTTTTTTATATCCGTAAAAAAACGAATAGCATCGTTACATCGTTTGGTCTGAGCCCGGATATGAGGGGGAGGAGTTGCCTGTACATTTTACAGCTAGTCAGGTGAGACGCGTTTTAAATAGAATGACGGGCGGCAAATCTCTTGGTCACGATGGACTTAGTGTGGAGCATCTGCGGCATGCTGGGGTTCACATGCCCAGGGTTCTGGCCGTGTTCTTAACGATGTGCTGGAGTCACTCATTCTTACCACATGACTTAATGAAAACCATCGTAGTGCCTATTGTGAAGAACAGGACTGGGGATATCTCGGACAGGGGGGAATATCGGCCCATATCTCTAGCAACGTTAATTGCTAAAGTGCTGGACGGTTTGCTTGATTCCTACATAGATAAATACATAAAATTACACGACGCGCAGTTTGGGTTTAGACCCGGGCTATCCACAGAGCCTGCCATCGTAGGTCTCAAGCATACTGTCCAATACTATATGGACCGCAGGACACCGGTATAGGCGTGTTTCCTTGACCTCTCCAAAGCTTTTGATCTTGTCTCATACGATGTGCTCTGGAGAAAGTTGGGGAACGCGGGTATACCAGTTGGGGTGCTCAATTTGCTTAGGTATTGGTATTCCCACCAAACAAATTTTGTGAGGTGGAATAATACGCTCTCTGAAGCATACACGTTGGAAAGCGGGGTGAGACAGGGAGGTTTGACGTCACCCAAGCTTTTCAACCTATACATAAATGACCACATCATCGAGCTCAGTAGCAAGTGTGTCGGTTGTTCGATAGATGGCGTCTACATGGTGCTGCTGAGCCCGACGGCGAGAGGTCTTGGAGAGCTGTTAAGGGTATGTGAGTCCTATGCTGCTGCACATAGTCTAATATACAATGTCCAAAAATCCGAATATATTATGGTCTTTAGGGCCGCCGGTGGTTGCCCTGAGTATTCTTATAATATTACCCTAAATGGCTTGTGCATAAACCGTGTCACGAAATTTAAATACCTGGGGCACTTAATTACCGAGGGTCTTGAAGATGATATGGACATTGAGAGGGAGCGCAGGGCTTTGGCGGTAAGAGGTAACATGCTGGCCCGCTGGTTTTCCCGCTGCTCTGAACAAGTAAAAATAACGTTGTTTAAAGCCTATTGTCACAGCTTTTATACGGGAAATCTGTGGGTCAAGCACACTAAAAATCGCTTGATGTCCTGCGCGTCCAGTATAACAAAATCTTTAGGATGATGTTGGGGCTGCCTCGCTTCTGTAGTACATCGGGGATGTTTGCGCTTTATCGAACTGATGGCTTTCATGCCGTCATTCGAAAGAAAACGGTTTCCCTGATCTGCAGAATGCGTGGCAGCTGCAACGGAATTCTGAAGACTGTTGCTGATAGGATCTCTTCTCCGATATGGGTGTCTTTTATGGGTAATTTGAATGTTTTAATTTTATCTTGTTGTATTTTGATTGTTTTAATTTTTATTTTATCGTAATTTAATTTTGAATGTTTTAATTATCTTATTTTAATTTTGTATGAATTAAATTTTATCTTTGATTCTGATTATTTTAGTAACTGATTATTTATTTGATTTTAATACTTGATGGTAACTTATTTTTGTTTTTGTAATAATTTATTTTATTTTATCTTGTAATACTAATTTTAATTTCACTGTATGGATCATGCTATCTGAAGTAAATGAATTTTATTTTATTTGTTACTCGAATTCATAAATTTCTAATTATTCACAAAAGCTGACAATCATTATACATACGCGGTGACTGATACGACATTGCATTTTATTATGTTGGCAACACTACGTTGACATAAATACAGTAAACACAAGGTGCGTAGGAGTTTTGACAGGTGTTTATGAGAGTCAGAGCAAGAAGAAGGTATACTATAATATGCACGCTTCGCCGCTCACCTGAATCATGTCGTGCACGTGCTGCATGTCGTGGCGCGAGGCGCGCCGCACGCTCACGTGCTCGCCATCCGCCGCCGTCGCCACCGCCGCCGCCTCTGTCGCACTCGCCATGCTAACTCCGCGAGGACGCGGGCCGTACTGGTACAGCTCGCACCGCGCCGCGTCCCGCTGCCCGCGCGCCGGCCGCCAGCCCGCCACGTGCCATCGCCAGCATTGCTATCGCTGTCATTATGTCATAATTATTGCACGACCAGTTGGGCTGAAAACGCGAATTTTCTCTATTCCTCGGAAATTGAAAACATTTCAAAATCAATAAATAAACCATTTTTTAACTTTTCTTGCCCTGCCTTCGAATATTTTGGTATTTCTCTGTTTTTAACAGGATTTTGGAAATTAAATCCTATTGATCCAAATTCAACTTCTATAAAAAGTTTAGCTGAGAGGTTTTCTTTTTGAGTTTAAAAAAAAACATAGTTTTTAAGAACTCTGTAGATGGCATTGAACTGACTACGTTACTAGTTGCCAAAGCCAAAACGCTTGGGAAAAAATACATTGTGTCACGTTACATACGCTCGTTGACTGACACTTTCGTTTGCTTAGCTTCCGAATTTAACCTAATGGCACTAATGGTTAAAGATGTAATCATCCAATGGAGAATTTCGTTAACGTTACTGATAAATAATTTATCAGTAACGTTTGTCACAACGCTTCAGAATGTCAATAGATGGCGTTGATCAGTCTTAGGAATATTTTTGAAGCGGCGTTCTTGTAAAATCCAATGAAAAAAGTATTTATTACGTATTATAATATAGGTCAATAGTACATTATGATATAAGTGCGGTAAGTTGAAAATTACAGCCGAGGCGATATTGCTAGCCCAAACCGTAGGCGAGGGCTACAAGAAAGCAGAGGCTGTAATTATCAAAGCGCACGTTTGTCATACGAAATTTTTATAAAATTTATTTGCGAAGAAATAAATAAAACTCGGAGTTTCCTAAACGAAAAAATCTTTAATCACTTGTTAAAGCAGTTATAAAAAATTGAACAATTTTTAAAATTGATTATTACGTTGCCAGTTGGCATCTTGAATGTTGTCAAGTTATTATTATAATATTTTATTTCCCAAAGTTAATTTTATTCAATTTATTAAAATGTTGACCACTTTTCAGACATAAAAACTCTTTGCTAAGATTCAAAAAAGTACCGTTCGTTTTAGACGGAGCATCTTGATAAACCGTTCGTTTTACATTACAATAACGCACAAGTACGTAATGAGATACAATACGATATTGAAATTGGTGAAATAAGAGACCCTTTACGAGCAAATTTGTTATAAAATCTTTTAGCAGGGCAAAAATAACTCTCCTAGACACATGTCAAACTCATTGTATAGTAAAATTTCTTTACTATTCATTGTTGTATATAAAGTGAGAACTGTAAAGAATCTTCTGTTCTGTTAAACATTTTTAACCTAAAAAGTCTACTGTTCTTTTGCATAACTGAACTGAACTACAAGTTTTTGCATGGTTTTTGCAATTGTTCTTCTGAGTGTTTTTTGCGTTACGTCTAAACTCCTGGTGCGTCGAGTCGAGCTAAGGTTCCTCCGTACTTCAGTTAAGGCTTTGAGGACGTGAAAAACGAGCCATTTCAGAGACAGAACTCTTAATTTTGTTTTATCGTGTTCGCATTGGCACTGAATTAATAACTTTACCTAAGCTAAATAATAATTATAAGCTAAATCTGTCAATGTCATTTTATATTCCAAAATAGTTTGACCTCATTGGTCAGATTGGGTCTAAGCTATGGACGCGCCATCTACAATCAGCCTTCCCCATTGTTTTGGCTTGCACTGGCAGCTCAATATCAGTCAGTGTTTCTATTTTATTATTCCCAAGATTGATCAGCGCCATCTAGTTCATTTATAAAAAGCACTGCAAAATTCCCTATTAAGGTGATGTGACGTTCCGTTCCTTGCAGTAACTTACCAAGTTCAACGCCATCTATCCAGCGACTAGGGAAGAGTTTTAAAAGAAAATCTCTCATTAGCCATTTAGATTGAGTAACAATTGATACTGAATACTCGACAAGAGTATGTGATATAAGGACCATCATACTGACCACAAGCACAACTAAAAAGGTTGAGATAAAAAAACATTTTTGCAAAAAAATAAAAGACTTGAAAAAAAACACCAAAATGTGCAAAATAACTTAACTTCCTGAATTTGGTGACTTTTGTTTGTTTCATTGACTTTTTTGCCACTGACTTCCAAAAATACAGCCGAATCGAGAGTCTCCTCCTTTTAAGAAGTCACTTAAAAAGACATGACACGTGTAAAAAACCGTTGAATCTGAATTATCTCATACAAGATATACCTCATGGATCTAAAAAAAAGGTTCTAGTAGTCCTTTTCTGTGCGGGACAACGAAGATAGTGTTTAAAACGAAGATAGTGTTTAAATATATGTAGTATATAGGTATATAGGGTACATAGGCACTGATAGAATAGTACATAAGCAGTAAAACTATTGAATTTAATAGCTTAGTTCATAGACTGATAGATTTTAGCATTTTGTTTTGTGTACATAGTAGGCTTAGCGTTCCGTTCGTATATAAGTTTATTATGTTATGTTTTTTGTTGATTTTATATTTTTGTATGATAGTTCCTGATACATAGATCTCAATAACACATAGTTTTATATAGGTTTACTAACACAAAGTTAGTAAAAAACGCGAATATTGTCACGCGGTTCTCATTACGGTAAAGTTTCTTCGTAGTTAAGCTACATTTGTAATATTTTCCCGCTTTTTTGCCTTAATTTGATTGGCTTTTAGTTTTTCCCGCGTTTTTTGGATTATTGTAAACGAATGTGATTGGTTAGTCACTTAAAAAATTACGTATAAAAAACGGGCCATTTTGGTCATTCGACACTTCACCTAGATCTTAGAATCCCCACCGTCCAGCAATTCATGAAACGTCTTGCAAAGCGTTTTTTCGACTCCTCTATTAAGCATAGGAACCCCCTGATCGCATCGGCCGCCCGATACGACCCATCGCGTATCAGCTCAGTCCGCCGTCCTCGGCACACTCTTGTCACCCCCGACGACGCTATTACCCTCTTACAGGAGAGTAGCAAAGACACCAGCACCGTACGTAGAAAATACAGATACAAACCGAAAACATACCGACCTCGCCGCCGAGGTCCGGCGCGTAATCCCCGTTCAATTCCCCCCCGACCCTTGCTAGAGCCAGCCCGCGATGCTGAGCCAGTAATTTCAAACGAGCCCCTAAATAATGACACTCAGATCCAGCCTGTCCCTTTGCTGCCCCCAGCGACGCCCTAAGCCGAGGTTCGTACCCCACAGGGGGTGCCCTTAGGCGTGGTCGCTTAGTTTTTAGTTATCATGCCCCTGGCTGGAGGCCTTAGTTTCAAGGCATCCACAGGTATAGTCTGGTTAAGCAGTAGCCAGTCTCTTCTAGACTGAACTGCGAGATGCCATTCCCAAAAAAAAAAAAAAAAAAAAAAAAAAAAAAAAAAAAAAAAAAAAAAGTCATTCGACACAGTCAGCAGCAAGCTACCTATAAGGAAAGCTCTCTCCCAATAAACCGAAGAAAGAAGCTCATCAGTGGTTTTACTCCTCACCAAACCCAGCAGTTTAAATGTGCTGCATTGCACATTTTCTTAGGTCCATTATGTTATACCATTAGATGTGATTTTTTTTCTAAACTTGCAATACTGAGGAAAGCACTAAAGTCATGAACATAGAAATAATATACAGATTTTATTTACATAATACTTCGTTTTTGTTATTTTAATAGTTAAATAACGCTCGAAGGTGTTTGTGGATCTATACTAGACTATTTTATAGAGAAAACTGTTTGTAAGTTTGTATGTAAGCGATCATATTTAGAACTGATCCCATTCCCGAGTGTCATAAGCTACATTTAAAACCTTCCCGTGGGTTAATTTCTACATAACGGGAGCGAAACCGCGAGCAAAAGCTAGTTTCATAATAAAGTGGTACTAACCTGCTTCTTGACAACTGGCATCTAGGTGCTGTGCACTGTACTAGTCGCTTGACTTGGCATCGGCCAATGCGTTGCAATTGTTGTTCCCTAGATGGCGCCACTCGTCTCTCACGTCACAATCTTGTTCATACCTTCTATCTTGCGTTCGGCTTTCAGTGTATCCGGGTGCAGCAGCGCTACAGCAGTATAAACACGTTATACACGGAGCGCCGGGCAATCTGACATCCACAACAATTCAACGCTCCTTGGTAAGACTTTCGAGCTTCTGACCACCCGACTGTCAAAAAAGTAAAACTAAAATTTTTAAAAACCTCCCGACACAAAAAATAAACTCTAAACACTAACAATAGTACATTGTTCACCGAGAGGAGAAAGTGACCGATTACCGTCGAGGGTGTCGTTTGAAGCCCGAGCCGTAGGCGAGGGCTTTAAAACACCCGAGATCGGGAATCGCACTTTCTCTCAAGTGATACATAGTGCTTTATACTACACCTACGAGGAAAATAAAAAACTAAATCTTTACTAATTGAAACTTATATTGAAATTGTTGCAGTTAGTGAAGCTTAATGTAACACTTTTTCCATTAATGTTTGTTTAAGATGTTTGCGACAATGTAGGAGGAATAACTGGCTGTGCTGTTGGCACTGCGCTCGTAGAAGGCTGTCAATCAGTATTTTTGCTGTTTCCTTCAACTGCGGCGGAGTTAAAAAATCTTCATCATCACTATCACTACTTATCATTTTGATAGTTTTATTTTACTTTCTACGAAAACTGAATCCTCAAACAACACACAAATTGAAAATGGCGCCAATGGCGTCTGCAATTTTCACATGTTCTTTTTTCAAATTGTTTATCCTGCCGCCGCAGGGTCGCACTGCCAGCCCGACACCATCCAACACACAGCTAGTGGCCAGTGTCATTTTGCGAACTTGGAGATAAAAACTCACTGTAAAAACTTTTTGGCTTTTGATATTTAGGTTACCGGCGCATAGTCTTACCCAAAATTAAAAAAAGAAAAACCACGTAAGATATGGATTTTCATACACTTTTCTCTCCCGCTCAGATGCGTTTTCTCCCCGCATATTTGTTCGATATGCAATGACTTACTTTCTACCGTAAATTTGATAAAGTATCGAGTTACTTTCCAAGCAGGTGTAGTATCAATAATATTTTAAACCTATTTCAATTACTATCGTCATATATCGACGTTTTTCGCTACAAAGGGCGTTACTCCAAATACCAGTTTTGGCTATGAGTATAATAGCAAAAAAAAAAAAACTTTCTTGAAAATCTCTTTTGTTTTCATACTTATAAAATTGAGTTCTAGAATGAAAGTTCTTAAATTTTAGCAGTCTTTTGCCTCATTTAATTACCTACAATTATGTACGAAAGTTATTAACGAAGTTAGCATGAAGTTACACCCCTGAAAATGTAAAAAAAAATGTAAATACAACCCATAATTAAATGGCTTGGCAAAAAACGACTGCAGTAAAAACGAGTTAGGCACACACAAGGGTAATTTATATAGTTGTAAAGACCATGTTTTTTTACAAAATATGTAGAAAAACCCTGAAATTAATACTAATGCAATGACTCTATAAGCAATTTCATTAACAAGGATGGATTTCATTTAATTAATAAGGATGGGTTGTAGGTAATTTTAATATAAATAGACATTCGTTGTGTAAAAATGAAATAAGTAAACGGTTTTAAAAATCAAAACATATTTATTGTTAAATGGTAATATCAATGCTATGGACATATTTGTATCAAATTTCAAGTTACAGGTGCCGTGAAGCAAGTTGGGCTCTGGTTAACATAATTATTTCACTCACTAACACATAATTTCAATTATTCAGACATCATTTATATCATGGGTTTCAAGAGGGTAGCTAAAAAAGGGAAGTACTCGAAAAAAACATCGAATGCACAAATTCTCAGTCACTTACGTTTTCAGTCTACACTAAATGTTTTTGTGAACCACTCACGTTTTTAACCATTTTGTTGGGGTCCTGTGTTAGTTTTGATCACTATGCCTGGTTCTCGCTGACATATGGACATGGAAACCGATGCAAGAGCAGTATCTTGACTTCAAGCGGGACAGTCTCAGAGATCGGTGGCTATATACCTCGGTGTATCGCGATGAGCGATCCGAAACGTTGGGGAACGGTATCAGGAGACCGGAAATGTAGCTAGGAGACCTAGCACAGAACACAACAACAGTTAGGGCTACGACTGCCCAGGAAGACCGATACCTAAGGTTAAACGCACGTCGGGAGAGTACTGTAACCGCTCGGACCTTATGAACTCGACTATGCCAATCCACTGGAACGAGAATCAGCGATCAAACCATTCAGAATCGGGTTCACGAAGATGGACAACGCTCCAGTGTACGTGCTATTCGTCTGAAACTGACGAGGGCCCATCGTGCAGCACGCTTAAGGTACGCCCGGGAACATTTGGAATGGACCATGGATAACTGGAGGAATGTGCTTTTTACGGACGAGTGTAGAGTAAAGTTTTACGGTGACGACAGACGGATCCGCGTGTGGAGAAGAGAAGGGGAACTTTTTTCTGAACCATGCGTCCATGGACCAGACCGGTTTGGAGGTCTCAGTGTTATGGTATGGGGGGGAATTTGCTTACACGGCAAAACAGAGCTGGTAATTCGAATGAAGGTACCGTAACCGCCGCCAGTTACATCGACTAAGTAATCCAGCAACATGTCATCCCATTTTCAGAGAGAGTGGGCAATAACTTTGTCTTTATGCATGACAATGCTGGCGCACACACAGCCCGCACTACACAAAGAGCACTCTCTGAAGCCAGTATCACCGTTTTGGCTTTTGCCATGGCCAGCCATGAGTCCCGACCTCAACCCCATCGAACATTTATGAGATCAGCTCAAAAGTCGTCTGAAAGAACATTACAGTGATTGAACGGATTGAATTTGCGGATGTTAACACCATATTCATTTTACAGAAAAGAGCTGTTCGAGCCATTTATAATCTTGGTCCAAGGGTTTCTCTCAGAGAAAAATTTAAAGAAATAAATGTTCTGACTGTACCCTCTCAATATATATTCGAAAATCTTATGTATGTTCATAAAAACATATCAAACTTTGTAAAAATGTGTGATATTCACAGCATAAATACTAGGAATAAACACAATTTAGCTGTACATGCTACTCGTCTCCACAGAGTAAGCAACTCGTACATGGGTCAATGTAATGGGTTTTGACACTGAAATTATTGCCTCAAATATTGTATTATTATTTATTTTTCGTATTTCTTTTTTTGATGATGACATTTTCATTGACATGATGACATGCCTAACTCATTGACATGATAATAATATTAATTCAGTCAGATGTAATTTTTGTTTGTAAATGTGAGTATCATGTACGCTAACGACTCAATATTTATTACGTGACACCAGACTGTCTTACGGGTTTGAGTACTTTGTAAGTGGCCTACTCAAATATTCTGCAGATCTGGTAGTGTCGTGTGACAGGTCGTTGAGCTCCCTAAAATGTGGTTTGAGCTACACGATGACTGATGCATGCGTGCCGTCTGTCGGGATAGGTCAACTCAAACCTGCTATGGCTCTCTCCTCAAAATACCATACCAGACAATGCCTACATGATCACACTCACATTGATATAATTTCAAATAATAGTGTCTGGACTTTAAAAGAGACCACGACCCCTGAGTTTGTTTCGGTATTTCTTCTCAGGGTAGTCAGTTAGGAAATGCCGGCGCAAAGTTCTCTTAAAACAATATATTGACGTGTAAAAGTGATTTAATATCCTATTTGCAAAATAAATCATTTCATTTCATTTCGAACAGCCAGCAGGAGCTCATTAACGCCCTGAAAGTCTTTTGGGATTGAAAGTGTCCCAGATAGGCTCTGAGATTGCATACGGAGCAGAGGAGGACTCACTCGTTATTGAAAAATTACATGCACCTTATTTTTTTCCAGAATAGTTTTTTACTCAACTTATCACTATTTGTATTAAAATTACCTGCAACCCATCCTTATTAATCAAATTTATCCTGTCTTATTAATAATAAAATGCTTATAGAGTCATTGCATTAGTATTAATTTCAGGGTTTTTCTACATATTTTGCAAAAAAATCATGGTCTTTACAACCATATAAATTACCCTTGTATGTGCATAACTGGTTTTTACTGCAGTCGTTTGTTGCCAAGCCATTTAATTATGGGTTGTATTTAATTTTTTTTTACATTTTCAGGGGTGTAACTCCATGTTAACTTCGATAATAGCTTTCGTACATAATTGTAATGAAATGAGGCAAAAGACTGCCAAAATTTAAAAACTTTCATCCAAGAACTCAATTTCGAAAAAGAGATGTTAAGAAAGTGTTGGGTAGTTAAAACCGCGTCGATATATATTATCGACGCTTTCCGCTACAAAGGGCGTAAAGACCATTTTGGCCAAATTTACTTTTTAATGCAGTCTTACTTAGTTTTTCATACTCTTTCTACCTGCATATTTAAAATTGCGTTACGGTGAAAAAATGGTTTTTACTACCCAACACTTTCTTAACGCTAAACATCTCTTTTTCGACAAACCAAATCGTAAAATACATGTGGGAATGTACAGGTGGGTTAAGTGGCAACACTGATTGAATGAGGTAATGTAAGATGATGGAGTGACAACATTGTATGTCAAGGAAGGATGCGCAGAGAGCATTATTATAAGCACGACGGACGACGAATAAGAAAGATGGAAGATATTTAAGAAAGTAACGTTTGCTTGCTGTATCATTTTGGAATCCCACAACACATTCTACATTTTGGGGGCTCGTCCGGGATTGCGAAATAAAATTAAACGTTTCTGCGTAGCGGGTTCGAAAAAACAACCACGATGACGTCGGCAGCAGAACAAATGAAGATGGATGCTGCAACAGGCTCCATGCTTCAAATGAGCGTGGACCTGGTACCAAAGTTTAACGGCCAAGACAAAACGTATCCAGTGGCGCGGTGGATACAAGATGTAGAAGATAACGGTGAAATCTGTGGTTGGACACCATTGCAACGACTGCTAATGGCAAGAAGATCTCTGTCAGGCACCGCAAAGCTTTGGATTCAAGCTGAACGCCCTCACAAAACATGGGAAGAACTCAAAGCGGCCCTGAGTAAAGAGTTCCCTGACACGGTCGACATCAAAGCAATACACGAGCTTATGAGCCAGCGAAAGAAAGGACGTGACGAGAGTTGCATCGACTATATGATGGTCATGAAGGAATTGGGGAAAAGAGGAAAGATACCCGATTACGTGGCCATTAAATACATCGTTGATGGCATAGTCGACCACGAGACGAATAAAATCATGCTATACGGTGTAACTACGTATCCTGATTTTAAAGAGAAGCTTAAAATCTACGAGACTGTGAAAGAAAAGACGAAACTGGAATATTCTAGAAATTCCTACAGAAACGAAAAACGCGGCGTCATACGTCTCGAAAAAACGTTGAAAAGATGCTGTAACTGTGGTGACGGCGATCATGTGTCGGAAGACTGTCCGCAGAAGGCACAAGGACCAAAGTGCTTTAACTGCAACGAATATGGTCATATTGCACCGAAGTGCCCGCATAAAAAAAACATGGCTGTAGGCGGCCGTAAGGAAGATTCAAATTGGAGTTCAACAAGATGGCGTAGTTCCAGCACTTCTGGCGAAAGAAAAGACCACAACGGCGCATCGACAAGTGGGAACGGGAGCGGCGAACGTGTGAGCAAGCAAGCAATGTTCGGCCAATCACCGTCCAACAACGCGGATTATACGTTACACTCACAGAATGACAAGATGACAGATGACGGCAAAGATTTAAAAACTCAAATTCAAAATGAGTATGACAGTTACGATGTAAACAAACAATGGCGACGGGAAAAACCTTTAAAGATCGTAGAATTATGTGGAAAAACGACAAATGCGCTTATTGATTCAGGTAGCGATGTGAACTTGGTGTCTTCTGAGTTTTGTGCTAATGTCAGTAAAGTGATGAACAAAAATATAACTCTGTCTGGACTTGGTTTCGCCAAAGTGGAGTCACTAGGTTGTATAACAACAAATGTTGTGATCGACAGTACGAAATACGACGATGTGTTATTCTACGTGGTGTCTAAAGACTGTATGCCTTTTGATGTAATCATAGGTCACGATTTTCTTAAAAATGTTTTAACGGTTATGTATGGAAGTTTGGTATGGATGAGACCAATAGGTGAAGATTGGTTAGGCAGATTGAATTGTTTTCCCTGTGTTTCAGATAGTATAGGTTATATTGGCAGCGAACAACTGAAGAGCCAAGTGGTAACTTTGGTTAAAAATTACCATCCTAATCAAACAAAGGATATTCCCATACAACTGAAGAAAGTTCTCAAGGATGATGTTCCAGTTGCTCAAAGACCACGTCGAATTTCATTCGTGGAGCAAGAAGAGGTTGACAGACAGGTAGTGGACTGGTTAGACCAAGGAATCGTTAGGGTAAGCTATTCAGAATATGCTAGTCCGTTGGTCCTGGTACGGAAGAAAGATGGTACCACCCGCATTTGTGTAGATTATAGACGGCTAAATGAAAATATAGTGAAAGATGAATTCCCACTTCCGTTGATAGAAGACTACATTGATAGGCTAGCAGGTGCTAAGGTTTTCAGTGTTTTTGACCTGAAAAATGGGTTTTTTCATCTTAAGGTTGATGAAGGCAGTGTAAAATACACATCTTTTGTTACACACAATGGCTAATACGAGTTCTTGAGAGCACCATTTGGTCTGTCTGTGTGTCCTAAGTACTTCATGCGTTTTATCTCTTATGTTTTTAGAGATCTGATAGAGAAATAAAAGTGTTGAATATAATAAAGGAGATAAAGTAGCAATAAGAAGAACACAATTTGGAACAGGGTTGAAAATTCAACCAAAGTATTTTGGCCCATACACAGTTACCAAAGTGAAAGGAAAAGATCGTTATGATGTAGAGAAGTGTGATAGTAGCAGTGAAGGTCCAAATAAGACATCAACTGCGGCCGACAGTATGAAGTTGTGGCCAACATGATATTATGACAGGTTTACTGTGTTATGGTGTGAAGTGTAAGGAATGTATGCATGATGATGAATGAATAATTTAAAAGAGACACTTTACAATTAAGTTCTTTGTTTTAAATGTTAGCTGTTTATGTGCTGGTCTAATCTATCTTATTTATTGAAAATAAATACATAAATTCATTTTTTATAAATTCATTTATTTTCTCTTATGCATAAACAGTACAAAGTCAATTTTCACTACAAAGAGACTGGTGTCTGTTTTAGGTAAAACCTGTATTACAGATCACCAGGCTGACCCTCCGTCGGACTTTTATCTTATGACATTTAACTGCATGCAATTTTCATACAAGATGAATTTAACATAAGTAATTAAGTAAATTAAAATTAGCAAATAAATTAACAATTTTATATTCAATTAATTAATTCAAAGATTAATAAGGTAAATATTTCAAAATAAATAAAAGTAGAAGTAAAAGTAGACATTTGAGATGACAAGAATGGGTTATATTTGGTTTGGTGGAGCGTGTGTGTAGGTGTGTGTGTGTGTGTCAGTGAGAGTGTGAGAGAAATGATTCTTCGCATAATAATCAAATAGTGTGAAGAACAACTCGTGTATGAGTAGTATATCGTTCCATGTATTAGTTCAGGGGTTTCAACAAACGTTCTGTTGCACTGTAGTCAATGCCTTGAAGCCACGAGAACACTTTCATTTTGCACTCTACCCTGGAAAGAGGATAGATGATCAATGTTTTGTTCATATTATTATATAAATACGAACCCAGAAAACCATAAAAATTATGTGCCAGACTGGTCCTATATTGCGTTGTCGCACAGACAGTTGTTTTTCTCCTTTTCCCTGAAAATGTTTTTGGGTCGTACGGAAGTTCAGCATGCTTCTTTGTAACAGTCACTAAAATAAAAAGTTGCCGAACAGTCAGTACCTTACAGCGTTTATACAAGTCCACTGTAGGATAGCGCATGGGAAGAAAAGAACTCACTTTCAATATGGCTCTTTGAGCTCTCTCCAACTTTAACAGGAGCGTTTTAGCGGCCCCACCCCAGGAAGTTATACAATAGGACAGTAAAGACTGACACAAAGCGAGATAAACTGATTTGATTACAGAGGTGTCAGCAATGTGTCGAAGAGATTTAAATATATAAATAAGTTTACGAATCCTGGAAACCAAGGCCTCGATGTGTTGTTGGAAATTTAGTCGGTTATCAATTACAACGCCCAGATACTTAATTCGTTACAGTTCGTTTTTGACAAACGTGGACATCCACAAGAGCTGTTGTTCAATGGAAGGCTACAATTGTGTGAGATAATTGTGAGGTTTGGTCCGTCTTGTTTCCTGATTGTGTAGGTCATGAACTTTGTTTTATCTACATTTAGTGTGAGGATGTTGTCATTGAGCCATTTAGAAACTTTATTGAATCCATTTTGGGCGTGCGTATAAACTTCTTCCCAAGTGTCACCATGGAAAAGCAATGCAGTATCATCGGCGAATGTAATCACTCTCCCATCAGTTTGAAAGTATCTATTACTGTGTGTGTAACAAACAACAACGTTACAACGTTTATATAAAATCACGCTACAATCAATAGGAGCAGAGCATCAATGAAAAATGTTGCAAAAAAAGGAAAAAAATATTCTTTTTGAGATCTTTCGTTGCGTGCGCTGCGTAAACGGTTAAAGTTACGCAAGAATCGTGTATGACGGAAAAAATTCTATAAAAATCCGCGATAGCTTTATTATGTCTATCTTTTAAGGGTGTCTCACACTCTCTCTAACCATCTCTCTGTCTCTCTTATATAACGCAGACGAAGTTGCGCGGGTCAGCTAGTAACTTATATTATTTTAATGTGTTATAACTTTTAAGTTGTCTAAATGGTGTGTGTTTGGTTGTTAGAGTAATGAGTGTAAGTAAGCGAGTAATGTGTGTTCAGTGTAGCGAGTAATGAGTGGATGTAAGCAGAGCAATGCATGACTGAGGACAGTCATGAAAGTCAGAATGTGGGAATGTAAGGTGGGTTAAGTGGCAACACTGATCGAATGAGGTAATGTAAGATGATGGAGTGACAACACTGTATGTCAAGGAAGGATGCGCAGAGAGCATTATTATAAGCACGACGGACGACGAATAAGAAAGATGGAAGACGTAAGATTTTTAGAAGATTATATTATTTATGAAAGTAACGTTTGCTTGCTGTTTCATTTTGGAATCCCACAACACATACTACATACATTTCCTTTACATTACGACAACAAACTTGCTGTATCTACAAACAAAACATATTTTTCTGATCACACATGATCCACTGGTCCTCTCATATATTAAAGGCTATGAGATTCCATTTTCAAGGCCTGTTTTCCAAAGAGAAATCCCTCTTTCTAGACCATGTTCTAGTGAAGAAGAATCTCATTATAAGACAGCTATAAATGAACTTTTATTAATTGGTGCCATTTCTAAATGTCATCCTTGCGAAGGGCAGTTCGTATCTAAAACTTTTTTAGTACCCAAACCGAGCGGTGAAATGAGATTTATTCTTAACCTGAAAAGTTTAAATAAGTTCATTGATACCAAACATTTCAAAATTGAAGATTTGCGTACTTCACTTAAGTTAATTTCCAAAGATTACTTCATGGCAAAACTCGACCTGAAAAATGCATATTTTATGTTAAAATTCATGCTGATAGTAGAAAATATCTACGTTTTATATGGAATGATCAACTTTTTCAGTTTAATTGTTTACCTTTCGGTCTTAGTACTTCACCATTTGTTTTTACAAAGATTTTAAAACCTGTAGCCAAACCGTTCCGCTCTGCAGGCTATCTGTCGACCGTGTACTTAGACGATTGGTTTCTAACAGCATCAACTTACGAAAAATGCTTAGAAAATGTTTCACAGACTAGGATGTTACTAACATCTCTAGGCTTTATCATAAATGATTTAAAAGTAGCCCAATACCAAGCAAATGTTGCTTGTTTTTTGGTTATAACATTGACTCAAAAAAAATTCATGTCAATCTACCTGCCGAAAAAGTAGATCGTATCAAAAAACAAGTAGCTTAGTTTTTTTCCTTGAAAAGATGCAAAATAAGAGAATTTGCAAGTTTTGTTGGTTTACTGGTAATCAGCATGTCCGGCCATTAAATATGGATGGCTTTATACAAAATTATTTGAACGTATTAAGTATCTTAACTTGCAACAGGATGATAACTACGATAGATTCATGAACATTCCAAAGTCCATACTACCAGACCTTAGCTGGTGGAAACAAGCCGTACCGAATTCTGTTAACAAGATAAAACTTGACAGCTACGATTTAGACATTTTTTCAGATGCCTCAAACACGGGTTGGGGGTAGCCTGTGGAGAACAGAGAGCTAGCGGTCCGTGGAACGACCAGGAACGTGCTATGCACATCAATTATTTAGAAAGTTTAGCAGCTTATTTTGGCTTAGCGGTAGACAAGTCTTTAGAGAATGTTTTCTCTAAAGACTTGTCTAACCGTCAAATTCTATTGAGAATCGATAACACGACCGCTATCTCATATTTAAACCGCATGGGAGGTCTCCAGTACCCACACCTTACGGAGGTTACAAAAGCATTGTGGCAATGGTGTGAGAAGCGTCACTTGTATGTTTATGCTTCATATATTTGGTCTGTGGATAACATAGAAGCTGACGCAGAATCCAGGCGGATTCATCCAGACATTGAATGGGAGTTGTCTAGTGATGATTTTGCAAATAATTTAGGTAAATTCGGCTCCCCTTCTTTTTTTTTTTTTTTAGGATTGGAAATCATCAAATGACTTCTTCCGCTCTGGGCGGAGCAGGAGGGAGTGTCAGACTTTTACTG
Organism: Xestia rhomboidea; assembly: GCA_963853795.1. Classification (NCBI taxonomy): domain Eukaryota; kingdom Metazoa; phylum Arthropoda; class Insecta; order Lepidoptera; family Noctuidae; genus Xestia; species Xestia rhomboidea. Next base: position 294,736 of record OY970758.1, read on the forward strand.
ACTAAAACCCATCCATGTTCCTTCATCGCCCTTTGTGTTCCGGGGCCACGGTATCTCTTTCGAATAGTCCCGCAGCCCCAGCAGGCTTCGGCCCTTGCGGACCCCTTCAATGTTGCTGACTCTCTTTGAGGCGCGCGTGGAACACAAACGCGCCGTCGACACGGCCTGTCGTCGTGAGACGGACAGACGGCGAGCTAGCCCATAGCTCCCGTCCACAGGCTCGCGCCTACGGTGGCCGGAAGCCACCACGTGGCCCCCGACGCCCGGGGCGTCTCCCGCGGTGGCCGGGACGTGAGGATCTCTCCCTGTCCTGTTCCGCCACCTCCTTCGCTCACATGACTGCTTCGCAGAAGGAGGTGACGGCGTCCCATTCCGTCTCGCACCGGACCATGGATTGAACCAAGGCCGGGAGCGAGAGGTCGCCGCCGCCGATCGCCGTTACGAGGACACGTGCTCCGCCCAAGCGGGGCACACCTCCACCGTGTGCTCCACCGTGTCCTCCGGTCGATCCTCACAATGGTGACACCCGGGCGTCTTGAAGTTCCACCGGCTGTCGAGGACAAGTCCATGAAAGCACATGGCCTCGGACTTGTGCAATGCCACCTCGAGACCCAGTTGCCGGATCCTCTCAACGACTATCGCAACCCCGCGTGTCATTACTTCGGCCGCCGCCTCGTGCGACCCCCCCGTGCCAGCACCAGCGTGTCGTCCGCATAGCAGACCACGCTGACGCCGCTAGGGAGGTCGGTGCGCAGCACCCAGTCATAACCGATGTTCCACAAGGATGGGCCTAGAACCGATCCCTGCGGAACACCGCACGACATCTCTCGCCGGTTCCAGTCTCCACTGCGACCGGGGTAGATGACGTACCTGTCCGCCAGGTAGTCCCCGACCACACGACGGAGGTAGGTCGGCACCCTCCATGATGGCGTCCACCGTAGAGCGCCCCTTGCGGAAACCATACTGGTGTTCCGCAAGGTCGGCCCCGTCCCCGCAAGGTGCTCGGCGAGGCGGTTTGCAACTACTCTTTCAAAGAGCTTGGCCACCTCGTCGAGCAGCACCACGGGCCGGTAGGCGGACGGAGAGTCCGCCGCGCGCCCCGGCTTCCGAATGAGGACCAGCTTCCCCGTCTTCCAACGAAGCGGGAACTGGCCTCTCTCCAAACATGCGCTAAAGAGCCCTTCTAGTCGGGGCCCGAGAGCCTCCGAGGCCAGGACCCAGGCTTTGCCAGGCAAGCCGTCGGGTCCCGGGGTGGTATTTTTGGCACCCAACCTTCGTACTGCCACTCTCTCTCAGGTCTACCCCGGTCACTTCAGGAGCGTCGTCGTCGTCGCTTTGGTGGTCCGCTTCCGGCACCGCAGCCGGCGGAGCCATAGGCGGGGGCGGGTGTTCCCCTCGCGAGGGGAACAGAGCGCTCACCACGTCCTCCACGAGCTGAGGCCGGAGACTCTGCGTCAGCGGGGGAGCCCAGGTGCGGAGTTTATCCCGCACCATCTTGTAAGGGCGCCCCCACGGATCTCTGTCGAGAGCCCCCAGCATCTCCTCGCGGGCCAGATCCCTGGCCCGCAGGACAGCCTCGCGGAGGGCGGTATTCGCCGCTCTGTAGCCCTCATATAGCTCCGCCTCAATGGCTGCCGCATTCGGTGGGCGAATGCGGAGCCTGCGGTGCCTGGCGTGCAGGTGTCGCGCAGCCACGCCTCCCGTAAAGACGTCAGCTCACGCGACCACCAGTAAAATTCGGCTCCCCTCACATTGATCTCTTTGCAAGTAGAATAAACAAAAGTGTGATATATACATTTCTTGGCACCGTAATCCAGAGGCTTACACTGTTAATGCCTTTACTAACTTAACTTTTCTACTTTTATGCGTTCCCCCCGTTTTCAGTAATTCTTAAGGTGTTACGAAAAATAATAACGGATAAAGCGAAGGGTATCGTAGTTGTGCCACTGTGGCCTACTCAGTCGTGGTATCCTATATTTAGAAGTTTAATCTCATCGCAGACCCTAACTTTTAGACCTAACGGAAAAATCATTAATACCACCACTCATTCCAGCAATCGCAAGATGCACACCCAGATTACCCTAGTTGCCGCAGTGTTATCAGGTCAGCGTTCCTGAGAAAGAAAACTCCTGCATCAGCGATAGATTTAATGGTTGCGTCTCTCTCATTAAATTCTATAAAACAATATAATGTTTATTTTAAAAAATGGTACATGTATTGCTATCAAAATAATGTTGATTTGTATGATGCATCAATTTCTGATGTCATAAAATTTTTAACGTGTTTGTACAACACAGGAGCTCAATACGGAACTCTCAATACTTGTCGCTCTGCTCTTGCTCTGATCATAGGAGATTATGTTGGATCCGATCAAAACATAAAACGTTTTTTCAAAGGCATATTTAGGTCACGTCCTCCTGTGCCTAAGTATGATACAACGTGGGACCCATCCATAGTATTAACATTTTTAGAGTGATGCTTTCCACATTATAGCTTAACACTTGAGGTTTTATCAAAAAAACTTGTTACTCTGCTAGCTTTAATAACCGCTCACAGGGTGCAAACATTTTCAAAAATTAATATAGACAATATAACGATTTCAACATCTAGTATTTCTATTAAAATAACAGAATTAATCAAAACCTCACGTGTCGGTTGCCCACAGACCGTTTTAGTATTACCTTTTTTTCGATGAAAAACCGCAAATATGCCCTGGAAAAACGTTGCAATACTATTTAAGTCGAACAGAACCCTTGCGTGGGAACATTAGAAATCTGTTCATAGGACTCAAAAGACCGCATCGTGGCGTATCCAGCCAAACATTGAGCCGCTGGATCCGCAGCACGCTGAGCGATAGTGGCATGCCAGCGGCGGCGTTCTCGGCGCACAACACGCGACACGCCGCTACCTCACTAGCACACCGCCTTGGTGACGTTATCAGAAAGTCTGCTGCTGCTGGAGTGCCGCTTCTGATACGTTCTTTAAGTTCTATAATAGACCATTGCAGACTGTTGAATCTAGCATCAGATCGTTGGCCTGTACAATAATTAACAATTATAATAAGGAGGTTTAAGCATTTGATTACTATTTTTTTGTGTTTCTAAATAAAGGTCTGATTAAAATTAAAATTAAAAATGGCATTTTTATATTTTTAGCCACAGCTTTCAATAGGTACCGAAGATCTCTAAAGGTCTACAAGTGTTTGTATTTTTGCTAATACCGAGGACGAAGCCGAAGTATAATTAGTGATTAAACGAATTTACCTGTAAGTGAAGTTCTATCATAATTATACGAAGGCTTCGTCCGAAGGTATTAGCAAACATATAAACACTTGTAGTAAAGTACAGAGATCGTCAAAAATCGCACTATATCGCATTTTCTTTGCCTTTATATGAGTAGATACGTTAATGCACTTGTGCACAAAATTCGATTTTGTGCAGCCTATATCCTGCACAGATAAGTGCAGTCTTTCAGAGCATGAGAAGTGAAAAAAATATATAAACGCGTCGAATTGAGAACCTTCTACTTGCATTGTTTTGTCGGTAAAAAGCCAAACCTGAGGCATCTGACACAGGCGAGGGTCATTCTTTCACGGAAAATCTTAACACCGCGATTCATAAAATGAACAACGCCATCTATCGATTACGAAGTTAAACTGCTGAAATATAATGCATGGATCTATGTAGATTTTCAAAACAGCGCCATTTAGACTAATCTAGAGTACCTTTTGATATCATTACTTTTTTGTAAAACCGGTGAGTCTATTTAAAAGTTATCTTGTGATTCACATTTTTATTTATTTATACCATTTTGGTACAATAGATGTCGCTGCATGTATCTTACATTTGATGATAAGTTCTTCTTGAACACTTTCAATTCATATATCATTTGATAGCAAGCACCGATTACAATGAAACAAAAACTAAAACCTTGTCTAAGTGATGCACAATATTTGTGCATTGAGTCTAACCACATTGGTTTTATAATTAACACGTGATGCTGTAACAAAAGACCCTGCACAGACACACAGACATACAGACAAAAATTCTAAAAATGGTAGAAAAGGGTTCTGTTATTGATCCTTTTATACCCCTACTATTTTTTTTCTAAATATTTTCAATGTACAGAAACGCCACGTCTACAGATTTATAATATGTATAGACTATTGGATTGATATTGTATTTTATGACCCCGTATAACTTTTTACAGAAAAGTCAGATTTGAATGATTCTTCTTTTATTGGAGACTGTATATCTCAAAATTGGTCCCATTTAAAATTAATAAGTTAGTCCACCGCTGAGAGTTGAAAAACAGGGGTAGATTGATTTTTTCTACAAAATTTTCAATTGTGAACCTATTCTTTTTCCTTTTGCCACACGTATGAAGTTCTGATGACAATACAACATATAATAGAGATCTGGCTTTTATCTGTTGATTCATCTGCTCATTTCATGCACCTTGATGAGAACATTAGCTAAAGTATGACTGTATGACTGTGACAGCTATAGTGTGTACTCATTTCAGGCACCTTAATTAAATTAAATTTAATAAAAAATATTTATTATTTTTCTTTGTGTTCGTTCGTTGTGTTCGTGATTCACGACTTTCATTTTCTCGTTAAAAAGTTTTTATCTCAATCTGATTGCAATAATATCGTCAAATTTCTTTCTTAGCTTTTTACACGACTGCCCAAAAAAAGAAGTGTTATGTTTTCAGGGTTCATGTAGGTATGTATGTAGGTATGAGTATGTTTGTGAGTTTCTTTATTCCACCATAACTTCTAAACGCCTAAACCGATTTCGATGTACGTGGTATCGTTAGAATCCTTGTATTACCCCGGGTAACAAGGCTAGTGAAAAAAAATATGGGTACTGCAATATGGGTATCAAATTAAAGGGCTAATCATGAGGATTTTAAAATGTTATATCAAGACCATATTGCTGGAGTGCTGGAGTGCTGGAGTGGAGACCACGGACCCGGACGGGATGGAGGTATGTGGAAAGACAACCGCCTAGGTGGATAGACGGTCTCATTAAAGTGGCCGGAAAAAACTGGATAGTTTAAGTAAAGGCATGACATAAAACCACCAAAAGTGGAGAGATTTGAGCTTACATTCAAGAGACCTAAATTCAGCATTGGGTAGCCAAAGGTTGAAGAAGAGAGAAGAGTAAGTATAATAAGTCTGTTACAAAAACCAATCAGGTTCTTGTAACCTAACAGACAGAAGGGTTGCTCGTGGAGTTTAAAACAGTAGGAAGCGGCGAAGGGGGGAAGGGGGGATTTCATAGAACGAAACTGGCGCCGTTCATCTTGTGCAGTGCTGACCTTCCTACGTTGAGCCTAAGCCTCAAACTCAAACTCAAACTCAAATCATTTATTTCAATTAGACCATTACGGCACTTTTGAATGTCGAAAATACAAAAAAAGCAAAGCTACAGTCACAGCCACAAGGCATAATAACTTGAGAAAGTACTGTAGTTGCCCATTCCCTAACGTAGATCTCTATGGAGAAGAACGGGCAAGAAACTCCATGGACACTCTTTTAAATCAAAATATTGTTACAAAATCTTGGTTACATCATTCATGTTGAGATTATACGTATATGTGAGAACGATGTAGAAAGACGTGCACATTAAGAGCGTCCAGAGTAAAATGATAAATCAAAAATTAAAAAAAAAAAGTAATTAAAATGAACGAACCGTGGCAGCCAAGAGATGACCAGTCCCAACTGAGAGCGCCCGTTCACGAACATGACGCATGTATCGGCACCATTCAACTCGACCATATTTAAGGGAACTAAGTGACCCGACACACCCGCCACCATCAGCGAGACATTTGAGTGAGCATGACATCCTCTCGTAGCCACCAAGGCATATTCAAGTCAATGAAAGATAACTAAATGTAAGTGGCGGCTGAACAGTACAAAGTACTCACACATGTGCTTTGCAATTATATAATACTAAAAACTGGAATCTATACAATGCAAGTAGGTATATTTTTACAATCTTCTGCAGCTTCCACAATACATTAACATGGGAATCAATTCTTCTTCTTCTTTGCGTGTCGATAGACTCAAATAATGCCCGACCAGTACAATCAATTAGTTTGCAACTATGGTTGTGGAGCAGGACCAGCATTTAGCCAAGCATTTTTATCATCAATGTAATCCCCCAACTTATAATATGCTTGCCTACATAGTGTGCGTTTTATACAAGATTTAAATTTCGTCTCATTCAGTTGAAGAATGTGGGGAGGTATTTTATTGTAACATTTCAAACAGTACCCCATGAAAGATGAATCTACTTTAGCAAGCCTGAAACCTGGCTGAACTAGTTGATCCCTATTTCTAGTGTTATAGTGGTGTCTGTCACCTCTTTTACTGAATAAATGCAGATTTTTCCTAACGTACATGATGTTTTCATAGACGTATTGACAAGGTACTGTCATGATATTAATTTCCTTAAACAGTTCTCGTAGAGAATCGCGTCTACGTAATTCATATATGGCTCTGATGGCTCTTTTCTGCAGAATAAATATAGACTCGATGTCTGCAGCCCGTCCCCATAGTAAAATACCGTATGACATAATACTATGAAAATAACTAAAATAGACTAGCCTCGCGGTATCAATATCAGTAAATTGACGGATTTTTCTAACAGCATATGCAGCTGAACTCAGCCGTCCTGCAAGAGATGTTAAATGAGGACCCCATTGTAACCTTGAGTCGAGCGTGATTCCCAAGAAAACCGTTTTATCGACAAATTCTAGTTTCTCTTGATTCAATATTATGTCACAATCATTACTTTTGACATTTGGAAGAGCAAATCTAATGCACTTAGTTTTTTTCCCATTTAGTACTAAATTATTAGCTGTAAACCGATTATGGACCTGCAGTAGGGCGTTATTTACGTCGTCAAGATCAGTGGCACGTCTGTTTATCCTAAATATTAAAGAAGTATCGTCAGCAAACAACACCATATGCGGATGGTTGTTAAATAAACGGGGTAGGTCATTAATATATACTAAAAAGAGGAAGGGACCCAATATCGAACCTTGTGGTACACCCATTTTTACTTTTAAACCCATTGAATTGACACCATTTATTTGTACCTGCTGCTGTCTATCATTCAAATACGATTTTACTAAACTAAGCGCAAGTTTACCTAAACCGTAATGCTCAAGTTTCAAGATCAGGGTTTCGTGATTTACACAGTCAAATGCCTTCGAAAGGTCACAGAAGATTCCTATGGCATCATGTGCCTCTTCCCACGCAGTAAATATGTGTTTTAATAAAGTGACACCGGCGTCAGTTGTACAACGTCCTTTGGTGAAACCATACTGTTGCTCGTGCAATATTTTATTGGTGTTAAAATGGTTAAGCATTTGATTGAGCATTATCTTTTCAAACACCTTGCTGAAAACCGGCAACACGGAAACGGGCCTATAATTATTGGTGTCTTTACTATCCCCAGATTTAAAAACGCGGTATTACCTTTCTGAATTTCATTAGATCCGGGAAGACCCCTTGATCCACGCACAAATTAAATATTAAGGCTAAATACGGCGCTACAGTCTCAATAATTGAGGTACAAGCTTTGATAGACATACCCCATAGATCTTCCGTTAATTTGATCTTGATTTGCTTAAAAGCTTTTATGACTATTATGGGGTTTATATGCTGAAATTCAAACTCATTTGGACAGGCTGAAACGTTCGCTTTCAATAAATAATATGCCGTCAGTCGGTCTGCCTAGTTGTCACGGATTTATCATAAGAACCGAAGTAGCAAGCCAGGTGACATTTTAACTCGCAATGAATTACACATGATCTCCTGCATAATATGTTCTTATTCAAATATAAAACGTAATCCAAGCAATATTTGGAAATAGGGATCCATCGTTGTCGGGAGCTGGGTCCAAATGACTAGTGGTAGAACTCCAGATACTTGAACCTCCTCACATAGCGAACTGCATAGAGATGGAATGCTTCCTGAATCAGGCCCTTGATCCAGCCGCCTATTACGTTGTTTATTGTTATTATTAAGTTGGTGCCAGCAACACTGTAATATTCCACGTCGCCCGCACACTATGAATAGGTGCAGAATGTATGCCGTGCAGTATACCTCAATGTGAGGAGCTCGACACAAGGCGCTGTGCGGTGCAGAAGCAGCACCGGCCGGGGTCAGGAGAGTCGCGACGTCTTCGTTGCGTAAGCGCGCGGTGGCAGGCGGGGGGGGGGAGGGCGCGGGTGCGCGCAGCCAAGCCGCGCTGGCCGGCGGACTCGCGCGCTATCGACAGCCGCGCGCACGCGCACCGCGCACCTCGCTCTGCGCTCGACTTCTCGCGCCGCGACTCCGCGACGGTGATGCTGTGCCACGCGCGCCTGCCGCCCGCGCTCTGACTGCCACTGCCGCTCTCCTGTCGGACCCCGTCACTGCTACTGTACGCTGCGCGCTGCATGATGGCCACCACTAAGAACGAGTACCACTTTGGTGAGTGCTTCGCTATTCCTCATTTGTGTTAGTGTAGTCGGTGACGACTCTTGCATCCGTCGTCTCTTCGATAGTGTAACTGCGCCACTCGAAAGGTAAAAATTTCCAACATTTATTACGAACTCGTGATACTATAAGCACACTGAAATAATGTTATTTATGAGTGTTCGTATTATTTAAGAAATAACCTGTTACATACATTACTAACATGCATAAAATCTCGCCTCTTTCACAAGCACGTAGACAAAAACTGCAGTCCGCCCCGGTAAACACTTTCATGTAGGTTATTCTACGTTTCCGTCAAAAAACTTGAGAGAAGTAAACAGGTCTGTTCTCCAGTTCACTTCCTACTAGCTAATGCCCGCGGCTTCGCCTGCGTGTAGGTAATTCTCCCACGGGATAGTACTACCGGAATAAAAACGATCCGTGTGGTCGCGGTCAACGGTACAGGTGATAAGCTTTCTGTGTGTCAAATTTCAAGAAAAAAATGACAACGAAATCCTTTCCATAGTTTTAGCGTGACTCGACAACAAACAACTATCCATGACTACAAGTACCTAAGTGGCCGGAGAACAGAAACAGAGCAACTTACTTTACTTCCGTTAATTATTTCTATAGTTTGCCAAAGACTTGAGCCAATATTCCAACTAATAATAAACCTAGTTGACCAAGGGGATCCGTTACACGGCCTCCGTCCTTAGTCGTGCCGCTCTTCCGATTAAATACTGTGTGCTTAGCTTTAGCACAAGGTTTTCAGCATAATCAACAAATGACAGTTGCAGTTAAATCTTGGACAAAATACGCAACGTTTTCAATTGGACCTACCTCTGGTCTCCGGCGACTTTGTTACAACTCAGAAAAGTATGAGATGATCAACTTATTATGATAGCTCATAATCATTTGATATACTCGCCTCGCTGAACATTGATCCATACAAGAAACGTGTTATTTTATATTTCCTTACCATGTTTAGTTATGTACCTAATTGAGATCGCATCGCGCTCGGTACATTAAGAGAACTGTATGGTAACTGTACATAATTATTAAGTACACATTAACCATGTTAGTTAAAATTAGCTCTAATTATAATGTAAATCAATATGTCAATTGACGAGATACTTAATAAGAATATTGAGTCAATAGGTTAGAATAAATTCAGAAGGTCGACCATAGGGAAAGATGACTACACCATCATTAGCCTAGCCTTTTCCAAACTATGTGTGGGCATTGGGCCGGCTTCCAGTTAGAGAGAGGCTGCTTGGCTGACCTCCACAACCCTGATACTGGGCAGTGGGTAGCACTGTAATATGTACCTCATGGCAAGATTGTTTATCAAACTTTTTAGCTTGTAACTACCTGTAACGCCTGTAAAAATAATCTACAAGTGACAACGGTTTTCGTTGGACGTTATAAACGATAAAAATTAAAAATGTAAGAAAACAAGGAAAGGTGCAATTATGTATGTAATGCAAAATATTTTTGCTGAATAGGTACTAAAAACGGTATTAGTTAGTGACATCGTTTTATTTTTCCTGTAACATTTTTTTGCCGATTTTTCGTTTGTAAACTGTATGAAGGAGTAGGTTTGGTAATATGTAAAAGTCATTATTAATACAATGTATATATGGCATTCATTGGTGTGGGATATTCAAAATAAATTGAGGGTGCAAAAAAAATATTTTTTTTTAAAACCAACTTCTGAAATATAACTTTACTTTCGGAAGTTGGTGGCAAAATAGTAGATTGTATCATAAGGGAGCAAAATAATAATTTTCGCTTCGCATGCTCTAAAAGTACGCCAATATAGCCCTACGAAGCGGGACTAAAGTGACCACTTTAGTTAGGGAGTGAAAAGTAATGTTTTTTAATTTCCTTCATGTGACATAGACAAACTCAAACAGCCAGTAAATACACTTCTATTATCTGTGGAGCGTGGACCATCTTCATTGGGAAAATGTTGAGAGTTTTAGTTCCATGGTTTTTCCGCAAAGAAGGTGGCGCCATGCGTTTTAAATTGTTAATCTGTGACTGGTTTAGAAGAAAAAACTGACCGCGAAAATTTCTGAATTTTTGTCGTGTAATTTTTTTAGGTGTGAATAAATTTATTAAGAATGTCCAGTGACAGTGAAGAGTTTGACGTCGAGCAAAGAGCAAAACACATAATAGATAATCTTTTGCCGCCAAAATCGCGGATGATTTACCTAAAAACTTACGAAAGTTCTGTGGACTGGAGGATAAATAAATGTTTTTGTACTAAATTGACTATTTTTCTCGCACTCAAAGTGAAAAGTACATTTTGCACCTCAGACTAAACGCCAACTTAATATATCCTCGGTTTCATTGACTCCCTCACACGCTCGGGAGTCAAACCGCCTCTGGTATATTATGGCTTCGTTTAGTCCCTCGATATAAAATATACTATCTACGGCGTGGGCGCTTTTTTGAATCCAGAGTGAAGTGAGGGATTCTTTTGTAGAATCCTGATCGTAGTGAGGGATTCAAAGTACGTCGCCCGAGCTAAAAATATATTTTTCATTACTCATACTCTGAAAGAAGGTCTGAAGGCGCCTGAGGAGTGGGTTGAAAGTAATAGTTTTCAGCCCTAGGGAGAATCGTTTTCAACCGACAGCTGTTAAATTATAAAAAAAATAGTTATTTTTTCTATTGAACCATGTTCCAAATTTCTATACAGCCACGATGTAAAATTAAAATAACATAAAGTTAAGTATCAATTAAAGAATAATCATTTTTTAAATAACTTTATTTTATTAAGTTTATTTCTTTAAAATAACATAGTTTTGGGCAAAATATCCCCCAATATTCCCCATCATAGAGTGGAGGCCTGTGTCCCAGCAGTGGGAACATTAATAGGCTGATGATGATGGTGATGATGGGCAAAATATTTACCATTTTTTCGATGATGAAAATAAAAAATAGGTAATGGCTGAATAGCTGGCAGGCCACAGAAAAAAGAAACAAAATATGCGGGAAAGCGGCAATCCGATCTTCATTTGGTTTTTCGAGTTGATTCATGTTTTTATTTTTACTTTCCTTGTATTCGTAATGAAAAGTACAGCGTTTACTTCGGGTTTTAGACTTATTTAGTCCCTCGAACTATTAGCGCCCTCGCTGCGCTCAGGCACCAAACCCCGTCTCGGGACTAAATAAGTTACTTTCACCCCTAGGGTAACAATGTACTATAGCGCCCGAGTGATACACTCTACTTTTCATCACCCACTATGAGAAAATAAATGGCGCCTCATATTTTATTCACTGTCACTTGAAGAACTCATTTATCAAAACAAAACCATGAATTTCTAAAAATCCTTGAAAATTGACGAAAACGCGTGGTGTAGTCCGCGCGTTTTTAATTTGATTTCTATTTTTTTATTCAGCCGGCGGCGCGACTATAGGCCGTCGTACCAGCCAGTCTCTATTCATACAATATTTGAAAGAAAGAAAGAAAGAAAAAATATTTGCGTTCGATTTCTTTGGCGCTGAACACTAAGATGATCCAAATTCAAAAAGTGCGCGGCAATGATAATTGCGGCGCACTTATAAACAGGATTAAATAGTACATTGTCCTGTTGCGAACGATTCTCTCTAGGGCTGAAAAGTAACTTTCAACCCCGCTTCTCAGGCAACTTCAAACCTACTTTCAGAGTATGAGTAATGAAAAACTCATTACTGCCCGCTAAAAGTTTCTTATAGAAAACACCACCTTTGGGCGCACTTAAAGGCGAACCATGTCGTCCTTTTCGAATAGATGGGATGAAAAAAGACAATGAAAGTCAAGACAAACAAATGAAGTTGCTTAATTTTTCCAAAAATGTTTTAATTTCTGTTTGTTATTTAAAAATGTTACACTTCAGCAAGTATTTATGATATCTTCATAACAAACATAGTCAAATAAAAAAAACGTAACACAGGAACTAACTCTTATACTGCTCATGCAAAGTGACAATGTATTTGACTTCCTCTATCTAATGAAAACAGAATCACGTAAATTGGCTCAGTGTTCAATTTTGAGATTTTGAGAAAGGACATTCTACGAAAGGATATTTGAAGAAAAGGTCCTTTTGAGAAAGGACTTTTGGAGAAAATGACATTATGCGCTGAGACGCAGACGCGAGAAATCGGTGAACATAATAATACAATATGTTAAGAAAGCCTGTCCGATCAAAGGTGTAAACGGAGGGTTCGTTTACACCTTGTGCAAACGTACTTACTTGCCCCATCACGATGCTGGCAACCAAGCATTCTGTACATCAGACTAGTTTTTTTTTGTTGGAGTGAATAATCACATTTACGGTAGGACTCAACGTAACGCACACTGTGCTGATGGCTGCAATAGTACGGGGTTGTGGAGGGATTTAAAGTAAAGTAGATATTAAAAACTTGTGAAAAAGTTGGAATTTTAACCCCCAATATCTCCGTAACTGAAAGGTATGATCTAAAACAAAAAATATCGCAACAAAGGGTAGAATAACCAACGGCCCATTAGGTATACCGATGACCATGATCATTCTCCTGCCCTCCCAATTTATTTGGGGTCGGCGCAACATTTCTTCTTCATCCAAAGACAGGAACCACAAAAATAGGGGGTAAGTATACATAATATCTTCTTTTGCCCACAAAAAATCAAACTTTAGGAAGGATTTAGTATCAAAAAGATGTTGTCGTCGCTGTTTAGACATTTCGTTCGCTAATAAATATATTAATTTCTCGTAACACAACACTACGCCGCTAGCGCCGCGCGATCTGCCCGCTGACTTCGAGAACGGGTACAGCGGCGCGCCGCTGCCCGCGCCGCCGCTGATCGCGCACAGTGCAGCTCATGAGCGAACATAATATGTAGGAGTACGTTGCATTGTTGTACGGGCATACGAGAGCCCATGTCCAAAAGATTTGCCTCAACGATTTACGACCAAAACCGTATAAAATTCGAAATATTTGGTTATTCTGATTACTTACGTAAATAAACATATTGTGAATAGGTTTAGGTGGTATTTGGTTGCCGAAGTATGATCGGTCAAGACTCACGGTTTCCGCAATTTATATACAGGGCGGAAGGGACATGGTGCAGTAGGTACCAACAGGTCAAAATGTATGGGACAGAAGATTGCTAAAAAGTATTTATAATTCGGTAAAATGATGACAAAAGAGTCGCCGGTCAAGAATGGACCAGAATTTCAAGAGCCAGAGATAGGTGGAAGTCTTTGGAGGAGGCCTTTGTCAAGGGACAAGCTGTTGTTTGAGAACCGATCGTCAATAACAAATCTTAATGTAATTATTGTAAAACAGCAATATAGTATATTTTATAACGAGGGACTAAACGAAGCCATAATATACCTGAGGTGGTTTGGCTCCCGAGCTTGCGAGGGGGTCAATGAAACCGAGAGTATATTAAGTTGGCGTTTAGTCTCGAGGTGCAAACTGTACTTTTCACTTTGAGTGCGAGAAAAATAGTCAATTTAGTACAAAAACATTAATTATTCCTCCAGTCCATAGAACTTTCGTAAGTTTTTGGTAAATCTTCCGTGTTTTTGGCCGCAATAGATTATCTATTATGTCTTTTGCTCTTTGCTCGACGTCAAACTCTCCACTGTCACTGGTCATTCTTAATAAATTTAAGTATATAAAACCGAACAAATTTACACTCGACAAAAATTCTGAATTTTTCGCGGTCAGTTTTTTCTTCTAAACCAGTCACAGATTAAGAATTTAAAACGCATGGCGCCACCTTCTTGCGGAAAAACCATGGTACTAAAACTCTCAACATTTTCGCAATGAAGATGGTCCACACTCCACAGATTATAGTAGTATATTAACTGGCTGTTTGAGTTTGTCTATGTCACATGAAGGAATATAAAAAACGAATTACTTTTTACTCCCTAGGGACTAAAGTGGTCACTTTAGTCCCGCTTCGTAGGGCTATATTGGCGTACTTTTAGAGCATGAGAAGTGAAAAAGGCTTTTATAACACATTTGCTCGTAAAGGGTCTCTTCAATTCACCAATTTCAATATCGTAATGTATCTCATAACGTACTTGTGCGTTATTGTAAAGTAAAACGCACGGTTTATCAAGATGCTTCGTCTAAACCGAACGGTACTTTTTAAATTTTAGCACAGAGCTTTTACGTCAGAAAAGTGGTCAACATTTTCTGAATAAAATTAACTTTGGGAGATGAAATCTAATAAATAAATATTTAATTCTTTAATTTAATTAATTTTGACAGTAAATTACAACCATTTATCTGTAATAAAAACACAAAAATATTATTATACTTTATTAGTACTACTGGCTGTTTTTTTTGTCTTTGCCTTAAAAAAAAGCGCTGATGCGCGCGCCTCGCTAATTTGTGAACAAGTAAAAATTATTCCACGCGCTTTTTCTTTTCGCTGTATTGTTTTTATTTGTTTTATTTATTTCCTCGCAAATATGTTATAAAACGTCGTATGACATACGTTCGCTTTGATATACAGCCTCTGCTTTTTTATCGCCCTCGCCTACGGCTCGGGCTAGTAATATCGCCTCGGCTGTAATTTTCAACTTACCGCACTTATATCATAATGTACTATTAAAACGTGACCACAACATTTTTGGCATTAGTACCTACTTACGTTCGATCGTCATCGTGAGTTGTTTGTTTATGACGTCACTATCCGAGAAGCGACCCGAGTGTCATCGCCCAAAGAAACCGAATACTATCCGATATTTTCAATAAAAAACCGGCCAAGAGAGAGTCGGACTCGCGCACCGAGGGTTCCGTACAAACTTTTTAAAGGACAAACTTAATTTTGCTGTTCGATCCTTAGAAACGGCTATTGCTCCAACCGCAAATAATAAGTTGTAATAGTAAAATCGCTTTTTTATATTAAATTATATATTTCAGTATATTTCAGTTTCCAGACTTTTCCCTTTACATGTGCTGTAAGACCTTGCTTTTAGCCCAAAAATCGTGATTCTAGGTCAACGGGAACTACCATATAGGTTTTCGACCCAAAACCTATGAGGTACTTCCGGTTGACATAGAATTGACAATTTTGATTGAAAGCAAGGTCTTACAGCACAAGTGAAGGGAAAAGTCCGAAAAATAAAAAACGTTGAAAATTAAGGTAAATTTTGGTACTTACAAGTTTTCGCGAAAATCTAAATTTGCCCATATCTTTTTATCGTGTTGACTCAGGACCTTGATTTTTGTACACCTAATAATAAATGATATCGCTGGACACTACACACAGCGCTATCTAAGTGCCACACTAAGCAACGAGGCTTGTGTCGTGGACACCAGATAGTTGATATACTACATATATACTTTTTGTTTGTTAATACATACTAATTATACATATAAACATCCATGACTCGGAAACAAATGTCATATATTCATATTCTTTATAGCACACAAAATTAAAAAATATACACACAAAATTCAAATATATAGCTTATGTACAACGGCGAGCTTAACCCAGAATTGGGTCATGTCATTTGGCCATGCTCATCACACAAACATTTGCTCCTACCGGGATTCGAACCTGGGACCCTAAGAACGTAAGGCAGCCTCACTACCGCTACGCCATTCGGGTCGTCACTAGGTACTATAGACCTCAGTATATGGTATAAATTTCAGCTTGCTAGGTCCACCCGTTCCTGAGAAAATCGGTGGTGACAGACGGACAGACAGACACACAACAAACATTTAGCACAGACGGACAAGAAAGTGATCTTATAAAGGTTCCGTTTTTTTCCTTTTGAGGTACGGAACCCTTAAAATACACGTGATGCTGGGAGTGCGAAGGAGGGTAGCCTAAACCAAAGAGGAGGGCTATGAAAGTGGCGGAGAATACGTCGCGCAAGTAAGGGATGACCCCTAAACAAATAGTCATATTTTATTTCGTGAGAGGAATTCTTAAACACTACGATTTACTTACATAAGTACTTTGGCATGCAACGTTGAAGCGCAGGCGAGCGAGGCCCTTTTCAGACTTCGTTCGGCTCTTTCGATAGTCCGCGGTGTGAACCAAAGTATGAAAAGAGGTGAAACGCTGGCTCTCCCGCCTCGCTCGCTCACTCGCTCGCTCGCTGGCTGACGCTGCGGCCTGAAACAGGTATCTACATGCGAAGATCACACAGCAAGGCCGACAGAATTACTTTTGCCTTTATCATATATTAGTATGAATATTGGGATCTCGTCAATACGCTTAGCTCAACCCGAGCTCTTACAGGGAGTACCCACCCTGTATTAATTTGCTATACCTACCCGGTACAGTCGAACCCACCATATCATTGCACCTACATACCTACATTGCAAGCACCACTGAAGCTGAACAATGTTCGTCAAGTAATGGGTCAGTACTCACCTCATTCTCAACCAATGAACAGTTGGTAGAGACGAGCTAAATGTACAACGGCTGCATGTAACTTGTGCTGGTGTTTAGTCATAGGTATATTCTATGCACGACGTTATCATGAAATCGCAACTCTTTGTTTAGATCTAGCCTAGGTTCATGACGTACGCGCTCAGTTGAGCGTGCGGGCAGTGCGTGCGGCTTACTGCCGTGATCCGCGGGCGCAGGGTCGCAGTTATCTTGCGGTCTAGCGGACTTGCTACCTTTTGATTCTCGCCGTTTCTTATCGCTCAACGTCCGCACACCATGTTTAATATGGCGTGCACCAGTTGCAGTAGACGACGTCCTGACCGGAGTCTGGCGAGACTCGCGGGAGTCGGAGAAGTTTATCTTGCAGCGATTAGATAAAGCGGTGCGAGCTGCGCGGGGCGGGCGTGCGGCGCTGCGGTGGCAGTAGAGTCGCACGCGGCTCGCGCGCTGCCCGCCGCCGCAGCCACCGCCGCTGCCGGTGTCAAGCCGCTTCCTTGTTATTGTTAGCGAGTGTTGACCGCGCCGGCGCCGCTGACCCGCTTTCTGGCACACCTGCGCGCCCGCGCCGCACCGCCGCCGCCTCGCCGCGCGCTTCCTTCCTGCACTACCTTCATTGCGAACATTTACAAACGATGTTGTGTTTCCGTACTTATGCCTTCGTGGTTGAATCGGATTAATTACGGTAATTATCGTCGTACAATCAGTAGTACTGTTCAAACGTCAGGGTCGTCCGCGTCCTGGCCGCATCATCGCAATAAATAGTAAAGGTAGTGCTAAAGCGCAAAGTGCTGTCACTTCCGGCGATGCGCGTTGCGCGGTACTGCGCGCGCCCGCGTGCGCTGCTTCCGGTGCTAACTGATAACGCGGCGTACACGCACATTTTTTCAACTATGTCGTACTTGCTACGGTTACTAATATGTAGTTGCGGTTGAGCCGAATGTACGAACATGAACCTATAAAAAAATTCCTGAAGCTTACATTACATACGTACTTAATCAATCCAAACAACAGTGCCTACAGTACAGATATGTACTTATATAAATTGTCGACCACATAAAGTTTTCCTCATCGTCATAGTGATGAGAGTGTAAACGTCGACTGCTCCTCGTTATGCTTCTCTATGCCCTCACGAGGTAGTTGGATGAGAAGCAGTGGACGAGCGGACGTTGAGAGCTGCTCTCTGATCACTGATGCATTACGTAGCGGTAACATTCAGAGAGTGTACACGATGCCGGTATGTTATGCTTATCATATAGGTTTGCATACAAAGAACACTCTCTATCAGTGCTGCAGTGGTGCAATAATAGGTAACCACGGGAGCAGGCAGCCATCAGGAATAGCTGTCGTAGGATATGCAATGCGTAAGAGACCGCTGCAGTGGCAGTGGCCACGTGGTGACTTCGTCTGATGGGGAAGGATTACCTAAACAATAAATTTGGGAACTACTTCGCAGGCGGCTACGTTTGATCTCAAGCGGTGATGACCCGGGTGTGACCGATGGTGCCGACTGCCGATGGTGTCCCTGAGCTGCGTCGTCTTTGGCTCAGTGATCCATTTCTGCTCTCGATTGTATTGTTTGTTCTATTCAAAGTTGTGGAAGGTTCTTAATACAGACTGCTTCGGCGACCAAGTCGACCAAATGAAATGTTAATTAATCTGGAGAGCCATTTGGTTAGTTGATAGCTCCAGGGTGGAATAGTGTTAAATTAAATAGACATGTCATAAACGAAAAATCCTATCGGCAGTTTGGTTCCATTCTTCAAGTTCAGAAGAGTCTACCTGGTGGACCTTATCTTGGACAAAGTGTCGGCTTTACGGCGGAAAAACGAGCAAGTAAACTTATAAAACCTACCTAAAACAACAAGACTGAGTTACCGATATCAGTGGTGAAATGACGTAAACCGCTGCTGTGTTTATCGAGCAAAATTTTAAAACTTATAATAATAATCTGTACAAAATTTATCGGTGTGATGATGATATCAGTTTGTGAGTTGTGTCTGTCAATGTAAATATCGTTGTGTCGGGGGGAAGAGGTGGGGGCGCAGGGCGCGGTCTGCGATAAGCGGCGCCCTCGACGACCCCGGAGCTCCCCGGCTCTCCGCTTGCAGCGGGTACACAGGCGGAGGCAGAGGCGGCAGCGGACGGCGGCGCGGCGCGTGTTCCTGAGGCCGCTTACTGCGCGTACGGGTGCGTGTGGACGTGCCGACGGCCGGCGAGCGCTCTGCTCGGCACACGTTTCTGAGCCGCGAGAGCATCGTTACGTGCTGTTCATCTCCATTGATCGATATGCACAATTGCGACACTTCGCTGTTGTTGCTAGTCGTTGTAATAATGCATGTTCGCATACCCATGAGTCCTTGTACATAAACATAATAGCTGACCTCTTGATCGAACCCGAGACCTTCATTCCGTCTCCAGTCATGTTTGCGAGGCTGTCGAAGCGTACGTTTACTTATCGGCTGCCATTACGTGTGAGTGACACCTAACAACACAGCAGACTGACTGAAATTAGCGTGTGACGTCATATGCACACAGTTGTCAGTGAGAGTGGCACCTAACAACACAGCAGACTGACTGACATCAGCGTGCGACGTTATATGTACACAGTTGTCAGTGAGAGTGGCTCCTAACAAGACAGCAGACTGACTGACATCAGCGTGCGACGTTATATGCACGCAGTTGTCACTGAGAGTGGCACCTAACAACACAGCAGACTGACTGAAATTAGCGTGCGACGTCATATGCACACAGTTGTCAGTGAGAGTGGCACCTAACAACACAGCAGACTGACTCACATGAGCGTGCGACGTCATGTGCACACAGTTGTCAGTGAGAGTGGCACCTAACAACACAGCAGACTGACTGAAATTAGCGTGCGACGTCATATGCACACAGTTGTCAGTGAGAGTGGCTCCTAACAAAATAGCAGACTGACTGACATGAGCGTGCGACGTCATGTGCACACAGCTGTCGGTGAATGTGGCTCCTAGCAATACAGCAGGCTCAAGGCTGACTGACATGAGCGTACTGTGACGTCATGACCAGACAGTTGTCAGTGAGAGTGGCTGATTGACATGAGAGTGTGACGTCATAGGTACGCAGTTGTCAGTAAAGGCGCGGCTAAACCCACCGGAACAGACTCAATATCATTCAAAGTTCGGTGTCTGCAGCCATTCCAAAATTCGGTGTAGATGATTTGACCGCACCTTGAGGAGAGGAGTCAACAGCATGCGCTGTCAATGCCTGCAACGAAAATACAAAACGTCCCGTACCGCCGTGTTTTCCAACATACCGCCGTGCGCGCCCCTCCACTTTGTACGTACTTACCTAATAGCTGTGACAATTTCGACGCACACACATCGATATCGATATCGAACGGTCCGGGGCCGGTCGGTTCGGTTTATTAGCAAACGAAGAACATATCCCGACTGACTCCGGGCGCCGTGTCTCAGCTTAGCATCACCAAAAAAAATGGCAGCTGTGGAGTGCTGTCTGCATGCTACTCTAATAACCGGTCTAGATCCATATACTTGTTTGATTAATGAGCTAGTGGTAACTCAAGAAATCGATAGGTATATTTACGCCAGCTGAACTAAAAAATCACTACTTACTAACTTGTAAGTTTACAGTGACATAACCAACTCCGTTTTTAGAGGTCGACTAAAAATTCGTAAGTTACTTGTCATGTAGCTTTATCATAACTCAACTCATGTATGTTGTGATGGTTCAACTTATGTAAAGTTACTTAAACCGTAAATGATGCAGATTAGATTTCTAGGGCTGATTGCAGAGGGACGGCTGAGGTGCAATAACAGTCAGAACTGAAGAACATCAGGAGGAGTCCAAGTACTTACTGTAACTTGATTTATACAATTACACCTTGCTTGCCGTATTTTCGTTATCTCGTTATAAACAATGCGTGCCTCGGCAATATATGACATCTCTCTGTTTATTCTCTGCGTGCTCAAGGCGACAGTTCTGTCGACTGAGAGCCGTGTACCATCTCCACTCCAATCGAGTACAGCCTGTATCATGTACACAACTTACTGGGAGGTTCAGTTGTCCAGTGGTGTACGAGTATGTACGATTAAACGCCCGTTTTGTACAACGCCAAACAATGGGATAGGCTACTGTAGTCGCACAGGAAACTAGTTGAGAGAGAACCAGTGACCACGGAGTCAGTTCAGAAGAGTTGACCAAGGTTTGGAAGGCTGTGCAGGCAGAGTCGCCGACAGAACGAAGCGTCGAGAGAACGATGACGCGCCTCATGCGGCGGCCATCATGACACGACGTCGTGGAGACTGGAGTGTGTGGCGGCTGTGCGTGGATCATAAAATTATTTTTACAGTCGCCTGTATGTTAGCAGCGGGTGCGAGGCGCGGGCGCGGGGCGCGGGGCGAGGGCTGCGCTGATAACGCTGAACCGCCGACCTCCGGCCTCTGCGCTTAAAAAGTATTAATATCACCATTTATTTAAACGTCCACCCCTCTCCTCCCCCTCCCCCCGCCTCGCTGCCCCCGCACAGCTGAACATGACATTCTAGTTAATGCTAGTAAGTACCTACGCACTGAACGTATACGATCACATCCAGCCAGTGGTGACAGGCGACTGCCCGCGCCACCACGCGCCACTCCGCGCCACCCCACGCCACCTCGCACCACCCACGCGCCGCCCCAGTTCTCAGTGCTCACACAACGGACCACCGACTGGATTGATCCTCACCATTGGAGAGGTATATCTACAACGAAAAGAGAAAATAGTGACCCTCCGAACACTACTTTTGGAATCCCGTAGTGAACAAGGCACCGTTTAGGTTTCGCCACGTCCATCTGTCAGTCTGTAGCTCAGAGACTTACTCCCGTATCTATAAACAAGTCAAAGAGATAACTTGAGCAAAAGTAATTAACTGAAGATACCAATTTTATTATGTAATTTAGCAAATGCTTGAAGTTGGAAAAGTTAGAATTCTTGGCTCTGCTTTCTTTGACGGTTCTATGTTACGAAAAGGTATAAGGTTTGCATAAGTAATCCTACATAAAGTCAAGTATCTAATTACTTTAATTTGAGTATCGATACCAGGGTCAGTACTAGAAAGCTTTTGGCATGGGTTCATGTCTGTCCCATGGTGTGGAGTGTCGTTGAATGGGTCGTTCAATATTGCGAGTGTGTGAAAACCATTTTTCAGTTCAGGGCTAATTTGCGAAATAATAAAAATAATAAGCTTTAATTTTCATAAGATAAATGTCTGACGGAGGACCAGCCTGGTGATCCAGGTTTGTGATACAGGTTTTACCTAAAACAGACACCATTCTCTTTGTAGTGAACATTGACTTTGTACTGTTAAAGATGATCAGAGGAAATAAACGAATTTATTTATTACTCGGTTTATCGGTTTTTGAGTTTATTCATTACAAACATACACACAAAAATACAAATATGTCCTCTTTATAACATTAGTGTAGATTTATTTGTGGTAGAGTGGTATCCTCCTCCTCTGTATACATGTAACAAAGTTAAAAGGACAACTATCACAGCTCAGTGTAGGCTTTACAAGTCAACGAGTAACCTAAGTTGACCTACTTATAAAATCCTAAATCGATGCATGTCTAGTTTGGCTTAATCATTGTAGTGAAATCTGTTAGGGGATGGCGCTGTTTGCCGAGATACAGGATCCGTCCTAGTTCGACAACTGAGGATTCCATATTAAAAACTGGTATACTAAGCCTATCAAGTCATATTATATGTTATTGTTTAATTTTTAATGGTGAATATAAAACTTATTATTATTAAAATGTACTTGAATAACATGTTGTCCGTCCCCTATACGGAATGTATTGACGCACTTGACCCGTTTTATTGTTTGTATTGCCAATAAAGTGGACGGGTGCACTCACTGTACTACGGTTCCTACTGTAACTTACAAGCAACGTGCTTACCATCTGTGTGTGAGTCCTCCGTTCGATATCGCCACTTTTGCTGGTGTGCTCAAGAACCCAAGGAGAACAGTTTAATTCGGTCTTAACAAAAACATAAGCCACCACAGCAGTCTTGCCAAGGTATTGCACTTGCAATACCTTGGCAAGACTGCTGTGGTGGCTTATCGCCTGGTGCGTGAACATGAAGCACGCAGACACGCGAACAAGACGATGTTCTGTCAATAATGACCACATAGGTTACCTGAGGCGCCAGTAACATTGTAAATACTTATGATGTGGTGGCATAGTCTGCTGAAACTTTTGAATAAGCTCTAGGAGATCACTGTATCAATCGGCAACTATACAGGCTGCAAATCTGAGAAATAATTACTTAATTAACTAAAAGAAACCTTTATTTTTTGATAAAATTCGTAACAGTATGCAAATAGTAGTAATCAACGAAACGTCGAACAAAATCACTATTGGCGTCATCTCACTCATAAGTTCTAATTTTAATTGTTTAGTCTTTTGTTTCTTTTACTTGCGCCTTCAACCGGGAAGAGTCGGTAAACATTTGAAATGAGAACCATGTAGAGAGGAGGACTGCACCGCGGGCTGCGGGGGCTGCGGGTGCTGCAGGGGCTGCGGGTGCCACATGAGTAAGTAGGCTGCCGTTGCCCGCGACCTTCGTTTGCGTGGAATATGTAATTATAAAAAAAAAATTACTTCCCTTTATGAATCGAGTTTTGTTATCAATTTCAAGGATATTATTTTTTTCCTTAGTTACACCTTATGAGTCAGTGAAAGTCCCGGTTAACTGTTTCTAACGTTAAAATATCGGTTAGCTGTTTCTGACGTTAGCCGGGACAAACAAACAGACCGACCGACAGACAAAAATTAAAACAAATGTGTATTTGTTATAAGTGCCGCATATACCTTTACTGGCCTGCAAAACTAAGTACCACACTTTTAAAATTGCAATATTTTTTTAAGTTCACAAGATATACTTTCGAAACAAAAAGGACTCGAAAAAGTGTTTAATTATGTCTATAGTTTCAAAAAAAGCTGATTAAAAATTGCTATAAAACGTTTTTTTTTATTTTAAATCTCTTACTTCTATAGTTTTGAAAAAAAAATGAAATTTTAAAAGTGTAGCACTTAGTTTTGCAGGCCAGTATATTTTTATATTGGACATTCAGTAAAAAGCTGTTATTTAGATATTACAAACAGATACATCAATTTTTATTTATTTGCATGTTTTAACGTAAAAGTATGTCATCCGTCATAGTATACAATTCCTAGGAAATGTGTACAATTCCTAAAACACTTAGATAGGAAATCTATGATTTAGTTTGTAATATGCAATTTTCCTAGGAAATTAACCTATATTTCCTAAATAGCGATCGGAAATATATTAAATTGTTGATGTTCTTAAGTACGGCGGGGATAGTGGTGCGAAGGGAGACTACATACAGTCGCGACTACACTCCACACCAACATACACAAGGCATTGTGGCAAGGAAAACTTAGGATGCAAGAGTTAGCGAAGCAAGCTTGGGACTTGGGGCACCCCGACTGCGCACAGGTTAGGTTCGAAGGAATACAAAAGGGACACGAAAGGTTTGGCGGGGTGTTAGTTTGCTCGCTTTCAGGTTAGGTTACTTTAAACCCTGCTGACAGAAATAGGAGGTCCGCGTCCGCGCGCGCTACACTATGCCTTAGACTTGCCGTAGACAACGCCTTACTAATACATTTTGATATTTATTTTGACGTTGATTTTGAGGAACTCGTGGCTAAATAACAACAGCCACTCAGGTCGATATCCAAGTTAAGCCGCGCTTGCCTAGGTTGATCCGTGGATGGGTGACCACCCATTACATAGCGAGTTTCCCCCGTGCCTCGGAAAGCACGTTATGCCGTTGATCCCGGCTGGCATCCCGGCGATCTTTGACAGTCGTTACAGGTAGAAACAATAAAAACTTGTGTTTAAAAAAACTTATTAACTAGTATCATGTAATTAATTATCATGCACAATGTGTAGGACGCCTCGTCCATTAATTATTACGTGAGGCAATTTGGCCGGTTTGTCCACCCCTGTCTCCATTAGTGAGATGTTGTGAGATTTTTTTTTGTCAAGCCAAATCAAGCCCCTAATAATCTCACGTGAGATTTATCAAAATGCGTGGTTTAGTGTAAATACGTTATCTGTGGTTGTTTGCGTTAGATTTATTTATAAAACATAATTTAATTATTTTCATTGAATGATAAATATATCACTAAACATCAGTGTGCCACAGAACAGAGTCAGACAGCAGGCAGTAGGCGCAGGGCCAGCTCACAGGGCGCATTCCCGTGCTGTTAGTCACGGCGACGTCCGCTGCACACTCATTTGTCTAACACTTTGGATCACCGGTACGCGGAGATCCTACAGCGATTATATCTTAGTGCCACGATAATATAAGGATTCGTAGGTCCGTAGCCCCAGGAGGGTTCCTGTAGATTCGCCATGGGGTGGTTCGTTTGTCAGCGCCTGTGTATTCAGAGACTATGAGGACATTATAACAATATTATCTGGTTTGGTTCACGTATTCTATGATGCGTTTAAATTACTGAACTCAAAAGCCTACCAAGGAAGATAAATCGAAAAAACGGAAAAATCTAGAACCCTGTCATAAGGCTGAAAATATGATCTAGCTTTTACATCGATGTTTAGTTAATTGTTCGCTCTGATCGGAAGCTAGTCCTGCACGGGCCCACAGCCCCTCACGCTCTTGAGCGCTTGCTCCTTCTACTTACTACCGATCACTGATAAGCTGAGGACATTTTTTAATTGTAGGTACAAACAATGATATACTTTTATTATTTCTTAGTATGCCTAAGTCGCAGCTGAGCCGTCGAGTCTTTTGTAAACGATCAATAAATACTTAACTAGTTCATAATTACAATGTTATTTGGCTCCTAATGACTTAATTAGTGTCGAAAAACAAATATGTAACGGGAGCTCTGTCGAGAACTAGTTTATAATGACAACTACAACGGTATTCAGAACTAAGCACGGCCGCGAGCAAACAACATGGACATCAGCTAATGATGAGGCGGGTGACGCGGGGTGACTCGGGGTGACTTTGCGGGTGCTGGCCAGGCGGGCCCGGGGCGCCTGCGGGTGAGTCAGCGCCCTGGGAATGCCACACAATAGCCACAATGCCTCATGCTTACCTGCCGACCGTGTTCTGCTTCACTATCGCAGCGCTAGTAACTTGTGCTCGTGCGACCCTGCCACATTGTACCACGAAGCCGAATCTAACGCCCGACATCAAGTCCATGTTTTGAGCAAGATCAGGCACTAAGTCAGTACCATCTGAACAAAACATTGGACTAGAGATTCAGGGCGGGCGGCCCGCGCCCCTTACAACTAAAATAAAAACGAGCAATTTCGAACTGATTAAAAAAGAGACTTTTTTAAAACAAAGTAAGAAATTGTCACCACTTTCGAACGATTAAAAAAAACATATTTTAAGCTTAGGTACTTTGTTTTTTTTTCCTACTAATGACTTTAAAATAATTATTATTTGGACAGTGTCTGTTCACAGTTAGCTGTTCGACATTTTCATGTTCGTGCATGTTACAGTTCAAATACAGTCCGTCTACTAACTATATTACTAACTAAATTACTACTACTAAGTAATTAATAAATTAGCTGTAGATAGTGCTAACAACAACCGTGTTGTGTGCGCGTGCGTCGCTTCGTGTCCCGCCGGATGCCGACTGCCGAGCTACTCGATACAACTGAACATGCTCCTACGAAGAAAAACATAACATAATATCACGCCTGTTATGCCCGAAGAGTTGGGCAGAAGCGTACCTAATAGTACATCTCCATTAAGCCAGTTATGTTTAAGTCCTATGTAATATAGGGCAAGCCTATTGAAAATGAAAGTGTAATTATATATCGATGAGTTTCCTACTTCTAGTAACCCATAGAAGAATACTTTGAATAAGATTAAAAGCTTATGTCCATTTATTTGGTAGTTCCATTACTGAGGCTCGGTATGTACTAGTATGTAGGTACCTATAAGCTACCTTCGGCGCTACGCACTCGCAGCACAATGAGGCAGCGAAGTGTTCTCACGCTCTTCCGCGAACAACTCATTAGCGTTCCTCGGAAAGTTTAGGTTTTCACCAAAATCCACCAACCAGACTTACCACACAGGTATATGAAGGACTTTTTAGTCACTCCATGTTGAATGTCTGCTGGCTGCACCTGTTTATACTGGAAGACGCATATTTAGAGAAAGATTAAGCAGATGAAGAAATTCTGAGAGAATTATTGTTGTCCCTGGATATTTGGTAATTTTTTATTGTTTGTAACTAATCAACCATCTTCAGTTTGAATGTCTCCGTATGTCTTATAGTTTTGAAACACAGAGTAGACATAACCGAGTTATACAGACAGGCTCTTACAGCTGCAAAGAGTTCACTGACGGATTGGGACAGCATCTAGGTAACAAGACAATAACAATAAATAACTCATTTTGAAGTATACCGAGTTACCGATGTACCTACTATACTGCTGCCCTTATTTTGTGACAATACTTTTATACTTTAATGTGTAGCTGCATCAGGTCAGCGTGGAGTTCTGGACTCTAACATAATTGTCAAAAGCGTAAGATGTGCGCAATGCCACGTGCGGCGTGCGGCGTGCGACTTGCGGCGCGCGGCTGGCACGACACCCGCTCGTGTTGTCGCAGCAGATCATGTGTGAGTTGTGTGACTGCAACACAATGGTGTCCGCACAACAAGCGACGCCGTAAATCAGTTAACGATGATGGCTTGTTACGATTTGTTTATTTACGTTGCTGCGGCGCGCGGCGGGGCGCCCACCCGACGCCCCGGCTGACGCCCGACAGACACCCCGGGCTCCGGACAGATCTGTCATTCACATCATTTTTTTATAGTTTTCATGTGTTACGCGGATACTTGGAATGATGAAAAAGTGGCAACTAAGCGATTTACAGCACTTTTACCGCTAATACGATAAAATTTATAGATTCCCGGGAGACGATAACGTCTGTCGTGATTTGTAACCGCGCACATGTGTCAGATGGACATCTTTATGAATGTAACGCGAAACACTAACACTCAATCTTAATCTACTCGTAAAAACTACTAGCGACACGTCGTCACCTCGACGGCGGCTACTCAACCGATTTGCGTGTTTACGACTCGATCGAGAGATTAGGGCAACTGAGAGCAAGCGTAAACTGCGACTTAGAGCTAGAGGGCCCTGCAGCGTGTGGCGAGGTGACCGTGCGCCAGTGCGCCGGTGCGCCGGTGCGCCGGTGCGCCGGTAGCGTAGGTCGGGAGATGTTGTGCAGATAAGACGCGGAGGCGGCGGCGCGCACGTGCTGATAGCGGCTTATCTCCGGCTGATAGCGCCCGCGCCCACGCCGCCGCACAGCTGATCGCGTACACACCGCGCTCCTCGCGCTCGCGGTGCCGCGCGCTGCGCCTGCAGCATCAGCGCTGCATGTGCCGCACTTCGCCCATCTTCATTCATTATTATCGTGAGTTCATGAACATTTGAAAGTTGTTTATTATTCGCTGAAATTAAATATTTTGCTAATATTACTACCAGCTGTTGTTGTTGTTACAGCTAACCTACTTCTAGGGTAGCCGGCAAAAACGAAATAGTTGCCTCTATTATCTGCTTATTTTGTGTACCAAATAGTAAGGTGATAATAAAAAAAATCTTTTTCCTCACTATGGAGCCGCGATCTGAGAAGTTAATAGACGGCTTATGGTTGTACACGGACACAAGTAAATAAACAAAGATACTCCATCAGGCTTCATGGATAAAGCAGCTCCCTCAACAGGAGCGAACTCTGGGGAGTGTTCGCTCTATCCCAAAAATAGTGCAAAGAATATAAAGGGGCGGTGCATGTGGATGTGGGGGCGCGTGGCGGGGGTGATGCGCGCGCGCAGCCCGGCGGCCGCCGCCGCGTCAGTCAGCGCTCGATCAGCGACGCGCGCACACGCCACGACGCGTTCCGTACGGTTGTTAACAGTGAATGAGTGAAGTATACCAGCATGCTGCACGACACATGGCCCAATGCGTGGCATAAGACAGAATCCTTCGAGTTGGACGCGCTGTTCGCAGAGGTCAACAACAATTGTCTGAAAGGTGAGCGTTCAGTGCAGTGCAGCAGTGGTCAGAGGGTCAGAGGGACGTAGGATCGCGATGCGAATCGAGTAAACATTTTTGTTATGTTCTACTCTTTTACCACATTTCATGTACCTAATGTTTAAGGACCTAAATGGGCGTCACAAAACGTGAACCTTTGCAATAATTGCCTGCCTTCCTAACTCAATCCACTGTCGGCGGTCCCATCAAAGCTACTCAATTTATAATATTAATATTATTCTTCATTCTTAGGGACAGCAGGTTATTATAGAAATTCAGTTTCAGCGGCGTTAGGTGCACTTCTGTGTATAGTCTAGCTGACATTAGGTTTTCATGAATGAAAGTAAGTTATCAGTCGATGTGTATAACACTAACAAATGCATATTACACTTCATTCGACATATAGTCATTTGACTGTTCCATCGTGCATGATTGCAGATTGTTTTTGTAGATGAATGTTAATGATGTTGATGCTATTAACTAACCATTAAAATGTAAGTGGGTACCTACTTGCATTTGTTTCAACATTGTTTTAAGTGCTTAATTAGGTATATACAGGTCATGGTACTACTAGTAAATAAACGTCAATTTTGACCCATTGTCACTGTGGATGTAGTTAATAACTGCATTTTTTCATACGTAATGTAAAATCATCACACTATTGAGTAAATATCTGAAGTAGTGCGGGCTAGGCTACACACCGTACGTTGTATAGTGCGCCAGTACGGTGTTGATTGTTATGTCGTAGTGTGCCAGTGGGTGCCGCGGGGCGGACGAACGGCGCTCGGTGGCTCGCTCCGCTGTCTATCTATTCGGATGATCACAAATAAAGCGGTGGCGTCGCGAGCGCCAATCGCGTTGCCGCGCGGCAACTGTGTGTGTCGGTGTGGAGTAACGGTGTGTGCGTGTGCGCAGAGGGCGAGGCGGAGTGCGGCGCGGAGGGCAGCGGCGGCGACGCGGAGAGCCCGCCCCGCCTGCCGCCGTTCGGCTACGCCCACCCCGCGCTGTCGCCGTCCCACTCGCGCAGCTACCAGGAGCTGCGGCCGGCGGCGGCACACGCACGCGACATGCAGGCCTACGCGCACCTCGAGGAGGTGTTCAAGCCGGGCACGCCGGGCACGCCAGCCGGCTCCACGGACGGCGTGTACCTACGCCGCAGCAGCCCCGATCTCAGCCCGTCGCCGGAGCGCCGCGACGACTTCCGCCACTACGAGGGCTACGCGCCTGCGCCGCCGCCGCCGCCCTACTCGCACGACCACCACCATCACGTCGACGGGTGAGTACACACTTCTCTATATAAGTATTTGCTTTCATTTGTTCTTCCTGGCACAGCTGAACTGTGTTTTTCTCTTCTTACGTTTCAAATTCTTAACCGCGGAATATTTGACAAGACTAGTACAGACCTATCAGACACAGCTAGTTCCTACCTACCGTGGTCGTGTCGAGCGGAGCGCGAGGTGCGCGGGCGCAGGCTGGTGACGCCGCGACCGCAGCTAATGGCGCTACACATTACTTGACGTAGTTTTGTCAAACGTCGCTCGCCTGCATTCTATTTTTAGTTCAATTGTTACAAAGTGAAAGCCACGGGTCGAAATCTACGCCTTAACTGTTGGGTGATCGATATGTTCGTCGTCAGAACCAAATGTTTTAATTTAATTTCAGTATTTGTTTTAATAACTAACAGTTTCGTAAAGCTTGTAAGAATTTTTCTGAAAAAAGCTACCAACTGAACTTCAGAAATATAATTTCAATAACTCGAATAAATAAAACTGGGTGTTACAATAGTCCAGGGTAAGGCTTTGCTCTCTACTGCCGCACAGTCGTCCAGCTCTCCCGGCATGCGGCAGTCTCCTCACTCCTGGCTGCTGTCAGAGCTCTCGTCTGGCGGCCTGATTCGTACGAGTCCTGCTCAATTCCATTTGTTATTGCTGGCCTACTTTGGTCATTTGTGTTTTCAGTATAGTCGATACCGTAATTCTTCATAAAATATTACGCCAACGTAATGGGGGAAGTGTAGGATCACATGTGAGTTCTGTAAGAGGACAGATTGTATTCCCTGCCGGCCAGCCCCGATGTTCTCAATATACTCAGTGCGTCTGGTCTTCTTCTTCTCACTTTACTCTTCATTTTACACTTTACTCTTGCCAAGTTCGTGAAAGTCTGACCTTGAGGCTTGCTTTAGCCACTTAAGCTACAGTTCATCGCCTTAGGCCAGCTGAGAAAAAAGGAAGCTGTTGTCGACGAAGCCAATACATATTTTTTTCGGCGATAATATTCTCTTCAGTTGATATTTAATTGTTGTGGGGCCAGAAGTTGTGGGATGCTTAAGGGGATGTAGGTCCTCTCTGTGTCACAAGGGGATGTAGGTTCTCTCTGTGTCACAAGGGGATGTAGATCCTCTCTGTGTCACGAGGGGATGTAGGTTCTCTCTGTGTCACTAGGGGATGTAGATCCTCTCCGTGTCACAAGGGGATGTAGGTCCTCTCTGTGTCACTGTCTGAGTCAGAATCGTGTAGAGATTAAAAAAAAAATGTTAGAGGATACATAATGGGCTTACGAGTATAACACTAAGTGCATAACATTATATTAACATTATATTGGTATAACATTATGTGCTAAAGTTAAATATTAAAACTTTTTATTTATCTAAAAGTTCCGACTAAAAAAACAAGACTTATCTTTTCAAGAAATGAAGGTAGTCGTTAAATATCTCGATAGCAATCAATTTTATTTGAAGCACAGCTTCTGTTCCGGTTTTTTCGACGTCGTGTCTTTTCGACTACTGGTAGACACTTCCAGAGCCGAAGGTGCTGCAAGGTAGCTAGCTCAATAAAATAAACAATTTATGAGTAATTGACGTGAAATAAGTAGTTGTGTGGTATCAGCGTCGGCTGCTGTTGGCGGCGATGAGGCAAGACCCGCGTGTTGTGCACTTCGGCACGTCCGCGGCTCGTGCGCCAGCTCTGCAGCATTCCGACGTGCTGCCGCGCCGAGCACGTGCCGAACGTATAGCTCAGCGGCGATGCTCCACTCTAACCTTCACAGGCTACGGCGGGAACCCTTTTCCAGTGTGCGCCGGCTGTCTGCTACACCCCATTACCGTTTATGGTGGTTGTTCATAGCGAAGCCGCGGGCAGAAGTACTAGGAACTATACATATCATCATCAAATACTATCAGACTAATATCATATCACGCCTAAACCGCGGCAAGTATCGTTATGTGTTTGCCAGCTCTAGATAGTTTGGAACCTACAGAAGTCATAAGTTTCCATTTTGGATATTTTTATGAAAATACGATGAATTAATAAGGAAATGCGCCGGCGTCAGGTTGTTATCTAGAACGATATTTACATATTACATAGTTCGGCAATCAGCACGCTACGTCGGCGGTCCCGGCTGTCATTTGTAGATCTTTGACAGTCGTTACTCTGGTTAGACTGAACTCGGAAACTGACGCCAATTTGAGAATCCTGGGAGTGTGAAACTAATCATATATATATGATTAGTTAGTTTGTTGTTTGAAGTTTTTTCAAATGTTTGAAGTTTAGTAATACATATATGTATTACTAAACTTCAAACATTTGATTCCTTAGAATTTTGCTTCAGCATTGATTATTTGTAGTCAGGGAATAATTTTTATACATTATCGTTGTATGGATAGGGGACAGCTAGAACTGTCCGCGGCCGCCACTTGGCCACGTGCGACGCACAGCGACGTCGTTGTTACCACATTGAGTGCTGCACGTGTGCTGGTGGCGCACTGTGTCCTCGCCGTGTCTCTGCCGAGGGGCGGGGGGGGGGGGGGGGGGGCACGTCACTCGTCTCCGCCGATAAGGGCGCGGTCGCGGGGCTGCGGTCGCGCTAACTGTTGTTAATTTATTTATAACTGTTCAGTTTGCTACAACTACGACGCGATGCCAGCGCGTCTCACTGCTCTATGCACGTTACTGATGTTACTTGTTTGCTCCGTACATGCTAAGTCGCTGATACGAATGGGAAACTAATAGTAGGTAAATTACAAAAAAAAACGGTTTTTATTTAGAATGATATGATCCCCTACAAGTAGGCCTGACCACATCTGAACTAACACTGCCCAGACTTAAACGTTACGATTACGTTGCGTAGCAGCTGCGCTACGATTGGATTGCGTAGCGGCTGCGATACGACAGCGGTGCGTAGCTGCAGCGCTACGTTTACATAGCGTAGCGATTGCACTACGATCGGATTGCGTAGCGGCAGCGTTACGAAAAATGTGGAACGTTCATTCAAATTTTTATCCCCTTTGAATTTTCATTCTTCCTTTCTTCCTATAAAAGGAACAACTCATCGGTTTAGGCTATATGTGTTGTTTGTCAGCGAATCATTGAATTTAAGAAATATCCAACTATATCATAATTTACCTCGTCATTATATAGAGACTCTGTGTATAATTTGTATACAGAATTGGTTTTACTAACGTGATAAGATCTAATAATCTTCTTCTAATATTAACATACTAGGTGTTGCTTGCCGCGTGATATTATTAAAAAATATATAGGTATATTTTTTATAATTTCAAAGGTTTTAATTGTTTTGTACGAACCTTGGTTACTCTAGAAACTTAAGTTACTCTTGATAACATCAGCTAACTGCCAGTAAAAGTTCCGTCAAAATCGGTCCAGCCGTTTTGGAGATACGCCGGAACAAAAATGATTTTTGTCATAAGTGCTGTATATATGTTGTATACTTTTATTTCTTATGCATCGAGTATTACAAGCAGACTCTTCAATTTTATTTATTTGTATAGTAGATGTATAGATAAAAATTCCCGCGTCACTATGTTCGTACACGCTAATCTCTGTCACCAAACCACCCAACTGATTTCAATGCAATTTTGTGAATGTCGATTTTTGAAGAATAGGATAGTTTTGGACTCGATAGGGGGCGCCGTGTGAAGGTGGTGCGGGTCGGCAGTCTATTTTAATTATTCCGTTATTGCACTGCAGTTGCATAAGCATAATCCATTGTTAAAGTTCCCACTGCTGGGACACAGACCTCCTCTCTATAATTCACCACGCATGCCTAGTGTGAGAAGGTTGCCGGTTTCCGTTTGGGAGCGGTAGTGAGTAAATAAATGGCACGTGTTACGCGCCTGGGTTCGAACCCACGACCTGCAACTCGTAAGTCAAGGCTGCATTACTTTTCGGACCTTTGCTCGATTCGTACGCTTATTCGGCCGCATCGCTGTCAACAGTAGTTGTGCCTGGCAGCTTTGCCACGTCGGATAGCAATGCTGATTCTTTGGCCAAAATAATATAGTCGACCAACCGCTTGGCGATATCCTGAAAGACTAGGCAACTCCAAACGGCTAAAACATATCAATAAGGTTCCCTGCACCGCCCCAGCAGAACCCGCCAACACATGTTGCACCGTGACGACACATGTTGCGTCCCACACCAAGGGTCTACCCAACCTCCAAAGTATAGTGGGCATACCATTATTACCTACTGAAGTTGCTCAACCCTTCCAGAATAAATATCCTACTTTATTACAGACTGGCTTATACCCGCGGCTTCGCCCGCGTGGACATCGAGAATTGTTCTACGGGATCATAATACCGGGTTATTAATGCGTGAAAGAGTAACAAACGTCCATCTATCCATCCATTCTCACAAACTTTCGCATTTATAATATTAGTAGGATATTATAGTAGGATTACTCGCATACATACAGTATAGAGATAAAGAAGAGGTGCACTAGTGCATAGTCCTTCAGGCGATTCCGTTGTAGATGTCTGTAGATGGTACAATCTAATCATCACCAGCGCACGTCGTTCAGCACCTCAGATCATAGAAACATGATCTGTGTTCAGCACAGTTGCCAAATATTGCACATAATGTTCCATTTGAGTAGGTGCACTTTATCCTTCATATTATCAAGTAGTAACGCTATCATGATACCAATGCGAACAAGTAATATTTAAT
Organism: Xestia rhomboidea; assembly: GCA_963853795.1. Classification (NCBI taxonomy): domain Eukaryota; kingdom Metazoa; phylum Arthropoda; class Insecta; order Lepidoptera; family Noctuidae; genus Xestia; species Xestia rhomboidea. The sequence continues at coordinate 329,666 of OY970758.1, forward strand.
TAAACGTATCAATAAACCCGACCACAAATTGGATTATGTACAAATATGTATCCTGTACATACGACCAATGATGCAGTTTTAGTTTTCATCAAAATCGGGCTCGAGACTCCTGTGAGCATTTTTAGGGTTCCGTACCTAACGGGTAAAAACGGAACCCTATTACTAAGACTCCACTGTCCGCCTGTCTGTCCGTCTGTCCGTCTGTCTGTCTCTCACCAAGCTGTATCTCATGAACCGTGATATCTAGACAGTTTAAATTTTCACTGATGATGCATTTCTTTTGCCACTATAATTAAAAATAAAGTAGAATAAATATTTAAGGGCTCCCATACAACCAACGTGATTTTTTTGCCGTTTTTTGCTCGATATTAATAACGGCAACAGGTAGAGTAGACGCTTGAAATGTTCACAGAATAATTAGTTATTTATTAAAAATAAATAGTTAAAATAAAATAAATATTAAAGGGGGTCCTTCCCATACAAATAACGTGATTTTTTGCCGTTTTCTCTAACGTTGAGTCCGACTCGCACTTGGCCGGTTTTCGCTATTTCTCACAGTTTCGAAAACAAAATTTCAATATTTGTAATCTCCTTTTAATTTCCTTCATTTTGATATCCTACTCGATGGGTTTGGTTGAAGTAAAAATATTAACGACTTACAGTTAGCGCCAAAAATCCACGATTATATTTTTTTTCATACCGTCTATTCGAAAAGGACGACTTGCTTCGCCTTATAGTGCACCCGAAGGTGGTGTTTTCTCTTAGAAATTTTTAGCGGGCAGTAATGAGTTTTTAATCCTCTTTATAAGTGCGCCGCAATTATCTTTGCCGCGCACTTTTTGAATTTGGAACATCTTGGTGTTCTGCGCCAAAGAAATCGAACGCAAATATTGTTTGAATAAAGACTGGCTGGTACGACGGCCCATAGTATAAAAACGCGCGGACTACAGCCCGCGTTTTTGTCAGTTTTCACGGATTGTTAGAAATTCATGGTTTTGTTTTGAAAAATGGGTTCTTCAAGTGACAGTGAATAAAATATGAGGCGCCTTTTATTTTCTCATAGTGGGTGATGAAAAGCAGAGTGTGTCACTCGCGCGCACTATTAGAAAATAAAAGGTGCCTCATATTTTATTCACTGTCACTTGAAGAACTCATTTTTTATTCAAATCATTAATATTTAATAAAACAGAGTAACAACTCAATTGAAATTAAATAGTATAGATCTAATAAAAAACAACTAGCAATCACATTTCTTCACATTTCTTGCGTCAGTTCTAATACTTTCAGGAGTTAATTCTATACTTTCATTGTTACTTGAAGAACTCATTTTTCAAAACAAATCCATGAATTTTTAACAATCCGTGAAAATTTACGAAAACGCGGGCTGTACTTAGTTCGCGCGTTTTTAATTTGATTTCTTTTTTTTTTATTATTCAGCCGGCGGCGCGACTATGGGCCGTCGTATCAGCTAGTCTTTATTCAAAGAATATTTGCGTTCGATTTCTTTGGCGCGGAACACTAAGATGTTCCAAATTCAAAAAGTGCGCGGCAAAGATTATTGCGGCCTACTTATAAAGAGTATTAAAAACTTATTACTGTCCGCTAAAATCTTCTTATAGAAAACACCACTTTTGGCTGCACTTAAAGGCGAACCAAGTCGCCCTTTTCGAATAGATGGGATGAAAACACCTATCTCGGGACACTTAGGTTTTTGAGACGAATCTAATGATCTTAATCGTCGAAATCCATCCAGCCATTTGGAACATACGAGGTTCTAAAAAATGTTACAAAGAAACATGACAAGATACGCCCGAAAAACATAACCCTTTCTTGGCAGGTTGGGTAAAAAGGTATGGTGCTATCGGTCATGTGTCGCTGCGTCTCTCTCTCGCGCTGAAAAAATGATGGCTTAATAGTTTGTAATTGCAGTACCTACAGGCCGCTCTGGTTGTTGTTTTCGTGTTCAGTTGTTATTGAGTCGCGTTATCTCCGCTGCGGTAATTGGCCGAATTCTAGTCAACTTCAACTTAGCTACTAACGAGTAGGTATTTACATTGTTATGTTCATTATTCGCTCTCTACGTACAATTTAAGCAATCTGTATCTTTTGTTTGACGTTTCGAAACGACAACTCACGTGATTTATTTTAAAACGGTAGGTAGGCGCTTTTTGTTTCTGTCCGGTTAATCAACCAGCAATTAGTCTTCAATAATTATAGACCACTTGACCGTTGTCCTGGCAGCCAATCTCAACTAAAATCAGATCTGATCCACGAGCAGAGAGATCAGGCGCAGGAGCAACGCGGCAACGGCTGTATCGAACCGCCAACTTAAAAACCCCGGGCTGCTGATCAGAGTTGATACCGTAGGAATATAAAGGGTGTAAAAACTCCGGGCTGCTGGTCAGAGTTGATACCGTAGCAATATAAAGAGTGTAAAAACTCAGGGCTGCTGATCAGAGTTGATACCGTAGCAATATAAAGAGTGTAAAAACTCCGGGCTGCTGATCAGAGTTGATACCGTAGCAATATAAAGAGTGTAAAAACTCCGGGCTGCTGATCAGAGTTGATACCGTAGCAATATAAAGAGTGTAAAAACTCCGGGTTGCTGATCAGAGTTGATACCGTAGCAATATAAAGAGTGTAAAAACTCCGGGCTGCTGATCAGAGTTGATATCGTAGCAATATAAAGAGTGAAAAAACCCCGGGCTGCTGATCAGAGTTGATACCGTAGGAATATAAAGGGTGTAAAAACTCCGGGGTGCTGATCAGAGTTGATACCGTAGCAATATAAAGAGTGTAAAAACTCCGGGCTGCTGATCAGAGTTGATACCGTAGCAACATAAATAGTGTGAAAAGCCGAAAGGCACTTATTCTCACCGTCATTGCGATCATTTGTTTTTGAACTGGACCATACCTTCTAGTTACGGAGACATCGGAGGTCTAAGTTCTTTAAAAAAAAAACACAAGTTTTTTTTTAAACTGCTTTTTAAGGTAATAACTTTACTTTGATTACCTCCGTGACCCGTTTACTATTGAAAGCATGCACCAGCACAATGTTTTGAGTGCGCTACATCAAGTGTAACCGTAAAAAGTTATTTTTCAAAAAAAAAGTCGTTTCCCAGCAATTATTTTTGCGTTGGGTTACTCATTTTGAAGTATACGTAATGCTTGGTTGAGGGCTTGGTGAAGGGTCCGTTCACCTCGTGTAGTTGCACAATTCATTAAAACCTAGTGTTCTCTTTTCTGAACAGTATACCTAGATAGTTCACACATAAATAGTTGCACATGTGTGTTGTTTGTTGTCTCATGTTGTTACAAGAGTGGCTCTCGCTTTCAAGGCAGGCTACAGCGTTTACGAGAAAGGAGTACTCATATCTTAAGGATGTGATTCGGATTTGGACCGTCAAACTGGAAAACTTTTTCCATGGCACCAATATCGTGACCGCGAAAAAAATTTCTGCGTTTGGTTCGAGTAGATATTGAAGTTTTGTATGGGACAGCTGATTATTTTTTTGCTTGTGTATGTCTGAACCACTGCCTCCAGATCTGAAGCATATTTTAATGTTTCTGATCAATTGATAATAATATTGATTGTTTCAAATGATAATATTTACTGGCAGGAGCAGGTAGTAGAAGTAACCAAGTAAGTAGGTAGGCACATCAATGTGTACAACTGCTGCCAACTGCCGTAGATAACCGGATAGTAGCGGCTCATACTTGGTACCTACTCCTAGTACATCCAAAAGTATTTTTTACTTTGGCTACTATATCAACACAGTTGTTGTTATAAGTAAATGGTGTGTGTGGTGCGGGATGCGGGGGAGGGGGGGTGAGGAGTGAGGACAGCAGGATGTGGCCGTCCGGCGTGACGTCACCGCGCCGAGCACTAGCGGCTGCCGAGTGCTGAGCCAGCACAACATGCTGGACACACTATACTGCCTACGTATATCTAGGTAGCTGTTTGCATATAGGAACAACTCTACTTATAAAGCTTTCTCGCGAGCTTAGCTTACCTTCTCTTTCCACGGTTTTGTCACTATCCATGTTTACAGCGTGACCCTTTACAAAAACCACGAATAATGACAGTAAGACAGTCATACCGACTACGGAACCCGCGTCACTGTGCGTGCTCCGACATGAACTTTTCCGTATTTCATTTATTATGTCAATCACTAGTGGTTCTACGTTCGTGCACGTTGTGCAGAGAGTTGTGCCAGCAGTGTCATCAGGGAAACTGCATTAGTTTAGGGTTTAGAAGTTACTAGATCCACTTAGATGAAGAAGTAAAAAAAGAACGTATTTTAATTAAGAAGATTTCTTAAACTACTCAAGCAAAAATTATTATAGAACACCGCGCAACCTTTCTCTACAAATGAAAAAAGAATCACGTGAATCTGGCCAGGAATCACATAGGAATCGGTGTACTTAAACATAAACGAAAAAATATATAGACCGATCAAATACATAACCTAACCTTTTCAATCGACGTAAAAAAAACGAAGGAGGTTATTAATAAGTCGTAAAAAATACTGGTCAGTTTTTTAAGCCGATTGCGGCTAAGCCCAAAAGGAGGGTGTGATGTGTTTGACCTGTATGTATGTATATATGTACGTAACTCCTAAACGATTTGGATAAATTCTCCGTCGTTATATTCGTCTGTGACAGTAATTATAAATTCTAAAATAATGAAATAAAATTTAAAATAATAGTCAAACGATAGTTTATTAAGTACTGGATTATTTAATGTCAGGAATGCTACGTACAAAATATAAATTAAGCAACTCTACTATATTATTGGTTTTTGTTAATAGTTCGTTTGCATGCGATTCTAACACTGCATGACATAGTTTTTATTTTTGAAATAAAAAATGTATAAAAATGTAATGTGCTATACTTTGGGAATTATATGGCTTTATGCTTATTATATTCGTCTGTGGCGCGATTGTCATTTGCAACATTATTTTTTTAAGAAAATGGCGGACAATATTTTGGAGTTTGAATATTTTTGTTCCAATGCCATCGAGTGGGGTATCAAAATTTCGGCTTTTCTAGTTTTTTTGTATATTGTGTTATTGTATGCTATTGTGTTTATTTGGAGTCATGAATGCATTTCGTGGCGCACTTCTCGAGGTGCCACCACCATGAGTAATCACTAGTGTAGTGTGATAGTGTGCGGCACTCGACGACATTTCTGCTTGCCGTGTTATACATCAGTTAAGGGAATGTTTGCTGCGCTTGTAATAGTCGGGCTGAACGACATACTGTGTCTGGTGTAAACAGCTCACAGCGCCGTACCTACAATCTGTAAGTAGTTTTGAAAAATGTGGAAAATATTTATACAGGAATAGGTTAGGTAGTTAGTTAGACGAGGAGTTAGTAAGAGCAGAATGTTTTATATTCGAGAGAGCTGGATCGTGCGTTTCGTTGTGTGGTTTCTGCGAATGAGTAACGCTATCGTGCACTTCCTGCGCGCGCGCTGGCATTGTGCGCCGACACTTAACCTAGTGAGAGCAAGCCGCGCGCCCCCCGCACGCCCTGCAAACCCCCGCACACCTCTCGCTGCGCGCTAACAACGTAGTATTTGTCGATCCGCACACTTGGATTAATTTATGGCATCCACTCTAAAACCAAAAGCAAGCAAACCCTCCAAACGTAGTCAATTGGTTGTGCAAATATGTTCTGTGGCTCTAACCCGGGCTTATTTGCGCTCCACTACGTTTTTTGTGCGCAGCCCCGAGAGCTCGGTTCTCGGCGCTCGGCTCTCGGCCGGAAGAGAGACCCTAGTCTGTGTACAAAACGTTAATAGCGTTATTAGCTGTTGCGGCTGTTTTTCAATGTTCTGATACGTCAACACACCGCCTCTTTGTTTTTGTGTAGGTGGCTTGTGGGGTTAAAAAACTGTTACAGCAAATTGCAGGTTAGGGACGTGATAGGCGGTGGCGGCCGGCGGAGCTGCTGGGCTAGGCTAGGCTGCGAGGTATATGGGCCGGGTGTCGGGTGCAGGCGTGGGCGCGCGTCGCGTGAGAACATCTCCTGCAGGGCTCCCGCAGTCGGCCCTCTCGTGTGAACACTGGCCACTACTACTAACGGCCATCGCGGTCGTGCCCAGACACACTCACACACATGCACATCTGCGCAGTAGGTACACAGCGCCGCAGTTTTATTATTGACTTGTTCTGTTTGAAAATAATTAATATCGTTAGGCATGTTTGCATTTTCCTCTAATATTCGAGTTTGTTTATTGTTACCAATTAGTATAAGGAAAATCCCACTACAAGCGGTCAGCGACAACCGTCTAACTATTCATATTTTTTGTATTTATTGTTCAATGATCATGTAAGTCATAAGTCATTTATTCATTTGTTTAACATAGGTACAATAATAAACTGCAACTGTTTTAAGAGTTGTCGTCACAAATGCTCTGAGCAATCTGAGATCATCGAAAATATCGGTGGTCTGCTGCCGTCTGCCACACAGACACGCTCATGATTAGCAGGACGCGGCCGCCCGGTCAGTGCGCATGGAACATCATAATAACATTCTCGTTTATAAGAAATGGCAGGTTTTTATTTCATAACGTTACCTACTACAATAGTTGATGTTTTCCTACAAAGTACGAGACTGGTATATCAACATGCGCTGTGAGCTGTACGATGTCGGGTGGTGAGCCGCGCGCCGGCGCTCGCTCGGTTATTTGTCAGAGCGACACTTTTTGTGCGCGTCCCCTACTAATGCGCCATTTTACACGTTTTTAAAGTCCTCAGATCGTTTCGTACACATCATTTTTTGTGAGTGTCGAGTGACGGTTTAAGTGTCTCGAATGAGTTATTTGTATAGGCCCTTAACGTTCCGGTGCGGGACCGGGTCGATGATGCATACAGAACGACCGTCGCGCGATCCACGTGGAGCCAGCTTAGTAGTAGGTCAGTACGCTGCGCAGGTCCCCGGGGACGCGCCCGGCTCGTGCGGGCTGATGACGGCGCGGCCAGCACGTGCGCCCGCGGACGTCGCTAATGCGCTGCGGGCCGCCGGGGCAGCCGCTGGAACGGGATGCGGGCTACGAGTACAACACTCACTAGGTGTTGCCATCAGTAACATAATAAGTGTTAGGTCGTGGCATAAGAATGAATGCCAGAATGTGAAGTATCGTTATTCAGTAGTTGCTAGTATTCAACAAAGCTCCGTGTCCGCAACAATGAGCGAATGTCGCGAATAACAACAAGGTAAATATTATGGCGACGAAACAAAAAAATGACGTGCTTGTTTTATGGAGATTTAATGGGTGAGATGTACAAACATAAAATAGCCTAAAATTAGTCTAACCTTAGTATACACAATATTTAGTAGGTACTTTGGAAAAATAAATAATAGGAACTACACTTATTTGTTTTCTATAACTAAACTTAAATTTTAACTTTAACTAAACCTAAATTATATATAATATTTTTTTTTTATCAAGTTATACATAATTTCCTTTTATTTTGTTCGTCTTATGAGCTACCAGGTCAGGCTGTCTTGCGACATAGGCCTCCTCCCCCTAGTCCCCTCCACATTTGTCGATCCCTTGCTACACTCCTCCAACCCTCAGGCAGATCATCCTCCCATCTCTTGATCTGTCTTCCTCTACATCTTTTTCCGTCCCATGTGTCCTGTCCATTTCCATTTTAGGGTTCGTGTTTTTACTTTATCTGCTACTTTTGTGATGTTCCTAATTGTTGTAGTTGTTGGAGCTCTCTTTATGTGTTTCACCCTTAAACCCATCATGCTCCTTTCCCTTCCTCTTTAGCAGACACCTCGATTGTGTTCAATCTTCTGTGTTAGTGGCCAGGTCTGCCAGCCGTAGGTAAGGTATGGAAGTATGCAAGTGTTGTAGACGGTTCTCTTTTCCGAGATTTATTTTTAATGATCTCCTTGAATAACCAGTACCTTTGCCAGGTGTTGTTTACTCGTCTTTCTACTTGTTTTGTCGATATGTTGTTAGAACCTAATTTCTTAAAATACTATTGCATATCCGACTTGGGTAGACTTTTGAAATCAAACTTTTGTCTGTCACTAACTTTTGTTAAGTTAACTATTAAGTTACTTAACTGTTAGTTAAATAAATAGTAATTTTGACACATGCATGACTATTAATTAATTAATAATTTGTAATGCATGACAGTTACTTAATGTTATGTATAATAAATCATTTGCATGAAAATTCAAAATATAAAAGTAAAAATAACTCAAATTTGTTTCCGTTTTTTCTATTAATTGTATGCCTAAATACTATTATGTTGATAGTCATTATGTCTAGTAACACTAGGTGAATTAAATTTATGCCAAAAAAAAATGGTAAATTATCACTATGGCCAAACAAATTATATCAAAATAGTTATGCCAAAGTACCGCCCTCTTGGCACTTCTAGGTCGTCTTGATTAAGGTTATACTATCATTTTTGTCTCCTTTTTTGTATAAGAGTATTATTGTTGACGATGCCATTGGGAAGGAATTTGTTCCGTATCCAAAATTTCAATGCAAATGTGTGTAAATGGTTGTATTATCTCTTCTATGGTATTTTTAGTAACTCATTGGTTATCTTATCATCTCCAGGTGATTTCCCTGCTTTCTGTGTTTGTATGGCTCTTCTTACTCCACTTTGAATAATATTTGGGACTGGTTCTGGGTTTGAGTCTTCTTCTGGTGTTGTTTTGTCCGTGTATTCGTTTATGTTATCCGTATATAATTCTTTGTAAAAATCTGTTGCCGATTGTAAAATAAGTCGACGTTTAGTTGCAATATGTATTTTGTTGTCTTTATCTTTCTTTATCGTCTTCGGTAATATCCATGTTGAATGTTCTTTAAGTTATTTTAAGGCACTTTTAATCCCTCCTGTTTTATTTATTTGTTCCCTTATTATAATTAAGCCGGTTTGTTTTTCTATGGTTTCTAATTGCTTTTCAAATTTCTTTACTCATCTTAGCTATTTGTTCACGATTTTCTTTTGACGGTGAGATGTAAAACTGACTCTTAATTAAGTCGCAGCTAATTAGTGCCTGTATCATAAAATGCACAATCTGTGACATCCACGGAGCCGCACTGAGGCCACGCCGTGTGCTGGATTGCGGCCGATTCCATCTCTCTGTGAGCTCTGCAGCTTTAGCCAAGTTGACAATCTAGAATCGTTCAAAATGCTAGAATAGAATGTTGTCGTTTCTACAATGTTGATCGCTATACTCTTTGGTAGGAACGCTCAACATAGACTAACGTGTAGGTCTTTTCTACAGACATTAGAGAACGAGCGGTCGACTCAGTTGTGTCAACTTGGCTACCAATTTAGCGCCTTCTACAATCGCTTACGCCGAGGCGTTTACGATTGTAGAAAGAGGATCGATATGAAACGTTTGTAACTTGGCTAGGCCTGCCGAAATGAATGTGATAGCTAACGCGACTGTGGCATGACTCAGCAAAAATGGTGCCAACAAGGAGGTTTGACATCCACTTAGTCATACAACTGGAATTTGATAAAAGAGTTTTTTCTCTTACTTGAGTCAGTGCATATTATTGTAAAACCTAACTAACTGGGTACTTAATAGAAGAATAGAAGGCATGTGGCGGTGCGACGGTGGGGGGGGGAGGGGGTGAACGTGCGAGTGCGGCCGCTCCACTTCCGCGTTCTCGTGTTACTTGCGCTACGTACAAGGCGACGCCGAGTATGTCCCGCTCCGTATCCAGCGCTCCGCCGTAGATTTATCTGGACGCACGCGCTCTGCGTCATAGTCCACAGTCGTCAGTCGTCCTGTGAGCTGCTTGTGAAGGGAGAGTCGTGTAGTGCTGATGTTGGGCGCCGCGGCGAGTAATGAATGCAAGCGGGTCGAGGGCGGCGCGGGCGACCGATAACACGGTACCTACTTCCGAGACGTTCCGAGCCATTAGCCTCACTGCGCTCTACTTAACAACTACACGCTCGGCGCTCGCCGTTCTTAAACGATGCTAAAATGTTGAATACCTCGCCGTGTGTACTGCACTGTGCAGTACTCGTCGATCGTCACTTGGTCACGTTCCCCGCACCGCGCTCACCGCGCTCACCACGCGACCACCATATCCACACGTTTCTACTGTACCCTTGAGCAATGATGCCTTGATCGCGCATGTCGCCACAAATTGCTTGCATCAATTTAGGTAGTGTTTCACAATTCATACATTAATTAGTCACTCGTGCAATGTAAATAATGTAATGCGATTGCGAGTCAAAACTTCACAATTCTGTTTACTTATATACTAAAGCTTGGCGCGTTACCGAGGCGCTAAGTGACGCTAACAAAGTCTAATATCAGATATCAAATAGAAAGACGCATGATGCCGTGGTGCGTCCCAGAGGCGCAGGCGCAGCACAGGTCCTAGATACTAACTGTAGCTAATAGATAAACATCTTTGATCTTTTCTTTCTTTTTCTCGAAAAAATCAACACTCTTCAAAATGCAGCAGAATTTATGTTAAAATACATACATAATATCACGCGTGTAATCCCCGATAGGTTAGGCAGATGTTTAACCAATAGAACACCCCGATTTCAGTTACCTTACCTCTCAGCAGTCGTGCTTGCGACCATTACACCAACGAGGCAGTCAAGTTTTAAAATAATTGTCATGAAATAATGAGGAAACTGTCTGTTGCCCGTGGTACCTACTACCAGAGTTACTACCAAGCGATCCAGTAGTACCACGGGTACCCGTAGTGCTACCAAGCGATCCAGTAGCACCACGGGTACCCGTAGTACTACTAAGCGATCCAGTAGCACCACGGGTACCCGTAGTACTACTAAGCGATCCAGTAGTAAGACGGGAAATTTCTTTTTACCCGTGGTACTAGTGGATTGGTACTGATTTTAGTACATTTTAAACAGAGGAAACGCCCATCTGTGACGTTCAATCCTTTATTTTTTTTTTTTTCAATAGAGCAAATCACGGAAACGGGGTCCCTTCCAGCAGCCGGTTATCCACCAATGCCGTTTCTTGTGGAATACTGATCGTTGGATAGGTAGGAGGCAGGAGTGGTCACTGCCGTAGTGCTGGTTGCGAGCTCGGCGTGCGGGGGCGCGGGGGCAGGTCGCGGGGCTCGTTACCATAACAACCTGCTTACGCTGACATCACAGAGCTCACATCACACGAGATGTGATCGCTTGCGCCGCCCATTTGGTTATTTCGCGCGTTTAGAGAACATGATGCTCACTCTATACGCAGTTTAATAACTAGGTACAACAACATGCATGGGTAGAAACGCACCATGAGATGTCTATTTTATTGCACGGACAGATTTTGGTCCACTCTTGATTCAAATTCAAATTCCAATTCATTTATTCATTTTGTGAACATAGGGTAAAAAATACAGATGTTACATATATTAGATAAATGTTGGTCCATACTATGTCCCGCCAGAAGGCATACAAAATGCGAGTGATGCCATTGTGTATTTGAGGTCGATAGTTCGGTACGGTACTCAATGTTTTGTATCAGTTTGTGTTAATTAATTATGTGAATGTTTCAGGCTGTAGTGTATGAATAATTGTTTGGCTAATACATATTTATTTTGTTGTTAGTGGTGGAGGCGGGGGCGCGGGGGGCGGGGGTGGCGGAGTGTACTCGCGCTGCGCCTACGCCGCCGGCTCGCCGTACTTCGGCAACGGTGCCGACATCAACGCGCAGCCGCAAATCTGGTCCCCCAGCGCAGGTACATCACTAGCACTAGCAACGCGGCTCGCGGCTCCTTGCGGCTCCTCACCGCGACCGTGCACTGCACTCCTACTCATTTACATACAATTATTAAAACAACTTGGATTTTCACCTTCCAACGGAACAATGCAGTGGTCCTTGCCGGTCGCATAGAGCTCGGTACGTATCTGTAGTTGCTGACACGAGTGCTTTGTGTTTCGCAGGCGGCTCCCCGAACTACGGCGGCGGCGGCGTGGTGCTGGGGGAGGAGTACACGGAGGGCGCGGAGGGCGCGGGGGGCGGGGGGGGCGCGGGTGGCTCGCTGCCCGCCTTCAGCGCGCGCTTCGGCGGCGCCTTCGCGTGCGCCCCCTCGCGCCCCAACACCGTGTACGGGCCCAGCGCGCTCGCCGCGCCCTACTCGCACCAGGTCAGTTTGTCTCCCCAGTGCCGACAGATCCCACGTGTCATCTCATGTTGTCTCACTCTGCGCGTGTCGTCTCGCCTCTTACCAACACTTTCCTCTTTCTTTTTCCAGGAGGTGTGGAATTTGGAAAGTAATCGTCGTCCACAGATGTCGGCAGCCGCCAGCCTCTCTGCCAGTAAGTACAACAGTTCAGAGAACATTACGTCTCACGAGTGTGACTTGACCATTATGAATTACCTACTAGTCGATATAGGTTTTGCTTCGACACGAAATGGCAGACAATTATAGCGGCGTATATAAAAACATGATGATTAAAACAAAACAATGATTGAGCGGAGTGTTCAAGTCCACTCGCTATGATTCACGTGGCGACAGCTGCGGCTCGCGCGTGCCAGCATGCTCCACTTTGTTCTCTGCTGCGTGCCGTCTGCGTAGGTACTACTACAGGCGGCCCACGATGTACATTGTGTACTTTTACAAAGGTACGAGTACGTCGTGCGTGTCATGGCACACGGTAATGTGCACTTTGAAAATAAACTTGAGTGAGCCAGCTAGAAATACTTTACTTAACAACAGGGAAATAGGCTAACAAGGGATTTTGTGCAAGCATAATATGTTAGTGAGTGCAGCTCTTGTAGACGAGCCTGTTCATTTGTGCAGTCATGTCTGTTGTCGTATACTTAATAATAAGGGAAATATAACCGATGATAAAACCATCTTCAGTTTGATGGTCCCGATAACAGATAGCAACAGAGCGGCGGCGCGGGGCGGGGAGGGTCGTGTTTTTGTGGCAGGTCACGTCGCGATAGCCCGCGCGGCGCTCGCACGGTGCTCGTCGCGCTCGTTCCGCTCAGTACGCTCGGCCCGGCGCGGGCGCATCTCTGCGACTCCCATGTTTTTTATTAAGTAACCGACAGATAAGCTATTTCCAAAAGAAGTCGATAAGAGCACTGTTCCGGCATTATTTACGAGCGCTCGCGTGACGGCGTCAACCCCGCGCTATGTCTTAAGGAGCCCACTTAAACCTTCATCAGTCTTCACGATGCTACATCCTAATTTTATTTCAGTTTTGTGACTCGTAAAGTAGATTAATATATTTTCTCTGAATAGTCGTCGGCGAGGAAGCGTTTTAGAGCTAGACGCGGCGTAACCATTAACAAAATGATGTATAACTTCATCATCAAAGCCGTAAAATGTACCATTTCAATACAATAACCTAACGAATATTACTAATTAATAATGAAGTTACTATTTTTAGAGAAATAAATGTCCTGTTTTCCGTTACTTCGATGTCTAAAAGAAGCTCAATGTCACGTGTTGAAGACGAAAACAATATCCCGTGTGCGTGTACAGTATGCGGCACCATCGGCACACTCGCGCGGTGCATGTAGTGTGCACGCCCACATGGCTCTAGTTTAATTAGCATCGTTCGCGGTTTTCCTCGTCGGCGGCGCGGGACTCGCTCGCAACAATAACGCGTTCATTGATATTGTTTACTATTGTAAACGGCCGAGTCCCGGTGCGGCTGGCCTCGTAAAACGAACGACACACACCGCGGTGCGCCGACTGTTTGTGTAGGTCGCTCCAAAAAAAACATGTCTTGTTCTAAAATGAAGTCGTTCCCTTTTAAGCGCATTAAAATCGCATTCCGTAAATGGTATCGGATAAGGCACGTGCCGCGCAAACAGCGCGCGCGTCCGGCACGGCGCGAGGCTCACCCGGCGCGGTACGATGCGAGCCTATCGCTGTAAACAAAGCTTCAAACAAACAGTGGACACACGTTAGAGCGAGCCGTGTCGCCGCATATTTGCGCACTGACACTCGGGCCGACGCGGGCGCCCACTAATGTGGACGTAATCACGCGCCGCCACGCCGCCAGGCGGCGCTTATCATTTACCACCATTAGGGCATAGCTGACCAATGACGTCACAGCACAGGAGCTGCCTTCGCTCATCGCTGCCGTGAGCTGAGTGCTCTCGGCCGAAGTACACGAATCGATAGCGTTCGTTACTCGCGTAGGACCTAGTAGGTGAAGTAGTCAAGCTGGCTACAGCTTGAGTCAGTCGTTAGTGACCAGTACTGTTGCTAACAGACACAAGCCATAGTCAGTCGTTAGTGACCAGCACTGTTGCTAACAGACACAAGCCATAGTCAGTCGTTAGTGACCAGCACTGTTGCTAACAGACACAAGCCATAGTCAGTCGTTAGTGACCAGCACTGTTGCTAACAGACACAAGCCATAGGTCCGTCCGTCTTTTTGCATTTAGACAAAAGTACATTTCGTCTTCTGTCGACTTAACATGAGTTTCGTGCACTAGTCGCATGTGCATGAACAGAACAATAAGTGTGCGTGGTGTGTGCGGTGCGCACATGGCCTGCTCTCGTTACAAACGCTAATAACGGCCGGCTAATGACATCCATGTTTTATGCTTATTGTGAGTAATCGGAAACGCCACCATTCATTTCAGTTATATCTGTCAAGTGTTCTGCGCCATGTAACTGAATATCCGAACCGTCTGCGCGCCCCGTGGCGAGCTGACACACACAACACTGCACTGCTCCGTAATGATGAATCAGTTATCTCGATTACTTTGATTTATATCATACACATGTTATGGCGTGCTGAGGCATATGCCTCATGGGACTCCAGATGACCAACTAAAGTACAGCCCATATCTTATTTCGCAGAAACATGGAAAATTAATGAAATCATGTTAGACACAACTGAATGTTCGTAAACATGCGAGTGAGTTCCGTTGACGGAGGCATGTGAGTAGGTGCGGATGTGTAACGGTCGCAGATTCCATTGAAACCGTACGCCGCGCGCCGCTCCCGGCACGTCCTCGGGCGCTCGCGCTCTCCGCCTTTGTCGTGATTTGCAAAGTTTTGTTACGTCAGTTAGTGGACTCTGCACGCCAAGTCGAGTGGCATGTCGGCGACTTTCTTCCGCGTTTAGCTGATATGCCGTCGGTCGACATGACACGTCGTTAATGTGTACAATCTATAAAACTACGTGCTCCACCTCCTCACTGAACACAACCCATTTTACAGTTAAAAACATGGTGTCAAGAGCTATTGATGCCAGCAGGATGTCATCTGAACTAACAGGCTCACGACAGCTGGCACTAGTCACTTTCAGCTTGCATTGCTTCCTTTAGCAGTTTAATAGGATAGATTGATCATCGATTGTTGGTTAAGTATTGCGTCCCAGCACCGCGCTCTGCTCTTCACGACGGGGTGTTGGTGGAGCGCCAGGCTGGAAGGACACCGCCGGGAACCGAACCGAATGAGTCGCAGTGAGCGGAGCGCGCTTGTGCCGCGGGAACAATGGTGGGTCGGATGACCGCGCGCGGGTCGACGCTCGCGCCCGTCAGCCCGCCACCCCCGCGCGGTGACGTCACGCACGCCGCGACCTTGCCGCGACGTGCCCGCGCCGCCTAACGTGCGCGCGCGCATCTCTTCTTCAATGAATCACTGCTGACTGTCACTGTCAAGGTCGCCAACGACCATGTTTAGTTTCTTTGTTTCATTATATTCTTTCTTCACTAACTTATGCTTGATTGCACAAAATCCGCTGACAAGTTTAGTGCAAATTACCTACCTATTCAATAATAATGCATTGTGTATGATGATATAATGTGCCTATTCGCCAAAAATTTAGGTATAAGTTTTATATAAACTGCACTATGATAATGTTTACTAGCACGATAGTCATTCTAGTGAGGCCGTAAGCAGAACAGGCATGGTAATACAAGAACATGTAGAGTGGGTTCATGTATACGCTGTGTGTGATGTATACGCATGTGTCAAGGCAAGCACCGGATATATTTATTTGCACGTTTGGTCCACGAGTGTGGCCAGACGCAGATTGTACTGTAAGCATTGAGTTGGACGCTCGGCAGACGCAGGCGTGATTGTGAGCTACTTGTAACTAGCGTGTGTTGCGCAGTCGACATGGCGGAGTTTTTCACGGAGGGGCGCGAGTGCGTGAACTGCGGCGCCATCCACACGCCGCTGTGGCGCCGCGACGGCACCGGCCACTACCTGTGCAACGCGTGCGGCCTCTACAACAAGATGAACGGCATGAACCGGCCGCTGAAGCAGCCGCGGCGGCTGGTACGTCAGCGCCTCGCCGCGCCCCACGCGCCCCCGCACGACGTACGCAACTCGCTCACTAACCCCGCGTCCTCGCCCCGAGATCCGCGCCCGCCGAGCGTCCTCCTACTGCTCGTTGCGCTCTCAGCGCTCAGTCGTTTGTTCTGGTTGCAGTGGCCGCGGAGGGGGCCCCGCCGGGCGCGGATTTCTACAAGGGCTTCCTGTTTAACGGCATGGCGGCGTCGCACGCGCACGCGCTGCCCGCGCCCGCGCCGCTCGCGCACCCCGCGCACCAGCCACCCACCCCCTCTGACTACAAACAGAAGAAAGGGGTACGTGCCCCGCCCCTCAACCCCACGCCCCTCACCCCGCCCCGCACTAACCTCCATCGCTTCTATAACTAACATCACAATATAATGTGTGTCGTGCATGCCGAGAGACCGATAGTCGTCGCGTAGCTAACAGCGCAGTGCGTGTAACAGTGTGTGCTGGCACAGATGGGCACGAAGCGGCCGGGCATGGCGTGCACCAACTGCCAGACCACGACGACGTCGCTGTGGCGCCGCAACTCGCTGGGCGAGACCGTGTGCAACGCGTGCGGCCTGTACTACAAGCTGCACAACATCAACCGGCCGATGGCCATGAAGAAGGACTCCATACAGGTGCGTTACCACTGTCCTACCACCCGTCCCCCCCGTTCCCCAGTCCCCCCATCCCCGCCGTCTCCCCCCGATTCCCTGGATTTTTAATAATAGTAAATTGTTTTTTTCAAACATTGTAATTAGTCAATTATATATTCCGTTGTTCCTGGTAACCGTACTTGTATAGTTGTTTCATCGCTAATAGCGTAGCAGCTAATGAGATGAGACTACTGAGCGCTCATTCCGAGCCAAGCTGCGGCGTTAATAGCCAACTGACCACAAACGTTACTGCTGATCGACAGTCTATAAGTGGTTAGGTTATTAGCAAACTAGTTATCACTAATAAGTCTTCTTCTTATATCACTAATAAGCATTCTTCATACACAATACAGTTTAGATGCAATGTTATCTTCAAATATATGCCAGTTTTTAGTTTATTATAATAAGTATCTTTCATGGAAGTAGTAGGAAAATCGTTATGGTAAACAATCACCGTAACATTTGTCCACTTCTCCCTGGAAAGGAAGTAGGAGCGCTCGTCTAGCCTCGGTCTAGCTAGAGTGTACCGAGTCCGACGCTCGCGCTGAGCCACTCCGCGGCAGGGCGAGTGCGACAGGACCGTGTAAAGCCAGGCGGGATCTGCGAGGCTAGACGAGCGCTCCTATATAAACTGTCGGCTCGTACTCGTCTTGCTTCGGCAATAGAGTAGAGCCACCTAAACTGAGCACACAAATATTTAGTTTCCCACAAAAATAAAAATGTTCTCCAAGTTTATTTAACACAAAATAATTAGTTTTATAAAATATATTATTGTCACTGTGGTGAAGTTGTCAACAGCCTCGGACACCACGGCCTGCCATGCAGCCGAAGTGCGGGTCGTTTTGCACGGCACGCGAACTTAAATGACATCATCCGACGATCTCTTGTCACCGTCGGCGTTCCAGCTTTATTAGAACCCAATGGCTTGGCACGCGACGATGGCAAGAGACCGGCCGGCATGTCTTTGTTTCCATCCGAATCAACAGCTTAAAGTTATCAGAAGACAACCTGCACAATTACCAGGCAGCTGCAGAATATTACTGCCCAGTTTTCCGTATGTAACCATTCTTTGTTCATATTTTTCCAGACAAGAAAGAGGAAACCTAAGAATAGTATAAAAACGGAGCGAAATATCAAGGCAGCCGTGCAGCGCACGGTGACGTCCGGCGTCAAGATCGAGAACCTGCGTGAGTACCTGCCGCGAGGCCAACAGTAGCGTGGTACCTACCGCGGGACCAACTCGCGCCCGGCAGTGGCACGCAGTAACACTTGTGTGTGTCCGCAGTGGAGGGCGGCTCGGGCGGCAGCGGGGTCCCGCGCTCGCCGCTCGCGCTCAACTACTACGTGCAGCACGCGCTCAAGCTGGAGGACCCGCCGCCGGCGCACGCGGCGCAGGCCGCGCCGCACCACGCGCACGCGCACGCCTCGCACGCCGCGCACGCCTCCCACGCGCACGCCGCGCACGCGCTCTACGACGACGAGTACCGGCGCGCCGCCGACGAGCGGCTGGAGCGCCCCACCGTCGTGTCCATGGGCAGCTGAGCCGCGCCGCGAGCGCGAGCCGGCCGCCCCCAGGCATAATGTTATAGAATCTCAGTTGTTTAGATACGTTAGTTAGGACTTAGATCATAAGCGCGGCCGACTAGGCGCTGCTAGATGACCAAATAGCGTGGCGGACGGCACGCCCTGTACATAGGTAGCCGTATCCGCGCGCCGCGGCTCCACACCGCCGCAGGCCGTACACAAAGCTGACACAAGTTTACCGCACTAGTGCACTCTAGCTCGTATTGTAGTACGACTCAGCATTGTACAGATACATTGCACTGTAATGTGCTAAGTTCTAATCGTGTGTTCCCACTGTTACCAAATAATAATTATGTATAGTAAGCGATGAGACTGTATCTGAATCATACCTAGAGCGTTGCATTCCTAGATAGCTTAATGTTTACATAGAATATTTTATAGTGAGCTATGTTGCTGCAAAGAGGCTGTTTTGAATGTTTCACAGCAAAATTTTATTTTATGTTGACCGATAAAATTAATATTTTTATAAAATTATGTAGTTTTGCGGAAGTGCGCACTGACACGATACAAGCGCGCGGGTGGCACCAGCCACAGTCGCGTCAGTGCGCATCGCCAGCACTCTTACTATCATTAGTAATATTACCTAGAGATATTATCGTTGACTCCATGACTTCAACAAGCATTCCACGAATTTATAAGACTAAGTAGAAGTTTCTGAGCGCGCACTATATATGCTGTAGGTACTCCTTGTACGTGACGCTACCCTGTACATCTAGACACGTCCGCGTCTCCACACACAAAGTATCAGCGGCGCAGCTCGACAGAGTGCAAGTGTACGGTGTGCAGGGCAGCGCGGTACTGTCGCGGTGCTGTTGCGCGCGACATTGTGTTGCGAGCGCTGCACGCTGCTGCGACGTGAGACAACATGCTACAGGACAATATTGTCGCATTTGTAAACTCTATGAACGCATAGATCTGAGGTACCTCTCTAATGCATTAATCCGAATTATAATTATACTAGTGTTTACATAAATATATTAGTTATTTGTAATTATGTTTTTTTTTTATATATAATGTCGAGTTACTTGTTGCATGTTATTGAAAGTAATATATAATAATAATTTTTATTGAGTATAACGTTGTGTGGTGTCCGTCGGTGCGACTTGCCGACTTGCCAAGGCAGCCGAGTAGATCTAAAGCATGTCGCCAAATATATTACTATTTTGATACATAAATATATGTAGGTATATGTGATGTTATAAATATTTATGTGTTGTAGTGGTGTGCGTCGACGGAGGCGTTAGCTTAGTGAACATGTATCTGTAAATATTACATAAGCGATCCGAAGTACACCTTGAAATAAAGGTCAAATAAAACAGCTCCACTCGTGTTTCATTTGCCTACCCATGCTCAGCATGCAGCACCGTGCGAGCTGCTCCTAACCGGAGGTCACCTACCCATGCTCAGCATACAGCACCGAGCGGGCTGCTCCTAACCCGGAGGTCACCTACCCATGCTCAGCATGCAGTACCGTGCGAGCTGGTCCTAACAGGAGGTCACCTACCCATGCTCAGCATACAGCACCGAGGGGGCTGCTCCTAACCGGAGGTAACCTACCCCTGCTCAGCATACAGCACCGAGCGAGCTGCTCCTAACCCGGAGGTCACCTACCCATGCTCAGCATACAGCACCGAGCGAGCTGCTCCTAACCCGGAGGTCACCTACCCATGCTCAGCATGCAGTACCGTGCGAGCTGGTCCTAACAGGAGGTCACCTACCCATGCTCAGCATACAGCACCGAGGGGGCTGCTCCTAACCGGAGGTAACCTACCCCTGCTCAGCATACAGCACCGAGCGGGCTGCTCCTAACCGGAAGTCACCTACCCCTGCTCAGCATGCAGTACCGTGCGAGCTGGTCCTAACAGGAGGTCACCTACCCATGCTCAGCATACAGCACCGAGCGGGCTGCTCCTAACCGGAAGTCACCTACCCCTGCTCAGCATGCAGCAACGAGCGGGTTGCTCCTAACCGGAGGTCACCTACCCCTGCTCAGCATGCAGCACCGAGCGGGCTGCTCCTAACCGGAAGTCACCTACCCCTTCTCAGCATGCAGCACCGAGCGGGCTGCTCCTAACCGGAGGTCACCTACCCCTGCTCAGCATGCAGCAACGAGCGGGTTGCTCCTAACCGGAGGTCACCTACCCCTGCTCAGCATGCAGCACCGAGCGGGCTGCTCCTAACCGGAAGTCACCTACCCCTTCTCAGCATGCAGCACCGAGCGGGCTGCTCCTAACCGGAGGTCACCTACCCCTGCTCAGCATGCAGCACCGTGCGAGCTGCTCCTAACCGGAGGTCACCTACCCCTGCTCAGCATGCAGCACCGTGCGAGCTGCTCCTAACCGGAGGTCACCTACCCCTGCTCAGCATGCAGCACCGAGCGGGTTGCTCCTAACCGGAGGTCACCTACCCCTGCTCAGCATGCAGCAACGAGCGGGTTGCTCCTAACCGGAGGTCACCTACCCCTGCTCAGCATGCAGCACCGAGCGGGCTGCTCCTAACCGGAAGTCACCTACCCCTTCTCAGCATGCAGCACCGAGCGGGCTGCTCCTAACCGGAGGTCACCTACCCCTGCTCAGCATGCAGCACCGTGCGAGCTGCTCCTAACCGGAGGTCACCTACCCCTGCTCAGCATGCAGCACCGTGCGAGCTGCTCCTAACCGGAGGTCACCTACCCCTGCTCAGCATGCAGCACCGTGCGAGCTGCTCCTATCCGGAGGTCACCTACCCGTGCTCAACATGCAGCAACGTAGGTATGTGTATGTAAGTCTAAAATCGCCAACCCGTCTTGAGCAAGCGTGGTGATCAATGCTCATGCCTTCTCTGTATGAGAAGAGGCTTTTGCCCAGCAGTGGGACAGTAACAGGCCGGTATTATTAATAGCTGTTGAGGGTTGCTGTGAGACACCGGGCTCTAGTTGTGGTGTGCGGTCTGCCAACCCAGCAGGCCATTATACACTTGTATGTAAACTGAGCGAAACTTGCCGCATCATCACTTTATTCGGAGTCTAATCTGTGGCACAAGCAACCTCTGTGTCTTGGTGACAGCGGCGAACAGTCACGTTAAAACGGGTTCTAGTTGTACAGCGCGATTGATTACTTCGCCTGCCGTGTCCTTGCTGGTCACTTGTATGTGTAACAAAGTATGATCGCCTACTTCGGCGATATGGAGTACGTGACAAAATATATAACGCACACTCATACACTTCCATGTAGACATACCTGCCCGTTTACAGAGCACAGGGACTCGACTGCGATGAGTGGCTCGGGGGCAGGGGGGCAGGGGGTGATACACTGAAACAATATGGCGTCTTATCAGCGAGCATCGCGTCACGTGCGTGCCACCCCGCGCTCACCTCTCGCTTGCCCCCGAGGTACCGTTCTTTATTAGCTTTTCACGGAAAATATTCGACGAAAAAAACAACTGATAAGATCGCGATGAGGTCGAGCGGCGCCCATCAATAATCCGTCGATGTATCGCCTATCAGATCCGGCGCGGGGATTACAGCGCGCCTACCGGCCGAGTGCGAGACCTGTCCTGCGCCCCGGCCGCACTCGCGAGGACGCGCATCCTGCAGGCGCCGTGCTGCGCGGGCGCCGGCCCGACTGTAATGAGGCGGCGGCAGATACGCGCTCTCGTAATCAAATCTGTAGGCCTTCTATCTGATAATTACTCGGTATCGGGGATGGTATCGCGGTATCTCAGCTCCAGATACGGCGATCCCTGCAGGACTGCGGGTGGGTGTATGGGGAGCGCGCGGGGTGGAGGGGGGGGGGAGTACACGGCGACGTTCCCTACAAATATTTGCCCGCGCTCGTGGCTTGTTTGCCGACGTTATCACGTCACTCGAACACACCCAGTCCCCTCGCCGCTTGCACAACGACGCTCGCTCGCGTCTTGCGCTCTCGACTTTCCTCACCCACTACCTACCTCGATATTGCAATGATGATCAACCGACTCATTAAGCAGTTCGCATTAAAGTACTAGAATGACCAATTTCCGGGTCGCAGGTCGTGCCGCTGTCCGGGTGTCCGGGTGTCCGGCAGGAGCCACTCGCGTGCACGCTTGTACTACGTAGTAACAACAGCTGTTCGGCTAGATACAGTATCTGTTAGATACGATTATCAAAACTTTAAGATAACCGGTCTCACATTAGCGCCTAGTTAAGATAAACGAGATAACAATTTGCATATCTAAAGAAAGGCGCGATACTAAGTGGTGTATCAATGGGGTCGATGCACTGAACACACACATACACCGCGTGTGCTTGTGTCGCACCTCCCATGGCCGTATTTGTAATTAGATTAGGTCCGCGAGCGCGAGCCCTCGACCCTCGCGGGCGCTCTGTTGCGCTACACGCCCGCCGCCCGCCTCCCGCCGCCCGGACACACCACATGTCGACAACGAAGTCATCTTCAATAACAAGATGTTCGTCGCGGGGGCCGGGGCTGGCGTGTGTCGGTGTCGCAAGTGGCCCACATACGCGCGGTTGTGCAACACCCCGTAATCCTCGCGCACGCGCACGTGTGCGACAAACCAACGCTACATTGTTGATCGACGCTGTTCGCTTATTTTGTACCAGCACTCACTGTGTTTACTATTACATGGACTTTACAGTTGTTACTTTAAGTCACGTTTTAGGATAGGTACCTATCCTAAAAAACAATGGATCCAACTGAACACATTGACGTGATGAACTGTTAACACTCCTCAATTCATCGCTAGCTTGGTGGCTTCATGTGATCCACTTGAGACGGCTGTGTTGAGGAATGTAGAACGATGCTCCATATTATTGGCAGGAGCGTGCGTGTGAGAATATCTGGCGCTATCAGCAGCATTGACAGGCGTGACAGGTGTGATAACATGACAAGTTTTATTTTATTGGATGGCAAACAGGTCGTCAGCCCAACTCATACCTGATGTGGAAGTCTGTAATACCAGCGATATCACAGATGCGGGCCACAAGGTGACAAAGCTTATTTTTGCTTACAGCCGGCCCCCGGCCCCCGGCCCCCGGCCCCCGGCCCCCGGTCCCCGGCCCCCGGCCCCCGGCAGTCGCCCCCGTACATCTGGGTACGGTCGGTTGTCAGAGCTGTTTCAATTTGTACCACGCCTACTTGCTGGCCGGCTTTCAGGCTTCACTTCCGAAGGCTGCCAAAGAGACGCTCAAACGATTTCGTCACCGTCAGACTGATCTCTCTTAAACCTTTAAACCGCAACATCTCATTCAGTGAGTCTCCTCATAAAATAGAAATTTTGAAAGTTTCTGCTATTCTCGATCTTACGACGCGACTAGTTCTCCTACTTTCTGGTTTTGTAAATATTACAATAAATAATAACAAAACTGTTGTGAGCACGTGTTTAGGAATGTTAGGCAGGTGTTGCCTTGTTGTTGTCAATTGAGATCTTATTGAAGTTATCCTCAAATTGTAGCTTCGATGTGTTCACAACGAGTGGTTATATAAGGTGCTCGTGCTGACAAGATATCGCCATCGACATGCTGTGACACGGCGAGTCATCCGCGACAGGCGCGAGATTAATCTGTTGAGCAGGTGACGGCTCCTCGATGATTGGAGGCTGAATCACGTTGACAGAACGCATCGCTGAGCGAATGTTCTTTGTCTTACCAGTGATCTTCACTAGACGAGATGCAACTCATAAGAGGACCCAGCAATAGACTGCAGTGATATCCCAATGGTAGCGGCCACGATATACGGTTGTGGATGGGCCGGGGCCCGGGTGGTGGATTACAGCCCAGCTCTATGAGATGAGTGCCTGTCATAGAGTGGAGGCCTGCGATCCAGCACTGGAAACAATAAAGGCTGATTATGGTAGGTTAAAAGAGGGTTGGGGGGTAGGGCGGGGACCTGGCAGAGCGCGGCCACTGCGGGTGCTGTCGACGTGTGGGTACTGAGCGCAGTTAGCACAGTGGAGTTGAGTTGACATTGTTTAGAGGTACACACACGATTCTCAAAGTTATTTATTGAATACTTTTAGCGCACAAAATGTACAGAGGCGGACTTTATGCCGCCGGCATTCTCTACGGTGCAGAGACGAACAGAGGTAAGTGCTAGTGAGACAATTGAGAATTTATTATTTATTTAACTATAAATAAAATATAAATCAATAGTATATACCTTTATACAAATGCAAATAAATAACTATATGTACATAATATATTACATCAAATAAAAAAAACAATGAGATAATATTAACTAACGTTAAGACACTGCCCGCTTCTTGCGAATGAAATGAACTTTGATTTTAAAGTATAAGTAAACGATTATTTTAGTAAATTAGTTGGTAACTAATAATTTCCTGCATCAGATACAGGAAACTGGTTTGGTTGGGATTATTTTTTGTTTCAGTTCAACGTAACCTGCTCAATCATAAATATGTAACACTGGATCTAGAAGCATGTTTTGCATATAAGAGTTCTTTGTTGAAATTGGTAGGCACCTACTAACGAAGGATATTTGGAAATTCATTTAATAGAAGGGTTACAACTATAAGTTCGTCAGTTTAGCTTGTAGAGCCGGCTTGTCACGCAGACTGCATACCTACAATATAGGTACTATTGTTGCGTCATCAGATGACGGTAGACTTTGAACGATTCCAATAAAAGTAGTACATAAGTTAGTTGTACAATAACAACTTCGTTTAGTATTAAACAAATATCTGCGATCTGGCAATAGCGGCTGAATCATTGAGCATCGAGTGCGACATAGCTATGGTACGTATCACGCGCACACACACGCAGTTGTTATCAGGCGCGTCAAGTGCGCTGATAAGACAACGCCGCCGTCAAGGGCCGCGGATGATACTGCGCCCTGCGCCAGCGCGCCGTGTCCAGCGGAGACGAGCGAGATCATCGCCACATGTTACTGTAGCGAGCTGATCCAAGCTTCTCCAAGCACCCGGGAGGAGAAAGGAAGCCATCAAGCTTATTGACATAATTCCCGCGTCCCCCGTGCGTGCGATATGCGTGTCGCTGCATTTATGTAAACTGACTAAAGAACTAACTTAAGTTGTCATAACATGAGGAAGTCCATTATTTTCGATAGCATCGTTCCTAATTCTTGTCTGCATACTTGTCGTATTCCGGAGAACCAGCTGCAAAGAGTATTTATGTTTTATAACTAATGACAGAAGGGCATACAACTACGTGGTAGTTGTTTCATTAATCAAACTAGTCGCCGGCCATCCTCAAGTTCGTACCACAGTAAGTGAGTGCACCGCGCCTGCCGACTGCGGGCAGCCACCACACGCCAAACACCTGACACCAGCGAACACGGACAACAATAGTGGCAATAAACTGCAACAGTTTAGATAATGTATTTAGGGCCAGTTACTCATAAGTGAATAGTACGAAATAATATAATCGTCTGTTAGGTAATGGATTACACATCTATGTTCTGATAACATTATAAAGTAAGGCAGTGCTGGCCATCGCCCTGATGTATTCTATCGGCGCCACCGCACGCAGGGGGGGGGGGGCGACTACCGTACAATGCGAACATCGACTTGTTCTCAAGTATAAGGTATATTACATCTGCCACGGCTAGGGGAAGACAATGAGCGATAGATGGTGTCCACAGCGGCCGTGACGGCGACAGTGCCGGCGGGCGCGGTGACTCACTCGCTTACCGCGAAGGCTGCGCAGCGTGTGTCAGCTCGTGACGTCACCACATCACTTACCTGCGCTGTTTGCTTACATTACCAAATTATTGTCAACCACACACAGAACTTAGCAACTATTTAGGTACTTAGATAATATATTTTCCTAACTGATAGTACCTGTACCTACCTGCAATTAGCGTGTAGGTCATACTTAAATGCTATAATATAGTGATGCCAGATAAACAGTTAATGGGTCATAGAAAAGAGTTATTCGAGTTGATTAGTGGACACAGAACAAGTCGTCCACGGCGCCCGTAGCCGTGCTACGCGCTACTACGAACTGCTACGCAGAGTTAATTAAATATTTGTAATTTATTTAAATTCTTTCAAGTAACTTTTGATTTAAAAAACCGGCCAAGTGCGAGTCGGACTCGCGCACGAAGGGTTCTGTACCATTATCTATACAGTATTAGACAAAACACGTTTTTTGTATAGGAGCCCCCCTTAAAGATTTATTATATTCTGTTTTTAGTATTTGTTGTTATAGCGCAACAGAAATACATTATCTGTAAAAATTTCAACTGTCTAGCTATCACGTTTCATTAGATACAGTCTGGTGACAGACAGACGGACAGATGGACAAACGGTCAGTGGAGTCGTAGTAATAGGGTCCCGTTTTTACCCTTTGGGTACGGAACCCTAAAAATTACAATATTTTTAATGTCTAGTAATTGTTTTTGGGTATTGTTTTATTTGATTTGATTTTCTATTATATTATACTTTTTTCTTTCCTACGTCTTTGCGAGACATCAAAAAGTCAAATTTATCGAAATAACAGTTACAAAATATTTACGGTACGATTAAAAACAAATTCAAACATCATTTTGATAAGAAGTCTTGTAACGTTGTTTTAGATCACACGCAGTAGGTACCTACAGAAAACAGAAAATTCCGGCATTTTGATAACTTTGCATTTTCTTTTGACCATTCATACAGAAATAGGCGTTACTTTACGTCAAGAAACTGGAACGATCGCGATGGTGGAACTGATGCTACTATACTGTTTCAATAAAAATGTAAAATGAATAGTTGAGCGAGCGCAGTGAGACTTCGGAGAGGCTGATGTGACCTGCTCTTAGTAAAAGTAAAGTCGCCAGCGTATCAAATACCACAAACTGTCATTTGATTTTGAACTTAACCATTTTAAAATCGTTCATCATCAATTGGTTTTTTGTGCATCCAAGCGTGAGGCTAAAGCTCAAAGCTGGCTGCCGAAGAAATAAGAAGCGAGGAGCCCTCAAGCCACAGGGCACTTGCCGGCTGCTACGCAGCTGATCCGGCCCTCAACAACACAGAGCTGATCCAGCCGCTGATCTAGGAGGACCTGCCGGTGTGTGACTGAATGGCTCGTTGAACACAGTCAATAAAAACTTTCATTTTGTAACATTAATCGATTATTCAGTTAATACAGCTATTATAACTACAACTACTTAAGACAGCGTAGTTCATTTCGAGAGTCCCACTCAAGTGTTCTGTTTTGCAACAATTTGTATTTTTGGAAATATTACAAGCAGTGATCTAGCGTGCTGCGTGTGCTTTGCGTGCAGCAGGAGTATGTGCGGGGGCGCGGGGGTGATTAGTGTGTGCGTGATTGCCCTATTTTTTTTAATAATTAGGAATAAGAACAATATATGTGGACTCAGCGATTATTTCGCCGATAGTCGTATCTGCCTAGAGGAGGCTCTCGTTAGGCAGTTGGATCAGCCTAGTAATCCTGAACACGGCTCGTATTGTTCGAAGGTTCCTCTCTCTGGAGCCCTGACCGCCGGTAGCTTGGACCCTTTTCCCGATACCAGAGGGGTACAGTTTTTTAAAATGTTTATACATTTCTTTTGTTTTTATTATTATTTAAAAATGTAACTAAGTTGTGAAGAAATAAATAAAGGAAGTTGAAGAACAACATTTACTTATATGTGTATTTATGTTTAAGGCTAGGTAAGGCACACAAACACATTATTCTGTTCGTTCTGTTACACACTACCGTCTACATTTCTTCTCCATTTCTCCTCTTGCAGGTCTGCTGGCGGAAATTTCTTAAGAAATTATCAGTACCTACTCGTATGTACTCGAACATTGCTATTTTCCTGTTGTCTACTGTGAAATAGTAAAATAAATAAACAATAATCTTCCCAGGATTTTGTAATACCTGACTTGATTTAGAAGTGTGTTCTTCAGTTCTTCTCCGAAGAGCTCTTAGCTTTTGGAGAGAGCGACTAGCTTCGACTTTCTTTCTGTAATCTTCTTACTGACGAATTGTGGATCATTCAAAAATTAATGTCACGGGGGGGGGGGGGGGGCGTGAGGTGAGGCGCTCTCCCGTGATTATCGCAGGTAATTAGCCCGATGATCGATGCCTCAAGTAAGCTCTAATTGATAAGATAGCGCGACGCATTACACTTATCGACTTTTTATTGTTAAGATACGTATCGTAAATACAATAATGATTGTTTATAGCGCACCTTCATACCTACCTTGTATTATATAGGTACACATAAATTCGGGGATAAGTGAGGATTACTGCGCGGCGTGGGTGCGCATGCGCAGGCGTGCGAAGGTCGCGCACCGCTTCAAACGCGCCTCCCCGCGCCCTTCCGGCGGCTCCCGAACAGACGCAGCTTCAGCATTGTAACAACACCGCACGGTAGCTGGCACGAGTACTCAATTATAATCACTTTTACTACAAATAGCTGTCTGTATGCACGGCTAAATATTTCACATCAAAATCTGAGTGTGGGACGATGAAGCGTGACATAAATGACGGGACTTGAGTACTTACAACCAAGTCGGTCTGATACTGATCACTTACGCGTTCCCACACAGTTATGAATACGAACAGGGGTTGACGTAGTTGAAAACATGATAAAATATTGCTGTACCTGCTACCTACTAGTTCTGAAACTATCTCAATCGGATGTCATTGAACAACTAACAAGTGTTTAAATGAATAGCATATACTTGGATATCTGTTGTGATTAGTTAAGTTATCAACATGATAGTCAGATAGTGCAGTTGGAGTTAGAGCCAGGTATCTCTGCAGCAGCATCGCCGGCGGCCGCGGTGACCACGCGCAGTGCGCCTCGCGCCTCGCACCTCGGGGCGCGGATGCGCTGAAACATGGAAATGTTTTCCCCTCGCGAGTGTGAGGCGTCGCGCGGCGGCCAATAGGCGCGCGTGGTGGCCCACACACACACACGCGCACCCACACGCGCGCACACGCACACGCGCGCCGCGCCCTGCCCACCGCGCTCACCTGGCGCAGCAGACGAGCCGAGCGAGCGCCGCGCGCGCCGGCACACACTCCGCGACCCGCGACACCGACGTGCTGTGATGCGAACACTCCCGCCAGAGTGCACCTCCCGGACTACCGCACACGGACACCTACGAGCCTGTCTTCAACAGCTGCCGACGAACGGTGAGTACAGCCTTCCATACTTACGGTGCTACGACCTCCCCAAATACTGAACCGGACGAAGTGGCAAAAGATCGAATCTGCACGAACGGAATGTGGTCCCAGTGAAAAGCTACCAGTGACTGTATCAGTTATGATACTACTGCGGCTTTAACCAGAAAATTCCGTGACTTATAGGAGCGTAGAGTTCGTCAACGCGAGTAAGATCGTACAGCTTAATATCAAAGCGCGCGGCATTACCTTGTACAATCATCTATGGCTCACCTCGTCCAGCGACGTCTGCAACTGAACGCCTGCAGACAAGACGCAATCGTTTGCACTGTGCAGCACGCCGCCACCACCACCACCACTGCCAGTGAACACATGGATAAGGCGGTCGGTGTTCCCTCTGCACTTGAATCGCAAAATTGTGCAGAATATAAAAGATGAGTGTTGATGAAGCAGAGATTACCTTTAACATTAAAATTTAGAAAGTTCACTGTGTCCAGGTTCAGGTAGATGCTGTTTTTTTTTTAATTCGCGTAAGAAACGTTGGTATGAACCCAGTGTAAGCTAGCTCTCTACTTACTTAAAGTCAATTTTAGGACAACTAGATCAGTGACGATTTATTAGTAGAATATACTGTGATCATATTCGGTAATTGTCTAATTATGGAAAATCTTTTGTGTATTTTCTAAAACGTTTTGCGAAGAGAAACTTGAATACAGAAAATACTAACCTACCTTAGTTCGTATATTTTGATACTAATATAGCTTTAAAATAATCATAAGAATGTAAGAGATCCCTCTGTAAGCCACCTATTCATTATTACTATAATAAAAACGTGTGCTAACTATTACTGATTGACATTCATCCCAGCTAAAAGGCAGGGCTAAGCGCCATCATCCATCAACTCCATGAGTTCGTACACATGACTGCAGTAAAGAACTGAACTTGAAGTTACTGAATTGCAGCGTGTTGTAAACTTATTGCTGTATTTGAAAATTCATTAAATCTTTATTTTCGAAAAGAAAAAGTTTTTACCCGTGTATCAAGTAACGGCGGCGCGGTGCCGACGGCCGACAGTGTCTGTTTACACCTAGGTAGAGGTACCTCTACCTAGGTGTAAACAGACACTGTCGGCCGTCTACTAGTACCTACTAGTATTGGTACCCTCTACATCATAACATTTTTTCTACATTATTTATTGTAAATAACGTCATTGATAATACAGTTAGAAATAGAGATGCGATGTACAATGGCATGCTATGTGTTAAACGTAGACGTTCAGCGAGATCTCCATCAAATTACCTACTGCGTAACAAGGGACATGAAGTGAAAATGTTTTACAAAACCTAAGCCCGTTGCCACTAACACTAAGCGACACCTAAATTAAGCGCTAAACAAAAGCGCATCCGGTGTGTGTTCAACACCCTGCTCAGCGTTTTCAGGGAGGAACTGCTAACTTTAGAAAATATTGTGAGTTTGTGAAGCTCCCCATGTTTATACAATTATCTCAACGTTACACTTTTTCATAATCTATTCAAAGGTTCCTCAGTTCATGAACACCAGTGTCAGCAACGGTTATTCACTAAGTGCTGTTGCCCGCGACGATATGCTTCATTGTACGGATGCTCTAGTCCTCACGTCTCACAGCCACTTCCACACTGACCACTAAAGTAATGTACACATCATCTCCCTGCCCTTATCCCATATTACTTGTGGTCGGCGCAACATGTCATTGTGTCCTCCTCCTTCTCTCTGTCAACCTTACACCTTATACATCACCTTATTCATCCTGCCTACCTTCTACTAAACTAATTTGAGGTAAGTTTTAAAGATTATAAAAATATTGTTACTTATTAAAAGTTCAGTTTCATTTATGTACAGTCATTCATTTCATTTCATCATCATCATTCATTTCATTTTTCTTTTCTTGTTTTTGTATATGTATAGCGCCGAGCTAGTTTCACTCAACACCTTTTCCTCTATTCATTTATTTTAAGGGAAAGCCTTTATTATTTTAATTGTTTACATATATACCAAGATTTTTAGAGACCGAGCAAGCTTTTGTTTAAAGGGTCACAACCGAGAACCTAGTATGTTTCTAGGGAAATGTTAGGTTTGTCTAAATAACCGGGCAAAGAATGTTTGACTGATAATTTTATTGTAGTCAAAAGTAGTTTTAACACATTTTAAATTTAGGGTTTTTTTAAGGCGCTTTCTAACCAAGCGGACCGGACAATGCACGGTCTGGAGCAAGCGGATTTAGCAAACATTTCCGTACATTATAATTATGTCAAAGTTCACTGTCCTCAGTTCGGTCGCATCTTCCAATTGTTTCCTTTAGATATCTGTTTTAAGATTTTGTATTAGATTATTAGTTTTTGTATCGCTGCTGTATGATCGGATTGTCCTTGTTACCGGAATTTTTCGCTTCCATATGTAAAAGGTTCCTTTTTCGGATACATTTTAGCAACCCTTGTGTAATCCAAGAGTTTTTAATGGCTTTTGAGTTTTGTATAGTCTCCGTAGTTGTAAAAGCGCGTATTTTCTCACTAAGAGTTTCTGTTAAATGCCTCAGTGAAACGCATATATTCGGCCTCTGTACTTGCTAAGGCTACAGTTTTCTTTGATGCCCATGAGACTGCACTACCTGACATAGTAAAACATAAGCCTGTATATGATTTCCTATCCACAACATCACTCCCCCAGTCAGCATCAACATAACCTTCTAGTTTAGAATTCCCATTTTTGTTATATGTTAAGCCAAAGTGAATGGTTTTATTTAAATATTTCATTACTCTTTTTGCATAATAATATGACCAATGCTCAGAATTATAACAGTTATTAAACTGACTAAGGAAACCAACAGAAACAGTAATGTCTGGTCTAGATAGTTAACACTGCCAACCAGCTGCCGCATACATAACACTACCAACAACTTGTTGATAAGAAAGTTCTGAATTACATTTTTACTTTTGTTTATATTTAAATTTGCTTCCATTGGGGTATTAAAATTCCGTCATGTTAAATTTCTCTAACAATTTATTTACATATTTTTCCTGACAAAGTGTGATAACACTATTAGTTTTATCGATATTCACACTCATTCCAAGGCATTGCTTTACTTCTCCTAAGTCTTTAAGTTTGAAATTTGAACCCAAAACTTTCTTTAAATTCTCCGTTTCGGAAGCATCATTTGAAAAAACAAAGAAATTATCAACATATAAAGTTAGAATTGTTTTACTTGTTTTATAAGATAATTAATCAATAATTTGACTGCACTGATATCTGCAAATTAAATACTGTGCGTATTTAGGTGAATAAAGTTTTACACTTATTATCAGTACTTTTAGGGTTCCATACCTCAAAAGGAAAAAACGGAACCCTTATAAGATCACTTTCTTGTCTGTCTGTCCGTCTGTAATCTGCATGTCCGTCTGTCACCACTGATTTCAGGAATGGGTAGACGTAGCATGTAGAAATTTATACCATATATATATGAAGTCTTTAGTCGCTATTAGGTGTATAAAAATCAAGGTCCTGAGTCAACATAAAAAGATATGGACAAATTTAGATTTTCACGAAAACTTGTAAGTACCAAAATTTACCTTAATTTTCAACGTTTTTTTTTTTATTTTTCGGACTTTTCCCTTTACTTGTGCTGTAAGACCTTGCTTTTAACCAAAATTGTCAATTCTAGGTCAACCGGAAGTACCCTATAGGTTTTGGGTCGAAAACCTATAAAATATGGTAGTTCCCGTTGACCTAAAATGACGAAAATTGACAAAAAGCAAGATCTTACAGCACATGTAAAGGGAAAAGTCTGAAAACCGTAAATATGTAGTTTAATAACAAAAAAAGCGATTTTACTATTACAAACTTATTATTTGTGGTAGGAGCAATAGCCGTTTCTAGGGATCGAACAGCAAAGTTAAGTTTGTGCTTTAAAAAGTTTGTACGGAACCGCCGGTGTGCGAGCCCGACTCGCTCTTGGCCGGTTTTTTTTTTTTATATAAGCAAGGTTCAATTTTAGATGCAATATAGCCCATACTAACAAGACAGTCATCATCCTTTCTGTACCACGCCCTTGAAGATTGTTTCAACCCATATATCGCCTTTTTTAATCTCAGAACTTTGTTGTCATTGACTGAATTTGGAAAATAATCAGGTTTCTGCATATACAGGGTGGAATTTTGTAATGCCACCTGGAGGGAAAGTATTGTTAATACTGCAGATAGAAAATTTTACTCAAAGGAAACATTCCTTTATTTTTGAATGCAAACGGCATTCAAAGATTTTCGAAAATTCTCTTCTCCCACACCCGGGAATCGAACCAGCTAAAATCTGAAAAAATTATACCCTGTACTTTTATTGCATCGATCGTTAGGGTCAATTATAAGGATGAAATCTCTCTAACAAACATGATAAATTAAATGAAAGGAAAACCAGGAAATCTGAAGTTACAAATTCAATGAGTCAAGTTAAAGCTCTTTAACTAACATCCATCTTTTGTAATGCAGACTCCTTTGCGACATACTCGTAGCTGCGTGTATGAGGTAATTTAAATATGGAATGTTAGATTAAAATTTGAAAATTAGATTGTCATGGTTGTTATTCACATTTGATTGTTTTTACAACTTATTTCACATTTTGTCTCACGGTGAAAATGGCTTATCAAGAACAGTTTAATTTAATGGAAGCTTATTTTTTAAATAACAAAAACGTGAATCTAGCTCTGCGGTGGTATGGAGAGAGATATCAAGACCGACAGGCACCAACTCGGTTCGTATTATTGAAAATAATGGTAGAACATTTAAAGAATACGGGTGGTTTCAAGGAGAGACGGCAAACTATTCAGCAAACCTATTTCGATTTTGAACTAGATGTTTTAACATACTTTGAATCATTTCCGAAGGCTTTAAGTAGAGATGCTGCCGATGAATTAGGAACAACCCACACTCGCGTACTTAAAGTGCTGAAAAAGTATAAGTATAAATGCTATCGTGAAGGTCGGTTGGTGCAAAAATTGCATATTGGGGATCGTGAGAGACGATTACAATTTTGTGAAAACATGCTTGGAGAAATTGACCGAAACCCTAATTTTTTGTGTAACATTGTATGGTCTGACGAAACCAACTTCAGCAATAATGGCATGTACAATCGCCGCAATAACCATTATTGGTCTCGAGTGAATCCTGTTCATGTTCATGGAACTAACAATCAAGTAAGATTTTCTTTCAACGTTTGGTGCGGAATTATGAGAAATAATGTAGTGTTAGTCCACGAGTACGAAGGTCATTTAAACACTGTCAAGTATATTGAAATACTGGATCTCTTAAGAAACGAGTTAAATGGTTTCCCCGAGGAAGAGCGAAACCAAATAATTCTACAGCAAGATGGTGCTCCAGCACATAACAGCAGAATCACTACTGCCTACATTAATAACCATTTTAATACCTGGATTGGTACAAACGGCACAATCAGATGGCCTGCGAGATCGCCAGATCTCGACGAAAAAATCAAATTTACATGAAATCTTATGCGAATTACAACGAGTTGAGAGTTGAAGTTCAGAATACGATTTATAATATTCACCACAACACTTTATTAAAGATTACTAGAAATGAATTCGTTAAAAGAATAAATTTGTGTATCCAAGAGAATGGAGCCCATTTCGAGCAACTAATTAGTTAGTTTACCATTTTTTGTAAATAATTAAATTAATTTAAGATTTCCTGGTTTTCCTTTCATTTAATTTATCATGTTTGTTAGAGAGATTTCATCCTTATAATTGACCCTAACGATCGATGCAATAAAAGTACAGGGTATATTTTTTTCAGATTTTTGCCGGTTCGATTCCCGGGTGTGGGAGAAGAGAATTTTCGAAAATCTTTGAATGCAGTTTGCTTTCTATTCAAAAATAAAGGAATGTTCCTTTGAGTAAAATTTTCTATCTGCACAATCTGCAGTATTAAGAGTACTTTCCCTCCAGGTGGCATTACAAAATTCCACCCTGTATATTGTCTCTTCAAGGTTTCAGAAATGCAGTAGTAACATCAAGATTCGTCACATTTTCCTTTGCATAAAACCTTTAGCCACAAGTCTAGCACGCAATCTAACACTGTTTTCACTGTCATACTTTTTTCTGAGCACTGACATAACTGGCACAAACCTGAAGTACTTACCACCGATGACCGCAAGAAAGTATGGCAAGGCAAAGAGCTTCACGGGCGCTTCTACCGGGCTCTGCATGGGCCCGATGTAGATTTTCTAGCGTCCGTATCCTGGTTACGGTTTTGTCTGTGCGATTATGGACGAAGTTATGTGTGTCGGGCATGCCACCTTCCGGGTGAGTCCATCAGACATATTATTGTTGGTGGTTCTCGTCTGGCTAACGGCGAGTACTTGACCAAGTAGTCAGGATTATACACCAGCAACTTGCCTTGAAATATAAACTTGTGGAATCTGAGGTACCGTACTACAAGTATGTGTCCGACCCAGACCTCTAGAAAGACCATGTCACGCTGTACTGGGATAAGTCTATCATCACTGACAGGACTATTGTCGCCAATAAGCCTGACATAGTGGTGATAGACCGATCAGCGCGCCGCGTAATGATAATCGATGTTATCATTCCGCATGACGAGAACCTCGTGAAAGCTGAGAAAGGGAAACAAACAAAATGTCTCGACTTGGCACACGAGGTTCGCGACATGTGGAATATGAACTCGGTTGTCATTGTGCCGATTGTCGAGACCGCTAATGGCCTTATAGCCAAGAGCTTTGATGACCATCTATCGAAGCTCTCTTTAGGCGGTTGGATCAAGGGCCTGATTCAGAAGGCAGTACTCCTCGATCGGGTCGCATTGTGAGGAGGTTCTTGTCTCTGCAGCCCTAACCACTGGTGGCTTGGACCCTGCTCCCGACACTGGCAGACTACTATTTTTTTTATATTTTTAAATGTTTTTATAAGAAATATTTAAAAATGTAAATAATAAGATCTTAAGATGAATAAAGGAGATAATAATAATAATTTCCAGATATTGCAGAAACCATCAATCCAAATTTAGGTGTTCTCAGCTTATACATTCCATTAATCACGTCTGCTATAGCCACCAAGTCACCATTTTTATTGTAAACTAGCTGACCCGCGCAACTTCGTCTGCGTTATATAAGAGGGACAGAGAGATGGTTAGAGAGAGTGTGAGACACCCTTAAAAGATAGACATAATAATGCTATCGCGGATTTTTATAGAATTTTTTCCGTCATACACGATTCTTGCGTAACTTTAACCGTTTACGCAGCGCACGCAACGAGAGATCTCAAAAAGAATATTTTTTTCCTTTTTTTGCAACATTTTTCATTGATGCTCTGCTCCTATTGATTGTAGCGTGATTTTATATAAACGTTGTAACGTTGTTGTTCGTTGTTGCTTTCCCCGACTAATGGGCTAAACAGTAATAGATACTTTCAACTCGAACCAGTAGTTCCTGAAATTAGTGTGTTCAACCAACCAAACAAACACAGCTTTATAATATTAGGTATAGTATAGAATCAAGTAGGTAACAATTTAATTTCTCTGAAATATTTGCATTAATCGCTAAAATATTCAGTTTTTCTAAATAAGGGCTTCCCTCGCCAGCCTCCTCAGCCTTTTTTTTTTTTTTAGTATGGGGAATCATCAAATAACTCCTCCCGCTCTGGGCGGAGCGGGAGGGAGTGTCAGACTTTTACTGACTAAAACCCATCCATGTTCCTTCCTCGCCCTTTGTGTTCCGGGGCCACGGTATCTCTTTCGAATAGTCCCGCAGCCCCGGCAGGCTTCGGCCCTTGCGGACCCCTTCCCTATTGCTGACTCTCTTTGGGGGCGCGCGTGGAACACGAACACGCCGTCGACACGGCCTGTCGTCATGAGACGGACGGACGGCGAGCTAGCCCATAGCTCCCCGTCCACAGGCCCGCGCCTACGGTGGCCGGAAGCCACCACGTGGCCCCCGACGCCCGGGGCGTCTCCCGCGGCGGCCGGGACGTGAGGATATCTCCCTCTCACGTTCCGCCACCTCCTTCGCTAGCATGACTGCTTCGCAGAAGGAGGTGACGGCGTCCCATTCCGTCTCGCTCCGGACCATGGCACGAACCAGGGCCGGAAGCGAGAGGTCGCCGCCGCCGATCGCCACCTCGAGGACACGGCGGTGCTCCACCCAAGCAGGGCACACCTCCACCGTGTGCTCCACCGTGTCCTCCGGTCGATCCTCACAATGGAAACACCCGGGCGTTTCCTCCCGCCCGATTTGGTGCAGGAACTTACCGAAACATCCGTGTCGGTAAGAACCTGCGTCAGGCGGAAGGTGAGGACGCCGTGACGTCTCTCCAGCGACTCCTCAAAAAGGGGACTTACCGCCACTATCGTGGCGTGCCCTAGCCTCCTCAGCCTTACGTTATCATCCTTAGACACTTGATGACAGTCATACTCCATCTACGTCGAAAGTTCTCATCAAGGTGCATAAAATGAGCCCAAACACAATATAGATGCTGTAAACTCTTGATGACCTCTTGCAACTGCCTTCCGTCTGCATCGTCGACCTTCGATGAAAGTCATACTCTAGCTAAGTTTAAAGTTTTCATCAAGGTCCATGAAATGAGCCCAAACACGATTTAGCTGCTGCAAACTGTTGCGAACCTCTTGCAACTGACTTTTGTCTCCACCGTCAGACCTTCGATGACAGTCCAGGCAGGTCTTAAATTCTCACCAAGATGCATGGAATGAGGCCAATAACAATATAGCTGTAAATATAATCTACGTAAACTGCGTATGCACAGCACAGATCTTGCACGTCAAGAACACGTGAATTTATCAGGCTTCCGTTCGCTATACTACTTTTTGGAGAAATCATCATCATACTCCTGCTCCTTATCCCAATTTATTTGGGGTCGGCGCAGCATGATTGTATTCTTCTTCCATACTTCTCTATTACTTTTTGGAAAAAAAATCACGAAAAAGTAAGAAATATAGAAATGCAAACAATTTAAATACAAAAAGAAATATAGGCAATCTAACAGCCTCAAAAAAAATTTTAACAAATCACAAAAAGTGAAACTAACGTTGCGGTGTTTGAACCTGCAACCCCGTAGTTTGCAGAGCGGTCATGAAACCGCTAGGCTATTTACTTCGTCGACATAAGCTACAAATAGCCGTTCTCATGTACTTATGTCATGACTGAAACGTCAAACAATTGAAGTATACGGACATAATGTTAAATTGCCTACCCCCTTAAGGAAGTAGCGTGATAATATATACCATAAATATTTAAGAAGCCTATGCAGTAGTTTTGACGTGATGCGCGCACAAACATTTCGTAGTAACTACTTTTACCGAAGAAAGTTGATTTTCTTGAGTTCCACTATTTTGTGCGTCTTCACCTCAAAAATCAAATTTCAAGAAAACTGAGAAATTATATTTACCGGTATTAGATATGAAGTATATGTAGCAACTTTAAAAGGTTACACTTCATTGGTTTTGATTGTATAGGTGTTTGAAGTTTATTAATTTTAAACACAAAACCCTCTTTTTTGCGTCTCTGGATGAGATTAAAAAAAAATGCTAAAACAGGTATTTCTTTATTTTTATTAATAAGTATTTACTCTGAGTTTCATGATTCTAGAACAATCAAAAAATTTTTTTTCATACAAACTTTACCCCCCCTTTTCACCCCCTTTAAAAAAAAAAAACAAAATTTCTATAGCCTATATGTTATTCTGAATTTATTTAAATAGATTTGTGAAGATTTCAACAATATCGGTTCAGTAGTTTTTACGTGATGCGCGGTCAAACAAACAAACAAACAAAAAATTTTAAAATGGTTTTAATATGTTTAGTTACTTATTTTAAGTCACCCTGGCTGGTTTTTTTTTTTTTTAATCTTCAATGTACATATTTTTTGGTCTCAACGATTTTATTATATGTATAGATACTATAGCAACTCTCCGTAAAGGTAATTTTATTGCCATTTCTCATTAATTGGCTCACAGACAATAAGTTTGTTGTCAAGTCCGGAATTCAAAGTATTCCTTTGATCGGCACTTCATACTCGCATTCATCCGTTTCGGTGACAATATTTACATCACCGATGCACGGAACTCGTAACTTGTTATTATTAGCAACAACAATCTCTTCTGTTTGTTTGTGACACGTTCATAACCCAACTTTCATTAGCGTCAATCTAACAGTCGTGTTTGTTGTAGTTGCCGCTTAAAAATACAGCACTAAATGCGTTTGTTTGTTTTCTTGTTATTTTCTTATTAGTTGTTTGATTAAGAAAATGATTTTACACTGGTTCCGATAATGACCGGGCTCCTTAAACTTGTAACATTACACTTAGTTTTGATTGATGAGCCGCCATCTTTGCCATTTTCCATAGAATTATTTTTGTTCTTATGTT
The DNA here is from genome assembly GCA_963853795.1 of Xestia rhomboidea. NCBI lineage: Eukaryota > Metazoa > Arthropoda > Insecta > Lepidoptera > Noctuidae > Xestia > Xestia rhomboidea. Next base: position 369,651 of record OY970758.1, read on the forward strand.
GCCACTTTTGTGAGCTTGCAAACGCAGCGTCCTCGCGGTTTTCACCGGAATCTGAAGTTCCTGCCAATTCTAACAACTTGGCTTTAATAACAAGATTATATTGAGAGTGATAAAGGCAATAAAAATAATAATAAAATTCAATAAAAGCAAATATCACATATACATGATTGTCATTTGTCAACTGAATTGAACTCTTCAATACTGTAAAAACCCTTCCTCTATAAATACGTCCTTAATTTGTGTTTGAATAAGTTTGCACTGGTAATGTTTTTAAATTCCAACGGCAACTTGTTGTATAACAAGACCGATTGATATCTGGGACTATGTCGAACCATTTTCAATCTAGGTGGTATTATAATAATATAATAATAAAAACGTTTATTCATCTCCACAAGTTACATTGTTTATAGGTTGACACATAGTTTGGCAGAAAGTTGTAATTTGTGGAAGATCTGGAGTCTAAACTAAGCCTAGGCCTGTATTGTGTAGGGTAAGTCTTTCCTGCGAGCTATATCTAGCTCGTCTTTGGTCTTCAGTTTCAAATAAAATCTAGTTAATCAAAGTTAGTTAGCAACACAAGAATATAGAGACATGGCACTGTTGAGAATTTTTAGTCTTATGAAGAGTTCCTTGCAAGATTTTGTCTGTCTCATGCGAAGCATTGTCCTTAAGGCTCTTTTTTGAATTACAAATGCTGACTGGATATTGTATTTGTAGCTGTTGCCCCAAAACTCGATATTATATCTGAGCTTATAGTGGAGGTCAGATAGGCAGTCGCTCCATGTAAAGTACAGGTATTTAGCTGCATCCGGTTAGACTGGAAGCCGACCCCGACATAATTGGGAAAAGGCGAGGCAAATGATGAAATCGTCTGCGAAATATTACACATTAGTAAACTAAAAAGCTGGAAATGAAAAAGTACCTAATTAATAAAATTTTAAGTAATTTTTTGTCATGCTGTAAAATCGTAAGATCGCTTGTATTCTTGCGAGACACTTGTCCGATTTATAAAATATACCTACCTACCTATAATTACATCGACCCCGCGATCGCTTCATATGCTTAAGAGTTTGTCTTCTCTACACTGTAAATAACGTAAAGTATTTAAATGAAAAATATTGGCAACGCAATTAAACGGCGCGGTTCAACCTTTACGTGTACGTATGAATGTACTGCCAAATGAAGTGGGCTACTCATAGCATTCCGCACAGGACATGGGCCGTGGGCTCAACTCTTCGAAGCAGCGCCGGCCACAGCGTGTTCAGCTGGCGCAGCGCCCGGCGCCCGTGTGCTGCGCTCTGTGCTCGTATTGTTGGTGCGAGCTGAGCCGGGACACCAGCGCACACAGTTATAGCAGCGCGGCGTTATCGCGGGACCGCGGCAAACATGGCGCTGCCTCCGAGCGCGCCCCGACTCCCGACCGACACACAGAACCACACAGAAGGTCAACACTCGGTCCGCACGTTATTTAACGAGCATTCGGTAAAGCTCGCACACAACTTCCAAAGGACACGAATACTCTCTGGCTAGCATAGGCGCCGACAGCACGGTGCAAGGGGGTGAAAACCGAACCGAACTGAGTTCGGCTACAATTTTCAAGCTCGCTACGCTCGCTCTTGCTCTCAGAAAAGCCTATCAATCGAAAAAAATAAGAATATTTTTTTCGATTGATAGGCTTTTCTGTATAAATCAACAAAATTAAGCCCTTTTTTGAATTGACAAACGAAATTTAAAATATCCGAGGATGGAGTGCAAAAAGTTTCGAGTTGTTTTCATGGAACTGAAGATCAAGCACCCGCCTGGAAATAGTTCTGCCGGCGCCCATGCTAGCTAGTGCCATGTTCTTTACAAACTCTAAGATTCACTTGTAACCGAACGTCGATCGTCTTCATATCGGCAGAAGCTGCAGCTGGTCTTGTGAACACACTCACCTTCAACATCATTCCTTCCTTCCTGGCAATCAGAACATTACGTCATGGTTTTAAAACACTGATGTAGTCGCCGTTACTTTGCATTAATTTCCCCCGTGTGCAGTAGAGCTTCTGCTATCGTACGTGGTGTGGTTCAACTCGGAGCTTTTACATGATACGTGTGTGTTGTGTGCGCACAGACAGGGCCGGCCGGGCTGCGCGAGGGGCGCGTGTTTACCCAACGCTGCCGCCGCAATATGCCTCGATATAATTAATGTTCTTATCATAAAATATACTTCCTAAACGCTTCAAATATTGTGAAGAGCAACGCGCGGCGAGTGTCGCTTTTGAGGAAAATTTTGTTCCAGAATTATGAGATAGGTACCTACCCGTAATTACTGCGATTTCATTGACAATCATTTGTAATTGATTGTCTCGTTATCTAAATCCGTAAAAAAAGTTATTAAAAGTAATTCTCATGAGGTTATCACCAACCGACGACTCGCTTGGGAATTTCCATGCTGTGTCATGGAACCTGCTAGGTTACAGATGAACTGCCATTGTTGTGCGTGCAGCAATCTGCCGCTCGACAACACAACTATCGCAGTGCTCAGGGTGACGTTTAAATAAGGGATGTAGAATTGGTTGGTTGTTGGAATAATGGGTGGTGGACATTTTTTCACTTTTATAGTACCAAAAAAAGAACCTAGGTAGGCAGACTTGAAAGAGATGTGGTACTACGAATAGCAAGACAAATGCGTAAACATAATTTTGTGTTAGTATATGAACAGTCTATAATGTCCGCAGTCGGCGCCAGCGCAGGCGCGTTCCCTATTAGTCGTGTACTTCCGCCGCCGCACCGCTCCTAAAACGATGCCTTTTCGTTTACTTAGACGTCTGCCCTCAAATAACACACACTTTATTTGTAACGCACTAGTTCCACGGAGACACCTTTCTTCCTTTTAGGTAAGCGTATCCTTTTTACATCACCAGACACATATCTAATTGTAAACATTGGTCACAGGTGAAGTATGGAGAACGTGACGCAGATGGAGCAACAAGACGCGCGCCCCTCCGCGGAGGCGCTGGAGCTGGTGAAGAGTGAGACGCGCTCCGAGCAGGAGCAGCAGGCGGGCGAGGGGGGAGCGGGTGGCGCGGATGGCGACGAGCAGCAGCAGGCGGCGGGGGGCGGGCTGCGCGAGGCGTCGCCCCCCGCGCACTCTCAGTCCGTGATCACGTCACGACGCGCCGTGCGCACCATCACCGCCGCCGGACACATCACAACGGACGAGCCCGGCGACCTTGCGGACGACGGAGTTAAGGACGAGCCGCCCGAGGCGCCGGCGCTGGACGAGGCGCAGCTGCAGGTGCAACACTACGCCGCCAAGCTGGAGGAGGCGGAGGCGCGTGAACAGCAGCACTACGACGACGAGCGATTGCGCCTGGCTGAGGCCGAGACGTCGCGTTACCTAGCCTTCAAACCGGAGCCCTACCGCGCGCTGCCCTCGCCTGGCGATAAGCGCACGCCGCCGCAGTACGCGCGCCCTCCGCCACGCGCCGCCTACCCGCGCGGCCTGGCACTGCGATACGGCGCGCCACACCACGTCATCGTGGCGCAGGAGGGCGAGTCTGAAGAGGCCGCGCATGACGCCTTCCTGCACAAGGAAAAAGAGCAGATGCAGGGGTACGCGGGGGGCGAGGCGGCGGCCGCGGACGGCCGGCAGTACGCCACCGTGCTGGGCGAGCAGGCCGGCTCCTCGCTGGAGATGATCCAGAGCACGGCGCTCAACAACCAGCAGGCGGTGGGCGTGGCCTACCAGCAGGTGAAGTACGAAGCGCGTGGGGACGGGGAGCCGCGCCCGACCACGTACGCGAGCCTGCAACCAGTGACTTCAGTGCACGGCGGGTACGCCTACGCCGGGCAGAGCCCGCAGTACGCCGGCGGAGGTTACGGCGCCTACGCAGGCGGCAGCAAGGAGCTGCTGACCCTGTATGGCGGCGGGGGCGGGGCCGCGGGCGCTGCGGGAGGTGCGAGGGGCGACGAATCGCCCCCCGGGCAACTGCTATACCGCAGTGACCCCACGCTGTCGTCGTCGTCGCTGGCGCGCGGCACGCACGTAGTGTATGGCTCGGTGGTACCGCAGTCGCAAGCTGTGTACGAGACGCCGCCCAGCCCAAACTCACAACAGGTCAGCCTTATCACTTGTAATTGTATTTAAATAATTGTCTTCGTTTTGTCCGTGGTGTGTAATAAGTTGTGGTTTCGTATCGTCAGGTGACGCTGTACACGCACGGCAACACGGTGCAATACAAGGTGGGCGGCGAGCACTACCTGGGGCAAGGCGGCGGCGTGGAGTACGTGCCCGTGTCCGGGTACGAGGGCGGGCTGCTGGTGGAGGGCTACCCGGCGCCGACACAGGCCTGGCCCGCGCACAACCTGCTGTCCATCGACGAGGGCTTCGACCCCAGTGAGTGGCGCGCGGCCCTGCAGCACTGCTGTCCTGTGATGTAACGTGTAGCGAGCTAACGTGTTTGTTGTCGCAGGCATGGCGGGCATGGGCGAGGTGAAGGAGTGCGTGAACTGCGCCGCCGCCACTACGCCGCTGTGGCGCCGCGACGGCACCGGCCACTACCTGTGCAACGCGTGCGGCCTCTACACGCGCATCAACGGCGTCAACCGGCCGCCGCTCAAAGGACAGAAAGCCAAGCCGCAGCAGGCACTGGTAAGCATTAAATTGGTGTTTGAGTGAGCTGGTGTTTTTACCGCGATGCCTCCTGATGCAATAATATGTAAAATGTCACTGATGCTTCCCGCGCAGCCGACGAACGGCAACCGGCGAGTGGGCGTGACGTGCGCTAACTGCCGCACGTCCAACACCACGCTGTGGCGGCGCAACAACAACGGCGAGCCCGTCTGCAACGCCTGCGGCCTCTACTACAAGCTACACAACGTGAGTACAGTAGCCAGTTCACCAGCTGTGAGCTCGTACACCAGATAGTAGCGTATCGCGCGATTGTGCATCGATTACAGCGGTTATGCTGATTAGACACCGCGCAGGTATCTAATCGCCGCTGCAGTCACTTATCAGGGAACTCCTCGGCAAATATTGGGTCTGTATAAAAAATCAAAACACAGGGTCTCATCTAATCTCGTGAGATAAAACGTGGGGCTACCGACTGATAGAGAATTATCATCGCGCGACCACCATATTCATAATGAGATAAATAATCTTTTATCAATTATCTCCTCGCGAGTAGATACGCTTGTTTAAAGGATGATAGGCCCGCGCGGCGACAGATTAGGAGGAGTTCCCCCGTCTGAGTGCGATGACGTGTGCGCAGGTGAACCGGCCGCTCAGCATGAAGAAGGACGGCATCCAGACGCGCAAGCGCAAGCCCAAGAGCATGGGCGGCGGGCACGGCGGCGTGGCGCGGCCGGGCGGCGGACCGCTGGCGGGTGAGTACGCGCCCGCGTGGCCGCGCGGCCAGCTGTGACGTCACGACTAACTGTGTGGTGTCCGCAGTAGACGCTCACTCGCACAAGGTGCTGCCCCCGCTGTACGCGGCGGTGGAGGGCGTGGGGCCGGCGGGCGCGGGGAGCGCGGGGGCGGGGAGCGCGGCGCCCGCGCCTCTGCTGCTGCTGCCCGCGCGCCACTCGGCCGACATGTGAGTACCGCGACGCGCTTTCCCTGCGACCGCACGGGAGTGTGACTCTGCTACTCTGGATTCTCCATGATCTCTTTGCTGGCATGCTCCCACTCCGCCGCGCCCCCCTCCCCCCAATCTCCTGCTTCCCTCGCCCGTGTCCTTAGATCTGCGGTCGTTGATTCGCTCACCACAGCTCTTTGTTCGCACGCTCTACTCTCAGCTTCAAATTTAGAAGATCTGTCTTCTCGTTTGGTTGTTGACTATCTCTATAGCACATCGGCTTCCAGCACTCTGCCACCTACTGCCTTTTATTAAATGTTTAAGATGCACCCAAATTTATGAAAAAAAAATTGTAACAAGTACTTACCTATCTGCGGACAGTATAAAACTGTTTTCATTTGCTTCGGTACCTGACATTCGTACCCGACATGCGAGCCATGTGAGGTCCTGTCGCATCACGAGAACTGTTACCGAGGTCTGTAGTGTTCAGGAACTGGTAAATACTGTTGATAAATGACAGTTAGCTAACATTTTCAAAGTTTGTTTTTTTACGCCGACATCTGTTATTTGCATAAGTGTTACGTTATCTCAAGGTTGTGTGCAGTGCGTCCACTGACTGATACTAAACTGTATCATACAGATTTACCGGTTACTGCGACTTGTGGGTCCTTGGTTGGTTAATACAAGCGGTACGTACGGGTACTGAGTTCTACTCCTTACAATGACACAAGCAGGGACGAATAATGAATTCAATATATTTTTAAACACGTTCATATGATTTCTATCATTAAGAAAGCCTGTTGTAATGAGCTTGTTAAAAAAAATACACTCGTGGAGATCTGTATGTCATTCTGTCAAAGCCACGCTCTGGGTTCTGGAAAACATATCCTTCTTTTGTGTCTTCCTGTGATTCTAGTCGTGACATTAAAAGGAGTGGAGTCCTCCGTGGCGGACACCGTGCGCCCTTGAGCCCGGTCGTGACGAGCGTGTTGTGTTGCAGGGTACCAGCGCTAGAGCGCGGCGCGCCGCACTACCGCCCGCCGTAACGCGCGCCCCCGCCCCCGCGCCCCAGCGCCCCAGCGCCCCCTGCTGCACACGCAGCGTGGCAGCGCGACGAGATCGCGCCGGCGCAACCCTCGCGTGCTGCTGATCACTTGGCTTGCAGTTACCGTCTCTTTAGATGAACCCGGCTCCGATCTGAACAAACCCAAGTAGTCAGTATCGGCGTGAACTACCGTTTGCCGCAGCGTGTAGACGGCTAGTGGCATAGGTGTGCTGATGGGACGATTGATTTACATCCATCACGAAGATATAGTGTCTTGTGCGTTGGACTCGATAACTTAGCTGGTACATGTGTTTACTTACCGCGTACGTACACTTTGTATAAGCGAAAGAAGTGAGGGTAATAATAATGAGCTTGTAGCGCGGTATATGGAGCATGTTATTATCTATTTATTAGAATGATGCCGCGACGTGCCACTCGCTAAACATAAGAGGTTCAGAATAAAGACAGCAGTGCGGGCGGTGGCTGCAAGCCAAGTGACGATGCTCATTGTGTTGTACTATGTGTGTAAGTGTCAGAGAGAACATTCAGTGGAGTGCAGATAACGCAGCGCCTGTACCATATATAGTAATTATGTAACTAGAATACTTAGATGTAACAGACGACGAATTTACTATAGTAATATATTGTTGTGACTGCGTGCATGTGTGTGTGTGTGTGGTTTGCCAGGGTATGTGTGTGTCAGTTTGTTCAGCTAATTAGGTTTACATATTTATATTTTGATAACACTGTTTAAACTGTCATATTAGAGTTTACAAATTAAGCGACAAAATAAAAACGATTGTTGCCTTTACGATTATGTTATATTATTATCGTCTCCAATGTCATCCTGTCATTCGTATTCTTTTCCCGATGCACTACTTTGTTTAACTCAAAGTTACACAAAACAGTATTTCTTTTAATATTGACACTTGAGTTCTTGCTGATAAAGTTTTCTATCATCCCTTCACAACCTTTTTCTTAAGTTTCCTGTCGCAGTTACTTGTATAAATAATAGCTTACCACGTCGTCACTCGTCACTCGTCACTCGTCACTCGTCACTCGTCACTCGTCACTCGTCACTCGCCTGGCTCTGCCTCTCGCTTGCACGGTGGGAAACTGGGAACCAGCATCAAACGAGTGATAATGTTTAAATTGTAATTTTAATTATAAAAAACAGGCCAAGAGCGAGTCGGACTCGCGCACCGAGGGTTCCGTAGAAACTTTTTAAAGGACAAACTTAACTTTGCTGTTCGATCCCATTAAACGGCTGTTGCACCAACTGCAAATAATAAGTTTGTAAAAGTAAAATCGTTTTTTTTTTTTGTTAATTTATGGTTTTCAGATTTTTCTCTTTACATGTAAGTACTGTAAGACTTTGCTTCTCACCAAGTTTCGTGATTCTAGGTCAAAGGGAACTACCATATATGTTTTCGACCCAAAACCTATAGGGTACTTCCGGTTGACCTAGAATTGTCAATTATGGTTAAAAGCAAGGTCTTACATCAAGAGTAAAGGGAAAAGTCCGAAAAAAAAAAAAGACGTTGAAAATTACGGTAAATTTTGGTACTTACAAGTTTTCGCGAGAAATCTAAATTTGCCCATATCTTTTTATCGTGTTGACCTTGATTTTTATACACCTAATAGGGACTATAGACCTCAGAATTTGGTATAAATTTCAACTTGCTAGGTCCACCCTTTCCTGAGAAAATCGGTGGTGACAGACGGACAAGAAAGTGATCTTATAAGGGTTCCTTTTTTTACCTTTTGCGGTACGGAACCTTAAAAATAGTTTGGTAGGTACACGCTAAGAAAACGTTTTGCATAGCATTTTTACAAGCTTTTATTTAGTTTCACCTGTCCCAGTATCTGTAAAGAAATCTTGCAAGTTGATCCATTTTCCGGTTTCCGCTTGAGCAGAAATTTTGCACACACCTTTGCTTCTGTTGACAATACATTTTTATGGCTGACATGACCTAATCCTGCAGCCAGGTTCTCCTCATGAGAAAACTCTTCAACGGTTAGTAGCACGAACGTTGATACGCGTTCAATTCTAATGGAAGTAGGTACCTATGACGCCGTGGAATTTGTGAAGTTCTGGACTAACAAAATATTAATAATATGTAATAATAATTCTCAGTAGCAGTCACGGAGTCTGGATATGTGCCCGGTTGATGACAATAAGATCGCCCCCTATTGAATGGGACTTTAACATAACTGGCGACATGTAGGTGTACTATTTAAGGCGCCTCTGCCTCGCCCTTCAGGTATTACGGGCGTGATGTTATTTATGTGTATTTTAATATAATCGTGCCAGCGACAGGAAGAAGAAGAACAACTAAATTGCTCAAAACTAATCAGCAAGTAAGCTTGCAACAACGACTTGCTTATTTTCAACTTAAACAACTAAACGGATTAAATAAAATAATAAATGAAGCCATCCGTCTTCATTTCTGATTCGATCACACAAGGAAACTCCAAGCGGTGAGTGACCACGTTTGTAATCACTGGCAACACACACTGGTCATAGACTTTCGTCTTGAGACACTGCGGTAAGTTGGACGAGAAGATACCGCGCAACTTTCCGAACGCTGCCCAGCGTTTTCATTTCACGCGGACAGACCTTTGAGATTTTCACTAGGATAGAGTATTGCCCTAAATATAAAAATTAACCTGTCATTAGATAGAAAAACTAATACCGAATACAAATAAAATTAGTAATTTCTAGTAAACTAGTGTAGTTTCGTTTAAGTGATAGTCATCCCCAGAAAAACAGATTGTGGGCGCGCCACTAAATTTAGATTTTTTTTGCCACTGCCAAAATGTTATCTACTAAAATATTGATGGTTTGATCAACGCCTACTTTCTTTGAAAAAAAAACTTTATTGTACGTTTAGTTTAAGATATGATTTTCAGCCGCGCCGCCTAAACATTATGCCTGAGAAAATCACTCATGCCATTATTTCAAGGATTGTTGCAAAGGAAACATTTCTTTTCGGATGCTCCAGATGGGACTGGTAAAACCCATCTCATTAATATATTCTCAGCCACTACGTTATTAGAAAGAGGTAGGACAGCGCTCTCTGACTTGAAATTTGTCCCTTAATTTGACAAATGTAGAGACTCCAATGTGTAATTGTGCAAAAGTCAGGGATGAAAGCTCTATGCCTGTAGGCACACCTGTGATGTTACTTCGGAATTTACTACCACCGAAACTATGTAATGAGAAACAGTGTTTGTGCCGCGTATACCGTTGACTCCCTATGATCTGCCGTTCGAATGTGAGCGACTTCTGTTTCCTCTGAAAGTTTGCTTTGCCATGAGAATAAATAAGTCACAAGGCCAAATTCTGAAATTCGCGGTTATTTATGCTCCATCCACTAAAATGGAAAAAAAATAATGAATGAATGGTTTTTAGAGAAATATTGTCATAAACACTTTACGTTTGTACAAAATTTCATGCTTCCAGCCCCAGCAGTTTCAGCTGTGCGTTGATCGATTAGTCAGAGAATCAGTCAGCCATGATCTTGAATGATTGGTTGTATCTGATGTTGGCTAGCGCGCGGACGAAGTCGCGTGCAACAGCTAGCTCATACAAAACTAGATCGTTAACATAGATATCAAAGATTACTCGTCTTATGAAAGATTTGTCAAAATATCAAGATGTCATCATAAAGTCGTCTTTGTGTGTATCCGCTGCGCCATCTATAAGATATCTCTTGAACTAATACATATACTAGGTACTGTTAGCATAAAATTGGCTGAATGAACTTCACTTTTGAATCTTGTTAGGTAAATATACTATCACAGAAATTTAACCCTGCTGGTTATTTATTTTAGTCAAACAATAATAAGTAAATAAATAGATGAAATATTCAATAGGGACTTCACTACAGCTGTTTATAACAAGCTTTTCCAGGGAATACACGTGACGTGATTTTATGTTAGGTATTTAAGATATTAAGTTTGTCGCTATTTACTTGTTAGTTTAATATTTATTAACAAAAATACAGTAATCTTATGGTTTACCAGATTATTCGCAACACGGGCCCGCTTGCCACTGGCGGCAGTGCGCGGCAACTCGGCAGTAGTTCCACACTCCGCTACTAGACGGCGCTGTGTTCAAGGGCAAGTTACCGCACGAACGTGCTGGTAGATGGCGCTAGGAGTATCCGTGTGCCGTGGACGTGTACAATAGCACAGATGTTAGTTTTACGTTTTCTTTTGTTGTAAAATCCTCGATAGTCTAACAACAAAGGTGGTGATGATGAGGCAAATTGAAACCTCTTACCCTTACCCTTCAAGAGTTTTTTTAACCTTCAAGGAAAAGGGAGCAGCGACTCTAAAAAAAAAAATCTGCATCTCCTGTGGATCAGGTTGGCTCACGAAGGTTTTTCTTTTAAATTATTAGTCATCTGATTCTATTTTAAAAGATTCTATTATTAAATTTCTCAAACAACGATCTTGGGATCGGTTTTCCCCAGGATAATTTTGACAATCATCAAGTTTGCAACTGAAGGATGCCCAAGGCTGAGTCTATCTGCATCAAATATTATTAAGAGTGAGTGAGGAATTTAAAAAAATAAATCATACTTCGGCACTTGTTAAAAAATAGACATGTTCACATTTCACACATATAACGCATGCACATTCATTCATATAACGATACCGGATCACACACGACGTGATGTGCAGAATTTCACCAGAACCGTCAGTAACTCTATGCACAGAGAAGTTTTTAAGAATTTGAATATTGCTATTGGATGTCCCCCAACTTGGGGCGGATGGAGGACTCTGTCAGACTTCTACAAATATCTCGCACACTTAGGTCGGGGGCCTCTAGAGCAAATACTTCACCGCTGTAGACTGGTGCCATCCCTGGGGAATGAGGTGTGGGGCTCCCCCTGCCACGTCATGAGTACAAACACTGCCTCGTGTCCTGTTGGATGGGCGATGGACGTGCCAGAGTCTTGACTCGACTGCCACTCTCCGCACTCTATCGAACAGAGAGCACTCGAGCATAGGATCCCTTTCCATTTCCGCAGCGCAGCGTGAAGGAGAGTACCTACCGCATTCCAGGACAATGCACTACTAAACATTGAACGAAGCGCGGCCGTCAGTGACAGGTGTCGAGCTTTGTTCAATTTAGTCCGAGGCTACACACAGGATGTAACCATCATGTTCCTTCACAGGAGCACTTGTAATGTTTCAAGACTTTCAAGTAATCGTGGTTTATTAGTTTCTCGGCTTCAGTGCTCAGCGGCTCACACCACACGGCACACGTGCACCATACCACCAACTTATTCATTCTAAGTTGCGACTTATAAGGTAAAGTTGTCAGTAAAACTCAACAAATCTTTTTTAACCTTACCCGGATTCGAAATAGTGATCAGTAAGGTCTTGATCTAATACCGTGTGCATAATGATCACGTCGCGCGTCGCTTCAGACTCGTCTGTTATTCTATTAGTCGCAAGGGTGACTGCTGAGAATGAGGTCCTGGGTTCGATTCCAAGATTGGGCAAAGTTATATTGGATTTTCCATCAAGTCTGGATACGCCTCCTACCTATATATTACATACTGACGAAATGTGGGGGGTGTAGGTACAACTCCGCATAATCAGAACTACAGGATGCGTGCGAGGCGTGATGCTATGTTAAGTCTGTACTATAATTTAAGTCAAGTTAATTAACTAACGTCCCGACTCGTACTGGCCGGACCTGGGCAGACCAAACGGTGGATTTATCCAAGTAGGATTTATTTCTTATTCGAGCTTTATGAAAGACTCTAAAAACATCTCAAACGTAAGACTGACTGAGAATCAGTGTATTCCTGAAATGGATCCATTAGGTAGCCATGAATACCTTCGGAGATAAGAATTTAATTTAAAAAAAAAAAACAAAATCAAAAATCTTAAATTTCTTTCGTCTTTAGTATTTATCCTACTCACAGTAAAAAAATAAGTTAGTTAGTTACATTCGTTTCTTCTAGATATTTGACTTACTATGGCTTTTAAAAATAAATATGAAAGTTTTGATATTAATTATTTATTAATGATAATATATTATAATTGTTTATTAATATTAAAAGTACATTTACATATCAGGTTGAACTAACTAAACTAGACGTTAGTCTGTATCTTGGGGATCAGAAATGTAACATCGTTAAATTATTCATAAAAGACGTACACGGTGATTATTAACTAGATTAAACTAAAAATATAATTTGCGAATTAAAGTAAGATCAAGGAAAATGTAATTAAGAGTAATTAAAAAACAAAAACGTTTGTGTGCGTGCGTGTGTATGTCATGTGTATGTGTGTGTGAGATCTGAGTGAGCTAAGGGGTGCTATCGGTTAGTGTAGTAGTTGTTTGTAGATGATCCTTTCTGTCTCATCGTAGGAGAGTGTGAGGAGCCAGTTCTTTATGGTCTTTTACACAGGTATGTTTTGAGGTCTATTATGTTGCAGTTCTTTACAGTTTCGTTGTAGATGTGTGGATAAAGATCATTTGGAGAGCGTCTTGCCATAAGAGAGTTTGCTTGGGGGATGGTTATGCTAAATGTACGTTTGGAGATTATCTCTGTGTAGTCTGGTCTGGATTTCTATTTCTTGTGTATTTGTAGTACTGCATTTAGGATGAAAATCTGTCGGACACGGAGGACCGGGACATCCTTAGAGAGGTGGTCAGTTAAATACAGTAAAGGTTTCTTGAGCATTAATTACTTTAATGACCGCTCTTTGTGCTCTCTCAGCTTTAATAAGTGTATGTATATACATAGGTACACTTTTATAATTTCTTGCTATTAGTACTACTAACTGATACAAAGGGTTCCACAAAAAGTAACATTTGAATGACAACAAATGTAAATGTGTATGTGTGTATGTGTGTGTGTGTTTGAATTCAAATGTAACTTTACAATCAACAGCAAAGCTTTTGTTTTTCGTAGTATCTTAATGAAAAACAAAGTTACTGCTGTAGTTTCACGAAAAAGTCCCATATTTCAAAAATGAAATTTCAAATCTTATTCAAACCAATTTTCTTTTTAACCAACTTCAAAAAAGGATGTTCTTAACTCGTCGGAATCTTTATTTTAATGTTTGTTCACCGAATAAGTACTCGAAGACGTCTGAACCGATTTGGAAAATTCTTATTTAATTTCATTTAAATTTTATCGAAATCGGTAGAGCAGTTTTTGAAGAATTGAAAAATTGTTTATACCGATGATAATATTTTTGTTTACTCCGAAACCTTGCTGTCTCTTTGGCACTGCGTAAATATTTGTATAGGATATTACAACTAAAAATGGAGGCAAAAAAAAACTGACGGACTTTCATACAAACTTTCATCCCCTATTTAACTCCCATAAGGGTTGAATTTCGAAAATTCCTTCCTTATTCCTTGTCTACATTATAAAGGGAACAAAATTTCAGTTTTCTAGGTCCAAGGGTTTGGGCTGGGCATTGAAGAGTCAGGCGGGACGTGACTGACGCGGAACGGTGTGACACTTTTTCGTGCATGCAACCGGTGTTTATCGATTTTCATTTCTTTGTTTTATTTTTTTGCAAAAAAGTTTTTTATTTTCTACAAAAGCCGATCTTTTTCGTCTTATAGCTTTAAAACTTAGAGAAAAATTAAAACCGGCCCTTTTATTAAAATTAGGGCCTTTAACTTTAATATCTCATCAACCATTGACTTGAGAAAGAAGTATAGTAGGAACCACGATATAATTTTTTAAGAGCTATTGGTTTAACTACCTATATGAATATTGTTTTATGTTCCTATTCGTGTAAATACCTAAGTCACAGAATACGTAGATTATTATAGTAGATACTGGCATCCTATAAGGTAATGAACAACACATGCTACATACCTATATCGATCAGAAAAAATATATATTTCAAAAAATGTTCCTATTTTCTAACATTATATGTACACAAGGTTCCTCCGACATATCCTTGCGACTCTTGCGAGCATCGACCACTTTTATTGTCACGCACATGTCTGGAGACAGTTTTCATGATTGCAAAATATTCTTGTCATCTAGGCATAGGCATAAATAAGCATAGGTTATAAGTTGATTTTCTTTTAAAATGAAAAATATTTTCCTATTATACGAGTACGTAACGTTCTTACAAATCAAGTACTGCCTTTACGAGAAGGATTTTATGAACAGCTTGGCAAGTGGCTCTACGCTTTACGGCCATTTTCAATAACCTACCAACAGGTATCGGTAGGTTGCTATCTCTGTCTGTTTGACATTTTGTTTACCGACCGATAGAAATAAAACGTCACAGAATAGCTTTCTTAGATTTTTCTTTGAATAAAGTGACAGGTAGGTGACGCGGATAGGATTAACTTTGTTTAAAGAAACACCGATAGCTACAAGTCGGCATATTAACTGACAGTTATAGAAAACGGTAATTATAATGTAAGTAGAACCTATATTTTATGAACCGTTCAGTTGTAATGCACAATGTTTGGCGATAATAGGTAGCTTCGAATTGAATGTCATAGTTGAGCTCCCCGACGTACAGCAACACTGTAACAAGTGCCACCTTTTTTTCTTATGCGGTGAGAAATGCCTAACGCATACCGCACGGTCCGGAGAGACGGTTTGGTTATGTGGAGCTTGCACTCAAACGTCCACGGCCTCCGTCGGGGCCGCGCACTTTGTACATTATACGTTCGCGGCCACCATAGTCGCCACAGCTGTTAGACCAAGTGGTCACCTGATGTTGAAGAATAAAATCGACTAAACGTGTTTTATTTGTGGATTGAATGGTATAAGTCCCATCTCTACAATATTCCTAAACGACGTACCATAGATCATAGCACTATTCCATCGACAAATGTAAAAATAAAAGTAAAAACTTTAGTGTAAACAAACTGCACCATTTCTGACATGTTGCGTCGTATTTCAATTGTTTTGTTATGTATATTGTTATTTTCGGATAGTGCTATGTATCAAATTAATCGTGGAAAAGTGTGCTACAATATTATGTTAAAGGAAATCTAGTTTTCGAATTTCAAAGTTGAGTATTTGCCTCCGAAAAAGTGGTAGGTATAAATACCCATAGTGATTGTGTTATAAATATGTTATAATAATTATGTTACAATAAATAAGTCTTTTTTGTGATTAAAACGTTGTGTTAACGGAAAAACAGTGCATAATTAGTATAGTGAGCATATTGTTAAATTGTATAAACAAAAACAAGTGGCTTCGTAAAGTTACGTAAATAACCGTGTTCAAAAACAGGCACTGGCGCAGGCCGCGTCAAAATAAACAGCGAGTATTCAAATTCTAATTAAATTCTCCTGAGTAGTCTAAGGAGAATTTATATATTATTTATTATATTTCCTTTCCAATAAGATAATTAATTAGTTTATTTACTAAGTAAATAAACATAATAAATATAATCTAGTTTATTTTAAAATTATTTTAAATTAATATCTAATAGCGAAATATCCGTTTTCATCACTGTTTTTCAAGTTATACATATTTTTTTGAGTATTAAATTAAAATAAAATTTCTTGATTTTTGGTTAAATAAATAAAATAAATAAATAAATATCGCTGGACATTAACACACAGCGCCATCTGGTGCCACACTAAGCAACGAGGCTTGTGTCGTGGACACCAGATAGTTGATATACTACATAGATACTTTTTGTTTGTAAATACACACTTATTATACATATAAACAACCATGACTCGGAAACAAATGTGATCTCTCATCACACAAACATTTGCTCCAACCGGGATTCGAACCCGGGACCCTAAGAACGTATGGCGGCCACACTACCGCTGCGCCATTCGGGTCGTCAACATAAGTAAATAGATTCCATAACTTAGGTGGCTTATAGCTTATTTAGCTATAACTCTTGTAGTTTGCAATTGTCAAGTGGTTTTATCTAAAGTTTAAAATTACATGCGAATATTCGCGAGCGTGCGCGGTTAACGCGTCTAGTCACGTGACACTCAAAATCAAAATCAAAGCATTTATTTCAAGTAGGCCAGTTACAGGCACTTTTGAATTGTCAAAACAAAGATGAAAATTAAATGTAGCTACAGTCCCAGTCACAAGGCATACAAACTGTGAAAGTACTGTAGTTGCCCATTCCCTAGCGTAGATCTCTATGGAGAAGAACGGGCAAGAAACTCCATGGACACTCTTTTAAATCAGAATATTTTTACAAAACCTTGGTTACATCATTCATGTTGAGATGGTACATTATGTGAGAACAATGTAGCAAGATGTGCACGTTAAAAGTGTCCACAGTAAAAACAAAACAAACAATTCAAAAATAAAAATATCAATTCAAATAAGCCGTGGCAACCAAGAGATGACCAGTCCCAACTGACAGCGCCCGTTCACGAACATGACGCATGGATCAGCACCATTCAACTCAACCATTTTGAAGGGAACTAAATGATCAGACACACGCGCCACCATCAGTGGGACATTTGAGTGAGCATGACATACTCTTAACCGCCAGGGCACATTCAAGTCAAGAAAAGACGTAGGTTTCCAGCGACTGATAGCATTCCAGTGCATAGCACTCACACAATATGGGATATGCGTCTATACAGGGTGTGGCGTAAGTAGTGGTCCACCATTCAGGATTCGATGAACCAGATAATTAACTGTAACAATTAAAAATTTAAACCATTTATACCCAAGGGTTCCGAAAATATTTCCTTTTTGTCTTTTATTTACGAAATTTCTACCTTTTATGACAAATTTGGTTGTAGTTTCAACAAAAGTCATTAATCTTTCATTTTGATTTCTGTTAATTACTGCTGAATACTAGAGCTACCACGATAAATTATGATTTTTTAAGTAAATTCAGCTCTTTTCAAGAAAAAGTTGGTTCTTCTCTAATTTTAACCCAAATTTTTAACACACCATCAAGGCCAAGAGCGATTTTTGTAAAAAAAACGTACCACATTGTCAGTGCCCATGTATTTAATAATATACCGATTTCAAAATGATATCATTATAACAGATCCAATAATTTAACAAAAAGATATTCAATTTTAATTGAAGAAAAGAAGATTTTCATTAAACTATTTTTTTAAACTTTATTGCGTTAATACTTACGATATTTGATAAAAAATGCACTACAGTGTCAATGCCCATTTGTTTTAAAGAAAACTACTATAACAGAGTTATGTAGACCTAACTTGTTACTTCAGGTATTTGAACAAAGAATTAAAAAAAAAACAAATCACTTTATTTATCATTTATTATTAATCTTTGTCATGATTACATTCATTAAAATTAAACGAAATGTTCAAAATGGCCCCCATTCGCAGCAATACACGCTCTGCAACGTTGAATAAACGACCGTTTAAGTCGTCGGGCAAACCCGCTTTCGCTGACTTGTCTAGCTGCTGTCTGGATTCTAGTCCTCAATTGGTCAATACTTGTGATTTCTTTGCTATAGACTTTTTCTTTTAGGCAACCCCAATAAAAGAAATCTAGGGGATTTAGATCTGGCGAGCGTGGTGGCCACAATATTGGACCTAAGCGCCCAATCCACCTATTTGGATACGCTGTATCAAGGTGCTCTCGTACTCTAACAGCAAAGTGAGCGGGACAGCCATCGTTCTGCAGCCACATGTCTTCTTGGACTTCAGGAACGACACCTTCCAGAAGCAAGGGCAAGTCAATTTGCAAAAAACTTTCTGCATTTAATGTTTCTGGCAGCTCGTGTGGACCGATTATCTGTCCGTTAATGATACCGGTCCAAAGGTTTATTTTAAATTGATACTGTGATCTGTCTTGCCTTATGAGATGCGGGTTTTCTAGCTGCCAGTTATGCAAATTGTGTAGATTTAAATATCCATCTAAAAAACTGCGGGTCTTCTCTTATTCTGCGTAGCATTACTCTACAAAATGTTACTCTCAAGTGATAATCTCTTGGTAGCAATGACTGTACCCTTTGATAGTGGTATGGGTACAGTTCATGTCTTTTGAGTATTCGATGTACAGATCTAGTTGATATGCCAGTTCTGCGACTTAAGACACGGATTGATGTTGAAGGATCTTCTGTAACTAAATTCATTACCTCTTCATCGTTGTGTCGTCGCGGTCGTCCTTCACCTGCACCGCCTACGCCTGTGCCGGGTATCCTTCCCTCGGTGTATGCGTTATGCACTCTCCCAAAAACTCGGTGGTCTGGATGTCTTCGATCGGGATATCTCTCCCGATAAAGACGAGCTGCTTCTCTACCGACACCTCTGCATTAAAAGATTAATAATAAATGATAAATAAAGTGATTTGTTTTTTTTTAATTCTTTGTGCAAATACCTGAAGTAACAAGTTAGGTCTACATAACTCTGTTCTAGTAGTTTTTTTTAAAACAAATGGGCATTGACACTGTAGTGCATTTTTTAGCAAATATCGTAAGTATTAACGCAATAAAGTTTAAAAAAGTAGTTTAATGAAAATCTTCTTTTCTTCAATTAAAATTGAATATCTTTTTGTCACATTATTGGATCTGTTATAATGATATCATTTTGAAATCGGCATTTAGTAGGCATATTATTAAATACATGGGCACTGACAATAAGGTACGTTTTTTTTTACAAAAATCGCTCTTGAACTTGATGGTGTGTTAAAAATTTGGGTTAAAATTAGAGAAGAACCAACTTTTTCTTCAAAACAGCTGAATTTACATAAAAAATCATAATTTATCGTGGTAGCTCTAGTATTCAGCAGTAATTAACAGGAATCAAAATGAAAGATTAATGACTTTTGTTGAAACTACAACCAAATTTGTAATAAAAGGTAGAAATTTCGTAAATAAAAGACAAAAAGTAAATATTTTCGGAACCCTTGGGTATAAATGGTAAACAGTCATAATGTTAATTTCCTTAAACAGTTACCTCAGAGAATCGCGCCTACGAAGATTGTATATGGCTCTGATGGCTCTGTTTTGCAGAATAAATATAGACTCAATGTCTGTAGCCCGTCCCCATAATAAAATGCCATAAGACTTTATACTATGAAAGTAACTAAAATAGACCAATCTAGCAGTATCTACATCAGTAAATTGACGGATTTTTCTAATAGCATATGCTGCTGAACTTAGCCGCCCCGCCAGAGATGTTAAATGAGAACCCCTTTGAAGCCTTGAATCAAGAGTAATCCCCAGGAAAACCGTTTTATCTACGAATTCAAGTTTCTCTTTATTTAATACTATATCACAATCGCTAATTTTAACATTCGGTAAAGCAAATCTTATGCATTTCGTTTTTTTTTCATTGAGTACCAAATTGTTTGCTGTGAACCAATTATGACTTGAAGTAGGGCATTATTCACGTCATCTAGATTTTGGGCTCGTCTATTTATCTTAAAAATTAGGGAAGTGTCATCGGCAAATAACACCATATTTTCAGGTTGGTTTTTCAGTAAATACGGCAGATCATTTATATATACTAAAAAGAGGAAAGGACCCAATATTGAGCCTTGCGGAACCCCCATTTTGACTTTTAAACCCTGTGAATTAACAACATTTATTTGAACGTATTGTTGTCTATCACTCAAATAAGATTTTACCAAACTAAGTGCAAGTTTACCTAGTCCGTAATGCTAAAGTTTCAAAAGTAATGTGTCTTGATTTACACAATCAAATGCTTTGGAGAGGTCACAAAATATTCCTACAGCGTCTTGGGACTCTTCTCACGCCGCAAATATGTGCTTTTAATAAGGTTACGCCGGCGTCAGTTGTACAACGCCCCTTAGTGAAACCATACCGTTGATCGTATAAGATTCTGTTGGTGTTAAAATGAAGGAGCATTTGATTAAGCATTACCTTTTCGAACACCTTGCTAAAAACTGGCAACACGGATACAGGCCTACAATTATTAGTATCTTTACTATCCCCGGATTTGAAAAGAGGTATGACTTTACTGTATTTCATGAAATCAGGGAAAACTCCTTGGTCTACGCACAAATTAAAAATTAAAGCTAAGTATGGAGCTATAGTCTCAAGTATGGATGTACAAACTTTAATAGACATTCCCCATAGATCTTCGGTCAGTTTGATTTTTATTTGCCGGAAAGCT
The DNA here is from genome assembly GCA_963853795.1 of Xestia rhomboidea. NCBI lineage: Eukaryota > Metazoa > Arthropoda > Insecta > Lepidoptera > Noctuidae > Xestia > Xestia rhomboidea. The sequence continues at coordinate 390,325 of OY970758.1, forward strand.
TTAATAACTATCACAGGGTTTATGTGTTTAAATTTAAATTCAGCCTGGCATCCTGACACATTCGCCTTTAATAAATCAATTGAGACTTCGGGAGAGGAATTAAGAGCCTCCGTAGTTTTTAATGGCATATCGGTAAAGAAATTTACAAATTCTTGAGCTACTTCCTGATTAGAGCTTTTAGGACCACATGCTGTATTTAATGTATAGCTAGTATTACGTATTTTCTTCCTGTTAGTCTCGCTATTTATGACTTTCCAAACTGTCTTTATTTTATTTTCTGCTGTTTTGATCTTGTTGATAATGTGCAGGGCTTTGACAACCTTGCATGTATTTCTAAAAATGTTTGAATACTTAGCAACATACTTGTTAAAAGTTTCAGTGTTTATATAAGGCTTAAGGCCATAAAGCTCAAATAGTGTTTCCCTACTTTTTCTAATACCTCTAGTTGCCCAATCACTAAATATAAATTTAGGACAAATACTTTTGTCTTCTTTTCAAAAGTTTTGTTGAATTCAGTGTGAACTATTGAAAAGAAATTATAGTAAAATTGATTTATATTAATATCATCATGGCCTAACACACCTAACTTATTCTGTAGGGACACACACACACACACACACACACACATTATACCTATTTAATTTGTTAGAAGTTATGGGTCTAAATTTAATCTGAACTTTTTGCAATGGTGTATTAATCATAAAAGTTACAATCTGTCCGCTATGGTCAGACGGCAGACAATTAACTATGGCTTTATCTAAGTAATCACAATCGCAGAAAACATTATCTATACAAGTAGCAGAAGATGGAGTGACTCTAGTAGGTTCTATAAAAGTGTGGGTCAAGTCAAATGACTTAAAAAGATTTAATAACCGACTGCTATTTGAACTTTCTTCTAAAATATTGATATTGAAATCACCACAAATAATTGTAGATTTATTACTAGCTGCAAGTTTTGCCAGGACATCTTCCATTATTGACTCAAATAAGGAAAAGTTTTGATAGTTTGGGGGTCTATATACACACACAATAACATGCTTATCTAGCTCAACACAGGACAGTTCGACGCAATGTTCAGCCGAGAGACCTACTACGGGCACAAAATAGCTCGGTAAACAGTACGGCACAAAGTAACAATTATTGGTGGTGATTTCAATATCAATGTTTTAGAAGAAAATTCAAATAGCAGTCGGTTATTAAATCTTTTTAAGTCATTTGACTTGACCAACACTTTTATAGAACCTACTAGAGTCACTCCTTCTACTGCTACTTGCATAGATAATGTTTTCTGCGATTGTGATTACTTAGATAAGGCCATAGTAAATTGTCTGCTTTATGACCATAGTGGACAAACTGTAACTTTTAGGTGTCATACACCCCCATTGCAAAAAGTTCAAATTAAATTTAGACCTATAACCTCTAGCAGATTAAATAAGTATAATATTTCGCTACAGAACAAGTTAAGTGTTATGAGCCTTGACGATATTAATATAAATCAATTGTATGATCGTTTCTTTTCAATAGTTCACACGGAATTCAATAAAACTTTTGAAAAGAAGACAAAAAGTATTTGCCCTAAATTCATATTTAGTGATTGGGCAACTAGAGGTATCAGAAAAAGAAGGGAAAGACTATTTGAGCTTTATGGCCTTAAGCCTTTTATAAACACTGAAACTTTTAACAAGTATGTTGCTAAGTATTCAAACAATTTTAGAAATACATGCAAGGTTGCCAAAGCTTTGCACATTAGCAACAAGATCAAAACAGCAGAAAATAAAATAAAGACAGTTTGGAAAGTCATAAATAACGAGACTAACAGGAAGAAAATTTGAAACACTAGCTACACATTAGATACAGCATGTGGTCCTAAAAGCTCTGATCACGAAGTTGCTCAAGAATTTGTAATTTTTTTTACCGATGTACCATTAAAAACTACAGAGGCTCTTATTTCCTCACCTGAACTCTCAATTGGTTTATTAAAGGCGAATGTGTCTGGCTGCCTGGCTGAATTTAAATTTAAACACATAAACCCTATGATAGTTATTAAAGCTTTCCGGCAAATTAAAATCAAACTGACCGAAGATCTATGGGGAATGTCTATCAAAGTTTGTACATCCATACTTGAGACTATAGCCCCTTACCTAGCTTTAATTTTTAATTTATGTGTAGACCAAGGAGTTTTCCCTGATTTAATGAAATACAGTAAAGTAATACCTCTTTTTAAATCCGGGGACAGTAAAGATACTAATAATTATAGACTTGTATCGGTTTTACCAGCTTTTAGCAAGGTTTTTGAAAAGGTAATGCTTGATCAAATGCTCCTTCATTTTAACACCAACAGAATCTTACACGATCAACAGTATGGTTTCACCAAGGGACGCTGTACAACTGACGCCGGTGTAACCTTATTAAAGCACATATTTACTGCGTGGGAAGAGTCTCAAGATGCTGTAGGAATTTTTTGTGACCTCTCCAAAGCGTTTGATTGTGTAAATTACGACACATTACTTTTGAAACTTGAGCATTACGGACTGGGTAAACTTGCACTTAGTTTGGTAAAATCTTATTTGAATGATAGACAACAACATGTTCAAATAAATGGTGTTAATTCACATGGTTTAAAAGTAAAAATGGGGGTTAAACAAGGCTCAATATTGGGTCCTTTCCTTTTTCTAGTATATATTAATGATCTACCCTATTTATTGAAAAACCAACCTCAAAATATGGTGTTATTTGCTGATGACACTTCCTTAATTTTTAAGATAAATAGGCGGGCCCAAAATCTAGATGACGTTAATAATGCCCTACTTCAGGTCCAAAATTGGTTCACAGCAAACAATTTGGTATTAAATGAAAAAAAACCAAATGCACAAGATTTGCTTTACCGAATGTTAAAAGTAGAGATTGTAATATAATATTAAATAAAGAAAAACTTGAATTCGTAGATAAAAAGGTTTTCCTGGGGATTACGCTTGAATCAAGGCTACAATGGGGTTCTCATTTAACATCTCTTGCGGGGCGGCTAAGTTCAGCAGCATATGCCATTAGAAAAATCCGTTAATATACTAATGTAGATACCGCTAGACTGGTTTATTTTAGTTACTTTCATAGTATAATGTCTTATGGCATTTTGCTATGGGGACGGGCTGCAGATATTGAGTCTATATTTATTCTGCAGAAAAGAGCCATCAGAGCCATATATAATCTTCGTAGGCGCGATTCTCTCTGGGCACGCCACGATAGTGGCGGTAAGTCCCCTCTTTGAGGAGTGGCTGGAGAGATGCCACGGCGTCCTCACCTTCCACCTGACGCAGGTTCTTACCGGACACGGATGTTTCGGTAAGTTCCTGCACCGAATCGGGCGGGAGGAGACGCCCGGGTGTTTCCATTGTGAGGATCGACCGGAGGACACGGTGGAGCACACGGTGGAGGTGTGCCCTGCTTGGGTGGAGCACCGCCGTGTCCTCGAGGTGGCGATTGGCGGCGGCGACCTCTCGCTTCCGGCCCTGGTTCGTGCCATGGTCCGGAGCGAGACGGAATGGGACGCCGTCACCTCCTTCTGCGAAGCAGTCATGCTAGCGAAGGAGGTGGCGGAACGTGAGAGGGAGATATCCTCACGTCCCGGCCGCCGCGGGAGACGCCCCGGGCGTCGGGGGCCACGGGGTGGCTACCGGCCACCGTAGGCGCGGGCCTGTGGACGGGGAGCTATGGGCTAGCTCGCCGTCCGTCCTACTCATGACGACAGGCCGTGTCGACGGCGCGTTCGTGTTCCACGCGCGCCTCAAAGAGAGTCAGCAATAGGGAAGGGGTCCGCAAGGACCGAAGCCTGCCGGGGCTGCGGGACTATTCGAAAGAGATACCGTGGCCCCGGAACACAAAGGGCGATGAAGGAACATGGATGGGTTTTAGTCAGTAAAAGTCTGACACTCCCTCCTGCTCGGCCCAGAGCGTCATTTGACGTCATTTGAGAGTCATTTGATGATTTCCCATCCAAAAAAAAAAAAAAAAGGCGTGATTCTCTGAGGTAACTGTTTAAGGAAATTAACATCATGACTGTACATTGTCAATACATCTACGAAAACATAATGTACGTAAGAAAATGTCTACATCATTTTGGTAAAAGAGGTGACAGACACAATTGCAGTACTAGAAATAGGGACCAATTAGTTCAGCCAGGCTTCAGACTCGCTAAAGTAGCCTCTTCTTTCATGGGGTACTGTTTGAGATATAATAAAATTCCACAAAGCATTCTTGAACTGAATGAAACAAAATTTAAAACATGCATTAAACGCACATTAAGTAAGCAAGCATATTACAATTGGACGATTATATCGCTGATAAAAATGCTTGGCTCAATGCCGGTCCTGCTCCACAAAGACAGGGGCGCATAAATGGATAGCACTAATTGTATTGTTGGAGCAGCTGAAGATTGTACAACTATCTTTGTAATGTATAAATTCAATATTTTTGGCATTATACAGGGTGTGGCGTAAGTAGTCGTCCCAGTAGTGGTTCAGGATTCGATGGACCAGATAATTAACTGTAACAATTAAAAATTTAAACCATTTATACCCAAGGGTTCCGAAAATATTTCCTTTTTGTCTTTTATTTACGAAATTTCTACCTTTTATTACAAATTTGGTTGTAGTTTCAACAAAAGTCATTAATCTTTCATTTTGATTTCTGTTAATTACTGCTGAATACTAGAGCTACCACGATAAATTATGATTTTTTATGTAAATTCAGCTCTTTTGAAGAAAAAGTTGGTTCTTCTCTAATTTTAACCCAAATTTTTAACACACCATCAAGTTCAAGAGCGATTTTTGTAAAAAAAAACGTACCACACTGTCAGTGCCCATGTATTTAATAATATGCCGATTTCAAAATGATATAATTATAACAGATCCAATAATTTAACAAAAAGATATTCAATTTTAATTGAAATTTAAACGCACACTATGTAAGCAAGCATATTACAGGTTGAGCGATTATATCGCTGATAAAAATGCTTGGCTCAATGCTGGTCCTGCTCCACAAGGACAGGGGCGCTTAAATTGATAGCATTAAATGGTGTTGTTGGAGCTGCTGAAGATTGTACAACTATCTTTGCATTGTATAGATTCAATCTCTTTAATATTATATAATCGCATAGCCCATATTGTGTGAGTACTATGTACTAGAAAGCTATCATTCACTGGAAACCTACGTCTTTTCTTGACTTGAATGTGCCCTGGCGGCCGAGAGTATGTCATGCTCACTCAAATGTCTCGCTGATGGTGGCGCATGTGTCGGATCATTTAATTCCCTTCAAAATGGTTGAGTTGAATGGTGCTGATCTATGCGTCATGTCCGTGAACGGGCGCTGTCAGTTGTCACTGGTCATCTCTTATTTGCCATGGCTTATTTGAATTAATTATTGTACGGTTCACGTACAGGCAAATTGCTAACGCCGCAACCTACTTTACGCTACTCGTTTAGTTTACTTTTATAATTACTTATACTTATTAAGTTAGTTGACCAATAGCTGCCGTAGCGCTATAACCGCGGATTAGCATCCAAACATAACTTACGTGTAACTTTACAAATATACTGAACTAAGGTGAAATCTGTGGTTTTCGTCAACTCACAACTTAACTACCTCTGAGCCATACAATTATTTTAGTTTTTAAATTGTTTTTTTTGTTTTGTTTTACTGTGGACACTTTTAACGTGCACATCTTGCTACATTGTTCTCACATAATATACCATCTCAATATGAGTGATGTAACCAAGATTTTGTAACAATATTCTGATTTAAAAGAGTGTCCATGGAGTTTCTTGCCCGTTCTTCTCCATAGAGATCTACGCTAGGGAATGGGCAACTACAATACTTTCACAGTTTTTATGTCTTGTGACTGGGACTGTAGCTACATTTAATTTTCATCTTTGTTTCGACAATTCAAAAGTGCCTGTGGCTTACTTGAAATAAATGCTTTGATTTTGATTTTGAAAATATTGTTATAAAATCTTGGTTACATCATTCATGTTGAGATGGTATATTATGTGAGAACAATGTAGCAAGATGTGCAGGGTAGTGTCCATAGAAAAGCAAACAAAAAAAAATACAATTAAAAAAACAAGATACAACAATTCATTCAAATAAGCCATGGCAACTGAGAGATGATGAACTGATAGCGCCCGTTCACGAACATGACGCATGGATCAGCACCATTCAACTCAACCATTTCGTCGTTTACGTTTCTAGATCGAGTTTTTTCCAGAGAATTAAGACGCTGCTCCTATCGGGACAGCGTAAAAACGTCCTCTTTTTCGTAGCAGAGTTAGCCGTATTGGTACATATTACAAGCCCAAAAAAATACGGTGTGTAGTCAAATATATAAGTAAAAGACTTTTGCAAAAATATTTTCAAAAAAGAATCGAGAATCTTGATTAAAAAAATCGCAAGAAAGAACACGTAAAAACTTTTTCGTCTCGAAATACTCAATATTTTAAGCGATAACTGTTCAATTGGTTTTAACTATCAAATAGGAAATTCAATCAACTAAAGACTTACGTAAAAATATTTTAACATAAAAGCGTATTTTTTTTTTAATAAATTAATACTGCGAAATATTTTTCATGTTGGCGGACACGAGATTCAACTAAAATCAAACGCATCGCCATTTTCAACCGTATTTGCTTACAGCGATGCACTACTGTCGCGCGCTTGGTAAAGACACGCTCAGTCTGCGGCTAACTCTTACAGAAAGAGGTCACGTCGCGCATGCGGCGCGCCAGCATTACGTAAATTCGTTTATCAAAATAAGTTATGTCGTGAAAATGTACACTTTTTTTGTTTTTATTTTTATACGGTTTTTGTGTGATAATTGGACACTTTAGTTTCGTTATATTTGGGACTAATACGTGAATCATGTGTGATAATAACAATAACAAAACAATGGGAAATAAAAGAAATAAAGTGCTACGACGGATTGGTACAAGAAAACAGAGAAATAAACCCAAAAAAAAAACTGCATCTGAGTAAGTATAAAAAATTGAATTATAGTTAGTTATCACACAACGATAATTTCCAGTATAAGCTGACCTCGTATTGTACGACAAGTCTATACAACGCGAGATCAGCTCATATTGGAATATGTTGATGTGTGAGTAGGTACGTGTAAATTCATCACCCTTCACTGTAAAGAATTACAATTATTATTATCATCATAGTGCTATGTGGTCATATGTATTTCCTCAATGTCTGAAACATACTTACTTCTGGATTGATAAGTAGTGACATAAGTAAACAAACCAATACATATTATTATGATTGTAACGACGGGGGCGCGCGGCGGTGGCGGCGACCGCTAAGAATAGGTAACATCGCCCAAACGCGCGGCGCTAACGCACCAAGTGATATCAGTAGGTACGCACGACGGCCAATCAAGCTATACAAAACCAGTTTATGCGGATCTCTCGTTGTACAGGAAATTTATACAAAGCGAGGCCTTGTATTACAGGAAATTTCCAGCTTGATGTGCCGCCCTGTGTACAGAGTAATAAAAATATCGCTCAGCTGGATCAAAACTATACTACTACTATACAGTATGGCATTGATTGTTGTAAAAAGTAAAGGTTTTTATTTTTTCGAACTTTAGTCGGTTCGATTCATGAGTGTGGCAAGCGAATTTTCGAAAATTTGTGAATGCAATTTGTTTTATTTTAAATAATTTTTTTTTTCCTTTGAGTAAAATTGCTATCTCCAGTATTTCGAGTACTATCGCTCCAGGTGGCATTAAAAAATTCCGTCCTGTATATATTTCAGTAGTTAGGTACTAAATTCCTAAATAATATTCTGGGTTTTATTTATCAGAGATCGGATAATCGGTTGCATACCTACCTATTGATCAAAAGTTGAGGTTTTGACTTCATTTCAGCTCGATTAGAATACGAACTAACAAAAATTTACCTTTACATATTGCTAAGATAACCCATTTATCTGTTTTTTTTTTAGAGAAACCACCGAAGACGAGCCCCTTGTTGAAACAGATTGTCAAGAAAATTCATTCCTACCAATATACATACAGGGTCGAAGAATTGTAAATATCATGATGTAGTACCTACTTCATTCACCAACTTCAAAAAAAATCAAGTCATAGTTCTCTAATTGATTGCAATTTAAAAGATTTATGTCACTGATAGGAGAAAGCAGAAATGGTTTGATTTCTAAATATAAATTTAGATGTAGGTAGGTACTATGTGTAAAAAAGATTTTATAATCAAAATTGCTATTTTATTTTATCATCCCTAACACACCCTCTAAATACTTACTACTTCTCGATACATTCTCATACTTAGGTAGGTACCCGATCTATACCCATTACGTCTGTGAAATATTCATAAAACCCAATTCAAATAAGGAAGTATTGACAATCACGCGGCCTACCTACAAATAGTTGCTGCTTACAAAAGTAAAGAAGCGGCTTCTAAAATACATACATACATAAAGTCACGCCTTTTTCCCATCATGGCAGAAACCACATAAGCTACGACCCTATTAAAAATGTACCTAAAATATTATTTGAAAACAAAACCTAACACACAAAAGACGCAACAGAACACTAAATGTATCGATCCCGGAATCGCGGGTTTTTTAATAAAAAGCAAAATTTCTTTAAAAAAACCCTGGTTCCGGAATACGGACGCCGCGGCACCGCGCCGGTATAAGGCCACGCGCTGCCGATAACGTCAGCGGGGCCGTAGAGGGCGAAGCTACGCGCCGGCACCGCTTCCCCTGCTTCACCTCCGCAAAAACCTAAACATTTGCTGCATAAAGCGCCTTAATAACCATTTTTAAATTTGGAAAAAAATATTTAGTACAAATACATGTTTGATCTACGTAGTTAGTGACTTTTGTGGTTAAAAACACAATATTTAACCTTTTGCTTGACAAAAAAAAAATCAGAAGTAACGTCGATTTTGAAAGTATTTTATGTTGTATGAGACTTGGAGGAACGCTATTTTTATGAAAATTTAACATTTCATTTACTACTCGGGTTTGTCAGTGATATTATTGGATAGATTTATAAAATGGCACTTATTGTTTTTTATTAAATAAATACGTGAAAAATAACGCACCGCGCCAGTGTCCTGCCGGACGTCATCGAGGGAGGACCTATGCAATTTTTGCTCGCGACCACATTAATATCGTCGCCGCGCGTAGTAGTACCTACTTACTATAATGTCTTTCTCTACACAGACTAGCGAAGTCAGTATGACTAATATTTTTGCCAATTGTGAACCGATTTCGATGATTCTTTTTGTTTGGAAAAAAATTACTTCGCTTGCCCGCAAATTTATCTTTACTGTGGCGTGTTCGCTCGCCGCCATAAGTCACCAGAGTTCATATCGCGACGGTTCCTATGCAACGCGACCGCAAGCCGTCTCGGTTCGTAAAATGCCTAAACTGTCGGGAATAGGAATTAGGAACCCTTAAAGTAAATTTATGACCCTTTGACCTCCAATATCTCCGTAACTAGTAGATTCCCAGGTATGGCCCAGAAAAAAAAAATATAGTAATGAATGTTAAGGGTCTACACACCTTTTTTTTTACAAATAAACAATTGTTTTTAAAGTTTGGTTTCCGTTGCGTAATTTAATTATTTTTCTCAAACATGCTTCGAAATATTGTCATTATTTTGGAAAAAAGAACACGCCAAGTATTGAATTTACGGACAAAGAAAATCAAATCCATTGCAGGAGCGTTTTTTGAATTTGTAACTTTACAACGCTCTAGCAATGTTGTATGAAACGGCGTGCTGGGGTTATTAAATAATTGGTTTACCGCTAATAATTTAGTACTAAATGGGAAAAAAACTAAGTGCATTAGATTTGCTCTACCAAATGTCAAAAGTAATGATTGTGACATAATATTGAATCAAGAGAAACTAGAATTTGTCGATAAAACGGTTTTCTTGGGATTCACGCTTGACTCAAGGTTACAATGGGGTCCTCATTTAACATCTCTTGCAGGACGGCTGAGTTCAGCTGCATATGCTGTTAGAAAAATCCGTCAATTTACTGATATTGAAACCGCGAGGCTAGTCTATTTTAGTTATTTTCATAGTATTATGTCATACGGTATTTTACTATGGGGACGGGCTGCAGACATCGAGTCTATATTTATTCTGCAGAAAAGAGCCATCAGAGCCATATATGAATTACGTAGACGCGATTCTCTAAGAGAACTGTTTAAGGAAATTAATATCATGACAGTACCTTGTCAATACATCTATGAAAACATCATGTACGTTAGGAAAAATCTGCATTTATTCAGTAAAAGAGGTGACAGACACCACTATAACACTAGAAATAGAGACCAACTAGTTCAGCCAGGGTTCAGGCTTGCTAAAGTAGATTCATCTTTCATGGGGTACTGTTTGAAATGTTACAATAAAATACCTCCCCACATTCTTCAACTGAATGAGACGAAATTTAAATCTTGTATAAAACGCACACTATGTAGGCAAGCATATTATAAGTTGGGGGATTACATTGATGATAAAAATGCTTGTCTAAATGCTGGTCCTGCTCCACAACCATAGTTGCAAACTATTTGATTGCACTGGTCGGGCATTATTTGAGTCTATCGACACGCAAAGAAGTAGAAGAAGAATTGATTCCCATGTTAATGTATTGTGGAAGCTGCAGAAGATTGTTAAAATATACCCACTTGCATTGTATAGATTCCAGTTTTTAGTATTATATAATTGCATAGCATATGTGTGAGTACTTTGTACTCTTCAGCCACCACTTACATTTAGTTATCTTTCATTGACTTGAATATGCCTTGGTGGCTAAGAGAGAATGTCATGCTCACTCAAATGTCTCGCTGATGGTGGCGGGTGTGTCGGGTCATTTAGTTCCCTTAAATATGGTCGAGTTGTTTGGCACCGATACATGCGTCATGTTCGTGAACGGGCGCACTCAGTTGGGACTGGTCATCTCTTAGCTGCCACGGTTCGTTCATTTTATTTACTTTTTTTTTAATTTTTGAGTTATTATTTTACTCTGGACGCTCTTAATGTGCACGTCTTTCTACATCGTTCTCACATATATGTATAATCTCAACATGAATGATGTAACCAAGATTTTGTAACAATATTTTGATTTAAAAGAGTGTCCATCGAGTTTCTTGCTCGTTCTTCTCCATAGAGATCTACGTTAGGGAATGGGCAACTACAGTACTTTCTCAAGTTATTATGCCTTGTGACTGTGACTGTAGCTTTGCTTTTATTGTATTTTCGACTTTCAAAAGTGCCGTAATGGTCTAATTGAAATAAGTAATTTGAGTTTGAGTTTGAGTGCAAATACTCTTTTAAATACACTTCCTCGAAAATGGGTTCTTATCGCACTACGATTTGGTTCAACATGCAATGTATTTCACACTCGTGGATCTTTTTCATTTTCCATCACCGCGTGCTGTGCCGCGTGCGGAAAGGAGCCATTCCTGCACGCGGCACAGCACGCGGGTGTTGGAAAATTGCCACAGATAAAACTATACCTGTACTTAGTATAAATTAGTGCAATGCCGATAGTCGGCGGTGATTGTTTTTTTTCGATATTTTATTTTATTTTTTCATAAGTGTATTGAAAACGTCGTTTGATACTCGTGGATATTTGTTATTGCAGTTCTCGGCTCAAAAACACCCTCGCCTATGACTGGCGTGTTAATTCCGGCTCGAATGCAAAAAATACATGAAAGTATATGTACCGGGTGGGCCAAAAGAAATCACCCTATTGAAAGATGCTCTCATTTTTGCAAATGGCCGCCAATGTCAAATCTGTTTGACATTTGTGGACTAGACAGATGCAGAATACAAGTGAACAAGCCATGGAGCGATACACTCCCCAAGAACGCGGAATAATCGTGTCTATTTTTTTTGCGTAACAATTAATAGCACAGTGTGTTTATGTGCGTTACGTTGAGTCCTACGGTAAATCTGATTATTCACTCCAACAAAAAAAAACTAGTCTGATGTACAGAATGCTTAGTTGCCAGCATCGTGATGGGGCAAGTAAGTACGTTTGCACAAGGTGTAAACGAACCCTCCGGTTACACCTTTGATCGGACAGGCTTTCTTAACATATTGTATTATTATGTTCACCGATTTCTCGCGTCTGCGTCTCAGCGCATAATGTCATTTTCTCCAAATGTCCTTTCTCAAAAGGTCCTTTTCTTCAAATATCCTTTCGTAGAATGTCCTTTCTCAAAATCTCAAAATTAAACACTGAGCCAATTTACGTGATTCTGTTTTCATTAGATAGAGGAAGGCCGCGCGATGCTCCCAAATACATTGTCACTTTGCATGAGCAGTATAAGAGTTAGTTCCTGTGTTACGTTTTTTTTATTTGACTATGTTTGTTATGAAGATATCATAACTACTTGCTAAAGTGTAACATTTTTAAATAACAAAGAGAAATTAAAACATTTTTTCATTACTCATACTCTGAAAGTAGGTCTGAAGTTGCCTGAGAAGCGGGTTGAAAGTAATACTTTTCAGCCCTAGGGAGAATCGTTTTCAACTGACAACTGTCAAATTATAAAAAAAAAATTGTTCATTTTTCTATTGAACCATGTTCCAAATTTCTATACAGCCACGATGCAAAATTGAAATAACAAAGTTAAGTATAAATTAAGGAATAGATATTTTTTTAAAAACTTTATTATAATTAAGATTCAACTATTTCTTTAAAATAACATAGATTTGGGCAAAATATTTACCATTTTTTCGATGATGAAAATAAAAAATAGGTATAGGCCGAATAGCTGGCCGGCCATAGAAAAAAAAAAACAAAATAGGCGGGAAAGCGGCAATCCGATCTTCATTTTTTTTTCGAGTTGATTCATGTTTTTATTTTACTTTCCTTGTATTCGTAATGAAAAGCACAGTGTTTACCTCGGGTTAAAGACTTATTTAGTCCCTCGAACTATTAGCGCCCTCGCTTCGCTCGGGCACCAAACCCCGTCTCGGGACTAAATAAGTTACTTTCACCCCTAGGGTAACAATGTACTATTGGAAAAATTAAGCAACTTCGTTTGTTTGTCTTGACTTTCATTGTCTTTTTTCATCCCATCTATTCGAAAAGGACGACATGGTTCGCCTTTAAGTGCGCCCAAAGGTGATGTTTTCTATAAGAAACTTTTAGCGGGCAGTAATGAGTTTTTCATTACTCATACTCTGAAAGTAGGTTTGAAGTTGCCTGAGAAGCGGGGTTGAAAGTGATACTTTTCAGCCCTAGAGAGAATCGTTTTCAACTGAAAACTGTCGAATTATAAAAAAAAATAGTAATTTTCATTACTCATACTCTGAAAGTAGGTCTGAAGTTGCCTGAGGAGCGGGTTGAAAGTAATACTTTTCAGCCCTAGGGAGAATCGTTTTCAACTGACAGCTGTCAAATTATTAAAAAAAAATAGTTCATTTTCTATTGAACCATGTTCCAACTTTCTATACAGCTACGATGTAAAATTGAAATAACAAAGTTAAGTATTAATTAAAGAACAGATATTTTTTAAATAACTTTATCATAATTAAGTTTCAACTATTTCTAAATAACATAGATTTGGGCAAAATATTTACCATTTTTTCGATGATGAAAATGAAAAATAGGTAATGACTGAATAGCTGGCCGGCCATAGAAAAAAAAAAACAAAATAGGCGGAAAAGCGGCAATCCGATCTTCATTTTTTTTTCGAGTTGATTCATGTTTTTATTTTTACTTTCCTTGTATTCGTAATGAAAAGCACAGTGTTTACCTCGGGTTAAAGACTTATTTAGTCCCTCGAGCTATTAGCGCCCTCGCTGCGCTCGGGCACCAAACCCTAAACTAAATAAGTTACTTTCACCCCTAGGGTAACAATGTACTATTATACTACACTTGCCTAGTAAGTGTACCAATACTACCCCACTAAAAGGCTTGAAAGCTGTTCATGAAACCTTCTCAAAAATCATATGGAATTTCATTACTGCCCTGAAAATCAGGGTAGTAATCCATTACTAACGCGTTTTGTTTTTTTAAAGTCTTGATGACGTTGTAAGCAAGTGTAGTATAAAGCAGTATATATCACTCGAGGGTAAGTACAGATTACTAAACTCGTGTGGTTCACGGCCCTCCGCTTCGCGTCGGGCCTCAAATGCACACTCGATTAGTAATCTGTACCTTACTCCCCTTGGTGAATAAATAGCTATTGCATCCGGTCCCAGAGGACCTATTGTAGCACCCGCAGAACGCATGTCATGATGACAGATGAGATCTTCCCGTGTCACTGTCAAGTGTGGCTGTAGTGCGTACAAGATCGGGTTCCATGGCTACAGCTACAATGAACCCGAAGACATACAGTGTGGATAACATGGAGTTGAGTGTTAGTCAGACTTTTTTTGCATGTTGGTAAAATATAATATAATAAACGCCCAAACTTTGAAGTGGTGCGGGCGCCGAGCGGTCCAATATTTGTTATAATTATTGTTTAGTGGGTAAATTGTAGGAAAATCGCGGTAAAATTTACCCTTTTCAGAAAGGGGTTTATTAGTAAAAAAGTGAGAAAAGGATGATTCACCCGACGCGCGATGCGATTTGCGTCTGATGAGCTACTTCCCCATTGCTGATAATGCTGGTAACAGCAAACGTCACCTTTTGTGTGTTGTCATATGTCATGCGTAGTTCCTGTGAGGTGGTAGGTATAGCTCTCGCTACTGTGTGCAAGTACTTACGTATCTATATACTGAAAAAGCTGCAAAAGGTAGTAGTGAAGAAGTGCACTCCTTCACTACGACCTTTTGCAGCTTTAAAAAATATAGTGTCGTGCAAAAAACTATAGGTAATGACGTGTAGACTGTTGTAGGTACACTGAACAGATAACAATTGTACTAATTAGCGAGGAGCGCCCGCGCAGCGCCGCCGTTATAAAGTGCAGCCGCTATCAGCTCACCTAGTTGTCAATAAGTTATGTTCGTCCCCGCGGGGGGGGGAGGGGAGGGCACAGTGAGCGCACGCACCGCGACGTAATCAACGGACGAAATTCATTAGCAGTCGCGACGGACGGACGGACGGACAGCAGCCGCGCAACCACAATTGATATATTACTCTTATACACGTATCGGTAAATTGTCCGATCGATAAGTGGGCGTGCGACGCGGCTAGCTGCTCTCCGCTTGCGACCTCATACCGTCAACACAATCTCGATCTTATCTCCTCCCCATTAAAAACCAAAGTTCTGAATCCGAGGATTCAGTTTGGTCCTTTTGCACGAAGCTCTCCCAGTGCTATCGAAATTATAAAAGGTGATAATATCATAAATGCCAGCTGAGAAATGGTCTCTATTCATTAGGATTTAGAGCTCCATTACGGTTAGCGGGTGCGAGTGAGTTGCGTGTCATGCGGTGCGCGGGCACGGCGCGAGGGGCTAATGTGTAACCGTTGTCGCGCGCTCGCCGCACTAATGCGGCCGGCGCCGGCGCCCGACTCACACAAAAATCTACAACATTCCTGCGTTTAGGTCGCGAGGCTTTATTCCTTTTTTATCAGATCATGAAATAATAGAATAGGTACAAAGCAGCCGCCACGCGCCCCCGCCCGCGCGCGCCCCTTCTCGCTCCCCCGGCGCACCGCGTTATCAGCACACTTCAACTTATAATGCAGCTAGCTATGTTATACTGGTACTTGTTAGTTTATTTATTTAAATTCGGTTGACTGGGATCTAAATTCTGTTTTGTGTACACAATCATGTTAATGTTATGGTGTCGGGAGTGAACCGATGTATTGACAATGATGTGCTACATGACAATGTAGAGCTCCGTGCTGAGCTGGGCAAGGTTCATTCAATAGTATGGCTATACTAGCTGCCTACTACAGGTAAATGAAAGATTCAACAAAAACACTAACTCATTATTGTTGTCCATTCAAGAGGAACAACTAGAAGAAACTAAACACCATTCAAGCTAACAGATTTTAAAGAGACTAGTTCGGCGCGAAGTCATCACTGAGCAAAGCAAATGTCAGTTCGCGTGAAAGGAGGATGATGTCTGTTCACTCCTCGTGGAGTAGAGCCAGAGTCATCACGTTACGAGCTGGACGTCTACGTCACCGCGGTCCTGCGCTAGATGAGTATCTGAATATATTTTATCCAAAAGGGTAAAAGACCCTTAACGGAGCCGAAAGGCACTTGTTCTCCTCGTCACTGCGATCATTTTTTTTGTTCTACACCATACCTGGGCATGTAGTTACGGAGATATTGGGGGTCAAAGTTCCAACTTTTTTAAAATACATGTTTTTAATGTAAGATTTTGACTTTAAACACCTCCTCAGCCCCCGTACTATTCAATCCATCCATTAGCACATGTTTTCAGTTTACATTGCGTTTTACCGTAAAACGTGATTTTTCACCCAAAAAAAAAGTCGTTTCCCTGCAATAATTTTTGCGTAGAGTTTGAAGTACAGAATGCTTGGTTACGGGTTCGTGAAGGGTCCGTTTATACCTATTTCTCAGCAGCCACTCAAAGTCTGGGATCGCGACTAGTGTAGAACATGAAACTAACGTAACTATCGAAATGTGAGTGAAGCACATATCTCTGCCTATACCTTCGGCGAATACAGGCGTCATGTTATGTTATTATAAACGCGGTCAAACTGCTGTAGTAGTAACTGTTTATATATAGTTAGTAATAACTGTTTCAGTCATGATACGAATCTTGACAGTTATTTAATTTACAGTAAGTATTGTGTCCGTTCGCCTCCACAGCCGGCCGATCGTGACACTCGGTAATTACATCCAACTGAAAGGTAACGTTGCTCAGTTAGAACTAGTAAGTGTTGGTGTGCCTTCAGGCAGTAACTGCTGGCCGTTAACTACTGGCCAACAAGAACCAACTCACTCGACCTGCTCTCTACGCTACTTAACATAAGTGGGCGCCGCCATCCCAGATCTAAATGTTTCAAGCGCTTGTCATTAATTCGTCGTCCGTATCCCTGATGGTAGTTTCTGTTGGCTTTGATTCTCAGCTCGGGCCGAATGTGAATGCTTTTATCCATTAAGAAGAATTTCTCAGTAGCATTGAGTTAACGTTAAACACCAATTACCTAATAAGTTAATAAGTATAAAAAATATTGATTCTTAATTATTTTCAAAATATTGTCCACATACTAATTTGAAAATCCTAAACACGATTTAAAAAAGAAAACTTTTATGAACAAATTAACATTTAATTTATATTCAAAACAATTGAAATTCTCTATTATTCATTTCGTGGAAAAAAAAAACAAATTCAGTCATGGTTTTCTAATAATTCATGACACATAGTTTTCTTCCCATGTTACGTATTTTATTTTTTCGAAAGTGAGTTGAAAAACGTAGTTTGATACACGTGGGCATTTTTACTGTATTTCTCGGCTCCATAACACCCTCGCCTGCTATTTATTTGTCAAAAAGCAATGTCTTACAGCAAATGTAAAGTGAAAAATCTGAAACCGTAAATATAATACCAAAATTTAAAAAAAAAACTAATCCGAAGTAAAAAAAAACAGATAACTTGCATTTGATATGTATACTGTCAGCGCAAGAATGCAAATTAACAGGAAATCATTCCACGTTTTTCGTAGAAGTAACGCTAAGATAGATAAACAGAGCTAATTGTTAGTAATTTGCAGCAACTACTAGCGCAGCTAATAGTTCTACTCCTACTTCACCACGCTTCAGTAAATTATTAAGAAACGAACCATTACGAGTTGCACTAGTCTGTCTTGTAGCTGGACGAAGTAAGACTAACATAACATCATCTCAGTAATGCACGAAGAGTTAGGCAGCGGTGCACCCGCTAGTCCACGTCACCCGAGCGGATCATCGAGCTCAGGGCCCCACGAACAGTTGTGCAGCTCCTGCGCTTGGTATGGTAGTGATATATTTAGTTGAGATGCCACGAGACCCGCTCACTTCAACAGTAACTAAACTACCAAACACAAATCGTATGCCCGTTTCTGTAAGAAAATTGTGGAACCCTAAAGCTGTTAAAACACACCATTTCATATTATTGATTGAAAATAGAATGAGGTAGAGAGTAATGTAGTTGAAATAAACTCTATTTCCTCTGGTATCGTTTGTGACGAGTTTATGTAAAACAATGTTCAGTTGAAATAAATTTGGCTCTACTGAAACCATTTAACTTATTTCATTACGCTATCTATTTATGGTACTCGGCAGGCTTCAGATCTCGTCACAAACACCTTTAGTTACCATGTCTGTGATGACTGCAGGATGAAGCATTCCAAGTGCATGACATAGCAAACACTCGGCAGTCCCACGAAAGTCTGTTGTATCCACTGCTTGTGCACAAACAGTGTCCGCAGCTACTGTTCCGTAATAGTTAACAGGCTAAGCACTACACCCATCCCTTTCCTTGGTATGGAGATTGCCAGTACAAGTACTTATAAATAAACAAACAACTTTTATTTCAGACAAAGTCCATTAAAAAAAAATCGCTGGGCATTAACACACAGCGCCATCTAATGCCACACTAAGCAACGAGGCGAGTCCAAGAGCAATGCTAGTAAGAATTCGTTGTTTAAATACAAACCCTGAACATCAGTTGCTTATTTCATAGCAAGTTTCGTCAAACGGTTATGAACTGCTGATGTTTCGAATCAATAATCATAACCTATCGGACTCTAGTACTACTGAAATCATTTTGTTCCCAATATAACCTCAATACGCTTAACTAACACAGGTTCGATTATTTGAACAAATTGCTGTTTGTAATGCCTGCAACTTGTGCGTAACAAGATCATTTGTGACGGGCGCCATCGGAAGAACAGGGTGTCGTAACAGGCAACTGCCAGATGTTATCAGAGGGCGAGTGATAAGATCATTGTGCGATAACGAGTGCTCTTAATGTGTTGCGGAAGGCCCTCACTCGGAGACACTCGCGATTGAATTAAGATTACCGACATAATTAGTAGAAATGGTCTCAGATAAAGTAATTCCTTACAACCTATCGATGGCTAAGATATTCACTTCGCTCACCAACACAGTCTTAACTAGACACCGCATTTTTAGGGTTCCGTAGTCCGGAAAAGGAACCCTTATAGTTTCGTCATGTCAGTCTGTCTGTCCGAAGTTTTGCTAAGAGACCGTTAGTAAATAAATAAATTCATTTAATTCAGATATCACAAGATCCATAGAAGTACATTATTAATTATCACACGTTCACAAAATTATTTCACAATTTTAGTAAAAATACAGAACTTACTTATCTAAACTTATGTAACTGACTGTCCAGTCTGTTACTAAACATCGTCAGAATGCTGTTAGCGCTGGCGCGGACTCTGCAGCGCAAGGCGTAGCAGCGCTTGCGCAAGTACTAGAAAGCTGTAATTTTGTAGAGGTGTGCGCATATCAATAACGCCGACAAAGTGGTAAAATAAAATTTTGGAAAAGATTTGGGGATGTGTTTTTTTTTCGTCGTCTGCCCCGTCGTGTGGGGTATCGTTGAATATGTCTTTTAAAATGACTTACTACTTTATGATTAAATGCTCCATTTACGAAATATTAAACTTATAGTTATAGTTCTTTCATGGACCAGTAGCTCTTCCATAAATTTTCCGTCCGAACTGGAAGGAGGACGCGCGGGTTCGCGAGAAATGCATGGAAATAGTCAAGGGAGGCCTTCGCCCAGCAGTGGGACAGAGCAGACTAGGAAAACAAAAGTAAGAAAATATCCACATGAATGGCTCACAATAAAGATGTACCGTTGCTTCCACAAAAATAAAATGCGTCACTCCTAGCTCCAATTACTGTAAAAACACTTTTCGCATTCCAGCTAAAGTTTGCTTCAATCACAATGTTCACACGTAGACACACTCGTGATCTCTTATACAGGGACTCCTGTAACTCCTGTAAGTGACGACTTGACGAGTAATGACTCGTCCCACTCGACCCACCGTGAGATTGACGCATGCTGTAAGTATTTAATGCTCTTTGCATTATTATTGCAAAAAATTAATAACAATCTAGTTTATTTTAATGAGTAATACATTTCCTTCTAAATAATTCCTCCCTATGATGACGTCACGTCCGTCCCCTTCCCACGCGGATTACTCGCTCAGTTTTTTACTGCGTAACGAGTACGCAGTAAATGCTCTAGCCGGAATGGCTTCAATTGTTTCTCCATTGTGCACTAATGACTCCTTTATCTCTATGAGATTACTTCTTTACTGTTGAAGTACTTTCTATAGCTAGCTTAGATACGTATTGTATATTGGTACAATAATTACTGAATGATGGGAATGTGTTCTACAAATATCGGCGCCATTAATCATGCACCGTATGGCAATGTCCAGACGGCTACGTAGCGCTACGTAGCGCTACGCGACGCTACGTAACGCTACGACATGCTACGGAATGCTACGCGACTATGACACATGACTTCACATGAGCTATGTTTAATAGTATACATTCAATGAGGATCACTTTCAAGAACTTTTTAGTACATGTATCTAGCTGGGTCTCAGCTGGATGAATTTATAGCGGTATAAATAGATCATCTAATCCAATGCAACACCACTACCACTTTCACGTCAACTATGTCGTTGAAATAATTCTTCGAAAATAAAGTTTCAAAAAGATGACATTTATTAGACAGTATGTTTTTGAAGAGCTACAGGTTACAGGCAACAGGGACAGAACTTCAGGTTCAGTAGTTGTTTGCTGCCATTTATTTTTTTTCGCATGAGAAACCATCAAATGACTCCTCTCCCGCTCTGGGCGGAGCAGGAGGGAGTGTGAGACTTTTACTGACACTAAAACCCATCCATGTTTCTTCATCGCGCTTTGTGTTCCGGGGCCACGGTATCTCTTTCGAACAGTCCCCCAGCCCCGGGTTGGTTGCTGCCCTAACTTGTCGTCGGGTCAATTCTCGTCAGGAACAAATATATTTATGACCTACAAAATAATGGTTGTTGAATGGAAGAATAAAACGTGTTGCGCCGACCTCAAATAGAATGAGACAAGGGCAGAGAGTTGATGATAACAAAATAAAGGTGGTTTTGAGATTGAGTTTTGTGTTTGAAATTGGAAAACACACCAACAACGACTTAGAAGAAAATCCTAACCTTTATAAAAGTTTCTCACGATTCCGTAATCAGTAAGGAGCCACTGCTCTCATTATGTATTGTTTTCGGGACAAGACGAGCACTCGAGTTCAAGGAAGCCGACAGCACCGCACACAATAGTGCAGTAACGAGGAGTTATGAGCGGTGTATTGTGCGGGTGCCGTGCGGCCGACGGTGGCGGCCGCACGCTGATAGCGCTGACCTGCCGCGGCCGTGGGAACATCACTAGGAGAACCGACTGCTGGAGTATTGACTGTGTCATTTGGCCACTACTGGCCATGGTGAACTGATATTGTGTTGAGGTTTTTGAAGGTGATTTTCTAATTTAGCACATTGTTTTGAACGCAGTACTTTATTGGTTCCCATTTTGCCTCTAAACTCTAGTGGGTTAGGCTAGGCGAATAGAGTACCTATTACTAACCATACGTAATCAATTCAAGATAAAGCTTTTAATTAAATCATGGCTAAAAATTATCAAATGTAAGTAGGTAGGTTATGTAGGTAACTCTAAAAATAAATGTTTAATTTTTATTATTGTTCTTAATTTCATACTGTTAGTATGTTTTATATCAGCTGGCCCAGCGTTCATTGCGACTTCAGTGGAGTTTCAGAAACCGTTAAAGGCGCAGGTGTACTTGTAGAAGGAATTCCCTATTTCATAGTTGAGACGATGTAGTACCTGCCTACCTGCACAGGTCGCCAGCTGTCAGATCATGAGTATAAGTAAGGGGAGGGACTTGGCTAAATGAAAACAGCCAAACCATTGACGGTTTGCCGAGGTCGATCCGTGGATGGGTGACCATCCATTACGTATCCAGATCCTTCCATGCTAAGGGAATCATGTGAAGCCGTTCGTCCTGGAGGGCATTTTTTTATATTTGACCATTGTTAAGGGTAGAGGATCTAAATCCACCAGTTTTACCAAGGGGTGTCGTATTACCCAGTTACTGGGTAGTGGAGGTTGGGATAGGGTGGAAATTGAGCCAAATATAGATATGAAAAAGCTGGGATGAACTAAGAGTCAGGTCACCAACATTATTATCTTACATACAAGGTGGAGACGACATTACAACAAAAATGTAAACTCTGGCAATTCATAGAAATATGTTTTAACCATCAAATAAATCCTTGAAACTAAAAAAAAAGTTAAACGAAGTTTAATTTATTGTCGTATTACCGTCTCCTACAACTAGTATTGATTAATTTAAGTCCTTCATTAAAAGGTTAACTTCGCTAATAAACAGAAAACGCACAGCCTAAACTCAACTCTCTGAATCCACCAAAGTATCGTCACAATCGGATCAATGGTTTAGGAACCCGTAGAGGACAAACATTCGTTTTTATTTAAATAGAAGAAGAAGACCAGCTTTTGCCCGCGGTTACGCTCGCGTTAATTTAGAATTTGACAAACAATTCGGGTTGTACTGTGCTTGTAAGAATCTGCCCTCGTGAATGAAAACACAGTAACTTTGTATTTGTTTTTGTAATAAGGAGACCGAGCGCTATCTGTGAACATTTTCGGTTTGTCTGTATCTACCACCGTTACGGAGATACGATAGATAAAACCACAGTATTTCGCTAAAAATCAAGACATTTTTAATAAAAAACAGAGCGTTAGAAAGTTTAGGTTTGAACACAGTAAATTACTATTTACTGTGCTATAATATGTGTTCATGTATTTTTATAAATATGTTTTGTTATATATAAATATCTTAGTTACTGGGTTTATGATGCCTGCAAAGCCTGCTGTTATTAGGTTTTAACCCAGTATGTGTACAGTTACTGTGTCGTAATAACATTAGAGTTCCTGTCTTTAAATGGTTAAAACACAGTAACATAGTAAAACTAACCTAGACCACAGTAACCAATCAGTTACTGGGTTTTGACTTAAAAAAATAAAAAAAATTGTTCCTATTTTATAACACATTAACTGATTTAATTAAATAAAAAAACAATAAAATATTAGTTCTTTATACACTGAATTGAAACTTCGTTCATTTTACACCATATAAAAATGTAATTTTCAACCTAACTTAAATGTTTTGTCTATAACAAAACGATTTAACAACTTAACTTTAACCGCGCGTTTTTTACAAAATGGCATTTTCGGAGTTACTGTGTTTTCATTTACGAGGGCAGTGATATAGTTCAGTCATGATTACAATAACGTTATTGTTGTTTTCCTCGGGAACAGTACTTTTTTCGGGATGAAAGGTAACGTTATCTCCGTTGTTGTACACCTGACAACGTATAATAATATGCAAAAGATGGTCGGTTCAGTGGTTTAAGGTGAAAAGGTTTGTAGTCCAAGAATAAGTTTTGTAGTTTTTGCGTGAAAAGTAAAAAACATCCATCGAACAAAGCCGACGTGTAAAAGGGTTTGTAAAAACCGATTTGCAAAACTTTCGCATTCACAACAGTAGTAAGATATGGTACTCGTTATAGTTACCACTGTGAGTGTGACGTGTGCGTGTGATGGACTGTGGACTGGACTGTGTGCCAGAGACACGAACAAGAAGTCAGGTACCAAGCTGTGCTACTCTTTTCCTATCGTCTTCTATTTCTTCAGTGCCAATGGGTATCGCATACGAAACCACAGTCAATTCCTACTTTTATGGATAGATTTCTAGATTGGAGAATTACCTAATAATTCCTAGTTTGATTAAATCAGCTGTTGTCTACATTTTGTAAGAAATGCGAAAATAAATGTATATATTTCACAATTTCACCTGCAAAGGTGCAAGTGAAATTGTGAAATAGATACATTTATTTTCTCACGTTTAGATGTAAGTTTAGAAAAAATGACAGCTGGCAAATAGGACGCAGTTTTCTGAAACTGATAAGCGTGAGTTCGTGTAGATAGCACAGCTTCCTAACTAGTTATCTCGTTGTAGAGCACCAGTAGGTAGGTGCACCAGCAGACGTCTCTCCTCAATTAACATCCACTGATCAACTGGTGCCGGCGATTGATTAGCAGCGACTGGATCACGAGGGGGCGGGGGGGGCAGCAAACACTCGCACGATTGATTGCGACGCCGCGAGTATAAACAAAAACGCAGCACTAATTCCATTAGGGCCCGAAAACTAACCCCTCTATAAATCTCCGCGCGGCGCCCATTAC
This sequence comes from Xestia rhomboidea, assembly GCA_963853795.1. NCBI lineage: Eukaryota > Metazoa > Arthropoda > Insecta > Lepidoptera > Noctuidae > Xestia > Xestia rhomboidea. Next base: position 414,587 of record OY970758.1, read on the forward strand.
TCGTGATACGGGCCGCCCACCGCGCTCCCCTCCTGCACCCCCTGCGCCCAGCCCCGCGCCCGCGCGTCATGTGACGCGTCTCGTGCGACTACACCATGAGCGCTGCAATTTATGGAAAAGCGCATTACTCTCGCGTGGGGAGTGCCCCGCCCCTCGGCGCTGGGGGCGGAGGCGTGCGCCGCCTCCCGCGCCAGTGGGCGCTTGTTCGCCGGCAGGACTACACGCGTCAACGTGCTCGTGCTCGCAGCTCAGTGAACCAGTGCTCATCAGCTCGTGCCAGTGACAGTGATACGTAGCAGCTGACATCTGCCCACACACCACCACCCGCAGCTCGGAGCCGCCGGCAGCACTCCTAAGCAAGTGAGTGCCGATTCCTATATTATGTTTTCTAGAGATATTGGTTGCTGGACTGTTTAGTTGGGTGAGGGGACTTTTTCATATCATCATCATCCAAATCAACTGGTGTAGTCGTAAGTTTTCAGGCATAATGACATCAGCATCCTGGATTCCCGACGGATATAATGTTTTCATCTCGTTGAAATTGATCTCTTATCTCATCAGGATCATGAGACCGGCCAAGTAGGCTTACGAAATTATGCTATGAAGGTTATGTTGGATTATTTGAGTTTTATTGTTTTACTTTATACCAATCTCGGAACGTTTTTCAAAAAGCCGTAGATATCTATGTTGGGTTAAATAATGAACAAGCATAACATCACTCTGAACTGACCTGTAAGATTTCGCGCTGCACTAACACACTAACAACACACACGACACTAACGACATTGCCCAATGCTGACTGCGCACTAACACTTAACAGCCGACGGACACATGAGTGGTAGATTACCGAACAAATGCGTCTCGGCCATGTTTTACGTACTTGCCTAAACAGAAACTTAGATCTATAAAGGAAAGAAGGAACATTAGGCTTCCTGTTTAATTCACTGCAAACGTTGCACATATAGCTAATTTACATTTTCATGCAGCTCTCCTGTAAAGTGAGTCTAACTATTTCAAACGTGTCAGCTACGCAACAAAGCACAACACTATGACATTGTGCCTCGTTTACATTAGCGCCAACAATAACACTGCAACAACCAGCCTCTGTTATTACTTCATAATAATATAATCATTGGAGTACGTAACACATCATATTATTTGTGTTAAGTGAGTGTTTTTTGCAGCACTCGGTACTCTCAGAGAACTTACAACACAATGTGACTGCGTTCGCAACGAGCAATAAATCAAGCAATTAATAGTGTAGCTCCGCGATCACGTAAAAACTGTTCCACCTGGTTACTCGCTAATAGCTGATAGCTCGGCTTCTTATACATCATACACACATACATACTTACACATGACATGCTTTGGATACTTGAGAAATATTTATTTAGATCTTACAGTGCGTTGTTGTTAATTGTTGATTCATTAGGTACTAAGGAAGCTTAATTCTAACAAAACCATTGTTTTTTCCCAATAAGTTATTTATTTATAATAAATCACAGGAGTCCTTATCAATAGTAATCACAGTCAATCACAGACATCCAAGGTTTCATCAAATAATTATGACCCCATTTGATGAATACCCCCAAGATCTGCCGTCATTTAAGGTAGATCTGCCATTACAAACTTTTCCCAAAACTGCCGTCTCCTAATAATTTATAAGAAGTAAAGACAGAAGTTGTTTTTATTGGTTTTAGGAGTTTTCCTTTTTTTTGGTGTTTTTTTTAAGGTCAAACAATTTCTCAAATAACGAAAGCCATTAAAAAACAATTATGAACTAACGCCAAGACAATTAGGAACTAACGCCGAAACCCAAATATGGGATCAAGATTCTGTTAGAAGTCATAGTTAGTTTGTTATTATTTTCCCAAACAGTTTTTCTAAACGAAATTGCTATCATTGACAATGTTTGCAATATTATTTGTAAATATTACTGTAAGGCTAACTGTCAGTAAGAAGTAGCATAGCAAGAGTATGAGGGTCCATCCAGTGCTCCGGCGCCGGCGCGGGGCAGGCTATTGTGCGGCGCCGACGCGGATGCTCGCATTCCACTCCCGCGCACCGCTTATCTGATACTGCAGTGATAGCCGAGCCAGTACGAGCATGTGAAAGTTTCAGTAGCCGACAACATTGTCGCTACACATTACATTATAACTGCAGTTGCGTCTATTCCAAGTAACGTTAGATATTTAGATATTTCAATAACATTGTGCCCACGGTCGTGTTAGGTATAGCCCATTGTGTTGCGTTTTCCAGTTTCTGCGCGAATCTTTGTTTGGCATGTTATAATAGAACATGGTGGAGAATGCACAAATGGGTTCAGAAACAGATAGATGAGCCACTTTTTGTTTTCGATTGTACTAAGTTGTTTGAGCATTTTCTCAATTTCTATCAATAACAAAGTTATAAAGCGTCGTGGTATCTAGTGCTAGCAGCCTCCTCTGCTATATCGCGTACTGTCACGAGTCACGGTCGGCTCCTGGCTCCAGCACACTTGCCGTGTGCTGTGCGATACGTTCCAGGCGAACCGTGCGCCTGCGCGAGGCGCACTATCAGGAGCGCGCGCTAATGCGCCTGCATTGCGCTAATGTGCCTAAAGTTAGGCAACTTTAGGCACTATTAACATTCCTGCCGCAATATTGACTATGCACTGACCGCTTATGATATAACAGTTTCTGAAAGCCTTCAGCCGCGTTACAGTTTACAGGCATGTTGACGGAACTAGAAATACCTACACCTAGACTACATTGTCGTTCATCAGATTGACGTGATTAGGATTTTGGAGAATGTACCATTTTAGAGTACCTATCAATAGTTCTGGGGCACTATATATCCTCGCTTGCATTTATCATTCACACAAGTAAGTTAGTTGGTAATACTGCTCGCTGACAGTCACCGACCGATGCTTGTTTTAATTGACGCGTTATCAGCCGCGGGTTCTTATCAGCGCGTGACGTCATCGCGGCGAAGTGGCGGCCTGCGCCTGCGCCTGCTACCTGCAACCCTTCTGACCTACTTGCAGACGGCAATAAACGTGTCGAGTCGCGGTGACGTCGCCGGCGCCGCGCCCGCAGGTAACTGCGTAGAAAAAAAAACGCAAAACATTGGGACTCGGACATTGAACAAATTTACGATGTCCGCATAGTTCCGGACGTCTCCGCACGACACCGGACGGTCGCAGCAGATCACTGATAGATAACGTCAATAGCTCCAGTACCGTCCTAATGATCAAACCCTGTTTTAAAAAGCTTTCAAGGTTTAAAACTAAACATAGACTATCACTTACGGGATATCTTCCGTGATTATTGATTATTTTGAGTTTCCAAATAAAAACAAAACAAAAGCAGCTAAAAGTTTCGTCCTAATGATGCTCTCAATTATTCATTTTATCAATTTGACCCCATACTGCTCCACTTTTTTCTTTCATATTTCGCGGCATGCGAAAGAAAAAGTGGATATCGACCAAAACCAAAACTAAAAACAGCTCAAAACTAAACAGAAGAATGTAGAGAAGGAATCCACATCATTCTGGGGCAGTGTACTGAGATATTGGGAGTCAAAGTTTTTCACTTTTTTTGAATACAAGTTTTTCATGTTATATATTCTATTCTATAAATACCTCCACGACTATTTAATGAATCCATCAGAACAATGTTTTGAGCGCGTTACATTAAACCTTACGTGATTTTTCACCCCAAAAAATAGTCGTTTCCTACATAGTTTGCTGTGCTGTGTGTGTGTGTGTGTGTAGTTTGCGGTATGGCTAGTAGGCGGCTTCGTGAAGGGTCCGTTTACACCCTGTTTACATACATCAGCAACATACTGCACTCCCATGACCAATGGGAACCAGCCAATATTAACCTCCTCGCATATCCTGCAAACGTAAGGCACGACAGGCAGTAGTATCGCATTTACTTTACTCCACGTGAGTAGTAGTGAAGCCATAAGTGGCGGTGTCCATTACGAGCATCCTCGTAACACCGGGGACATGATACGTGTTTGTTTGTTTGTTGGTATGCGGACGAGTGCGGGGCGGGCGCGGGGGCGTGGGGGGGACGCTGTCATTGATACATCAGCGCGCACCATTAGTCGGCTTTTTTGCTGTCCCTCGTCATCGGATTAAGCTCTCGTCACCAAACAAAAAAAAACTGTGGAACGACTGGGAACATTTCGCACTTAGTCGCCCACCCCTGTACCGCGACCCAGTCGTCTTGATAAATGACTCGATGTTGACAAACGACTGCTGACGACAAAACTAAATATCGGCTAATTTGTCGCCGCCTATGTGGACGTTGAGTTTGTTAACGTACAGTTGTTCTATCTGGCGCTATTTACTCGAGCCAATAAACTCCTCGTAAAATGATAACTGCGGTACTCGTGTAGTCGTAAGCAGGTATATAAATGTGAGGAGCTTGTTTTGCGTGAGATGAGTACCTATAGAGGAGATCTGGGCGGACATTTTTACTGTACACAGTGCACATTGCGGCAACAGCTTCTAAAAAAACCTAGGAGAATAATTCAAAACTAGTTTCACTAAATAAAATCTAGAAATACATACGTAGGTACTCATAGTAGAGCCCCATCTAAAACGTTTCATTACTATTGAATGCTGTCGGTACAGTGCAGATAACCACCGGACAATAGAAATGGCCCACCATACTTCTTACCTATTCATTCATTGTTTAATCCACTTATCATTGCGTTATCGGCAGCAGAGCACGCCCTGCACGGACACGCTGGACGCAAGTATCGCGGCGGCTCGATCGCACTCTACGTAAAAAAGCGTGGCGCCTCGGCATTAGGAGCCGGGTTATTTATAGGGGATTAATAGGGTTGTGCTGCGTCTCTGTCACTCTCGAGGTACGGGGGTGAAGTGGTCTCGCTCGCACAGACAATTAACCGGGTCCCGCCTGTCAGATAGCTCAATAAGTGCGCTGTGGACAATGCATGACAGCGCAACCCCAGAGGGGAGCGGGTGGAGCCGCGGAGGGGGGGGGGGGGGTCATCACGTTTGCGCAACGTCGCCGCTTGGCTCGTGCTATGTCATTTATATGTTCCCAACGAACCTTTTTTCATCCGTAACATTCTCTCGCACTGACCAACAACAAACGAATCGCACAGGTATTTCAAATATGTTTGTTTGTTTGCGGATGAATAGTTACGTCGGTTTACTATTCTCAGATCATTTTGTTGTTAATTTATCTAAGCAAATAATGTCGTACAGGTGCAGCTAGAATATCAAGTTACATATTATTTACATGAAAGCTTTCAGAAAATATAATCGTTAATGCAAGGATGTCGTAACTGCTATAATTACCAAACGAGTTAATCGGCACAACATATCAATAAAGCAGTTGATAGCATATTAGCAGTGAACATGTTCAGCGGGCATCATTTTAAAGTAACTCAATTAAGCTGCTATATACATATATAACGTATTTAATGTCGTACCATCTCCTACCAAAATACACCCGACCAAGATTAAGTTCTTCTTCTTAGCGTGTCGATGGCAATCTAAATTGTGTCCTTCCAGAACTGGGATTAAGTTAATACTGGAAGAATCAACAAACATCTAGAATTTTGCACGAACTAGTTTCCCACGGACGAGTTAGTGTCCAGGAACTTTGGCACCATGATCAGTACCTACTAGGAAGTGGATACAATCTGGCAGGTAGACTACCTACGGCCCAGTCACTCACTCACTTCACAAACAACGCCTGTGTCGTGGTGACACGGATAATCCCCTTCGCAGAAACAATGGTGTTCACTGAACTACGCTCTCTTGGTAATCTGTAGTGCGAGTAGCCACTTCTGGAAATGATGCTCATTAGTGTTACATCTATTGTGTGAGCGTGGGAGCTAGGAGCTGGGAGCTGGGAGGTGATGTAGGATCGGAAGAGGATGTGTCGAATATTAGAATACATTTAGTTTCGATGACTCTATTCTGAAAATAAAAATGACCAATGAAAACCGAAAGCCAACCATAGTTAGGTTTAATTCAGTTTGTAAAGTCTTTTTAAGTATTTTTTTCATATTTTATTTCATAGATTGGTTCACTTCAAATTTCAATATTTTAGTATTCCAAGCTGTAGTTATTTTTTAATAAATTACTTATATAATCGTGATGACGTCAGAGATGAGGCTGAAGAGTTCGATGTCTTTGCCACGTATAATAGCGGAGCCTTCTAATACAGGCATTGTTTGCCTAAATGGGGGTTCCAAACACATTAACATGCAATATAATATCTCATTGACACAATAAACTATTTTGTATTTGTATTTTTTTGTATTACAAGAATAAAACACCTATATTGTATAACGGGCTGGTTTCCGCACCTCCACGTCAAAGCGCGTATTTTTATTTATGACGGAACGGAGACGTATATGCGTTTGGGGTGAGAGGAGGTTTGTTTGTTTGTGCAAATCAATGTTGCCATTTTTCTCCAAAACTACTGGTCCGATTTCGATGCAGTTTTCAGTTATGGGTTCGGGTTTGATTGGTGCATGTTCTTAGATAGGTGTTACGGTGACAACTTACCAGGGGGCGCTGCAGCAAACATTGTTTGTGCAAATCCAAAACTACTAGTCCGGTTTTGATACAGTTTGTTGTTGATTAGTGAGTGTTGTTAAATAGATCTTACGGTAGTAACTCACTAGAGGGTGCTGCAGTAATAAAACTGTAGCGGAGGCGTATCTTCCATAGGGTCATTCGGATCCGGGGCGGCGCGTTATGTAACATAATATCTATGCACTCTAAAAAGTTTGAAATATAAAGCAAAATTAAAAAACCCACGACGGTTAAAAAGTAATTGAAAAAGAATAAAATATGTAATTAATATAAATATAACATAACAATTAATTAAAAAACACAACTTAATAAAAAACCCAAGAATATCCCCGCCGGGGGCTGCCATCACTATTTTAAATTTCATCATAAATAAAAATAAGTATCATCATCAACTTCTAAAGGTACTGTACGGTACTTCTGTAGGGGCACGGCCTACATAATAATGTAAGTATAGCGCAAAAAAATCTTCAATTATTCACGTTACTATAAAACTGCAAAACTAGTTCATTTAATGGCAAACTCCCGACGGATATTCTTCGGTTTTTTATTAAGTTGGGTTTTTTATTTTATCCTTTTTCAATTAGGTTTTTAACCATCATGGGTTTTTTCAAAATTTTTATTTTTGCTTTTTTGCTATAATATTTGACGTTCCTTGCTTTATAGTTCAAACTTCAAACTTGACACTTGTCAGATGAAATGAAAACGATTAAGTAGCCTGCCCAACGTGTGATGTCATTTGGAGGTGAAATGAAAGTCAAGTGGTTTTTGTTAATATAAATCTTATAATTTTAAGAGCTCAAATTAACAAAATTCGGTTTTGAAACCTAAAATCTTGAAAAAAAATCTTGAAATGGTTTCGAAATCAGCATAGATTATTTTTTAATTTACGTACCCATTTACCGTTTACGCACCCATAAAAAAAAAAAGTTTATTTTTAATACTAAGAGAAACTATCAGATCTTTTATTGCATTAAAAAAAAGTGAATTGAGAGAATTTTTACGACCCGAATAGCGCAACTGTTGTGAGGCTGCTTTACGTTCTAATCCCGGTAGGCGCAAATGTTTGTGTGAAGAGCATAGACATTTGTTTCCGAGTCGTAGATGTTTATATTTATAATAAGTATGTATTTACAGAAAAAAACTATCTATATATGTACAGGTATAACTACTATCTGGTGTCCACGACACAAGCCTCGTTGCTTAGTGTGGCACTAGATGGCGGTGTGTGTAATGTCCAGCGATATTTATATTATTATAAAGAGTGAATCTTAACTTTCAGTCCAAAGGATTTTGCAGCTAGCCCTTTCAACGTCGATGAATTGGAATGATAATTATTTTCCAAAGAGTATTAAAATAATAAATATGTTATCTACTAGTTCTAGGACCCATCTAGGAGTCAAATATTAGCAACTACAATATAATTATATGTAGTAAATTAAATGAAAAATACATCCTTGTCAACATTGTTCCCATTTTGTAGTTACGTGCGCGTTGATGTCTTTCCTACGAACAAACTGCAATTTGCCACATTGCTCGAATTTTATACATTTTTAGTCTCTGTTATTATTACTTTGGTTGCTCCTTAATTCTGTCTAGCATAGAAGAAATATATAAAAGAGATTTCATGAAATATTTTTGGTTCCTCGTCATTAAAAATATATTAATAATGTTAATATAAGACATGCATTCTACATACTTATGAGTATGGACGTCATAACAGCAACAAACAACCAAATTTTGCATGTTTTCTCATTGACAGATAAGATAGCACACATATTTAAGTCTAGTTTAGCAAACAGTTTAATTCAAAGTCCAACTCGTATTTATCGTAGGTACCATGGCAATAGTATAAATAGCAATGATTCTCAGAGATTAAAATTCAATCCGGTTTAGTTCGGTTATTCAGAGATTGTTTTGTAAATTGTAACATTCAAAATATTAACCATCGTAATTACTAAATCGTTTGTGAAAACAATTCTCGATATTCCTAGAGATCTTGCAGAATCACAAAAATGATACGGACAAAGCCGCGGGCAGAGCTTGTGACGGAATATAACATTTCGTAGAAGTCGGTTTTATGTTGTAGGTTACATGTTACGTGGAGGAGAAAACCTCACTAAGTAGGTATCATAATTAAATTATCAGTTTAACAAGTCGTAGGTTTTCTAAGCATTAATTTAAAAGATTCCAAATTCCACAGATACGTATCGCAGATTATTGTTATTTCATGATAATAATCTGCGTATCTCGTGAGATTATCACCATTTGATAAATATTATCATTAGATCTCACGCAGATGTGTTGTATAATAACGAGATGAATGTTTGGTTTATGCTTGTTTCACGGCAAGGCCGCGTCGCTCTCCCCGTCGCGTCGCAATCTGTCGAACAATTTCAAAGTATAGCATAGACCTACTTTAGGTTCTAGAAAGAACCTAAACATGCTTTACGTTTCATTAAATTTACTGCAATAGATAACATTGTTAAATCTTATAGAAGTGCCCTAAGCACATAGATAATGTAGTTTTTATAGGGCCGTAAGCATCACGAGAACTACGTTCTTGTATTTTTCTCCCTGTAACACACATTTTTGATGATGAGCCTGTAGCAGTTAAACTCATATATAGATAGTTCTTATTCTCTGGTTATAAGTAGATACTAATAGATGTCATAAATTAACTTAATCAAATAACTTGCTCTCGAGACTTATTTATCGGAAGTTTAATTGTACAGATATCAGAGAGACAGATGATGAATAAATCACATAAGAAGTATAAACAACAGCAGTGTATATAATTATCTCAAATGAGTCTGAATTGCTATTTTTATTTATTGATCATCATAAGCTACATACTTTTTTGAACAGATTTACACGCTCATCTTATTTTATAAAACATTAATTAATGAGGCCGATAAGACCTATTTTTCTGATAGGCGATTTGGTTGTTGTGTACTAGTTGCATTATACAATCAAGCCCATCCACTTACTAAATGTGAATTTAATTAATCATGACTTTTGCTATAATTAAATAGTAAGTGTGTCTGAAGAATGTGAGTAGAATGACGTCACCAGAGCTCCAGTCGACGCGTGTCAGTAGCGGTGCCGCCAGGGAACAACCACAAGCCACGCATCCTATGCTCGACCTATTACAACGATGTCACCCATAAACATTATTTAGTTTTTGGTACAATACGTAGGCGAGTTTACTTTGTGTCGCTGTCTTACCACTACACATTCGAGCGGGTTCGATTGAGATCCCGATACTGTCCAACTGCTACACATTTCAGTGCCATCTGGGACAACGTTTGTTTAAGTTCTCAAATATAATTATAATTTCTAATACTAATATCATCATCACCTGCCTAGCTGCTCCCAATGTTCCCCTATGTTGGGGTCAGCTTCCAGCGTAACTGGATGCATAGTAGTGTTTTATGTAGAGGGACTGTCCATCTCAAATCGACTACCTGGGTAACGATTAGCCAGAACAAACGAACAGACAGACATAAACAAAATGTTATTTTGCTATAAGTGCTGATCTACAACCTTCTACGGTCACTCAACTAAATTGCAATTTAGTCTGAAAGTCACAAGACAGAATGTTTATATCATACATACATAAATGTTATGCATGTATATTATATTTATTTTTGTGTTGTATAAACAATAGCAGAACGAAGTTCTCATTAGGACACAAGTTACTGAGCTGTGCTCCTTGAGCACAGCTCGCGGCGCTGTAAACGTTCGCGTGGGAAAAAATGATCTGTTGGACAAAAACAGATAAACACTCGTTTAGAATGCAGTTTCTAAAATCAATATTCTTAAACTATTTAATATTCATCAAATGAATGCTAATTCTGTCATTTAATGTGTTATTTATGGACAAAACACCTGGAGCTTGTGAAACCAATGTTAGAATCTCAACTAATAATATTATCATGTGAAAGTTTCTTTGTTTGTCTGGATATTTGTCGTCGGTAAACGATAGCCCTGTTAGGAAATAGGTATAGACTGTAGAAGGAGTCTCACCGGAGGCGGTATCATTGATTGGATGGGGAAAATCATTCCAAATCCTGAAATGTTATTTGAAAGTTAAAAAACTTTTTTTCAAAAAATAAAACCGACTTCAAAAACACAACAAAGTGAAAAATAACACCGACTTCTGTGTGTTTGATTGAGTTTCTTTGTCACCGACTTCTGAAGCTAAAGTAATTTTTCACTTTATTGTGTTTTTGAAGTCGGTTTTATTTTTTGCAAAAAAGTTTTTTATTTTTCCATTTTTAGTTGTAATATCCTATACAAATATTAGCTATACATTTATCTTAACATTGAATCACGCACTTAATCCCCGAAGGGTTGGGCTGAGGTGTACAGAATAGTACCTACAATCACATTTCACCAGTTGTGTTTAAGGCCCATGTTATAGAGGGCGAGCGCGGTTGCAGATCCAGACTCCGTGGCTGCTACTGAGAAATTCCTGATGGAAAAACCCAATAACACTTTGCCCAACCTGGGATTGCCTTGACTGAAGCTGCAAAAGAGGCCATTCACTTGAAAATTCTATTCAAAAATCTTGGGGCCAACTATGAAAGCATTTAAAATGGAACCTAACATACCTAACTGTCTAAATGTGGGTGTGCTGTACACATCTGCGTACCCCCTCAGATCACGTGATGTTATGTTATGATGTGAAAACAATAAACATTCAGGCGATTGCAGCAATCACGACCGATTTACGGTTAACGGTTTAAGAAATTTATTTCGCTCAAAAAGAATACAATTATTCACTTCTATGAGGAAACACATAATAATTAAGATACAATAAACGACGGTTTCGCTTGGTTTAGACGATTTGCTGTCTATAATATTGAAGAGTTCCATTGTATATCTCCGAAGATCAGCATCAGATCTTCACCAAATTTAAACGGACCTTTAAACTGAGGACACTAACTAGCACAGCCTCCACATGCTGTTGATGAAAGGTAGTACCCTCGGATCCACTGTTAGGTATATGGATGCTGACAGCATAAGATTCACAAACGGTTGACGGGCCGTGTGCTAATTGGCGAAATGCGGGCGTAGGTAACTAATAAACATATCTTTCTAATGAGTCTGGCTAGCATACGGGACAGTCAACATCAGACTAACAATTTCGTAACAATCACTATATCTCGAAACTATGCTAAAACGGTAACACCGTTCACATATAATACCTAACTAGCACGTACCAGTAGTACCTTCATATAATTATGTTATTTCGTAGAACATGTGAGTGGAGTAAAGTGCACTTACCGACTCGTGACGGCGGGACGGCGCGGCGGCGCCCTACAAGTACTGCAACACACTTGAGATGCTGTCTGTGCAACATGCGCCACATGCTGCGTGATGCTGGGGACACAATACAGATATCTCAAGTGTGTGTAGTGACAGCTGCCTCATCACAAACCATGGCCCACCTAACCTGTTCCTTGTGCAACTGCATCTGAACTTGAAAAGATCTTTGCCAAGTCACTATAGCAACGCCATCGATGCGGCAGAGTTTTGTTCGAAGCTATTTTGGCTCAAATAATTATGAGAATCATGGGAAGATGGTGAGAAGGAGTTGCTATCAGATGATGAATACACCAGATGTGTGCACTACCATCACGAACAACTGAGAAAATTTGTCCACATCTGATTTCGTTATTTTAGTATTCACTTTAGAGAGAGCTTCATTCACTCAGTAGCAAACATGCCCCAAATTACAAAGTAGTAAGATGCTTCAACTCGCTCGGGGTGATAATAAAACTACTGATATCGATCACATATCGTAAACACTTGATAAGCATCTTATCAGCGGGATCTGTGTGATGTTGTGGCATGTGTCGGGTATTATGTGACAAGTGCCGGGAGTCGGGTAGTGTTTGTTTGTTTACCTCCTAATATCGCGGGGTATCCGGGGCTGTGCGGAAGGTCTCGTGAGGACCACGCGCTCCTACAAGGTAACGGGGCCGTCTCGCGCGCTTCCCGTGTGCAACCAGCAAGCAGCCCGTCATAAATCATTCATGACGACGAACATCTAGTTCTGCTGAGATCTTGTTAACATTTCAGCTGTTCATTATTTGGTTGAATGGTCTAGCTGTTTCATTATGTAGATGATACTTCCATTTTTTTTTTCAATAGTTTGGGCTAGGCGGATTCGTTCGTGGATGTAGCAGCGCGTCTTTATATATGTTTTTACTTTGTCATCTCTTGAAGGCTTGTGTGCTGAACGCGTTCATTGCAGAATAAATAAAAACTCGATCGCTAGCTAGTAAACCGACCACTACTGAGTGCTACGTCCTCGTAAGAACAGTCACACATATTAACTCTAAAAGGCGTCTGCGCATGACATACGAAAATGACCCCGACTTCATGAACCAGGCCTATTAAGTAGTATGTTTTTATTACCTCCGACGCAAAAACGACAGGGTGTTATAAGTTTGACGTGTCTGTGTGTGAACGGATGAACCGATTTTGATTTCTTGAATTAGTCGGGAGTGTTTTTAGCTATGTTTGATGAAAATCGGTCCAAGATAGCCCCAAAATGGTGGATTACATATTTTTTCACGAATGAAAGGGCTAGCTTGACTAGTAGAATACTATACACTATGGTAAATGTCAAATCCAAGATTTTTTTGTCTTATCAATGCCCTAGATTGATGAGGAAAGTGGAGCGGTGTGTAAGTACCTAGGACCTAACGAATTATTCTTATTTAGCTTTTTGACGGATAAAAAACCTGATTACACACCAAATTACCTGAATCTTGAAACGCAAGAAAATAAAAGAAATGTCATAAAAAAAATGAAAGAGTCCCTACAAAAAGCATAAAATTAAAAATTAAATGAAAAATTTAAAAACCCCCGACAAAAAACAAAGTACTTATACTTAAACATGAAACCCTATGAAAAGAAAAAATAAACTTCAAATTATGCATTAGCTGTTGCCCGCGGCTTCGCCCGCGTGAAGTTCGGTTACTGTCCCACTGAATCATACTAAAGGGATAAATAGTATCCTACATGTTAATCCAAGTTATAAACTATCTATGTGCCTAATTTCATAATCATCAAAATTATTTTTATCACCATCACAACCACTATCACTATCACAACCACTGTCACAACCACTGTCACAACCACTGTCACAATCACTGTCACAACCACTGTCACAACCACTGTCACAACCACTGTCACAACCACTGTCACAACCACTGTCACAAGCACTGTCACAACTACTGTCACAACCACTGTCACAATCACTATCACAATCAACATCATCGTTATCACAATCATCACAATAAATCTAAAATAACCCCGTATAGAAGTCAAATCTACCATCTTCTGGATCTCAAAATAAATGCCATATTCGTAATCAGCACCCTTGATAATCTCGGTATCGACACCCATATTGATTTTTAGACATTTAAACCCCATCGCACCCCAATAGGGGATGGTGGTATTTCAGGTCCGCCATTTTCAATCTTAAAATCATTGTTTTTGTAATACACCATACAAACTATACCAATGTTGATTTTTAGACTTTGTCACCCCATTTCCCCCTCTTAGGGGTTGAATTCTGAAAAAACCCGAACCCCCTTTTATATTTATTTATCAATAGGAGCACTCCTGTGAAGTTTCGAATAAAATAGTCTAACTAATCTTGTTTCACCATACAAACTTTGGAGCACCGTTTAACGCCCTTAAGGGTGGAATTTTGAAGAAATCCTTTCTTAGTGCACCCCTAGACTACATAAGGAACCTACTGGCTAAATTTGGAATCTGTAGACCCAGTGGTTTAGGCTATGCTGGTATTTTTAGACTTTGTCTCCCCATTTCCCCCTATTAGGGGTTGAATTCTGAAAAAACCTGAAACCCTTTTCAACTCATTTATCAACAGGAGCAGTCCTGTGAAGTTTCGAATAAAATAGTCTAACTAATCTTGTTTCCCCATTCAAACTTTGAAGCCCCGTTTAACCCCCTTAGGGGTTGAATTTTGAAAAATCCTTTCTTATTGCACCCCTAGGGCACATAAGGAACTTACTTGCCAAATTTGAAATCTGTAGACCCAGCGGTTTAGGCTGTGCATTGATTTTTAGACTTCGTCACCCCATTTCCCCCTCTTAGGGGTTGAATTCTGAAAAAACCTGAAACCCATTTCTACTCATTTATTAATAGGAGCACTCCTGTGAAGTTTCGAATAAAATAGACTAACTAATCTTGTTTCCCCATACAAACTTTGGAGCCCCGTTTAAACCCCTTAGGGGTTGAATTTTGAAAAATCCTTTCTTAGTGCAACCCTAGACCACATAAGGAACCTACTTGCCAAATTTGGAATCTGTAGACCCAGCGGTTTGGGCTGTGCGTTGATAGATGAGTCAGTCAGTCAGTCAGTTTCTTCTTTTATATACATATTTAGATGTGCCGGGGGTTTTTTAAATATTAAATTTAATTTAAATTGGTAGATGGTATGACCATAATGCCATGGAAGTTGGGTAGGCCTTTGGTGTGGGACGCAACTTGCGTCGACACCCTTGCGCCATCCCATCTTCCTAGCACAGTGGGCTGCGCTGGGGCGGCTGCTGCAGGTGCTGAATACCTCAAACGGCGCAAATACAATAATTTAATTGGTAATTATATGTTTGAGCCGTTTGGGGTTGAAACACTAGGGCCATGGGGTCTGAGTGCCCTCCTAGTATGTTGAGAAATCGCCAAGCATGTGTATACACACACACATACGTCAAACAATTTGTCTTGTTGTCTGTTATTTATCCGCGTTTGGCGAACGCGATCTAATCGCACATCTAATCTTATCTACGTGATAATGAGAACACTATTAACGTCGATAGCCGTCGAGCGAGCAGTCGGCCGCAAGACACATACATTCGCGAATATGACCTTCTATATCAATCGTTTATTTTAATACTGATTTTGTTGATATGTTACTAATACTTCAGAATACTCCGAGACGTGTGTCCAGCCAGCTGCTGTCGGATTTGTTTTAAATTTAACTACAGAGCTGATCAACGTATGAATATTCATTATCAGTTGTTATTGTGAAAACATGTAGGTGATTTTAGAACCAAGATATACCTTGGTAATGTTTCTTTGTTACACTCAGTGGAGCGGCTCCATGTGTGGAATGCTGTACTGGTGTTTTAAAAGCTGCAAATATTTAGGGAATGTAAAGTGCGGTGAATTGGCGACAAATTCTCACACTACACGCTAGCGAGCAGTACTCAGCACACACACACAATGCATATGTACGCAGTGTGTTTTGTAACGAAATCGAATCAGACACTTAGAAATTAAAACCCATACTGCCACGTACTATATCACAGAAAGACTAGTCATAATTGCATCCGCATAATTTTCAACATTTCGCATGATCATAAAACCAAATATCTGCCTATTATAAATGATGGTGTTCTTTTAAAAATAAATTCTTAATACTCTTAACAGTCAGTTAAAAATATGTAATACGTCATAGTGTGCAACGTCGTCACTGCCGTAGAAAGCCTCTACGCGGCTACGAAAGTGCTACGAAGTCTACGAGCATAGAGCGTAACCCAGACGTAGCTCCAAGCTTGCGATTCCTATTGATGATCCTATGCTGATTTGATCACCACGAGTATTCAAGGTTGATTAATACACAATACTTATCATGATATTTCTAATTTATTTATTGATTACTTTGTTGATAGCGCCGGTTTTAAATCAATATTGTACGATTGCTTCGATTAATTTAAATATAGAGTCGATGGATTTACGAATTAATAAAAGTTTATCAATGTGACTTGACATTCAAATGAACTGGATTACACAAGTAACTCCAACTTCAGAACGTTCGGCACATTAAATTCGATGGGTCCGAAGTCGGTCGGCTTAAAAGTGAATTCCGATTGGTATTCGATCATCAGTCGTGTGCGAGTGTCTCAGTGGAGCGGGGCCTCCGGCAGGTAGTGCGCAGGCGTACCTACGGATGGCGCGTGAGA
Source organism: Xestia rhomboidea (assembly GCA_963853795.1). Taxonomy (NCBI): domain Eukaryota; kingdom Metazoa; phylum Arthropoda; class Insecta; order Lepidoptera; family Noctuidae; genus Xestia; species Xestia rhomboidea. The sequence goes on from OY970758.1 coordinate 431,165, forward strand.
CACCGCATGTAACGCGACCGGTACGGACAGCTCGCCGACACCAGACACTGACAGATGATGTACTGACGTGACTGCCAGTGGCCGGGCTCCGCAGCCGGTCGGGACCTTCAGTGAGTCGACTTGACTCCGACCACTCCGCTCAGCATTGTAATAGAAACCACACAGTGATTTATTTGTTCTTCTCATCGACCGCACATGCGAATATTTTATATTCGCTAATTTTTCTTCTTCTTCGCTAATAGTCATAAATTACCTAAGTAGGAGTGTTATTATTTTGTGTAAAATAATACCGAAATATTTTGATCGATTACAAGTTGCCTAACTTGATGCTGAAGCATTCGCGTGGCTGACTCAGTAAGGTAACGAATATTTTGATAACCATAATCTATAGAAATATTCAAAAATATGATTTGCAACAAAATTACTGCAAATTTAAGTGTCATTAATCTATAATATCCAATAGTGATAGTTCAGTAAGTGCTCAGTTGTGTCAGCTAGCTCACGGCCACGCTGTCGCCAGGCATACCTCGCCGTGTGAGAGTGTGAGAGCCGACACATTTGTAGTACAAGTACATTAGCGCTATCTGCGTGTCCCATCGCGGACCATCCCGGCTCCTAATTTAAGAGCAATATCAATTTCGTGTGTCGCCGGCCTGAGGGCAAGAGGGGACAGGGGGGTCGTGCGCGGGCGCCGGCGCTATGTGACACACTGGACGCTCGACACACCGGGACAGCGCGCGACATGCCGCACACGTCATCCCGCACTACGTGACACCGCGAAGATTTATGTAATGTGTAGGTACACTTGATCAATCCATTATCACATTTGGACATTCCAGTTTATGCCCTTTCATAACGAAAATACGTACTTATGATTATTATTCATCATGAATGACTACGTAATTTTGAGTCAATACAAATCATAAATAACATTGTCTAAATTAGGTATTTGCACAACGTTTTGTAAAAGTAATTGTCAATACGCCGTACCTAAGGTGATATCAGAATCGATAGCTAGGTGTGGTGTGATACGGTAACGGTCCCGCGACGTGCGGCGTCCGCGCGGCCGGTGTGTCGCCGGGCGGCGCGCGGTGCCTGTGTCGCGCCGCCTCAAAAGCCTTTCCGTGTTCCGCGCGCGCCCCCGCCCCCGCGCCCGCGCGCCCCTGCCCCGCGCTCGCCCGCGCCTGCACTTCCGCCGCGCCGCAATTAAACCCGTCGATAAATTTCCAAACTTAATCAAACGACTGCAGTCGCGACTAACGCACAGACCGGGCTCGGGGCACTCCGAGTGCCAGCGCCAGGCTCTCGAGTTCATGTGATGTATGAGGAGAACTTAGCGATACTTTATTTTAAGTCTGCAATGTTCTGGCCCAACTATGGCATATCTTTTTAGTTGAACTTCCAAAAAATACTGATTATCACTAAACTTGATAGTCTAAGACGGACAAAAATCGTGTGGAACGTTGTCCTAGAAACGAAATCCAAAAAATTCTCACTTAGTAAATAAAGCTTGTGAGCACTGTGAGCTAAAACGGCTGCTTTTGTTTTCATATTGTTTCAAATCAAACGAACGACATGGAGGTGCTAAAACAAATATTTCGTCGCCGAATACCTTTAACAACAAAAAAAAACGGGCCAAGTGCGTGTCGGGCCACGCGCAGTATAGGGTTCCATAGTAGCCCGTTATATTCAAGCAATTACTTCATCTTAGTCACTATAAAGGATTTATTCTAAGGATTTTGTATTTGGTACAAAATTATTCAACACCCTAGTTCAACCGCTATTACTGCTAAACTAATGAAGTTATCTTTACCGCTATAGTTTTCCTTTAAAATTCATGAAATGCACTATCATTATCATGATTTTTTCCTAATTTTCCAATAATTAACCTAATTTTACTGGAACAAAAATTTGCACTTTAAAGTTTAATATTTCATAAATGAAACATTAAATCGAAAAGTAGTATTAACAACCCCTAAATCATTTTAAAAGATCTATTCAACGATACTCCACATGATGGGGTAGACGACGAAAAAAAAATCATCCCCATTTCACATGTAGAGCTACCCTAAAAAAAATATTTTTCAAAATTTTATTTTACCACTTTGTCGGCGTTATGCATATACACACCTCTACAAAATTACAGCTTACAGCAAAAGTGTTTTTTTTCATTGAACGTATTTTCAGCCTTTCGTCAATGAAAATGATTTGAAATCGAATGTCGGAACTGAACAGACGACAAGGAGCTCTGAACACAAAGGCTCTGAGACTAAATGGGCGTCAGACCTACGGAACAGAAATATATCTTAAACCATAGCTCATACTTAGTTCTCCAATTCATACTATTGCGACCAGCACCAAAATCACCGGAGACCGGAGTTAGGGCCAATTGAAAATGTTGCAATTCCTAGTATTTTGTCGAGTATTTGACTACAACAGTCATTTGTTTTTAATGCCAATCATGTTGGAAACACTACGGCAAAGCTAAGCATACACAGTGATCATCCGAGCCAGGCTGGTGAAGTCCTAAAATCGACTAAAGTCAAATAAGGCTGTGTAACAGAATGCCCATGTTCAACTAGTTGTATTAATAGTTTGATTTAATTCGATCAAATCTTTGACAAAACCCAGAAAAAGGCAAAAACAGTTTATTACAAATGTGTAAGAAGAGCGTTTACTATTATACTAGCTACCTATTTAATTAGGTCAATAATAATGTACGTTAGGTTTCTGATCAAATCCTCTTCCAAAAATTATTACCATTTAAGAATGCCTTCTTTTTTCCTTACTAAAATTAACTATGAACTTACAATTTACCGACTAACTGTTAAGGATAACAAATAAAGTAAACAAAATATTGCACGATCAAGTTTTCCTCATGAAATATTAAATTCTATGAAAGGCAAAGTGAGTACGTAGGCAGATAAGGGGTGATTCAAACGACGGGAATACTTACATTGAAGTTTAGATCAATGTAAACAATTAGCGGAAAATGTGTGGAGTTTACCTTAAACCGGGGGGTCATGTGATTTATTTCTTTAACGCGAAACTTCGCCATAAAAACAAAGACAGATTATTTGAAGAAGAGGCACGACTACATGCACTCGTATTAGAGGAACTAACTACTTCTGTGGCACAATTGCGTCTCACCAAATCTGTACTTTCACACTGGCTATCTGTGTCAGTCCTAGTGTCTAATGTTGCTGACAGTCGAATTAAAAGGATTTTAAATTAAATTAATACCATGGCAACACTATCCTGGTTAGTACTCGCTATTTGCTTAGAAACGCTGATGTCCCCACAAACAAAGTCTAACATAAGATCACGCCTGTAACCAGACACACAGACATTATTTATGTTTTTGCCCCAAACTTCGCCACTTCCACGGCTTCGTTGGCTGCACGTTGTGGGGTTCAGCGGGCTGTAATCCCTGATTGTTTGGTAGAGGACGAGGTGCTCCTATAGACACACACTTTGTTAGGTAGAGGTGCTCCTATAGACACACAGTCTGTTAGGTAGAGGTGCTCCTATAGACACACTTTTTTAAAAATACTTAGTGATTAGTGACCTTTAATAAAACCCCAATCCCAGTCGTAACAAGCGTGGATAAATCGCTGGGCGTATAAATAGTAATAATGTCACGTTTCAGACTGGATGATCGCAACAACGATGATGACAGTATCACGAGTAGGCAGTAGACACAGATAGCGGTGTGTGGTGTGGTGTGAACAAAGACGCATATCTCGCGATAGCCGGCTAGCTGGCGACCGCAACCGCATGACGGACTAGCGATATCCAGGGTTACTTGTGTTCTTGACCTCATAGCTAGCCCACAACCAACATGTCACACATTTGAATTGAGAATAACGCGCCTCAATCAGAGCAGTTTATTGTTTTCCAAGAATTGATGAAATGAGGCCCACTTGTGGTTATGAACAGATAAATAATTTAAACAAGCAGTTTCAAGTGCCCGTCTTTAGTTTATTTGACACATTATCAGTGCGCCCTAACTGTAGTGCGTGGGGTCCCTTGAATAGCAAAAATACTTATCGTCATACTTAAAATGTCACTTACGGGATATCTTCCACCAACTCCACACACACACACACACATCTACATCTTCCACTCATGGTCCACCTACCTACCTGGGTAATGTAAGCAAAGTTAAAATTTATCTTAGTACAATAATATACATAAGTAAGTCTTGTAGGTTTGTGTATTTGTAAGCCTAACGAATTCATCGTAATTCATTATGTCATGATGAGTATGATTAAGTAGTATTGTGTGCCTAAACGTAGGTTTACTTAAACGTATCAGTAAAGCTGCGGACAAACCGGTACGTACTGTAAAGATTGCGGAGCAGACGACTCATACCGTACGTTGACAGATAGTATACCAACTGAATATTGTCTGTCAACGTCCAATCCTGAATCAGTTCGAAACGGTTGATTCTGTCAACCTGTTTCGGACAGATCCCTAAGTTGGTAGTCGTAAAAAAGGCAATTATTAACTAGGTAATCATATTTATTATTTTCGTGGCGGTGATCGTTAAAACAATGCCGCTGTCCCCGGCGGCTATATCGGCTACTAATTGCTGCGCCTGCGCCTCTCTCACACATTTTTTTCTTACCGACACACGGCGGGAATGCTTTTATTCCTGCGACGCGGGACCTGTTAATGTGTTAATCCACTCAGATCGCCTTGTTTCTCTGTTATTAATAGCCAACAAACAGACGTGCTCGCGGCTCGCGCCGGTGCCGCTTGCGACAGACACTAGCGACCCACACACACACACGCACACATGCACGACTCATAATTTTGAATTATTAATAAGCGCGGCTCGGACGGAAGGCTCCGTGTGGTCAGCGTAACGCGTCGGGCTCATTTTTCGGAGGCTTATCGACGCATCTCCAGTAGTACGTAGTGAGTCATTAGTAAGGGATGGTTGCGTAATGGTGGAAGCCTACAGCGCACAATGGGGCACAGTGGGGCACCGCGCCGCTGTCACACGCAATACTTTGTAACAAAAGCATTCCGGACGAGGACATCTGAAGAGCGATAACAAAGCTTTTAGCTAACGGCCTTACCTACGGGACATGAACAACCAACCACTCCAACAAATAAGTTAATGTCTTTCCACCAAAACAATCGTGTTTCAAATACGGAAAACCTACTCAATTGATTTCATACCAGTATGAGTTCTTGACCTCATTACTTCGCTCAAAATTCAGAAAAGCCCTCAGAAGTCAGAAGCTACCGTTGTTGTGAGGATTTTATGTACGCGGATGTAGCTGGTGTAGTAAGTAGGTGAGTGGCGCGCACGCAGGCTCGGCCGCGCGACTGCCCGCAAGTGTCGCTCGCAAATCTGTCGCAGCGCTGTCGATGTCGCCGAGTGCCGAGTGCCGAGTGCCGAGTGTGCCGAGTGGCCGCGTCGCTTTCTCACAGAGACCCGCGCCCTAATTAATTACCTCTACATCGAGAGCCACAAAAAAACGAAACTTGTCGCGGCTTAAGAGCGGCGGCGCCAGAGAGGTCCCGGCGGGGCACGGGGCACGGCGCGGGGGCGCGGGACAGGCGCCACTCGCTTGGGAAACTGTCCCCGGCGCACTATGCCTCAGGCCCATCGCCTCACATTCGGATATCTGTCCTCTGCTCACTATCCACTCTTATCACAATATGAATAATAAAATACAAGTTATCGAGCCGTCTGCCGCTCCTCCAGTCACCACTAATACGTGAAGCTTCTAATGAACTTCACTATAACTATCACATTAAGTTCCGGAGCTATGATTGGTTCTCTCCACCACTCACCGCTCCGCTCCGGTCCGGATGCGCTGGATAAGAATTTTATAACATGTGCTCTCGGTTTACAGCCTGCCATTAATGACTCCAAATAACATTGGTTAACATTTAACTGAACAAGTGAACACCCATTATAATGGGAGTATACTAAACTGGTTAATGTTACCAGTCAGCACGTGAAGGAGTGAGTGCTGAGTGGTAGCCGGCCGGCCTGCTGACGGCTCGTGGATATCGTGTTATAACTCTATGGCCTAGAGCCCATTAACCATGCATTCATGTAAGTAATCAAATAAGTATTGCAAAGCTCGCGAGTCCCACAGCTGGCTGAGGTTCGTGTCAGCATGAATGACCGCGGGGTGGTGGGGGGTAGGGGGAGGGGAGGGCAGGTCGCACATGATATGCTAATGTGTGAGCGACATGTGTCGCGCGTGTCGGACAAGTTGTCGCGATAGTGCGCGCATTGTGTGCCCGCGCCGACACATCCGAGTATTGTCCGACAGCTGATGTGTTGTACACACTGAGCTACACTGAGCTGTAAGCCACACAGCTAGGTGCTCCGCTGAGTGCTAGGTGACGCACGCGCAGCGAACCAACGCATGGTGCCACTATGGCTTTGGCTCTTAGCCGTACGTAATATGGCTTCGGTCACACTTGTACACTCTATTTAATTCTACTTTCCATATTCCCGGCGGGCTCTTTCCGAATCATCATCATCATCTGTCTAGCCTTTTCCCAACTACGTGAAGGTCGGTTTCCAGTGTAACAGGTTGCAGCTAAACACAAGTTTTTTACATGGGGCGACTGCCTACCTGACCTCCACAACCCTGTGGGTTTTTCCCGAAAGTGCATTCATGCTCACGTGGTATCTTTAGAAAAGTATTTCCTGTTGATTGAGGACTGCTCCAACAGCATGTGGCGAGTCTTCGGGTGACACTTGGTAGCTGTATAAGGAGTCCCGGGAGGGCAAGCTTCTAGTTGTGTTCGAGCCAGAATTCATCCCTGTCTCCACCCTCCGGTTTCTAACTATCATCTGCTGACATAGTACTTGTAAGTCATGGAGTTCTATAAGGGTATCATCATCATCATCATCAGCCTATTAATGTTCCCACTGCTGGGACTCAGGCCTCCTCTCTATGAGAGGGAATAGGCTATAATCCACCACGCGGGCCCAGTGCGGATTGGTAGATGTCACATGTTTTCAAATTCTTGGTCCTAGGACATGCCGGTTTCCTCGCGATGTTTTCCTTCACCGTTTTGAGAGCAGCGGTGATGAAATAAATTACTCAAAATAATGCGCCTGCCTGGGTTCGAACCCACAACTTACTGTTCGTAAGTCGGGGCCGCCACCACTGGGCCACCGCTGCTCATATAGGTAAGGGTATACAATAAATGAATCGCGCTCATAAGTACGTGAACTATGGGAGTGACTAGATACGAGATAGCATTCCAGACTCCTGTAGTGCTCCAGCGCTAACGGTATTGTACTAAAAAGCCAAGATTCAATCCGCCCTGATTAGACCCATTATTGAGTACGCTTGGGAATATTCGTCAGTGGCGTTGACCGGTCAGTCCAGCAAAATAAATCATACACATAATGAGATAGGTATAGTATGATACTAAAGCCATTCTATAGGAACAATTCGCTCTGGACAAATAAGTAACCGCCATATTTTTCTGCCATTTTGATTATATATCGGTGTCACCGTGCGGTAGGAGTGTCCCGCGCTCCGCCATCCAGTCAAACCGAACTACTGCTAGTTAATATGCGCATAATGTCGCGTCACGCGGGGCCTCGCGCTCGCGGAACCTTGTCTTTGTTTTTATACACTTACCGAAGGACAAGTTCGTTAAACTGTAGAGATAAGTGAAACAACACTCATGCTCTAAATTCCGTACCTATCGTTTACTTCGTATAAAGCCATTTCTCTCGGAGTCGCATCCGGTCTATACTCGTTGGACATCAAAACCTGCTACAGACACAAGTTATCTTCATCTCGCGATAATTAGCTATTGACATAGAATGCGTGGCTGGCCGGCCATGCTGTGCCGAGCTCTCGACTAGCTCGCCGGCGGGTGTCCAATGGCGGCGCGCTGGACATCGGCCGCGTAACGTGGGCTCCCGGCGGCGCCGCCATTGGCCGCGGTGCAGTCACTGACCACGACACGCGGCACCACCGTCGAACCGGTCGCGCGTCCCATCCCCTCACACCGACACTACAAGCAGTACTGCTCGTGCGACTACAAACTGTACATTTACAGACAATCATTACATTCACTTGAAGCGTCGCGCGCCACTACGAGCCACAGTTGTGCAGCAATTAGGACTCAGATTACGTGGAAATATTGACAGAAATCTGCGGTTGATAGAGTTAATTAAGTACATATTTAAAAGGTGTTAGTAGGTAATCCTTGCTCGGTGTAATGACTGTAACGATACTAAAAGGCTCATGTCGTCTGCTATCAACTCGGCGGGTATCTACTCCACAGTATCTTGCACGATATCATAATTCTGAGCGTATTGCCGTCGCTGTGATATTCGTATAATCGCGAACATGAATCAATAATGTGTTACTTTTATTTACGAGTAGTCGGTGGTCGGTGGTCGGTGGTGGTCACCCCGCGGACCATAAACATGTCGGTCCACGGGTCACGCGCGGCCACCCCGCCCCTCCCCCGCCCCGCACCGCGCCGGGGGCGGGGCACAGCTGGGCGGGGCGGAGGCTCTACAGATTTCCCGGAGGGCGGCTCGGTCCCGCGAGCCCGCCGGTCCCGCCGGTCCCGCCTCGCTAACATGTTTTTCCTTTTGCTCGTTTGGGATGCTTTTAGTAGTTGTACGTTTTATTTTGGTCTCGTAATGATTGTAAGCTTGAATGTCGAGCGCACACAACACCCTCGTTAGTCGCGACCAGCGTGTTTTTATGTAAATGATTTAATTGTTACGTTTGAGGTTTTAACTGTAAGCACTTTGAACACGAAATAACACATTTTTTGTAACTCCTAATGGAAGTGAAACTCGCTTGCAAATAAATACCTTCATAAGTATGACGATAACATTCAGTATGTTCGCAATGCTGACTGAACCAGGCGCCTAGGTGTTGCACTCACAGGCCGCAGGACGTCCAAGGTATAACAACAATTTAGGATTAACAGCGCCTTTATTTTGTAGCAGTAGAATGTTGGGTTACAAAAGGGATGAATGAAGGTAAATTCATGTGGCTTGGACGAGAATGCTGAGGGGGGTGTGTAGTGTAATGCGAATAGATAAATAAGAAATGAGTACATCAGAGGAAGTCTGAAAGTGGTGTCGGTGACTGAATAGTTGTGTGCAATGGGGAGTCGGTTGTCGTGGTGTGGACGTGTGATGCGGAGGAGTGAGGGACATGTCATGAGGAGTGAGGGAAGTTTTGAGTATAAATGTGAATTGTTATAAGAGTCGAGGAGGAACAAAAAAACCGATAGATGGACTATGTGAAGGATGATATGGAAAGAAAGTGGCTGCTGAGGTGACGAGTAATAGAGAGGTATGGAAGACGAAGACATGCTGCGCCGACCACTAATAAATTGGGATAAGGGCGGGAGAATGGTGTATGATTATGAAGGGCAGTTTTCGTAATTCAACACTTCAAGAGTTACTACTGACATGCGGCTAACCGTTCATACTATTAGCTAACAGTAGATGTAAAGGAATGCAAAAGTACGCTAGACTCAAGGAATATCAGAACACCAACACTACCTACATCATCAGTAGTAGGTAGCTACCTACTTACCGTACAATCACAATCAACTAGGAAAATTCAAAACAAAAAATAGTTGACGGGGGACCGGTAACATTGTAGAACCGCCTCGCCCGTGGAATGTCGCCGTCGTAGTGCTGTCGTTCTCACATTCATGATCGTGGCCCCTATCCCCCGCGCGCCTCCAGGGCTCCGCCGCGCGTACGCTCATTAATTAATATGAGCATAAATCAAGCCTCTGTCACGAATAAATTTTACAATTATTTAAGTAATTAGTTTAAAAGAATAGACGTACGTTTGTCGGACGGCGACGGTTTTACGACGGTTTAATGTGCGCCCGCCGCGCGCGGTGTGAGCACGCCGCGCCGGAACACGGCGTTATGAAGAACAATCATAAACCAACCGCACTGGAAAACAATTAGTTTAGTTTTATGTTATAAAACTACACTGTGTTCAAGACACCTTGATCACAGCTCGATGCCGCCTGTTTAGCAGACCGCCATCAAAACTTTACAGCTTTCCAAATTATTCGACATTTTGAAACCAGTGCCGTTGTCCGCTCAGGAGAGATATTCTAATTAATTAGATATTTAAAATTAAAACATTCAGCCAAATAATATTAACGAACTAAAATATTACAAATTACCTACTTATGAGGAGTGTTCTAGGTACCCACACTCTAAGAAAATGCACCAACACGTGTAAGCACGTGTACTACTTACAGAACACTTTTATATTTTCAGGGCCGCGGTACATATCTCTTTCGAACAGTCCCGCAGCCCACAGAACGTTGCGTTACCTTCTAGGCACTTCACCTTAAATATATACCTAATGCCTTTATACATTAGTATTTTAAAATATACACGTTTACATAATAATTAGGAAGGTTTATGTGGTACTCCTGGACACAGCTATTTACATTCAGTCGTATTGTTAGGAGGTTCCTGTCTCTGGCTAGCGCGGTAGTTTGGACCCTAGCTGTTCTCGATACCGGTTGAATTGGTTTTTTTTTTAATTCTTAATTTAAATGTTTAAAAATGTAATTAATAATTATACAAACATAAACAAAGGATAATAGCGAAGAATATCTACCTTCTGTCTCAGTATCTCAATGTGTTGTGCTCATAAAATGATAATGACATATTTTGTGAAATGCCACAGTGTCTTCGTTTTACGTTTTGGTTTAGGCCCCTTTAAATGAAACAAAATCACCGGCTGAACAGCCCGTTGTTAGTTTTTGGCCCTTTTTGAAAACTGAAAGTGCCTCTGCCGGGCCTGAAACTTTCAAACGCAACTTTTCAGGAGAGCAAAAAGACGATTTTGATGAAATTCTTCGGAGCACTTGTCGTAACACGACTTAGAATAAAAACGCGCTGTTGCTGTGGCTTTCTGTACAATAACGACTGGCCATTGGTTGAAATTCTCGTGTCTTGCAATTCCCTATCGAATAACATACAAAACGTATTTTGTTAACTTTGACTTCCGCGGTGTTAGAACTCAAGCTTTGCTGAATCGATTTTCCTGTCATGCGCAGATGTACCGTTGCGAAGACGGTGGGTACGCCACGCCCACAACCCTCATGAGCTCGACACTCTGATGTTATTTGATTTTATTTAATTATAATAATAATAAAATATAAATTTATTTTCTTTACACAAGTTCTTAACAGTGGAACACGAACATAGAATTAACTTTGTGAGAGGTGCTTGAGGTAGGTTTCTATAAAAACCTTGCCTGCTATGACCTACTTTTATTGCATAGGTTTGCATAGTAAGAAAAGTGCAGGAAGCCAAGTAAAAAATACAAAAACAGTATGTAAAAAAAAAAATATATATATATATATAGTGGAAATATTAGAGCGCGTATGTGTACCTACTGGATAGTGTGTATGAACAAAATGTGATAAGTGTGTATGTGTAGTAGGTAGCTTGAGTGACTGTGGTGCAAGGATGGTTGTTAGAATATTTGGTGTGAGCATGATTGAAGGAAGCCTGTGGTTCGAGTACAATAGTTTGTGAAAGCAGTAGAGAGAATGGATAGTTAGCAGAGGTGGTCTATCTAAGTGGGATCAACAGTTTTTCTGTTTCCTGGTAGTTCAGGGTTTTCAAATATGTAGTGATTAAGATTTTACATCAGTCGTCAGCAGTCATACTAAGAATTAATGTGAAACAATGAAAATAACATAAAAGCTGGTATATGCCTATTATGACTTTATTACGTACAGGAAACAAACTTATATGTTCTTCTTTTCTTTATCGTGACTTCTTGATAAAATCAATATTTATTTTCGAGCAAGTAGCTTCTAAACAAAATCTGAATGAACTGTGTAGGAATGTATCGATGGCAATATTTTGTTGGACGATTTCCGAATGGGCGTGACCGTAAGCTTTTGTGAGGGCTGGATCCACTCCTGTTTAGTTTCGGCACTTTCTCGTGAATGAAATACAATTCCCAACAGTCGTTTAGATTCCTAGGAATGAATATTAAACATATCTAACTATGGACCATGTAGCCTGAATTTAGCAATAAACGATTTGACTTTGACTTTGAAATAAATTGATTCGATGTTGTTGTTTTACATCACATTGACCGCTATGGACGCCTTATTTGGTACTAAGTATGATACTAACTGTAACAGCAACACCACAACTTGAATTTGTATAATGTTCAAAAGAATGTATTACCTATCAGTGCGATGCGGTCGGGTGTTCATGTTTACGATTCGCACATACCATACCTAATAGTTACCCAAATAAACATTTACCTCTGGATCACAATATTGAAGCTATACTACCTACCTACCTACTAACTACCATGGCAACTACAGTACTTTCACAGTTATTGGTTATGCCTTGTGACTAGGGCTGTAGCTTGATGTTTGTTTTTGACAGTGCAAAAATGACGGTAATGTTCTATTTGAAATAAATGCTTTCAGTTTGTGTTCGAACCGGTTCTAGCTCAAGATGTTGATCCTAATTAGAGAACTTCGTATAAATAAGGTTTGAACCTTGAGCCTTTGTACACAAATAGCATTGTTAGGAATGCCTGATCAGGTGAACCATAAAGCTCTTAGTAGCTAAGTGGATAGGTAGGGTAGTCATAGAGAAAAAAAGCTTTTGAAAAAGGGCAAGCAGTTTCTTCTGTGCATACGTGTGGCTTTCCGGCGCTATCATCAGGCTCTCACCCATTAAAATAAAGTCGCGATAAAATCAATGACGACATCGCCCGTCAATTTAATGAAGTCGTTAGTAAATGTGGAACGGTGTATGTGACCCTGTGGGCAGTGGGTACCGCCACATGCGGCCACACCGCTGCACTCGCCGGCCCCGCACCGCTGCGCTCGCCGGCGCCGCAAGTCTATATTTCAGGACGTTATCTAATCTCGACCTGAGGGATGCTCCCCCGGACCCCGCCCTCCCCCGCGCGCTGTCGTAACTCCGTCTCCGACAGATGTCGGTAATGACGCGTCGGTGCGCACGCGCCGCCGCACTTTTTGCCCTCAACTATTAATGGGTGTATCACGAGGCTCCGATGTGCGGGATAAGCGAGATAAGCGGGTGTCAATAGATTATGTCGCCCTAATTATTTGGTGTCCCAATTCTTATACTTTGGTCCCGATGGTGAAAACGTCATGTCATCGTTTAACGTGCTGACCTTATGTCACCGACTCGACGATTGTTAATTTCACCAACGACCTTTGAGTTGTCAATAAATTCTTGACCTTTTAAAAGTGCCTGTAAAATCCGGTAAAATTATAGAGTTGGTTTTATGTATGTAGTACAACTGTCGAACATTTCGGCTGAAACTCTAAGAACGAACTACTTACTGATTACTTACAATAGTTACAACGCGTAGCGGTCGCAGGCTCGTAGCTGGACCGGGACCTATCTTTAGCTACTTACTTTTTAAAAGAGATTCATCTTCTCATTCTCGTAGGTTCTCCCAAAAGAACATATGGAAGAAACAGACTTATGCTGTGCATGTGCGCAGTACATAGCAATATCTATCCCTAATACCTGAGGTGATGTGATTCTACCAAAACTGACGAAGTGTGGATAGTCAGATTCAGATTCATGCCTATCTGATACCTGCACCTCTGCTTATTAACCTTTCGCTGAAAATAGGAGTGATGTTAAGAAATGAAGTCTTGCTACATATTTGTGGGCGCCTCCGCGGCAATGAGCTTCGTATCGCATCCTAGATCTAGGAGCGAACCAGTCGACATTGACATCAGGAACTAACTACTTGTAGCTCATTACAATTCCATGTTTATCGCGCAGACTGACACATGTGGAATAAAACTAAGTACAGCTCAGTTTGAATAGACTTACAAACTACATAGCAAGCACAGCCTAGCTGTTTAGTAGAAGTGCCCTTATTCCTATAGCATGTACGGAGCGGCTTAGATTGCATTAGGTACAGTTCATTCAGGTCGGTTAAGGATTTTGATATTGAACTAGCTAGGTCCACTCTATACCTATTCTTTTAAATCTCTTTGATACACACATACAAAGTTTCTTTTTACTTTATAATATTAATGTGATATTGAGTGATTGATTAGAAAACCAATTTTTAGACACACCTAAATAGCGACATTTATTCATATTGATAGCCGGTTGTGGCGGCGGCGCAGCCTTGTGCTACGTGTGCAGTCTGGCCACAGCGTCGACTGGTAGGACCGTTAACGTTGCAGTATTTTGCACATGCAGCACATGTTACGCTCGCTGCGTTTTTTGTGGTCCGGTAAAAAGCATGGCTTGCTGAGTGCGTGCAGGTGCGGCCTCTTGCGGGCACTTGAGCGCACATGTCGGTGGGAACCCGCGCCGGGCCCCGCGACGTGCGACACTGTCGCCTCTCACAACAACCCTGATGTATAGTGATGGCGCTCTTTTTGTACACTTGTCCTCCACTTCAGACAGTTATACTATAAACGTTATGCGCTTGTGATTCAAAAGAGACATGACCTCTGAGTTTGTTTCAGCTGTTTCTTCTCAGAGTAGTCAGGTACGTAACACCGGCCCCATCTAGTTTTAAAAAATAACGTGTAAAAGTGTTTGTAAAAACCTACTTGCAAAATAAACATCATTTATCGTTCGTTGTTCTGACTCCCGAGAAGTACACCTTAATTTCCACTTTGAAATTGCTGTTTCTTCTAAATGCATGTTTTTAAAAATTATAAGTCCCATTTTATTTTCATATAGCCAAGGCTGATTGGCTCGTAACCCAATACTCATTAAATTCAAGTATTGCTCGTTCAACCTTCAATATCAATTTTGTAAGTTTTAAGAGTTTTATCTGATCTTATGTAGATATCGAATGTTATAGTAAGAAGCTTTATTATCTATGTTAATGAACATATTACAATTTCTATGAATATTATCTCTTAGCTCGTTTGTCAAGGTTGTGGCGGAGTAGTGCGCGTCTGTTCCTGCGCCGCGCCGCGCTCAACTACTCCATACAGATCAAAACAATAACGCATTACTCTACAAATTACTTAGCGATACATCAAACGAAAATAGACGAATGCATTCACAGTCACACAAATAAACAAACCAGATGTAACATGTAACAGAGGAGTGGAGAGGGGGGGTGTGGCTAATAGCCACGTAATGAACATTGATTGATTATCGAGTGTGATGCGTGGCAGCGGCGTGGCGGCGGCGTGGCACCGGCGTGTAGGCGGCGGCCGGCGCGGTGGCGCCAGACGACTCAAGTGGTTCTATAAGCGTACAGCGGCCTGTTGGCCTAGGTCGGACATCAAGCAGATCACTAACTGATCTCTGCGCGATGCTCCGTGCTATACACATGCAGTTGTAGATAGCTGGCCTCGCTCCTCTGTATCGCGTCATCTGGCTCCAGTAACGGGTATCTTAACATCTGGCGCCCGCCGCTGGCTCATTGACAAATTATAACATTACACTACACCTTGGAAAGCTTTACAGTTTGATTATCCCGTTCTGGGCGAATTGCCAATCTCAAACGATATCTAATTCAACAATAACGTAGATAGATATAATATTATACGTATGCATGTATGTATGTACAGTCCGCGAGCAAGCTCCGAGGAATCGGTGTCTTACTTAAATCATCGGTGGTTTTATTTCAAGTATATTCATAATACCCTCATAGAATGATTTCATAATTTAGTTCGCGCGGAGTACTAAATAGTAAGCCACCGATTCCTCGGAGCTCGCGCGCATACTAAGTATAGGTATCAAGATCTTTTCAGAAGCTCGTGGATTCATCATGCTAGGTACACTCATTTCGCTTCTTTAAATTTCTATTACCCATGTGTCATCTTATTGGTGTTTCAGACGTCTTCCATCCAGAAAACACTAGACTAGATACTGCCATCTTAGTGTGGACACACTCCACACACTCCATATTATTATTAATTATTGTCATTTTCTGATGCCAGCAGCCTATAATGTCTATTGACATGCCTTCCTTGAAATACTTACTTCGTCTGTCTGAGTCACTGTACCCAAACTGATGCACGTCCACAACAGCACCATCTCGTATTTAGCTATTATGTTGCAGTAGCTAATCTATTGCTCTGCGTAGGCGCCGCACATCTCCGAAATACTCGTGTTATCAGGAGTACGCGCGACCTTTGCATCCACTCCCAACGTCCGGAGCACAGACTCCTCTGCTGGTATATACATAGATGCAGGTGCGCGGTGCACCTATACATATATATCATGTATAGTTATAGCTGCGTAGATATGTTGCACTGCTCATCGACACACTTGTGTTGTTCAGGACTTTGACTCACGCAGCCCTAATGTTGCATTGTCAGGTATTTTGAGCTCAATGATATATCTTTGCTTTGCCTCTAAAACTTTGATAAATTATTGTCTGATTGAAATTCTTCTTGTTTTGATTGTAAATGATGTCCTTGGCCCTGAGATCAAGAGTCGTCATTAAATCTGTCTCAATGCCTGCCCTTGGATACAAGTGACCACTTCTCTCATCTCTACAAAAACATATCGAATCATCTCTCATTTTAAATCTCAAATCGTTTGTTGCTATGTCCATAATGTACCTACACGTCGGGTAGAGCGAATTTTTGAAATAAGTAGAGAGAGGAATAGCGCTTTATAACATTTTCTTGTTGTTAAGTTAGACTTATTTTTTATATATTCTAATACGAATTTTAAAAAATACATATACTTAATATATATTCCATTAATTTATTTATTTCCAGTGAGTACAATCGACGTATAGAGTTAGTGCCTACCATACCTACTCCTTTTTTTAACTCCGAGCGAGAGATAGACGTAAAATAACTAATTTGCAGGTGACGGGTGCATTAAGTAGAGTACCTCATAAAAGAGACCTAGTGTATGACATTCGTTGTTAGTATAACGACACAACGTTTCTTACTAATGTTAATGTCGCTATGAAGTGTTCTATCCGAACTGAATTACAGTTAATGATTGTTAAACTGATTTAGCTTGGACGTCGCTTAGACAACGGGACATTTAGTTACAGGGGATAATAATAACGAAAGAGCCGCATGCGCCACGCCCCACGCCTGCGCCGGCGCCGCCCTCCGGCCGCAGCCGGTCGCACAGCCGGTCGCCGCGAGCCGGACCGCGGGAAATGCAATATAAATTCGATGCATAATTTTTCAGAGTCGGCTATAAATCGACGCGAATATAGCGAGCGGCTGTCCGTCCGGACGGACGCTAATGTATCGCGTAAATCAGCCGCCGAGCCGAGCAACCACGCTCCCGCCGCGGCCACCACGATCTTGACCTTACTGCCAAGGAATAAGGTGGAATATCAGCATGCACGCGTCTAAGTAATTAGTTTAGCACGGAACATAGCGTAGTTCAAGGGCAATGGCTCTAGCGGAGGTTGTTGGTATCTATGACGAACATCGGAGGACGATGTTCAGGATACTGACGAGCTAATGAATACAGGACCGACCAGATAACGATCCGCGCTCAGCGGACGACGACGGTTTATTATTTTGTACTTAACTGTTACAAGGCATTTATCTGCTATAAGACAAATATATCTTAATATCTAATTGAATACCTACCTTTTTATTTGTTTACAAAATATCTGCAGATGATAATGCTGCTCCTGGTGTTTCTCGAGCCTCCACGGCTAATTATGAGTAATTAGTAAAAGTTTGCGAGTAGCTCTGTAGTTACCGTCGGCCGCCTGTCACTTATTTCTCCACTAAGAGCTCTCCGACTCTCCGCGGGAAATGTATCATCATTATGTCACCGCGTGATGTGACATTCCTCAAGTATTATATGTTGCTGCAGCGGGTATTCCTACACTGAATAACAAATGGCTGACACGTATCGAAGATAATTATTATTATTAATGTAGTTAATTAAATGTTTCAGAAACATTTTTCTTCTCCGGTCCTTCACAAGTTTGTCATCGAAAGTATTTTAATTTTGAATTTTTGATTATATCTTTTACTCTTGACGCTCTTAATTGCACGTCTTTCTACATCGTTCTCACATAATTATGCATATGTATAATGTCAACATGAATGATGTCACCGAGATTTTGTAACAATATTTGGATTTAAAAGAGTGTCCATGTAGTTTCTTGCCTATTCTTCTCCATAGAGATCTACGTACGCTTTGGAATGGGCCACTACAGTACTTTCACAAGTTATTGTGTGTCTGTCTGTATGAGACTGTGACTGTAGCTTCGCTTTTTTTTTTGTTTTTTTGTCATTCAAAAGTGCATGTAATGGTCTCTTTGAAATATTTAAATGCTTTGAATTTGAGTTTCAGTACTTATCTTGTCTTTCCGGCAGCTATCTTTTAAATTCAAACATGATGAATGGATATCTATTATTATTGACTTCTCCGCACCATATATTATCATTAAGCAAAAGTGTGAAGAACTTTGAAATAGCGGTGATTTAAGACTGAGGTGTTAGTTAACCCCGCATTCCTGTCACCCCGTGGAATGTATAGAATAATAACGCTGAAGGGAAGCTTGTTAGGAGCGGGTTGTGAGCGCAGCATGCGAGGCGCGCGCCGGCGCAGTGCGCTCCACACACCTACTATGCAGCTGGTACACAAACACCAACATTGGTCTCCAAAGCAAGGACAGTCGCACATAAGCAAAACTCTTATACATACAGAACTATTCAGACTCTTACTTCGCTGTTCAAATTCGGTGAGCGTCGAAATTGAAATGTAGAACTTTCTGACTTATAGGACTTATAGCGTATTATTGAATGGCACATGTGGCCACTAAACGCGCTAGGAATGCGTGCGACGCCGACGTGGGCGTGAGGCCGCAGCAGCGCCGCGTCCTGTACGCACAGTTTATGTCCGTGAAGCGCCGGCTCCGCCCGCTACATGGCAGATACAACTTCATGGCCCGATTGAGTCATAAATATTGTTAACACCCGCGATTCCCAATACTTTGCGAAACCCCTCACAAGTATAACATGTTTGCTATTCCACTTCTGATCAAAATGCAAACCTATCTATACTAGCTGTACCTGCTGTACCTACTTACTGTATTCCAGCGAACCACACGGATTTCAATGTTTTTACGAACCCGATGTAGATAAATACGAGAGTTCTGTTCGTTGTAAAGTGTGTCGGTATGCACTCGAACACGTAATCTGACGCAAATAGTAATACTTAGCAGCACTGACTTACAGCGGAGTGTTGGTGTGTATGGTGCGCCTAATTGCCAGCGACCGCTATAAATTGCGCAGGAGTGGACCCCGTCGCCGCGCGTCGCCGCCGCCGCCCGGGCGCGCATAAATCTGCGCCGGAGCGGTAAAGCAACCCGAGCCGGCGCATGACACGTGGGACCCGATCCAAACATCACACGAGCGTTAATTACCCGCAATTTGTCATAACGAACACGAGTGGGGCAATATGAGACGAGCTCGGGATTCCTTTTAAAAAAAACATGGTTCTCTATTTTGTACAAAACAGGGTCATTCATCTTCCATGCAACGTTGTAAACTTTAATTATCATTATCCAGCGCTAAGATACAATGTGCTATAGATGTGGCTCATATCCCTTGATCTGTCCACGAAGTATACACAATAGTTAAACAATGGTGTCTCGAACAAATCTGTCCTTTGACAGATCATGATTTATACAATATCCTACTGTTAACAATGTTGCATATTGAATAAAATGTAGTAATTTAATAAAACCTCACATTAAGAGCAGAGAACTCGTGAGAGGATCTGATGCCACTTCGCAATGAACGTAGCAGTACGTTCTACACTGTCTTACACATCGTAAGCAAGCAGACACACACACACATGAGCTATATTTACATACGGTAGCTCGCGGGTCAACACAGGTCGACGTGCATACTTACATAGCCACACAACATGTATGCACTACCAGACAGGGATTCTAAGAAAATTTCGCAAAGCAGCATCGCTCAAATGTAGTTTCCATCATGAAGAAAATGATGAGCATCTGAGGATCTTCATAACATTCTGCAGCGATGCGTACTCCACTGTTGCCCTTTCGTACGAGTCTCCAATCGTGCCGGTTAGGTAAAGACTTTCATGTAAGACATTGCCATCTTCATCTCAGACCAGTGCACTGCGATCCGATAGTGCTTGTTACGAGGTCCGCAGCGCATAAACTGGTAAAATATGACGCATCCGAGATGCGCCCGAGCCTCAGCCACCGCGCCTCAGCCACCGCCGCGCGCCGCCCGTACAACTACGTGTGGAGGAAATGGACACAGAAGGCCAACTCCTGAAATCCAACAAAATACTGTCAAAAACTGAAATAACATAACAATGACTGCTGTGTAAAACGGGTCAGGTTTGTGTAACGTAAAACTGCTGGACGTAGACCGATGCTGAGGAAGGACCATAAATTCCATACGCCGAGAGTTGTGCGCAGCTCTACCCCCAACAGTAGAACAATACAACGTTACGTACAATTCGACTGCCATCTTTTGATACTGTCACAAATGATTGTGCAAGGCGTGGTGAAAATGTCAGAGCAGCCATTTAAAAAGTAATGAGGTACCTTCAGTAACCTTCACCAGTGCAGGCAGACCTTCATACTATCATCGCTCATTCAACCGCCTACCACTAAATGAAGTTTTCATAACTACATTTCCTACCGCTACTACGAAAATCGCTGCTACGAAAAAAAACGCTGTCAGTGCCAAATTATTATCGTGTACGTGGCCCGTGTGACATTTTGCTACATTGTAATTTCGTGTTAATACATGAGTACCTATGTTATCGCAGAATGAATACAGATGACCTTCTGTGCGAAGGTACCTCATGTCACAATAAAGTGTGCGACAGACGACGCAGGCGGCGCGGGCACCTCGCCCTGAACATGCAAAACGCATCACAGCCCCGCGCTTATGATTTTAGCGAGCACGCTAAAAATGGCCGTATGTAGTGCACTTTATGTTACGGGCGACGCTCGCTGAGACCGCGTAGGACGTACGCGCTCTAATAATACCACTTCTAATAAGAGTTACGGGAACGCTCAAAACAGAACCACTATTATTATTTTTTGTACAACCTTCAGAATCTTATATAAAACTTATTTTAAATATTAAGAAGATATTCAGAACTTTGACTCCAGTCACTTGGCTCAGTACTTTTCTATGTAATAATAAGTAGTACTTTTCTACGTAATTTTGATAATACATTTATTTTTACTATTTATGTTGAATAATGTTATCTGAAAAAGGTAATTCTGAATTGACACCTAATTTATTGTTGACGAAACTACTTGATATATTTGGACCTGCAGTATCCTTTTTCCTTGTAAGATAACATAATTTCCAAACTGAAATATATGTTATCGTCATTTACTAATTACGGCTGCACACTGCACAGTGGTCTACATAATTATATCGTCCGCGTGTTCTCGTGCTATAACCACACGTCACGTATTTCATGCATTCAAGTTAACTTATTGTATGTACCTAATCGTTAATTAAAACCATTGTCATTACTGACACAGTTTTGTCGCAACGATAGTGTTTCAATAAAACGATAGGTTAGGTAACGAAGTCAGTGCGGCAACACTGTCTAACAACGTTATAGTTGCTGCTGCACTGAATTAAGTGACACACATAGTGCATTGTAATAAGATGTATAATGGCGTGATACGCGTGTTTATGACAGGTGCCGGTAGGTGTGAACAAGTACGTGTCGTATCAGTAGCTGCGCGGGCGCGGTTGCGCGCGATAGGGGCGGCGGCGGCGCGGCGCGGGCGATCGTGCGCGATGTATCAACTGTATCGACTCACGAAACACTCGATAACGTGACACTTCACTTGTAATACAAATAAAAAACCTGCTTGACAAATACCTACTCACCCAAACAATAGGTAATTCTCTAAACCTCAAATGCACCATCAATCAATCAATAAAATCAGCATACCACTGTCCAGTGTCCACTGCTACACATATAGCCCTCTTCCAAGCTATTGCAGCGGTAAGACTCGCGACGAAGGAGTGGCTGGAGAGACTGCATGACGCCCTCACTTAACAGCTGATTCAGGTTCTCTCGGGACATGGCTGCTTTGGAAAGTATCTGTGCCGATCGGTTGTCACCACTGCGCAGACTGCTGCAACGACAAGGCGCAGCACACTGGAGGAGTGCCTAGCCCGGGCAATGCAGCGGCGGGCGGGATCTTGTCGCGGTCCGTTCGGTACGGAACTACGGAGTGGGAGGACACAACCTCCCTCTCTATCCGCAACAGTTGTACCGGGAGTTGGAAGGCGCACAACGATTTCCGGCCGCTATAGGGTGTGGCCTGCGGGTGACAGATTTGCGGAGTCTGTCACCAGAACAGACACCTCCGCCTTCCGCCTGCAGACTGGCGCAACCTCCATAACATTCACCGATTTAAAACGCTGCCATTAGTGGTAAAACTCTTACATCGAAATCGTATTGAAAACTACGGGATAATTTTTAGTACGATTTTCCGAGAAGTAGCGGTAGATCTTCATATTACTCAGACATGATAATAATGTGGATATTTTTTAAATTCTAATTTACACACCATAGACCATTCTTGGTATGAGGGCCCCAATCCCGTCCACCCCCCGTCCACCCCTCCTCGACTATCGCGGGTACTCCAATATGCATATCGAGCGGTTTAAACTAGGTTGTTTTACACAATGAAACAAAATGAAAGCGAATAAGCTTCGGCAATTATAGGTGTTGACGTCAGGACCGACCGGACGCGAAATGATTTATTTTGCAATTAGGACACGACACTCAAGTCAAAGTCATGATCACGTTATACACAAACCTCCATATGAAAACTTACAAAGTTAGGGATCCGTCATGTGTTCGTTATCAATATAACGAGAACAATGTACCTGAATGATTGAAGAGATTCACGTACTTACATAAGTCATGATTCTGGCAATCTGAAATTGTTTCATAAATTCATATAGGAGCCAGTCTCCGCTTTCATTCCGCGGGATCTATGTCACAGCACTTTGTAAACAAAGACAGGATGTTGTTGCTTCTATTTACCTCATGATTAATTAATGTAATGTACATAATTCGAATCCCCACAAGTAAGTACATAGATCTGCGTCAATTCGCGCCCGATATGATAGTTGACGTCAACCTCGTGTGGTTCATGCCTTTAAATTAATTAATTGTTTTCTTCGCGGTTTCGCACAAAATAAGCAAGAGAGATACAAGTTAATTGAGCGTTTACCTCAATTATAATTATTCTCGCAAAGAACGCGCATTATGTAAACCTTGGGTATCTATAACTCCAGAGCTGAGCCGTCTTAAGAGGTATTAGAAACTCGGTCCAAGAGATTGGCACAATCCTGCCCGTCCACAAGGTTTCCGTTAATGTTACCTGGAAAGCTAGAGAAGCGTAGAAGGAAACACTTATTTCAGCACAGACAATCTGCGTTACATAATATGTTTTCTGTTCCTTTGTTTGGTTTTCCTGTTAAACCAGAACAGAATGACACGATTCAATTAAAACCATTACAATTTATAACATCCTTAACTATACCGCTAATATCCTCGTATCATAACTTCTAAACGATGACACCGCCCGTTTATTTACATAAAATCTGCAACAACCAGAAGTATCCCAGAGACTATTTACCAATAATTACTGCGACACTCATGCTCTTTATACTGGAATAAAACAATATCGCTTGACGGCAGAAACAGGCATGCCTACCACTTAGGTACTGCTGTACCCCCAAACGAGCACCTCCACATAGAGCTCTTCTTTCCTCGTATCGCTGGCACGACATGCCTGCTTCCGATTCGGTAGCCTCAGAATTTCGCCACTTCCACAGCATCGTCGGACACTTTGACTGCATGTTTCTGGGCTCAGAGGACAAGATAAGAGGTAGGACATAGCTTGCAGCACAGCTCCGCATCCACACCCTACTGCTGTTCCGCCGAGGAAGCCCTACGTCATTTCATTTCACTTCACGAGGAGTTGTACTACTACTTAACAAAGAGTGCAAACTATTTGAGGTTAGTAAGTGTCGCTATGATCACTAACGTCGCATTTGCTTCTCTCGGCCAGGTGTGCGTGTGATGCGCGGTCGCTGAGCGACTCAGCAGTCGACGGCACAGCGGCAAAGCGATGTTCGGCGGCAGCGGCGCGGGCGCAGGCTATAGCGGCGGCGGCGGCGACTGCGCCGACGGCTACGGGCTCGGCTACGTGGCCGGCGGCGGCCGCCTGCAGCAGTACGCCGCGCACTTCGCGCCGCACCAGAACGTGTGGCACCACCACCATCCCACGCACCACGACTCTTACGGTCAGAACTTTTTATTACTGCTCTCAAAACGGTAAAGGAAAATATCACGAGAAATCCGGCAAACAAAAATTTTGCAACAAAAATTTTGCGTTGAGTCCGTAATCATATCAATGTTTATCCATCTAACTATACACAGCCCAAGCCTATCTACATAAATTATAAGCGGCTGGCTGATTATATTGCTATGTAAGTATGGAGTAAGAATCAGAACTGAAGTTGTAATAGTTTTTAGGGTTCCTGACAGGAAACCCTTATAGTTTCGCCATGTCCGTCTGTCTGTCTGTCTGTCCGAGGTTTTGCTAAGAAACCGTAAGTACTAGAAAGCTGTAATTTTGTAGATGTAGGTGTGTATATCAATAACACCGACAAAGTGGTAAAATAAAATTTTGGTAAATATTTTTTTTCTCGTCTACCCCATCGTGTGGCGTATCGTTGAATATGTCTTTTAAAATGACTTAGGGGTTGCTAATACTACTTTTCGTTTTAATGCTCCATTACGAAATATTAAACTTTAAAGTGCAAATTTTTGTTCCAGTAGGTCCCCCCCCCTCTTAAATCTAAACTGCTGGCTTCAAAATCTGGAAAAAATCATGATGATAGTGCATTTCATGAACTTTAAAGGAAAACTATAGCGGTTAAGATAACTTCATAAGTTTAGCAGTAATAGTCGTTGAACTAGGGTGTTGGATAATTTTGTATCAAATACAAAATCCTTAGAATAAATCCTATAAAGTGATTAAGATGAAGTAGTTGCTTTTTTATAACGGGTGAAGACTTGCATTGAAAAACAAAATCTAAAATATAACGGGCTACTACGGAACTCTACACAGAGCGTGGCCCGACACGCACTCGGCCGGTTTTTCAATAATCGAAATAGTCGATAATAACATTAGTAACACGCAGTGCGTTCGGTAGATTATTACAGCTTTGTTTTATAACTTAAAACAATACAATTAGTGCATAGAGACAAATAGAGTGATGTGTCGATAAGCACGCGTTATAAATAACAAGTAAACTATGATGAGTCAGCCGTTAGGGCATTAGCAGATAACAGAGGAATTCGCACGACGCGACGGCCACCGGTCCAATCACTGCCTTTGTCTCTCACTGATACAGTATCACGCAGACCGATAGGCTATGATGCTACGGCTATTTATACACTCGTGTCATCAATATTTCTATAGGAATTATTCGTGCGGTGAATGGACCTGCATTCGCTCATGTTTTGTCCATGTAATGGTTTTTTATTATAAATAACAAACAATCTGAATGAACGAGTGATACAAGGTAAAATGTTTGTATTTATGAAACGGGAATAGTATTTTAATAAATCAAATAGTATTGTGATGAGCTAAGAGAATAAAAAGTGACAACCACAACTGTTCACGTAAATGAAACGTAGCGAATTATTATGAATGAAACTACGAGGATGAAAGCTTCGGAAAAAAGAGCAAACAATATCGTAAAACTGTAGCTATCTCTTTCAGATGACACAGCATTACCTACCCACAAAGTTCTTTCATATAAAACATTATAGGAAAAAAACTGAATAACAACAGTTCCCAAGAATTATCCCTATCAGCACGTTAACAATAACTGAAATTCTATAATTATTAACGTGAATAATTCCTAACTAGCGGCGATTGACGCGGGCGGGAGGATAATGTAGTGAGTGAACTAAGATGGGGTTTACCCGACTACAGAAGTAGTGGGAGCCGTCGTGGGGCACGTAGCCGCCGCGCCAGGCACCAGGGCCCGGGAGAATACTTGGAGACCGCGAACCAGCTCACCCGGCGGCGGCCACTACTCCAATAGTCAATGGAATCATTTGCATTGCAATGACGAATACGAAGTGGGTAAACTTTAGACAAATTATCGGTGACTACTAACCAGTTTCCCGAAATAAATATACAACAACTTAATCAATGGCAGTTTTTTATCCAAAACTGTTTTCTTCCTTTCCCTGATAAACTGGCGGCTTTGGCCCAAGCTGAACCCAAATATCTGCATAAAAATAACTTAACGAAATAATAAACTAAATACGAACAGAGATAAAATGTTAATTACAAAGTATATGATAACGGCGCATTGTCTGATAGTTTCGTTATCACTAATATATTTAACATAATTGTGGGTATCTTATCGTGGCCAGGGTTCTGTGTAATATAAATAATCATTCATTTGAATTATATGTACGTACACATTTGGAACTTACCTATGTCACAATCTCTTAGGAGTCAATCTGTTGGTTCTACATTAAATATTTGATAGATGATCGAGGTGGCGCGATCATGCGGTCAGATCCTGACCAATGCCTATTGGTTAGAGGAACGAGTTCGTGCGTCCGCCACTATCAGTACTTACGCGAACGCTGTGACCGCAGAGTGATTCAGTATCGTGATCCAATTCGCACCGATATGATTTTTCCCTTAAGCAGGATAAACGACTTGTTGTTGTTTGATCGGGAGGAGACCGCTGTGAGTGACGAGCGAGAGCGACAAGTGCTTATTAGTTACCATACATGCCAAGCAAACCAAATACAGTCTGTTATCAGGAACACTCCTCACTGTAAACTAAAATAATTGTATCTTATCCCACTAGCCGTAGCGCAAAAACCTCTTTTTAATCAACTTCTGAAAAAGGAACAGGTTATGTAAGTATTCCTCGACCATTTTGGTATATTTATTTATCTGTGATAACTAGTCCGATTTTCGTGATGTTTTCATAATAAATTTTCCTTACTGATTATTAATAATAGTTACCTTCTAATGTTATTAGCCCATCCTGAACGTGTACATGACCGTATTCACAATCATAGTTGTTCACATTGACTCCTGCCCTCCTCCTGCCGAAAATATAATTGTTGAGGTAATGTTCGCTTTAAATAGAACCTAGCGTTTAGTGAACTAGATTTAAGAATGTTTCATTTTTAACTCTTATCTGATAAAGCCTCGTGGTCGTGGTAGTGAACGTGGTCTAGATAGGTAGATGTGTTTGTTTTGAAAGTTGTGGCTCAAAGTTTGTGAATTGCGGTGCCGCCGTAACAGCAGAAGGCTGTCGTGAATCAGCGGCGATAAGCGCGTGCGCCCGCGCCGCGCAGCGGACAGGGCAGCGCGCGCGCCGCCACGCACGGTCAGTCCTAGCGTGACCTCTGACCGCGCGGGTCGCGACACATCGAACTGTGCCCATCACTAATTACTAAGTAATCAAGTGCTATCCTCGACCGACGACACGGATCTGATTGACCGACAATGGACGCGATGCACCTACCCGCGAATTGGTTGCAAAACATGGCGCTGCTTGCAGGTCCGTTATATCCAATAGTATCTGCATTTCTTTAACAAATCTATTTTACTAATAGCTGGTGGTCAGTGGCTGCATACTTTTTGTCAATATTGACTTGGGCGGAACTTGAGACGACCGACCAACAGTTATTGTACTTACATGAGTACACTAATCCACGTGATTGTTCAATGTTTTGTTGACATTGTTTCTAGGGTGCCGAACCCAAAGGGTAAAAGCGGGATGTGTTTCTGTTGCCGTTATAACAACAAAAACAGAATAAAATAAATATTGGGGGGCTCTCATACAACAAACATGACTTTTTTGCCGTTTTGTCTAATGTTGTATAGATAATGGTATACGGAACCCTTCGTGCGCGAGTCCGACTCGCACTTGGCCGCTTTTATTAAACTTCCACTGCTTGTTCTTTTAATTTCAACGAAAACTACAAAGTAAAAGGATCGGTGAAACGATCTCATCTGAAACCTTATTGACTGTATGTGTTCACTACGAATACGAACTGCTTCTTGTCAGCAACACCTAATCTTCTCCATCTTGAACTATCTTGAATAGCAGTATGCGACACGTCCCTCAAACATCCAGGTTTTTACATTTAAACTAGCCTTTTTAATTATTGTGTGTTAGTTTTCCTTGTACTGTGGACTGAAAGTAGTTTGTTGTCATGTTGAGTAACGTGCGCGTGTTGTGTTGTGCAGCTGGCGGCGGCGGGGTGAGCGGCGTGGGCGGGGTGGCGGGGGGGCTGTACTCGCAGAACATGGTGATGGGCTCCTGGTGCGCGCCATACGACGCGCTGCAGAGGCCTACCGCTTACGGTAACTACACTTTACATAGAAACACCTGTGCAGAGACGACTTTTCCTCAGGTCCTCTTCTCCGACTGACGGATACTGTCTACATTGCTTTTCTTCTGTCTCCCTACCCTGAACCATACCAACCCTCACCTACTTCTTGGTTAATTATTTCACTTTCTTACAACCAGTCCATCTATGTTTTCCTTGCTTCTTCATTTAATATCCATTGAGTAAATCTTCTTAATTAAACTCTAGTTATTCACTGAATGTTTTTATTCCACATTGTGTACATATTATTGTGTTTATTCAATTCTTCAAGTTAACTTTATCAAAATATAGGTATATAAGTACTGCTATCAATATTAAGACCCACACTTCTTGATGTTATCATGTTATACTCAGATACTCACCCGCCTTTGTTATTTAATAGATGAGTTACTAACCATTTCTGAAGCACACGTTAAGATAAGATAAGTAGCGAAATTAACTTTGAGACAGTTTCACAGAATCAATGGGCAGAAGCCATTGATAAAAGACAAACGTCTCAAGTTGTAGAACAAGGGCAAATCGCTACGATTTAGAATTAAGTACTACAATAATCATTTCACGTGTCAGTAATTTCTAATGTAGCTCAGTGTCACATACTCGCCGAGAAATCTTGTGATTAATTCATTATATTTCCCTAACGAACGATACAATTGGATTAATTGAATAATAATAAAGTGTATTTTGGTTTTGACCCGGAGTCATAATATCATCCTCTAGAATAGTTATAATTATAGGGAAATAGATATCAACAAAGCCACTTAAGCTTTGAGGAAATTGTTACGTTTATGATTAGTAGGATACATCGCTCTAGCTTGCTGACAAACAAATACCTACTCAAGATCTATTTACTCTTCCTCTAATTTATTTATTTTTCACTTCTCATGCTCTAAAAGTACGCCAACATAGCCCTACGAAGCGTGAGTAAAGTGACCACTTTAGTCCCTAGGGAGTAAAAAGTAATTCGTTTTTTAATTTCCTTCATGTGACATAGACAAACTCAAACAGCCAGTTAATATACTAGTATTATCTGTGGAGTGCGGACCATCTTCATTGCGAAAATGTTGAGAGTTTTAGTACCATGGTTTTTCCGCAAGGAAGGTGGCGCCATGCGTTTTAAATCTGTGACTGGTTTAGAAGAAAAAACTGACCGCGAAATTTCAGAATTTTTGTCGAGTGTAAATTTGTTCGGTTTTATATAAATTTATTAAGAATGTCCAGTGACAGTGAAGAGTTTGACGTAGAGCAAAGAGTAAAAGACATAATAGATAATCTTTTGCCGCCAAAAACGCGGAAGATTTACCTAAAAACTTAGGAAAGTTCTATGGACTGGAGGAATGATAAATGTTTTTGTACTAAATTGACTTATTTTTCTCGCACTCAAAGTGAAAAGTACAGTTTGCACCTCGAGACTAAACGCCAGCTTAATATACCCTCGGTTTCCAAACCACCTCTGGTATATTATGGCTTCGTTTAGTCCCTCGATATAAAATATACTATAACACTTCAAGCACAAAGTACAGAGGCGGACTTAATGCATAGGCAATGCTAATTGTAGGAGTTGTAGACATTCGTCACTTTTAAAGTAGGTTTCCGTTTGTTCAACTTTACAGTTGAATCCAGAGATCAGTGTACGTTAAATGCGTGGAATCAATTAGGAAATATTATTTATTCCTCGTAGCCTAATAAAAGTAGGTAGGTACAAATGATTGCAAACAGTATATTTAGCGTCTACGATCAATATAGTTCATCACAGAAGACAATAACATAGCGATTGACGTCAGAGGAGCGATAGTGAGCTGATTCACAACTTGGCGAGGTCACGGGAAGCACAAGCTTCAATGTAACTGCTCTATTCATGACACGTTACATTGTGTCCCACAGGCGCGCCTGGTCTCGCCGTGGCGCGGTCGCTCGGCATGTCGTGTGATCGCGTGTTCACTTTCCGAACGTTCACTTTCCTGGTGCTATTCCAATTCGAAGAGTACCTATGGATGGCAATCTAAATCGAAATTCTATTCCTTAGTACGTACTTATTTTGTATTTACCTAATAGGCTTTGTCTTTCTTATTCAATAAGAAGTCATTCAAAGCCGTTGAAGTTCAAAATTTTGCGCGTATGAAAGATATTTATAACTAAAGTTTTCTTGAAGTTTTGTTTCCAAAAAGAGGCGCGCTCCAAAATTTTTTGCTTTATTTATATACCTCTTGTAATACATAGGTACGAACCTTGATGACTCACATGTAGGTAGATCACAGGCTACCTAAGCAATCTAATTCAGATACGGGAAACTTATTATACTTAATACAGTTGATATTTTTCCTGGATGTTATATTTTCAGTACATAGATGCCTGCATATCACCCAAAACACACATAACTATGGATAATTCACTAACAGCCTAAGTAATAATATTTTTCGATCGCTCGCTATCCAAAGGAAACTTGAGTTCAGACAGTTGGTGCCTATGTTCTTATTATCCTCATCATTTTATCGTAATAAACCGCAAACAATGGTTATTATTAATTGTTCGATAGTCCAGCAAGGATTTGAATGGTAGGTGTTTCTTATATGTACATGTGGTTAGTTATATTATACTTAGTTACCTATCTGCCTTGCGCAAGCATCACGCAATGGACTTATCTATGGATAGGCACATCATTACTATTAGACAACTGTACAAACCGTTGAGTAAGACGTTACAAGAATGTGACTAAATCAATATAAATTTTATTATGTACACTAGTAGGTACCTACCTACTATGAATTCGCATTAATTTATTCTTTGAAGATGTTTCTACAAAGCAGATTAATTATATTTTCTTACGATGTTTCTGATAATGTAGAATGTCATATTTCATGTCTGAACCGGCTCGACATCCGCACCGGAACAATTAAATTGAATTGGATTCATATAAATAAATGCGTCGCTAGTTTTTCGGGCAATTAAGCGCGTTCAATTAGTGCTGTAAGCGAATGTATCGGGGTTAGTGCGGAGATGTGAGGCGCTATCACCGGATAGTGATAACGCTGCGCCGATATTTGCGGCGCGCGGAGCCGACTAACCACTGTACCTACTCGGGGATTAACAACGTGCGCCGGAGTGACCGCAGGGACTAGCAGAGACTTGATAAGAGAGATACATTTGATAGTTTTGATATTATGTATACCTACTACATAGGCTACTAGTATAAAGTTATATATAAGTAAGGAAATACGGTTTTAAGGCCACCTCAACCGCCTAAAGCAACGTGTCTGCCCGGATTTATTGTCAATGCTTTAAGTTTAAGGTAGATTTGGAGCACAAACGAATAATTAATGATCCAGTCGTGATACCTATAACTGTTTACAGCGACCGCCAGTAAGCTGCGTGCCATGTCCGTGTATGGCGGCTCCCTATCGCTTGGTACTATTATCGTTCCATCTTCTCGGAAGCGATGCTAACATTGTAGACACGGCAGCGCCCGCTATGGCCCGGCGTGTGCCACTGTGTGACCCCGGCTATGGGAATTGATAGTGGCTGATAAACGGCTTATCATTGTCTTTTTCATCATCATTCGCAGTTCTAATCATCACATTGTTCGACTAGGGCCCGGACTCCCCAAAGCACAGACGAATGGAGGAGAGAGATGTGCGAGAACCGACCAATCACATTCATCGAAATCAACATGGCTTCTCTCGTCTCTCTTGTGACTAGTTAAATCTTGCACATTTCCTCTCCGCTCCACTCGCCTCTGCTTTGGTGGAATTCCGAGCCTAACTGCTCTTGTTGTGTCCGCTCTCAAGCTTAGTATTAAGGTGTATTTAGTCGTCGTCCTGTGTCCAAGCAGGCGCTAGGCGCTAGCTATGCCCAACTGACCCGAGCGTGCGAACAGATGGCGTGCTGGAGATGTACGAGGAGGGGCGCGAGTGCGTCAACTGCGGCGCCAACAACACGCCGCTGTGGCGCCGCGACGCCACGGGACACTACCTGTGCAACGCGTGCGGCCTCTACCACAAGATCAACGGCGTGAACCGCCCGCTCGTGAAGCCGAGCAAGCGGCTGGTGAGTCTCCCTCGACCGATAGTAACGCGCTCTGTTTGCGAACAGGTGCCGACGCAGACCTACTCACCCGCTTCTATAAGGAGGGCACCGTGCAGAGATGGATGAGTGTGGAGGGCATGGCCAGGGGCATGAAGAAGGTGAGTCGGTGGCGTGTAGACTAGTGCATGCCTCCTACCGCCCCGCCGCGCACGCCGCGCTTCCTGTAGATATCCTTACTTTTCGGGCTTTGGCGAGTGTTAGGAAACTACACGCTACCGCTCCCTACTTCGAGTGCGCCGCTTTGTAGCACTCCGCTTGCACCGTTACAATTTGTACCTCCCCAGTAATATCACCTCCCGAATCGATCACCGCAACCTTCCATTGTTGACGATGGAATTAGATAAACGTATCGCACCGAGATAACTAATCGATCGGTAATTGCATGTTAGTGAGCACAGCGGTGCGCGGGCGCAGCCGGTGTTACACGGTGGGTGACGTCACGCGGTAACGAGACGTCGCGGCAATCTGTAGATAGTTGGCAGATAGTGCGCGCAGGAGCCGCGCCTCGCTGTTAACGACGCCGCGCGCCGCGCATATTGGACTTTATCGATCGGCAACAAGAACGTCGGCTAGTTATCTCGGCGCGTCGCACTACGCGCACAGATAGGACAGCTCTCGTCCAATAAGCGGCGGCCCCGCCTGCATGCGCGCACTCCTCGGACAATACAACTTGAAGCGCATGCGCGTAAGTGTACAAGATGGCGGTGCGCGGTGTCACAGCGCATCACTGGACACCGGCGCAGGGCGCGGTGGCTCACTGGACGGGAACTGTCTCGTGTCTCCTGTAGCACTCTGACTTCACTGGTGGTGGATTCTGTAACGATGATGTGCATGTGAGGTGCTTGGGTTTTGTTTGTTCCGTTCTTGGTTTTGGTGCTCTCCTTATGTAATTTAGTTTTAAGCACGCTTCTTTTACTTCTTCACTAGTTTTGTTTTAGCATGTTTTATTATATCTACAATCCTACCTACTATCTACCTCTGGCACATTTTCAATTCTACAACGTTCGGGACTAGAGTCGTACTATCTAAGTATCAACTTAGTTTATTTATTTAAAATAAAAATTCAACAGCAAAACAGTTTCTTTTAGTTATCAGTAGGTGGCAATTTAGGTTCCACACTACTTACATTCAAACTATCTAACCTAATGAGTGTCATAAATTAGTTGAACGTTCGACACTCACATGTTTGGGAAATTAAACTAGCAAGGTCTTCGAGTAACATCACCTTGACAGGTAGGTACTTACCTACATACTTTAATGAATATGCCTGGTTCAGCTCGTACCGATGCTGTCTCGTCTCCATGTCTTATCAGCCACGATTTACAATTTCAACAACCTTAATTCTTTCGCTCGGTTTCCACCGAGCGACAACGACCGTAGCGGAGAGGAGACGTGCGATAATCGAATCACTGTCTCCTGAGATTGGTCGAATCTTACACGTTTCCTCTCCACTTCGCTGGTCCCATTTTGGAAAAAGAGTCATAAGAGAGTTCCTTGGATACAGATAAGAGAGCATAGATAGGTAAGTATTAAATTGAGTAGGTATATCAATATCGGGTTAAATGCGCTCATGAACACCGATACGGCTCCCCGAGATAAAGAGATCTTTTTTTTATTTTTCGGATGGGAAATCATCAAATGACTCCTCCCGCTCTGGGCAGAGCAGGAGGGAGTGTCAGACTTTTACTGACTAAAAGCCATCCATGTTCCTTGATCGCCCTTTGTGTTCCGGGGCCACGGTATCTCTTTCGAATAGTCCCGCAGCCCCGAGATAAAGAGACCTAGTCCTGAGACAGTAGTAGTAGCATGGCGCTACTAGCTAGGCTGTACCACTTCCTTGGTGATGTTACGGTAATAGTTGCACGAGTGCTGCCGACACAAGCCGGCCACACTCGAGCACCACATAACCCCGTGTTCCCCGCAGTCGGCAGCGCGGCGCCACGGGCAGTGCTGCACCAACTGCGGCTCGCGCAACACCACGCTGTGGCGGCGCAATAACGACGGCGAGCCCGTCTGCAACGCGTGCGGCCTCTACTACAAGCTGCACGGCATCAACCGGTACGTTCTGCAGCTGCAACATGTCCTGCGACTTAATACCTTGCATAGTGGTAGATTGCATATTATACGAATCGAGACCTACGTCTGCTGTTTCTAATTGGTTTCAACTTCTTCATCGATTGTGTTTATCTCTACGATTTGACGAATTAAAACAAATAATCCAAAAACTCTTGAATTAAAAAAAACAATATCCTAATGTTACTACGGTGGTACGGTCTCATCGCCGTAAATTTTTCTGCACGATGCGCGTCATAATTTAGCTTAATAAAACTACATGACTAACGAATAAAAATATAGTGAAATTATAACTGAAAAAGTTATCAACAACTGAGAGAAATAATCGCCTTCTATTCTAGTACTGTTACTCACTTTTACCTTAAATAAACTTAACTACTTAGTGCATCTTAGTGGAACGTGTTTCTCTAAACTTACAAAACCTTCACGACACATCGGTGTAACGAGTTAACTACTACAACCCGTACAGTTACCATACCAACCTAAGTAGATGAAAATGGTAGCTCTCATCAATTTTATGAGAAATGGCCTACTGTAATCCATTATTCAATTTTATCAGGCCTCTAGCAATGAGAAAGGATGGCATCCAGACGCGGAAACGTAAGCCAAAAAAGTCTGGCAACGGAACGAAGCCGCCACAAGACGCCAACAAGAAAGATGAGCTCAGCTCTCCAGGGATGGACGGTAATTACCTACTTCAGTTTAAAATTATTTATTCCTTTATTCATATCTATACATATAAATTACATTTTTCTCATCATCTAAGACCTCATCAATCTAAGACAACATTAAAAAAAAACATTATAAATATAATAAATTGTAGCCCACTGGTGTCCGGAACAGGGTCCAAGCTACCAGAGACTAGACTAGGGCTCCAGAGAGAGGAACCTCCTAATCCTGATAATGGATTGATCCCAGTACAATGTGATATTGCCATTTTCGAGAACTGGGTCGGGCATACCTGTACGGCACTTCCGATTCCACAAGGTTGTATATTAGAGCAAGTTGCTGATGGATAATTCTGGCTACAAGTTGTGCAGTCTATGCAAGTAGGTACTCTCCGTTAGCCAGAACGAGAACACCCGGAAATAATGTGACGGATTGAAACAATTTATTAGGGGTCTTCTTCTATACTTTTGAGCTATTATTGGTGTTTGTGCTATGTAAAGTGATGGCCTGAAACACAGGTTTACCTAAATAAACCTAGTTCGAGCACGTCGTTACCAAATTTTTAAATTCTATAATTATTATCGTTACTTGCAACTGTTAAAAATATTTTAGTTTTAGTTTACTTTAAGCACTAATTATACCATTGTTTGAGAAATAACACTACTGCACGTAAATGTACCTACACTTGTGTAATACTTTTTTTTTTAATTAATTATCTGTTTCTTATTCTGATACCGTGAATCACCCCGTAACCATTTCTGGCACAATCAACCAGTCAATTCATCGTTTTTTTGGTTTTACCATAGTCTAATAGCGAATAATACTACTTCACACTAACTATGAATGAAGCAATACCAGCACAGAATTTAATTTAACAAACTCGTTATTACAGACAGCAAGCAGAGTCTCCCAGATGTACCACTGCCGCTGACGCAGTCGATGTCTAGTCACGGCGCGAAGAGCCGCGAGACGCACGTGACGCCGGACACGTCGCCGCACGCGCACGCGCACGCGCTGGGCCACGCGGCGCCGGCGCAGCACGCGCACGCGCAGGGCGGCCACCACGCGCACGCGCAGTACCCGCTGGGCCTGCCCGCCGCGCCCTTCCTGTCAAACCCGTCGCTGTTCAACATCAAAAGCGAGCCCAGCAACGCGGCCGGCTACGACTCGTACCCGCCGCACTCCACGCCGCACTACCACTCGCAGCAGCACTACCTGCACGCACTACAGGTTAGTACCGACCGTCCGACCGCTCACCGGCTCACCGTGAATACTTCAAGTAGGTATTTGTCTACACTGATTAGTATTACAAAGAGGTAAAATAATAATTTGGTTGTATGTAGGGGGTAATCTTCTGAACTACTGATCCGATTCCGAAAATTCTTTCACTAACGGAAAGCTACATTATCCCCGAGTGCTATATGCTACATTTAAAACGTTCCCGTGTGTTAATTTCCATACATATCGGGAGCAAAACCGCAAAGAAGTTGTACCTGAGTTCAATATTGGTAGCCCAAGCCATTGCTTAGTGGCAGCCAATGGAGAAATTTCCCCATTGACTGTTATTTCGACTTTTACTGGTTCACTAACCTGTGACTGTAGGTACCTATTTGACTCGTAATAATTTCGTAGTTCAACTTCTACGTATTCGTATCTCTAGTGCTACCTACGCACTCGTAGGCAGTGCTACGCACTTGCAGACTGTGCTACGCAGTAGTTCATTCTCAACATTAGAAATTGAAACTAAATAAATTATTTCCAGCGTTTTAGTTTTATGGCGACTACAGGAGCTAAATTAGCAACTCTAATTGTGGTGGTTATAACTTCGTTTTAAATGCTCGAATAAAGTTCTAATCAGCTTGCACTACAAAGTGGTTGTTACGTCAGTCAATGCATTTACAAAAAATCTATTGATTGGACTAAAAAAAAAAAACACTACCATGATAATATGTTGCTTGTAGAATTATTTGCCAAAAAATCAGAATGATCGTATGTATTCTATTATATGGTTTTTACTCGTCAAAAGAAATTTTTAGAGATAAGTTCGTGATTTTTTTCTATCGAGTAAAATGAGTTGTATGCACTGTTTTAGACTTTCACGGTTTTTCACGACCCTTAAAGTACTTACGGGATGATATCCGTGATTTTCCTTTGTTACTATGTATGAGCCTCTTCAGTATTCCCGCGATCATGATGCTTGCAACAGCGTCGAAATATCGGGAGCTCATAGTAACAAAGGAAAATCACGGATATCATCCCGTAAGTACTTTAAGTTTAGTTGTATTATGTTTTCAAAACACTAGTATACTAGCATATATCCTGAAGAATATCATATATTTTTCTGGTTTTGTTTATTGCAGTGAATATCATATGCTTTTTTGCATTATAAAACTCGCGTTTAGCTCCAGTAGTCCCCTTAACGTGAAAGATTTCACAGATGATTTGATTTTTTTTATTCTATACAATTTTTACACTTATAATATACGGTTTGTCACTTCTTAATCGACTTA
Organism: Xestia rhomboidea; assembly: GCA_963853795.1. Classification (NCBI taxonomy): domain Eukaryota; kingdom Metazoa; phylum Arthropoda; class Insecta; order Lepidoptera; family Noctuidae; genus Xestia; species Xestia rhomboidea. The sequence goes on from OY970758.1 coordinate 468,938, forward strand.
TTTTTAAACATGTAGATTGTGCTTATATCTTTTTGAAATCACTTTTTAAAACCCTTCATTTTGATACCACCCCATTCGAGGGTGTAAGAAGAAAAGAAAAATTCGAACTCCACAATAAGGCACCCCAAATACGCCAATTTTGTTTTTTGAATTTAACGTAGTCAGTGACACTCGCGCCACCAAAACGGATCTAACGACGAATTCTAATTTATCCAAATCTGTTCATCCGTTCAGGAGTTACGAAGGAACAAAGAAACCGGCATACATACATATAGGTACACATACATACTTACATAGAGGTCAAACACATAACCCTCCTTTTGGGCTTCGCAGTCAGATAAAAACAGAAGTCAACTTATTAGGTACCTAGTGGCTTATGTCTACGAAATGCTCTAGTCATTTTATAGTAGATCAATATACCTATGTAATGTACTTACTTAATCAAAACTCAAAGTTCACAGGCACTTTTGAATGTCAGATAAACAAAGAAGAAGCGACAGTCCCAATCACAAGTCATGATAACTTGGAAACGTACTGTAGTTGCCCATTCCAAAGCGTGTAGATCTATAAGAATCATCTATTTTTCCGACTTCTCGGCGTTACCGATGCATCTTTTTCTCCTTTCCAGTACGGACTGGGTAACGGCGAGGAGGAGGAAGGCAGCGGCTTCCTGCACCAGCGCAACGTGACGGCGCACGCCAAGCTCATGGCGTCCACGTAGCAGCGCCCGCCGGGCCCAGCCGCGCCACAGTGCACAGACAATACTGAGTGCTCGCAGTGCAACACGACTGTGTGAAGTGACGCAACGCGATCACGCCAGCTCCGAGTCTATTCGTGTTTAACGATACTAATAGCTATTTCAACTTCCATTAGATAATGATAAATCGACAAAATGTGTACGTAGATTGTAATATTGTGTTCCGATCACTCGAATGTACTGTACATAATAGGTATTTAGTTGTAACATTTTAGGATTAGTGTTGTATTATTATGATGGAGGTAGCGATGCATCGTAGGCTGTACCTAGTCGCTCTGAGGGCACCTTGCCATAATGACTGACACAATGGTAACGCAAGTATTAACTATTTAAATATTTTAAACGTTCCGTGACAATTATAATCTCAAAAAACTAGTCTAATGTTTTTCTGTTAGAAATGTTTTAATAGGTGAGAATAGAATTTTAAATAAGTAAGATAGCTTTCAGACCGGCGAACCGTCCAGTCAGCGCGGGGCCGCGTCTGTCCTCCTGGTGTAGTCGAGCCAGTCGAGGTGTTCGTCGCTGCTGCACCGTTGTGGGCACGATGGGCATGCCCACAATCCTAATTGAGGTCGATAGTCTGATGTTCTACACAAGACTTTAATAAAATTAAAAAAATATAAAACACCAGTTTACAGCAGTTCAAATTTTCGGAGAGCGGAGAGATCATTTTCATTAATGATAATGATTCACCAAAATCGGTGGAATAGGGAGTTTTAATGTGTGATATGTACCTATTCAAACAAACACACTTTTGTAATTTTCGTGATGAAGCAGGCTAATATTTTACAGGCTTCTTAATCATTATTAGTGTTTCGTTCATTATCCGAAGCGGGCTCCACTACACGCTACTCTACATCCTATATAGTCTCTTCATTGCTCGGAAACTTACGTCGAGAGTATTACCTGTATGTACGGTAAATAGTAGATTATTAACCAAGGGTATAAAGCAGTGTCTTCTGTCGCGGGTGACAATTTAAATCGCGAGCGTAACGAAGGACTCGAGGTGTTAAAAACTTAAATCACTAGCGAAGCGAGGGATTTAAGACGAGTCCTGAGTGTAGCGAGGGATTTAAGTTCACCCAAGACTAAGACAGCTTTATCACCGAGGAAAATATTGTACTTTTCGTACCATTTGCGAAAAATTAACACAATAATAATATGAGATAAGCATTTTAGAACATTAACTTATGTATAAAAATAAATTAAAATAAACTTAACGTTTATGTATTTGAAGAAAACAAAAACGCGGCATTTTCCTAGACTAATATTTTTTTGTCGGAAAAGCAAAGGCATCAAGCTCATACGGCCTCGTCGGTTTTCGTAATTTTATTTAATAATCATAACTGCATAATAAATGCGTATTCCTTTTTCAAAAAGATGTATAATGCTTTATATACAAACTCAATGGTGTAAACACAGATGTAGTTCAGTATAAATTTCGGTAAGTATTCCAAATTTAAATCACATTTCATTTCATTCATCCTCTAGGCCCTAGGGGGAGCCCTAGGGCCTAGAGGATGAATGAAATTCAGTACAATGTTCTTTCCCTGTTTTTAACAGATTAAAAATTACTATTGTTATGTTCGCTTTTTGTGGCATAGAATGTCACTGTACGAAAAATAAAATCAAGTGGTACGAAAAATAAAATCCATACAAATCTGCTACTTTTTCTACTGCTAAGTTTTTCAAGCTCGTTTCGTTCGCTCTTACATTCTGGAGTCCAATTTACTTATTCATTCTGAAACTTTTATGCATGTCGGCAAAGTCAGGCGGGTGCAAAAAAAAATTCGAGTTCGCTTCGCTCGCTCGCCTCTTAAGTCTTCATATTTCTGAGACTTTTCTGACTAAGTCGGCAAAATCATTTCAATAACGCCTATAAAAATGGTATAAATAAAGTGTTACGAATCGAGAGACGCGAAAATGAGATGAGATGCTAAATTTTTTTGATTATTCTGAAAAACTAACATATCAGAGGCGGGTGCAAGCAAATCAAGCTCGCTGCACTTGCTCTTGCTTATATTATTTTAGTTTCTTCTTGTAAAATTCATCATTAAACTACTGGTTCCGTAGTAAAAACGAAACCCTATTTCTGAGACTCCACTGTCCGCCAGTCTGTCTGTCACCAGGCTGTATCTTATGAACCGTGATAGCTAGACAGTTGAAATATTCAGAGGATGATGATTTCTGTTGCCGCTATAACAACAAATACTAAAAACAGAATAAAATAAATATTAAAGGGCTCCCATACAACAAACTTTTTTTTTTGCCGTTTCGTCTAATGTTGTATAGATAATGGTACGGAACCCTTCGTGCGTGAGTCCGACTCGCACTTGGCTGGTTTTTTTTTATTCGACGCCATCGCCACTTTGCCGATTTTAGGGCCGTGCCCACAACCTATTTTGAGGGCTGCATCCGCGCCTGGTCTGAGAGTGATCTTCTACAAGCTATCCTACTATGTAGATAAACCCACGTAGATGTGTAATTATTCAACTAAGTTATTCACATTACGCCACCTGAACATGAACAATATTATTACAACGCATCATTTTAACTAACAATGTGTAGCAAAAATACTAGCATCATTAATTGCCTTTTAGTATTTCTAGATGATGCAGTGAGATAGAACGAATATATCGTATGTGTATCGAAAAAAAGCCATATTTCTATAACACTTCAGAACTGTCGACCTTTTTTAATACCCATTTTAACCTTTTGACCGCCAGAGCATAAACGCACGCGCGTGCCCTCCACGCCAAGCCACTATTTCACCTACCATTTTGTCACAACTATTAGTGTCGTTTGGGGTACAGGGCACGCGCTTGCTTGTCACATATGCGTGACAAGCAAGCCAAATAATGTTATGAATAGTATTACAAGAGTGCCTACCTATTTCCTTTCTCTAAAAATATTTTAAGTGTATTAAAATCTACAAAACTCACGTAAAGATAAGCGTCCACCCGTCCGCATCGGACGTATCGCACCATATGGATCGCTCGAATCTGTTCAATAATACCTACTACGATCCGTTTGATGCGATGCGTCTGATGCGGACAGGAGGACGCTTACCTTTAGTATGACGCTTTCAATATTTGTTCAAGTAACTTGATGACTTCATACATTGTGTTCAATTAGCTGTGCAACCTAAAACAAAGACCTACATTTGATAGTAACAGCAACGTGACCATGAACACACAACCAAGTATTTTGTGAATAAGTGAACAACAGTGAGCATGCAATGCAACTAGACACAATAATTTGAGTTAGTCTAATTAAACTAGTTTGAATAAATGGCATTTATTATACTTGTACATACTAGTTAGAAATGAAATATTAAAATTACTATTAAATCAGTTTATTTTGTATGGTCCAGCACAAATGTTATCACAGTATGTATGGCATACAGAAAAACTTTAGGCTTATTATTGAAACATGACAAATACTTAAATAATATTGAAACAATTTTTTTTTAAACTTTTTTATATTTTTCCGTAACAAGTCTCAAGTTTTTAACTAAATATGTACAAAATAAAGTCTATTGTATACCTATTATAATATTATGAAATATATTATATAAGTGAGCGCACAGCACTGTGTTTTTGTTCCCCCGCCCCCCTGTCACTCGTCTTTCTCCGAGCAGAGCTTCTGCAGCGCTTCTCCACCGAGCCTGTAGTAACACCACTGCTCTTTGCTAGTTAGGTTCACCGCACCCTTGTTCTCATAGAAGGTGCGTGCTGGGTTCCAGTCTAGCACATGGAAGTCAAGGCGGCTGCAACCAGTAGAGGCAGCTTCCTGGAAAGTTAAATGTTATTTTTAATCAAATAAATATTTTATTAAATACAACTAACTAATACCGTGAACGACTTATGAGGTACTACTGAATATACCTTAGCAACAGCTTTGAACAGTCTCTTGCCGACTCCCATGCGTCTCTGGCTGTAGCGCACGTACAGGTCCTCAAGCATCATGGAGCTCCCCTCCCAAGTGGAATACGTAGGGAAGTACAGCGCATAGCCCACCACTGGCTGGGTGCCGGCTTTCGTCACTTCAGCCACCTTACACTGGAATAAAGGAGGCTGCTTCTCAAAACCATCGCGTTGTAACTCTGAAATATCATGGACGAAAATCCGTCAGTTTTATGACAGCAGCTAACTTTGTTGCACTTGATGATGATCAGAACATTTTAGAGCTTATCTACCTTCAACCGACATTTGCGGGCCTTTGGGCATTTTCTCGAAATCAGCAAGCTCCTGTTAGACAATGTATAACTGTTAGGTTTATCCAATAATCGTTATTATTTAAAAATGTGCTTATTTAGGGGAAGGGACCTGAATCATTTCAGACACTGCCAACATGTCGTTTCTCTTTGCAGCACGGATTTGTATATCATTATCGCCGTATTTTGCAGCCATTCTTAGTAAATTTATAGGTTTAACTAATCAATTTCTAACACGTTCACATTAATTATTTTGAAAATTCTGTCTGTCACTTCTGTCTGTCAGTCACACAGAACATATATACTGTCAGTCAGCAACTGGGGTGGCCGGTGGGTGCGCTGCGGCAACCAAGAAACTTATATACTAACTGGAATGAGGACGGGCAACCTAAGAACGTTCCGAGCGAGAAAGCTTCAGGCGTGGATGTTGTGTCTTTCTAATAGGGTGTCCAATAATCATACTAGCTCGTGAGACAGTTACAGAGTAGCTGTTATTTTATTATTTAATGATGATGACCTGCAACTCAATAGCATTCTAGGCGAAATAGCTTCAAGAGTGGATGTCATTAACTTTTTATGTTAACGTATATGTATGTCTGTACCGTCCATCCATATCCATTTTGCAACCTGTCTATCCAGTCGACTTTTGTATTCGGGGATTCGAGGACTCTGTTAATATTCCTCATCACGAAGCCGTCAACCAAGCATTCCGTACATAAAACTATGTAACTTTACGCAAAAATTATTGCTGGGAAACGACTTCTTTTTTTGGGTGAAAAATCATGTTTTGTGGTAGAACTCAATGTAACGGGTATCAGGACACTTGAGCGAAAGACATTTGCGCGAAAGACACTTGCGCGAGCCCACTTGCACGAAAAGACAAATGCGCGAATGGACTTTTGCGCGCCAGGACACTTGCGCGAATGGACTTTTGCGCGATTGGACGTTTGCGCGGACGGACTTTTGCGCGCTAAGACACTTGCGCGAATGACTTTTGCGCGAAAGGACATTTGCGCGAATGGACACTTGCGCGACTTAATCGCCACTGAGGTTTACTCTGTACAGAAACATAACATCACGCTTGTTATAACTTGAAGGTGTTTTTTTTTGGCTTTTCGCCATGGGTGTCGTTTTCATGGTTTTCGGGGTCTCTGATTACGAAAATGAGGTCAAAATGAAAATCAAAGATGGCGCCCTGGAAAAGTTTTGGTTTTTCCATGATGGGTGTCGTTTTCATGGTTTTTGGGGTCACTGAGGTCAAAATGAAAATCAAAGATGGCACCGAGGAAAATTTTGGTTTTTCCATCATGGGTGTAGTTTTCATTTTTTTTGGGGTCGCTAATTACGAAAATAAGGTCAAAATTAAAATCCAAGATGGCGCTGAGAAAATTTTTATGTTGGATTTTCATTTTGACCTCATTTTCGTAATCAGGTACCCTGAAAACCATGAAAACGAAACCCATGGCGGAAAAACCAAAAAAAAATCCACCGTCAAGTAATAACAAGCGTGATGTTATGTTTCTGTACAGAGTAAACCTCAGTGGCCATTAAGTCGCGCAAAAGTCCAGTCGCATAAATGTCCATTCGCGCAAGTGTCTTGGCGCGCAAAAGTCCGTTAGCGCAAAAGTCTAATCGCGCAAAAGTCCAGTCGCGCATGTGTCCTGGCGCGCAAAAGTCTGTTCGCGCTAAAGTCCAATCGCGCTAGTGTCTTTCGCGCAAATGTCTTTCGCGCAAAAGACCCAGATCCAAAATAAAGTTGTCAAAAGGTTGGAACTTTGACCCCCAATATCTCCGTAACTAGAAGGTTCCCAGGGCTGGCAGTCTCGGCAGAGATAGCGACAAAATCGCTAACTTTCGATCGCTGATTACTAACGAGTATATTCGGTTGCAATAACAATGCTAGCGGGAAACTCAAGTCTCTATGTCCAAGATGAGTTTCTCACAAGCGAAATTGCGAAATTGCGTTTATTCGTTAGTAATTAGCAATCAAAAGTTAGCGATTTTGGCGTTATCTCTGTGCCCAGCCCAGGCACGGTGTAGAACAAAAAAATTATCGCACTAACGAGGAGAACAAGTGCCTTTCGGCTTCGTTAAGAGGTGTTTTACACCCTTTATATTTTTTCAGACATAGAAAATCGCATATTCATGCTATGACTGTTTATCTATAATGTTTTAGTAACGTTCTCCAATATTTATTTTATATTCCGAAACCATTCATTTTCACTCGCAGCTCGCCAAATGGATTCTTTTGCTGGAGAAGCATGGAAAAATCCTTAGGACTGGCATTGCATGGCACGGTGCGGTGGACTCTTTTCTTTTCAATATTTGTATTTAAAAAGCAAACTAGGTACTACCGACACCATGTGCGATGTCCGATGTTTCTAATTTATAAAATATACTTTTGAATACTATGTACGACAACGATGTGCGAAACTTCGAACTTACTTATTTAATTTATTTGGATATTTCCCGTTTGTCAATCTAAAACATTAATCATTATTAACATTAGTCGTAATAAACAACCGAAGTTAAAAAACTACCCTGAAAAACGAAATTCCACATCCAGCATACCCTTACTACTACACCCCTTCACACAACACAATTACACCATATTTAAAGCGGATTATTTCACTTATATACAATAAAAAGTACATAAATGACTTCAACGCGAAAATGGCCATATTGTTTACATCGGTGACAAAGCAAGACAGAGACACCATCCACCTTGGTCGGTTTCTCGCTAGGAACGTTTTTTTTATTATTGAATTCTTTGTACAAATTTAAACTCTAGAATTTTGAGGTAGAGTTTATTTTTATTTTTTTAGCATTTCGTTCGTACTCATTCCAGTTAGTATATAAGTTCCTTGGCGGCAACGAACTTCTCGATCATCTGATCAGCCAGCTGGCACTGTCAGCCTGTCAATCTGTCAAACAGTTTTGATTCTGCAATTTTTTGTGATGTCAAAGGCAAAGATTTTTATATTTTGTGTACCTACGCTTTCAGTACATAATATACAATGTACTCTGTGACCTACGCTTTCTCTCTTGACACCAGATAGTTGATATACTACATATATACTTTTTGTTTGTAAATACATACTTATTATAAGACTTCAAAGTAAATCAAATGCGGAAACGTATAGAATACAACGCCCTCCATTATGTTTATTTTACCTTATTTTCAGTTTGCTTCAAAGGAAAAAAGCGATGATTTATATTTTAATAAATTGTAAAATAGTCTATGAAAAGTATTGAACAAACAAGATGGCGCCGTTTCAGTAATAATAGAAGTCTATGGCCGTTACTTCCAACTATAGCCTATAGCCACGCGCCAAAAGAACCATTTAGCACTTTACGAATACCAGATAATTATGTATTTATAGTGCTAAATTGTTCTTTTGGCGCGTGCATTACAGCTAGATATTTGTGGCGATAATGTTAGTTGCTTAAAAATAATTAATTATAATACATAATCTTTGTCAATGTGACGGAGCAGCCGACTGTCACTGCCTCGGACACCATGGCCTTTCCTGCAGCTTGAGCGCAGGGAAAGCGCGGCACGCTAGCATCATTTATAGACATCATTCGTCGTGCACTTGCTACCGACGGAGTGCCAGATGTTTTAGAAGCCCATGTCATCATTCTACTGCCCAATTTATTAGTGGTCGTCGCAGCATGTCTCCTTCCATACTTCTCTATTACTCATCATCTCAGCAGTCGCCTCCTTCCTAGCCATATAATCCTTCAGAGTCCATGCGTCGTTTCTTTGGTCTTCCTCTACTCTTATACCCACAATTTACCCTCTTATTTATTGTCTTCACTATTTTAATACCAAATAAAAGACATGTATTTAATTAACTGTAAGTATATTCATTATATATAATACAAATGCTTAATGAAATAAAATAAAATAAAACAGATGGCTGTACGAAGTACGGCCTTGCTAAAATAAAGTTAATCCAGTGATGAGTTTAGTATAAAAATATGAATATATCAATAACCTATAGTACATTTCACGTACAAAGTAGGTTTTTATTAAGATTTTTACAATATCTGTCAAAGTAAATATATTTATCTAACCTACTTTCCTTAATTAAACTTTCTATACTTAATATTTACAGTTGGATGTCTTCTATGCAACACAGGAGTTGTTAACTGGAAGAACTAAGTTAACTTGGATTTGTTCTATTGAATTATGTATTTATCTTACTTGTAGAACACATCATTAGTGGAGATTCTATCAGTCAGCATAAAATGAACCCTCTTTACTCGGGATCGCCCTCTGAACATTCTTGAGAGTCGTACAATAATATTTACACGATTGCTATGGTGTCTCTATTTCGTATTTAGTCTAATAAAAGCTGTCCTGTATACCGTGGGGGTCGGGTCGTCTTGTCTGTCACAATAGTGGCGTTTTCCAAAAAGATATTGCGGTCGAACATCAGAGACATTGTATTTTCATAACACAGTGACTTGCTGATTATTTACACAAGAATATTCTCTAGGACTTTTTTTTTCAGATTTTATTTTTCATTTGACCAAATTTTATCAAAAAAGCAGTGAAAAGAAGGTGATAATTTTTTAATTTCATTGAATTGAATTATTTTGTATTTTATTTTGAATTATTGACAGAACTGAATTGAATTATATTGAACTGAATTAAATTATATTGAACTGAATTAAATTATTTGTATTTGAAATATATTGAACTCAATCTAATGGAACAAAATTAAATTAAATGGAATAAAATATTTAATGGAATTAAAATAATTTGTATGTAATAAAATGAAATTAAGATCAGTTTACATGAATTAAGTGGGAATAAATGAATTACATTAATTTGTAATATATTCAATACTGCCGTCACAGAAGGCTCTGTTTTCTGTAAAATCTACCACAGTCAGTTATTCTTTTGTTAAGACGTGGATATTGGTGTGGGTTACATGTTTGTGATCTTTAGTTTATAAGGTTTTTTTTTGTATTTTCTTTAGCATGTAACTGTTTTATGTCCCGAATAAATAAAATAAAATAAAAAATAAAATTATTGACAGTACAGTAATAACTACTCTGATGCGCATACGAGCATAGCAGTCTGGCATTTCAAAATCGATACGTCGTTTCTCGATATAATTCATTATCTTTTCTTTCTGGTTCAAGTTAAGTTTTCGGGCACAAAATGCTCGAGGGCCGAATGTGCCCCTCGTGTGTGGCGCCACAGTATACGGGTGTTCGCTCAAGGCATAGCTAGCTGGTGACACGCGCGTGCGAGCGTCAGTGCGGGTACTCGTGGAGCAGGAACTCGGCCGCGTGCGAGCGTCAGTGCGGGTACTCGTGGCGCAGGAACTCGGCCGCGTGCGAGCATCAGTGCGGGTACTCGTGGCGCAGGAACTCGGCCGCGTGCGAGCGTCAGTGCGGGTACTCGTGGCGCAGGAACTCGGCCGCGTGCGAGCGTCAGTGCGGGTACTCGTGGCGCAGGAACTCGGCCGCGTGCGAGCGTCAGTGCGGGTACTCGTGGCGCAGGAACTCGGCCGCGTGCGAGCGTCAGTGCGGGTACTCGTGGCGCAGGAACTCGGCCGCGTATGAGCTGCCCCAGGCGCTCTGCGCTATGGAACTCGATGACGCTGCAACACATGAACAACCATTGTTTAGGTTTACCTTTAGACAATAATTAGGAATTTGCGCCAAAAATATTTTCGATAAGCATGGGTCAGGCCTCGAAAGCACGAGGTCAAACCGGGGCATGTACCAATGTGACTTTTTCAATTCATATTATGTTAAATTTATCTTGGGCAAGGACTTACACTGACATTGCTGAAGGAAAACATCGAGAGGAAACCTTGACTAGTAATAAATATAAGTCGGAAAACCCACTTTAAGAAAGCGTGGTTATCAATGCTCGTGTATTTTCTGTTCATGCAGGGAAGGCACGAGCACACCAACTGCTACTGGTTCAGGAGAAGAGGCCTTTAACCAGCAGTGGAATAATAATGGATCGGTATTACTATTTTTAAATAGTCCCTAGTTATAACACCAACATTCATTTATTCTCAGGCAACTTTGGCCCATGACTACTACAATTTGTGTTAGTAAATAAACCCATAACACTATGTTGGTAACACTTCACTAGTGCACTATGTCACCGTACGTTCATGTGGCACTTGCCCGTGGAAGCGACGGAACACCACTCCCTGCGGCCAAGTCTTCTTCTAAGACGAGGTGCAGTAACACGTTGGTATTCGCAGACGTTGCGCGACTTGCGACTGCAGTCTCGCCGCGTACTCCACGATGTCGATACCCAGGAGTGTTGCACGAACAGGCACAGCGGTTGTTGTTGGTACGCTGACGTCACAAAACCATCATCAGCCCGAATCGGTGTCTTTTCAGGTACGGGCTTCTCGGAGGAAGCAATGCCCGCAACTACCCGCCGCTGGCGAAATATGCGAGCGATATTATAACTCTCTGTTCATACTTACATAATTGCGCTATCAGTTTCTGAGGTGTGATAGGTGTGGTGCGCGAGTCTGAACTCCGGTCGTCTTTCGTGTCGACATCTAAACAAAATGATGGCGTTACTTCAAGCTTAAGGCGGTGCATCACTGCCACGTTGGGCTAAAACTGTCCTCGTAATAGCAAACAAAGTATTTGTGAAATTTCGATTTCGGGGAAAAAAATATTTAGGGCGAATTAAACCAATAAAAATGAACGCGCTCGTCACATCGAAACAACGGTCGTGACGCAGATCGTCACTTTCACAAAAGTCACATCCGCAGAATGTCATTGATACTAATTAGACCTAATATTACAAACAAGTACAGAATAGGGTGATAATAAATACATAATAAAAACATCAGGTCTAGGCTAGCGATCGAGGGGAGGTGATCAGGTCATATCTCACCTTCTATCCATGGGTGATCTGAAACTATTTTCACCCAACAATTTGCAACTGATGAAGCTACTGAAGGTAATAGAAACTTTCAGTAGCGCCATCAGGATGGAATTTTGTGTGGACAAACCTGCAGTCATGCATGTGAAGCGAGGGGAAATTATGGAATCCGTGGGAACTCAACTTTCGGTTTCCATACTCCTTAGATCCCTCTCCTCAATAGAAAACGCCTCAACGGTTGGGTGCCCTGGATAGCAGGGTCTGCGCACTGCTGACCGCAAATCGGATGCTTCACGCACGGTCGTCGGTGATGAGACTGATGAAATGCTAAGACCCTGCACGACCGTGAGGTATGCAGTCTCGGGGAATACTTCCTAGAAGCCGACGGGGAGATGCACCGAGATGTGGTCTCAGTGAACAAGGGCCTCACCCCGCTCTTCCTGGCTAACGGGTAGTGGCGCAAGCCTAAAGTATTAGAGTTAGACAGTAATGACCGCAGGGAGGTATGACAGAGCAAGGAACTTCACGGACGCTTTTACCGGGCCCTACTTAGGCCCTATGTAGACTTTTTAGCGCGTACTCTGGCTGCGTTTCGGTGACCTCTTCGAGCCAACCGACGGTTTTTCTGTGCAATAATGGACGAAGTTATTATGACGAATAACTACAGAAAATACCTACATTATGAACCGTGCCATCCAAGGTTGACATATATCGGGCATGCCACAGTCCGGGAGAATGGATCCGACACAAAAATAAAGAACAAAACCGGCTAAGTGCGAGTCGGACTCGCGCATGAAGGGTTCCGTACCATTGTAGTAGGGGAGGAAGGGAAAGGAAAAAACGGAACCCTTATAAGATCACTTTCTTGTCCGTCTGTCACCACCGATTTTCTAAGGAACGGGTGGACCTAGCAAGGTGTATACAAATCAAGGTCCTGAGTCAACACGATAAAAAGATATGGGCAAATTTAGATTTTCGCGAAAACTTGTAAGTACCAAAATGTACCTTAATTTTCAACTTTTTTTTATTTTTCGGACTTTTCCCTTTATTTGTGCTCTAAGACCTTGCTTTTAACCAAAATTGACAATTCTAGGTCAACCGGAAGTACCTACCCTATAGGTTTTGGGTCGAAAACCTATATGGTAGTTCCCGTTGACCTAGAATCACGAAATTTGGCAAAAAGCAAGGTCTTACAGCACATGTTAAGCGAAAAGTCTGAAAACCGTAAATATGAAGTTTAATAACAAAAAAAAAATACTATTACAAACTTATTATTTGCGGTTGGAGCAATAGCCGTTTCTAGGGATCGAACAGCAAAGTTAAGTTTGTACGGAACCCTCAATGCGCGAGTCCGACTCGCTCTTGGCCAGTTTTATTTATTTCTTGTAATAGCGGCAACAGAAATACATCATCTGTGAAAATTTCAACAGTCAAACATGACAGTTCAACATGAGTTACAGGTTGGTGACAGACAGACGGACAGTGGAGTCTTAGTAATAGGGTCCCGTTTTTACCCTTTAACCCTAAAAAAGAAAGATAAGTAATTCAAGTAACTAGATCTAGCTCGCGAGGATGTCGACTTGTGGGACGTGAGTACAGCAGTCATTGTGCCGATAGTCGTGTCGTGAGGCTCTCGCTTGGCAGTTGGATCAAAGGCTTGATACAGAAAGCAGTACTTCTGGACACGGCACGTATTGTTAGGGGGTTCCTGTCTCAAGAGCCCGGACCACCGGTATTTCGGACCCTGTTCCCGGGCGACACTTTTTAGGGTTCCGTACCCAAAGGGTAAAAACGGGACTCTATTATATATTTTATATATAAGTCTTAGTGACTTCGCTGTCCGTCCGTTTGTCTGTCACCAGGCTGTATCTCATGAACCGTGAGAGCTAGACAGTTGAAATTTCCACAGATGATGTATTTCTGTTGCCGCTATTACAACAAATAAATAAAACAATTAAATTAATATTTAAGGGGGGTCCCATTCCACGAGTGGCGCGCGGAGACGCTACGCGGGGGGGAAACTCCGCTACCGCGGCAAATTATCGCTCAGCGGACGGACTTCCGGCGTGATCTCATTGCGACATGGAGAGAGCGACTGTCGCAACCCCGTGCAGGGCACGCCACAATAGTGGCGGTAAGTCCCCTCTTTGAGGAGTGGCTGGAGAGACGCCACGGCGTCCTCACCTTCCGCCTGACGCAGGTCCTCACCGGACACGGTTGTTTCGGTAAGTTCCTGCACCGAATTGGGCGGGAGGAAACCCCCGGCTGCTATCACTGCGAGGATCGACCGGAGGACACGGTGGAGCACACTGTGGAGGTGTGCCCCGCCTGGGCGGAGCACCGCCGTGTCCTCGAAGCGGCGATCGGCGGCGGCGACCTCTCACTCCCGGCCCTGGTTCAATCCATGGTCCGGAGCGAGACGGCATGGGACGCCGTCACCTCCTTCTGCGAAGCAGTCATGCTAGTGAAGGAGGTGGCGGAACGTGAGAGGGAGAGATCCACACGTCCCGGCCGCCGCGGGAGACGCCCCGGGCGCAGCCACCGTAGGCGCGGGCCTGTGGACGGTGAGCTATGGGCTAGCTCGCCGTCCATCCGTCTCATGGCGACAGGCCGTGTCGACGGCGCGTTCGAGTTCCACGCGCGCCTTCAAAGGAAGGGGTCCGCAAGGGCCGATGCCTGCCGGGGCTGCGGGACTATTCGAAAGAGATACCGTGGCCCCGGAACACAAAGGGCGATGAAGGAACATGAATGGGTTTTAGTCAGTAAAAGTCTGACACTCCCTCCTGCTCCGCCCAGAGCGGGAGGAGTCATTGGATGATTTACCATCCGAAAAAAAATAAGGTGGGGTCCCATACAACAAACGTATTTTTTTTACTTTTTTGGTTTGTGTTGTATAGATAATGGTACGGAACCTTTCGTACGCAAGTCCGACTCGCACTTAGCCGTTTTTTTATATTTTTATGTTTTTTTTTTACGTTTTTTTTTTTATGAAATACGTAAAAATATAAGTATGTATAAATATGAATAAACGAAAATAGGTACTATATAACTACACAAAAATCTTCAACTATTTGAAACCTCAATCGTAGATTATGCACTAAGGGGATAAAGCAGCTGGCGGCGGCGACTCCTCGTGGCATTTTGAGAAAGTGATGATCTAAGTTCGACCAATTTGAAAAAAAAATTCCCCCTTGGGAAGCTACACTATCTCCGGGTGACATAGGCTACTTTTTATCCCTGTATTCCCACGGGAACGGGAACAGCAGGCAGGTAGGCAGGTAGGCAGGTAGGCAGGTACAGTACCGGTCGGCGCGGGCGCGACGTCCCGGCGCTGCGCCTGCGCCTTCAGCAGCTTGCTCATGGTGTTGCGCGGCGTGGGCGGCGGCCGCTCCAGCGTGCGCCCGTGCTCCGCCGCCGTGTGCCGCTCCAGCATGTAGCTGCGCAGAGCGAGACGTTAGTGCGGCTCACCGGCCCCCCCCCCCCCCCCCACCGCCACACTCACCGGCGCTCGAAGCGCTCCACGCAGAAGGTGCAGCGGAACAGGCGGCGCCGCGGCTGGTCGCGCGCCGCCGCCGTCTCGCTGGCCTCGTGCGACTTGCTGTGTGCCGCCAGGTTGTACCTGCAAGTGCGTCCCGTCATAGCATTGCGATAGTTATGTCGTGTGTGTTGGGCGCAGTACGCACCTCTCGGAGAAGCGCTTCCCGCAGACGGCGCACTCGTGGCGCTTCTCGCCGCTGTGCACGCGCTTGTGCCGCTTGAGGTGCGAGCGCGTCATGAGCGCCAGGCCGCACACGTCGCAGGCGTGCGGCTTCACGCCCGAGTGCGACAGCTTGTGCATCTTGAACGACGACGTGTGGATGAACGACTTGCCGCACAAGTCGCACTGCAACACACACAAAAACAATCAAGGCGCAATTTTGTCGAGGAACTTATTAATCTCAGAATTTCAAAGATTTTTTAATTTAATTTTGCTTGTGTACAATCTTTCAAGAAGAAACATTCTGATCTCGAAAGGTGAATAAGAGCACAATGTACTGAAACGTACCTGATAGTTCAACTTGCCCGTGTGTATGTTGTTATGCCTCTGTAGCGCATTCTTAGACGGGAATAACTTATTGCACTCTTCACATTTCCAATCACTTATACCTGTAATTATAGATAAACCGCCATTTAAAGAAGACAAATGGTAATTTGGCAAGAAGAGACAGTAGCGTGGGGTTACCTTTGTGTAGCGCGATGTGTATGTCGCAGGCGCGCTTGTGCTTGTAGTGCGCGCCGCACACCTCGCAGATGTAGGGCGGCTTGGAGCCGTCGTGCTTCTGCTTGTGCTGCTCCAGGCGCGCTGCAACATTGTCGGCCTACTGTTATCACATAAAGCCGTGTGTAGCCAGCTACATACATTCCCGGACCAACCTCTCCCGTTGAACGTATCGACCCTGTACCTATATAGAATATGTTTAAAAAAACCATCTCCGATCCGTGAGGGTATTATTAGTTATCAAGATTAGATTCTATTTATGTTATCCTTTTTGGATAAAAACTAAACCATTAAAAATTATATATATCCTTATCTGACCTCCACAACCCAGTTAGTACTAGGTAATACAATACCCCTTGGTAAGACTGGTTGTCAGACTTTTTGGGCCTCTGAATACATGTAATAACTGTCAAAGATCTACAAATGAAAGCCGGGACCAACAGCTTAATGTATCAAATCAAAACCTATAATAGTGACACATTTTCCACAAACTGGATTTTTTAAATAATTTGTAACCTTTACCATAATGTAAGGTTTTAATATAAATGTCATTTCTCTAATATAAAGACACTTTAACAATAATAACACAGGTAAGGTACATACATTTTTGTGACTTTGATCCTGAACACTTTTTAAAAGCAATTTTAATCATGTTTGTTATGAAATTGTTAGTGGATCATTTGAGAAATTTATAATACATTACTTTGTATTGTAAAAACTCTAATTACGTTTACTTTAATATAGTAGGTTTAAATAATATACCACTCACATCTGTAATTTTGAGTGTTAGTTTATTTAATAGTCAGGGCCAGACAACAACCATTCTAACACTGTAATTATTCCACAAGAAAGTATTCCGATAAAAGTTACCACTCACATAAAGAAGTATATTTAGCATCACACTGGTCACACTGATGCACCACTTTGGTCTTCTTCTTCCTGGGCTGTACCGGTATCATCTTACTCTTTAATGGTCTTCCTGTTTTCTTTTTGATAGGTTGCATGTCATTGCTGAGGTCATCAACACCTAAACTGTCATCGTCATCATCAAAGTTTTCTATTTTTAAACAATTACTGAATCCATTGTTGTATAGGGGACTTTGTGATCTGTAAACATAATACAGGGCCAAGAATTAAAATAGGCACTTAACATGCATGTGATTATTTTGTGATCTCAGCTGATAAATTTTTAAAACTGACTGCTATCAAAGTAAAACCAATGTTGCAATCAAGATGTGAGGTGATGGATGTGGTGAATATAAATGTACCGATTAGGATCAGTTGCTCAGCTGCCAACATTAGTGACTCAGTAGACATGCCGTACTCCCAGCTGATTAAATCATCACAAAATCAAAAGTCATTTATTCAAATTAGGCTGGTAATTAGCACTTTTTGAACATCAAACTTCACAAGATAGTCCCCCAAAACGCTTAACCTTCGACACTTCCTTGTGTTTTAGCTGGGAAGAAGAAGTGGCAGAGCAGACTCCCGAGCAACACATCTGTCTGTTAGGTTAGACATTCACTGTACACAGTTTGCCACACATTTACAAGTTATTGCAAAACATACCCTTCAGCAGAGTTTTCGATCTTCACCTCTGGCAGCAAGGCATTAGGGTCCTCTATGGAGTGCACAGCCAGCTTGTGAGCCGTAAGGCCTATGTACCCTGTCATACCCTTTGCTCCACAATCCTCACATTTCCAGCTAAAACAATCACATAATTTATTTGAGAAGTCAGGCTGTATTCTAATATAGGTATTTACCAGAAAAAAAATATGCCAAAAAAAGAAACAACCCAAAGAAGGTCCCAAAGAAAGTCCGCCAGAAACCTAATTATTTAACATTTTGATCATCAATCGATCGGGGTCGAGGATCGGGGGTTGTGTCAACCCGCGATCTTGGCACTTGCAACAGCGTCGAAATATTGGGAGCTCAAAAATAAACAATAATCACGGAATATATCCCGTAAGTGACATTTTAAGTATAGTTATGAACCGTGAAAAATT
This sequence comes from Xestia rhomboidea, assembly GCA_963853795.1. Taxonomy (NCBI): domain Eukaryota; kingdom Metazoa; phylum Arthropoda; class Insecta; order Lepidoptera; family Noctuidae; genus Xestia; species Xestia rhomboidea. The sequence goes on from OY970758.1 coordinate 487,058, forward strand.
AAAACAGTGCTTTGAAGCTGTCTAAGTAATTCTTCACATAACATTACTGTAACATTATCAAGTTACCTGTCACTATTGGCTTTACTTCTCACTTTTCGTTTGTTTGTGGATACTTTTTTCTTTTTTTTCTCAACTTTGTATCTCTTTCGTTTGCTCTGAGTGGCCAGTGGTTCATCATCCGAGTCGTCGTCGTCCACATTGTCACACACGTAGTCGTCGTCATCGTCAGCGTCGAACTCTGCTTTCACGTCCGACAGCCGGATGGCCTGCACTGTCGGGTCGAACAAGGGGTTCTTCGCAAGGATGGCTTCGAAAGCCTCCTTCAACTTGACATACTCAATCTCAGCCTGCTCCAGCACGTTGATGAGGTCATAGCAGCTCCTGCACATGAACTTGGAGGCGGTGTGGCCGGCCAGGTCAATCTGCGTGAACTTGTGCAGGAAGGTGCTGAGCTTGGCGCCCGACGTGCGCGTCGTTGTGCAGTGGATGTCCACGCACTCCCGGCTGCGCGACGTGCACGCCACGCACTCCAGCTGCTCATGCTTCACCAACACTTCCACCTCGGTCTTGATGCTCTCCATGTCTTCCTTCTTCTCGATCTGCTCCACTTTATTATCGGAGTTCATTGTACTCGTTTCGGCCATTTCTACAACACGGATAAATTCGACCCCCGTCGATTATAAAATATCAATACATAAAGTAAAACTAAAGAAAATTACAAACATGGAAGAGTGATCAACTTATTTGACATCACAATAATACTATCAAGCCAATTATTATTTTTTACAAAAGAAAAACAAAATGCATACGAGGCGAATGACATTTTCAAGCAAAGCTGTCTATTTTCCCGTTAACAATTTAGACAACTTGACTTTGACACTTGTTCTCAACTGTTTGACAGCAGGATGGCAATGGGAAAATAAGCAGATTTACGTTATGGCAAAATCAAGTTCTATTGTTTTCCGAACTAAACTCACAAAAACTGTACTAAACTTGTGCTTTTAAAGTTAAAAAATGTAATTTCAAAACCGAGAGGCCGAGACGTAGCTAGAAAGAGAATTAATATTTTTCTGAAAATAATTTAGACAAAAGAGGACCGGTCAATGTGGCGACTGTATTTTTAGAGTGTATTATCTATGGTGGCGGCAATTGGGGGAGGCCCAAAGAGTATAATAATAATATGGGAGAAGGGAGCCCTCTTGTGCCATTTTGAAGCATCCGATTTGAAGCGCCCTCTGGATTTCTTAACGAGAACTAAGGCTCTATAGATAGCTTTAAGTAGATATGAATGTATGTTTCCCTTCCTACGTATAGGTCAATATTTGTTCACCTATAGGTGATCATTCAAGTTTTTTTGTTTTTTTTTTGCAAATAGCAGCTGTTTTGTTTACGTCGTATGTTGATCATTATGAAATTTGCGAATACATAATTTAATGATGATACATTCTAATACGAGCCATCTTTTAATTCGTGAATTGCATTTTGAATCACATAAATACGATGTAAACACACCTTCTATTTGCAAAAAACAAGAAAGAATTTCGCCGGCTACATTTATATTTGAACAGAATTGACAGTTACACAGAGAATTTGTATATAATTAAACATAAAATGGACCAACGAAACACATTCAAGCGCAAGCGCAAGTTGCGGCAGCGATTTTGGAAGCGAATTGGTCATTTGACAGATCATGATATATATCATGATCTGTCAAATGACCAATTTGTTCGAGACACCATTGTTTAACTATTGTGTCTACTTCGTGGACAGATCAAGGGGATGTTGCCAGATTATGTTACACAAAATGGGATTTCCAAGACAAGGTTGTGGTATAATTGATAATACGAAACAGCCTTGAAATTTAAAAACGTGATGATTTTTATGAAAAATGTAACAATTATTCTCTAGAAAACTACTTTTAAATTAAATTATAGAACTTATTTTACCTTCATAATTGAACAGAGACATCTATCGTCAATTATTAGATATTTCGTTTTTAGTTTATTGGTTAAGAAAAGTAGACGGCGACTTTTTCTTCACTGAAGTTGTGCATGTTCTAACTGTCTCCCCGGAAGGCCTATGTTCAGCAGTGGACCGCTTTCGGCTGAATTAATGATGATGATGTATCCGTCCCATTATAACTGAAATCGGTAGGCAGAGCTTAGAATATGATAATGTGTTTTAGTCGTGTAGTTATATAAATTATGCGTAACAAATACATAAGTACATAGGTTTATACAATTCGACGCTTGCCTTTAGGTGTTGTTTAGTAGGTGGTGAGCTAGTTTCACTGATAAGTACTAGATTATTGTAAATACTTAGTAGAATTATAACTCAATTACATTTTGCCTAACCTGCGAATCAAACCGTATACCCCATGCCATGCCATTACCTCATCATCTGCCTAGCCTTTTCCCAACTATGTTGGGGTCGGCTTCCAGTCTAACCGGATGCAGCTGAATACCTGTATTTTACATGGAGCGACTGCCAATCTGACCTCCACAACCTAGTTAGTACTGGGTAATACGATACCCCTTGGTAAGACTGGTTGTCAGACTTTTGGGCCACTGACTACCTGTAACGATTGTCAAAGATCTGCAAATGACAGCTGGGACCAACGGCTTAACGTGCTTTCCGAGGCACGGAGGAAACCCGGTATGTTATGGGTTGTCACCCACCCACAGACCAACCTAGGCAAGACCGACCCGAGCGGCTTTAATTACTTAGCCACGGGCTCCACTTTTAGCCACGCCACGGGCTCCTCTGATTATTGTTACGTAGACGCGTTCACGTCGCGCGCGCTGAACGGATGCGTACGCGTCTCATACAAAATCGTTGTTTTCTATGGGCATAAGCTGAATAGAGCTGAATAAGTGTGAGTAGTCCCTAATCCTGAACTGTTAGTCGTTTACTAACAGCGCAGGATTTTCTAAGTTGCAGAGCTCGTGACATAAACAAAATAAATAGTATAACAGGCACTATGTTGCGCACTAGACAAAGCAGGACCGCGAGTGCATTGGGCCGTGGCAGGTCCCCACCCCCGACGCGCCTGCCCTCGCTGGCCGCCGCCGCCGCCGCGGGCCGCAGCGTGGGCCCAGGGCGGCGGCGGCAGGCCAGTCTCCCGACAGGCTCACTGGCGTCGCCTCGCGTGGACTCGCCAACGACCTGCGAACTCACGCGTAACGCAACTTCTTGCGTTCTCGATGTGTACAATCTATTTTGAAGAAGGAACTGTGTGATAGTGTATTACCGGTTCATGCAGTGAATCGATCCATTTTTATGTGAAAATATTTTAAAAAGTGACTCATTGGAATTTTGAAAAAGTTCGAAAGAAAAGTTTGGAATTGTAAAACTTTACAGTTTTCAAGGAGCGTGTAGGTAAATACAATTTATTATCATTGCTTTATTACACATATTTGTTTGCATATAAATGTGAATTTAAATAAAGCACTAAACCTATATTACCTATTGCTTAGTTTGATACGAACTTTTCAAGTGTTGTTCTGATGATTAGCTGAATCATTATTATGCCTGTATATTTACGACGTGACAGCAGAATAGTGAATTGCAAATAAGAGCTATTGTGTGTAGAGCAACACCGCGGCCCGTAGCGGAATTAACTAATGCATCTGTGGGAGGATAAGATTTAATAATGAGATAAAGATAATGCACCCTTGGTGTACGTTACGGAGTCTACAGGAGAGACACGCTCGAGTGGCGACAGGGGGAGCGAAGGCACAGCGCATCCGTGCTTCTGCAATACATTGCTATGCAGTGCTCGCATCTTGCAACCGTTTTTATTATCACTATTATTTGAATTATCACAAATATGGAACGTATTGTGATTCCTGCCAGACCAATCGTAGAACAAATAGGATTTTTCATAATTTCGCTACTATTTTAGGAGAGGTTTAATAAGTAATTATAATGTCTACTTAGGTTGCATACAGACAGGCCACACATAAGTCATAGGACATACAGCACGAAAATGAGTTGTAGTGGGTACCTAGCTAGCATAGGTACTGTTATACCTCGCCTGGGGCTCTAACCATCAAACACAGCAGTGTCGCTGTCTCGTGTATGTATGTACTGCTGTAGTAGTAAAAACTGCAGCACCGTGACGCTGCGCCGGCGCCGAACAACGGGCAGGCCCAGTTCCAGCACGCGCGATACATGCGCGACGTACGTCTCTACACACGACATGATCAGTTACACTGAATTATTTATCAGGGGAACATGCAAAACATCAGACACGATGGTTCTCATTTGATTGTTAGGAATCGCCTATCTTTGGGATCGTTTTACAGATGAAAATTATTTCATCTCTTAAACGATCCCAAAGATTGGCAATTCGAGTCTATTTTTGTGAGGATATCCTAATTTGTAATAACTAGTTGGGCTAATACATACTAACGGACTAGTTACATTTTACAATGAGTTAGTTCGTTAGTAAGAGCCCAACTATTTCCAATATTTCGAATATGAATATCCTCACAAAAATAAACAAGTACCTGCTTGGGCTTGTTTGAAATTCATGATTCCGTGCTCAGCACTTTCTCTTCCAACTTCAGGACGGCTGATGAGCAATGTAGCTATGCAACCATATGCAACACATCTAAAATATCGCATTTCGTCAGGTCACTATTGTTTACATTCACTCTTACGTGTCCAATAAAAAAGACCGGGAAACTATACCTACGTTGTGGTCACAGCTCCAGATTTGCCTCTGAAACATGCAGTCTGAAAAACAGTGAGTGTAGACGAATTAAGGCTGTCACAGAATTGATTCATTTTCAAATATCTTTATTTACCATCAAATAATAATAACAAAATGCACTTACCCTAAGCTACATTAACACACTAAAAATTAAAACACTTTATTAGGCTAACAATTCGCCTTTCAAAGCTTTTAAAACATAGATAGTCTAAAAATAGTAATAACATAATATTAACGCACAATAATATAACAAAAGTGTCAATTATTTAGTTAGTCACAATTAACTGCTTGCATGTAGGTAGGTAAGACGAAAAAGTTAAATCACGCAGTCTACGTATGTAAACACAAGCAAACGCGCGACCAGTCAACTATCAGCGGACGGAGCCTCCCTGCCGCCCGCGCTCTTGCGTATTAGCGACCGTGGCCGGGATAGTATTGTGCGACTCAGGGGTCAAGTCGCTGGTCACCCGCACCTCGGTCGGTGGAAACAAAAGGTAGTGATGTGGTAGGCGGTAAGTGCCGTATCTATCGATATACGGTAATTTGTCTACTGTTGATGAACATAGATTTGAAATCAACGGGTTGATAGTATTGATTTTGTTCTTATTATAAAATTTTAGTGAAACCTTAAAAACATAATTAAATAACAAAGGAAGTTTAATGGTTTTATGTAACTTCTGAAGATTTGTCTTAAACTTAGTATTGTAGGATATTTTTACAGCTTTATTTTGTATAACTTGTAGTAGGTGATGGTTGGAAAGACATGTGCCACTCCAAACAGGACAAGCATACGTTATACACGGACGGACAAGTGTAGTATAAATCCTCAATTTAGTACCGCTACTTAATTTGCTTTTGCGGTTCATTATGGGGTTTAAAGCACCAAGGGCTTGGGCGCCCTTCAAACGTAAGTCAGCAATATGTTTGGACCAGTTTAGGCGGTTGTCCATTCTGACCCCAAGATAACGCACAGATGCTTTCCAAGGAACTTTATGGCCTGCTATTTTTAAGGTTCTTGTGGGGGGTTGCCTAGCACGAGAGAAAAATATTGCTTCAGTCTTATTTTCATTTATTTTGAGTTTCCATTTCTTGAAATAGTCCTGAAGCAAATCAATAGAATATTGTAGGCGACCTATAATTAAATCGGTATCGTCAGAAGAGGTATAAGACGCAGTATCGTCAGCGAAACAAGCTAATTTCGTTCGAGGCTGAATAGGGATATCATTAACAAAAATGAGAAATAAATAGGGTCCTACAATAGAGCCCTGCGGAACGCCAGCTGGGATACTGTGTGGTGACGAAATGGTGTTACCGATGTGTACTTGGAATTTCCGATCCGCAAGGTACGATTGTAAAAGTTTAATGAGGGGCATAGGCACGTCAAGAGTGAGCAACTTGTGTAACAGGCCTTCGTGCCACACAGTGTCGAATGCTTTTTCGATATCCAGCAGAAACATACCAGTGGATTGCTTGAGATTTAGGTGATGGGAAATATGCTCGCACACCCTAGCCAGTTGTTGGGTAGTTGAGTGAGTAGCACGAAACCCAAACTGCTGTTGGATCAGAAACTGCCCAGTGGCCTGCAATAGTCTTGAGTAAATTACAGACTCAAACATTTTGCCAATAGACGGTAGCAGACTTATAGGGCGGTAATTTGTAGGTGAAGTACTGTCTTTTCCAGGTTTTTTAAGTGGTATTATTTTTGCTTTTTTCCAGATCTTAGGAAAATAGCCCAGGCCAAAGCAGCCATTAAAGATTTTTGTAATGTAAACTATCGCTTTCTGTGGCAAGTTTTTCAACAGTACATTATGGATCGCGTCATGACTTGCAGATTTACGGGATTTAAGCCTAGTCAGCGTTTTACGGATCTCAAAAGGCCTAACCGGCTTTATTAAACCAGAAGCAAAATTATAATTATTAATGACCGACATGGATTTTGATACCTCAGACTCAAGTTCAGAGTCACAAACCCAGTTAGTGGTAAGGCTCATATTTTCATAAAAGGCTTTAGCCAAAGCGTTACATTGTTCAGCCTCGGTAGTCGTCAGAGACCCATTGGAAAGCTTAAGTGGAGGTATGTTCGCAGATCTAGGTTTGAGGGATTTAGTTACACGCCAGATATCTTGACTGGGGTTATCGACTTTAGCCAGTTTGGCATTCCAGACGTTATCAAGATGGTTACGGATATTTATGTTTATGAGAGCTTGTAGAGTGTTTATATTACTACGGTTAAGCCTTCTAAGGTAACCACTGGGCAGTTTCTGTTCAATACGACGCAAGTAGTTTTTGTACCGAATTAGTTTTTTAATATATCTGGGTAGCTTGGTAGGGGTATTGCTAAACCCAGCAGTCGTGGACGGTATGGAAGAGTCTCTGGCGTCAATGATAGTTTGTTGCAAATGACCTATAGCATTATCAATCTCTTCATTGGTGTTAAACGTCTTAGAACTAAGCGTTATATTTTTATTGAGGTGAGAACGATATTTACTCCAATTGGCGCAGTGAAATTTAAAGAACTGGGTTTTTACCTTGCGACTCGGGAAGCCTCCAATGGTAAAGAATATGGGGTAATGGTTTGATGACAATGCTATAATCGTTTCGACATCACTAATGCAGCCTACATTCAAGGACAACACCAGGTCTGGGCGCGTTGGTTTGCGATTGGGGCAATAGTTCACTTGGGTAGGTAGACTAGGACTGTGTATAACGTAGTCGGATTCAAGCATGTGTTTGAAGAGAACTCTGCCTCGCGTGTTAGTGTAGCTACTGAGCCAGTGTGAGTGGTTGGCATTAAAGTCTCCCATGATAACAACATGGGAACCCAAGCCGAACAATAACTCAAGGTCACTACGAAGCAATGGCAGATTGGGTGACTGGTAAATAGACAACACAATATGATCAATTCCTGATATTTTGACAGTGATACCAACAACTTCAATATTTTTAGTGTTTGGAAGAGTTAAGACCGAATGAGTAAGATTATTTCTTACAAGAATAGCAACTCCTTGCCCACGGCCAGTAAGATGTTTATCTTGGCGATAACAGGTAAAGCCAGGTGTAACTAACATTGAATTTGGGGTTATTCTAGTTTCACAAATACCAATAATATCAACAGATAGAACGCTTACCGCCAAATCGAGTAGCTCATGGATCTTCAAACGTACTCCATCGGAGTTCCAGGATAATAATCGGAGTTCTGCAGAATCAGACATATTTACCAAGATGGGAGAGAACCAGCATGACCTTGTCCAACCAAGACGTGCAAGCAGCAAATTGTGACTTTATGTTTTTTAATGTTAGTAAGATTTCAAACATCTCCTTTGTAGTTTCATCATTTGAGTCAGTCGTAGGATGGTCTATGGGAACCTGATTTTTAATCACTGTTGTGTCGCGAATTCCTACAGTAGGCCAGGATCTCTGATTTGAAGTTAATGTTGGTTGCAACGTCGGATGCATCAGATTTGGCAGAACCAGCGTAGATTTCGTAGCCATCATTGAAGGTACGGGCTTACGTTCTAAAGCCTTCTTTTTCTCGATGCTGGCCAGATATGCTATTCGGACACTGCACTTGCTATAATTCGCGGGATGATCTTCATTGCAATTACAGCATTGCGCAGGCTCAGTGCGGTCGGACTTGGTACACGAGGCAGTCGCGTGAGGAGCAACACATTTCACGCAGCGAGGAGGCCTGTTGCAGTTGTGGGATGCGTGACCAAACTCTTGGCAGCGAAAGCATTGGGTGCCATAAGCTCGGTTTGGCTTGAACTTGCTGACAGACACCACACAATTACACAGGTACCTTATTTGCCGAAATTTTGTAATATCAGCTCCTGCTGGTAGCTGTACTAGAAAGGGAGGACAGGGATTATCCAATCCACTGCGGGACTTAAGGGGTTTTACTGATGCACCGGTGAAACCGATTTTTTCCAGCTCTTCCGGTAGTTCTTGTTCGACATAGGCCGGAAGTCCACGAATCACTGATTTTGGCATTTTTTCATCCTTCCGGGTAAAGGTTACAAAGGAAGCATCTTGATGACGAAGACCATCCTTAACTGACCGGTGGCCTTCAGCAGTGTGGCATAAAATGGCAACCTTGCCTCCATTTCTGTATTGTAGGTGATATTGGTTCGAAAACTCAGAAATTTTATCCTTTAAAGCCTCATGGGTCCAGTTGGTCTTCATATCCACGATAATAGGAGGAATGTGACCGGTTTTCTTGACTTTGGTGGTCGCTTTAAGGTAAAATTCATTGCCAGCGGTCTTGGCGACTCCATCTACGGGAAGTTCTTGAAAATTGTTGTGTGTTGGAATGTCTCGGGTGCTATCGAACTTGGCGTGTTTTGCGACAGCTGGTCGCTTTGGCGTACGCCAATCATCCACATTTTCAGTCGCTGGTCTCTTGGAGTTGAGACTACTGCTTGAGTCCGATCTTTGCAGGTATCTTTCCATTAGTACCAGAGGCTATGGTCGAAACACATTTTATCGACAACGATTATCGAAACTTGGAATCACTATTCTGAGTTGAGTAAGAACGAGAGGTAGTAGGTGCGAGCGTGCACACGAGACAAGCGCGAGACGCTAACTCAACAGAAATTGATGATAGTAGTACTGTGCCGTGTGAGTATATAAGTTGCGTCAGTTACCGAAAAGTTAAAACGGAATTGTCTGCTTCGGAATGGAACTTGAACATGTGATCAGAAGGAATTAATCACATGTGAGTAAAAGAGTGATGATCATTAATAAATGTTGATGGATAGGGAGGGAAACAAAAGATAAATGGATTGTGTAAGGAATGATATGAAAGAAGTAAATGATAGCGTGACGGTTGACAGGGACAATGAAGGAAGAAAGTGTTGTGTCGACGCCAAGTAACATGGGACATGATGAGCATAGGGCCATCTGGTGCCGCGTTACAGTAGGCTCTTAAGCTAATAACTAGAATCTTCCTCAGGCTGTGGCGACCGCGTTGCGCACCGATGCCGATGCCGCGCGCGTGCCGCCGACTGGCAGGCTGGCAGCTCGCGCGGAAACACTGTTACGTTAACTGACGTGCCCACGGTGCCCATGTTAGGCCTCGTTCCCACTATGTCGTGACTACAGATAATCGTGTAGTTCTAGGTGTCGTGGCTTGTGTATTTAAATGGAGGTATTCAACCAACTCGTACTACAGTGGAATATACCGGAGCACTTACCAAGTCTAAAACCAACTCGACTACAGTGGAATAGACCGGAGCACTTACCAAGTCTAAAACCAACTCGTACTACAGTGGGATAGACCGGAGCACTTATCAAGTCTAAAACCAACTCGTACTACAGTGGGATAGACGGGAGCACTTACCAAGTCTAAAACCAACTCGACTACAGTGGGATAGACCGGAGCACTTACCAAGATTCTGATCTTTTCAGTTTTTCTCCGGATATTGTCTTGATTTTATAAATTAGTTTAAAATCTGAAAGTGGTGGCTTAGGATTATTACTTATTTTTAAATACCTATCCCATAACACTTTGTTTGGCTTTTTTGTCAAAATGTATGCTTTATTCAGTTGCAGTAAAAAAAACTCGTGTTCAATGTATCTACCTTTGCTCGGTGCGCAAGGTATTCGCTAGATGAAGTTGTAAGTCCGTGACGCCCCTCGGCAGTCGGCACTCGATCGCCGATCGCCTGCGCCTGCGCCTACGCACTCATGTGTGCCAACAGGTTTTATTATCCTTCGCTTGTAACTTTACGCGTAATTTGATCCCGGAACCCTTGACATACATCACTGGCTAATCATAGTAACGTAGTGATTAGGTAGTTCCACACAAAGATCGGTGGTCAGAAGAAGCCCTGATTGTAATTTCACCTGGCGTTGATAACTATAACTTGATACAATAAAGGATTTGAAGCACAGCAGTTATTACGGCTGTGGACGTTAGACGTCGGTATGCGAAGGAGAACACTTTTTAATTAGACAACAATCATAAAATCATTATGTAAAGTGTCATAGCAGCAGCCATACTGATTCTTATGCCCAAATACATCTCATGTGGCCCAGTGACACAGCTCGAGCAGGTCCCGTAACGATAGCATAACAGACAATGACCTAGTGCTCCCAGTTCCCATGGCTGCGCATTCCGACGACAGATTGAATAATATCTTACTACGAGTATGCCTCTCCGTGCCTACTGCCTAAGCAGCTGTCCAATATGGCTCTGGAGACAATCCGATATTACAACGAGCATCACAAATTGACAGTTAACCCTGATGTGAACCAATAACTTTTCCTTTAGATCTTTCTGCGGATGTATCTAATCTGAATTAGTTTTTGATACAATGTCTATGAGATTATTATTTACCAAATCATACCAATCTTCTATGGTCCAGACCAAGTCCTAATCAAACACGGTTAATATAAAATTTTGTTCCACTGGCTTTCACCTAATTCATCGGAATTACAGTAAAAAGATCGGCCGTAATCAAAGATAGTTGGTTTTATTAACTCCATTGTGTCTGCATTATCATGTCCATTAATTTCGTTTAGCTCTGCTCGAAAGGAATGCCACACTTGATGTTAGTAATACGTAACCGTACCTATATAAGAGTGGTTCAAAACAATGCGCACATGTAAATGTGGCAACAGTCGAAGAAAGCGAAATGAGCCTGCGATGGCTGCGCTGATGCTGATGTTTTTTTCCGCTTTCTAAATACAGCCCCGAGAGGTTCGGCTTGCGAACTGTATACATAAATATTTTATTATAAAGTAGGTACCTACGTGCCAGATGTTGTTAGGGCTTCATTGTAAGTACGCACTCTTGTGAAGGAACTACGAAAGGAAAGGAAAAAAGAACGAAGTAGGTACCTACTACGGGAAGTTTGGAAGAGACCGAAAAGTAGAAAGGAATTGTTGGTCTTTGTATCTTGACGTGATGAGGAAAGATTATAAATGCATGGATGGAAAAGGATACTGAGACCAGAGACTAAAGAAAAGATGGATGAAGTGAACAATGATATTTGAATGAAAAAGGGTGGGACATGCATGACAGGAGAAGAAAAAGCATTTTGTGCCGATTCTGATGAGTCATGCGAGGAATAAATGGTTGTTCAGTAGCGAAATAAAATCGTTCGACTTACTATCAGGTGATATTTTAATTCCGCCTGGTGATATTTTCATTCCGCCACCGATTCTGTCGGTAGCCATTTTAAATTTCTATAGAAAGGCTGCGTAAGTATTGTCACGCGTAAGCTCGGACATCAACGCGAAAGTCACCACAAATTATCTATTTGATCTTGTCACTTCGTGCATTGTCTCAATCGTCGCTGTGCAGATTTGTATAAAAATTAGGCACTTTGTTGGTTTTAGTTTAAGTCATTTTGTTTATTTTTATTTATTTGCTATTGCCCACAAATTATTATTAAACAAACTATTTGAATCGGATTTTTGTAAAGGTTTTTTATTACAAGTACCTACTGTAAATGCAAAAAGCTGTAAAAAAGTAAAAAGCTGATAATTTGAAATTACAAACAGATAGCCCGGATGAAATTAACAAACGCCATAATAATAACTATATACACTGCAAAAAAACGTTGTATCTATCTTAAATGTATTCTGAACTTCCAGAATGTAATCTCCATAGCCCTTTATTGGTCCATTCGTACAGACAATATTGTAGGCAAGCAAGTTGTCATAGCTGCCAATTGCCAAGGCATCGTGAAGATGGGTGTATTATGTACTTGGCGCTTTGATCAAATAAAAAGCGTTCAAGGGCGGCATGGGCAAGGACGATGGGTGGCAAATCTAAAAGTGGAGGCCATAAGTCGACGAGATCGGCGGAAGACATTGCTGCCTTTGGAATTTGGGTCTGAACGGCGATTCATAAGATGTTTGACCTCTCTGTTGTTGCAGTGACCGTGGTGCGAGGGATCCGCGTGCGCGCCGCGGGCATGCGTCCGAAGCGGTAGCGGCAGCATGCGCGCGCTCACGCTGTGCCTCGCGCTGCTCGTGCTGGCGCCCGACATCGATGCACAAGGTACATCCCTAATTCCCTATTTGCCATGTTTTTGCTTGGGGAAACGTCCCGAGACACGTGCCGCTAGACTAACTCTCACAAACGGATATTTAATAAAGCTGGCAACACAAGAGTCAACAAGTCGTTGAAATTTCATTATTTCACTTATTACAGATATAATTTTTAAACAACCATACCAGCTCCCTTTTTATAAATATAATAGTTTTCAATATACATAAAAAACTACAAAATTAGATCCATTTACATCAAGGAAACGTGACCCGGAATGACATATTATGTACACACGTGTTGTGTGATCACTGTTGTCCGAAAAATAAAGATTATTATTATTATTTCTTGTTCTTTAATTTTCTTCTCTCGTAAGAGAGTACAAAAACCCTACCCACGGGCCGGAGCCAAGTTTGTAGGGGGAAGTTTAAATGGAGAATGTTGATGATATTGTAGAAGAAGTTAAGAATTTCCGGGTGATGCGACAGGTGTTTAGAATTGTGGCTTTTTGGAGCAGATGAAGTGTGTGGGGCGGCATGTGTAAAGTGTTTAAGCTTTGCATAAGAGATTTCGGTACGATACCAGTGGAAGAGAGCACTATAGGGACGATGTGGACTCTTTGTGCTTCCCACTGGGTTTTTATTTCTATGGCGAGGTTTTGATATTTACTAAGCTTTTCAGATATTGTAGTTTGAATGTTGTGTGAGTTTGGGATAGCTATATCTATTAGGTAAACTGTTTTGTTGGTTTTGTCGTGAAGGGTTATATCTGGTCTATTGAAATGTATAGTTTTGTCTGTTATTATAGTTCTATCCCAATAGATTTTCTGATTCCTATTTTCTAGTGTTATTTCGGGTTTATATTTATAGTATGGTTTCATCTCACTTATGAGTTTGTATTTGAATGCTAAGTGTTGGTGTATAATAGCGGCAACTTGGTCATGTCGATGCTTATAGTCAGTCTGTGCAAGTGATTTACAAGCTCCTGTAATATGTTGTATGGTCTCAGAGGCAGTGTTGCAATGTCTGCATAAGTCAGTCGGCTGATGAGGGTCTTTAATTATATATTTCCTGTAATTACGAGTAGCTATTATTTGGTCCTGGATCGCCAGCATAAATCCTTCTGTCTCGGGAAATAGCTCGCCTCGTTTGAGCCATTCGTTCGACTTAGCTTTGTCGACGTGTGGCTGGCTCAGGTAAGACACCGAGCCGGTGTCTCCCGTGGAGGGCCTTGGCAGACCATTCGGCAATTTTTTCTTGTGTGGTTATGAGTAGTTCATTAATTTGAGTGTTTCTATTATGTAGGTTAAGTGGCGTAAGTTTCGTATCGTTTTCGCTTACATGTTTGTGTAGTGATGAATTTTCGGATTTGTTATGAAAGTACGCTCTGAGTGAATGTATTTGTTTGTTGTGTAAGTTGTGTATGTCCATCAGGCCTCTTCCTCCTTCTTGGCGCGGCAGAGTAAGTCGTTGTATGCTTGACTTTGGATGGTGTTTTCTGTGTTTGGTAAGAGATGTATTAATAGTGCGTTGTAATTTTTTGATATCTGTATTTGACCAGCGTATGATTCCAAAAGAGTAAGTGAGGATGGGTATTGCGAATGTGTTGATTGCTTTAATGGTGTTTTTGGAGTTAAGGTTTGTTTTCAAAATGAGGTTTATGCGGTGTGAGAATTTATTGACCAGTTCTTCTTTGGTCATCTTTTGATGTATCTGCGTAGATTATTTAAAACCTAGATATTTATATGTGCTCTGTTCATCCATTGGTTCTATTATTTGGCCTGACCCGAGTGTGTAACTATTATTTTGTACTTTTCCTTTTACAACTGATAAAATTTTGCACTTATCAACTCCGAATGACATACAAATATCATCTGAAAATTGTTGAGTTGTGTCAGCTAATACGAAAAGTGCGTTTTTGTCAGGTGCATATAACTTAATATCATCCATGTACATGAGGTGTGTAAGCATATAATGCGTGTTAATGTTTGTTAGTGTGTATCCAGCGTCTGTTTTATCTAGGAGGTGTGAGAGTGGATTGAGTGCCATACATCTCCTTGGAAAATTCCACGTTTAATGTGGATTGGTTCAGTAGCTACAGTTGAGGAGGAGGAATTTATTTTTAGAACGGTTTGCCATATCTGCATGGAAGTTTCTAAGAAGTTTTTTAGTGTTGGGTGAATTTTATATAGACTCAATATGTTTAATAACCAGCTGTGCGGAACTGAGTCGAAAGCCTTTTGGTAATCAATGAACATTGTGTGAATATCTGTCTTACTTTTAACAGCGCTGTTCATAGTAACTGCATCGATAGTCAATTGTTCTTTACATCCTTGGCTATTTTTACGGCATCCCTTTTGTTGTTCTGACAAAATATTATTTTTGGTTAAATGTTCATATACAACTTCACTTAAACAGGCTGTTAAAATTTTGTAAATAGTTTGCAGACATGTAATCGGTCGGTATTTCGCTGGGTTTATAGTATCATTAATGTCCTTGGGTATCATATAAGTTACGCCGTGTGTAATGTATGATGGCAGTAAATGTGGTGAGTGGATGAATGTGTTTAAATGACACAGACTGGCGATGGCGAACAGTTTGGTTACGTGTGGTGTAGTTGTAATTATTATTTTCTTCGTATTTATAATATTTCACATGTATGTATTGTTTATTCGTCTACAATTTATTTTTATTTATTAACCTTATAGCTGACCGTGGCATCACTCTCACTTTAGGCCCTATCAGAATACCAGCGCTGTAACGTTTTTTAACGTGACAGCACCATGCTGAGATAGGGGCCTTTTGGCCTTGTACAGGACCAATTTCGTTTTCTTTTTATTTTTAATTTCTTTTAGTTGTTTTATGTTTAATTTTTATTAGTTGATAATTTCACCATTTTTTTTATGTGTTTTGTCCTATGCGGGTTAATAAATGCTTTTTCTTTCTTTCTTTCTTTCTCTTTCTAAATGGTTATGTAAGAAAGGATGTATGCTCGAGAATTTCTTATACCAGTAGTTGTGAATGTTGTCAGTGCCAGGCGATTTCCAATTGTGTGTGCGTTTGATGACGTCTATAAATGTTCCTATTGGTATGAATTCAAATTCCATTTCTGGGATTTCTGGTGTTACTTCGTTGATCCAGTCAGCTTGATGATTATGATTTACTGGGTTTTCCCATATGTTAGCCCAAAATTCCCGTAGTGTTTCGGATGTCGGTGTCTCTAGGCTTTGGTTTGTGGTGTCTCTATTATTTGTTGCAAGATTTCTATAAAATATTTTTTCATTATTTATAAATTTGGTGTTTTGCACTTTTCGGTTCGTGCATTTTAAATATCTTTTGAGTCTACTGGAGGCTGCGTTTAGTTTTTGTTTTAGAGTGTCTAAAAAGTGGACTAATTGTGTGTTTGAGTCTTCGTATTGAGCATGTACCTGATATTTTTTCTTTATTTCTTCTACTGCTGCTATTAGTTTTGGACTTCTGCTACCATTAATAAAGTGTGTTAGCCTACCTATATTTGCTCTTAGACTTAGAATTTTCTTTTCAATCCTGATTTGCCACTTTGGTTTTCTTTTTATGTATATGCGTTGCATGTAGCTGCCGTCCATGCTGCACAATAAATTGCGGTCTGTAGTTTGACGAAGTCGGTGTCGACATTTACATTATTTGGGAGAATGACGGAATTTATATATGTTACTATGAGCGAGAACTTTTTAGATGTCTTTTGCCTGGGAATGTATGGTCTACTAGTGGGGTGTGTATTAGAGAAAAGTTTTTGGGCTTGTTGAAAGGTGGCTTCGATTTCTAAGTTCTTTTCAGGAGCAGCATCAAAGTTATTTAGCGTAGGTTCAAATAGGCCTATATCTATGTGGTTTAAAAAATTTTCGTCGATTGTGTGTGTTTGAGAAACTATGTTAGTATCAGAGTTATTATTTAGGAGTGTAATATTACTTGTTGTAGGAGTGCAGTTGGTGGTCGTATCAGAAATGTTAATATTTGTGTATTGAGTACTAAGTGAGTACATGTTCTCATCAGGTTGTTGTAAGTCGTTATTTGTGTGTTCTTTATTTTGTGTGTTGCTGTTGTTATTTCTTAATTCTGAAGCTACTTGGTTTTTTATTTCTTCTAGTCTGTTTGTGTGTATGTATTTGTTATTTATATTTGCTCTTACTTGATCTGATAATCTTTGCTCAGTTAAATGTACTAGTTCTGGATATATATTAATAAATTCCTCATGCAAATGTTTTCTATAGGATGTTTTATTTGTTTCCAGTTGTGTAGTAGTATAATATATTCTGATTACTGCCTCATTATATTCGTTCGTCCATTTCATACGCTGACCGGTTTGTGTGTTAATCGGTGTCTTTGATTGTGTGGAGTGTTGCTGTATTTGAGTATGGACTGTTTGTAATTCGACTCTGACTTCCTCATAAATCTGATCTATTTTTTCTTGTGGTAATAATTTCTTTTAAACAATGGCTCTTCGTTGGTCACCTATTCTTTGACGGCCTACTTGCATATCTGGGTATTTTTCTAAAAATTTAGTGTGAAGCGATGGTAGATATGCATTTTTATCGGTTTCCATATGAGTGAGATAAAGATATGTGCGTAGGATGAATTTATTCATATCAATGCTCCATTTCCTACGACTTGTTACAGTTCTAGCGGCGGGTACAGTATCGTCGACAAAATTTGTCTCCTGTACAACATCCACTGACTGTATGCTGAAGGCGTCGGTGTGACGCGAAAAGATTGTGATGATGATGGAATTGATGGAAAAAGTGATGATAGAGATGACGAAGAGAATTGTGTTGTTTCGTCATCCATCTGAGGCAAACTTGCCTGTAGTCGTTTTTTTGTTTTTGACCTAGTATTCATGTTGTTCCCACGAGAAGCTAGGGATTTAAAAAGTCGACCACAGCAGAGCCCTGCGTTCACTGTGGTAAGGGGAAATAAAGCTGGAGGTCCCCTATTATCCAGAGTTGGCACACTAGCGACTAACCTCTCCTATAGCCATGCAGCCCTCGGCATGTGCGACCTTGGCTTGGATTGTATCTCTCTTTGTCTGGCCCCTCACCCTAGACCTATCTCGGCAAAGTTAACCCTACCGGCACAGACCTAGGGCTCATCAGAGCACGCAAGCCCCACCACGTCGTCAACGTAGAGATACAGCGGTGGGGTTATTATTATTATTACTATGTGAAAATGAAAGTGACCCGGAATGACATAATCTTATCATAATATAATGTGAAAATAAAATCTTTGAACAAATTAATAAAATGAAACCACGACAATGTTGACAAGATCAGCTGCTCGTTGCGCACGCCTACATGCGTATACACGTAGAACGCTGTCAAATTGTCTGTGAAAATGTCGGCGCGTATAGTAAGAGAGCCCACTACACCTGGAGGCCTGGAGGAAAAAAAAACGATTTTTAAATCACACTAAAAATCGTTTTTATTTTTTTTAATAGCGTCGCCAGTTTTTTTGCATTGCAGCATCGCCGTTTCGTGTTCCCCCATTACTAACGTGGCTAATTATATATCATCTGGGAGTCTTATTGAACTAGGTTTAGTGTCGTGGGCTCTCTAACTATTATCGGCACTGACCTGCCAGCGCTGACAACCAGCGTTCTACGTGTATACGCCCGCCGCCTCCGGACCCGTCGCTCAGCTCCGCCTCGCCGCCGCCGGAACCCAGCCATCGTTAATGCTGTGACACCGGCCATGGCAGTTGCGTCGAGCTCGAGGGACGAGTATTTCTCTCCGCCTACGACGCCACCACCGCGGTAATACGCCGGCCGCCGGACGGCTTAGGACTTCGAGGCCCACCAGCTTCTGATAGGGCCCCGTCTCTCGGCAGGAGTGTGCAGCGCATGCAATGGACGCAATCCATCAATGAAAACGTCATGCGCGCATACTATGGGGCTACAGAGGGGGGAAATAACCTGACCGCGTACCGTGCTAGGATGCTCTTTCTGTTTCAGGTGGTTGAGCCAGCTGTCAACGTGTCGGCACAACGACTTTCGGATCAGGTGAGAGTCATCCAGCGTAACCGTATGTTGGATGACACCGTACTTGATCGCTTGCGGACTGAAATGCAGAGTAGCCATGTCATTGCCACGACGCGCCGCGCCGTCGCAGGCTGTAGTTCTACCACAGTCAAGCATAATACCAAATTGCGATAACGACGTGAGTAATGACATGGTTACTAATGTAAGTACCCAGTGCAAGGTAGTAATGAGGAGTGCTTTGGAGGGGGCGATTCGGGAATATCGGTTCATGCAACCCGATCTGAGGCCACGCATACCTCGTTTGCCCATGCATAACAAAAATAGGGCGCTGGTGGCGGTTCTGGATTCGCAGTTGTCAAACTACTTTGATAACTGCGAAGACCTCACCGATGTTCACTCAATCCTGTATTGTGCGGCTGTAGCGGCATGTCGTGTGCGGCGTGTCATGTCAAATTTTGTGATGATAGAGTTACACGACCAAAACCAGCATGGCAGTACAGGATTGAACGACGTATTGGTGGTTGGGGCCAGAGCAGAAATGGGGGCAATTACTATCAGCCCTAAAGACGTAGCTCGTGCAGTCCGTCCGTTGCCTAACTGGAAATCTTCAGGGCCGGGCGGGCTGCACAACTTCTGGATAAATGGTTCACAAGGTCGCATGCTCGCCTGGCGACCCTGTTCCAATCAGTCTTAGAGTCTAGGTCGCTGCCAGAGTTCCTGACAACGGGTATAATGCATCTGCTCCATAAATCGGGTAGTACTGCGGAACCCAAAAATTATAGACCGATCACTTGTCTCCCGACAGTCTATAAAGTTCTTACGTCCATTTTGAGAACTAAAATAAGCAAACATATAGATGACAATTCTGTCATGTCCGCTTCTCAAAATGAATGTAAGAACGGGTCCCGTGGTACTAAGGAGATATTCCTCATTGATATGGCCATTAGTCAGCAGATAGGTACGCCGTTCTCGAAGGGATCTGTCGACATGTTGGATAGACTATAAGAAGGCCTATGACTCGGTGCCAAATACATGGCTCATGACGGTGCTAGAGTTGTATAAAGTTGATGCAACTCTGCGCAACTTCCTGATGTCGTGTATGGGGCAATGGAGGACAGTCCTTCGCTATCCAGGATGTCGGCAAATTCAGAGGAATAGCGAGCGGATAAGGATAGACCGAGGAATATTAATTCAGGGCGATAGTTTGAGTCCACTTTGGTTCTGCTTAGCCTTGAATCCTCTTAGCACGCTGCTGGAGGATTCAGGTCTAGGCTATTGGGGTTGCGGGATGATGGTCAGGTTATATCTCACCTCTTTTACATGGATGACCTGAAACTCTTTACCACCCACCATTTGCAACTGATGGAGCTGCTGTGGACAAATGTGCGGTCATGCATGTAAAGCGAGGGGAGATTGTGGAATCTGTGGGAACCCAGCTCTCGGATTCCATAAATCTTAAATCCCTCTCAGCAACCAAAATCTGTAAGTATTTGGGTATGTCGGCGCTGGGCATCAATGTTGCTGACAGGAAGCAATCGTTGAAGGAATGCTTCTTTAGCTGCCTGAAAAAAGTATTTAATAGTCTTTCATCGGGCGGAAATAAGGTGCGTGCTTTCAACGGTTGGGTCATGCCAGTTTTGATGAACTCTTTCGGCATACTCAAATGGACTCAAACAGAACTAGACGCCCTGGATACGAAGGTCCGTAAATTGTTGATGGCATATCGAATGCATCACCCACGTTCTATGAGACTGTATATCCCACGGAAGTGTGGGGGTCGAGACTTTTTAAACGCCAAGACTCTCCACAATCGCGAGATATGCAGTCTCAGGGAATATTTCCTAGAAGCCGACGTGGGGATGCATCGAGATGTGGTCAAGGGCCTCACCCCGCTCTGCTTGGCTGAAGAGAACTGGCGCAAACCTCCAGTGCTTGATACTAACGACCGCAGGGAGGTATGGCAGAGTATGGAGCTTCACGGACGTTTTTTCCGGGCCCTACATGGGCACGATGTAGACCTAACAGCGTCCGTAGCCTGGCTACGTTTCGGGGACATTCGTCACATTATCTCCGGGTGTTCTCGTCTAGCTAACGGAGAGTACTTGCATAGACACAACCTTGTAGCTAAGATTATCCATCAGCAACTTGCTGTAAAATACAACCTTGTGGAATCGGAAGTGCCGTACTTTAGGTATGTGCCCGACCCACTTCTCGATAATGGCACTATCAAATTGTACTGGGATCAATCTAAGTAGGCCTGATATAGTGGTGGTGGATCGATCAGAGCGGTGCGCAATGATTGTTGATATAACGGTCCCGCATGATGAGAACCTCGTGAAAGCCGAGAAAGATGAACAAATCAAATATCTTGACTTGGCTCGCGAGGTTGTCGACATGTGGGACATGGACTCAGCGATCATTGTGCCGATAGTCGTATCAGCCCATGGCTTAATAGCCAAGAGCCTCGACCAATACCTAAGGACGCTCTCGTAAGGCAGCTGGATCAAGGGATAATTAAGAAAGCGGTACTCCTGGACACGGCTCGTATTGTTAGGAGGTTCCTCTCTCTGGAGTCCTGACCGTAGCTTGGACCCTGTTCCCGATACCAGTGGGCTACATTTTTTTATATTTGTAACTGTTTTTTTTATTAATATTTAAAATAAATTCAAAAAATAAGACAAATAATAATAAAACTACTACTACTATGGTGGTTCATTATCTGCTTAGTTACTTCATATTCTACAACTATAATCATAATCACTGGTAGCTTTTGAACGGAAAAACAAAATTATATTGTTATTCGCAGCTGCGTGAAATTATTTTCTTTGACTTCCTGCAGCTCTAAGATTCCTATTTGCTAGAGATTGATTGTTAAATTGTTAAAGCCGACTAGCGGTAGGGTAAGCAGTAAGCACCTACCACTTTAGTCTACCGCCCATAAACACTGAACGCTGATATTTCACAGTTGCGCTATTGTTTTTCACAATTTAGCACGTTTGCAATAATTTTGAAACAATTGACATTATTGTTCTAAATTAATGTCGAACAATAATTATTCAAATGATCGTACAATTGGCACGCTGATACCCATAACAACAGTATCGGCGCATGTACGGCGCGGGCCGTTGTTTTGCAAGCGCAGCACAACATTGATGAATGGCCAGGAGATCGAGCGGCGCGGTGCGTGCGCTCATTACGGCTCCATTGTACACTAACTCGGACCGTTTGCGTGCTGTTATTGCATTACTAATACTATTGGCGCAGATTTTATTTCAATGCTTTTTGTAATTGGGTGCATAATCGGAATATGTCAATTTGGTGCCGCGCGGCCAAACGCATTGATTCTACTTGATTGCTCAAAGCTCGTGTGACGAACTAGATGGATTATGTTGTGTTAGGTCAGGCTCAGGAAACCAAACTTTACAAGGCTAAGATTTGGTTGGACAAGAACTGTGCTGTTTTCGGTTTACAAATAATGGTTGGTATTACTCTCGTTGTTATTTCACAACATGGCCCGGTACGTACTGCATCCATTCTGTAGCGTACGCTCACCGCCGCCAAATTATCCTCCTTATGAAACCCGAGCCGTTTGGTACCTCGCTGAATACTTTCGCAATCACATTTCACATTCTAGTGTAACTCGCGGATTATGTGTCGGCTTACTGTAAGAGTTTTTTCTTTATGAATGCAAAGTTCTTAGATTTCAGTTAAATATATTGAGTTGTAGGTGTATGATTTAGAACTCTGAACTCTCTGCCTAAGACCTCTGAAAAAATAAAAATAAATCTTCAATAAGATACCTAATGAGTTGAGATCGGGAACGACTCTTTGATAGTGACACTACCAGTTTTAGTTCCAGTCGCCATATCTCATCGTCTTGTTCTTCTTCCTAGTTTTACTTATCATCGGGGAGGTAAGCGGGCACGCGGGGTGAGGCACTGGGTTTGCCTATGCTCCGCCCAAACGCTCAAGGACATTCGAGGCTATAAAGCTTTGCCAAGAAATACAACTTTTCTAATTGAATCGTATCTAAGTGACATTATTATACACCTTATCAGTTTAAATTTTTTGTTACCTACTCGAAAAGAAATGCTACCCGGTGTTGAAACCTGGAACAATTCCAAGAAATCTAAGTTTTGGTTTAAACGTTGTACATTAAGTGTGTCAAACAAAGGAAATCGCAGTACAAACGAGGCCCGATCAGACAAGTGAAGGGTAGTGGTTCATTCGGCGTGGGGTGGTTCGCTGACCGTCACCCCCTCACCCTCCAGCCCTGCCACTACGGCATCTACGGCTACGAGGCCATTCTTGACACGTTTTCTCGTAGTACTAACTATCGTAGCAGTGATTTTCTTGTCAGGAATTTTTCATTTCATGTTCTACTATAACTGTAAAAACTTCTCCAGTTGTATTGTAAAGGCTGGTTGACTTAATCGGACGTCACAACATCGGTCTTAACAGGATCCGTAACGACCAATTAGTATTGCACTCGTAGGTTGGAGCTTTTGTTGCCAGTGTCGAAGAAAGGAGTCCTGCATAGATTTTAAAACCCTCGACCTCCACATTTCGTATTCTGATTGCATGTCTGTTCCCCTCGTGCTATTAGCACTGATTGTGTTATCAGTGTACAAGTGAATGGTTTCCTCGGTGGCGTGAATCGGTCGATAGTCCCTCTGCGTCACACATTATGCGTAAGCATTTAATATTATCTATTTTTCGCGAAAATATCGGTGTATCGGCGGTCCTATTTCCAATTCCAATTTACCTATATGAGTTTATTGCCCCAGAATGTCTTCTTCAGCCTTCATATCAGTACCTTATCACTTCTTCTCTAGTCATAGCATCTTGTACCATAATCTATCCATCGCTTCTTTGTCTTTCCCTATTTATTTCTTCCACGTTCATACTACACTTTCCTCACGACCTACCCTACATTTCTCTGCATCACATCACATGCCCATACCATGACAACAGTATCCCACTTATCTTCTCGGTCACCGGCGATACTTTCAGCTCTTTATGTATATCTTAGGTAGGTATCACTCTCTCTCTCTATTTAAACATCCCTCTTCACATACCCATCTCAGTTACACGCATTGCCTTCTGTGACCAAACAGTTAAAATCTTGTTATTTTGGAAACGTAAAAATTGCCCCTTTGCCAATTGTGCATGGTGTATGGAGAAATCAAAGAAAACTATCATACGTGACTTAAATGGTGCTATTTCTAACTGCCCACTTGTAATGTAACGCTAAGATTATAATTGAGCTTGTCGAGGAGAAAAGCGTGAACCTTGAACACGACACACGCGCCGCACCACACGAACCGATCTAGTCGAGATAGTGGATAGTGTGCAGCAATCAACAGCTAGCAGCAGTGATCTATTGGTTCAATTAGCAATTGCGCCAGTCACAAGCATGACAGTTACAGAAACTGATAATTGTACTGTAACACCGGCACTGAGTCCCGCTGTGAGCCAACACCGGATAGCAAATACTTCGTTAACTTAATTGTTCCCTCGGTGAAGTATGCCAACGCCTCTACTCACTATAGACCATAATGATGTAGCATTTCTAATGATATCACTCATTAAGGCATACGTAGAGGCAGTCTCGCTCCGGTTCGCTTGCGATTCACGCAAGGGCATTTGTCAGTCTTCAGTCAAAATATTATCTTAAAGTGAACTCCTTGTGTGCTCAGAGCTGTTGTAAATGTTGCTGTGTACAGTGTTATTATACACCTTAGCTACAAGCAGCCGTCTCAAGTCACAACATTGCAACGACTCGGCTAGCGGCTAGTGGGCGATCGCCCGATCCGTCGCGGTGGTCCATTGTTCATAGTCCGCTGTCCGGGTCGCAACTTCCTCCTGTTTCATACTCAGTGAGGTAACGGTGACAAGACAACACCGGCCACAGGAAATATCGCAACACATTTTATGCTAGGAATTGGGTGAAACATTACAAATGCATAATGAGTCGTTTGTTCTACAGGCATTTGCTTAATAGGTACTTGATAAATATATCTCCAGCTGTCGAATTCGTAATATCGTTTCGCATGTCACTAGTAAATGAAATAGAACCTAGACATGACACAAAGTGCTTGCAATCTAATATCGTCGATTTAATATGAAACTGTAGGTAATCGAACTAAGCCGAGTGCTCTACTTTGCTAAGCACATAAGGAAGGGGCATGCAAGGTCTATAACTTCCTAGGGTTCAATTTAAGTTCACGGAACGTTCGTGGCAACATGGTTAGACGTTAACACTTCAAAATTAAATAACAATTAAGATTTAAATCGTGTAATATATTCTAAGGCAGCACGCAAGAAAGGTATGAATTATGGATATTAAGGTAAAAATTGGAGCAACGTGTCGTGGTCTACATACTAATGTTTTTGAAACTTACGTTCATTCTGGTGTAGCGTGATGCAGGCACCAGACGTGCCGCTAATTGTACCCTTACTTATAATAATATCCACTGGGCTGGGCACTGGCTCGTATTTTAAAGCCGTTGGCAAAAAGTCGCAGCTTATTTTCCGCGTATCTTTGTTGGCTCAAGGCATAGCCATTCTTCATGTTGACAACCTTGGTATAATACTATTTACATTGTAAAAGGATTTTTGCATAAGGAGTAGGTACATAATATTTTCATAAGTTGCTTGCAGGTGCAGCACTTGCAATGAATATGTAGAAGGTGCGTAGGTATATGATTAGATATTGGTACACTATCGCATCACATCACCACTCACTGCAGTAGTTAGTAACTGTTTCGTTTTGTTTCCTCCTGAAAAGGTGTATGTACACACACATACCTACATACAAATGAACTTGAAACATATTGGTGAAGGAAGATAATAATCGTGTACCTAGGGTACGTATAACGTAAGCTGTCGGAAATTCATTGTTCTCCAAATCGTCGTTAATAATCCGCGGCTAACAAAACGGACTCTTCCTTTTGTTTGTAAAGCCTTTAAATTAATGACTTATCTCATGAAGGTGCTCGAGGTTATAGGAACACAGTACTTATCCACAATTACCTTTTTCTCTCATCACTACATGTTTTTGTAAAACCGTAATCAGCAGGCCTAGCCAAGTTACAAACGATTCGTATCGATTCTCTTTCTACAATCGTAAACGTTGAGTCACGTGGTCAAAACAAGCAATAAAAACTTCGTAGACAAGTTTTGCAATGTATTCGTTTCTACAATCGTGATTGCTACATCCCATATAAATCGTAGCCAACTTACAGTTTTGACTGAACTTAAAAGTTTCTATTCGTTTGTTTCGACCACGTGACTTAACGTTGAAATGATGTCATTCCCATACATTTGGGTAGTTTTCTCGTAGCGTTAACGATTGTAGATTGTCAACTTGGCTAAGCCTACAGAACTTGAAATATTTACCTACGTCTTTCTCTTACCCAACATTGAAAGTCGAAACTCAAATTGATTTATGTAGCTCAACGGCAAAATGAATTGCGAATCAAAATTAATTTGTCAATCTGTTCTGAGTTTAATTTAAATTGTTATTACCGTTACATAATGACCGCGGTGCGCCGGCGCAGCACTCTAAATCTTTGCGAAGACGATTCATATTCATGGTGTAAATGTGACGGTCGTTTGCAGTTAATTGACATTTCATTACTCAAATATAGAGCAGAGAATCTTCAGTAATAGCTTCTGTTGTGGGCAGTTAGCTATAGCGGTTATGAGTTCTCACAGATTACAAATAGACAGCGGTGAAAATTGATTGTAACACGTTAAATTAAAATAAATCATGTTGTGGCAACGAATCAATCCTGTAAAGTTGTTCAATCAATTCAGTCTGGTGGTTGAGATTCGTTGATGACTCTGCCCTGGAGTATATGTATCCACAAACGATGGGGCACTTAATAAATTCCTTCGTGTCCTGTTGTTTATTCACTACAGAATAGCTATACAGGAACTGATGGACACGACTGAAAGCGCCAAACTAGTGGTTCAGTTCTGACACGCTAAGAAGAGAAGAGTCTGCAGCATTAAGACTGCATCACGTAAGCAACACAAAAATTGCAGCTGACAGATCCTGAAAGACACTTTGAAAAACGAGAACAGTTAATAGCTGGACGTCTATTGTTACGGAAACAGACGGAATGAAAAAAAAGTAGGTGCTGGTGAAGCTTTCAAAGATGCTCTTCAAGATTTACTGAAAAACTCTTTTTAATACCTATCTCTAAAACATTTAAAGTTTTAATTAGGATATTGTTTGATTTAAAACTAAACTTTTATTGCCACTTGTCATCCCGTAAGTGACGATTGTTTGATTAGTCTAAACAGATACCTACTATGGTAAGGTGGTCAGTTCGGTGGCATGTCACAACACTCACAACTCACTTGTGATCGCGTACTAGCGGACTGCGGACCGTGGGGTCGCGCGCTGCCATGCGTACTTCCGGCGCGCACGCCACTTGCCGCGCACACATCTACCAAGATATAACGACATTTTTTCAACACTCGTCCTGTGTAACAAACTTTTACAACACGAAGTAAAATGAAGACGTTAATTAATTCCGGAAACTGAGCAAATATTGAAGCTTTCTGTTGCAAAGGTTTCGAGAGCTGATTTTATTATATAAAATTACAAAAATAATCACTCACGAAGTCTCTTACGTAGGCTCCCCAACAATAATGGAAGTAATAATAATATATCAATACATAATTACGAGCTGACAATGAGAACGCCGCATGTTCAGATGAAAGTAAAGATAAATCGTTTAAGTGTCCATTATCAGGTAATAAGGCGCGTAATGCAGTAATGACGGAGATGACGAATCAGATCGGAAACTATCGTCAGCTCGTAATTCGACTGATAGTCATCTCGATGAGATCGTGTCCGCCTTTCCCCAGCCACAGGCCGCAGCGCAGCCCGCACGTAACCGTCGTTTATGGAATAAATTGTCCTTGAAATTATTGGAAACTAACTGCAAGTACATGCTTGTCACTTGTAAGTGAAAAGATGCCTTTCGCTCTCTTGATCTCGGAGAAACAACAGGTCTTTATAAAATTTCTCATACTCAATACTCAAAACTTTATTGCATTCCACATGTAGGTACTTACGTGGTAAAAACTTATAATTAGATCACATGGACCCTTTCGGGCACAGCAAAATAAGTGAGCTAGGAGAGAGGAAGCATTTATAAATTCTCAACATAGTACCTAGTAGGTAATAGTATAAAATTATGATTAGTTATCTAAAATTATGACTAGTTATGACTTTATAAGTGTATCACTTAGATATTCATTAACCGAGTAGTAGCTTTTAATTATCAAAAATTGTCTAAGTTTTTTTTAAATGTGTTAATTTTATCTTCTTTTTTTACTGATGCGGGTAGTTTATTATATATTTTAATGGGCATTACGTAGGGACTTGTACCCATGTAGGTATTTATCTGCCCGAGAAAATCTCAAAATCATCGAGTTCATACAAAGTATCAGCTACCTATGTAAACCTTTCGAAAACTTCCTTAACAAAGAGTAATAAGTACGTACCTACCTAGTTTATTTTTGAAGTAGGTGTCTGTTTCAGCTCAAAAACAATCGAACAAAACTGTTTAGTAGGTATAGAACAAGCATGTTTGCGTGTGAAGCATCTATGTAATAGTACACTAATGGTCGACTCACGTGCAATTACTGCAAGTGCAATATTAATATTTGAAACACCAAACCATCAATCATTATTATTATAAGGGGATGCCAAAGTAAATTAAAACCTACATTTTTAACCGGCTTCAAAAAGGAGGAGGTTCTCAATTCGTCGGAACCTTTTTTATTTTTTTTACAGCGGTGAATCACCAAGTTAAATAAGTACAGCTTCTTTTTAGGTTACTTAAATGTTTCATAGGATTTCTCATTTCTGGTTATGGAAACACAAGATCAATAGCGAAGTTTCGAAAGTCTTACGGAAATTGTATAACCTCCCCGTGTCCATCAATCATCCGTGTCAGTAATATTATGTTTCTGTACCTCGTAGTCTGAATTATAATGTCAGATGATGATAGGTAGATCATTTGATACGCAGGACATCTATTGGTTGATTGACTGTAAGCTTGCACATAGGACCACGTTTGTTGGTTTGTGTAGAAGTTTGTTACACGACAACGAAACCGAAAGTGCCGTTGTCTCGTTGATGAGGGAAGGTAAAGCTGTATGCTTTGGGTCAGTCCGTGGATCGAGCAACGGGACCGAGTAGTGTCCGACCCACATTCAGTGACTACAAACCACCCATAGCCGCCATCTTGTCCAAACCACCCGCCGGAAGTTGCGAGGGGGATTTATAGCGCGACCGCCTTCCGGTGGCCCACTTGTGTCTGCCCCTGCGCTTCTCTGCGCACCTGCCATGAAAACGTTTCATTAACTTGACTAACTTTATCACAGATTGTGTTATTTCACTATTTTGTTTGGACGCCGACGACGGAAACGTGGGAATTTACGGTAATTGGGCGCGAGTAATGGTGTTTACAATATTTCGGTACAATTTGTGTACGGTGTAAACTCTGGGAGAGTTCAACAAACTTCTTCAAAATATTTGTTGGAGTTTAATAAAAGCCCGTACCTAGGAACTGTCTAAAAACGAACACGCCTGTTTGCCCCAAAGGGTTAGGCAGAGGTGTATCTAAATCTAGTTCACTCATATTTTAGCCAGTTATGTGTGCGTCGATCCCATGTTATAGGCGGCGAGCCAGTTGCCAACATTCCGGGCTGCAACTGACAAACTGCCTCCTGAATCATGTTAACCCTGGCTGGTGATACAGGGCGGCTCTCGTGGCGCGTGGGCGAGGGCGAAGGCCTGCCGAGAGATGTGTCCGCGCCTGCGCCCCCCGCGCCCCCCACCGTGGCCGCCATAGCGCTGTCGATCAGGTCCCGCGGTGAGTGAGCGCAGCCAGCAGTGCACACTCCACCAGTCCACCACACGTAGTAGTTCTGTAGCCACTAGTGTTTGTGCATGACATGTAGTTTTGTTGAGGAAGCAAAGTATTTTGGACCACTGAAGATGTTGACGGTACCTATTTCTATGTAATCGAAGATACCACCCTTGCACTAATTCAAATCATCATCATTATCATTTTTACTGCTAGACGTCCAACTCTGATTAAGTATGTCTCCATCAATAACCATCATAACAGCCGGTTCTGTGCTTACTGCATCCAACAGATCCCTGAAACGTCCATAAAACCTGTACTGATTCACGTAGTGCATTTTATTTTGATTTTTCTGCCAATTTTGCAATTAGAAACTTCTGATTTGCAAAATAATAATTTAGTTGCGGTATAGAAGACATCATGATTATTTATCCTGCTAGTAAGTTCTCGGTTCTCGGTGTCCTCATCGATGCTCAACGATGCTCTAAATGTAGCTAAATTCCTAACGCTTAAATCAAAGTACGGTGTACCGTGCTTTGATTTAAGCGTTAGGAATTTAATTCGCTAAAGCTACACAATTTAGAAGACAATATTGTCTAATTGGTAAGCTTCTCTTGGAACCTGAAAAGCTGATGCTGGATGAATGTCGCCGCAAAGAATGAGCAACAAGTACCAACAACCCCTACAGGCCGTCGACCCCGCGCCTTAGGATTGCGTGACCGTGCTCGGAAGAAAAGGAGAAAATAGTTTTCCTTGACCGTGTATGTTACCTATTAAGTGTAGCATGTATTTTCTTTGCGCACCATAACTTCGCTAAAACTATTATTGTTTACGGCGAAGGTTGGATTATTGTTTTAGTTGCGTTGCGGATAGGGATGCAATTTGCCACGTTTTAAAACTGGAAAGCCGAACAGACCAGACAGTTAAATCCGGAAAATAAAGCCGGACACCTTAACAGAACTTTGTGTTTATGTGTCTAGTAAAATGTCAAAAACCTAAGAAAGGCAGAACAAACCGGGATACTGACTAGTCTAGACGTGTGGTCTCTTGTGTGCTCTGTGTACGGTTAACACACAACCACCATACTCAACTCAGTAAGGTATATACCTTACTTAGTATGGTGGTTGTGTGTATGGCTGCTTGTTTTTGTAGGATTGTTACGTCTATTGTTACGTTGGTCTATGTATCTATGTAAACTTATACTTATTATGCCTGTAGCTCCTACTACTATTGGGATCACTGTGGTTTGCGTATTCCATAGGCGCCGAATTTCTGTCTTTAGAGGTGGTATTTGCTTAATTTTTCAATATCTTTAGTTCCTGTGTTGTAGTCTGAAGGTACTGCTATTTCTATTAAAAAGGTGTTATTGTTGGTCTTGTCTACATATATTAAATAAAATTAAAAATTAAATTAAATTCATTTATTTCAGGTTCAAAACCCATAAACATCTTACACTTACATAATATACACCAAACAACATCAACACACATGACACAAATAAGATAAACAATAATACACAATCAACCAAATCAAATACTAAACAATTCACAATCAAACATAATCAATTAATTAACGTAGTCACTTACGTGCGACACTATATGTAACTTGTCTGTCACAACAGTGCCGCACATAAGGACAGTCAAACCTGTCTGCTATCATTCGCAGAACGGCATTAGAGCTGGCCCGCACTCTGCGTACAAGAGATGCGCAGCGCTTCCGCATGGTCGCATGGAAGCAGTCCGTGCGCGCCCATGCGAACATACCTGAAGCGCTGCAGTAGCGATCAGACCCAAAACCGCTCTGAAAGCGTTGTTAAACTGAACGCGGAGGGTGCTGTAGCTTTTTTGCGTGTAGTTAGCCCACAGGCTGCAGGTATACATGGACGTGCAATATGCTCGGAAAAGAGTTATTTTCACGCCCTCCGAGCAATGTGCGAACCTGCGGGCCAGCATATTAGCTCTTTTGGATAAAGCCCTCCGCTCCCGTTCCAAGTCAGCATGATCCCTGAGGTCAGCCGTGACTATATGCCCTAGGTATTTAAACTGATTTACCCTGTCTAAGGGTACACTATTTATTGTTAAAGGAGGTATATAGTCCGGGCATCTAGCACCACCGGCCTCAAAGACCATGTACTGACTTTTCTTAACATTATAGACACGTCCATGATTAACAGCGTAATCTTCACATGTCGCTATCAACCTAAACAGATCTATTAGGCGTTACGGTAACGTCAGTCTGTATGGGTATTTCCCACATGTTTTTAGCCTGTTCATTTTCTTTAACCTGCGGTTGTGTTAGCGATTCTTTCCACCAAAGACTCGACACCTCGATATTGTACTTCATTGCCAGACACCAGTGGACATCATACATACTTATTATGTCTCTTGACATAATACGTGCCCGCTAACTTTTCGCACATCGAGATAATGTGTTGCGCCGTTTCGTCTTTGCTGGCGCATAGGTGACATTTACCGTCTATTTCTGCCTTTTTGTCGCGCTGATGCTGACGCGTCAAACAGCCTGGTCCTGTATAGTGAATATAGCTGATTCTATGGAGGGTGATATTTGTTGTTTCTTTTTCCATTTAAATGAATTTTCTTTATCTATATTAGCTTGGTCCAAAACTGCTTTAGGAAACTGTCCATGTAATTGTTTATTTTTCCACTTATCATTCTGTTTCTTGACTATTGCGTGTTTGATTTCTTTGTCTGTATATATATTACGTTGTGGTAGTTGTAGTTCTCTTTCTATTTCTTGTGCTTCTTTTATTATTGAATATTTATCCCTATTTTTATCATGTTGACCTTTTACTTTTATTAAATCGTCATTCTCTCCTTCTAGATAATGTTTATATTTGAGTATCTGTGTTTTATACATATTTTCTATATTTATTAACCCCCTACCCCCTCTATTATTGGTAAGTACAATCTTTCTACATCTGCTTTTTGCTTTTGTGCTTTTTTTAATTTTTAACAATTTCCTAGTTTTTATATCTATTGCTTTTAAATCACTATTCTTATAATTTACAATTCCAAATGAGTACATTTGGAAATGTAAATCCTTTTAAACCCTTTTATGATATTTCGCGCGCTTTAATGTGTATTAAGTATCTTTTTAGTTCTCTTAAAATATTATTTTGTAACCTGTTCCCTAATCTGACTATGTTCTATCTTACCTGATTCGTGTATTCCTAAATATTTATATGTCCTATCTATTCCTGGCTGTTCAAATGCATCTCCGCTTAGAAGTATAATTATGTCATTCACCCATAGTATTATTCCTGTGTCCTGATCTAATATGTATTGTATTACATTTATTTAAACCGAAAGTCTTTTGTAAATATTTCAACACTGTCTAACGAAACTTCTTAATTATTTTTATTGTTGGCGTATATCTTTAATACATCCATGTACAATAAGTGATTTACCCAAAAGCTATCTTTAAGTTTGTACCCTAGCTTTCATTTCATATTTGTTTAGGATTCATAAGAACGGATTAATTGCCAGGCAGAACAACAAAGGTGACATTTCCCTTCATTTAATTTATCATGTTTGTTAGAGAGATTTGGTCCATATGATTGCCCCTATCGATTGATGTAAAAAAGTACAGGATGTTATTTTATCGAACTTTAGTCGGTTCGATTGGCAAGTGGCACGCGAATTTTCGAAAATCCGTGAATGCAGATTTGTTTCTTTTTAAAAATAAAGGATAAATAAATAAATATCGCTGGACATTAACACACAGCGCTATCTAGTGCCACACTAAGCAACGAGGCTTGTGTCGTGGACACTAGATAGTTGATATACTACATAAATACTTTTTGTTTGTAAATACATACTTATTATACATGTAAACATCCATGACTCGGAAACAAATGTCCATGCTCATCACACAAACATTTGCCCTAACCAGGATTCGAACCCGGGACCCTAAGAACGTAAGGCAGCCTCACTACCGCTGCGCCATTCGGGTCGTCAAAGGATGTTTCCTTTGAGTAAAATATGCTATCTCCAGTATTACGAGTACTTTCCCTCCAGGTGGCATTGAAAAATTCCACCCTGTATATTACGTTATGTAACATATAATTTTATTCTGTTAGTTATTGTTTTTAGTGTTGCTTTCTAATTATTTTTAAGGATTAGTTGTTTATATATTAGCCGTAGGTTGTTTTATTATACACCGTGAAATTTTAATGGATGTTTTCCCGCGGCAGATCGACTTGCCATATGGAGTACTTTCGAAGCCTAGAGTCAAAGTAAAAAAATACGGATGTTTTTGTTTTAAATTAATTTAAAAAATATTCAACAACTCGAAAATGTGAGAAACAATAGTAACACTAGATGTAACTTGTAGGTACTACTCAAATCGCACGCGCCACCCGACAAAGGGATAGCGATGCATAAATATTCATGTCATTTGGGGGGGGGGGTCAGACACGTACACCTTTGTTAGTGATGTGCACGGCTGTAGAAGGTGGCTTGACCACTGTTTGGTAACGGAAGCAGCATGGCGGTCAGTCGTCAGCGTGCGGGTCTGTCAGGGTGTGTATTGGTCTGATCACCTTCCGTTACAGGTCGAATGCAATTTGGACGTAGTTATACCTAAGAAAATTGTAAATAATAATAGTGTTAACAAGGTCATCTGGGGCGAAAGAAACAGAAAACAAATTGAATTATACAAGCAAATCTGTAATTTTAAGTTGAGGGAAATAGACTTTCCAACGGAATTCAGACTGTGCGTGGAGGGTTATTGTAATAATGAAAGTCATAAAGAGGTAATAGATAGACTGTATAATGACATTATAAATTCCATGACCGAGGCAGCGATCAAGAGCAGTCAGTGTAGGGAGGTCCGGAGAGGTGGGTATATCACAGGCTGGAACAAGTTTGTAAGGGATTCGCATAGGGAGGCTCGGCTTCACTTTCAGAGGTGGTGTGCAAGTGGGAAACCAGCCTCGGGGCCTATCTGGCAGGCTATGTCAGAGAGTAGAAAAGCTTTCAAGAAAAACCTTAAGTTCCTTCAGGGCAATCGTGAACAGATCCGTATGGACGTGCTTGCTACTCACCACGAGAATAAGTCTTTCAGCCAATTCTGGAAACAAACCAATAAACTCAATCTGAGGCCGAGTCTTCCAGTCAGTGTGGGGGGTAAAGCGGAGGCTGTGGACATCGCCAATACATTTAAGGAGCACTTCATGACAGAACCTAGGGGATTAATTGATAGGAACATCCGACGGGCGAGGGTTCCTTTGTCTGAAAAACCAGTCAGAGTAACCACAAAAGAGGTGTCACAGGTTTTAAAGTATATGCGTTAGGGTAAGTCTCCTGGCCACGACGGGTTGAGCGTGGAGCATCTGAAGCATGGGGGTCCACACCTGTGTAGAGTCTTGGCGATGTTTTTCACCTTCTGTATTAGGCATGCTTACTTGCCGGATGATCTTGCCCGGGCGGTTGTAGTACCGATTGTAAAAAACAAAACAGGGGATATCAGTGAAATAAGTAACTACAGACCTATTACGTTGGCTACTATAGCCGCCAAGGTGTTGGACGGTGTGTTGAATGGCTATATCGCACAATCAGGTTACCTTGAAGATGCTCAATTTGGGTTTAGGCCCGGTCTTTCGACTGAGAGTGCGATATTGGTCCTGAAACACACCGTCAAATACTATACCGATCGCAAAACGCCGGTGTATGCTGCCTTTCTGGACCTCTCGAAGGCATTTGACCGGGTAGAATATGGGACACTATGGGATAAGCTGAGGGTTAATGGAGTACCGGACGGAATCATAAATGTATTTAAATATTGGTATAGCCATCAAACCAATTATGTTAAGTGGTCTGGCTCACCTTCTGACCCCTACCAATTGAAATGTGGGGTGAGGCAGGGGGGGTTGAGCTCCCCTACACTTTTTAACATTTATATAAATGGGCTGATCCGTGAGCTCAACAGCACCGGAGTAGGCTGCTCAATTGATGGTAAAATAGTTAATAACATTAGTTACGCTGATGATATGGTGCTGTTGAGCCCATCTATCAGTGCCTTAAGAAAACTGGTTAGCGTGTGTGAGGTGTTTGCGGAGACTCATGGCCTGGCGTACAATGTCAACAAGAGTGAGCTGCTGGTGTTTCGGGCTGGGCGTAGGAGTCCTTCTCACGTTCCGCCCGTGACACTAGCAGGAGAGGCACTGAACAGAGTTACTCAATTTGTGTACCTAGGTCATGTAGTGAATGAGGACCTGACCGATGAAGCAGACATAGAAAGGGAACGCAGGGCGCTGACGATTCGTTGTAATATGCTGGCACGCAGATTTTCCCGCTGTTCTTATGCGGTAAAGAAGACGCTATTTAGGGCATACTGCCAGTCTTTCTATACGTGTAGTTTGTGGACCAGCTACACGCAGCGAACCGTCAGTGCCCTGCGGGTCCAATATAATAATGCTTTCAGGTTGCTGATGGGATTGCCTCGCTACTGCAGTGCGTCAGCGATGTTTGCTGAAGCTCAAGTGGATGGCTTTCACGCCATTATACGTAAAAGAGCAGCATCGCTGATGCGGAGGGTGAGGGGCAGTCCCAACAGCTACCTGAGGGTAATTGCAGACTACATCCATAGTCCTATCTGGAGGCATTGGATTGGGCTGCACATATTGTAGGCTGACTGGCGTTCTTATATTGCTTTTTTTTTTTTTTCCTCTTATTTTTCTTATATTTGTGTATTTGTGCGTTACTTGTTAGTACCGCACAAATACAATAATTCAATTCAAAACATTTATTTCAGACTTTTAGGTCCATAGAGTGTTAGTAGTAGGTACATCAAGATGACTTAAAGCTAAACATAGCTTTAAGTCATCTTGATGTACTACTAACACTCTATGGACCTAAAAGTCTGAAATAAATGTTTTGAATTGAATTGAATAAATGTTCAAAGCAAAATAAGCTCTCGCACGTAGTGATACGGCATAAAATACTTTGCACGCAACAATACAAAAAACCGCCGACAAAAGAAAGACCGATTTATAAATGTTCAAATTAAAATAAGCTCTCGCCTGTAGTCATACGGCATAAACTAGCCTGCGCGCACCGGCTTCCAAACGGAGCCGCGCGCCCCGGCTTCCTATTGTATCCGTGCGGAAGCGCATTTAGTTTTCCCGCGAATGTCGCACGCGCAGCACGCGTCATCAGTGCAATGGAACGACACTACAGTTATTGCAATTTGGAGTACGTCGCAATGGTGCAACTTTATGCTAGGGCTGATTATGATTCACATGCTGCCCGGCGACTTCACGCGGAGCCGCAACACTTGGAGTCGCTCCGACTTTGCGGGGTTCAGACCCCTAAGTCCCATCGCCACGGACGATCGTAGCGGCGACACAGCGGCTACTCGATCATGGGCATTTCCAGACACCAGCACATGCACAGGGCAGCTTATTATTATCATGTTTCATTAACTCAAGAGAAGTTTAGTTATCAGCTGATTGCGCGGCCGTTCAGCGCTCGGCTTGCGGGGTATCGGGAGGTATTATTACTATTGGTTCGTGGTCGCTTTCGAGTTTTGTTTTTCACAATGATAAATCTGCCATTTATTGCTTCTAATATTTTATTTATTTATAAAACGATTGTATTACTAAGACAAAACCATTTCGCTGCGGGAAAATAACCATTAAAATTTCACGGTGTATATGTGGTGTGTGTTTTGCAAACCACTATTGTATTCGGTCACCCTGTAAAGATAGTGTGTGTGTCTCTGTCATATTTGTAACTCTGCAAGAGACCCATGCAACAGAGTGCATTATCTATTTATTTGCTACCGTAATGTAAAATTTAATTTACGTTTCAAAAATCTTGTTAGTCCACCGGACGCTTTCGACTCACTTTCACTGTGCGGTCATTATTTGCGATGAAACTGTGAACACCTCCACTTACAGTACTTTATTGTTACTTATAATGTAATAACTTGATGATCTTAGATGAAGTAAGATGTGGTGTACGGTCAGTAGGTGCGTGCGGTCACAGGTTGTCTTCGTGATAGGTCGCAGACGAAATAAGTAGCTGTGATGATGATAATGGCTAGCGAAAGCGGACAGTTACCGTCATTTTAACGAGATTAAAGTTCTACAAACGATAGAGAAAAATACATGTTCTCTAGGAAGCAGACAACATCTTAGAACCAGTGTGAATTGAGTAACAACTCTCATATGACAGTGTTTTTTTGGTATTTGAAATTTAGTTCCCTTCGATATGGTTTAGTTGAATGGCGCTGATACATGCGTCATGTTCGTGAACGGGCGCTGTCAGTTGGGACTGGTCATCTCTTAGCTGCCACGGTTCATTTTAATTACTTTAATTTAAAATTGTTGATTTAATCTTTTACTCTGGACGTTCTTAATGTGCGCGTCTTTCTACATCGTTCTCATATAATTATGCATAATCTCAACATGAAAGATGTAACCAAGATTTTGTAACAATAAGAGTGTCCATGGAGTTTCTTGCCCGTTCGACATTGAAAAGCGCCATAATGGTCTAATTGAAAAAAATGCTTTGAGTTTGAGTTTCAAAATTTTTTTCAGACCGTACAACAGTAGCAAAGAACCAAGACTAAGACGGGTATAATCTAACCTGTTTTATAATGAAATCTGTCTACGCTAGGCCAGCTCTAGATGGAAGTGTTACCACCGATGTACCTGGTGTGTGCATGTCCGGTTGTGACCCGCAGTCGGCCTGTCGTCGTGTTGCGCCTGCGCGATGACTCACATCGCAGCGCATACACCACCGACCACCGCGCGGTCTCGCTCCGCCGCGCGGCGCCTCATAAATCCCACTTTTTGTGCCATCCGCGGTTTTTTCCTCTACACCTGCTTAATGAACTTGTTGAATGCCGTACTTACATGGCACATATGCAAGGAAGTTACGAAACCACCCCGAAATATCCTTTGCGAACGTTTGGAAGCGATTGCGAACGTATAGATAGGACCAATCATACCTATGCATCAACAGCACACACACCAACTCACGTGTTTCTGAGCACCAACACTGGCTCATGAGGGCCAGCAGTTGATGAGTCGTCTTTATTCGTGGTTCATAACCATAGCACGATCTATTAGGAGGTCACGTGCTAAGGACGTTTGCCAAAAAAGAAATGTGTAGACTAACAAGCGCTTTGGCACTAAGGGCTCAAATGAAGACTTCAGAATATTTAAAAACATCTGATTCCGAAAGTCCGTTTCCAAAGGAAAAGTTATTTGCATATCCATTTATTCAAGTCAGTATAATCACTAAAAGTAGGTAATCGTTTCATTACAAGGAGGAAATGACCTCCCTCCCCGCTCCGTCCCACCCCCAGTGTCCTGGATAGATAAGTGGACGTGGTAATGCCGCGACCTGAAAACGTTGAAAACATTACAATATCGATGTATCTACACTATCTACTATCTATAACTTCATTGACAAAGACCTTACTTTACTGACCCACATTTGGGCCATTATCAAATATGAATAACTGGAGTTTCCATACGATATTTTGGGAAGCCAATATGATTCACTCAGTCATTAGCTTATTGAGACCTTCATCATTTCTGATTCCCTGTAGGATGGTTGACCTAATAACCGCATCAGAATTCCTAAAAAGTTTGCTATCACCATGATTGTGTTGTCACGAATTCACCATGAAATGTTCCAATCACTTTTCAATGAATCACCAACATTTGTAACGAACGTGACTTTTTGTTTGTGCAGCACACACAGAGAGGCTCGGAGGTAAACCAATTAGATAACTGTCAACCGCACTTTAGTAGTAACAGCCTAACACCTATAGTACGAAAACCACCTATTAACGGAGACAAAATGGTGTTGTTGCCATGGACGTGCGGCTGCTGTTATATATAGAGCCACGCCTTCCAGGTCTGATGATGAGGTGTATTAAATGCAGACGATTGCTTATGTTGCAGCCATCCAGGACAGTCGCTGCTACTTAATGAACGGTGGCGCTGTGGAGAGCTTCTTCATCAGCGAGGATACGCCTGTCGGAAGTGTTATTGGTAATTATTAGCTTTGTATGTCTGAATATTGTTAAATTCTCCACTCGATCTTGATCCTGTGCTGCAGAGCAGAAGACCAAATATAGCTGTAGGTACAAGGATCTTCGGCTTCGGGCCATATTCAGAACTAATGTTCACACACACAATACACACGTTTATCAAATTAATTTCACAAATAACAGCGTCCATAATTATCATTCGAGCGGCAAAAGGTCCTTGTATCAATGTAATTGGGAGTTGGGACAAATATAAAATTCGTGAATTCTATTCGATTTATATTCCTTTGTAACGAACTGATTATTTGTGGCTTTACACCAGATCGCTGTAAAGAGGAAACAATAAACATTTTCTTTACGTAACGTGGTAATAAAATATTAAAGTTGCCAAACAATTTATCAATTAGACTATAGCATTGCAGCGAAAGCCTCGTTAAGTTGATTAGTATTATTACGACTTGATTTATAATAGTGCAGCAACATAAAATGCTGTTATATGCTCTAAAATGTGTTGTAAACGTTGCAGGCAGTTTGAGCGTAAATGGCGACCCTTCAGAGGAGCAGGGTGACATAACGCTACGGCTGCAGGAGAAGGGGGCGGCCGTGGGCATCGCGCCCGGCACCAAGAACCTAACCCTGCTGCGTGCGCTGGACCGCGAGGAGAAGAAGGGGCCTTCCAATGTGTACGTCAACGTGCGCTGTGATAGGAGACGGACCACTGACCCGGTTGGTTACAAATTACTCTGATACAGAAAACTAAACCTACATTACAGTACAAAGTAGGTATAGTACAGTGTAGCTTTATCATAGGGCCTATGGTATATAATTTTGGGGAAGACATGATTCCGTGGATACAAACCACCGTTTAAGGAACTGACCACTGTAAATTGCGATACATCAAAATGTTATGCTCCATTTGTGTTCCCTGTCAGCTTACCTAAATTACGACATGGTGTGTGTGGTCTGTGAAAGTTCATTGAAGGTGGCGAACTATTTTGAAATAACTCAAAATCAAAATCAAAGCATTTATTTCAAGTAGGCCAGTTACAGGCACTTTTGAATTGTCGAAACAAAGATGAAAATTAAATGAAGCTACAGTCCCAGTCACAAGGCATAAAAACTGTGAAAGTACTGTAGTTGCCCATTCCCTAGCGTAGATCTCTATGGAGAAGAACGGGCAAGAAACTTCATGGACACTCTTTTAAATCAGAATATTGTTACAAAAATCTTGGTTACATCATTCATGTTGAGATGGTATATTATGTGAGAACAATGTAGCAAGATGTGCACGTTAAAAGTGTCCACAGTAAAACAAAACAGAAAAAAAAAACAATTCAAAAATGAAAATAATTCATTAAAATAAGCCATGGCAACTGAGAGATGACCAGTCACAACTGACAGCGCCCGTTCACGGACATGACGCATAGATCAGCACCATTCAACTCAACCATTTTGTAGGGAACTAAATGATCCGACACATGCGCCACCATCAGCGAGACTTTTGAGTGAGCATGACATATTCTCAACCGCCAGGGCACATTCAAGTCAAGAAAAGACGTAGGTTTCCAGCGACTGATAGCATTCTAGTACATAGCACTCACACAATATGGGCTATGCGATTATATAATACTAAAGAGATTGAATCTATACAATGCAAAGATAGTTGTACAATCTTCAGCAGCTCCAACAATACAATTAGTGCTATCCATTTATGCGCCCCTGTCCTTGTGGAGCAGGACCGGCATTGAGCCAAGCATTTTTATCAGCGATATAATCGTCCAATTTGTAATATGCTTGCTTACTCAATGTGCGTTTAATGCATGTTTTAAATTTTGTTTCATTCAGTTCAAGAATGCTTTGTGGAATTTTATTATAGCATCTCAAACAGTACCCCATGAAAGAAGAGTCTACTTTAGCGAGTCTGAAGCCTGGCTGAACTAATTGGTCCCTATTTCTAGTACTGTAATTGTGTCTGTCACCTCTTTTACCAAAAAGATGTAGATTTTTCCTCACGTACATTATGTTTTCGTAGATGTATTGACAATGTACCGTCATGATGTTAATTTCCTTAAACAGTTCCCTCAGAGAATCGCGCCTACGAAGATTGTATATGGCTCTGATGGCTCTTTTTTGCAGAATAAATATAGATTCAATGTCTGCAGCCCGTCCCCATAATAAAATGCCATAAGACATTATACTATGAAAGTAACGAAAATAGACCAATCTATCTACATCAGTAAATTGACGGATTTTTCTAATAGCATATGCTGCTGAACTTAGCCGCCCCGCCAGAGATGTTAAATGAGAACCCCATTGAAGCCTTGAATCAAGCGTAATCCCCAGGAAAACCGTTTTATCTACGAATTCAAGTTTCTCTTTATTCAATACTAGCTGACCCGCGCAACTTCGTCTGCGTTACGTAAGAGAGAGAGAGGCTTAGAGAGAGTGTGAATCAACCTAAAAAAAATGCAGATAATATGCTTTAGCGGACTTTTTAAGAGGAACAATCCCGTCATACATGTATGATTGTTGAGTAACTTTAACCGTTTACGCAGCGCACGGAAAGGAAGCTCTCAAAAGCAATAATTTTTCGCTGTATTTGCAACAATTTTCATTGATGCTCCGCTCCTATTGATTGTAGCGTGATGTTATATAACGTATAGCCTTCCTCGATAAATGGGCTATCCAACACTAAAAGATGTTTTTAACTGGAATCAGTAGTTCCTAAAATTAGCGCGTTCAACCAACCAAACAAACAAACTTTTCTCCTTTATAATAATAAGTATAGATTCAAGTAGGTAACAATTTAATTTCTCGGAATTGTATGCAATCATCGTTAAAATATTTTACTATGTTTTTCCAATTTGGGGCTTCCCTCGACAGCCTTAGGTTTTCATCCTTAGACACTCGATGACAGTCATACTCCAGCTAGGTCGAAAGTTCTTATCAAAGTGCATGAATGAGCCCAAACACGATATAGCTTTTTTTTTTTCGGATGGGAAATCATCAAATTACTCCTCCCGGAGCAGGAGGAAGTGTCAGACTTTTACTGACTAAAACCCATCCATGTTCCTTCATCGCCCTTTGTGTTCCGGGGCCACGGTATCTCTTTCGAATAGTCCCGCAGCCCCGGCAGGCATCGGCCCTTGCGGACCCCTTCTTTTTTGCTGACTCTCTTTGAGGCGCGCGTAGAACACGAACGCTCCGTCGACACGGCCTGTCGTCATGAGACGGACGGACGGTGAGCTAGCCCATAGCTCCTCGTCCACAGGCCCGCGCCTACGGTGGCCGGGGGCCAATACGTGGCTCCCGACGCCCGGGGTGTCTCCCGCTGTGGCCGGGACGTGAGGATCTCTCCCTCTCACCTTCCGCCACCTCCTTCGCTAGCATGACTGCTTCGCAGAAGGAGGTGATGGCATCCCATTCCGTCTCGCTCCGGCCCATGTATTGAACCAGGGCTGGGAGAGAGAGGTCGCCGCCGCCGATCGCCGCTTCGAGGACACGGCGGTGCTCCGCCCAAGTGGGGCACACCTCCACAGTGTGCTCCACCGTGGCCTCCGGTCGATCATCACAATGGAAGAACCCGGGCGTCTCCTCCCGCCCGAAAACACGATATGAGGCCAATAACAATTTAGCTGTAAATATAATCTACGTAAACTGCGTATGGATTATTGATTATTGCGAATAGCATAGCACAGTTCTTGCACGGCAAGAACACGTGGATTTATCAGGCTTCTGGTGTTCGCTATACTTCTTTTTGGAGAAATCATCCTCATCATCATACTCCTGCCCTTACCCCAATTTATTTGGGGGTAGCATGATTGTATTCTTCTTCCTTATGTACTACTCTATTACTTTTTGGAAAAATATTTCACGAAAAAAATAAGAAATGCACACAACTTATACAAAATGAAATATAGGAAATCTCACAGCATCAAAAAAAAAAAATTAAACAAATCACAAAAAGTGAAAAAAATGTTGGAGGGTTTGAACCTGCAACCCCCTAGTTTACAGAGCGGTCATGAAAATGCAAGGCTATTTACTTCGTTGACATAAGCCACAAATAGCCGTTCTCATGTACTTACGTCATGACTGAAACGTCAAACAATTGAAGTATACGGAAATAATGCAAAATTGCCTACCCCTTAAGGAAGTAGCGTGATAATAATTCTATAGCCTAAATATTGAAGAAGCCTTTAAATAAATCTATGCAGTAGTTTTGACGTGATGCGCGCACAAACATTTCGTACCAACTACTTAAACCGAGGAAAGCTGATTTTCTTGAGTTCCACTATTTTGTGCGTATTCACCTCAAAAATCAAATTTCAAGAAAACTGAGAAATTATATTTACCTGTATTAGATATGGAGTATATGTAGCAACTTTAAAAGGTTACACTTCATTGGTTTTGATTGTATAGGTGTTTGAAGTTTATTAATTTTAAACACAAAACCCTCTTTTTTGCGCCTCTGGATGAGATTTAAAAAAAATGCTAAGACAGGTATTTCTTTATTTTTATTACTAAGTATTTATTCTGAGTTTCATGATTCTAGAACAATCTAAATTTTTTTTTTCATACAAACTTTACCCCCCCTTTTCACCCCCTTTTTCCAAAAAAATCCAAAATTTCTATAGCCTATATGTTATTCTGAATGTATTTAAACAGATTTGTGAACATTTCAACAAAATCGGATCAGCAGTTTTTACGTGAT
The DNA here is from genome assembly GCA_963853795.1 of Xestia rhomboidea. Classification (NCBI taxonomy): domain Eukaryota; kingdom Metazoa; phylum Arthropoda; class Insecta; order Lepidoptera; family Noctuidae; genus Xestia; species Xestia rhomboidea. The sequence continues at coordinate 531,412 of OY970758.1, forward strand.
GCGCGTTCAAACAAACAAACAAACAAACAAACAAACAAACAAACAAACAAAAAATTTTTAAATGGTTTTAATATGTTCAGTTACTTATTTCAAGTCACCCTGGCTGGTTTTTTTTTTTTAATCTTCAATGAACAGATTTTTTGGTCTCAACGATTTTATTATATGTATAGATAGACTATATCACAATCGCTACTTTTGACATTCGGTAAAGCAAATCTTATGCATTTCGTTTTTTTTTCATTGAGTACCAAATTGTTTGCTGTGAACCAATTATGGACTTGAAGTAGGGCATTATTCACGTCGTCTAGATTTTGGTCTTTAATTCTATTTATCTTAAAAATTAGGGAAGTGTCATCGGCAAATAACACCATATTTTGAGGTTGGTTTTTCAACTAACTTACATTATTTACATTAATAAGTTGTAAGTGTGACATTTAATCTTTGAATCTGATTTTGAATTACGTTTTTAGGGTTCCGTACCTCAAAAGGAAAAGACGGAACCCTTAATTATAAGAGCACTTTCTTGTCCGTCTGTCTGTCCGTCTATCACCGCCGATTTTCTCAGGAACGGGTGGACCTAGCAAGTTGAAATTTATACTGAGGTCTATAGTCCCTATTAGATGTATAAAAATCATCAGATCCTGAGTCACGCCATAAAAACATATGGGCAAATTTAGATTTTCGCAAAAACTTGATACCACAGTTTACCTTAATTTTCATTTTTTTTTTCGGACTTTTCCCTTTACATGTGCTGTAAGACCTTGCTTTTAACCAAAATTGACAATTCTAGGTCAACCGGAAGTACCCTATAGGTTTTGCGTCGAAAACCTATATGGTACCTACTTACCTAGTTCCCGTTGACCTAAAATCACGAAATTTGGCAAAAAGCAAGGTCTTACAGCACATGTAAAGGGAAAAGTCTGAAAACTGTAAATATGTAGTTTAATAACAAAAAAAAGCGATTTTACTATGACAAAATTATTTTTTGCGGTTGGAGCAATAGCCGTGTCTAGGGATCGAACAGAAAAGTTAAGTTTGTCCTTTAAAAAGTTTGTACGGAACCCTCGGTTCGCGACCGACTCGCTCTTGGCCGGGTTTTTCTACTCCTCCGCTACCTCCTACTAGCGTTTTTATCTCTACCTTATCGTTGCGGGATCCAAGACAGTTATTTTTTTTCTCTGGGACTTCGTGGAGCTTCAATGTTTCGACGCCTTTCTGGTGGTCGCCAATGTTGATTCTGGCTTTCAGGAATTGCAGTGATTTGGGTATAGTGTGGCGGGATTGTCCCAATATTAGTTTTTGAACTAATGACGATAAATAAATAAAATACTTAAATAAATATCGCTGGACATTACACACAGCGCCATCTAGTGCCACACTAAGCAACGAGGCTTGTGTCGTGGACACCAGATACTACTGCTTGGAACTAGCTATGCCAGCGCCAATAGTTTCTCAGTTGCCATCCCCATTGTAACGGGATAGATACACTAACAGCTGGTGTGTTGCAGAGCTTCATAATCCCGGTGTCGGTGCGCGTGTGGGACGTGAACGACAACGCGCCGGTGTGGCTGGGCGCGCCGTACCGCGTGCGCCTGTCCGAGCTCACAGCCGTGGGCACGCGCGTGGCCGTGGGCGCGCGCGCCGCTGACGCCGACCAGCCCGGCCCGCATGCCACCATACACTACTCCGTGCTGCCCGGACCCAACCATGTGAGACCACTGCATCATAAGTCTTGCCTTGATCTTCTGTCCCCTGGGGTCCTGACTACTATTATTGCCAAGATCTAGTTGTGTGAGGTCACTACATCATACCAACATTAAACTTCCTGATGTTGGCAGTCACTACTTGACTTACAGTTGAATCGAAGGAATCTCTTAAAATTTCTCGAGACGTTTTATATCGTCACCGAGTCCAATATAAGACTCGAGTTAAAACCTTAACACTAAGTGGCTCAAACCTCACATAGAATCTCCATTTTCCATACTTCTTGAAAGAAAGAAAAAGTATTTATTAAACTCACACAGGACATAATAAAAACAAAAACATAGAATTAGGTATGACAAAATTATTTAAAAAAGTAAACATGAGAAACATAACAAACAATTAAATTGGATTGGTCTTGTGCAAAGTCAAAAGGCTCCTATCTCAGCAAGGTGCTGTGACATTTAAAAAAAAAAAGTCACAGCTCTTATTACCCTACCTTTCTAACCCTCAGGAGTACCTGGGCTTCCCAAACGAGTTGGACAGCGTTTTAGTTGTGAAGAAACCTCTGGACTACGAGACGCTGAGCAACTTCACCGTGATCCTGCGCGCACAGGACGCGGGGACACCTCCCCTGCACAACGACACGGCGCTGCAAGTGCAAGTCCTCGACGCTGATGACCAGAACCCCAAGTTCACGCACGAGCATTACACCGCCACACTGCCTGATGATGCCAAAGAGGTGACATGCTCAATTGCTCATGTTATTAAAAGTGTGATTAATTCTAACGATGATGTTTATGATAGGTACTTAGGGAGAGGTAGACCAAAGAAAACTCTTTGCCCGACCTGGTAATCAAACCCAGGACCAAATTTCAGGAGCTCATGGTCAGCAGGTGCTGCGACCACTAGACAAGCGAGGCAGTGTTCAACTAAATATTTGGTCGGTATTCCAGGGTACGATACTGTCCACATCGCCGGGTGCGATCTCAGCGGCGGACCAGGACGTGGGCATCAACGCGCCGCTCACGTACTCCGCCACCGGCGACAACGGCCGTCTGCTCGCCGTGGACAAGGACACCGGACAGGTCGCCGTCACCAAGCAGCTCATCGACGAGCTAAGCCAGCCTGTTACTATAGTTATCAAGGTACTATATCCCGACTCAAATTAGTTTTTGTAAACTACTGTGGAAGTTAACGCAGAAAAAATGGCATAAGCCTTTCGTTCAAAAGATCCTCTAGTAAGCTTGTGTGTGTCTTGATGATAATATATGTGTTTATATCAGTTTTGTGTTCTTCAGCAGGTGGAATGGAAATCATGAATATGTAAATCTGAACCTTTGTTGGTCCGTTGTTTTGTTAACAGGCGACTCAGGTGGACAATTCTGACCGCTACGCGCTGGCCACGCTGAGCATTAGCCGCGGCGTTGGCTCAGCGGGCGGCGTGCGCTTCCGGCGCCGCCAGTACTCCGCCGCCGTCAGCGAGGCCGCCGCGCCCGGCGCCACGCTGCTCACGCTGCACACCACGCCGCCGCCCGTGCACATGCAACACGTATGTACCATAGATACCACGCGCACGGCGCCGCCAGTACTCCGCCGCCGTCAGCGAGGCCGCCGCGCCCGGCGCCACGCTGCTCACGCTGCACACCACGCCGCCGCCCGTGCACATGCAACACGTATGTACCATAGATACCACGCGCACGGCGCCGCCAGTACTCCACCGCCGTCAGCGAGGCCGCCGCGCCCGGCGCCACGCTACTCACGCTGCTTGTCCATCATACTTATCAAGCAGAAAATCCAAACTTGTGTAATACTTCTCCAATCTGTTGTAAGCTTTCTCCATATTATGGTTTCCAGAACAACCTGCAGTTCTACGTGTCAGACCGCTCGTTCCTGGACAAGTTTGCGATCAACAGCGCGGGCGAGGTGGTGCTACGCCGACCGCTGGATTACGAGACCAACGACCAGTATCAATACCAGGTCATGGTCACCGACGGCGTCTCGGTAAGGGACCTGAGTTGTTAGTTAGCGATATCATGCTTGGTGACCCTTAAAGTTTTCCTTCCTTTGCATTATTTATAAATGTGCACTGTAGCCCGCGAAATTCAATTTCTTATGTTTTTTTGCAATTTACAGGTAGGTACGTGTCAGGTTGTATGTTGATTAAAATATGATTCGCGACCATAAAAATAAGGCTTTAAAGAATTAGAATAATAAAAATCATCAATGCTAATCTAAGTTCATTCAATTCCATTGAGCTAGGACTATTTCTAGTCACATGAACTTATGGTGTCAAAAGAAGCTTTGCTCATTTCATCATTCATTTTTTTTTCAAAGCCAAAATTATTTATTCGAGGATGAAAACCGTTAAGTAGAGTTTGGGTGCATTCTCGAATAGGTACACAGTATGCTCAGTTTATTACCGATGCAGACATAAAAGCCAAGCAAAACCAGCATGCCTGAGAGATATTTCTCGACGGCATGTTTAGCCAAGTCAGAGGCCCATGGGCGGCTTAAAAACTCTGACACCAGGTTAGGCACTAACCACACGATAAAGAAAGAAGACATAAAAGCAATAAGTGACATGTCTTATATTTAAATGCAGAACGATACGGCATCAATAAACATCACGGTGCTGAACGTGAACGAGTGGGAGCCGCGGTTCCGCTACCCGCAGTACGAGTTCCGCGTGGAGGAGGACCCTCACGCCGACGTGGAGCTGCTGCCTGTTGGCCGGCTCGACGTGTTCGACGGCGACAAGAAGGACACCGTCACGCTCACGCTCAGGGGTTCCGGCGCTGAGTGAGTCCACTGTTACCACTTTACATAGAAAGTAATTGTCACAAATATACACGGTCCTCGATCCCGACCGTTCCCGGTCTTTTCTTGGCAGCCGATGTCATCGAACACTACGCGGGAGATATACACAAGTGTGTGCGCAAACTCAGCTGTACTCTTTATTCCACTTTCATTTTTCGATGGGACAGCAATAATACGACATGGCCGGAGAGAAATTAGACGCAGGCAAGTTCCATACAGCATCAGGATGACGGTCGCGCCGTTGCTTGTGTTGCAGCATGCTGTACATCAACTCGACGGGCGACATGTTCCTGCGCGGCGGCGCGCTGCGCTCGCTCAACTCGTCCGTGCTGCACGTCGTCGCGACTGCTGTGGACTCCGGTGCACCACCCAGACAGGTACAGTCACTCACTCGTTACACTATTGACCTCGGCTCCAGCCAAGAAATCACCAATGTCAAATATTTTTCTAGATACGACCAAATATGCTTTTGATACAGTTATACACATACATTCTTGGATAAAATGTGAGCAATACGTTTAAAAGCAGACACGACTGGCTGAAAACATTGAAAAACGATTTCGGTCATAGACAACAGAGCGTATCGCGCATACACGACAAGCTGCTATGTTTTAAGATTTTTTTGGTCACAATGAATCAGGGGTGCCTCAAGGAAATATTCTTGAACCCTTCCTCTTTTTCAAAATATTAACAAGGTCGACTAGTTGGATGTGAGTGATTTATCATCGTAGTGGTGTGCTCTTGTGTCTGCCTCCTCAATGGGAAAAAGGCGCAACGAAGTAAAGATAAGAAGCTGCGATGTTATAAAGTTGTTTGGTTGTGTGTGCAGACGTCAGTGCCGGTGACAGTGCACCTGAACGAGCGGCTCCTGCAGACGGGCGGCGGGGCGGGGGGGCCGGGGGGGCCGGGGGGGGCGGGCGGGGCGGGGGGCGTGCTGGCGCTGTTCGCGGCGGCGCTGGCGGCGCTGGCGCTGCTCGTGTGCGCGCTGCTCGGGTACATCTACAGAGTGTGAGTAACAACCACTTGTTTTCACAATGGTGGACCATTCTTTTAGCGCGTTAAATGCAGCCGAGGTCTTAAAAACGGTGAACTGATCTAATATCCGACACAGGCATACATCATACATTTTCAATTTATTTTTTCTGTACTAATTGTAAAAAAGAAACAAGTTTGTTAATATTGAATAAGTTATGGAAGAGTGGAGTCTCCTAACACAGGCTTTAGGCGCCGAAAAGGAAACTCCAATCACTGTAAATAAGAAAAAAGTAAATCAGTTTTCATTTTTCATCCGAGGAACTAGAGGTACCTGTCAGCGTCGCATTTGACAAATGGAGAGAACCTGTTACCAACTTACCTACTCTTACTTTTGTCTCTTTATTGCCAACATAATTAACATAACCGTAATTACCTTCCCGCAGTCGTCGTCGGTCGAAGCGAAGCGCGGGCGGCTCAGGCACCGGCTACGTGACGCACGAGAAGCCCCCGGCGGAGCCCGCCGCCCCCACGCGCAGCCCCAGCAGCCCCCCCGGGGGCGCGGGGGGCGCGGGGGCCGCCGGGCTCCTCCCCACCGGCGTGGGGGTGCTACGACCTGCGGGCTCGTCAGGCTCGCTGCTAAGCGTCAGTGCAGGTGCCAGCACTATCCTCGCTAACTCCACGTCTAGCTTAGATCTGCAGCAGGAAGCGTCTCATGGAGGACATCATAGTAAGTTACACTCTAGTTATGCGATGGCCCCACCGAATAAACGTGTAAGAGAAAAATGTCAACTATTCAGCAAAAAATAAAAACGTTTAAAAACTTCAATAACGCTCATAATTTTGTAAATAGGTATAGATAATGTATTATCGAATTATAGGTAAAAAAAAAAAAAATTAAACTTGTATATTTACTTTTTTTAAAACATCAACGAGTTTCAGGAAATTCATGAAAAACTATTTATTTTTTTTACGCTTGTGAAATTTGCAAGACTATGGTCACAGTAATATAATTATCTTGAAAATATAAGTAAGTAGGTATTTAAATTAGTATCATAATTATATTTTGTTTGTTGTTAACACCGCACAACAATACACGTTTACTCGGCAAAATATTCGACTCGACTGCGTTAGCGACGAGTGTGGTGAAGCGACTAAGCTAACTAATCAAGGAGACGCGGCGCGTCGCGCGGTGCGTTGTGCGGCGCGGCTCGCTTTCAATTCAAACATAATATGACGGTTGTCGATGTAGGAGAGCGTTTACGGAGAATCGATTGTAGGCGCGTTTGCTGAAAAACAACGTTGCCCGCCGCGTGCACCGCCGCGGACAACGCAGCGGTGCACGCGGCTTCACACGCGCAAATACAAATTATCGCAGATGTCACCGCCTGTTCGTAAACGGGAAAACGCGCCGCATGACGCACCGCACAACGCGCCGCGTCTCCGTAAATGAGCACGTATGCGGTCGGGCCGCGCGTGCGAGCGAGAGAGCAAGTTGCGACTCGTCGCGACACACGGCGGCGACGCGCCGACACGAACTCACGGCGGCGGCGGCGCGCCGGCGTGGCGCTCATATCTAATTTATATTAGTGTTAATAAGATCAGTTTTCATTTATGTATTACATCTTTGTTATTGCGTGGTATAATAGTATAAATAATTCTTTAAAAGGATAAATAAAATAAAGATATAAATAGAATAAAAAAACATAATTATGTACATAACCACGTGACAACAAAGTACTAGTCTTCTTGATTAAAAAAAAATAACGAATTGCACTATTAGAAACACTAATCCTCCTCCTCACTGTTATTGGAGACCGAGATGGCGTTTTCCAATGGCAGTAAAGTTTTATAAAAACTTTGATAATTGTTTTGTATTGCTCCTGAATCACACAGACTTATCAAAACCTTAAATAATGGAAGTGGTATAGGTAACATTCCAGTGTACGCTAGTTTTAAGCTTTCAGCATCTTCTGTAGGTTCTCCCCGCCGCCTTCTTCAGTTAGACCTTATCATGATTTGCACCTCTCGTAATTCTTCTTCCTGCCCAGTAACTTTAGCATTCTCTATCAAGTAATACATTTGATCGGGAATGTATATAGTATGTCTTTTCTTTCAACGCTCGATAGCAGCATGCATAGAGTCACCCTCCGATTGACTATGACCCTTCTCTAAAAATCGATGAGTTATTTTGATGTTAATTTCTTAGACGTTAAAGAGAACACGGCAACCAGGAAGAAGAAGACATAGGCCTCCCCAAGTGTCGCCACATTGACCGGTCCCGTGAGAAGCGCATCCAACGGATTCCCGCAACCTGAGCCAGGTCATCGGTCCACCTAGTGGGAGGTCTTCCATCGCAACCTCTTCCGGTTCGCGATCGCCACTCCAGAACTTTTCGGCCCCATTGGCCGCATCTGTTCTGCGAGCAATGTGCCCTGCCCACTGCCACTTAAGTTTGACAATTTTTCAGGCTACGTCGGTAAGTTTCAGCATGTCTTCATTTTTGATTCGATCACGAAAGGAAACTCCGCGTATAGCCCTCTCCATTGCCCTTTGGGTTACTTCCAGCCTTCTGATAAGGCCCATTGTGAGCAACCACGTGTAGGTCCCGTATGTAATCACTGGCAACACTCACTGGATACTGCCGTAAGTTGGACGAGAAGATACCGCGCAACTTCCCGAACGCTGCCCAGCCGGCGATTAACCTTTTTCTCGAAGTTAGACCTACCTAACTGTACTGTTTGTTCCAGGTACACACATAATCGTCTACAACTTTGAGTGTAGTGTCTCCGATCTTGATAGGAGTGGGTGTTACATGGACATTCAAATTGACCTTGATTTATTTTGTCCATGTTCATTTTAAAACGTCTTTCGGAAGCTCTACTGAGGTCATCGAGCATTGTACTGAGGTCCTCCATGGTCTCAGCCATGACCACTATATCATCGGCAAACCGAAGATGAGTGATGTACTCGCCATTGAAGTTCATGCCTAGCCCTCTCCAGTCCAGAACCTTGAAGACATCCTCCAGTGCAGCGGTGAACAGTTTCGGAGATATGATGTCGCCCTGTCTGACACCTCGCTGCAGAAGGATAGGTTCCGAGGTTTGGTCCTGAAGACGGACTGACAACAAACACTTCAACACCTCGATGTACCGGTAGTCGATTTGGCATCGCTGGAGAGACTGCAGTACAGCCCAGGTTTCGATCGAATCGAAACTTTCTCGTAGTCCACAAACGCTAAGCAGAGAGGTAGGTTATACTCTTCGGTCTTCGGTATAAGCTGCCGCAGCGTATGTATGCGGTCCACGGTGCTAAAGCTTTTCCGGAAACCGGCTTGTTTGGGAGGCTGAAAATCGTCAAACCTGCGCGCGAGACGATTCGTGATGACTCTTGAAAACAACTTATAGACATCATCATCATCAGCCTATTAATGTTCTCACTGCTGGGACACAGGCCTCCTCTCTATGAGAGGGAATGGGCTATGATCCACCACGCGGGCCCAGTGCGGGTTGGTAGATGTCACATGTCTTCGATTTTTTTGGTTCTAGGACAAGCCGGTTTCCTCACGATGTTTTCCTTCACCGTTTTGAGAGCAGTGGTGATGAAATTAATTGCACAAAGTAATGCGCCTGTCTGGGTTCGAACCCACGACTTACTGTTCGTAAGTCGGGGCTGCCACCACTGGGCCACCGCTGCTCTCTCGCTCTAACTTATAGACATGGCTTGGCCTATAATTCTTCAGCCGGGCATTGTCGCCCTTCTTGAAGAAGAATACCACTTCACCCCTGTACCATGCCTGTGGGCGTTTTCCCCTTGAGTATGACGGAATTAATTATTACCGGTTTTCCACCCGCCTTCAGGAGTTCGGCCGTAATTCCGTCATCACCCGGTGCCTTGTTGTTTTTAAGCTGTTTCAGAGCCATCCTAATCTCGAACAGGCTGACGTCCGGGATGTCTTCGGTCGGTAGTGTATATATAGTGTCGGGTCAGTCTAGCTCATGGGTCGTTTGCTAGATCTATAACAGGTTTACTGGTTGAGGTGTACAACTGCCCATAGAAGCTCTCGATCTTCCTCAGAAGCTCCGGTTTGGCGGATAAGATCCTGCCATCATCGGTCTTCAGTTTTGTGAGTTGGCTCTGCCCAATAGCCAGATCTCTTGTAAATACCTTGGAGCCTTTGTTCCGCTCGAACGCGTCTTTAATACGCTCGGTATTAAAGCGACGGAGGTCGCTCTTCAAGGATTTAGAGATCCGTCTATTGAGCTGCCGGTATTTCCACGCCTCATCTGAAGACTGCAGGATCATCTCACGCCGCTCCTTCATTTCGTTGACAGTTCGCTAATTCCTTCCCTTTATTTCTGTTACCTTTATTTCGTTGACGGTTTGCTAATTCTAATATCCTTTTTCAGCGACTAGAAGCATCACGATACCTTCTCATTGTTATACTTAATTACGAAACAACAATTTGACTGTAATAACAATTATAATCGAAGGTAATTGCCCGAAAAAAAAATCACGTAAGTAATAGCGCGCATAGAATCACAATAATACTGGCCTTCCGAGCTGGTCACCTAATTTCATTCGCATCTTACCCCCGTACCCCTTTCTAACGTTAACGTACGATTGCAATAGAATTTATCGCATAACCATTTTTTTTTATTACGTTAATAAATATAAACTTAAAGTAATATGCAAATAATGTTTGAATGCAATACTTTAATTTTAATAACCTATTTATATTCAAACTTCCATTTTGTGGAATAAAACATTAGTCATAAAGTTTGCATATATTTCTACACGAATGAACGTGTAAGAAGACATTACCCAAATTCGAGAATAATCCCAAATCTTCTCAAACGTCTGTAGGTCTGTACATGTTTATTCTTGTGTAGTACTTGGCGACTCAAAAAGCATGTAATAGAAGCTTATACTATTATTCCTGTATTTTTTAAATTAATAATTTCCCTAGAATAAAGAAATTTACTATTATAATAGGCGTGTTTTGAGTCAAAATTTCATAAAAAAAAAAATTAAGTAGGTGCAGGATAGGCAAAAGAAATGAAAAAAAAAATCGTTTAAGAACTCTTGCACGTTTATTCGGTGGGGCCATCGAATTGTGAACACACAAACAATTCAGAATAATTACATAGTAACTACGCACCGTATCTGATCTACATCTGGACTCTGGAGTAAGAATTGATAAAAGCTCGTTGCGGGTAACACTGGTCATTTATAATTTGAGTAATGTTTGCAAAACGATTGGAGTAACTTGTAGAGTTTTTCCAGCAGGCGCATCCTCAGGTCGTCAGTCGGCGCGGTTCCCGCGCAGCAAGGTGGCGCCGCTGGCACCCCCGGGCGCGGCCCCCGACCACCTTGGGGCGCGCGGGGGCGGCATGGCCCCCGGCGCCGGCGCCATGAGTGACCACCTGGGGGGGCGCGGGGGCGGCGTGGCTCCCGGCGCCGGCGCCATGAGCGACCACCTGGGGGCGCGCGGGAGCGGCGCGGGGCGCTCGGGGGTGGCGTGGCCCTCCGCCACCATCCCCGCGCGCGTCAAGAAGCTCAGCTGGGACGATGCCGCGCCCGACGGACATCACAAGGTGCGAAAGACTACCGATTATTTAGCAATTGATTTCCGAAAGACTTACTCCATTCACATGTTTGCTTGTCTGTCAACACTTTCATTCTAAAAGAGTGTAAGATCTGATGCATAATCTCGTCAACCACATGTATATATACTTACGTACTTCTTCTTATACAAGGAGAAGTTATTCAACTAATTTTCATATCTATACCTATAACTAACCCCTTGCTAAACTAGGAAATATCGTAAAGTGTGTATAACAGAAGTATATTTCCAGGACAGAGGGGAGGAGGTGACGGACGCGACCAACCCCGCCGTGGCCGAGCACATGAACCTCACCGTGTACTTCTGACCGACGCCGAGCGCGCTCACTTACCACGCGTAGGCAATAGACAACACGCTAGTGGTAGATCAGAACAAGGTCATACACAACATAGAGAAACCAACGATAACAAGGCTACAAATTTGTCTAAACAAAATGTAGCCACCTCATCTGAAAGTAAACATCCTTTGCAAGACAAGACTGCAGTAAACAATACTGATCCACAACCTGGAGATGGTTTTCACAAAGGTAACATTGAAGCTCAAAATGATGTTCCATTACCAGGATCTGCAATAAAACCTCATCCCGCAACAAATTACACTCTATCAGCAAACAATAATCAACCTGTAGATGCTCTGAACACTGTTGGGATACCGGTCTATAACAATTCCCTACCACACAATTATTTATACACAAACCATCCTGCTTCAGCTGCGAATTATTACATCCCCGGTTTAAGTGAACCGTCTTCACCGTCTAACTATCCAACTATGGTTATGGGTCATCCTGGTCACCCTAGTCACGCCATCATATTTGAAAATGATTCGAGATCAACAAGAAACCGTCCCCTTCCGACTCATATCTTACTCACGAGTAACACCAAACGTACGAAGCACCTCAAACCTCCTGCTAATAGCAAGCTCAAAAGTAAACCAGTGACGATACATCACATTACACCTATAGCTTATCCTGTACAGTCTTCCAGCCAATCGGCTTTGTTCCATCAACCATCTAACTATGCTTTACCTGCTACTCATCCTAATCAACAAATAGTTAATTATCCAAACACGCCCCAGCAACAACCTATATCCATTATAGCCGGCGGCCAATTTTCTCCGAGGGGCCATAGATATACAACACCTCCGACTGCCCCGGTGCTATACGAAGAGGCACCTTCTCCTCTTACTTCCAATGGTCTTCCACCAGCGTACGCCACAATAGACCCTAAGAAGCTGCGCAGCCGGCACATCAGACCCGCTGTGTTCAAGAGAAGAGGCATGGCAAACAGCCAACAGTACCAACTCTTGTGAGGTACAGGAGGGTGGATATGACCTATATGTGGTGTCACCATTGGGAAAGTTCAGTTTTACATCAGTCTGCAGTATTCGTTTCCTTGCAATGGAATTTCTAATCCGATCAGATTTATATAATTATTTATGCTTATTGGTTAATAAACTACGACTAGACTCGTGTTGATACTTAACAAATTTCTAAGCCGCCGTTGTGGTCAATATATATAAAACTACATTAACTTCATAGGCCAGGCTGTGGTAAAGGTTTATACCATTAACCAAATATGACGTGTATAGTATACGAAGTAATGTACGAATATTTTAAGTGTTGAGGTTTATTTTATCTGATTAAAGTTTGGTATTTATTACCACTGAGGAAGCGAAAGTGAAATTAATTATTGATATAATGTAAAATTAAGTAATTGATAAACTGTAAATAATTTTATATTAAAAAGGACATGTAAGATTTTTGTATTGTAGCATTTTAATAAATTTTATAAAGCGGGCTCCACATTCGCGCCGTGAACACCTACGTGAATTCACGCCGTAATTTTGCCGCGAAGTCGTCGCGAAAACATGTCCCTCCACTCCACATTCGCTATCGTTCACAGTTTAGTTCGTGCGCTCGTCGAGAATGGACGACGAATGCTATACAGAATTGCTATATTACATAAAAAACGCTTGCAACAGACTTCTTTTTAAAATCCTTCACCTTTTTCCTATGTTTCCTATAACTGGACATTTGGTCAATTGGACATCTTTTTTTTTTAAATCAGTCTCTTTAATATTAATTATTTCCATCACGCATCCATACGCCATATACTTTCACGCGCGAGTGTGGATGCTCTTGCGTTCACGGGAGGTTCCCGCCTCGCAAACCCTTTGAAGCGGGCGCAAATATCGACACTGAACCACAGTATATTTATACTGTGGCTGAACGGGGAACAAGGCGCGAAGTCCGTGAACGGGGCGAAAGCCATCCACATTCGCGGTTAGCGGGTTTCACAGGTGTTCACGGCGCGAATGTGGAGCCCGTACCTATTGTGTTGCCACTTTGTAAAGTTTTATCGTGGCAACACTAGATAACGAATCTTGTGTACCTACAAGTAATTTCATTGTAAGAATATTCTGAGTTACAATATTTATATTATTTAGATAAGTTATACGAACTGTTAATAATAATGTTTTGTTTAATTGAGTGGTTTTATTTTAGTTTCGTAAACGTAAACTAACCTACAATCTCACTTGAATCTATGGAGATATCCGTAGAGGCATAGAAGATAATTGTGGCCTTGAGGTTGAGTCTAGAGGTCTATCTATAGTCTATTCTAGACCTTTAGACCATGATCTAGTGAGACCTTCTTCGGCTCAAGCGGAACCAATGAATCTTGCGTTAACTTTCGCTGTTGAGCAAAGGCCACGCAAAACTTAACCTTTGTAAGTATTTCCTTAGTCTTAATTTACCAATATGATCGGAATTTATAAATAAACAGTTTTAAAATCGTAAAGCTCAAAAACCTTGCATTGATCAGCTTGCTCTTGATTGGATAGTGGGTAGGTAACCAAGTGTTTCAGACATTGTGAAAACAATAAAATTTTACTGCTAAAATCTACCTATTTATGAAGTAATACAAAAATTGCAGGAAACCAACTTTTCGTAATCTGGGTAGGTACTTACCTCTAATCTCGAAACTTTTATTTTATGTGGAGAAATCTCGCAAGCACCTAGTAAGGACAGGATACACCATCAGCGTTATGAATGTTATGATGTCTCACCGCGGCGCTGACCTTGTTACGAAAGTTGTTCGCTGTTGTACCTAATGTCGTTGCATAACCCGCGCGCGCGCAACTTACTTCATTGAGATGCGCGGAAGCAAACATCGTACGTAGGTGTACGTAGGCACTCGTACAGAAGATGTGATGCAGTGTAGTGTTATGTACACAGACATGACAAAGACAATGTGGATCCTAATACGTATCCCAGACTCGTAAGAACGTGTTTGCCTTAGTTTAGGTACCTAGGAACCAACATGGTCTTTCGCCAGAATTCATTGGATAGGTAATAAGGAATTCGCACCGCGCTCGTGCTCGGACAAACTCGTCCTGTTCAAATTGTTATTCCATTGCGACGGTTGCACCATTTCAAAAAAGGCGGACCAAAGTCGTATGGCAACGTGATGGGTTTTTAACCGACTTCAAAAAAGGAGGAGGTTATTATGTTCGTGTGTTTGTATTTTTTTTGTGTATGTTACCCGATTTCTCCCCCATTTGCGGACCGATTCTCAAAATTCTTTTTTTATTTGAAGGAGTATACTCCTGAGGTGGTCCTATTTAAATTTGGTGAAAATCTAATGCTGATCTTTGGAGATATACAATGGAACTCTTCAAAAATAGATAGAAAATCTGTCGTCATTGCTGCAAAAGCTTGGATGTTTATTGTTTAAACAACTTCATGACGTAACATCGAAATCGATGACGATCGAAAGTTAGGTATGTTTGCGGATGGATGGACAAAGATTTTATTGGCATTTCAGAAGTATTGTGAGAGGAATTTATGAATGTGTGAAGCTTTACTTTGTTATTTTGTATATTTTAATTTTATGTTATCTCATACTTTTTTAGTTCTAGTTTTAGTTACAGTAATTGGTTTACACTATTTGGGGATAAGCCTATTTACCATGACAATATGTATTGTTAATACTGTAAAAATAAATTTATGGCGTCATGTTTGGGAACAACTAAAAATGGAAAAATAGATAAGTAAAAAAACTTTTTTGCAAAAACAAAACCGACTTAAAAAAAAAAATCACAAACGAAAAAAACTTTTTGCATGAGTAGCCTCTGCAGTCTAAATACTTAGACAGGTCTTTAAATCTACGTACTTGCCTATTTTATACATATAATAAATCTGTAGATGTGGCGTTTCTGTACATTGAAAATATTTGGATCACTAACAGGACCCATTTCTACCATTGTTGAATTTTTGTCTGTATGTCTGTGTGTCTGTATGTCTGTATGATCTTTTGTTACAGCATCACTTGGAAATTATAAAACCGATGTGGTTAGATTCAATGCACAAATATTGTGCATCACTTAGAGAAGGTTTTAGTTTTTGTTTCATTGTACTCGGTGCTTGCTATCAAATGATATATGAATTGAAAGTGTTCAAGAAGAACTTATCATCAAATGTAAGATACATGCAGCGACATCTATTGTACCAAAATGGTATAAATGAATAAAAATGTGCTCGCAATATAACTTTTAAATCGACTCACCGGCTTTTTAAAAACAAGTTATGATAGCAAAAGATACTCTAGACTAGATTAGTCCACAATGACGAATAATTTTTTTATCTATAAGTAACCTGACTAATTTTGACCATGTATCACTTTTTACGGAGAAGTCCGTTAGGCATGATTCTATTTTTTTATTTTAGTAATTGGTCCCATTTAAAATCGAAAAATCGTGTTAAAGCTCATTTCATGCAACTTGATGGACCTGCCTGGAGTATGACTGTCATCGAAGGCCTGACGTTGGAGACGGAAGGTAGTTGCATAGGGTGCTCAACAGTTTACAGTAGCTGTATTGTTATTGGGGTCAGTTCATGCACCTTGGTGAGAACTTAAGACCTGCCTGGAGTATGACTGTCATCGAAGGTCTGACGATGGAGACGGAAGGCAGTTGGAAGAAGTCCGCAACAGTTTACAGCAGCTTATTCAACGATAGACGGGTACACGACAAAAAAAATGTTCATTCCTACTTCACATGTAGGGAAGCTACCCTAAAAAAAATATTTTCCAAAATATTTATTTTACCACTTTGTCGGCGTTATTGATATACACACCTCTACAAAATTACAGTTTTCTAATACTAACGGTCTCTTAGCAAAACCTCGGACAGACAGACAGACAGATGGACATGACGAAACTATAAGGTTTCTTTGTCAGGACTACAGAACCCTAAAAATGTTGCAAAAACAGAAACATGCAAAACATTCCTCTTAAAAAGTTCTAAAAAGTACCCGATAGCATAATAATTATTTTGTATATTTTTTAAGGTTCACTCTCTCTCTTATGTGACGCAGACAAAGTTGCGCGGGTCAGCTAGTCTATCTATAGGTACTAATAATATTATAAAGACGTAAAAAAAAACTAATGATCCAATTCTAAAACTTCTTTGACTGTCAGAAAGCTACATTATTCGTAGGTGCTAGCTATAAATTACATTTTCATCCCACCATCTCGGAAAGAGTATTTTTAATCTTCAATATCAGAGTGGAAAAGCCGTTTTTATTCTCTAGAGGATAAAGTAAATTGAATTTAGAACATCGTGTGCACTAAGTTTGTGAATTAAAAAAAACATTAAACCTATTTAATGCTACCTCTATGGTGCCGAATATATCATACAACTTTTTTTTAATTTGTTAAAAACTCAGACTCGGAACCTTCTTGGTGTTCTTTTTTCAATTTGCTTTGTACGCGGTTCTTTACGCGGCATTTTTTCACGTCATTGTTAAACCTTATATTAAAAACAAGAAACTTGAAAACAAGTGAAAAACTAAAATGAGTGATTCTAGCGACGAGGAAGTTTGCTTGACGCCAACAGAATTGACTGAAACTGTTAATAATGCGCAAATGAGCTTTCTCCCTCAACAATCACGCGAGAAGTATTTAAAACAGTACGATATGTTCAACACGTGGCGACTAGCAAAAGGAGCCAAAACTTTCTCAGAAAACGTTTTGCTGGCATATTTTATAGAATTATCCGAGAACAAGAAAGCAAGCACTCTATGGAGTACGTATTCGATGCTAAAAGCAACAATAAAGATGAAAAAAGACAAACATTTCGATACCTATCCTAAATTAGTGGCATTTTTAAAAAGAGCCTCATCAGGTCATCAACCAAAAAAATCGAAGGTTTTCACAGTATCTGATATTGAAAAGTTTCTTAACGAAGCACCCGATTCCGTATATTTGGCGGCAAAAGTAAGTCAGTTGCACATTCAGTATCTACTTAAGTATATTAATCTCAATTAAATAGTATACTTAGTAGATGTTGATAGGCATAATTATATGCGTTCATGTCAATTTTATTCATTTATCTACTACAATACTCTTTACGTTACAGGTTGTTCTTATTATTGGAATAAACGGAGCATGTCGAACTAATGAACTAACACAACTTAATGTCAAAAACATTGAGAAACATTCAGATGACTTACTATTAATTAATTTACCTAATACAAAGACAAAAAGAGACCGCAACTTCGTCATTCGCAAGGAATACGTAACGATTGTTGAGAAATATCAAGCCTTACGCCCGCCTAACACTCCAATCAATCGATTTTTTCTACAGTATCGCAATGGAAAGTGTGTTAGACAGCCTATGGGTACTAATAAAATTGGCAGTATCCCACGAGAAATAGCAACATTTCTTGAACTTCCAGAACCCCTGTTGTACACGGGTCATTGTTTCCGACGAACTTCAGCCACACTTTTGGCTGATTCCGGAGCTGATCTCCTGTCCCTTAAGCGCCACGGAGGCTGGAAGTCCAATGCAGTTGTAGAGGGATACATAGAGGATTCCATCCAAAATAAGTCTAAAATATGTGAAGGCATCGTAGGAGCCATTACACTGAAAGAGCCTCAATCGGATCCTTGGACTGGCCCTTCTACATCAAAAATAAGCCGTTATGAAACACCTAACCATCTCCCTCTCTCTCCAACATTCACGCCAAGGGAATCCGATGAATCGGTACAACTATTAAGTATGACAGATAGTTTACCGAAAAACAGTACACAAGTGACTAACACCAATATTACAGTACCAAACAAAAATATTACACTCAATTTAAATAACTGTAGCAACGTTACTTTAAAATTTTCTTAATTATACCTTAGTATTATTTTGTTATAATTTAAAGATTATTCTGTAATACTTACCTGTCATAATGTAGTAATTAATACCTAAACTGAAATAAAAGTGTACCTATCTTGTGATTGTAAACGTTTTTTTTTTTGCATTTAGTCATTTCCTCGCTGAGGTGGAATGAAAAGTTACGTGTTGCACTCGAGTGCAAAGATTTTTCACCTCGTGCTCTTTTGATTCCCTCGCTAACGCTCAGGATTCTAATTTTCAATTTTAGAATCCTTCGCTTGCTCGGTCATCAAAATTGAACACGCGGTTAAAAAGCAACTTTGCACTCTTGTATAACAAATAACTATTATACCTAGCTATCACAGTTTTTGCGGCGAAGTCACGGGCGAAGTGCTAGTACTTAGTGAAACATAAGGCGTACCTAATTGGTATATAAGTCATGAAAGTATGAAAAAATACGGAACCCTTATAGATTCGCTCATTATTTGGAGATAGGTGTCTTCTATAAACCGCTACTCACACAAATGTGATGAAAAACTATTTTTTTTAAAAAAAGGGGTGGCTCACCATACATGCGAGACAATTTCAGTTAACTTAGAGCACCAAACTCTAGAGTTGCTTGGAAGAAGTCGTCTCCTTTGGGCCACTTTTTGGATGAAATGCGTTAAAATAAATGGTATTGATTACCTATACATTAAATTATGTATTTTTCTTAATTACTTGACTGATCATAAGTTGGAGCACGGGACCCTAAGTACCCACCCTGCTACGGTGGAAAACCTAGGTGAAGCACGGGTCCGGACCCGCACCCCTAAGAAGCTCCATTTGGACAGGACAACGTCTATCGGGGCAGCTAGTGCAAAATTTGTAATTAAGTGAGATGTCGAAGAAATTAATTTATTCAACTCCATTATTCAAAATCAAAACTAAGTTGGGAATACAAACGCTTAGCGCCGTGATCTAAATAAATATTCTCAGAATTTATGTGGTGATGGTTAGGTTACTGACTCGTTAGGTAGTCATTTTCCTCATGCGGGTCAGCGGGTCCATCATGTGGCACGAGCGTAGGCACTCAAATGAAAAGTTTGAATGCTCAGTCTTACGTAAAATGCTTAGTGGCCGTTTCTTAAAGGTATTCAATGCCAAGTGCAGTAAGATCATCGACACCATTCAACACTAGGTAGGTACCATTGCTACTACATCCGTGAGATTCGGCAAAACATAAGCATACGTGACGTCCGTGTGTACATGCAATATTCCCCACCTCCTCTGTAGCGCGTCCGGGGTCCCACCACGCGCGCGGCAGTTTCTCCGCGAGTACCAACAGTGCGCGGCTAACAGACCAGCGATCGATACTCCGCAGCTCCGTGGCGAGCGCCTCTCTCACTCCCAGCAGTCCCAGCCTCCGGCAGATCAGTCGTGGATCGCGTCGCCGACACACTAAAAGTGATATTAATTGCCAAATAATAAGTGTTTCACCAGCATTAAGAGACAAGGTATGTACTTTCCAATTCTGGACGTTTCTGCGACTCGTGATATTTAATTAAGTATGCATATCAAAATGAAAGTTTGTTTATGTAGAGTCTATGTAATTATTATTTCGCATATTTTTGCGTGTTCAGCAAGGTTAATAAGATTCCTATTATTTTCACTAGTATAAGTGTTCAATTCTCCATCGTAAACGATGCGAGTAATAAAAAAATGGAGCCTTTGTTGAATGTTTTCGGTCTGAACCCACGAACCCGGTACGGTCAGCATCAACAAGGCTAAGGGAGGGTAACGTGTTCAATACTTTTTCAACAGTTTCAGGGCATTGAGTATCATGGAAAGGATAAGATTTTTTTTAACCTCCGTGTTGTGTGATTTATAATAGTCGGAGACGAAACGCTTACAAAAAACAAAACAATGGACTGTTGTTATTATTTAATAGAGCTCTTGTTATTTTGTTTATTCCTTTATATTAACAAGGTTAATGTACACGATTACTAATCTCACTTCCTGAAAGCGCAAGCAGTAAGTGACATTTACGTAGGTACCTATAGCTCTTCAGAGCTTATCAGATAGGTGTTTCAGGAACCGAGGCGAACATCAGTTTATAATGCTCAGCGGAACGTTGGGTAAGATTGAATGCACGGTATTATTATAATAAGTATATAAGGCACATCACATGGTCATGATCTTGTTGGCCTTTCTCCATTCTGTTGTAATCCAAACCAGTTTGTCTTTATTCAAGTCCTTAAAGGTATAATATGCGTTCTCGCAAAATCATAACTTGTTTGATAATGTTTATCATAGAAATTAAATGTTCACCAAATCGATTGCACACTTTTGCATCGCGGAAATGTATAAACCCCTAAGTAAAGCGCTGTATATATATGTAGAGCGTTCATATCCTGCTCGCGATTGGTCGTATTGGAAATACCCCACGATCGATTTAATCCTTGTTTACCGGGCGAGACGCGTCCGGCGTCGGGCGCTGCGCTTTCACCTGCGCTGCGCTTGCGTAATAACCGCGTGACCTCCGTGACCCTGCACCGGCCATCCCACGTAATAGATAACGCCCCGGTCGCGGTGGTCGCTGTGGTCGCGTGCTGTGTGATTTACTTTGTTTGGAAAGAAACGAATCTAGGCTTTACGGATGTGGGTAGGTCATATGAAATATTTGACAGTTTCGTGAAAAGTTTAGACAGTGACTTTTGTTGATTCAGTTTTTTTGCCACTGACTTCTAAAGCTAAAGTTATTTTATACGTTTTACTGTTTTTGAAGTTGGTTTTAAAAATATTGTATTTTTCAATTTTTCGTTGTTCCCAAACAAATATTTGCCATGAATTTATTTTACATTGTTAACAATACCTTGACATGTATTGTATGGCTTATCCCCAATAAACTGAACTTGACACACCCACTGTCGAAATCTGGGTGTATTGTACACATCTGCATACCCCCTCAAAGCATACAGGCGTGATGTTGTATAAACAGTAAGAATCCAAGCGATTGCAGCAATAAAAAAATTCAATTTATAAATTAAGTCCCAGATACTCCCTCAGAGAAAAATTTACAGAGATTAATATTACTGTGCCCTCTCAGTTTATTTATGAAAACCCTTTGTACCTACGCACATAAAAAAAATAATTTGTTTAAATAATACAGCGATATCCACAACATAAATACGAGGAAAAAACACAAATTTGTTGTTCCTGCAACGAGGCTCAAGAAAATAGGGGTTTAGATGCCAAAGTATACCTACGTTTTTACAATAAACTTCCGAGCCATATTCAATCACTAAGCCTAAATAAATTCAATTCGTTTATAAAACGGAAGTTATGCCTGAAAGCCTACTATCATGTTAATCACTATCTCGAAGATAATAATTTAAAAAAATAAAAAATCCGAATACGTAGAAAATAACTAACCCTTTTTTTATTTTACTAAATTTAAAACTTTTTTTATTTAACTAAATAAAAAAAGTTTTAAATTTGTCACTAGTCACAAGGATTCTAACGATACCACGTACATCGAAATCGGATTAGGCGTTTAGAAGTTATTGTGGAATAAAGAAACTCACAAACATACACACGAACCCTGAAAACAACACTCCCTTTTTTGGGGAGTCGTAGTAAAAAGGCTTGCAATGTCTATGTGGGACACATATTTTATTTTTTTCCCCACGACTGTCTGGCAGTTTGAGTACTATAAACGACCTACCCAAATGTCCTTTCTTTGGTATTGCTCGTCGTTTCGTTGAGCTCCTGTCGAGCAAAGACATTCAAATATTTACGAGCGATAGACCGTTTATTCCCACTAATTCGATTCATTAGTTCGATCGTCGAACAAGTGAGATTTTTTTTTCTCATTTGTTCCACCGTCGAACTAGTGAGAATGTTTTTCCCCATTTGTTAGACCGTCGAAGTAGTTTGATTTTTTTTCCTCATTTGTTTGACCGTCCAACTAATTAGATTTAAAATACGGGACAAGAATAAGAATAATTTATTTGCTTAAAATACAGGTGTTACCAGATGTTAAAGTTGGTGGTTTAGGCACAAACCATATTTTGCCTTTTTAGGGCATGCAAATATAATTGTACATTACATTATTGTATAATGCGTATCTATATGAAATTTAACAAATGTATTATGTAAAGTAAAATAATTATTAAATAAAAAATAACATATATTGCACACGAAACTAAAATCTATATCTTAAAATTAAATTAGGTGTTGCAGAAATTCCTGCAAAGTGTGAAAACAATTTTCTGTCAACCATTTGCGCAATTTATTTTTAAAATATTTAAAAGACAGTTCTCTAATATTTCTTGGTAATTTATTAAAGATGGAAATACACATATGAAACACATTGTTTTTAATCAATGTTGTATTGCAAAATGGGATCATAATTTTTGTTGGATCCCTTGGTCTCTGCTTAGTGTAATTGTCACCTTTGAATTTAAAAAAATCACTATATGTTTCCTTACAAATACCGATACCTCAAACAAATAAATGCCGGTCAGCGTCAAAAGCTTAAGTCTTTTAAATAAAGGTCTAGAAGATTCTAGTGGGCAGACACCGCAAATAGCTCGGACACATTTTACAATAAACGCCTTCTCATAGTCTGTTGAATTGCCCCACATTATTAGTCCGTATCTTAAATTGGATTTAACGTATCCACTGTATACTATGCGAGCAGTTTTTTCATCTGATACATTTCGAAGTTTCCTTAACGCATACACAAATCTATTAAGTTTACTGCATACGCTGTTTATGTGTGGTTTCCAATTACAAAATTTATCGAGAGTTACACCTAAAAATTTAATATTTTCAGTTTCTTCTATAATTTTATCATTTATTTTAACGTTAATACTCTCGGAGGGTTTGCATTTGTATGTACTAAATTTAATTAATTTTGTTTTCGAAATATTAACACATATAGGTTATTAGATTTAAGCCAATTTATAACAGACTGTACAGCTTCTCTTAATTTGTTTTCATATGTTGAATTTTTAGTTTTATGTGGCACTATGACAGAAATATCATCGGCGAATAGGACACTATCGTAGTTTAATGAATCTGGTTAGTCATTGATATATATCAGAAATAACAAGGGCCGCAGAACACTCCCTTGTGGTACGCCATAAGTATTGAATTTAGAAGAGGATCTATAGATATTATTTATTATTCAAGATTTTCATTTAAATTTGCAACTTCAACACATTGCTGACAGCCTGTTAAAAAACTTCTAATCCAATCCAATCCAAAGCGACACCCCGGATGCCATACAAGACGAAAAAATTCGTAATCCAAAAACTTGTTACTTCTTAGTAACAAATCGTTCTGTCTAGTGTCATACGCCCGCTTGTCAGGTAGCATTCATGTGTCAAAATCGAATATGTTCGACATCAACATTTTTGTATGACATTATTCTCAATGTCCGCTATATCCCTCAATACCTAATTCTTTTAAATCTCTTTGAAGTCGAGCTAGACGATAACTGACAAATGCTTGCACCAAAGACATTCAAATATATTATGTACTTTGGTTTGCACTGACTGGACAGGTCCACTCAAATCTGTGTGGTTCTTTCGTGTCTGACACGGTCTTTTGAAGAATCGAAAGACCATCTCAGACACGAATCTGCATAGTTCTCATGTGAATTGAGCAAGATTATGTCTGGACTTCAAAAGAGACTATGACCTCCGAGTTTGTTTCGGCTGCTTCTTCTCGGAGTAGTCAGATACGAAACACCAGCCCCATCTAGTTTTTAAAAAATGACGTGTAGAAGTGTTTGCAAAAACCTACTTGAAAAAATAAATATTATTTCATTTCATCACGGCAGATTTGCCGTTTATTTTTGAAGAGTTCCATTGTATGTCTCCATCAGATCTTCACCAATAGGTAATCTTTGTAGCACGGACCTTACATTTCACGCTCGGTTATCTCCGTGTTTCAGATGTCGCGGTTTACGCTCGCGGCGACAGCCCTGCTGTTACTGGCAGGCGCCGCGTCGGCTGAGCAGAACAGCTCGCTGGTCGAGACCTGGTGCGGCCAGGAGAACATGTGCCCCCTGCATGATGACGATGGCCCATGGATGTCTATGCTACAACAATGGGCACTGAGCGCGCCCGAGCATGGAGAGCGCCAGGGTGAGCATCTATACATATACCTAATTTATTTATTAAGTATATTATGTTGTGACAATCAAGAGTCATCAATCTTGTTTATGTATCTATTACGTATTCTAAACTAAGTAAAGACTAAACCATAACATTGGCGTTTTCAGGTCGCATAATGGCCCTACCCCCGGCGCAAGGCTACTACGTGACGGACCGCACAGACGGCGCGATGCTGAGCCCGCCCCCGCCCCCGCACAAGCTCCCCAACCACCCGCTGCCGCCCGGCGGCCGGCCCTACGCCGAGTGGCAGCACTCGCCGCTGCAGCCACCCACCGCCGGCAAGATCGTCAACAGGCCACCCAACCCATACAAGGATAAATTCAAGCCCAGCCCAGCCTACGTAAGTGTTCCAGCTATACGATACCTATCTGGTCGGTACGGTTTGGGACTTACTGTTCATTTCCTCTTCACTTGTTGTTGTATTCCCAGAAATATGAGTGCCTCATTAATTTTTAATTCTCCTTAACAGCCAGCACAAGTCCACAACCAGCCGATCCCGGTGCACAGTCAGTCCGTGGACCGCGTGGACGAGAACCGCCAGCCGCCGCAGAAGCAGGTCTCCGAGACCGACTTGTACCTGCTGGGGGCTATCGAGAAGCTGGTGTGGCGCGCTGATCTCTTCGAGAAGAGGCTGCGCAAGCTGGAGGAGAGCGTGCACTTGATGGTAGCTGGAGTTGACACGAAAGAGGGTGAGGATGACTGAGCATAATGCAATCTGTACCTCAATATTGTGAGTTAATTGGAATAGAGCCACGTCCGTTGAGTATGTGCGTACTGGTTTCATGCCCCGGCCGGACTTCTGACTCACAAGCGACTACGCTAAAGATAACTTGTTTTGCAGCTATTACTATGATTACAACATACGCATGCAAACATTTAATAACCTACTTAGTCTAACATTATGATTCAGACACAGAACACTTTCGCCATATTTCATCCAAGAGAAAGTTTCAAATGTCACATGTCAGCAGAGCCGTGCGCGGAGAACTTCACGCGCGTGGGCGACGGGTGCTACCACGTGTCCTCGGACGCTGTCAACTGGAAGGGCGCCAACTACGGCTGCCGTCACCTCAAGAGTAGCATGCTGGAGATCGACTCCGACCAGGAGAGGAATCAGCTCACCGCCCGCATCTTCGCCGACAAGAAGCTTAAAGGTGATTTTGAGTCTTCTGCAGAACATCGCTTGAAACTTAGAATAATATAAACAGGGTTCTAAACCGGCCTCGTGTAGTCACATTTTAACCTATTCACTATTATGAATCCCGTCTCGTCGTCCATGATATTCATGCCAGCCCCACTATACCTATACCCAACTACCTAGTATAATAATTGAAAACTAATTATACCTACTTTGTGTAATTTTCTGCTGCGAAAGGAGATCTTAATACAAACCGGGGATTCATTCTTATAAATCCCGGTGAAATCCCATATAACGGCGGAGGTGGATGTGTTAAGGGTAAAGTGCCCAGGATGTGCTCGCTTGATAAATGTATCTGGATATACAAGCTCATCAGGGTCTCCGTATACGTAACGCTGGGCTCGATTTTGTATTCTTTCATGTTCTTTGTTGCTAAACGAATCGTCCCCAATATTATACTAACCGACAGATTCGCTAAGGCCTCGCTCAAGGTTACCAACACTATGCGTCTATCGCCACTGTTTTTTCCATTGCGTAAAATGAATAGAAACCAGTAATTTATTCACAACTTTCATTCAACATAATTATATCTTCAACTCCATGTTATATCCAATTGCCAATGTAGACCATCAATGATATAATATTGTTTGGTTCCTGAAACTATAATTATAATATTACAATTACAATATTTCCTACCCGTAATAGGGTTTCATAATATGTGAGTGTATAGTAATAACCAGGAAACCAGATGTACCGTCTGTATGTACTGGTACAATACATTTATGTTTATAAACTGAAGTGGCACCACGTCACTCAGTCAGTCCTGGACGACATAGACTAATATATATAGAATGACTGGACGATGCTAGTATTAAACATTCGTTGGGAGAAGTTTGATGGGAATAGGTCAGGTATATTTAACAAGCAAGCGCATGTGCATTCCAAATATTGAATGACGATCATCACGGGACACCACTTAGCATGCTGCTATGCAAGGTACGTACGTTATTATTGATGTCGTTTTAGTACGGCCAGCAACCAAAGTAGCAAGTTAGCACTGGTTAAATCGACACACAAGAACTGAAGTGTAAACCGAGTTTAGTTGCTGACTGTACGTGTAGTGGAGTGTATCTGTCACCGGAAACGTATGAAATCAGTCATAGTATTCAATTCCTAAAATAGATGGGAAATGTATGATTTATTTTTTATTATGCATTTTTCCTAGGATATCTACAACATGTAACGTAATTAACGCACACCCTCAGATACCCCAATTAGTTTATTATGTTATAATCATAATACATGCACTGAATTTTTAATTAAACATGTATAAGCAATGATTATTTAATAAATTAGTTTTCCTAATTCCGGAAGAATGTTGTAGTCACAGTACAAATCAACGAACGCAAACAGTCGCATACGTAGGTCTCATACCTACGTATGCGACTGTGTGAGTCTTGCTAGCCTTGTAGGTATTCGCTCGCGTTCGAGACAGCTGTTAACGTCGCGTCGTCGCGGTCGCTCGACTCAACTTCAATAGAAAACTTCAATACATTTTAATGCCTGTTTTCTTAATTGATGTTTTAATTTAGAAAGCACTTCGTCATTTTTTATCAAAAGCGTTCACTATCCAATTTTTTAAAATAAACCAACGATTTAATACGTCCCCACAAAAAAGTTGTCAAATCAGCTGATTGGGGATTCTCATCGAATTAATCCCATATTTCGTTTTGAAAACGAGTACGTGTACGCCAATCGGCTCCCCTGTCGATGGCTGTGTTCGGACGGAACGTTCCATGGCCACGAAGTAGCAGCTAACATAGTCCTACCCTGCGGTCTACTCTTGTACCATACCTTTGGTTGACTTGAATGTTCTGCCAGCTAGAACCACATTATCACCACACTGCACTGTGCCACAGGCCTCACTATTAGTCACCATTTCACTGAACATTTTGTGTCAATTATTCGAAAGACATCGCGATATTTGCATACACTGTACGGAAGGTAGCGCGAGACTAAATATTGTTTACATTTATTTAAGTTAGCTTTCATTGCCCGCGCCGCCCGTTGTCATGATGGCTATCTCGCTCTATCCCACGTTTTTAATTTGCACGAGAAAGGGAACGAAAACTGGTGCGACATATTTTGCATTTTGTTGGTATGGGTAACTATTGTTTCCTTTGTATCCAGTGTCTGTAAGTGTGTGCGGGCGGTTAAATCGCCAAGTTTACTTCAACTGTTTTTGTAAAGACTTAACTTGCTTGAAATACGGTTCATTTTTCTTTATTTTGTATTGAATGGTGGAATTTGTATTAATACAAATAAAACTGCACTTTTAAAAGTCTTATTGCCTTGAGTTACGGTCCATTTCAGTTTGCTTGGACTATACAGGGGTAGTGTGACTATAAATTAAGTAGCTTTAATTATTTTTGGGATAAAAAATTACCTATATTAAAAATCATAGAAATCGATTCAGTAAACGATTCTGAACAAAGTAATTTCAGGATGTGCGTTAATTATGTTACATGTTGTATACATTTCTTAAAGAGCGATCGGAAATGTGTTACATTCTTGATGTTCCTAACGGGGAATAATATAAACGCACTATAGAATAATGGTTCACACTTTAAAATGTTTAGCTTTAAATTTTTTTTATACCGACTTGGGGCACCCCGACAGAAGGTTAGAAGGGTATCAATTTCAAACAAACAAAAAACCAAGGAAATTATATACTAACTGGAATGAGTACGAACAAAATGCTAAAAAAAATAACTATCTCAAAAGCTTAGAGTTTAATAAATTTGTACAATGGATTCAATAGAAAAGAAAAAAAAAAAGCGTTCTGAGCGAGAAACCGACAAAGGTGGATGGTGTCCCTGTCTTGCCTTGTCACCGATGTAAACAATATGGCCGATACATTTTCGCGGTGAAGTCATTTAGGGTACTTGACCCTGTACCTGTATTTAAGTGAAATAATCCGCTTTAAATATGATAAAATTGTGTTGTGTGAAGGGGCTACACCCCTTCACACAACACAATTTTATCATATATAGTAAGGGTACGCTGGATGTGGAATTTCGTTTTTCAGGGAAGTTTTTTAACTTTGGTTGTTTATTACGACTAGGGTTACCATGTTTTAGATTGACAAAAGGGAAATATCCAAATAAATAAAGTAAGTAAGTTCGAAGTTTCGAACATATCGTTGTCGTACATAGTAATCAAAAGTATATTTTGTACATTAGAAACATACGACATCGCACATGGTGTCGGTAGTACCTAGTTTGCTTTTATAAATACAAATGTTGAAAAGAAAAGAGTCCGCCGCACCGTACCGTGTCATGCCGGTCCTAAGAATTTTTCCATGCTTCTCCAGCAAAAGAATTCATTTGGCGATCTGCGAGTGAAAATGAATGGTTTCGGAATATAAAATAAATATTGGCGATTGTTACTAAAACATTATAGGTAAACAGTCATAGCATGAATATGCGATTTTCTATGTCTGAAAAAATATATAATACTAACGGAGTCCTCGAATCCCCGAATACAAAAGTCGTCTGGATAGACAGGTTGCAAAATTGATAATTTGCAACTGGACGGTACAGACATACATTTAAGTTAACATAAAAAGTTAATGACATCCACTCTTGAAGCTATTTCGCCTAGAATGCTATTGAGTTGCAGGTCATCATCATTAAATAATAAAATAACAGCTACTCTGTAACTGTCTCAAGAGTTAGTATGATTATTGGACACCCTATTAGAAAGAGACAACATCCACTCTTGAAGCTTTCTCGCTCGGAACGTTTTTGGATTGCCCGTCCTCATTCCAGTTAGTATATAAGTTTCTTGCAAAAAACCAACCCAAATTCAAATTTCGAAACAGTTCTCAAACGTGTTTTATTTATTTTATTTACGGAGAGCATTCGTTTTAATACATTTTTTAGTATCTTTTCGGAATTATATACACTTCCTAGGAAATGCATATATTTCCCAGGAAATGTGTGTAAGTAAAGAATCTTTAAAACATTATTTTACGCATTTCCTAAGTAGGCTCGGAATTGTACACAATTCCTAGATTTCATACATATCCGGTAACATATCGATCTAAAATTATCAATAATTTATAAGTAAATGAGTTTTTTTTCTAAGTGGCATGTTAGCGTTTGCGGTGTAGGTATGCCTCGACTGCTGTGAAATGATGGTGTAGATAAACGTATGTTCTGTAAATTAAAATGTTTGTGAAAGTAACCAAAAGAATGTAGTGAAAATAGGTAACTTAAATGAGTGTGACATCATAATCGTTGAATGTTCAGGAGGAGACTTCTGGACGGGCGGTCTGAACCCCGGCCTGCTGTGGATCTGGTCGCACTCGGCGCGGCCGGTCGCGAACAACTCCAGCCAGGTGCAGGCCATCGCGGGCTCGGGCCGCTGCCTGGCCTGGCTCAGCGACCCCGCGCACAGCGCCATGCAGTACCGCGGCCAGGACTGCGCGCTGCGCCACCGGTACATCTGCGAGCAGGACGACGACACGAGCGCGCTCAGCAACGAGATCCTGAGCCGAGCGCGCCAGCTAGGCGAGGGAAGGAAACCAAACCTTTTATGGACTGACGAAGAGCCGTGAAACGCGCTCCGATTTTATAGCGTAGGATATTTTTGTGTCTATTTACCTTTTCTAGTATTTAATATTTATTGTAATCTTAGTCTTACCTTATACTCGAATATTTTTGCGTTTTCAAGTATTGGATGTTAAAGTAATCAAAATTCTAAAATTTTGCTGAAAACGCGAATATTTGTACTTAAACGAATTTAAATGATTGGATAAAATAAATAAATAAACATGAACGTTTTACACTATCTTATATTCCTATAATATTTACAAAGTTTTAAGAAATCACAACAAAAATAACTTATTAATAAATAGATATTTATTTATTTATCGACTGTCAAGGACCTCGTAATGCAATAAAGCTTTCAATTTCACGTGTTTGAATATTCTTATATTGGAACCAAAATCTAACAAAAGGATTAGGCCCTTGCCTGAACCAACTTTGGACTTAACATTGAACAATGTTAGATAACCGACCTCAGCTAAGTGATATCTTTATTTATAGTTTGGCTTTGAATACCAGCGGCAAAATGAGGTGCAATAGGACATCATTTTATCGCTATAGTACTACTAAATTAATTTCAAGTAACTTCAACGTTCCAACAATACAGCAACTATAACATAGATACCACAAGTTTACAGTTTATTAAATGTTGAAAACATAGACGGCATGGCGTGGTGTGCGACACCCAATCTTACGGACCATGTGATCGGCTCCACTTCACATACGCACAACCACGGGTGATTATCAAAATGTAAATAAAAAACAAGTTTATTGACTCGTACGGATTATAACAAATGCCCTTTTTGTACTTGTAGTTATTAGTATGAAAACAATCCAATTAAAAAAAGTTATAAAGTATTTTGAAGATAGTTTGCCAATTGTGATTATTTCTTAGTTTTATAAAGCAAGTTATCTAGCGTGACGAAATTAGTATATAAAACACAATATTCAAATTATTTTGGAGATCAAAGTATACGAATAACAATGGTCGCTCCCAAGTAATTATACGACTAATATAATCCTTATATTATTTCTCGTAAAAACCTTAATTTCATGATTGGCTTGGAGTATCCTCGTCGCCATTACAACGTGTAAAGTAAAACGTTTCGAAAGACGAAGCGAAGAGTTACGTTAACTTTACACCTTATAATGATGGAAAGCCTCTTTGTAACAAAACGCACATTTCTTTAGATAGCTACAATCGCATTAGTAATTATTATACAATATTTACAATTCGGTGGACGACAGAACATCAAGTGTTGCTCTGAACGAGATACTTGCATTTGAACGTTTGATATTATTTTACAATATCACAGTAACAAGAGTTTAGTAAAGTATTGTACACTACGAACAATTAACGTAGTATGGCATAACGTAGATAAATAAAATGTAATCGGCAACACCTGTCTGACAATACACACGGTCACCGACAATAGTTACGAGTGCAGGCCAACACCAACATATTAGAAGACCACGTACAAACATTGTAGTGTTGGTGTATAAGGTATTCTCGTGTGTTATACAGGGTTTTTTATTCATTGGTAAAACTTCATAGTGGTAGAATGAAGGAAAATAAAATAAGTAACTATGCGCGACATGACGTTAACGCTGTTAGCTGTTACGCTGTTAGCTGCAATTAGATACTACCAGTCTAAGAAGTTTCGCCAATAATTAAAAACCCATGTATACACAAAAGCTAGCAGCGCCGACACAGTTCTGTACAACATAATGTGCATCTGCCGACGAGTTTATTGTCAGCGCAGACGTCCACGGGAGCCGGCTCACTTCCGCACGCGATACTCTGACATATCAAGTAGGTCCAAAACTTTCTACGTCCAGTAATTTTTTTAAGTTACTCAGAATAAAAAGTGTATTGAAATAAAAGGATACTGGTGAATATATTGACAAATAAAATGTTGTTTGGATTGTTGATTTATAGTGGAGGCCGGAAAGTATTGGAGCTCCTCGTTCTCAGTAAAGGTCGTGGCACACTACACAAGCACCGCACCAGCACAGCTGTTGCCTCGAATTTAGGGCGCGCTTACTACGCGACGGCAGCGAGACGCAAGCTCGCAGTCCGCGCACTGGCCGGGACAGTCCGGGAGCTAGCGTTGCATTTTAGGTAGTGTTTTTACGCCTATCGTTTGCCATCTTGTTCAATAGATCTCGAATGACTGATAAGTAAACTCAGCGTCAGCTGACGCACCCGCGGTGGGTGGCGGATTGGGAAGTTACGGAAGTGGTGAAAAAAAAAAATGGTGACCATAGACCTACCTACCCCCTATTATCTCTAGTAATTGTATTTTATTGTTAACGTAGATTCGTGGTTTAATTCACCTGGGTAGGTGAATTAAACTGAAACGGAAAGGGTGTTAGTGGGGTCACTAACACCCTTTCGGTTACAGTTTAAAAGGAGACAGCGTAATAGCAATGCTCCAATATTTTTAACTTTTACTGCGTCAACTAACGGTCTTTTCACTGCTACCCACGCAGCTTATTGTTGTTTTCGTACTTTTGATAATTTAAACATTTTAAGGCGACTACAGGAGTTAAATAAGCAACTCTATTTGTGGTGGTTCAAACTTAGTTTGAAATACTGTTAGAATAAAGTTCTAATAAGCTTGCACTACAAAGTGGTTGTTACGTCAGTCACTGCGGGCCAAATAGTACGAAATAAGTGGTTTTTTGCGATGTACAAAAAAACTATTGATTGGAATAAAAAAATAAAACACTATCAAGCTAATATTCTAATTATTTGCAAAAAAATCAGAATGATCGCATGTATTTTAGTATGGTTTTTACTCGTTAAAAGAAATTTTTAGAGATAAGTTCTTGTTTTTTTTTATCGAGTAACATTTATTATGTTTTCAAAACACTATAATACTAGCATATATCCTGAAGAATATCATATATTTTTCTGGTTTATTGCAGTGAATTATATGCTTATTTGCATTATAAAACTTGCGTTTAGCTCCTGTAGTCCCCTTGAACAATCACTTTGTTTTTCATCTGGCGAATTATAACTTTATTTTTGGTGTTTCTTTTACAAGTTTATGCGATTGGTTGACGCATAATCCCCCCTCCACCATGCAGCTGACGATTTGTTTAAGCTCAGTATGATGTAAATTATTTATGAAAAAAGTTTCAGCCGGCGTACTATAACTTAAATTTTTTTTACCACTTCCGAAACCACCCACACCCGCACCCGCCGCTACTTGAGCAGCTGACGGTTGGTTCACTTATAGGTAATATAAGATTAACCTTCGATGACAATATCAGCCGGTTTACTATGACTTTTTTATTGGCAACGCTACCTCCCGGACTATGAGCTTGCTGTCACCGCGAACACAGTTGTTTACGACGTTGTTGGCAACGCGGAGTCAGCCACGCAAGCAGTCCGCGCCGCCTGCTGTGCCGAGCTGTAGTGGGGCGGCCGGTAGCAGTCTAGTTGAAGTGGAACTTGAACTGGAAGGGCGAGCCGTGCTGGAAGTGGTGGAAGGGGTTGCCGTGCGGGTCGGGTCGCGCCGCGTCCGGGTCCAGCGGGTCGGCGCCCGAGTCGAACGTGGCGCGCTTGGCCGGGTCCGTCAGCACCTGCCACGTGTGAGAGATTATCAATACGATACATATAAAACAGTACGACACCCTATCAAATGGGCCTCCCTTTTCTTTTTTTATCGGATGGGAAATCATCAAATGTGTCAGATTATTACTGACTAAAACCCATCCATGTTCCTTCATCGCCCTGTGTTCCGGGGCCACGGTATCTTTTTCTCTCAGTCCCGCAGCCCCGGCAGGCCCGTGGAACAGTCCCGCTAGCCCACAGCGGCGGTGTGCCGTCAGGCGGAAGGTGAGGTCGCCGTGTCGTCTCTCCAGCCACTCCTCAAAGAGAGGACTTATCGCCACTATTATGGCGTGGCCTCCCTTGTCTTGTCTTTTTAAACTCATTTAGCGCTGGTTGATAAATTATCGAGATTGACTAATGTAACTAGAGGTACTTTATTTAGAGCTGTGTACATCTGTAAAAATACGTTGCTGACCATATCTCTTGTTGGTAACATAGTATAAGGTGTGTCGTACCTCCTTAGCGGCGGCGATGTCGATGAACTTCTTCTCGGCGAGCTTCTTGTCGTCGCCCTGGAAGTTGTCGGGATGCCACTTCTGCGCCGCCTTGCGATACGCCTTGATCACCTCCTGCTTGCTGGCCGACCTGCACATTGTATCATCTTCAGTCATGTCAATGAGTTTTAGATAATTAAGTAGTTAATTATTATATTTCTTGTTATGTTGACATTGTTTTATTAATTTATATTGTAATCGTGAAGGCGTATTTTTCTATTTCTGATCATCGAGTAATTTTGATTATTTTTTTGTTTATTTATCTATTTTCTTATATATCACATTCAGACACAATGTAATTTGTTGTTGAATAAATGGCATGAATCAACATGGTCTCAAGTAGTACAGTGTAGCTCAGATACGCACTCGCTCCATGTACAATATTGGTATTCACGTGCATCCCGCTAAAATGAAAGCCAACGCCAACATAGTTGGGGTAACGGTCTCTAACAGCATTCAAGAATTATTGTCGGTTAAATTTAGATTTATTTCAACTCTTTGAGAAACCTTTACTAAACATGATCGTTAGTTCAGTCTACAGCATACACTTTTTTTTTTTTTTTTTAGTATGGGAAATCATCAAATAACTCCTCCCGCTCTGGGCGGAGCGGGAGGGAGTGTCAGACTTTTACTGACTAAAACCCATCCATGTTCCTTCCTCGCCCTTTGTGTTCCGGGGCCACGGTATCTCTTTCGAATAGTCCCGCAGCCCCGGCAGGCTTCGGCCCTTGCGGACCCCTTCCCTATTGCTGACTCTCTTTGAGGCGCGCGTGGAACATTCCTGCGCCGTCGACACGGCCTGTCGTCATGAGACGGGCGGCCGGCTCGCTAGCCCATAGCTCCCCGCCCCCGCCCGCGCCTGGCGGCCCCCGCCGCCCGGGGCGTCTCCCGCGGCGGCCGTCCACAGCATACCCTTAGCGACTATTACAAGTGATTCACTCCTACCATATCAATTGTCATTTTATGTTGTAATGAACACAGTATTTAGGTAGAAAATAGCTACGTGTTTAAGTATATGAATACAATGTATGGTCGTGAGTGTAAGACAGACAGAAACATGCAACACCTATCCATGTCACCCTACTAGAACACGTGAGTGAGCTCATGCTACCTCTTGACTCCTAATATCTTGTAGTAGTCCCTCTGCTCGGACTGCTTCTGTAGTTTCTGCGCGCGGCTGAGTCCGTCCTTAGCGCGCTGCAAGCCCTCTTCTAGCTCCAGCGCCTCTTTGAACGACTGGATGGCTGGCGGAGAAGAGAACATAATCAGTACTTTTCACCATTATGACATTTTAGTAAGTGCAGTTGTGACTGTGTGTTAGAAAGAAATCTTCTTTTCGAGTCGATGGTAAAAACGTTATTATTATATTAAGGGCCGGCTTCGGCAATCGAAGGTCGGGAATGTAAGAGAATTATATAGGAAACGATGCTCCACAACCTTGAAATAAATCACACAGCTAGCTAATGAATGTAACTTTTTATTGAAACATTCGAATTTACGATAATGCGTATGAATAAGTGTAAAAAAACAGGAAATCACTAAAAACATGTAAATCGCATTCCCGCATTGTTACAACTGAGTCGTAATTATCAATAATTTTTATCAAGTAATAAATGTACTAAACTATAAAAAAGTTATTGGAATCTTCATTTCTTAATAAACATATTCTTATTTTGTGTAAAAAAATCACAAACTTGGCTATGGTTTTTGCTCAAAATCTTCATACAAAGTACTATGAAGCGGCGCGCATTCTTACGATCGCCGAAGTGAGAGCACTAAGGTTAGCGCCGCATTGACAGTGAGCGATCGAACCGTGTACTTACACAACATCAGTGCAGTGTTCTCGTTACAAACTTGTGTGATACCTTATTAGTTTTGAAATTGAGTAAGTATAGTTCTAATAAAGTTTCTTACAAACGTTTTGAGTACAATGGTATCAGGACATCTGCGCACATGGACTTTTGAGCAATGAAATGAAAATCCAAGATGGCGCCGCCGATAATTTTCGGTTTTTCCATCATGGGTGTCGTTTTCATGGTTTTTGGGGTCGCTGGTAATGAAAATGAGTTCAAAATGAAATGAATGGATTTTCATTTTAACCTCATTTTCGTTTAACAGCAACTCCGAAAACCATGAAAACGACAACCATGACGGAAATTCAAAAAAAGATCCTCGGCGCCATCTTGGATTTTCATGTTGACGTCATTTTCGTAATCAGCGACTCCGAAAACCATGAAAATGACACCCATGACGGAAAATCGTGCAAAAGTCCACTCGCGTAAGTGTCCATTTGCGCAAGTGTCCTTTCGCGCAAAAGTCCATGCGCGCATATAACTTTTCGCGCAAGTGTCCTTCGCGCAATAATAATCACGCTATGCCGTACTTGACAAAATGTCAAAATCAGTGACAATAAAGAGTCGAAGTCCGACGACCCACTGTGCATCCGTCGTGAGCCTCGATCGTTGTGAGTAGCGCTAAATACCTAAACTTCAAGTGGGGCGATTCCGAAGCCGGCCCTTAAATGACATGGGTACCGTAGCTGGCCACCAATCGCAGCATCAGTGGCGTATTCAGGTCCTTGGAAGTGCAGATGTTTGGGCACTTGGATAGTCCAACGTATGGGACATGGCGGTACACAAGTACTACACAAGGCGACTCACCATCGTCGAACATGTCGAGTCCCAGCAGCGCGTCGCCGCGCTCGCACAGCACGCGCGCGTCGCGCTGTATGTCCAGCGCACTGCCGCACGCCGCCAGCGCCGCACTGTGCTGCTCGTCCTGCGGTACCACACGGGGTTAATGCTAACGGTTACATACATGGCCCGAATTACTAACTTTCTGACCTTTCAGAAAAGAAAAGAAATACAATTATGATGTCGCGGCTAGTAGCGCCGTCTATTTTGGTTACTAGGAACCAATGAGGAGGTCGTGTTAGAGTGACTGGCTGATGACTGTCACTCTAGCGGATCGATCTTGTATTTGCGCCTTCTGATGGCAGATACTGTTAGGACCACTGTCGTGACTCGTCCACGACGAACTGATATATTCCAGCTCAATTCCGATGGCATTGTAGCTGTTGAACCACTAAAATGGTGGGATCATCCCATCTGACAAAGGCCATCATGCAACGATGCAGGCCCGAAGGCACCTAAGAAGCCCATTCCTACCGGCATGGGCATCCCTTCGGGAACCAGGCACTCTACACGTAGTGTCTGTTAACAAAGAAAGCAACAGGTAGCGCCAAATAAGCCGGTGCTCGGGTGTCAGAATTCAGAACTAAAATCGTATCCAATGGACGCGCAAACGTGACTTCGCGGCTGGCAGTACCGTTTTGTAGGGAGCTAGGTACCTATGCCGAAGATTATTGAGTTACGGTAGGGGCAGAAAAAGAAAGTATGTATGGTAGAACGAGATAGAATGAGTAATGGACGATATCGTATGAGGGACTCAATACTCAATTCTTTATTGCATTCCACAATGTAGGCTTAGGTGGTAAACATTTATTTGGAAACAATTGTGGACCCTGTCGGGCACAGCAAAAGTAAGATGATATGGAGAGGACTTATCATTTATGTATCTTATAATCTAACTTATTCTAAAAAACATTAACATTACAAAAAAACATTTATTTTTCAAGTTTTAAGGATTTATCATTTAAATAATCGTCGACATTGTAATAACATTTGGTCAATAATATTTTTTTTTAACTTATTTGTAAATATAATGTAGTTTTTTTTCTTCTCTTATGGATTCGGGTAACATGTTATATATTTTTATTGACATAACCAGAGGACTTGTTGAATGTATTTTTAAGCGGGATTGTGGTAGGTTGAGTCGTGTTTTGTGTCGGAGTGTGTATCTTGTTTGTATGTCTTCTCGTTTAGTGTAAAAGTCTTTGTGTTTGTGAGCGAATTTGCATATTTCAAGTATATATATATATATGTCGACGCGTCAAATTAATTATAGTTTGCAATTACTTAATAATTAAATAATTCAGGTTAATCAAACCAATTTTAAAATCCTATAATCGCTTAGTAGCTTTTCTAACCATTATTGTCAATTCATTTGACTTTGTAATTTTAATTAGGATGTTTTAGATGGTCATTATACCAAGTTTAAAAACAACAAATTATGATGTGAGTTACACAAAACTATTTATTACCTAAACCATGTTGTTAATTCCTATTATGATTTGTAAACATCAATCGGTGTGTTTTTATCTAACTGAAGTAAGATTTTGATTAAAATAACATTGAAACTAAAATGGCGTCCGTTTGATAAAAACACATCCGGTTTATAATAAGAAAGCTAAAATTTATTTTTAGGTTTTAAAATTACTAATAAATTGAGTTAGTATTTTTCGATTTATAATAGCGATTACATTCGTCACTCATTGTTTGGTTTAAAATGTTAAACATTTATGCAAGTTCCGGTGGCGCGATCGGCCATGTTGTTTTCTTTGTTTGAGTTTAGTTGAATCGTTGAAAAATGTTTGATGGCCGATTCTACCGTTGAAAATTGTAGAGAGTAGAAGACTCCGGAGATCCTGTGAGTAAATAGTTTTTATAGTTTAAAATTGCTGTGCTTTGAAATATTATTAATTTAATTAAGTGCATACGTTTATGTGTACCAAATTATAAAGTGTTATTCTATTGTTTGGTGTTTTCATTATCCTGCAATGTCTGAGAATAAAAGCGAGAGTAGTGACGTCAGCCATGCTGACGTCACTCCTTCTAAAAATTTAAGTGGAACACTCCGCCGTTATCAGAAGTGGGATTTCTACCCCCTTCTGCCGGACATTCTGGTTCAAACAATGAAAATATTTCTGCTTCTGCTATCGGCGTACCCACTGAGTTTTTCTCACAGATGTTGCAGGTGATGAAAGGCATGACCGATCGTATTTCTAAACAATCTGAGAAAGTTAAAATTAGTGACGTATTTTTACCGTCGTACGATCCGGATGCCAATATAGGAATACGTGAATGGTGTCAACACGTGAGTACAGCCATGGAAACCTACAGCCTGACCGATTACGATGTTAGAATGAAAGTTGGAAGTCTACTTAAAGGTCGTGCCAGGTTGTGGGTAGACAATTGGTTGGTTTCCACATCCACGTGGCAGGAATTGCGTAATTTATTAATAACCACATTCGAACCTGAAAATAGGTACTCTCGAGACATTCTTCGATTCAGAGAGCATACTTATGACAATAATAAGGATATTGCGCAATTTCTGTCTCAAGCTTGGGTACTTTGGCGTCGACATATATATAAGGCAGAGTTAAAATATTTAGTTCTATAAAATGGGGTTTGCAGCTATCTGTTTGTTGTATATTTAACAGGATACGGATGAATTTCTTTTTCTTCCAACTATGCTTTAATTTCATCACAATCGCACTAAAAACTCAGTACAAAGCGAGTCTTTAATGCTCTAGAGCAATAAAAATGTATGAAATTTCATTATTGCACAGTTTGAAAGTTATGAATTTGAATTTTGTTTTTTTTTTAAATCGCACCAAAAGGTGCCAATCTCAATGGATTAGCTCTATTCAGCCAGCCGATATCAATACTTTTTTTTTACGTACGTATTATTCGTTTCTACCCTACTTGTTCCAAATTTAAAAAATGATTGCTGCTAACTCTGATTTAAAAATGAAAGAAATTTAAAAAAGTGATTTGGCGGGAACTTTGTTAATTTTGCTTGACAATATTTTTGGAAACGATAAAGTGTGATACTTTCTGATTTTGAGTGCTTCGGCTTCGAATTAAAATGGAAACATCTAGCGACACATTAACTCCGGAAAACATTCTAAATGAAGCCGACAGTGTTGTAGAATATAAATTTGCCCAACAAAACTCTTAACCTTACGTTTAATAATTGCTCAAGTATAACTTTTAATTTCAATAATTAAACTTCTATTTTATCTGTTTGATATGAGTTTCTTTTATCTACTATTCCTATAGGTAATAGTTGAAAGAAAAGCAGATTATGCACCTCGCCTTAAGTAATTTATATATTTCAAGGTTGTGTTCATTCATCCAGGTTATTATTTTGCTGAGAATTTCGTTAAGGGTGCTGTTTAAGTTTATGTTGTCATGACATTGGGTGAGAATTGAGATGTCGTCCGCAAACAAAGGTACCAACCATAGCTTGTTTTTTTTTAACCGAAAATTATTGACTGCGTTTCTATTGGTCCACGTAATCAACATACGCAACCACCATTACCATGTACCTTATAATTTATTATAACAATACCATGTAATTTATTGTAACAATTTCAAAACAAGAACAATAGCGTTGGCCCCACCCCGACCAATGACCCATCTCATTCTGTCAATATAGGAAATGTGCGAGACATACTCAGTACTCGTTTGTTAAATAAAACAGACTATAGATTTTTTATTTTATTGACTTATTTACATGATAAAATCACCTTTTATATAATTACTCTGCATTTTTTTTTTTTATGGATGTCTTTTTCGTTGGTGTCACCCTATTTCGCAGACGGATGTTTTATAGATTTTTGTTTCGCAGAAAATGTTTGTTCTTTATATTTTTATTTCCAATATTATTGTTTTAAATACTATACAGGGTGTTAAAGTAGGCGTAAAGTAATCGATAAAGGAACCCAGGAAAAATAAAAAAAAAACCAAAAAAAAAAAAAAAAAACCAAAAAATTTAAACTTAAAAATAATAATTAAAGGTATTTTTTTAATTTTTTACGGGTTCCTTTATCGATACTGAACTCACCCCTAAGCTATGGCACGCGACTACTTTAACACCCTGTATACTTCAATGAAACAATGTTTCACAGAAACATATTTCAAAGAATTTTAAAATCCCATTTTCTTATTTACCAAACTTATCAGTCAGTAGAATTATTTTTTAACGAATATGTTTGTTCGGTGTATTTTTCCATATGCCAAACCTGCAGCAAATGACACTGGCGCGAGACGGGCGGCGACCGTCTCGCAACAGTATCATTAATGGGCGTAGGCGGAGGTCCAGCATTTCGGGGACAGAACTCCAAGAGTGTTATTTAATATGCGAGCGAAGCGAGCGCGCGTCATGAAGTCATAGCAGGTTCTAAATCACTATTCTTACCTCAAAACTTTAACCATGGCCATGGATATCTCCATAACCATGGGGCTCCGTTGGGGAAACTGTCACTAGATTAAATGTTTTTCTTTGTAAAAAGTTTTATATTAGCTAAAAAATATGAGTATAAAGAATATTTGATTTTGTTATTCTGTAATATGTATAATGAAACATTTTGTTTTAT
The DNA here is from genome assembly GCA_963853795.1 of Xestia rhomboidea. NCBI lineage: Eukaryota > Metazoa > Arthropoda > Insecta > Lepidoptera > Noctuidae > Xestia > Xestia rhomboidea. The sequence goes on from OY970758.1 coordinate 573,011, forward strand.
TTGAAACAATAATCTATAATTTAAATTTCTTCTAAGTAAATATTCTGCGTATCGATTATTCTATGAAAAGATAACAAGAGAAAAAAATTATGTGAAACGGAATTCTGTAAATTCTATAAAACAGTGTACAACCCATTTTCGTAGTTTTCGGGGTCGTTGATAAGTAACGAAAATGAGGTCAAAAAGAAAATCCAAGATGGTGCTGACGAAAAATTTCGGTTTTTCATTATGGGTGTCATTGTCGTGATTTTTTGAGGTCGCTGATAATAAAAATGAGGTCAAAATGCAAATCCAAGATGGCGCCGCTGAAAATTTTCGGTTTTTTTCATGGGTGTAATTTTCGTGGTTTTTGGGGTCGCTGATATCGAAAATGAGGTCAAAAAGAAAATTCAAGATGGCGCCGAAGAAGTTTTTTAGAGCTTTTGTCATGGATGTCAGTTTTGTGGTTTTCGGGGGCGTTGATAGCGAAAATGAGGTCAAAATGAACATAAGTTATTTTTACCCTTCGCCACCCGGCCGATGTATCTGTGTTCCCTGTGGTGTAGCTAGAAGCGGACTGACCTTGGCGAGACAGCTGCACAGCCAGCGCCGGCCCTCGAACACGACGAGCGTGACGTCATCCTCCAGCTGCAGCAGCTTGTGGGCGGCGGCGGCGCAGGCGGGGAAGTCCCGCGCCTGGCTGAGCTCCTCGCACTCCAGCAGCAGCTTGTCCACCTTCTTCACCTTCTTGTAGAACGGGAAGCACTTCTTGTGCTCCGGGTCAAGTCGCAGACATTCGCGGATTTCCTACGAAGAAGATTTTGATTAATTGCTTTATTAGAAGACCGGAGGCATATATGGCCGGAGGAGCTCGAGGCTAGCAGCCGCTCGGGTCAATCTTCAGGTTAAGCCACACTTGCCTAGGTTCGTCCATGGATGGGTGGCTACCCATTGCATACCAAGTTTCCTCTGTGCCACGGAAAGCACGTTAAGGCTCCAGGGTAGCCCGCGAAATTCCAATTTTATTACGTTTTTTGCAATTTGCAGGCCAGTGCTAGGTTGTATGTTGATTAAAATATGATTCGCGGCTGTAAGACTTATGTAGTTACAGAATTATAATCATCAAAATCATCAATACAACCCTTCAAGTTCATAAAGGTCTAGGAATGACTTTAACTTTGAAAAAATCATTCCTAGACCTAACTACATTCGTCTTGCAGCCGCGAATCATATTTTCATCTACATACAACCTGACACTGACCTGCAAATTGCAAAAAAAGTAAGAAAATTTGAATTTCGCGGGCTACCCTGGCGCTTTCACCTTAAGCTGTTGGTCCCGGCTGTCATTTGTAGATCTTTGACAGTCGTTAGAGGTAGTGGCCCGAAAGTTTGTCAACCAGTCTTACCAAGTATGAACTGGGTTGTGGAGGTTAGATAGGCAATTACTCCATGTAAAATACTGGTTTTCGGCTGCATCCGGTTAGACTGGAAGCCGGCCCCAACATATTTGGGAACAGGCTAAGCGGATATTTCCACGTCGGGCAGAGTGTTATTGGGTTGGTCCATCACTAGGTTCATGATTCTGTGGCTGCTACTCCGTGGGACTTAAACGAAACGTGGGCTTGGCGAGGTGTATCAAGGTATATTTAACCGAACCTGAACCGAACTCACAGTTATGTTATGTTTAAATAAATACAATGTATAGTATAATGTATTATTATGTATAGTATTATTTATTGTGTGCCGACAAATTGTGTAACTTTCTGTATATTGTGAATCCCTTAACATACTGAACAACTTACTTTTATAACTGTTATTTTAGTTTACATCATATACTTACGATCTCTCTAGTTGTATAATTACTTATAGTAATCTGTGGAAAACGTAGTGGGTAACATATTTATCATAGTTTAGTATGTAAGCCTTATTAAGAACCTGTAATATGTTACTGTTCGTTTTTCCTAAATAAATAAATAAATAATAGGATTTGTAACGGATACACATGGACTAATATTTTGGTTATTATAATTATCGTGTAGGAAAGGTTAGACGCAGACTATTGATGATTGAGTGAGACGACAATGCTTACCTTGAGCGCATCGCTGACGTGTCCGAGCCGGTACAGCAGCGTGGCGAGGCGGTAGTAGCCGTCCGTGGAGTCCTGTTGCAGCCGGTTCACGGACCGGATGTCCGATACCGCCGAGAACAGGTCGTTCTGCAAGCCGCGGTATAAGTCGTTATTTTAAAAAATATATAAAGGGTGTAAAACACCTCTTAACGAATCCGAAAGGCACTTGTTCTTCTCGTCATTGCGATATTTTTTTTGTTCTACACCATCTGGGAACCTTCTAGTTACGGAGATATAGGGGGTCAAAGTTCAAACTTTTTTTTAAATACAAGTTTTTAATGTCAGATTTTTACTTTAAACACCTCCACGACCACCGTTCTATTGAAATCCACCCATCAGCAATATGTTTTGAGTGCGTTACATTGAGTTCTACACCACAAAACATGATTTTTCACCCAAAAAAAAGTCGTTTCCCAGCAATAATTTTTCCGTAAAGTTACTTAGTTTAATGTACAGAATGCTTGGTTGACGGCTTCGTGATGAGGTGGTTTACACCCTGTATGAATATCGGCAGGTTTTAGATGTATCTACCGATTCCTAAATAAATTGTTTTGGCTTTTTACGAGTCGCAATAGATCAGTTTTAAAAACATCGTAGACAAAGCGTAGTAGTGAAATAGTTGGTATCTGTGTCGGTTAGGCTGCAGTGCGGTAAGGCGTTTGGACGTATACACGTAGAACGTTGGCTGCCGGCGCCGACCTACCAGCGCGTATCGGTCCGCGCAGGCAGTCGGCGCCGGCAGTCTGTACACTTAGTGCCGACCCCGCAGATAAGCGCCGGTAGCCAGCGTTCTAGTGTATACATAGTGCTGTCCCATGCACTTCCGCAGATCGTTACCATGTCCACTGCTCATGTCCAAAAAAAATCCCTGACTTTCCCTGACCATTTTTTCAAATTTCCCTTAGGCCGCGTTCCCACTATGTCGTGACGATTAATTTATCGTTGGTTTTTAGTTGGCAAAAGTCGTGGACGACAGTAATCGCGTCGCCCTATATGTGAACACCTCCATTTAAATACACAAGCCACGACACTTAACACTGGGAACGCGGCCTACCCTTGACTTTAATATTAATTTTGGGTACACTACATAATTCCGAAAAACTAAATTCCGAAAGTCACAATACCGATTTTCATAATTCCGAATGGTTCAAAATTCCCAATATAACAATTCCGATTTAACATTAATCTTATTTTCATAATTCCGAAATTTCAATGTACCGAACGTTCATAATTTACTAATCTCCGCTCTCGCCCGCTACGCTCGCATTTTACATTACACACCCACTTTCTGTCACAAATGTCGTCGTCGCTCCGCCGGCCTTCGGCCTACGCTCCTCATGCCAAGCTAGCAAGTTTTTCGGACTAACGATCCAACGGACATTTGATTCTTCGGAATTAAGACATTCGGACAACGAACAATTCGTATTTAAGACTTTCGAATTATGAATTTCGGGAATTTAAATAGTAGGCATTATAACTCTTCGGAATTTCGTTTTTCGGAATTTTGTAGTGTTCCCATTAATTTTAAAGAAACATAAATTATGTTATAAGTACTTTACCTTTCTTTAATAAAATCTTTTTGAATTTATTTTACAGTATTTTTTTTTCAGAAAACTCAAAACTGTGTTAAGGATTCTTAGGCTTTCATTGAAATTTTAGTCTTTATTGAATATACATTATTTAACACTTCATTTAAACACTGATGTCCGTCCGGTCCATTACGTATAATATTACCCATAATATTCCCTACACTAATCTAATCTGCACTCTCATATCTTTACATAGTATAAAGCAAAGTCACTCCCGCTGTCATACGCTCAGATCTTTTAAACTACGCAACGGATTTTCATGCAATTTTCAGAAATAGGCAGTGATTCAAAAGAAAGGTTAATATCTACGTTACACCCATGAAACCGGGACGGGTTGCTAGTTAGTAAATAAAAATAAAATGGCTAACCAAGCGAAACGAGCTCAAAATTATTTGGAAACTGCCGCAATATCCTTCTCTGTCAAATGATGTAGAAAATCTTAATAACTAAGACAATCAAAGCGAATCTCAAATAAAATAAAAAAAGCTTCAAAATTCAAACAATGACTCCAAGTAACCCTGAAAACTTATAAACCCCGTCTGGAATATTTTTTCTTAGTTCCATACAGTAATAAGAACTATTCTATAGACTTTCGTAAAAAAAACATTTGAAAGAGCAACCTAAAAATTAGGTTGAGAAAGGGAATCAATGGACTACGGCTTGAATTAATAATATCCCTCACCTTACAATCACTGGGAAATTTGGCATGCGAACAGTGTTAGATCTCATTTTTCCCCTAAATTTCCAGAGGGCCCTCGATTTCACTAAATTCCCCTAACCACCTGCACCTGCTTCCCTCTTTCCCATGTTTTTCTAAAATGTGGCCACCCTGGTGATGTAGTGAGTCCGACATGGTGCCACGGTACATACCAGCGCTATGTAACACTCGGCGCGCAGCTGGCGCAGCTGCGCGGACCAGGGCGACACGTCCAGCAGGCGCGTGGCCAGCTCCACGCAGGCGCGGTGGTCGCCGCCGCGGTAGTACGCCTCCACCAGCCGCAGGTCGTCGATGTACTCGTCGATCTTGTGCTGCTGACTGACCGCTTCCTCATTGTAAGGCTCCGCGTATGTCTGGGGACAACGAAATACGCCATTCAGAAAGTCGTCAGGAACACATTATAATGGTCACAGCTCCCAACTTATAACTACACCATTTTTTTTTTTCGTATGGGAAATCATCAAATGACTCCTACCGCTCTGGGCGGAGCAGGAGGGAGTGTCAGACTTTTACTGACTAAACCCATCTATGTTCCTTCATCGCTCTTTGTGTTCCGGGGCCACGGTATCTCTTTCGAGTAGTCCCGCAGCCCCGGAACTTATACCTACACCAAATGTAACATATTATGTGGCTGAACGTGAAGACTAAACAGCGGCGTTTTTCAATCTGACGCGCCTTTATGTAATACGGCGTGTTATACGACATGGCTACATGTACATTTTATATTTATGATTGCGTGTTCGTTAACAACTTAAAAGACAATTATTTTATTTCTGCTCGTGGCTAAATAATAACAGCCGCTCGGGCCGATCTATAGGTTAAGCCGTGCTTGCCTAGGTTAGTCTATGGATGGGTGAACACCCATTACATACTACTGAGTGTGTAATGGGTGGTCACCCATCCATAGACTTCCTCCATGCGTCGGAAAGCACGTTAAGTTGGTCCCGGCTGTCGTTTGTAGATCTTTTACAGCCGTTAGAGGTAGTCAGTCCGGGGCTCCGGGACTGTTCGAAAGAGATACCGTGGCCCCGGTAACACAAAAGGCGATGAAGGAACATGGATAGGTTTAGTCAGTAAAAGTCTGACACTCCCTCCTGCTCCGCTCAGAGCGGGAGGAGTCATTTGATAATTTCCCGTCCGAAAAAAAAAAGAGGTAGTCAGTGGCCCAAAAAGTCTGACAACCAGTCTTACCAAGGGGTATCGTAAGCATGGTACTAACTGGTAACTAACTAGGTTGTGGAGGTCAGATAGGCAGTTGCTCCATGTAAAATACTGGTATTCAGCTGCATCCGGATAGACTGGAAGATGACCGCAACATAGTTGGGAAAAGGTTAGGCAGATGATGATGATGACATAATGCTATTGTTACTTATCGGGCGCCCATCGTAGCGATAACACGCGTTACTTCTTGACTAAATTATGATGTATTACTATCACTCAATAATTATGTAGATTAAAGGTGCATAACTACTAGTGCGATAACCACCAACTTTGAATTATGAGTCAGGCAATCAGTGTTAGCTGTTACTACAAAATAATAAACTGTTCACACATAGAACTCATTGTATTTGATTAAATGTCGAATTTTATCAAACAAATTTGGCGTGAAACTTAGTAGGTACATTACTTATGTAACTTTATAATTGCGGGACTTACAATTTACTACCTAATATACTTTCTCACTAAAACTGTGTTTTTCTCGTTGTAAAAGGCAATAAGAAATTAGCAAGACAAACTGTTTTGCTATGTTTAATTTAAATAAGAAATAAAGTGACAATACGTATCTCACTAGGGGTGTTTGAAGCGCGAAAAAAATAACAACCAGAGAAGACAATGTCAAGGTCTACACGCGCGTGCATCCGATCAGCTGATCAAACGCAAGTAGAACCTGCACGTAAAGCGCATCGTCAACAGTAAACATACTATTATATTTGAAACAGGCCAGTCTTTCTTTTTCGTGTGATTAGTCTCTATGCCGCCCATTGGCCTCTGACTTGGCTTTACATGCCGTCGAGAAATATATCATGACATGCTGGTATAGTTTCTTCATCAATATTAAGCAGTAAAAAAACATATTTTCACAAGTAAACAAATTACAGCATTCTTTGCCAGCTTTTATTGAATAAGATACACGCTCAATACATAACCTTCTCATTTTTTAGAAGTCGGTTTTACGTCATTCTAACATAATATGTACTTGTAAATTTTGTGATGGCCATCAGAATTAAGTATAGGTCTGAGGCAGGCAACACTAGCGCAACCTACCACCTTTCCTTTGAGGACAACTATGTCCAACATGAACTGAGAATAAAATAATATTGATTTAATCAATAAGTTCTATATAGTATATATAATATCAATAAGTTCTAAATAGTTCTAATAGTCTATAATGTTGCCGTGCCCTAACCGGGTTTCACGTTGAAACTTACTTACTGTATATGTAACAACTAAATGTACACATGAATGCAATAAAGAGTTTGCGTTAAGTAACATGCAAAATTAAGTAAAATTTCAAGTAAATTATCTTATGTGTGTTGCAACATGAATAATTGAGCAACAACATACATTCGCCACACTGGTGGTATGAACACGTAATGTTGCAACCGTTATTACAATCTTATTGTTTAACGTTTTTCATTCGGCGTCAATGAAGCAGTCTGATAAAATCTCCTTTACTCCGACGTGGAATTGCCTTTTTGTCGTAAAGTCAGTCAGGCAAATCATACGGCACTTATTAAAATGAGTATTTGATGTCACGGTCAATTATTAAAACCGGCCAAGTGCGGGTCGGGCCACGCACAGTGTAGGATTTCGTAGTAGCCCGTTATATTTTAGATTTTGTTTTTCAATGCAAGTCTTCACCCGTTATAAACAAGCAATCACTTCATCTTAGTCACTTTATAGGATTTATTCTAAGGATTTTATATTTGGTACAAAATTATCCAACACCCTAGTTTAACGACTATTACTGCTAAACTAATAAAGTTATCATAACCGCTATAGTTTTCCTTTAAAGTTCATGAAATGCACTATCATCATCAATTTTTCCAGATTTGTCAAGCCAGCAGTTTAGAGGCTTAAGAGGGGGGGGGGGGGGGGCTACTGAAACAAAAAAGTGCACTTTAAAGTGTAATAAAGTAAATCTAAAAGTAGTATTAGCAACGCCTAAGTCATTTTAAAAGACCTTTTCAACGATACCCCACACAATGGGGTAGACGACGAAAACAAAATTCATCCCCAGTTCACATGTACCATAAAAACAAATATTTTCCAAAATTTTATTTTACCACTTCGTCGGCGTTATTGATATACACACCTCTACATAATTACAGCTTTCTAGTACTAACGGTCTCTTAGCAAAACCTCGGACAGACAGACATGGCGAAACTATAAGGGTTCCTTGTCCAAGTCCAGGACTACGGAACCCTAAAAAGCAGATTAAATAATAGTACTGAGCTGCTTACAATAGAGAGAACAGGTTGGTTCTCTCTATTGTAAGCTTCTACGGATCACTTCTTTTTGAGGGAGTTTACTCTGTCTGTCTTGGCTTGGCATTCAGAAGGAGCCATTATGTCGTGAGTTCGGCCGCTTGGTGGTCCGACATGCAGCACATGTGTCTAGCCCTACATTTTAGTGTGGCAGCTTTCGAGGCGTCAACAGTATTTTGGTGATTTATTTTAATATTCACCCGCGTAACGTTTTGAAAGTTTGATAAATGTTTCAGGGGATCTTACTACCGGGATAAAAAGTATCGAATGTTTTAATCCAGGTTATAAACTATCTGTGTGCTAAATTTCATCCATATCCATTCAGTAGTTTTTGCGTGAAAGAGTAACAAACATCATCACAAACTTTCGCATTTATAATATTAGTAGGATTTCCATAACTTTGGCCAGAATAGTTAAAATTTACCTTGTAACAGACATTACACTACATTTTCTATTATGAAAGAAATCTTCAATATTTTAAAATAAAATGTATACAATGACAATGGAATGATTATACCGAAACACTGTGAAGAACCTTATCTTATCACTGTTATGTCCGCCCACAACATAATAACTATGAGTAACACAACTTGAATAACTGTTTATTATAATTTAGTCTTATAAAGTACATGACTAAAGTACATAAATGACTGAAGCAACATTTATCAGTAATAAACCATGCATAGATGTTTTGATATTTTGTTAACAAAGCTAATTTAATCTGAAGCTTGAATTTACTGAGTTAAAATAAAATGCATTATTAGAAGAACTATAGCCACTGATCCATATGAAATAAAGATCATTGCTCTGTAACTGCAATTTGGTATCATTTCTTTCAGATGTGAAACTCTTTGTAAAAAGATAAGTTAGTTGGCCTTAGTGACCCATAGATAAGATGATACTCACAACTTGTTGGTAGTCTTCCTTGGCATCTACGTACTGTGCCAGTTTCAGGTACACGTTGGCTCGGTGCAGACGTGCCGCTGTGAAGTCAGACTTTATCTCCAATACCTGAAAATGACACATTACTCATTCACGGTTAAAGTCTAGCAATACATGGGTATCAAAATTTAAATCATTAACCACCCGCCCCTGCTTCACATGGGGGCAATGGCAACACCTAAGTTAAACATTACTGAAATAAAACTTTAAAACAAGTTTTAAGCTGAATAATTGTGAAAACTGATTCAATATCCATTGTGTAGTTTCTGTGTGATCTAGCAGTCACAGACACAAAATAGAAAAAAATATAGTTTTATTCTTTATTGTAAAGATTAAAATATTCGAGGAGGCAAATAAACTACAATTAATGTGCTGACAAATAACTTATTTTAAAGAGTGTCGTTAAAATGTTGTTTGCATTGCTTCAAACAAAAGATAATGTAAACTACAACATTCACTTAGCTTAAATTTAAGTATAGTCACACACCACATGACAAGTAGGTATCTTACCTTGCTGAAGTCTTGTAGTGCAAACTTGGCTTTCCCAAGTGCGTAGTATACTGTGCCACGTTTGAAGTATGTGAGGTAGTTATGTGGGTCTCCCTCTGCAGATATTCATAAATGTGATTGTTATAATTAATACAATTAAATCGGATAGTCAGACACTTTGCCAAACTGTCAGTTATAAGCGTAATAAAACAGGTGATGGAGTTAAATCAATGTCTATAAAATGAAGAGTGACCAAACACTCTTCATTTTATAGACATTGATTTAACTATATTATGTTAGATGGCATTGTGATCTAAGTTTGTCTTTTATTTCAATGTTGAACCTTTTGAAGTTATTACTTTCTACTTCAATTAAATCTGATTATATACAAACAAGTAACAGGCAGTAGCAGATTAACTTTATTTTTTAATCGGTCAGCAGTGCTTGCAGTGATTCATAATAAATAGGTGCCTATTACTTAGTTTCTGCAAATCTGTAGTGCTGACCACATTAGTCTGCTCCCTCAACCTTCCCGCATAGTACGGACGTCACGGGACGCGTAGGTCTCTGGTGCAGGCACTTACCCACGGCTGCGTGGTAGTGTGTGAGCGCATCCGAGAGCTGCCCGCGCGCCAAGAAGTCGCGGCCCAGGTCCAGGTGTTTGTTAACCTCCGCCGGCGTTGCACACTCTGAAACTACACATCAACGACTTAAAACACGTACTTTCACACAAAAATCAACAAGAAAACCCATAAATGTGCAGGTTATTCGAAAAAAATACACACATTCTAACATTACTTCTAGCACTAATAAGACAAGGCATGGTGTGACTTTGTTCCAGTTGATATTTAATAAGTAGTCCATTATTAATATATAATTTAATTACAGCAGTCTTATTAGCTTATTCACAACAATTCAATTTCAATACAAAATAATTATTTGACAGAGCCACAATCCATCTTTCGTTTGTCTCTTTTCGTGGTTTTTTCTCATTGGTCCAAATCAGACAACAAGGTTAGACACACGAGCAGTTGCCATTACGAGAAAAAAATATTATATAAATAATTATTTTATAAATTATCTTCTTGTAATAAAATTCTCATCTTCCTTTGATGTAAACTTTATTCAAAATAAAAGTAATTGTGTTATTCTAAAATAACTTAGTTGTAGTTTTGGAGTTCCAGGCCACTTCACACACTCCAGTTTTCTTGTTTCCGAACGAAACTATAAAGTTGCCATAATTTTCAAAATAAACCAACTGGTAAGTTGATTAATTGCTAACTTAAGAGTTACTAAAACAATTAACTAAAATTAATGTATTTAAAAGGAGTTGCGTATTTACCTTCGTACAAAAAATCCACTCACATACATTTATCGTAATTCAGAGTGAAAAAATATTTACAAAACATTTACTGTCAAATTTTTTCAGAAACTTTTCGAGGTGGTTTCTGGCAACCCCCTCACCCCTTCTTTCATTTCCAAAGGAAAATAACAAACGGTTGGTGTGCTAAAATTTGTTGAAATTTTCTAAATATTCACGGTATGGATGAGAAATAAGTAATAAACTAAATAGTATAATGATGGATGAATCTTCCGGAGTACTCAAAAACGTTAGATTCATTTTAGTCGTGAAGATAAATCTAGATTAGTGTCGGTTGTCAACATAACCTATCTTGCAAAGTTCGTGGTTGTTCATCTTTTGGTTACTTTGGTGTTTTAGGAATGGCTGACGCAGCGCCATCGACAGCGCCTAAGGCGAAAGTGCCTAAGACCAAGGCACCCAAAGAGAAGGCACCTAAGGTTGCCCCTGCGGCACCTGCGGAGCCCCCAAAGGCGGTGCGTAAAGTGTCGTCGAAGCCCCGCCACGGCAGGCTGTACGCCAAGGCCGTGTTCACAGGATACAAGCGCGGTCTGCGCAACCAGCATGAGAACACAGCTCTTCTGAAGGTAAGCTTGAACGATTAAATTGTCAGTGTTGAAAGTCTCCATGAGGTAGAGTAGTCTAGTCTGCTCCAGTATCAAATAGTTGTCTCGGTCCAGTTTAATTGTACCAGTCTAGTCCTGTCAAAGTATACACTAATTGTTGAACCCACATTGTTGATGTTATGGATTGTGAAAGTTATTGCTTCCAGTAAGAATGTCATCTACAACATTCTCTCCTGATCCTAGCCACAAGTTATTGTGAATACTGTGCCCTGCTTTGTTCAGTAGGTACTGCTTCTCGTATCAAGATTATAATCACATCACCCAACCATTTAAGTATCATCAGCTGTTTAAACTGTTGATATTAAGTAATTGCTGAGAATTACAAATACTTAAAATCAATGATTGTCTAGAATGAATCCTATCTTATATTGTGGCCAATCTGGAAACCTCGTTAACTGTTTGTGGGTTGACTGTTGTAGAAATAATCTGGCCTAATGGGGTATTCTCGACCCGTCTGAAATACAATGCCAGTGTGGAGCCTCTGCAGGATATGCCCCACCTCCTTTGTTACCTATCCTGCACCTTCCAGGATTTAAACGAAACCAATGAAAGGGCTGTGTTACATACTGGTTGAGTATTATGTAAGTAAGGAGATTGTCAAAACAAACCATCTGTAAATATGAATGAAATCCTAAGTCTAAATGATGCTCTTATGACATTTGAAACCTGAACCACTGTGTGGACAAAATTCTTACTGATGACACCCTCCTTAGACTGAATGTATCTTTTTGAATAAACAAATCTAATAATGAACCATTTCATTTCAGATTGAAGGTACAAGGAGCCGTGATGACGCAGGTTTCTATGCTGGCAAGCGTTGCGTGTATGTGTACCGTGCCAAGAAAAGGACACCCATTGCTGGTGGTCCCCGTGGCAAGAAGACCAAGCTGCGCGCCATCTGGGGCAAGGTGACCAGGCCTCACGGCAACTCAGGAGGCGTGCGCGCGCGCTTCCGCTCCAACCTGCCCGCGCAGGCTATGGGACACAGGATACGTGTGGTCAGTACAGCTTTTCTTTCTCTTACTTGTCGAGCACTGTACTACTATCCATTTATTCCCTCAATTCCTATCATCTCAGCCGCATCTGCAAAGATCTAAGGGATAGTTTAATTATTGCAACTGCAACTGCAAATTGAACTATCCCTTGTCTTCATGTAACTTTTCTTCATGATACTTGATACCCATAAGGGCAGGACAATGATGATGATGTGTCTCTTCAAATAATATTTGTGACCATAATATCAAATTATATAGTTGAGTCTGCATGAATTAGACTTGCTATGAATATCTTGTATACTGTTGAAGTTTTCTGGTTTAATTTGTTCTCAACATAATTTAGTATTTGTTGTTTAAAGCCATCTCTTATGATTGATGTTCTTTTGTTCCTATTCCTACATGATGTTTAGACATTTGAAACCTGAACTAAATGTGGTCAAAATTTCACTGATACCATTTACTTTGTAAGGATAACTGAGTGTAGATAACTGGTAAATAACACTTATTTTATCTTTGTTCCAGATGTTGTATCCCTCCAGGATCTAAGAACCTTCCTGTTAAGTAATATAAGCATAAAATAAAAGCCCAAAAAAACTACAACACAGTTTAATTTAGAAAAACATACCATACCCTAATTAAAGCAAAATATTTCAAATAGTTATAACAAACATCTTCTTGAAATTGTCCCAGATAAAGTTACTGAAGTCAATGATCTGTGGCCAAAATTATTCTCACTATATTGCTAATTGAGTTGGACTACTGTTGTCTGATTCAGTTTAAGAAGTCTTAAGCCCCATCATAGAAATCGTTCTTGATGAATTCGTTTTTAGTAATGCTGATACTAACAGCAGAATATCGAAAGGAGTCCTGTTGCCTCATGCTACACATGTGGATCAAGCACTGTTAAAAGTTAGCTCACAATTTTTGACGTGAGAACGTCTTATAAATCGATGAACACCGGCTGCACGCACGATAAAGTGTCACACCATTCCGATCAACGCCCTGCCCAAGCTCTTGGCCCTAGAAAACTGAAATTTTGCACAGTGGTTCCCTTTATAATGTAGACAAGGATTAGGAAGGATTTTTCGAAATTCAACCCCTAAGGGAGTTAAATAGGGGATGAGTTTGTATGGAAGCCCATCAGTTTTAAAGTTAGGATCTAAAAAAAATTGTGTTAAGGCTGACCATTGAAAATTAATGTATACTTGTCCCTGCGTTTTTGATAATTCCACCCCTAAAGCCTAAAGGGTTAAAAAAACCGGCCAAGGGCGAGTCGGACTCGCCCATGAAGGGTTCCGTAGCAGCAAGTAACATAATATAAAAGTTCTTGTAGTTCGTTGTAACTTTGATTGATGTTTTAATAATAGTATATTTTTTTTAAATTAAGTTTTGATAAGTAAAATGAAAGGTAAATTGCAGTTTACGATTTATGACGTATTAAAAAAAACTACTTACTAGATCTCGTTCGAACCAATTTGAGTTTCAGTTCTAAGTATGGGAAACCCCCACAATTTATTGTTTTTTTTTTCTGTTTTTGTGTGAAAATCTTAATGCGGTTCACATAATATATCTACTTACCAAGTTTCAACAGCATAGTTCTTATAGTTTCGGACAAAAGTGGCTGTGACATACGGACGGATAGACAGACAGACATGACGAATCCATAAGGGTTCCGTTTTTTTGCCATTTGGCTACGGAACCCTAAAAAGGGCATATAAAGGCGTATGGCTGGAAGCTAACGCAACGGTGTTGTTAGAATTTCAATCCTTATGGGGGTGAAAAGGGGGATGATATTTTGAAGTTAAAATCACTAATATCGTGTATAATGACGTTATCACGTAAAATTATAGTCCGTAAACCGACTTTACAGAGAACCATTTGTTGTAGTGAAGAAACACCAAGAAAACTATCTTATTACCATTGTAGAAAACCATTCTTTCGATAGCCGTGTTTGTGGAGTCAACCAGTGATGCCAGATCTACTGATTTAGCAGTAGATCTACTTGAAAAATACTATACCTATACCTAAACCCACCTGAAAATTACTGATCTACTGCCTTGATTAGAAATCTACCTGCTTTTCTTCAAATCTCATCTAGTTATTGTCGTCGTGTCGTGTCATAGGCCTAAATAACATGACATTTGTTCAACAAGTTTTGTGGATTCGCGGTATTTTTTATCTGTAGGTAGTGTGTGCAAGACCGACCAATCACTGACGGTACTATACAGGATGGAATTTTTCAATGCCACCTGCCCGCGCAGCATGGCAATTCTATCTCTACTCTACAAGACTTGACAAAGTTCTTTTCTATAAAACTTGACATTTGTCTTAATGTCTTGACATGCCCGAGCATGCGGCGACCCATCGACTCGAGTTTGTACGAAGACAAAGACAGAATGTCTTTCCATAGCAACGGACAAGTAGCTACCTAGTGACATTGAGGATTTTGCACTCAGCATCTGCGATCTAGAAGTAATAGAGTTGATTATATTTTTTTAGATTGTTGATATTATGTTCATCACCATAAAAGAGATCACAGGATTCTTGCTTCCCTGCAATCTCATATCATCTCATGATTTGTATCTTATAATATCCATCAATGTTCAGTTGGTAAGAAAATAGTTTCTTAGAGTTTTTGTTGTATTAGTACTTAAAAATAATGTTACACGGGCGGTGGTTAATATCAGGCAAGGTGGACGATGACATAACAATTTGTTTGAAAGGAAAAAGATACATCCTCCAGCGTTTTAGAGCTATCATAGGACGCATCGTGCGATTGCCATTACTTTTATAGAAGGCGTTAAGGCCTGAATATCCCGGCCAGCTAGACCACCTACAGCAGGCGCGGATACAGGATATCCTGTAGGGGGGGGGGGGGGGGGGTCAATTTTTGTTTGATTTTAGCTATTTACGAAAAATTCAAAAAAAATATTGAAGACCTTTCGATAATAAATGGAATCAGGCGTTACTTTACGGAAATCCATGATATGCAAGATACAAGGGGGTCGCTAGCTTTTGAGCTTCAGAAAGGTGCGATTAAAAACAGATTTAGAAGGGTTAAGTTTACTATTTACGGATATGATTCTCCACCCTAGACAACTTAGCTTTTCTTTAGTCCTTTTATTCAGAAATAGATGTTACTTAATCGACTTAGGGCGTCAATTTTGTTCAACAAAATGAATTAAGGCTCCAAGAGCGAGCGAAACGAGCTCGAAAATAATATCACTTTGTGCAGGTTACAATTGCTTAGACCCTTCACACAGGAGTTACTAGATCGACCCTCAGACAGAAGCAACTTTCAAGAGGAAGTAGGCTGCAAGAGCGAGCGCAGCGAGCTCGAAATTTTTATGACACCTTGCCTCGGACCGGTTAGAATGGTTTCGACCCTTCGTAAAGGAGTTACTTGGTCGGCTTTTAGATTAATTCAAGACAAAGTAGGTAGTCTATAGAGCGAGCGAAGCGAGCTCGAATATTTTAACACTTACCTACCTACCTTGAACAAGTTAGAATTGTTTCGACCAACTGGAGTTACCTCGGCCTTTTATAGACAAAGTTAAGACTGAAGAAAACCCAGACTGCAAGAGCGGGCGAAGCGAGCTCGAAATTTTTTTCATCATTGCCTCAGATAATTATGCTATTTATTATGGGCAAGGTGCTCCTAATTTATTTCAGGCTCTGTCTATACCGGTCAATCATGCAAAAATCCAACAGGAGTGCCAATCCAGAGGTAAATAAAGGAGCCTTTGATAAATAATATTTTAATTTGCGTGATTCCATTTTAGAATACAATTTATTACGTACAATACCGTCCCTCAACAACACTAAATCGGTTGGATTTGACGGTATAGCAACTCAAATTCTTAAATCCTGTGCCACTATTATATCCCCAATTATTGAACACTTGATCAATCTCTCATTCTGGCAAGGGATTTTTCCAGAAAAACTCAAACAATCAATTGTAAAACCCTTATTTAAAAAAGCTGACATAAAAGAATTGTCTAATTACCGGCCTATTACACTTATATCAAATTTATCAAAAATCTTTGAGAAAGTCATGCATCGTAGACTAACAAATTATTTAGAAAAATTCCAAATTATAAAAGAAGAACAAAACGGCTTTCAAAGAGGTAAATCGACGACGTTAGCAGCATTTACTCTAATAAAAAATGTAATCGAAAAACTGGATAAAAAGATTCCGGTATCCGTTGTCTTCTTTGACATGAGCAAAGCTTTCGACTTTGTCAACCACGATTTGCTTCTAAAAAAATGCAACAACTACGGAATCAGAGGGATAGTTATTGACTGGATTACTAGCTACTTAACGAACCGTCAACAAAAAGTAGAAATTAGCTCAATGAACCAAAATGACGAGTCTGCCTCATTCAGCTCCGAATATAATCAAACAAAATCAGGTGTACCGCAGGGAAGCATACTGGGCCCATTACTTTTCCTGATTTATATCAATGATTTGCCCTCTGCTTTACAACAACAGTGCATACTTTTTGCTGACGATATTTCTGTAATTGTTGCTAATGATAATAAATCAGACTTAGATCACGAAACAAACCTTAACACAATAATAAATGAAGTTTTAAAATGGCTAGAAAACAATTATCTCTGTGCAAACCTTAGTAAAACCAAATACATAAATTTTCAAAATTACAACTCAAAACCAAAAACTTTCAAAGTTAATTGTCAAGGTCAACAAATTAACGAAGTTAGCGAATACAAATTTCTTGGACTCATTCTTGATCAGCACTGTAACTGGAAATTACACATAGAACACGTTTGCAAGAAACTAAACCAATTTGTGTTTGCTCTTAAACGTTTGAGACGTACTGCTAGTGAAGCAGTCGCCCTTACTGCTTACCACGGATACGTATCCTCTTTACTCAGATATGGACTTCTACTCTGGGGGAACTCCACAAATGTAAATGAAGCATTTCTGGTTCAAAAAAATGCCTACGAGCAATTTGCGGTATTAGCCCATTAACATCCTGTAGACCTCTGTTTAAAAAATTAAAACTATTAACCTTATCAGGACTTTTCATAATGCAGGCCGGTATTTTTGTGAAGGAACACTCTAAATTCTTTATAGCATGTGATCTGCATTCGAAATACACTCGTCGAGATCCCACAAGATTGCGAATCCCTACACATCAAAGCACATTATGCCAAAAAAATAGTCTAATCACTGCAATCAAAATTTTTAACAACATACCAAAACAATTAAGGGAACTCCCTTTAAAATATTTCAAATCCAAATTACATAAAAGGCTTATTGACAATTGTTTTTATAGTGTAAAAGAATTCTTTGAAAAAAAAGTATCCGATAGATATAGCTACTAAGTAACAAAGTATTGTAAGTTGATATATTTTTTAGTTTTCTCTATAATAATTATAAGAGTCTATTAATTACTGAAAATTTAAAATAGACATGAATCCTGAATTGTGAGTGCTATTCTTATTATCTAGACATTGTAATATTAATATGTACACCAATATTGATGTTGTGTAAAAATTTTACGTTTATGATGTTCTAATATATTTGTATGTTGTATGCCATTTCTATGGCGAAATATGTAAGTTCATAACCCTATCCATAAGACCTTAATGTACCATGTTTTTATACAAATAAATTATTCTATTCTATTCTATTCTACCGACAAGAACGGAAAAGCTATAACTTTTTAAAATCCTGAGCCTCTAGGGGCAGCTGCCTCATCCTGGCGACGCCCATGACAATATATACAATTAGAATATTTAGTTTCAATTCCGTCAAACTAGTCAATTGCACCCATTGCCCCCAACCCCCCCCCCCCCCCCTGTATCCGCGCCTGACCTACAGGGTATAGCTGTAGGCTACAGCTATACCCTGCAATTTTGTCAATGGTGTTCTGACATGTCCGCTTTGTGCTCGGAGTTTTTAAGTTGCGTATTATTTTTTGGTTCAAAAAGATCAAAAAACCCGCCTTTTTAACCAATGTATCCTGCCAACAATGACCTACTACGGTGCTGAGACATGGACGCTCACAAAGGAGACTGTCCACCGAGTACAAGTGGCACAAAGGGCCATGGAGCGAGCCATGCATGCTCGGCATAACCCTCTTAGATCGAGCCATCATCGGACGAAAGTCTACGACGTCGGGGACCGGGCGGTGCGCCTCGGGGACCTGGGTAGAACATCTAGACGCGGAGATGACTGATAGAGCAAGGCTGTGACTGAGTGGTGCCCAAGGTTTGGCCAAAGACACTAAGGCCGTCCTATTTTTGGTCTGTGGTCCTAAAGCTCGTTGGGTTGACGATGTCGTCAAAGTCGCGGGAGACACCTGGATCAGGGACGCACAGAACCGGGAAGTGTGGCGGAAGAAACGGGAGTCCTATACCCAGCAGTGGGTGATTCCGCACTGATATGATGATTGATGATGTATGCTAGCCACTCGACAACCACCCTAGAAAGCCATCGAATGCAGTCGCTGTGGCCGAAATCGGTTAGATGGCATTATTATCAAAGAACTAGTCGTTTTCCGGGATATCAAAAGCCCCGGTTAAAGCTCGTACAGCGTTTCTTTTGGCATGAAAACTGGAGATGGCGACGGTAGGACCCTGACATGTTTTTAAAAACAAAATGGCTTACAAACACAAATTATATTTTTGACATATTGTTGCCAAGAAACGATTCCTACAACCAGTGTCAAAAGTAGACAAAAAATTGTCGCCATGCTCGACGTTGTAGACTTTTATAGAATAGACTAGTATTTGCGTGCTGCGCGAGCTGCAAGCAGCTCATCACATACCCTAAAATGTTGAGAATCCTTAAGAATTCTAAAATGAATTGGAGAATCCGTTAGGTACTTCCGTTAGAAGTTTTTTTTTAATTTTATTGAACTTTTTAAACATTTTGAAAACCTGTGCAGCAGTACAAAAACACTTAGCAACCCCTAAATTGGTATGTATCCACCCGAAGAGGCCAAATTCGCCTAAACTACATCTATGTTCCTACATACAACTACACTTTTCTAAAATCAAACTAGCATAATTACATTAAAACATATTTACTTATATCGTTAATTAAACAGAATTAAATAAATATTATTTTAGTGTATATCTCTCTAATCATCATATTTTTATTCATTTTCGTTCACGCAGGAGCTAGGTAGGTATAAATCAATATATTAATACTAATAAGTAAGATAACAAATTATTGTAAATATTAATACAGAGAAAATAATTACGATCATGATCTTAGTAGTATAAATCTATGATTATAACAAATTGTCATTGATAATCATGGCAAAGAAACACTCCAACATAAACTATCCTTCATAGTAATATAAATAAATAAAACGGAACGTAAGTTTGAAGTGAATACGTCCCAATGCGAGATCGTTATTCAACCCTGTTACTGGTCAGTAGAAAATCTGACCGACTGTAGATCGGGAACGGTTGGTTGCACGGTCAACCGAATAATCTGTAAGCAGTTCGGGTCTAGATTCTCATCCGAGTCAACTTACTGCCAAGAACACGGTCTGGTTGGTGATGAAGTCAATAGAACCGAGTGATTGTGAATTCGTCGTTGAGGTGAGTTGTCGTACCGATGATGGTGGGTCAGTAAAGTGTGGTCGGTATCGGCTGATTGCTGGAATGTCTTGCGTTGTCTGTGGCGCAAAAGTCAGCATGGGAGTCAGACGCGATGTCAAGTTGTGCTATCTGACTTGTGGTGGATCGGTAGGGAGGGATGGTATATCCGTTATAATAATAATAAATAATACCAGCCTAGTACTCCCACTGCTGGCTATCATGGGTAAATGTTGTTGTCTTATCAATAATGAGTCGTAGTGTGCAAAGGTGTGGGTGGAGTCATTGTATTGGTTGAATGAGTTATATGGCATGGAATTATGAGTTATGATATGAGTTACATGGCAGATACCCAATGTCTTAGTTACTTTTTACTAAAAAGTTAAAAATAATAAGCCGTGGACTGCTGTGGGTTAAACTTTCTATTACAGGACAACGATAAAAGGGGTAGGGAGGGGGGGAGGGAGAAGGGTATACCCCCTGTACCGCCCCAACCTTCAGGACCTCCATAGTTGTAGAGATATCCCTGGTTAAAGTTTTGAGGTTAGAATAGCGTTATTTAGTTATTAGAATGAAAAGGGCTAAAAATTTAGTATCGTTTTGCAGGCACCACTCTCATGTAAAGGCGACGCACAGTTCTTGAGAAAAACTAACTATAGTAACCTAACCTCAAAACACTTTTAGAACCTGCTACGACTCCAAGACGCGTGCTCGCTACGCTCGCATTTTACATTACACACCAACTTTCTGTCACAAATGTTGTCGTCGCTCCGCCGGTCTTCGGCCTACGCTCCTCATGCCAGCTAGCAAGACTTTTCGACACATTAGCAAATTTAGAACCTGCTACGACTCCATGAAGCGCGCTCGCTTCGCTCGCATATTAAATAACACTCTTTGACTTCTGTCCTCGAAGTGCCGGGCCTCCGCCAGCTTCCTTCGTCAGCCTACGGCCCGGTGCCCATTCCGCCCTTATGGAATAAAAAAATGCACCCACTTTCTGTCACAAATGTCATTATATTTATTTAAAAACATGACATAAAATTGAATAAAATACACTTCTACCGTCAACGGAACGTGAAATGTCTTACGAAAATCGAAATGTGAAATGTTTTACGTTTACCATGACAATTTATCCAACCTATAAAATTTATTGGTTTGATAAAATGCATTTAATGTGCAAATGGCGTACCATTTTCCAATAGGTATGAAACTTTAAAAAATTAAATCTCGTAAACCGTGGACGTCCTGTTATTGAAAAAAGCTTTTTATTTATGTGTACTATCTACAAAAACAATACCAACTTCGAAATCCTTGTCCTGCAATGGAAAGTTCATCCCGTCAGTTAATTTTAACTGTTAAAGAAAAAAATAAAGAGCCGGTGACTGCTGTAGTACGCGAGAGTGTGAATGGGAATGGCAGATACCGAATATTTTAGTTACTTTTTACAAAAAAAAATCTTTTTTGCAAAAACTAACACCTACCTGAAAAATAAAACACAAAAAGTGTAAAATAACTTTAGCTTCAGAAGTCGGTGACAAAAACGTTAAATCAATCAAACAAAGGACTTCTGAAGCTAAAGTAATATTTCACTTTTTTGTTTTTTTTTTTAAGTCGGTGTTGTTTTTTGCAAAAAAGTTTTTTATTTTTAGTTGTTTACATGTGCTTACCCCTGCACAGCGTACCAGCGTGATGTTATGTTATAAACTGGTGTAAACAATAGACAGACATGAGATTTCAGCAATCCCAGTTCATTTGCTATCATTTATTGAGGAGTTCCGTTGCCTATCTCCGAAGTTCTTCATCAGATCTTCACCAAATTGAAACGGAGCCACTCCGAGAAAGTACTGTTCCAAAAACTATCCAAATCGCTTCAATTGTGCCTATACATTTTGAAGAGTTCTCTCTAGTACTCCAGGATCCCATCATCAGATCCTGACTTTATGATCTTAGGACCACCTGGACGTAAACCCATTCAAACAAAAAAAAAATCCAAATCGGCCCAGCCATTTTCGAGTAATCGGGGAACATACATAAAAAAAGAAAAAAAAAGGTCGAATTGAGAACCTCCTCCTTTTTGAAGTCGGTTAAAAATAAAAAGTCGTGGACTGCTGTGTTGCACGAAGGTGTTGGTTTAAATGGCAAATACCAAATGTCTTAGTTACTCTGTTTACGAGTACGTGGCGCCACCCATCGGACACCACGAGCAACAGCGTCGCGGGCCACAGCGACGCGGAGCCACTCGCGGCGGGGGACACCGGGCCCTCCCCCCTCACCTCTTTTTTGAGTATATAAACCGCGTACCCGCGGCCGGCCTGCTGCTACTACTAAAAACTACGGAAACCACTGTAATTATTATAAATAATAAATCTCAGTTCATCGTCATCAAGTCTTTCCATCGAAGCTAACATCCTCATCACAACGACTGACCACCTTCCTGCACATATTCTGGTCCTACGATCCGGAGCTGCGAGTCTGCGACTTCTGCATATCACGCACGACCAACGAAGAAGATTCGAGAAAATCACCATCTGCAACGAAGAAGATTCGAGAAGGTCACCATCTGCAGCTAACGGTCAGGTCAATCAATCTTTTCCTTCCTATTTCCATTTCATGCTGAAATTTGTGCTAACATTGTCTTTTTCCTCGATTTCTTTGTCTTCGTAACGAGTGTATATCTACCTACATCGCTGCATATATCACGACAATTTAAATTTTAAATAGGGGTACTTGATTTTTGTCGCTCGCTATCACCGAAATGACGAAGAAGAGGCATTCCATCGTAGATACAGAAAGTATTGATGATATTATTCGGGATTTAGTAAAAAAACGCGGTTCCTTGAAAGGCAAATTAACGTTGTTTTCAAAATTTATTCAAACACTAGAAGCTTCTAATCCAACAGAAATTCAAAAAACAGAATTACAGGAGCGCTTAAAAAAGATAGAAATGTTGTTTGATCAGTTTTGTAGTACTCAAGATGAAATAGATTTGTACGTCGCGGGTAGTCAGATAGATAAAGAATTGCAAGAAAGAGAATCTTTTGAAAATCAATATTATGCTATTGTGGCCAAGTCTAGGTGTATTTTAAAAGAAAATTCGATAGTTCAAAGCGATAACAATAATTGTAAATCACACACACACGGTATCAAATTACCCACAATTACTTTGCCGAACTTCGATGGTTCTTACGACCAATGGCTTGAGTTCAGAGATACGTTTTTATCAATCGTTCACAATAGTAACACTTTAGACGATATTCAGAAATTTCACTATTTGCGTTCAGTTCTATCAGGTAATGCTCTACAGGTCATTAAAGCTTTGGAGTTATCCGCACAAAATTATATCGTTGCTTGGGATTTATTGGAGAATAGATACAATAATAGCCGTTTGCTAGTTCATAATCACGTTAAGGCGTTATTTACTGCCCAGGCAATAAATAAAGAGTCAGCTTCTCAAATACGCAAATTAATGGATGCTATTTCACGTAATCTTCGTGCATTGAAAACTTTAGATGAACCTACCGACAAATGGGATACGTTAATTATCTATATTCTCGTCACAAAGTTAGATTCATCGACCGAGCGCGAATGGGAACTTTACAAAAGTACCCTCACAAACTCGTCATCCAATAAAAAACCTTCGTTAAATGACCTAATGACATTTCTAAAGGACCGCGCGGATTTTCTAGAAACAGTGAAGCCTTCTCATAGTAAATCAATAGATAGTAGTCAAAATAATCACACAAAAAATACGCCGACAGTAAAAACACATAGTCATGTTTCTACTCAGAAAGACGGAAAGAAATCGGCTAATCACACAAAGTCACCACGTTACAAGTGCAATCTGTGCAGTTCAAATCATCCTATTTATTCGTGCGATGCTTTCCTTATTTTATCATCCAAAGATAAATTAAAGTTAGTCGACGAAAAGAATCTTTGCCGTAATTGTTTACGTGCCGGCCACGCATTAGCTGAGTGTTGGTTCGGGCCGTGCAAGCACTGTAACAAAAAGCACAATACTTTAATACACAGTGAATTTGTTGAAGCAAACGAATCGTCTACTGTTTCACACACAGCACAAATAGTGGCTCCGCCAGAGTCCACAACGGAAATCACACACACAAATCCTACCACCGCATCTCACACGACTCACACGCCTTATAAAGTCGGTAATCTTGATACGCGCTATTTTTATGATCAAGTATTATTGTCGACAGCATTAGTGGAGATTGCGGATGCACAAAATAAATATCATACAACTCGCGCTCTTCTCGATAACGGGAGCCAGCATTGTTTTATATCCGAAAAACTTTGTAAAACCCTCAACATTCCAACGATACAGTCCACTGTACAAGTCATTGGAGTAGGCAACTCCGTGACACAATCCACACAATTATGTGAAATAAAACTTCGATCCAAGGCAAGCTCATACAATACACACATTAATTGCTTTGTTTTGTCTCAAATAACAGCACAATTGCCATCACTAGGCATCGATCACAACATCGAAATTCCTAAAAACATACAACTTGCGGACCCCGACTTTCATTCAAGTAATGAAATTAATTTATTAATTGGTGCCGACAAGTTTTGGGATTTATTAAATGAAGGCCTAATTCGCTTGTCTAAAGGTCCTTATTTGCAGAACACAAAGCTTGGCTGGGTTATATCAGGTTCAGTTCATAAACAAATTAAACATAGTTTAAATAATACGCATACACAATGTAATTTCACACACGCATTGGACGCAGAACTTAAACGTTTCTGGGAAATCGAAGAAGTCACCTGTAATAAACCAAAATTGTCAAAAGAAGAAATCGCATGCGAAAATTTATTTAAAGACACCACTTTGCGTGATGATAAAGGTCGTTTTTCGGTGCGTATTCCGCTAAGCGAATCAGCTGACGAGCTGCGCGATACGTTTTCAATGGCTGAGAACCGGTTCTTGACACTCGAGCGCAAACTAATCCGAAGCGCACCGAGCTATAGGCAAATGTATTGCAATTTTATGAAAGAATATTTAAGTTTAGGACATATGAGCCGTATCACTGAATATTCGCCGCCTTACTATTTCTTGCCTCACCACGGTGTCTTCAGGGAACATAGCACAACCACAAAGCTTAGAGTAGTATTCGATGCAAGTGCCAAGTCTCCGTCAGGCAAGTCTTTAAATGACATACAGTTTATTGGTCCGACTTTACAAAATGACATATTCGCTATTTTATTACGGTTCCGGCAATTTAAATACGTCGCATGTGCTGACATCGAAAAAATGTATCGTCAGATATTAGTTCAGCCAGATCAAAGACGATTACAATTAATTCTTTGGAGGGAAAAGCCGTCTGAACCCCTTGGTATATACCAACTTAACACCGTCACCTATGGGACGGCATCCGCGCCTTATCTGAGCATTCGGTGCCTTAAACAACTCGCGTTGGAATGCGATGATGACGTCATTGCACAAGTCATTAGTGACGACTTTTACGTAGACGACCTGATAACGGGAAATCAGGATTATCAAAAATTATTAGAGATATGTACCGGTGTGTCTCAAGTTTTAGAATCGGCTTGTTTCCCTTTGAGAAAGTGGATCTTCAATGCAAAACCTTCGCAAACCCAACTTGATTCTACGTTCAAAGAATTATCGTTAGGAGACTCGTGTCAAACCAAAACGTTGGGATTGGGGTGGTTTAATTCTTCAGACGAACTGTACTTTAACACTCAACATGAGCATACTTTAACTCATGCTAGTAAGCGTAGCATTCTTTCCACTATCGCGCAAATATACGACCCTTTAGGTCTACTCACTCCAATTATAGTCATTGCCAAGATAATACTTCAAAAGCTGTGGTTGGCCAAGATAGGTTGGGACGACCCAGTTCCTAAGCCAATTTTAGCGGATTGGCAGAATTTTGTTGTGAAACTGCAATATTTACAAGATTTACGTATACCTCGTTATGTAATAGGAGATAACGCACACACAGTTGAATTACACATATTTTGTGATTCTTCAAAGGACGCATTCGGGGCGTGTGCGTACATACGTAGCTATACAGATACCACAATAACCGTGCGTTTGTTATGTGCGAAGAGCAAAGTGGCACCGGTGAAACCAGTTTCCATTCCGCGCTTAGAATTGTGTGGCGCGTTAGTAGGCGCGAGACTTTACAAAAAGATAATTAGTTCGTTACGATTAACTTTTAACAATATATATTTCTGGTCAGATTCTACTGTAGTACTAGGATGGCTAAGAATGCCACCGAGTCAATTAAAACCATTCGTGCAAAACCGTGTTGTGGAAGTGAACGAACTAACCGGTGATAAGGCGTGGCTTCACGTTAGTGGTAAACAAAACCCAGCTGACTTATTATCGCGCGGAGTGCAATTGGATGTGTTGAATTCTTCCGATCTGTGGTGGCGCGGACCTCCTTTCTTACACGTTCTTGGAATGGAAGGTAAACCTATTAGCAATCCAAATATTAATTATGATGAATTACCAGAATTAAAACCTACAAAAGTCACATTAGTAAATCAAACGATGCCGAGTTGTTTCCCTTTCGATAGGTTTTCTAATTTTAATCGTATGCTACGTGCGATGGCCTACATAATTCGATTTGCAAATAATTGTCAACAAAAATTTAAATCACAGCGCCTCATAGATAACTTGTCGGTTGATGAATTAAACACGGCAACAAGAATATTAACACGTATTGCACAGCAAGAGTCTTTTCCAACTATTTACGATAACTTAGTTAGTAAACAAACTTTAAAGTGTCCTCGTAATATTTCTAACTTGAACATATTTTTAGACGAGCATAATATAATCAGGGTAGGAGGTAGACTAGAAAATTCCGAATCATTCTCATTTGACAAAAAGCATCCTATATTGTTATGCAGTCGACATAGATTCACGCGTCTTTTATTCGAATATAAACACAGGGAATTATTACATGCGGGGCCCCAATTATTACTCGCTACGATACGAGAATCTTGGTGGCCACTCAGAGGGCGGAACTTAGCAAAACAAATAGTGCATACCTGTGTGAAATGTGTTCGTATGAAAGCCAAACCTTTTAATATTCAGATGGGTAATTTACCAAACGAAAGATTGATACCTGGGTATCCATTCATGAACTGTGGGGTCGACTATGCGGGACCATTGTTTATGTTGAGCCGTTCCGGAAGGGGGGCAAAGTTAACTAAATGCTACATATGTTTGTTCGTGTGTTTTACAACGCGTGCGGTACATTTAGAGTTGGTCACAAATCTCACGACTGAAGCATACTTATTGGCATTAAAGCGCTTTATTTCCAGACGAGGTAAACCTTTGCAGATCTATTCTGATAACGGTACAACATTTGTAGGCGCCCTAAAGGAATTCGCTAAATTTCTAGTAGATAAAGATAGTGATATCCAGGATTATGCTGCAAATAACTTAATTAAATTCACTTTCATTCCGCCATATTCGCCTCATTTTGGTGGTCTGTGGGAGGCAGGCATCAAGTCCTGTAAATTCCACTTAACTCGCGTAGTAGGAAATACACATTTGACGTACGAGGAATTAAGTACTGTGTTGGCACAAATCGAGGCTGTCCTCAACTCCCGTCCCATGTTCCCTTTGTCATCCGATTCCTGTGACTTTCTCCCTCTGACTCCTGCTCATTTCCTGATTGGCCGACCGCTCACTGCACCCGCCAGTCAAGATTTGACCACAACAGCTACGCAGCGTCTTCGTCGACATGATCGTGTGGAGCAGATGCGTCAGAACTTCTGGAGTCGATGGTCCAAGGAATATGTTTCTGAACTCCAGAAAAGAAACAAATGGCAGACCAACCAGGACACTCTTACTCCCGACACACTCGTGCTCGTGAAGGAAGACAATCTACCTCCCCTCAAGTGGCGCCTTGGACGAGTTCTACACACATTTCCGGGCAAACATGGCATAGCCCGCGTTGCAAACATAAGAACAGCGACGGGCACAATCAAGCGCTCATACTCGAAGATATGCCCACTCCCGCTCCCTGATGAAGACAACATTGCGACATCTGCTTCGTTGGAACCGGGTGCTTCCAAGGCCGGGGGCATGTTTACGAGTACGTGGCGCCACCCATCGGACACCACGAGCAACAGCGTCGCGGGCCACAGCGACGCGGAGCCACTCGCGGCGGGGGGCACCGGGCCCTCCCCCCTCACCTCTTTTTTGAGTATATAAACCGCGTACCCGCGGCCGGCCTGCTGCTACTACTAAAAACTACGGAAACCACTGTAATTATTATAAATAATAAATCTCAGTTCATCGTCATCAAGTCTTTCCATCGAAGCTAACATCCTCATCACAACGACTGACCACCTTCCTGCACATACTCTTTCCTGTAGAGTAATAAATAAAGAGCCATGGATTGCTGTGGTGCACGAGAGTGTGAATGGGAATAGCAGAGACCTTAATGTCTTAGTTACTTTTCACCAGATGAGACATAGACTGCTTTGGCGCGTAAGAATTAAAATACCGAATGTCTCGAATACTTTTATCATAGTGAAAAAAAAGTGATATTACATTGCAATAATATAACTAACTACGTTAACTGTGTGTTGTAGGTCTATATCCATCCAAACAAGCGTTAATTGTAACAGAAAACAGACATCACAGCGATTGTAATGGAAACTAATACTGGTAAGGTACCAAGGTAAACTGTTAATCAGCTGTTGCATAGTAGCTTGTGTGTTACTTGGGCGGAGCTACTTGTAGATGTAAGCGTTTGTTTATTTAAGAGCTACATTATGATTCGTTCAATAAAGTTGTAATAAAAATAGAAAATTATGTTGACATACATACCCTAGTATAGTTAGGTATTTTAATGGTTTTCATACGGTTTATCTGTATATAAATAAAAACAAAAGGCCTGACTGACTAATTGACTAACTCATCAACGCCTAGCCCAAACCCTTGGACCAAGAAAGATAAAATTTTACACAGTGGTTCCCATTATAATGTAGACAAGGAGCAAGGAAGGATTATTCGAAATTCAACCCCTAAGTGAGTTACATAGGGTTTGTAAGTTTGTATGAAAGTCCGTCAGTTTTAAAGTTAGGATCTTCAAGTTTTGTGTTTAGGTTGACGATTAAAAATTATATGTTTCTCAGCGTTTTTGATAATTCCAACCCCAAATTGTTAAAATGGGGGTATGAAGTTGTGTAGGCCTTAATTTTTGAAGTAAAAATGTTAACATTTATTATCTAGGCGTATGGTTGGAAGCTAACGCAACGGTGTTGTTAGAATTTCAATCCTTAAGGGGGTAAAAAGGGGGATGAAAGTTAGTTTTTAATTAAAGTTCTTTATTTTTTAAAGTTAAATTCACAAATATATCGGCTTATGGTTGGAAACTAACACACTTGTTGTTAATTTTTTTTTTATTTCAACCCACGAGGGCGTGAAAAGGGGGATGAAGTTTCGTATTAAAGTTGTTCATTCGCTAAATTTTGTATTCAAATCTTCTAAATATATAAAAGAAGAAACTGACTGACTGTTTGGTCTAGGGGTGCACTAAGAAAGATTTTTCAAAATTGGCTCTAAAGTTCTAAATATAGTTAAATTCTAAAAAAAAACATTAGGAACCCTAATATAACCTACTTAATGAAGCCCCTAAAAGAAGTGAAACGCAAATCAAAACCCTAAGGAACCCTAAAATAAACCCCTAAATGTAGAAAAATCCTGAAAAACCCTCAGAGAACCCTAAATTGCATGTAAGTACAAATCCTCGTTCGGTCGAAACCGTTTTAAGGAACGCAATCGGAAAATATTGGTTTGCGTGCTGCGCAAGCTACAAGAAGCTAAATATAAATAAATATCCTAAAATTCGAAACAAACTCATACACCTCAGTCTGATCTGATTTTAGGGGAGGTTGGGGAAGGGAGAAGAGAAAAAAAAATTTTTAACGCCTCTCAATAGTTTTATCTATACATATAATAAAATCGTTGGGACCAAAAAATCTGTTCATTGAAGATTAAAAAAAAAAAACCAGCCAGGGTGACTTGAAATAAGTAACTGAACATATTAAAACCATTTAAAAAATTTTTGTTTGTTTGTTTGTTTGTACGCGCATCACGTAAAAACTGCTGAACCGATTTTGTTGAAATGTTCACAAATCTGTTTAAATACATTCAGAATAACATATAGGCTATAGAAATTTTGGATTTTTTTGAAAAAAGGGGGTGAAAAGGGGGTGTAAAGTTTGTATGAAAAAAAAAATTTAGATTGTTCTAGAATCATGAAACTCAGAATAAATACTTATTAATAAAAATAAAGAAATACCTGTCTTAGCATTTTTTTTTAAATCTCATCCAGAGGCGCAAAAAAGAGGGTTTTGTGTTTAAAATTGATAAACTTCAAACACCTATACAATCAAAACCAATGAAGTGTAACCTTTTAAAGTTGCTACATATACTCCATATCTAATAGAGGTAAATATAATTTCTCAGTTTTCTTGAAATTTGATTTTTGAGGTGAATACGCACAAAATAGCGGAACTCAAGAAAATCAGCTTTCCTTGGTTTAAGTAGTTGGTACGAAATGTTTGTGCGCGCATCACGCCTAAATTACTGCATAGGCTTCTCTTCAATATTTAAACTATATATTATCACGCTACTTCCTTACGGGGGTAGGCAATTTTGCATTATTTCCGTATACTTCAATTGTTTGACGTTTCAGTCATGACGTAAGTACATGAGAACGGCTATTTGTGGCTTATGTCAACGAAGTAAATAGCCTTGCGGTTTCATGACCGCTCTGTAAACTACGGGGTTGCAGGTTCAAACCCTCCAACATTATTTTCACTTTTTGTGATTTGTTTAATTTTTTTTTTTGATTCTGTTAGATTCCTATATTTCATTTTGTATTTAAGTTGTGTGCATTTCTTATTTTTTTCGTGAAATATTTTTCCAAAAAGTAATAGAGTAGTACATAAGGAAGAAGAATACAATCATGCTACCCCCAAATAAATTGGGATACGGGCAGGAGTATGATGAAGAGGATGATTTCTCCAAAAATAAGTATAGCGAACACCAGAAGCCTGATAAATCCACGTGTTCTTGCCGTGCAAGAACTGTGCTATGCTATTCGCAATAATCAATAATCCATACGCAGTTTACGTAGATTATATTTACAGCTAAATTGTTATTGGCCTCATATCGTGTTTTCGGGCGGGAGGAGACGCCCGGGTTCTTCCATTGTGAGGATCGACTGGAGGCCACGCTGGAGCACACTGTGGAGGTGTGCCCCACTTGGGCGAAGCACCGCCGTGTCCTCGAAGCGGCGATCGGCGGCGGCGACCTCTCTCTCCCAGCCCTGGTTCAATACATGGTCCGGAGCGAGACGGAATGGGATGCCGTCACCTCCTTCTGCGAAGTAGTCATGCTAGCGAAGGAGGTGGCGGAACGTGAGAGGGAAAGATCCTTACGTCCCGGCCACAGCGGGAGACACCCCAGGCGTCGGGAGCCACGTATTGGCCCCCGGCCAACGTAGGCGCGGGCCTGTGGACGGGTAGCTATGGGCTAGCTCGCCGTCCGTCCGTCTCATGACGACAGGCCGTGTCGACGGCGCGTTCGTGTTCTACGCGCGCCTCAAAGAGAGTCAGTGAAAAAGAAGGGGTCCGCAAGGGCCGATGCCTGCCGGGGCTGCGGGACTATTCGAAAGAGATACCGTGGCCCCGGAACACAAAGGGCGATGAAGGAACATGGATGGGTTTTAGTCAGTAAAAGTCTGACACTTCCTCCTGCTCCGGGAGGAGTCATTTGATGATTTCCCATCCCAAAAAAAAAAGCTATATCGTGTTTGGGCTCAATTCATGCAAATTGATATGAACTTTCGACCTAGCTGGAGTATGACTGTCATCGAGTGTCTAAGGATGAAAACCTAAGGCTGTCGAGGGAAGCCCCAAATTGGAAAAACATAGTACAATATTTTAACGATGATTGCATATAAATCCGAGAAATTAAATTGTTACCTACTTGAATCTATACTTATTATAAAGGAGAAAAGTTTGTTTGTTTGGTTGGTTGAACGCGCTAATTTTAGGAACTACTGATTCCAGTTAAAAGCATCTTTTAGTGTTGGATAGCCCATTTATCGAGGAAGGCTATACGTTATATAACATCACGCTACAATCAATAGGAGCGGAGCATCAATGAAAATTGTTGCAAATACAGCGAAAAATTATTGCTTTTGAGAGCTTCCTTTCCGTGCGCTGCGTAAACGGTTAAAGTTACTCAACAATCATACATGTATGACGGGATTGTTCCTCTTAAAAAGTCCGCTAAAGCATATTATCTGCATTTTTTTTAGGTTGACTCACACTCTCTCTAAGCCTCTCTCTCTCTTACGTAACGCAGACGAAGTTGCGCGGGTCAGCTAGTGTAAGAATAAAAAAAAAATCGCAACGTGTGATAGTTTCCGAGATATGATGGGGGGGAGGGGCAAATGGGGGGAGAGGAGGGAGTTTTGAAAAATGATTTTGACCAACTCTGGGCCCCTTAATATGAATCTGAAGAAGAAAATGTTCCAAGTCTTTTAACTTCCGAGATCCGCCTAAAAGGGGGTGAGAAGGGGGGCAAGGGGGACAACTTCGAAAAATAGTTTTTACTTTCCGGAGCCTCCTCTATACGAATCCGTAAAACAAACAAAATACGGGTGGGTCTCTTAGTTTCCGAGATACGCTGGAGAGGGGGTGGAAGGGGAGCAAAAAGGGGGGGCTTTAGCACTTTTCCTTACTCGTGAGAGTTACTTGTTTACGAATCTGTCCAAATATACCCCCCTTCCTCTCCACCATCTGGGAGAACAATTATGTCAGTGAGTGAGTGGTAATAAACCCGGAAATGGCACGGCCGCCATCTTGAATTTCTGAAATGTCATAACTTTCCTAAAATAACCAGGATACAAGCTACCTGTCAGTAAAAAAACGGTGGCTATACATTGACTTTGGTAGAACAAAAGAACTCGCCAAAGTCGGGTCTGACCCGAAAATTCAAACCCCAATGTTGGGTTGCCAGCTGAAAGTGATGAAAATGGTTAAATGTCATTTTGGAGCACCCCATTCTTGGTAGTTATGCAAAATTTCCATTTAAAATTTCGTAATTTCTACTTTTCACATTTTCGGGGAAAATTTAGAAAAGTACCTACCCCAAAAATGGGAAAAAATGTTGCACCAGGCAATACTCCTCGACGTAGTACACAACCGGTTCATACAACACAATCCAGTCGGGGGATGCCAGCTGTTCCATTTATCGTGTCGAAAATTGGGATTTTTTGTCATTTTTGCAAGATGACCGCCACACTGTCCGCCATCTTGTTTTTCCGAAATGTCATAATTTTCCTGACATCTCAAGGATACAGGCTACCGATCGGTGTACTTGGTGTTGCCAACTTTAGAGTTTTGTAGAACAAATGAATTCGCCAAAGTCAAAAAGTCCCAAAAATTAAAATATTCAATGTTTTTTGGGGTTGCCAACTAAAACCCACCAAAATGGTCAAATGTTATTTGGGGGACCCCAATGCTGCCAGCTAGTTAAAGTCTTCATTTAAAATGTCGTTATTTCTACTTTTCATGTTTTTGGGGAAAATCTGGGAAAATACCCTAAAAACGGGGAAATGTTTTTCACCAGGCAACACTTGTTGTC
This sequence comes from Xestia rhomboidea, assembly GCA_963853795.1. Lineage (NCBI taxonomy): Eukaryota > Metazoa > Arthropoda > Insecta > Lepidoptera > Noctuidae > Xestia > Xestia rhomboidea. The sequence continues at coordinate 606,569 of OY970758.1, forward strand.
GTAACACATAACCGCTCGGTACCACTCGAACCCGTCAGATGTTGCCAACTACACGAAAAATGGATTTGAAAAAAGTCGAAAATTCCAACTTTACACAAAATGGCAGCCACAGCCAACTTTTGAAATCGGTAGAACAAAACAATTCGCCAGAGTCGAGTGAAAAAAGACGCAATTTTCAAAACGTCCTAGCGCAGCCGCCATCTTGTTTTTTTTTACTTTTTTTTAAATCATTCCAGATCTTGTACAGGACCTATGAGTCGAAACTCCTCCAAGTCTTTTCCCCACCGAAACCGGAAATGGACTCGGCCGCCATCTTGGATTTGAATCTCCTCTATAATTTTCCTCTACTCAGTCTATGGTTTTATACATTATTGCAGAACATACCCCTAACCCATCTCTCACCCGTTCCGAGAAACGACATGTCAATCAGTGAGTGAGTGAGTGGCTTTGTAGTTTTATATAATACTAGCTGTTGCCCGCGGCTTCGCCCGCGTGAAGTTCGGTTACTGTCCCACTGGATCAAAATAAAGGGATAAATAGTATCCTACATGTTATTCAATCACTGTCACAGTCACTGACACAGTCACTGTCACAATCATTGTCACAGTCACTGTCACAATCATTGTCACAGTCACTGTCACAATCACTGTCGCAGTCACTGTCACAGTCACTGTCACAATCACTGTCACAGTCACTGTCACAGTCACTGTCACAATCACTGTCACAAACACTGTCACAATCACTGTCACAGTCACTGTCACAATCACTGTCACAAACACTGACACAATCACTGTCACAGTCACTGTCACAGTCACTGTCACAATCACTGTCACAATCACTGTCACAATCACTGTCACATTCACTGTCACAATCACTGTCACAATCACTATCACAATCACTGTCACAATCACTATCACAATCATTATCATCGTAATCACAACCATTATCATGGTAATCACAATCATCACAATAAATCAAAAATAACCCTTTCAAGAAGTCGAATCCACCATCTTCTGGAACTCAAAATAAATGCCATATTCGTAATCAGCATCCTTGATAATCTCGGTATCGACACCCATATTGATTTTTAGACATTTCAACCCCATCGCACCCCAACAGGGGATGATGGTATTTCAGGTCCGCCATATTTAATCTTAAAATCGTTGTTTTTATAACACACCTGACCAGATACACCATACAAACTATACCCATGTTGATTTTCAGACTTTGTCACCCCATTTTCCCCTCTTAGGGGTTGAATTCTGAAAAAACCTGAAACCCGTTTCCACTCATTTATTAATAGGAGCACTCCTGTGAAGTTTCAAATAAAATAGTCTAACTAATCTTGTTTCCCCATACAAACTTTGGAGCCCCGTTTATCCCCCTAAGTGGGTGAATTTTGAAAAATCCTTTCTTAGTGCACCTCTAATCCACACAAGGAACTTACTTGCCAAATTTGGAATCTGTAGACCCAGTGGTTTAGGCTATTCTGTGATTTTTAGACTGTCACCCTATTTCCTCCTATTAGGGGTTGAATTCTGAAAAAACCTGAAACCCGGTTCTACTCATTTATCAATAGGAGCACTCCTGCGAAGTTTTGAATAAAATAGTCTAACTAATCTTGTTCCCCCATACAAACTTTGGAGCCCCGTTTAACCCCATTAGGGGTTGAATTTTGAAAAAGCCTTTCTTAGTGCACCCCTAGACCACATAAGAAACCTACTTGTCAAATTTGGAATCTGTAGACCCAGCGGTTTAGACTGTGCATTGATTTTTAGACTTTGTCACCCCATTTCCCCCTCTTAGGGGTTGAATTCTGAAAAAACCTGAAGCCCGTTTCTACTTATTTATCAATAGGAGCACTCCTGTGAAGTTTCGAATAAAATAGTCTAACTAATCTGGTTTTCCCATACAAACTTTGGAGCCCCGTTTAACCCCCTTAGGGGTTGAATTTTGAAAAATCCTTTCTTAATGCACCCCTAGACCACATAAGGAACCTACTTGCCAAATTTGGAATCTGTAGACCCAGCGGTTTGGGCTGTGCGTTGATAGATGAGTCAGTCAGTCAGTTTCTTCTTTTATGTATTTATTTATTTCTTTTATTTTCTTTTATTTTTTTCCACATGTCCCGCGTAGCATGGCCGCCGTGGAAACGGGTTTTGTCGACTGACAATCGACAAAATGACAGATTTTCGAAAGACTTCTATCATCATAAGCATGGCGATGTTTGACATGCGGAAAAGAAAGGTTTCTATTCTTTGGCGACAAAAGTCAACAACGTCGAGCACGGCGACAATTTTTTGTCTACTTTTGACACTGGTTGTAGGAATCGTTTCTTGGCACAAATGTCAAAAAGTCTACAACACATCAGACCTAGACAAGATTATTTTTATAAATATAATTAGTGTTTGTAAGCCATTTTGTTTTTAAAAACATGTCGGGGTCCTACCGTCGCCACCTCCTCAGTTTTTATGCCAAAAGAAACGCTGTACGAGCTTTAACCGGGGCTTTCGATATCCCGGAAAACGAGTTTTTTGATGATAATGCGGTAATGCCATCTAGCCGATTTCGGCCACAGCCACTGCCTTCGATGGCTTTCGGGTGGTTGTCGAGTGCTTTGGTGTGCTGCTCTTTCTTTTGCTCTCAAGTGGCTAGCATACATCATCATAAATCGATCAGCCCGGAATCACCCACTGCTGGGTATAGGCTTCCCCTTTTTTCTGCCACACTTCCCGGTTCTGTGCGTCCCTGATCCAGGTGTTTCCCGCGACTTTGACGATATCGTCAACCCGACGAGCTTTAGGACGGCCTTGGTGTCTTTGGCCAAACCTTGGTCACCACTCAGTCAAAGCCTTGCTCTATCGGCCATCTCCGCGGCTAGATGTTCTACCCAGGTCCACTTGAGGCACACCGCTTGGTCCCGGACGTCGTAGACTTTCGTCCGATGACGACGTTTTTTTTTTTTTTTTTTTTCAAGAGGGTTATGCCGAGCATGGCTCGCTCCATGGCCCTTTGTGCCACTTGCACTAGGTGGACAGTCTCTTTTGTGAGCGTCCATGTCTCGGCACCGTAGTAGGTCATTGTTGGCAGGACACATTGGTTAAAAAGGCGGCTTTTTTATCTTTTTGGACCGAAAAATAATACCCAACTTAAAAACTCCGAGCACAAAGCGGACATGTCAGAACACCATTGAAAAAATTGTAGGGTATAGCTGTAACCTACAGCTTTACCCTGTAGGTGGTCTAGCTGGCCGGGAATATATTCAGGCCTTAACGCCTTCAATAAAAGTAATGGCAATCACACGATGCGTCCTATGATAGCTGTAATACTCTGGAGGGTGCATCTTTGTCCTTTCAAACAAATTGTAATGTCATCGTCCACCTTGCCTGATATTAACCACCGCCCGTGTAACATTATTTTTAAGTAAACACCAAAAAACATAGTAAGAAACAATTTTCTTACCAACTGAACATTGTTGGATATTATAAGAATCATGAGATTGTTAAAAATGATATGAGATTGCAGGGAAGCAAGAATCCTGTGATCATGGTGATGAACATAATATCAACAAACAATCTAAAAAATATAATATTACTTCTAGATCGGATTCTGAGTGCAAAATCCTCAATGTCACTTGTCACACTTGTCCGTTGCTATGGAAAGACATTATATGTCTTTGTCTTCGTACAAACTCGAGTCGATGGGTCGCCGCATGCTCGGGCATGTCAAGACATTAAGACATGTCAAGTTGTATAGAAAAGAGCTTTGTCGTGTCTTATAGAATAGAGATAGAATCGCCATGCTACGCGGGCTGCTTAGGACGATAGACGTCTTTCGTAAATCTGTCATTTATCTGTAATTTTTTCGATTGTCAGTCGACAAAACCTGTTTCCACGGCGGCCATGCTACGCGGGCTGGAGGGAAAGTACTCTAAATACTGGAGATAGCAAATTTTACTAAAAGAGAACATTTCTTTATTTTAAAAAGAAACAAGTCTGTATTCACAGATTTTTTAAAATTCGCTTGCCATATTCGGGCATCGAACCCGGGATGGATCGAATAAAGTTCGAAAAAATAACATTCTGTACCTTTTTGACATCAATCGATAGGGTCAATCATACCTATGTATCAAATCTCTCTAACAAACATGATAAATTAAATGAAGGGAAAACCATGAATATTAAGTATATTTTATATCGAGGGACTAAACGAAGCCATAATATACAGGTGGTTGGACTCCCGAGCGTGGGAGGGAGTCGATGAAACCGAGGGTATATTAAGTTGGCGTTTAGTCTCGAGGTGAAAACTGTACTTTTCACTTTGAGTGAAAAATAGTCAATTTAGTACAAAAACATCTATTATTCCTCCAGTCCATAGAACTTTCCTAAGTTCACATTGTGGAATGCAATAAAAGTATTGAGTATTGAGTTTTTAGATAAATCTTCCGCGATTTTGGCGGCAAAAGATTATCTATTATGTCTTTTGCTCTTTGCTCGACGTCAAACTCTCACTGTCACTGGACATTTTAATAAATTTATTTAAAACCGAACAAATTTACACTCGACAAAAATTCTGAAATTTTCGCGGTCAGTTTTTTCTTCTAAACCAGTCACAGATTAACAATTTAAAACGCATGGCGCCACCTTATTTGCGGAAAAAACATGGAACTAAAGCTCTCAACATTTTCGCAATGAAGATGGTCCACACTCCACAAATAATAGTAGTATATTTACTGGCTGTTTGAGTTTGTGTCACATGAAGGAAATTAAAAAACTAATTACATTTCACTCCCTAGGGACTAAAGTGGTCACTTTAGTCCCGCTTCGTAGGGCTATTGGCGAACTCTTAGAGCATGAGAAGTGAAAAAGTGCTTTAACTTACTCTCTTAGCGTGTCGATGGCAAATTTTTGTTAAATTACTTTGACTGAATTTATCCCATTGAATTTATAACTGTTATTTAGATTTCATGTTTTCCCTTCATTAAATTTATCATGTTTGTTAGAGAGATTTGATCCATGTGATAGCCCCTATCAATTGATGTAAAAAAAGTAAAGAATGTTATTTTTTCGAACTTTAGTCGGTTCGATTCCTGAGTGTGGCACGCGAATTTTCGAAAATCCGTGAATGCAGATTTGTTTCTTTAAAAAAATAAAGGAATGTTTCGTTTGAGTAAAATTTGCTATCTCTAGTATTTCGACTACTTCCCTGCAGGTGGCATTGAAAAATTCCATCCTGTATATTACCTGTGGTACTACTTACTGAGTCTGCCAATCCTGGTCACAACTTCACAAGGCATAAAAACTGTGAGAGTACTGTAGTCGCCCATTCAATAGCTTAGATCTCTATGGAGAAGAACGAGCAAGAAACTCCATGGACACTCTTAAAAGAAAATAATTTTAAAGAACCTTACTTACATCATTCATGTTTTGATGGTATATTATGTGAGAACGATGTAGCAAGATATGGAAGTTAAAAGGGTCCATAGTAAAAACAAAAAAAACAATTCAAAAATAAAATACTAAAGTAAAATAAGCCATGGCAAATATTAATAATAATAATAATACCAGCCTATTACTATCCCACTGCTGGGCAAAGGCCTCTTCTCATACAGAGAAGGCACGATAATATAGTTATTTGTGCAACAAGAGAGCAAAGGGGGTTTTGCTGCGAGTGTTGATTTTGAATCCCAAGTAAGCGAAGGGTTCTATAGTTGAATCACGAGCGTAGCGAGTGATTCTAGGTTAGAATCCTGTGCGTAGCGAGGGATTCAAAGACACGAGATGCGAATAACTTTGGTCTCGTGTAACACATACAACTTTTCACCTCAGCAGCGAGAACATATACCTAAAGTAAGACGTGGGTTCGAACCTAGACAGGCGCATGACTTTGTGTAATTTATTTCATCACCACTGCTCTCAAAACGGTAAATTAAAACATCGTGAGGAAACCGGCATGTCCTAGAACCAAAAATTCGAAGACATGTGACATCTACCAATCCGCACTGGGCCTGCGTGGTGGATATAGCCCATTCCCTCTTATTGAGAGGAGGCCGTGTCCCAGCAGTGGGAACGTTAATAGGCTGATGATGATGACCACATGTAAACAATATCAAAAAATCATAAAATTAAAAGTAAAATGGTTGCAGTTTTGCAAATAAAAAGTAACACTGGAGACTTCCATTGCTTAAAAATATCATAAGTTTTTAGATATTTTGCGCGAGACTTTTCAGGCAGGAAACTTAATTCTGCATTTTTTACATTATACTTCAATTCTTCGGGAGTTAAATAGCAGACTTCGTCACGTCCAGTGTCGAAGTCGGCCATTTCACTGATATTTATTTGTTATTATTACTTTATTACTTATCCAAATTTTATTGTACTAGTGTAGCTAGCGTACAAAACAATAAAAATTTAAACTCCCTATTTTTTTAAAATGCGTTCTGAAACTACACTCGCGGTATTCTCTCAATATTAAAGATTGTTATAACTAAAAATAAATAAGTAGATACATGATAAACTTCGTATTTTTTTCTTCAACATTCTTGATCTTGATATAATAAATATAATTAGGTTATTCGAAATATAACATTTTTTCATTTACAACCTAAACACGCAATATTATCGATGAATGTTATCGATTTACAATATAGGTATCCAAACGTTTTATTGTTTGTTTCTTTTTTGGGCCTACTAAAATTGAAAATCGAATTTCGAATCGACTTGTATCTCTCGCTTTTTTCGTATCGAAATAAAAGTGACAGAACAAAGTGAAATTGAAATCTTTCGAATTTTGTGAGTAGACCTGCACAGTTCTCGGTATTTAAAAAAAATATATTAAAAAGTTACTTTGTCTCACGCTCGCAGCAAAATCGAATTTTGCTCACTGTCTGTAAACAGCAAAACCTGCTTGTTTGAGGTGCTGAGGTGAAAATAATATTTTCACTTCTCATGCTCTAAAAGTACGCCAATATAGCCCTACGAAGCGGGACTAAAGTGACCACTTTAGTCCCAAGGGAGTAAAAAGTAATTCGTTTTTTAATTTCCTTCATGTGACATAGACAAACTCAAACAGCCAGTTAATATACCACTATTATCTGTGGAGTGTGGACCATCTTCATTGCGAAAATGTTGAGAGTTTTGGTTTCATGCTTTTGTGTGCATGCGTTTAATGCTGTGTGCATGTTTAATGCGTTTAATGTGCTTAATCTGTGACTGGTTTAGAAGAAAAAACTTTCAGAATTTTTGTCGAGTGTAAATTTGTTCGGTTTTATATAAATTTATTAAGAATAACCAGTGACAGTGAAGAGTTTGACGTCGAGCAAAGAGCAAAAGACATAATAGATAATCTTTTGCCGCCAAAAACCGCGGAAAATTTACCTAAAAACTTACGAAAGTTCTATGGACTGGAGGAATAACTAATGTTTTTGTACTAAATTTACTATTTTTCTCGCACTCAAAGTGAAAAGTACAGTTTGCACCTCGAGACTAAACGCCAACTTAATATACCCTCGGTTTCATTGACTCCCTCGCAAGCTCGGGAGTCAAACCACCTCTGGTATATTATGGCTTCGTATAGTCCCTCGTTATAAAATATACTATTATATTTATTATATCATACTTATAATAATTCAAGCTCAAGTACATTTTACCTCAAGTGGGTATGACTTTTATAATCTACTGATTTTTCCTTCGATCTACTGCTAAAACTTTATTTTTTCTACTGATTTCTTCAGATTCCATCTGGCAACACTGGAGCCAACACACCAAAGCCAGCCACATGTCAACTGAACGCGTAAGAAACTTTCCGGCATTGACACACTCATTGCAGATAAAAACTGTTAATTCTTAACAATACAGTAGGTATTCCTGAATACAACATAATTGTAGGTACCCCAGGTCACGTATGAATAATTCGGAATCTTCGAGGCGTTAAGCAGACGTTAACGTGGGTCTGACAGCGCAGATGGCAGCAATTCGCACATCTCATTCCCATCTCGGGACTGACTGAGGCTCATTCCGTCGAAAATATCGTGTACACGTAAAACTTGCGTTATCTATTTGCTGCCTGAGCAGTAGTTGTCTGCGAATGGCACAATTTGTACGTAAATATCTAAAGAATTGTTTTTTTTACTTTGTTCGGCAATTTAGCTGATTATCTGCCACACAGTAGTAACATAGACAGAGATCATTTATGTAGGTATTAGGTACATATTCACAGTTATTTATGTCCGAGACATCCCGGGAATTTATTAGTCTTGCAAATAACGACATCTTATTATCTACGTTCTCTTCAATACAAGTAATGTAGGAACAGACTTAGTAGTAGGTAGGTATCATCTGAACCTTATTTCAGAGTGGCTACCTACCTGCTTTTTAGAAATAGTTGGCCACGCAGGGTAGGTCTTACGGCAGCGGTACCTATATTACAGCCGAGGTGTAGATTTGTTTTACATAAATAAATAAAACAGACAATCACTGGTGTAAACAATACCTATTGACAAAATCGTTTTTCTACTAAACATTTAAATCCAGTAACTCAAGCGCTACGGTCTAACCCGTAGTAAGTCATTCGTATTGGCTTTGTACAGCAGTCGACTTCCGTAAATCAATAAAATTCTTCCTATGAATTTGAACATCAGTACAAGCATGGAATCAATGCTATAGTACAAGCCACCACACAAACCGCAACGGTGCAGCCCGTTGCGGTCGCGTGGCGGCAGGCACGTGTGAGTTCGAGCGCCGCGCCGCGTGTCGTCGCGCTGGGCGCATCTGATCGTTGCCGGCACGCTTTTATCATGAGCCAAGGCACGTTAGTTGGCTTCGGGGGTCTGAATTGTGATGATGTTTATGACTGATAGTTCCTGAAATTCTGTTTTGTAAACGCCAGCGAATGCAACGTGTGCTGGTTTTCCAGGAGTTTACAATACAATAATGAGCTGTATAATAGGTACAAAGATGCTTCCATCCACTGGACTTAATTATATGCAGAATGGCCACTTCAGGAAGAAGCGATTTTTGGTCCTTTATATTTGGTCGCGTGAATGGGTTTTTAAACAGTTGAGAATTTTGATTAATGAGATTTCCATGTTTTGATTAAGTACTTACTTTACATTTTAAAATAAAAAAAAACTGGCTAAGAACGAGTCGGACTCGCGCACCGAAGGTTCCGTACAAACTATTTAAAGGACAAAATTTACTTTGCTGTTCGATCCCTAGAAACGACTATTGCACCAACCGCAAATAATAAGTTTGTAATAATAAAATCGCTTTTTAGGGTTCCATAGTCCTGACAAGGAACCCTTATAGTTTCGCCATGTCCGTCTGTCAGTCTGTCTGTCTGTCTGTCCGAGGTTTTGCTAAGAGACCGTTAGTACTAGAAAGCTGTAATTTTGTAGAGGTGTGTATATCAATAACGCCGACAAAGTGGTAAAATAAAATTTTGGAAAATATTTTTGTTTAGGGTAGTACATGTGAAGTGGGGACGTTATTTTTTTCGTCATCTACCCCATCGTGTGGGGTATCGTAGAATCTCTTCTTCTGCAATCGGTCCCTCATTACTGAGGATCGTGGTCACTGGAACCCTTTAAACGGACAATCTGCCTCCACCTACTCCGGTCCAAAGTTGCCATCACCACCTGCTAAAATTAGCTTGAGGACATAGCCTCTTTTACTTGGTCGGACCATCGTGTTGGCGACCGGCCTCGCGCTCTCTTGCCTTCGGTATTACCGACAATGACTAGCTTTTCAAGGCTGCTATCTCCTCTTCGCATTATGTGGCCGAAATAGGTCAAAATACGTTGACGGCAAACTGTAGACAATCGGGTCTTGATATCAAGTTGCGGAAGGATAGCCACATTTGTTCGTTTGGCTGTCCATGGAATTCGGAGCATCCGCCTCCAGCACCACATGTCGAATGCACTATCCTCTGTCTTTCTCTTGTTTGGATTGTCCACGTCTCAACTCCATAGAGGAAAATCGGGAAAACTATTACAGTGCTCTGACCAAACGGGCCTTCGTTTTAAAACGTATACCACGATTTTTACAGATGTTCTGGAGGCATGTCATAGCATCTTTAGCCATGGCTATCCACCGTTTTATTTCAAGGGCGCGGCTACCCTCATTACTTATACTAGAGCCCAGATAAACGAAACTGTCCACAGTTTCGATGCCTTGGATGTAATAGGCGCCCGATAGCTTTCCCGCACGATCTATCACCATAAGCTTGGTTTTCTGCCTATTTATTGCAAGCCCTAATTTGCCACTTCCCACCTCCAATCTGTGCAGTATCACTTTCATGTCGCAAAATGTTGTGGCAAGGAGAACGGTGTCATCAGCGTACCTCAGATTGGAAATGCGCTTTCCACCAACAGCAAATCCCTTGTCCCAACCCTCAAGAGTCTTGCGAATGATATACTCTCTGTACACATTGAAGAGCAGAGGTGAGAGGATGCATCTCTGCCTAACGCCTTTCTTGATGGAGAACACATTTGAACAGTCGGTGTCTATTTTGACGAAAGAGCGGTTGTTGATGTATAGGCATCGGACTAGGTCTATAAGATGTTGTGGCGTTCCCATGTCCTTTAGAACCTCCCACAGCTTGTCCCACTCCACACAATCAAAGGCCTTGGTGTAATCTATAAAACACAACAATACGCCCTGTATTGTTGTGTTAAATTCCCGGCTCTTCTCAATAGTTTGGCGAACGTTCAGGATTTGTTCCCGCGTGCCTTTGCTTTTAACAAAACCTGCTTGTTCTTCTGGAATTTGTGGCTCGAGAAAGTGTCTTTGCCTGTTGTTTATTATGTACAGGAGTATCTTGCTGATGTGTGTAATAAGTGCCAAGGTCCTGTAGTTGCTGCAGTCTTTGGTAGAGCCCTTTTTATGAAGTGGAACAAACACGGATTCTGTCCACTCTTCAGGCCATCTCCTGGTCTTCCAGATAGAATTGCAGATGTTTAGAATCTGCTTGACACCTTTGGGATCTAGGTTTTTAAGTAATTCGGCGGGAATTCCATCCTTACCTGGAGATTTTCTATCCTTGAGACATCCAAGGGCATGTTCGACCTCTGACTGCAGAATTTCGCGCGCCGTATGTAATAGGTTGACCGGTGTCATAGAGTATAGTGCAGTACTGTTTCCAGCGTTAAAGAACCTGATTTTTGTCAGTGAGGATGTTACCTGCTTCATCTGCGATTGTGCAAGTTTTCGTTTTACGAGATTTGGTTAGCTCTTTGACTTTGCGGAAAAGATCTCGGGTCTTTTTTTTTTCGTTTTTTTTTTCCGATGGGAAATCATCAAATTCACCTCCCGCTCTGGGCGGAGCAGGAGGGAGTGTCAGACTTATACTGACTAAAACCCATCCATGTTCCTTCATCGCCCTTTGTGTTGTTGACTCAGGACCTTGATTTTTAACCCCCGACTCAAAACGAGGGGTGTTATAAGTTTAACGTGTCTGTGTATTTCTCTGTTTGTGGTATCGTAGCTCCCAAACGGATGAACCCATTTTCGTTTAGTTTTTTTTGTGTCATAGCCATGTTTCATGAAAATCTGTTCAGCCGTTTGAAGATCATCAGCTCTTTTCTAGTTGATGAGAACTGACTAACTTCCTTATGTTCTATCGATTTGAAATTTGCTACCGTTGTTACTTCAGTGATATTGAAAGAACATGGTAAGGTAACCATGACTTTCAATATGACATGGTAGGTTTAAGTTTAGTTGGTTAAGATTTCGAAAATGAGTAATTAAATAGGGATCAATTAGGCTCAATTTTTTAAACTCTTTAGTATATTCAACTCAATTTCCATTGACAACGTTCAAATTAGTCGCGTTCGCGCGTCAAAGCGCGTCGACACCACTTCCAATGTGCAACGTTTCGACTCTGCCGCAGTGGAAATTGAGCCTTAAGTTTGTGTATTATTACTTCTTAGTCTTATCAATTCTGCTGAAGCTGATCTGTCATGCGGATTATTGAAGAGTTTTCTCTGGTCCAGTTCAAAAATAGCCACACCTTTTTTTTTTTTTTTTTTAGGATTGGTAATCATCAAATGACTTCTCCCGCTCTGGGCGGAGCAGGAGGGAGTGTCAGACTTTTACTGACTAAAACCCATCCATGTTCCTTCCTCGCCCTTTGTGTTCCGGGGCCACGGTATCTCTTTCGAATAGTCCCGCAGCCCCGGCAGGCTTCGGCCCTTGCGGACCCCTTCACTGTTGCTGACTCTCTTTGAGGCGTGCGTGGAACACGAACGCGCCGTCGACACGGCCTGTCGTCATGAGACGGACGGACGGCGAGCTAGCCCATAGCTCCCCGTCCACAGGCCCGCGTCTACGGTGGCCGGAAGCCACCACGTGGCCCCCGACGCCCGGGGCGTCTCCCGCGGCGGCCGGGACGTGAGGAAATCTCCCTCTCACGTTCCGCCACATCCTTCGCTAGCATGACTGCTTCGCAGAAGGAGGTGACGGCGTCCCATTCCGTCTCGCTCCGGACCATGGCACGAACCAGGGCCGGAAGCGAAAGGTCGCCGCCGCCGATCGCCACCTCGAGGACACGGGGGTGCTCCACCCATGCAGGGCACACCTCCACCGTGTGCTCCACCGTGTCCTCCGGTCGATCCTCACAATGGAAACACCCGGGCGTCTCCTCCCGCCCGATTCGGTGCAGGAACTTACCGAAACATCCGTGTCCGGTAAGAACCTGCGTCAGGCGGAAGGTGAGGACGCCGTGGCGTCTTTCCAGCCACTCCTCAAAGAGGGGACTTACCGCCACTATCGTGGCGTGCCCTAAAATAGCCACACCTTGCAGGCTCTTTATGCGACTTAAGGTTTAGACGCTAGACCTTTCGCGAAAGTTCTTTTCCCTAAATATACGACAGCTTTATCCACAGTGATCCTTGCAGCTTATGCACTGTTACGGCCTAGCTTAAAATTATGGGAAACATTATTCTTTCTATGTTGCCATCCCTCTAAGACCTTGAAAGGTCAAACTTTGTGCCTGTATTGTGATATCTACTAGAAAAGGGATAAAATAAAAGTAAAATATAAAAAAGCCCTGACAAAAAAAAAAAACTAAAAACAAACAAATAATATTTACTTTATAATTATTATCATCATATATATTATGTAAGTTCAAATATTTTTATTTTCCAAGCGTCGTCGCATCGGGGGACCCCTGTCCCTATCCTTCGTAACTTCACTGAGTGCCCAGTATCTTTTCCATGTATTGGCTATCCTCCTATCGGTTTCTTTGTGCATGGTTTTAGTGGTCGATATTAACTGTCCTAAGTAGATATCTACGTATTCTATTTCATGCATGTTTACTGTGATCTTTTGTGCCTTTGAGGAATTAGTCATAATTTTTGTTTTGGTGAAATTTATTGTTAGCCCCGCTTCTGCACTCTGATTTGATAGCTGTTGCAGCATTTGTTGCAATTTTATAGGACATTCGGAGTATCAGATCGTCTGCAAAACGTAGATGGCTTAGGTTTTCGCCATTTATCTTGAGCCCATGTTCGTTCCAGTCTAGGTTCCTGATTATCATCTCTAGGACTGCCAAAAATAATTTAGGTGAGATAGGGTCGCCTTGACGAACGCCTCGCTCTATGGGGAATTCCTCGCCTAATTTTTGCCAATCTGACATAATAAATAAAGACATAATAGATAATCTTTTGCCGCCAAAATCGCGGAAGATTTACTTAAAAACTTACGAAGTTCTATGGACTGGAGGAATAATAAATGTTTTTGTACCAAATTGACTATTTTTCTCGCACTCAAAGTGAAAAGTACAGTTTGCACCTGGAGACTAAACGCCAACTTAATATACCCTCGGTTTCATTGACTCCCTCGCATGCTCGGGAGTCAAACCACCTCTGGTATATTATGGCTTCGTTTAGTCCCTCGTTATAAAATATACTATTTCACTTCTCATGCTTTAAAAGTACGCCAAAATAGCCCTACGATCCCTCGTAGGGCTATTTTGGCGAGGGAGTGACACGTAAGACATTATGTATTTCGTTGGTCTACTGGTCGCCCTATTGCTATGAGCTGAGCATGAGGTCTTGTATTCGATTCGCGGGTGAGGCAAAATGTTATTGGAATTTTTCTCCCAGAATTTGGAAGTTCATGGTAATTAAAAGCTGCCTTCTACTATTTGGGATTTAATCAATTATCTGGCTACGTTTGACAGTGTGACAACTAACTCTCGGCCGATAAACCAATAGTTTGTCTGTCATTTATTGCATGCATCATAATATGTGTATCATAGTTACGTCATCCAATAGTTTTAATTTATGCGTTAGCTCTAGGTACCTACTATCCTCCTAATAGAGTTCCAAGCCCAACACAAGCTCACTAATTCTTACTTATGGAATAATTCTATAATTAACAAATAGATATGTCGCGGTTTCCCAATTAGAATCCAATAGGGAATAGGTATGCATGTATTTTTTTTTATTTAAATCTAAAAAGTAGGCACCTGCAGTAAAATCAACCTAAGAAAATACTTACAGTAATAATTATCAACCCAAGAAAATAAATAAAAGTTAAGTTCAACGACTGCTTGTCGCTCATAATAGTACATTTTGATACAAGTGGAGAAAGTTTGTTATTGTATTCGAGGCGGAATTAACTCCCGAGCCGTAGGCGAGGGTGTTTTTGAGCCGAGAACTAAAATAAAAGAAGGAAAAATATTTTTGTCATGAATTATTAGGAAACTATGATTTTAATTTCATTTTTTTCCGCGCTTTGCTATCGCCAGGTTGAAGGAGAAGCAAAAGTATGAAGCCGCTAAAAACTATATATATATATATTTATATATTTTTGTATTTAGAACACAAATAAATGTTAATTTGTTTATAAAAGTAAATATTAGTTTTAAATAATAATGTTTATCTATGATATTCTATTTATAAACACAATTTGAATATTCAACAAATATTTATGCCGTAAAGACGCATTATTGCTTTGCCGAAATAAAAAAAAACATTCACCTCCGACTATAGGCTTTGAACCAATTTGGACTAAGTATAGGTATAGTTATCTGTGGCAATTTTCATTCCGTCACACGTGTTGGAAAGTGGAAAAAATCGCACGCGTGTAAAATACATTGCATGTTGAACCTAATCGTAGTGCGATAAGAACCTGTTTTCGAGGACTGTATTGAAAAAAATTAAACTTCAACAAATTTTCAATCTTTCTTTCTTTATTCAAGCAAACATTGCAATAACAATAAAAATAACATCTTTGTGAAACTATAAGTAGGTATAGTTTTCAAATAAAAGTGTTTCTTTGACATATATTGCGTATATATATATTTATATATATATTTGCGTTTGACGTCACTACCGGCGACGATGCGTTATGAATTTGCGTTCCGTTTCACAAAAAACATGCTACTAAAAAAAATATATATTAAAAATATGCTAAAATAATAGTAAATTGTAAAATAAGTGTTGTATTACAAAGTTAAACAAGTGTACCTAGCACAATGTATAAATGGGCCAATACAAGGCATTATTCAGCCATAAAAAAATATTTGAATTTCTTGCATATTCCCTATAGTTGATTCATTAGGTACTTCTTAATTTTAAAAAACATAACCCTTTCCTTGCAGTCGGGTAAATATGTAAGTAGGTAGGTAATATGTGTTAAATAGTTAAGTAATTAAATTAGATGCTACATGATGTTATCAATATTATGCTTAGTCACTATTTTGCCCGCTAATTATAATTAGGTACCAGAGCTTAGTAGTCCGTGTCGTAAAATTAATATCCATTAAAACTCAATGTCAAACGATCTATTTCAATAAGGCCATTAAAAGGCACTTTTGAACGTCAAACTTTACGAGGAAATAGAATTCAGTAAATCAGGTTGTGTAGTCATCGTGGACCACCCGAATAAACCCATATTATGTTTACAGCACATAAAACGTTTACCTAACCATAATGACCGTATAACAGTTTTACTAACATTTTACATGCATATTGTTGCATTACCCGCCCGTAAACCTACAGTGCGCCGCGATCTATCCGCCTACTGTAAACACATAGTTTATGTAGTTGGTTTCACCATTAAAGTTGCTATTGTTACTTTCTGCGATCATGTAACGACCCATCATAGCGTGACGTCACGGTGCCCATAGATTCGTGGAATATTCCGTGTTACCGCATTGTTACGGTGGACAATACGTCGCATCTTGCATTATATCGTTTATTTGTGGAATTATCTCCACTTTGTGTTGATCCAAGCATGTCGGCAGGTCGGGAGAGCAGTAGAAAGTGCTTGGATAGCTGGGACGAATGCAGTAGGTAATTACAGATAAAGAAAAATAAATGTCATATTATGGATCTGAGTATTATCAAATCGCACGTCTGTTGGCGCAGTCACGCAGTGGCTTAGCTTAGCTATTTGTTCTGCAGTTCGAAATTTCGAGTCTCGGAATAGTGAATGGGATGTCTTTCTTTTACAAGCGAAGTGGACAAAACACTGAAAAAAGAGCCTTACTGAAATGGCTTTTTAGGGTTTAATTAAGGGTTGAAAATAAGTGCGCCTGTGAAAATAGGGGCATTAGCTTACTACTTAATTGTAACCAGTGCAAGTGACGTCTCCGGCTGGCCACGGCACAAGCATTCGGATCGTACCTATTTGAGATTGTTCATTATTTTTTGACCGCCTCTGGTATATTTTGATGTTCAAAAAGTGCTGATTACTATCAGCCTAATTTTAATAAACCTTATGATTTTGGTCACCGTTTAAGTGTTGACCTCAAACCATGATACCTGCGTGGCTATTGTGCCGCATTTCATTTCACACCATGAACTAAAAGACGAACATGACAGCTACAACTTAAAAACACAAAGGTTAATTGACTTCAGACAACATCACGTCATGTGCGAATAACATTCTAATGTAAAAGACTTGTTCAATGGTAATTTTATAATTATAAACGTCACACGAAAGTTTTTTAACAATGGCGGTTGGCGAAATTAATGTGAGTTAGCAGATTAGTCGAGATAGCGTCATAGGCCATATATTATGGTCAGGTACCAGCTACGTACATGGTGATTATATCTGGGTACTTATCCACGTCACATGACATGGGACGTGTGTGTGTGTGTGTGACTGAAACGTGCGCACGCGTTTCGACACGTGAGCGTTTGTTCCCATGTGTTTAAGTACTTATATTAAAATCTTTGATGTGTTTTTAACAACATTGATAGTACCGAGATAAAAGTCGTTGACATACCTTGATCTTCTTAGTTCAGCCACCAGTTCAGGTACCTGACCATAATTAGTGACTCATTCTATGAGAATGAGTCACAAACAATCGATTTGGTGCTTCAATTACCTACTTACCTAATAATCAGAATAAAGGAGTAGTACATAAAAAGCTATATTCAGTGTACCGTTCAGGAGCCTGTTTTCGTGATCTCATGGCGACATGGAGAGAGCGACTGTCGCAACCCCGTGCAGGGCACGCCACAATAGTGGCGGTAAGCCCTCTCTTTGAGGAGAGGCTGGAGAGACGCCACGGCGTCCTCACCTTCCGCCTGACGCAGGTTCTTACCGGACACGGATGTTTCGGTAAGTTTCTGCACCGAATCGGGCGGAAGGACGGCCGGGTGCTTCCATTGTGAGGATCGACCGGAGGACACGGTGGAGCACACTGTGGAGGTGTGCCCCACCTGGGCGGAGCACCGCCGTGTCCTCGAAGCGGCGATCGGCGGCGGCGACCTCTCGCTTCCAGCTCTGGTTCAAGCCATGGTCCGGAGCGAGACGGAATGGGACGCCGTCACCTCCTTCTGCGAAGCAGTCTTGCTAGCGAAGGAGGTGGCGGAACGGGAGAGGGAGAGATCCACACGTCCCGGCCGCCGCGGGAGACGCCCCGGGCGTCGGGGGCCACGCATCACGGATCACTTTCCACTACTAATACGTGTGGATGGTCTAGGATTGGCGAAACAGGCGGGTCCTGCTTATAAGACCCCAAAATGTCAAGGAAGATAATTATGAAACGTCATGATTTCTCTCAAGTCACTAACACAAAAGACTCTAATATAGCTGCCACTTGTCTGATAAACATAGTTCAATCTATTCTGAAAAAACAACACGTATAATCAATGTAACTGAAAAAGAAAGAAACCTAAAGCCCTGGATTACTTCAGGTATATTACATATTGCATTCGTAATCGCGATATACTTCATAAAAAAGCCCGTAAATCACCCAATAATGATATCGTCCAAATCTCATTTAAGCGTTACCGAAATTATTGTAATAATCTTCTCAAGAAGCTTGAAACAGCATATGAAATTTCAGAATCGGAAAAAGCTAAACGTAATACTAGAGCACTCTGGAACAAAATAGAAGAGATTACACATGCCAAAAAAAGATGTAGGTACTCCTCTAGAACTTTTAAAAACATGTGCGGCCCCGTATGCTGCAGCCAATCACGTATGTAAATTCTTTACCAATATAGGTACAGACCTATCATCAGAGTCATTTTCTCCACCAAGAACTCCCTCCCCTTCTTCTTTTGTAATTTTTGACGTTGACTGTTCTGAGGTTGAGTCTACCATGAATTCAAGACGTGATGTGCCACTGGGTGGGACGGGATACCTTCTATTCTCCTTAAAATATGTCGCAAACCTCTTGTTCCCGTTATAACACATTTAATAAATATATCAATAGCGACAGGATTTTTTCCAGAACCCTTTAAGAAGGCCTTGGTCCACCCAGTACATAAGGGCGGGAGCAGAGACTGAGTGAATAATTACAGACCGATTTTGGTTCTGTCGGCAATATTTAAGGTTATGGAAAGGTTGATAAATAGTCGCCCACTTAACTTTCTATACAAACATCAAGTCATAGCGCGCAACCAATATGGCTTTAAAAAAGGTGTATCTACTTATCAATGTACAATGTGGTGTATCAATATCAGTAAATTGAACCATTTTTCTAACAGCATATGCAGCTGAACTCAACCGTCCTGCAAGAGATGTTAAATGACGACCTCATTGTAACCTTGAGTCGAGCGTGATTCCTAAGAAAACCGTTTTATCGACAAATTATAGTTTCTCTTGATTCAATATTATGTCACAATCACTACTTTTGACATTTGCTAGAGCAAATCTAACTCAATTGATCTGACTCATCTCTGTCAAAATTGTAAATTCAGGGAACACCGCATGAGTTTTTCAAAAGCTCCCTCCAAAACGGGAAACTCCGTGTCAAGATCGATTCATACACTAGTGATGATGAAATCATCACATACGGAGTTCCGCAAGGCAGTGTGTTAGGACCCACACTATTCCTAATATGCCTATGCTGATGATACCGCGATCGTAGTGTATGGGGATACATAGACTGACGTGAAATATCATGCAGAACAATCGCTACATATGGTTGTGAGGTGGCTGCAGAATAACCTTCTGCCACTTAATTTGGCTAAAACAAACTTCATCCCTTTTTCTATTAGTCACAGGACCAAAGCCCCATCCGATATAAATGTTCTTGCTCATACCTGTTTGGACTCATCTTCATGTTCATGTACTGCACTATCTCGTGTCAATCAACCCAATACCTGGGTGTAGTGACTGATGACGGACTAAAGTGGTAGGTACTCCCAAGTTGAAAGCCTAACATCAAGGGTCAGGAAACTTATTTATATCTTTAAATCTCTAAGGCAATGCGCTGACTCCAAATCATTAAAAATGGTATATCTTGCACTTTGCCAATCTGTCATCAATTATTACACTCTGGTCTGGGGTGGCACCGCAAAGACTAAACTGCTGGGGTTGGATCGCGCTCAGAGGGTTGTGCTCAAAGTGATGCTTGGCAGGCCGTATAGATTTCCCACAAGTGAATTGTATTCGGAATGCAAGGTACTTACTGTGCGGCAGCGTTCCTCCAATAGATCCAACCACTCGTAAAGCCAAATCTGTATGTCCATCTGTCTCTCACAAAACAGCTTTCGCTGGCCGCCAGCTTTATGTGATAAGCTCACTCATTTACAGAAAGGTCAACAAGCATATCCAAATAAGTAATTTAAACAAACACGAAGCAAAATCTAAATAACAAAACTGGCTATATAATCAGGATTATGCCCGTACAGAAAATTTTATTTCTAAAATAATGTAGGCACGTTATGATAATACTACAAAAAGAAAAAACGAATACAGAAACACATGCAACTTCACACGAACAGACCGTAAACGACTACACACTCCCCCTCTCATACACCACACCATGCCACACCACATCACTCCACACCACACCACACCACACCACATCCCACTCACACAGCCATCCCCAGCCCCCTTACACACATTCTCACACATTCATAGTATAGTTAAACCATTATAGGTTTAATAACACACAAATAAAGGTCACAGTCCTAGGTCACAGGGTTTTTAACTATTTGAACAGCCTTTTCCTAAAATTCAATTTATCTATGTGGAATGTATTAGTATTTGTTTAGAATTTTTTTCGTGACAAAATACATTTTTTTTTTTTACCTTTCAAATCCAATATCCCCGTGGTAAATGAAGGGAGTCGGTTGAAGCCTACACGAGTGGCGCGCAGAGGCGCTACGCCGGGGGGAAACTCCGCTGCCGCGGCAAATTGTCGCTCAGCGGACGGACTTCCGGCGGGATCTCATGGCGACATGGAGAGAGCGACTATCGCAACCCCGTGCACGGCACGCCACAATAGTGGCGATAAGTCCCCTCTTTGAGGAGTGGCTGGAGAGACGCCACGGCGTCCTCACCTTCCGCCTGACGCAGGTTCTTACCGGACACGGTTGTTTCAGTAAGAGGACACGGTGGAGCACACGGTGGAGGTGTGCCCGGCTTGGGTGGAGCACCGCCGTGTCCTCGAGGTGGCGATCGGCGGCGGCGACCTCTCGCTTCCGGCCCTGGTTCGTGCCATGGTCCGGAGCGAGACGGAATGGGACGCCGTCACCTCCTTCTGCGAAGCAGGGACGTGAGGATCTCTCCCTCTCGGAGAGATCCTCACATCCCGGCCGCCGCGGGAGACGCCCCGGGCGTCGGGGGCCACGTGGTGGCTTCCGGCCACCGTAAGCGCGGGCCTGTGGACGGGGAGCTATGGGCTAGCTCGCCGTCCGTCCGTCTCATGACGACAGGCCGTGTCGACGGCGCGTTCGTGTTCCACGCGCGCCTCAAAGAGAGTCAGCAACAATGAGGGGGTCCGCAAGGGCCGAAGCCTGCCGGGGCTGCGGGACTATTCGAAAGAGATACCGTGGCCCCGGAACATAAAGGGAGATGAAGGAACATGAATGGGTTTTAGTCAGTAAAAGTCTGAAACTCCCTCCTGCTCCGCCCAGAGCGGGAGAAGTCATTTGATGATTTCCCATCCGAAAAAACAAAAAAGGGAGTCGGTTGAACTTTGCCAGTGCTGAATGCTCCAAAGTCTGCCCGAATGGTCCGTGCTGTAAACTTCATTAGGTAAGTACCTATACGCGTTACAGTCGTACTTATTTTACTAATGACCGCTATAATGAAAGTCCAAATGAAAATGCATGATCGGCTCGTTCGATGTCATTATATAGGTACCTACCTAGGTATTTAGAAACAAAAGAAGTCCTCTCGATTTCGAGAAGGAAACTTATGCAATATTAAAAGAAAGCAGAACAAAGTGATGTAATCAAGTATTGAATCGATTTGCGGCAGTCGTCAACTATGCAAGAAAGAAAATCGAAAAAAAATTAACGATAAATACCTGCCGTGATCCACGAAAATTGGGGGGAAATACTACTGGTTTGCGTTGCGTTTTTGCACCCAAAGAATTGCAACATTGATTCGCCTCATGACGTCATTGAAAGGATTTTATAATTACGATCAATATAAATTTTTGTTGAAGACGCTTATTTCCTAATTAATGTCCACTTCACAACAAGCTAAGGCATTTTTGATTTAAGTATGTAATTGAAGGACCAAAAGGGTTTCTTTAAGAAAAGGTATGCACCTAACTACAGGAGACTTTGATCAACTTGTGCGGGGAAACCCCAAACAAACGTAGGTATTAAAAATCTCTGTAATTTTAATAAGGATGGTGCCTTCCGCCTGAATGCAGTGGGCACTTTAATAAGATGTTGTGAAACAGGATATAGACCAGCTAGTGGCCTACTTTCACTTCTCTAATACACAAACACAGCTAGACCACACAGCATATTATTATTATGCAGAAGTAGAAGCGAGAACATTCCAATATGGCGGCTAGCGGTCAGCTGTTGGAAAGTGCGTCGGCGTGGTCTTGCGGCTACCGGAGCGTGACGCTGCAGTGCGTGGATGCGTTCGTGCGGCCCTTTCATGCCCTAGGCAGGCCACATATGTGACATATTTTGCCAGGAAATTACGAAAAGAGAAGTGGTTTTGAAACTAAAATGAAGTGCAAAAGTGGCAGGTAGTAGTTGGCTTTACTATTAGGAAACGACTTCTTCATTTTCTGAAGCAAATGCTGTGGTGTGTGCCTGTGTACTATTGCAAAATACCTAGAATCTCTCTCAAAACACCTCAAGATTTTAATTTAGGTAATCCATGTGAGACCTCTCAACTTTCTTAACGACTGTGTGTGACAGAATTTTTACATGATTAGCATAATTTAGTTTCATTCAAAATATTAGGTATTGTAAATACAATACCTAATATTTTGTATGAAACTAAATTGATTGTGAATGTAAGTTATTTTCGCACCTTGCATTTACCATTCATACAAGAGTCAGGACGATAGATAAGTCATGTCAATGTGGACGCCGGTGACAGTTCGTGATATGGGTTGTGGGACCAACTTAATGAAAGAATTATTTTGAAAATAAGCACATTTACCAAATTAAAGTTACTTCATTTTGATTGTTAGAGTGATGATGCCACTTACTTACCTACAATTTCGATGATAAGAAGATTATCTGACGAAATCTGGCTCCTGACTCCTCCGCCTCACCCGAAAAAACAACCAAGCGTGTGTATGGTGCCTCCGTGTAGTGAAGTTATGATATTTCAGTCTGTAAACAAAAACTGCTGAACAGGAATGTGTGGTTAATGGACACAGAGTTAAGTAAGTACAAAGTTTCATGACCCAATTTAATGTTTTAATTGTAAATGATCCATTTATAATTTATTTTAGAGGTAAGTTTAAGGTATTTTTCTATAGAGAAAATTTTATGCAATCGTGACTTAGAAGTAAGTAGGTCCTAAATTAAGGACCACCTTTATTTTAATCACAAAGTGATAGCTGCAGTAGGTAATATTAAAACGAGAGCCATTAAATTTTCACAATTTGGGGTTATTCTGGCCCTTATTGTCACACTGCTCGCAGCTAGATTGTTGGAAACTGCTTTCTATCATTTTGATGTGACCTTGAACACCATGGTTTGTCTTTGCTGTCAAGCCATTGGAAAACATTCGAGAATCTGTTTTATGCATTGCTGCCTACCAAACGCTGCATATAATATTGATACCTGTGCTGCGCGCAATCGATACTGCCCATGTAGGTATTTGTGTCACGGCTGGCGCCTAGCGCTCCAGTTCGCGCTATCGAGCACTGGGTCAGCCCGTTTGTATGGACCCTTATCTTCGCGCTGTTGCCTAACGGGGTAAGTAGAGCTCGTAGATAATAGATGCCGTGTAGTCTGTCTGTTGGAAGGGACGTATGTCGTTGATATTAAGCGCATTGACGGTGGTAAATGATTAAATCAGATAAGATCGTTATAAATATGAGTCACTAAACTGGTTGGAATAAAGCAATAGGCATACCGCAATAACCACAATAGAGTATAGTATTACGAGCATATTTGAACCAAAAATTACGTGGTCCATGTTCATATCAAACAGACCTAAAGTAAAATCTAATGTAGGTAATAAGTACTTAATTGTTGGATGTCTATTAGGGTACAGAAAGTCTTTGGCACAGAAGGTTGCTCCTGTTGGTCTTCTTAGCTTGATCTGATTGTCGCCGTAAACATAATAAGTATAGGTATGTATGATGACCCATGGACTTGTGTCTTTAGTGCCTAGGTACTTAATGTATTTGACAGGACATATTGTCTTGTTTAGGTTCGATCAATATTTTCCTCCTGATAACGGTAAATGGGATATACCTAAGTGCGATGATTGACCAAGAGTGATAACAAGCCGCAAAATTACTATTAAACTTATTCATAATATTGCATTGATTGTGTTATTCAATTAATTGGGTTTAATAAAAATAATTGTGTGCGCATTAGCGCTAATCATGGTAAACGTTGATGTGTTCCTTCATGTTGAATAACAGTTACTTTTTGCAATATTGTTGTACCTAGGTAGTATTAGTGTGAGATTTATTTATTGGCCTAATGAGGATAATTATTGCTGTGTAGGTACACAATTTGAGTAAAATGTTCAATTATTTCATGCAACTAAAACAGAGGATGATAGTGTACAACTTTATGGATATTTTATTTGTCTGACTAAATAAATGAATTAAATTAATATTCCTTGTACTGACTATTATTTGTTTGCATATTAATTAACATGTAAATTAATTAATAGTATATTAATTAACCTACATAAGCTGAATTCGGAATATTAATTTGGTATCTGTACAGTATAAAACTAGGAAACAGAAAACCTTCATGGATTTCATCCTATCAAGCGCCATACTTTCACTAGTAAATTATTAGAAGACATTATTAGATGGTATAATAACTGAATGGTTTCCGAGAGACTGCAGAAGACGTGTTGGCAGACCAACAGCTAGATATGTGAACGACCTACAGATCAGATACAGATACAGAATCTAGGGGAAAACCTGGATGAGACATACAAACGAAGCATAACACAAAAAGGAGGCCTGTTCCTTAGCAGCGAGTGGAACATGGCTGTGTGACTACTTGTCACGTACCCTTAATTAATTAGCAAATATCTTAGTCTTGATTCTTATTTTTAACAACAACTTACGACATCTGCCACTTACAAATCCATAAAAAATATATTTTATGGTTTGTAGCCTGACGGGTTACCCTAATAAAAAACACAACGAGTCCTTCTCAGAATTTGTAAACTCATAAGAGACTACGAACAAAAACCTGGCCAATTCTGATTTCTAGAAACATCTTCGGATACAAGTGCCACATGTGTTAGTAAGATACCCGGCAGTGAGCGCTCTTAAAAGAACCTTTTAAAACAATCGAGACTTCGGCGTCGTCAACACAAAAAAGTGGTCATAAACTCATTCTGGGTAAAAGTATGCGAACGAGGCAAGCGAGGGGCTGAAGGAACGGGGCTGATGCCTGGTGCAGTGACAGTCGAGTTTACACCGTGGTAGAGACCAGACGATATCTATGGTAGTTAAGTTAGGAGTTAGGAGTTGGGTCGAAAGCCCTGTGTAGATTAACCTAGTATGTGTGTGTGTTTGTTGGTTAGCGAGAGTCTTCGCGGTAGTGGCCGGATAGGCTACGTAAGGATAAGGACGTCCTAGGTTAAGCTCGTGAACTTAGCGTAGTCTTGGTACCAAGATGTACGTGTCCCCGTAGTCTGTTAAAAGAGAGCGGTTAATATTTATAAGTTAAAAATAATTAGTAATAATGAGGCTAGTCAAAGTGCGTGAGAACGGGCTGTGACGGAGGCGAGGCGGGTAATGTGTGCAGTACTCTGTAAGTTAGTTGTAGACTAACTATCTTAAATGAACACGTGGTAAGTGCTAACTATAATAAATCCTAGCTTAATAGCAGTCTGATAGTAGCGCGGAGGGGCTGATAATAATCAATTATTTCAGCATGACGGAGCGATCGCTTTACGTCATCAAAATGTATATTATTATCTCGTGTGTTATTATGTGTATATTTCCTATTCCCTAACTGAGCAAATATTCAGAAGCTGCGTTTGATTCTAGGGCGACGGCGACAGCCGCCTGACACCTGACCAATGACGAATATAGACTTGTATCTGACTCACTACATATGGGTGGCCGAACCGTAATATTCGCATTTTGATTAGAACAAACTACATTGTTCAGTGGTGTAGACCGCACCATTATATTCACAGATTTATTAAAACAAATTATATTGTTCAGTATTATAATACCAGCTTGTAACTGTGTTACAAATCAATCAAACGCTGCTGATGAATACTGCTTCCTGGAAGGTCTAGCTCAGAAAAATCGCAATGTCATTGATGACGCAACTCCTGGGAGAGGGGGTAGGCTCCCCAAAGTATCACAAATTGAATTGATAGCTACGTTCAAATGAACGCTAGGGACCGTGTCTCGTTAAAACCAACCCCGGCTGCCACAGGCCTATATCTGAATCGTCACTATTTAGCGAGACACGCAAATTCGACATGGGGCAGTTTAGAGGAGTGAGAAGTGACGAAACAATTACCACTTCGGCGTTCAGCAATAGCAAGTGCAATATGTTCTGCTACAGACTTAGTCTACGGTACGCTTGTGCAAAATTGTGTTATAATATAATAATTGGGGTAGACGGCCGTAAGGGTGTTTATTAACGTGAGTACGCGTGTAAGTAGAGATATTGAAAACCTGTATTCTTCAATGGCAGCTGGCCTCACAACCCACTGCCTTAGGATTGGAAAAGACATGTAAATAGTGCTTAGGGAACGTGTGCTGTTAGAGTTCGTAGCAGAGTCCTTAGTGGGACTATGCGCTTAGGTCTAACAGTACACGTACGCTGGGCAAACGTTGTAAAACGGATCCATGTACAGGTACATGGGCCTGTTTGCGGTTGCGAAGCGGCATCTAGATTTGGAATCGAATAAAGTAACGTAACGAACTAATCAATAATTACGTAAGCGCAAGCGTAACGTTTCCCTACCAACTTTTGATCATATGTCATATATTTGCGCCCTCTTGTCTTATTAGCTTCATACCTTATTGATGTTTTGTCTTTTAAGATTTGTTATTATTCATGTATTTATATCTAACTGTGAATTCCCAATGTTAACTTCACCTTGAATTCCACCCTGTCCATTTGCCTCAAAGGACAGTACAGGGCAGCCCCAAATTGGGAATCAGTCCTCTTGTCAGTGGGAGGCCGACCAGTCAGGGACGAGGCCTACAAGATCGCGCGGATGGCGGGGCGCGATCTTTTCCCCTTCAGGGAAACTGACCTTAATACTAATATTAATATGAATTAGGAAAAACGAAAATTTTATCAGCCTAGGGTAATTTAGGAACAGTCACAGCTGCCAACGGTGTTGATGATGATGGCAAAAGATGACATAACACACGCTACAAAATAAGGTTAGTATACGCATGTACCATCTCAACGGACGAAAACTCACCACCAATACGGCTCTTTTTGTTTGCAGCATCTGCCGCTATTGAAGCGCTAAACTTTCTCTTCCTTTGTCCTTTTTTTTGTTTTATTCCTATTAGTCAAAAAAGGTGGTCAAACAAAAGAATAGATTTTTGATAAAACAAAGGATAACGTAAAAAAAGGTCACATATTTTTTGTCGTTTTACTAGGTACTATTATTCCGCACACTCTTTGTGCGGACCAATAGAAGTTCTTCTTCTTCTTCGTGTCGATGATTCGTTGAGGGTGGTAAACAGATGTGGACATCGTGTGCACGGGATTTTATTTTGAACATGAGCAGATTTCGTTCGTTGTCATAGTACAACATACGCACCTTCCTCCATAGACACACAAGCACCTCACGTTCGTCAGCATGCGTCACTTGTCACTTGGCGGCAGGACGAGGGTCCAGCAGATCGCAGATAGCGACACAATGCGCTTCCTTTGATGAGCCAGTGAGCTCTGTGGCAAGTGAGCTGGCAACATTCTAGACAATAGAACCTTTGTCACTTGCGCATCGGACGTATAACGCCGAACTCACAGTCAACATGACAACAAGAATCTATCCCGCATTCATTGTGCAATAATTATGGTGCAGCATAGCTTTTTGATGACCTTTAGAATGTCGTTGACGCTCCCCAGGCACTCAGAATCATGGAACAAATCTATTTACGCAAGAAAAAAAATTAGTAAAAGAATTGAAAACAATAGTGGAAAATCTGCCTACCAAACATGTGTTGTGATTGTGTGGCCTCGAACGCAATAATTGTTGCTTCCTGATTTAAACAAATCAATACTTCTGCAGTAAGACACTAAATCCCGATAACTCATTGTAAGAAGTAGTACATCACTACTTGAAGGACAGCTCTAAAGAGGTGGAGATTATCTGTGGAACAGGGATATACGCTGGGGCCGGTGGATCATGGATGGCTAATAAAACATGATTACAATAATTAAAATAATAGTTTTATTTACATGGCGCTGCGGACAGGATTCGAATAACTAGGAGGTCGAAATAATAACTCAGTGATAAATATAAAAACTCAGTGGAAGAAAACACCTTTGTGCAAAAATGGATAATTTGACGCCACCATCACCGCTTGTAATGGCGGGCAACGTGAGTGAGAATTTTAAGATTTGGAAACAAAAATTTGAGTTCTGTTATGAAGCAAGTGGAGCATCAATACCCGAGAAACTGACTAAAGCCCAAAAGAAGTCATTGCTTCTACACTGCTTGGGAGAGGAAGCTTTGGTAATTTACAACAACTTTGATAATAAAGAGGAACTGACATTTCAACAAGTGGTGGAAAAAATTGAAGCTTACTGTGTTCCCATGACCAACGAAACCTATTTGCGACATCAGTTTCTTAATAGAAAAATGAAGGAAGGCGAGACCTATGATAATTTTATAACCGACCTAAAGAAAATTGCCAAGCAATGCAATTTCAAAGACTTGAGAGATGGACTAATTAGAGATCAAATAATCACGGGCATCAGGGATAAAAGTCTTAAGGAGAGGTTGCTCAAAGAAAGCGAACTGACATTGGATAAATGTATATCATCATGCAAAGCGAGTGAGGCAGCTGCAAACCAAGTAAAGGAAATGGTTCAAGAAATTGGTGCGATTGATCTAACAGAGAACCAAGTACATGTGGTAAAGCAAATAAAAACAAAAGGAAACAAAGATGGGAATTTCAGAAAATGCGACAGATGTGGCGAGCAGCAGGGGAAGAAGGAACAAATAGGAAACAAAGATGTGAATTTAAGAAAATGCTACAAATGTGGCGAGCAGCATGGGAAGTTTTGCCCCGCATATGGTAGAAAATGTGCAGTATGCGGCATCTACGGACATTATGCATCAATGTGCCGCAGAAACAAAAACAAGAAAGTGTCAGTTTTAGAGTGTAATGAAGAAGACGAAGATGAGCTTTTTGTGGGGACACTAACAATTAACCCAAACAGAGAATGGTATGTGATACTAAAATTAAATAGCACATTGAATATTAAATTTAAAATAGATACAGGTTCACAAGCTAATACTTTAACTTTAGATATTGTAAAAAGGTTACAATTAACCGTACAGAAATGCAAAACAAAACTAAAAAATATTGATGGTTCAGAAATTAAATATGAAGGTATTTGTGCAGGAAAACTATCAAATAGTGATAAAACTATTAATTGTCAATTTCATGTAGTGAATTTTAAAACAACATGTATCATTGGATTAGAGTCAGCAATAAAACTAGGCCTAATAAACAAAGTCAATGTCATTGAGAAGAAATCAGATGTAGATATAATTGTTCAGAAGCATGAATCCTTATTTAGTGGATTAGGAAAAATTGATTATACATATAATATTAAATTAGTAGAAAACTCTATACCTGTTGCAGAAAGACCAAGAAAATTACCATTCAGCCTACAAGACAAAATTAAACAGGAACTAGACCGACTTGAAAGTCTTGGTGTTGTGCGAAGGGTGTGTGAACCGACTCAATGGTATCATCTATGGTGGTGGTAAGCCAAAACGAAAATAAGGTACGAGTATGTTTAGACCCTCAGAATTTGAATAAGGCTATAATTAGAGAAAGACATATGATGCCAACATTTGAGGAGCTAGTTTCTAAAATGCCTAAAGCAAAGTACTTTTCTGTTCTGGATGCTCATAAAGGATTTGATCAGATATCTCTGTCTCCAGAAAGTCAACTACTCACTACTTTTAATGCAGGTCACCTGGGACGTTATTGTTATCTAAGATTACCTTTTGGTCTTAGTTCTGCACCAGAAGTTTTTGGTAAATGCTTTTCAGACATATTTAAAGAGGTTGAAGGGGTTCAATTATATGTTGATGAAATAATAGTATCGGGAGAAAACTTAGATCATCATAATAGTAGATTAGAAACAGTTTTAAAAACAGCACAAAAAGCGGGAGTTAAATTTAATAAGGAAAAATGTCATTTTGGAGTCTAAGAAGTGAAGTATGTTGGACACATACTAACTAAAGAGGGGTTAAAACCAGATCCAGAGAAAATTAGGGCTATTTTAGATATGGGAGAACCAAAAGATAAGAAACAGTTACAAAATATATTAGGAATGATAACTTACATAACCAAATTCATACCAAATGCTTCTGACATAACACACTCCTTTCGTGACTTGCTTAAAAAAGATTCAGCATTTATATGGGGTGATAAACAAAAACGAGATTCTCAAAAACTTAAAGAATTTCTGACCTCACCAAAAGTATTAAAATTTTTCAATCCAAACATACCTATAACATTGTCGGTAGATAGTAGCAGTACAGGCCTCGGGGCAGTCCTCTTACAAGAAAATATGCCTGTAGTCTATGCATCAAAGGCATTAACTGAAACTCAGACTAAATGGGCTCAAATTGAAAAAGAAATGTTGGCTATAGTATATGCGTGTGAAAAATTTCATCAGTATATTTATGGCAAGAAGATTGTAGTTGAGTCGGATCATAAACCCTTGGAACACATATTTAAAAAAAAGTATGAATGAAACTCCCTTAAGGCTGCAAAGATTAAGATTAAGATTACAATCATATGATCTAGATATAAGATACAAACCGGGAAAAGAACTACTAGTAGCAGACGCACTATCAAGAACTTATGTTAATGATAGTATATGTAATAGTGAGATTGATAAGAAAGTAGACTTACATGTTTGTATGATTATAAACAACATGAATATTAGCAAAGAAATGTTGAGTATCTTTAGAAAAGAAACTGAAAACGACAATCAACATAGTTTATTGTTGCAGTATGTACAAAATGGTTGGCCAAGTAGCTCTGAGATACCATTAGATCTAAAATTTTATCATGCCATTAAAGATGATCTGTGTGTTCAGGACAATTTAATTTTTAAAAATACAGCACTATTAGTTCCAAAGTCACTTAGAAAACAAATGCTCTATTTAATTCACTACAATCATTTAGGCTATGAAAAATGCAAAAATCGAGTCAAAAGTGTTTTATATTGGCCGTTTATATTTAAAGAGTTAAAAGATGTGATTTCTAATTGTGAAACGTGTCTAAGATTTCAAAAATCACACACACATGAAACTTTGAAGCTAAGAGAATTTCCTGATAAACCATGGCAAGTTATTGCAGCTGATATGTTTTTCTTTCAACAAAAGATATTTTTATTGATAGTTGATTATTTTACCAAATATGTAGAAGTTATTGAATTAAAAGATCAGATGGCTGAAAGTCATATACAAGCTCTAAAAACTGTTTTCTCTCGTTGGGGTATTCCACAAAAATTATATACAGATGAAGGATCACAATACAACAGTATAATTTACAAAAACTTTGTAAAGTATTGGAAATTTGAACATGTCACATCAAGTCCATACTATCCGAGATCCAATGGGATGGTGGAAAGATATGTACAAACAATTAAGAAAATTAAAAAAAAATGTTTATATAATAACAAAGATCCTTATATAGCATTGTTGGAATATCGCAACACACCAATAGATGATAAAACTCCATCACCTAATCAGTTATTAATAGGTAGACAAGTGAATTCATTAATACCTACAATTGTATCTAGTAATGAAACAAACTGTGAAAATGTGAGAGAACATTTATTGGATAAGAGAAATAAGTATAAATTGTATCATGATAGAAAAAATAAAGGAAAGGAAGAAGAATACTCGATCAATCAAAATGTATTTGTTAGAGACAGTAAAAATAATAATGTTAAAGGCCAGATTATAAACAAAGCCGAAAATCCAAGAGCTTACAAAGTTAAATTAGAAAATGGAGAAACAGTGACTAGAAATAGATACAATATCTACAGAGGTTCTCCACATACAAAGTTTGAAGTCGATAATAATTTAAGAAATGAGGATAGTATGCAAGCACAAAATAGAAGTACAAATGAAAATAATGTTATGGACAATAGTTTTAGAGTTAATGATGATGGAAATAACAGGACAGATAACACTAATCGACTGAGTGTATTAGACAATAGTACAAATGAAAATAATGTTATGGACAATAGTTGTAGAGTTAATGACAATGTAAATTACAGGATGGAGTACACTACTAGATCAGGTAGAGTAGTGAACAAACCAAAATACCTTGAGGATTTTGAAGTAGGTATGTAAGTAATCTAAGTTTAAATATAAGAAAATAATTTTATTAATAAATAAAGGGAGATGTAAGAAGTAGTACATCACTACTTGAAGGACAGCTCTAAAGAGGTGGAGATTATCTGTGGAACAGGGATATACGCTGGGGCCGGTGGATCATGGATGGCTAATAAAACATGATTACAATAATTAAAATAATAGTTTTATTTACACTCATACATGTGCTGTACCGCTGTACGTCACCATCTGTCCTTTTCCAAATAATCTTGGGGTCTGCTTACAGTCTGGATGCTGCTACTGTACACCAACACTTCATATGAAGCTATTGATATTCGCCCATTATTGTAAGCTCTAACACCTAAAAGAAAATAGTTCAGTAGAGACTCTGTGTGCGGCGGTAATAAGCTTTACCTTATTCGATGTTGTATTGTTGTTTATCGTTTGAAGACAGACGCGTTTGGGTCTGTTTTGTTGAGTAAGTTACATAACACAGTATTTGCACCGAATGCGTATCTGACCTGTTTTCTTTCGTCAGCGCTATCTTTTCAAGAATTTTCCACGTACTGAAATACACCTCGAGACACATTGACATGAGTTAAGATAATATAATTAGTTACATCACAAATTGTGTGGGAGACAGTCTGTCCTCAAGCCATTGTGTTTCATGTTTAGTTACCTACACGTATAAACTCGGGAGACATAACATTTCAGAATTAGCTAGTACCTACACATTTTCTCGTATTACACGTGAATTATTTATGTAAAAAAAATATATTCATGTTTCCAGTTCCAAGTTATGTTTTCAGTTAGAACATCCATACTAGATTGTTCATTTAGGTAGTCTTAACAAATGAATGCCAAAGACAGTTAGCCAATTAGTCTTTCCTCATCCTCCTTCAATTTACTTTATTTCCGTGTCTACTTCAAAGACGCCAGCGCGACTGTTAGGTAATCTGGTCTGCCTAGGCTCATTACCTAGGCTCGTTGTGTTTGGCCTAGACTTAGCGTCAATGATGACGAGGTGATTATCATAGGATTGCGTCAGTCTTCCCGTAAGATCCCTTTTCAAGTACAGCGAGATTAACTCATCAGAATAAAGCGGTACCCTCATTGCTGATGAAAGGGTAACTACAAACGAAGGTAGATAATGTGATGACGATGTTGTAATGCGTCTGGATATATAATTTTTGACAACAGTACCCTGAACTGGTCATGTCTCTAGGATTTTTTTGGATTAGAAAAAGACTGGACACAACAGTTTATAAAGGGGCGAAGTGCACAATAAGGATTGATTGTCTACGTTAATCTATCTGAATCCTGTTTAGGTACTACTTGTAAGTGTCGATTATTTGATTATTTAGGTACCTATTTAATTGCGCAAAGAAGAGTACCTGTAGTGATCTGCTTTGTCGTATGTCGTACCAT
Source organism: Xestia rhomboidea (assembly GCA_963853795.1). NCBI lineage: Eukaryota > Metazoa > Arthropoda > Insecta > Lepidoptera > Noctuidae > Xestia > Xestia rhomboidea. The sequence continues at coordinate 640,402 of OY970758.1, forward strand.
TGTATGCAGCGAGCCTTAGAAAATGTTCCCGAGGGAGCGCAAACAGACCACTTACGACATTTGGCATAGTAGCGGTCGATAAAATGACGCTACGCTACAATACCATACATAAAGTACATAAAAATTATGTAGAAAATTATTCTATGCAAATGTACGAATTATAATTTTGTACTACGTCTCCTTCCTGCTTCGTATTGAAACTTTGAGAGCCAAATACGATTACCATATCATATTACAGTATTGTTTGGGTGAGAACTTGGACAGAATGCCTCTGGGTTTTAATCCTGTTAATTTCATCATGCACTCGAGGGATTAGTGTCGTAGCCACTGAAGACGTTTTCTCGCAACGCCTCGCGCCTTCTGTGAAGGTATCTGAACACAATTTAATACAGCAAACATGCAGCATTTTATGGCCCCCAACTCCAGAATTGGATAATGGCGGGAAGGATGTCAGCGCGCTAAGAATAGCTGCGCGGACGCACGCCGCCGGCCGAATTGGCGGGATCCTGTCAGCCCTGCGCTATTTCTGACCGCGTGGGATGCCCTGCTTCTAGCACTTTATTGTTTATTTACCAACAAATTCGGCCATGGACTTCACGCTGGCTACTGGAACGGTCGAGTGCTGCAAAGGGCTTAGCGTCGCGTCGTCGCGGTCGATCGGATCGATGCACACAATTTTCACTTTCATGGGAACTTATTGAAGACTCCCGTATGCAGTGATAGTCTAGTGGTGTGATCGTCGGACTGCAATGTTATAGGTTTCGAGTTCGAACCCAATTTTTCGGACTCATGTGCGTATTGTAAAATTATCACTTGCTTCGGTGAAGGAAAACATCGTGAGGAAACCAGCATGCCTCAGAGATATTTCTCGGTGGTATGCAAAGCCAAGTCAGAGGCCCACGGGTGGCATAAAAACTCTGACATCAGGTTAGGCACTAACCACACGGTAAAGAAGAAGATTGAAATACTGTAATGGAAAAAAAATAGAACGTTTGCTCCAACACGTGCTAACGCAGACGGCGCAGACTTTTAGTATGCAATCTGCACTCGTTAGTGGTTCTATCTGCACTATGAAGATGTGCTTCGTGTGCGTTGAGTCTACGTAAAATCCGCGACGGACTTTTTGTATGCCATGCAGACATTTTGTGCGACGCAGACTCGATCGCACAAAAAGTCCGTCGTCTGCGCAGGCCCTTAATGTTCAACTTCCTGATCGCACCTACACCTTACGCACCGTACACCTTTCAGATGAAAGGTGTACAAAATTCAGCAGGTGTAGGTACATACTGTTTAATTAGATTCCCTTTCTGAGAACAGCACATACCTACCATGTCTAACTTACTGTCCACTCAGCAAGATGGTGGTCAGTGGTCTGACTGCCCCGGATGCACTTAAGTGTCGCCGCTCGTGGAGGCTACTTTCATACATGTGACGGCTGAAATACTAAGTTATTACCTGTAGTGCCTTGTGCTGAAGTCAGTCATTACCTCTCGAGACATTACTCGCTGATCAGGAGTTGTTATTCACGTGCGCCGCCGCCCGTGCGTGCGCAACACGCGCAGTAGCGCGCAAATCACCGCCTGTTGATCAAATTACAGTCATTTTGTGATCTTCCGGTGCTTGGGTTGTTTTGATGAGAACGGGAAGCTGTACTGAGACTTTCTTGCACTATGCGATGCAGTTTTCGAGATCCCAGTAGCATAGTTGCAAATATTTCAGGATTCGAAATAATTTACATAGAAAAGATCAGCCAATATCGTAATCCGTCAGATCAGACAGCCGATCTTATTAACACAAAACTAACACGATGACCGAAGGACGTAGAAGAAAGGAACAAACGTCCAGGATGATGTCAGTTTCCAGAACTTTCCACATTGGAGCGACAAACAGTTACACTCAATTGAGTCAAGTGGGAGAGTGTCCGGCCCCCTGCACCGGGGCCCGGGGGCCCTATGCTCCAGCGCACTTATCTGTGACATTGCTCTATTTATAGGGACGTGTACCTTCAGCATTGCAATCAGAAAATAACAATAGAAACAGAGGGCAGCACAATCAACGCTTGAGAGACTGTCACTAGCAGAGATAGGAAGTGGTGTCCACTTTTTAACTTTTTACATAATTTTTTGACCCTTGCTATGGATACATGAAGATTTAGTACAGCTTTGCAGCTCTCAATGCAATTGATAATCAGCACATAACTTTCCACCAGATGCAGTTCGACCTCAGTAACCTCAACCTTTCTCGTCAATCTAGAATCTAGATAAGTATTAAAAAAACTATAAAAGCAACAGTATTACATTAAAATCAATACTAACCAGTTTTTACAATCAAATACTTGAACTGTATCCAATGTAAACTGACAAGATCACATGAGTAGCGGACTAATGGACATTAGAATGACGTAATTATGGTACTAATTAAAACAGTTTTACAGAATCGAGCACGTGTGAGGCAGCCCTAGCTGGATTGAAGAGAACGAGTAGTGGGAGCTAGGCGACAAGTTTACTGCGCATCTCGAAAATTTTATTTTATTTATTAAGGACAAAAAAACAGTTACATGTTCAGGTTCAAAATTATGAGTAGTTACATAAATTGGTAAACATATAACCCACACCATTGTCCACGGATTAATAAATGAACAAATAAATAACGGAAAGATAATTATATTTTAATTAATTTTAGATTAAGATTGTGGTGAGAGAATATTGATAGCCAGTGTTTTAAATTTGTTACTAGAAAGAGAGAAGATATCAATGAAATTAAGCCTTAATAAACGAAAAAGGCGCTTCTATTTAATTATTGTTAGCCTATTTCGTTCCACTTTAGTCTGCAAGACAAAGGCATCCAATTCTTCTTTCTAATTTCTTTATATCTGGGTAATTGTGGACCAATCCTGCCTGGAGGTGGCAAGCTCGTCCCACTATTTTCGCCTGGATCTGCCGCGTTACTAGTGTTTGGGATTGGTCAGGCATTATTTGAGTCAACACGCAAAGAAGAAGAAGAAGAATTGATTCCCATGTTAATGTATTGTGGAAGCTGAAGAAGATTGTAAAAATATACTTGCATTGTATAGATTCCAGTTTTTAGTATTATATAATTGCATAGCACATGTGTGAGTACTTTGTACTGTTCAGCCACCACTTACATTTAGTTATCTTTCATTGACTTGAATATGCCTTGGTGGCTGAGAGAATCTCATACTCACTCAAATGTCTCGCTGATGGTGACGGGTGTGTCGGGTCATTTAGTTCCCTTCGATATGGTTGAGTTGAATGGCGCCGGTACATGCGTCATGTTCGTGTACGGGCGCTGTCAGTTGGGACTGGTCATCTCTTAGCTGCCACGGTTCATTTTAATTACTTTTTTTTTAATTGTTGATCTAATCTTTTACTCTGGACGCAACAATATTTTGATTTTTAAAGAGTGTCCATGGAGTTTCTTGCCCGTTCTTCTCCATAGAGATCTACGCTAGGGAATGGGCAACTACAATACTTTCTCAAGTTATTATGCCTTGTGACTGTGACTGTAGCTTTGCTTTTTTTTGTATTTTCGACATTCAAAAGTGCCGTAATGGTCTAATTGAAATAAATGCTTTGAGTTTGAGTTGATTCAGCCCACAATCCGTCGACATGCGGCATCTATAAGCTTATTTTCAATATCCTTGTCGCCTGATCAGTGTGGACAGGCGATTACATTCCATTGGACTATTTCTATACGAAGTTTTCCTTCACCAATATAATCAGTGACGTCTAATACTACAGGATTAAACTTGTACAATTTTAATAATATTAACTTTCGAATAGTCAATTACTGTTAGGGGTGGTGGGCCTTATTGGACAATGCGAACCCGGTGCTACTTGGTAGATTAAATCAAATCAAATCATTTATTTCTTTGCAAACATGGGTACACCAATTGGTACATAGGTGTAGTCATAGAAGTTAGTTCTCCATATTTTGCCGTCACAAGGGCATGCAAATCATAATCAATTAATATAATTTTAAATAACAATTAGAATATTATTATAAACCAATTTTATAAATTAATGACAAATCATTTAAATAGCAATAAAATTTTAAAAAATCATAATATTACTCTTAGATGTCACATGTCTTCGATTTTTTTTATTCTTAGGTATTATGTTGGATTCCTCAACATGTTTTCCTTCACACAATCATGCTATCCAATAAAATAAATCTATGTCATAGCTCCAGCACTAGATCGGCGGGTCAACTCCGTTATTGAATGTCAAGGAGCACAGGTGGAGTTGCGGTCGCGCGGCACGTGATGACACAAACACACACACATTCACACATTGGTGCAGCTACACACACATGTGTGTGTGATGTGTAGTGTTCTGATGAGTAGTGTTGCGATCACTTTAACTCTGTTACTGGATGCATGAATGAGGTCGTTGCTTTTTAAATAGTTCATGAATTTTTGATCGAAGTTGACGTGGCGTTGCCCGGAGTAGTTTCTTGTTCTTTATTTATTGTTGTTGTTGTCGTTATGAGGTCATAATTTTATACAGTTTGAGGTTCTTTTTGTAATAAGAAGGCAAAATAATAACAGCCAGGTTGAGCTGCGCTTGCCTAATCCGTGATCCGTGAATGCGTGACCACCCATTACATATCGGGTTTCATCCGTGCCTCGGAGAGCATGCCCAGCACTGGTATTCAGCTGCATCCGGTTAGACTGGAAGCCGGCCCCAACATAGTTGGGAAAAGGCTAGGCAGAGGATGTTGAGGTTATTTTTCTAAGCGAGTCCAAGGCAATTTTAATATTGGGAATTTGAAAAAGAAGATGAGTTAAGGGTTTCTGCTCTTTGTCTAGTGAGAGTTCGAGCATGCAAGGGCTTCTCATCGCAATTGACTTAGGTTCGTTTCGATTCTACAATACCTACCTACTGCATTTGTAATGTAGCAAAGTTAACTTCAAATACCGATTCAAGAAGAACAAAATTTTGGTTTCAGCCCAAATAAAAGTCAGCCATATAATTTCTCCTATAACATTTTGATATATTCATAGAACAGAGCTCAGCAACCGAGTTGATCTCCCATGACCTCAGCGACCTTGAGGGAAACGTAACAGTCGAAGACAACACAAGATTTATACCCTACTACATCACATTGATTGATGATTTCATGCTATTTCAACGGCTATAAAAGAAACAATTCGTATGGAATACTGAGTCTACAATAATTAATTAAATTCGTGGTTCAGTGCTTTGACACTGGACTTTGAAAGCAAAGCCTAATAGTTTGAATAAGCTTCCAAATGAATGGATAGCAAACATTTTAAACTAAAATAAAATTGGGGGTTAATTTCCAAATAAAAAAAAGAATCTCAATTCTTGTCAGATCTTGTTTGAACATTTGATTTGATTTTGGTACATTATAGTGCGTTTGTGTAGGATTGAACGATGACGATATTATAACTCAGACTCAGATCAGAGACTCAGAAAAAAAGTGTGCAAGTGTGTTCTTACTATACTTTCAGTCTATTGGTCATACATACACAAAAACCAGCATCATTAAAGCAGATTTCTTTATTAAAGGAGCTAGACAAGGACTATTTAAATAGCCAGAAGGTGACCTCGAGAGGACACACAAGTGTGACTAATCTGATTAATACAACAATAGAAGCATTAGATGTAACAAATGAGGAAATTATTCCTAAAATGAACTTCTGAGTGCCCTCAAATATTATACAGAGGATCTGTAATACTGTCTGTTTATATTTGTACCTATATTTAATCTGTTTTAGTCATTTGTGTGGTCACGAGGAGCTCGTGGCTAAATAATAACAACCGCTCGGGTCGATCCTCAGGTTAATTTCTATGGTAATAATACAAATGCGGGAATGGGGATGCATAAACTAGTATAAAACCCATTTAGGAGAATAAATATGTCAATATGGTAACTTACTTTTGCGAAAATCCTTCATTAATCCCCATCATCCGAACACATTCATAGTAAAATAGCGTCTGTTCTATGTCCATGTTATCATTTATCCTTATAAATGGTTTTTCAAAAAACAGAGGTTAGTGATTATCAGATGATACTTAACTACTAAAACTACTACTAAAGAATGTAGATCCCTTGCTAGACCAGACAACTCCCCTTGCCAATTACTGACTAATCCTTTCGCAGTTCACAACGTCATGATCTGCTAAGCAAGCGTCCCGAATCTTAGAGATTCTCCCGAAGAAAACACTTAAGTAAATCCGTGTTCATAGCCAGTGCATGTTGAACAAAATATTGTGTCTAGAGCTAGAGACATAACGATGTAGGTGGCACACGGGGCTCGCCGCGTGACGACCGCGTCACGCCGCGCCCGCCCGTGCATAGCGGTGCATCGCACTGGCGCTGACAAGCGAAAAATTTGTAATGACCGTGCATTACCGAGTAGCTAGTCACTTTATACGGTCATAGAGACAATATACAGAGATACAGTTTGTATGGTTTGTACATGAATAATTATGCATTGTGATGATCTGTTTCCAATAAAGACACTAAAACGGACTGGGCTCGCGAGGTGGATTACGGCTTCACAGAGAGCAGTAATTGAGAGAGCCTGTAATTACTATTATTCCCACTGCTGGGAACGCCTTCCCAGCAGTGGGAATAATAGTAATTACAGGCTCTGTTACATGCTCATGGTATTTCTAGTAAGGACTCGGTCACAAACCACCCTTATCGTAAAAAATATTCGTCACAAAAAGTTATATTCTTTAACAATTCAAGCTTGAATTTTATATTCAAAGCATGAAATTAGATACAAAAAAGTACATTAACTGCTATAGGCCAACAAGTTATCGAGTAAAAGCTAATTCCACGAACAATGCTAATGGCTCCATTATTTAGGAAAGGCTATCGGTAATCGAAACACGTCTGAACTTTACGCAAAAAAATAAACTAAAAATACCTATCTGAAAAATTTACGCAACTGTGATTGGCCGAGAATGATCGTATCATCTCTTACTCAGATGTTTTATTTAGAGATTGTAGTTGAAAGGATATTTTCCGAGTCGTTTTTAGATATTAAGGCAATTTGAAAGACCAACGAATTTGTCAAGACATATTCAGAATGAATCTTTGGGATGGGACAGCGACAGGTGAAATAAATATGTGCTCAACACTAGGCCGCATCATCACATCAGGCGAGTTGGCCAAAAGCAAGCCTATTAAGTGTTAAAAAAATTCTCCACTAGGATCTAGGAAGGAAGACTAGGACGTGGCGTCAACAATAGCAAGTAGCGCAGCGCGGGTGTTTTGGGAGACTATCTCAAGTTCATTAAATAAGTTCTAAAAGTGCTGATTATAATTATCAACTTAATTTAAATTACGGATTTTAATTTGACTTCATCATTCTATCATTTCTATTTAACAAGGTGTTAACAGACTCTTCACGAAACCATCAACCAACATTCTGTATATCAAAGTAAGTTACTCTATATACGCAAAAAATATTGCTAGGAAACGCCTTTTTTGCGGTGAAAAATCACAGTTTACGGTGGGATTCAATGTAACGCACTCATATAGGGTCATAGAGGCTATTAAAAGAAAAGTTATAACATTAAAAATCAGTTTTGTTTTCGTAGCCTGTTCTGACCCACTCCTGGGCAAAAGCCTCCCTACCCTCCTTCCATTTTTCGCTAACCCGGACGACCTCTTTCTAGTTCTGTTTTACGGGGACAACAAAGTGCTGTTCAGCCTCGTTAAGAGTTTTTTTCCAGCGTAGTTTATTAAATAAACTACCCTGGAAAAATTTAGGTTTCAATGTCTGAGAACGAACTGAAAAACAATAACCCTAATAACCACGCGTGGTCGACGGATTACTGACTTGAAATTGATAAAATTCTGCCTAACTGTTGAAAAAGATAGATTTTTGCAAATACATAATAGATTTGTTCAATACGCAGAATGTCTACGATACATAGATCAAACTGAAATCAACAAAAATATTTTAATGGCCTTATGAATTCCCCAATGTCTTAAACGAACTACAAGTTTCTTAAACATACCCAAAATGCGAATACATTAACGTCGTCGGGCTATCTTGTCGTTTATTTGACCAAGAATGTTGTGATATATACAAAGTTTAGAAACCTTTACCTTGTTTAGTTAAAACTCTACGAACAAATTTGAGTTTCCCTTGCTTATAATGATAGTCGGCAGAACAATATGATGCTTTATGTTAATTATTGTCGGAAGTTTGTATAGTTCAGGGGGTATCGAGTTCTTTATGTAGGAAAGTTCTTGACTGTGGTTAAACTATCAAGTGCTTTGTCGGAATATTTACGAGTATCTTGGTACAAATGTTGACTAAAACAACAAGTATGTAGGTAGCTAATATTATAAGAAAACACGCTAGTCACACAAAAATCATCATCATCATCAACAGCCTATTAATATTCCCACTGCTGGGACAGGCCTCCTCTCAATGAGAGGGAAACACAAAAATATTTAGCCACTAATAATAATATAACCCATATAAACTTTCCATAATCATTCTTAGTTTTTCGAGAAAATTCGATAATTCGGGACCTTTCTGATAAGTTTTGTTTTCGAGCTTCGTCTTTGAGTTCATTGACCTATGGAGGGTAGTGACGCGTAACGGCCAAGGGGCCTATCCCGGGATAATGTGGAAAATATATCTAGATGGAAATATTGTTTTCATATTATGGAGCTCGATTTAGATAAAGGTAACTTTATTGCAATCCAATACCAATGTGGGCTCAGCCAGTATTTGTTACCATGTTCATTTTGATCAGTACAGTAAGGAACCTAGTATCAAACAACTGAAAATACCTACGTTTCGTTATAAGGTTCTAGTTTCATAGGTATGGAAGGCTTCCCATATTCTATCTTGTATCAGGTGTACTTTCCAAAATACCTTTTACATTGTTTTCATTTTACATTACTCAGAGTATTGCCAGGTTTCCGTGAATCGAAGGAAAAGCGACAATCCAAATACATTATTTTCTCGCCATTTTCAGAGGCGGGTAATTAAGTGCCTACCAACGCATTATCCTTTACATCGATCGGATTGGATTTATTCGGATAATTTGAGCCTTTTTTCACAGAACAGGTTGGAGTGCCGGCGAGGGATAATGCAGTAGGGTAGACCCTCCTTCCTAACACTACCTACTTCATTACCATAATACCTCGATCATATCTGTATCTGAGGGTTTATCAGGTCTGAGAGCAACGATGCTTTACGGAAATATAAAAGTAGTCAGTCAACCATAAAGAAAATTCTAAGTATGGACAGAGATTGTCGTGCGCGATTGTTGATTTCCACAGTGAGCTTCCTTAAATAACTTTTTTATTCATTGCTGTTCAAAGTTTCACTAAAAAAATACTAGAACGTACCTACCTTAAATAAATACCAACACTTGCTTCGAAATTAATTCACCCTTTCTTTTCGACAAGTTACTTTCGGCTGATTGCCGATCTTGATTACATTGGAGCACGATCCTATGAATGCGAGCTGCGTTTTTGAGGCCAAGGGTGTGAGCACGTGTTTCTACTAACAACGGCTACAACTTATACTGTTGTTTAAGTCACGTTTTCCTCCAAAGCGTTTTGACCTTTTATTTATAAGTACTTCAGACTTGAGAGTATTACGAGTTTGCAATTATACTAAACTTTACCTGTTCCACTACAGGGAACTAATATTTTCCCATAGGTACAAGAAGGGACGATCATTGATTGTTTCTAACTTGTTAGTTCACGATTCCAGTCTATGTTTCTACTATTGCTAGCTGCTAGTTCACAATTCCAGTCTATATTTCTACTATTGCTAGCTGTTAGTTCACGATTCCAGTCTATGTTTCTACTATTGCTAGCTGCTAGTTCACGATTCCAGTCTATATTTCTACTATTGCTAGCTGCTAGTTCACGATTCCAGTCTATGTTTCTACTATTGCTAGCTGCTAGTTCACAATTCCAGTCTATATTTCTACTATTGCTAGCTGTTAGTTCACGATTCCAGTCTATGTTTCTACTATTGCTAGCTGCTAGTTCACGATTCCAGTCTATATTTCTACTATTGCTAGCTGCTAGTTCACGATTCAAGTCTATATTTCTACTATTGCTAGGTGCTAGTTCACGATTCCAGTCTATATTTCTACTATTGCTAGCTGCTAGTTCACGATTCCAGTCTATATTTCTACTATTGCTAGCTGCTAGTTCACGATTTCGGTCTATGTTTCTACTATTGCTAGCTGCTAGTTCACGATTCCAGTCTATGTTTCTTCTATTGCTAGCTGCTAGTTCACGATTCCAGTCTCTTTCCTAACATCTCTCACTCGTCGTCATTCTCCTTTTTTTTTTTTAGCGGAGCAGTAGGGAGTGTCAGACTTTTACTGACTAAAACCCATCCATGTTCCTTCCTCGCCCTTTGTGTTCCGGGGCCACGGTATCTCTTTCGAATAGTCCCGCAGCCCTGGCAGGCTTCGGCCCTTGCGGGCCCCTTCCCTATTGATGACTCTCTTTGAGGCGCGCGTGGAACACGAACGCGCCGTCGACACGGCCTGTCGTCATGAGACGTCACGAGGCGAGCTAGCCCATAGCTCCCCGTCCACAGGCCTGCGCCTACGGTGGCCGGAAGTCACCACGTGGCCCCCGACGCCCGGGGCGTCTCCCGCGGCTACCGGGACGTGAGGATCTCTCCCTCTCACGTTCCGCCACCTCCTTCGCTAGCATGACTGCTTCGCAGAAGGAGGTGACGGCGTCCCATTCCGTCTCGCTCCGAACCATGGCACGAACCAGGGCTGGAAGCGAGAGGTCGCCGCCGCCGCTCGCCACCTCGAGGACACGGCGGTGCTCCACCAAAGCGGGGCACACCTCCACAGTGTGCTCCACCGTGTCCTCCGGTCGATCGTCGTCATTCTCCTGCCCTGATCTCCTATTTTGTTTGGGGTCGGCGCAGAATGTTTTTTTTTAAATTCTCCTATTAGTCGAAATCTCATGATCGTGTTCACTGTTTTACAAAATTAATTTTCAAAGTAGTATAGTATAGCTTAGAACCCTAATGTAAATAATCGCACATGTATACATCTGGACCGCCACAACATGTATGTTTATTTTATTTGCACATCAAATGTGTGCAGTTGTAGGAACCTACACGTTCTAAATAATTTGCGGAACATTTGTGTACATAATGGCTTTCCTAGCACAGTAAATAAGGCTTATGATAACAACAATAGAGTATGATTTTTAATGTAGTTGCTTGAGGCAATTTTCTCACAAGTGTAATGGATTTCAAGATTCGAAAATTATAATATCTATTTTGAATACAAGTTTATTATTAATGACGTATTAGTGATTGTTTACTTAATCGTACTCCTCAGAGTTAGCTCGGTCTTACCTAGAGCGTGTTCGCGTGTTCTAGATAGCAAAGTGCATACGCATCACAACAGTGTGGCCGATCCGTGCGTCATTAGTTCGCTCGGAGTGGTCGCGATGACCCAGATACTGTTTGTGCGAAACATGCTTGATCATCATATCATTCGTTAAGGCGAAGACATATTTCACCGACATGGCTTCGCAAACGCAGACAATAAAGTTAACTACCAATTTGGAACATGAGCTGTTTAAGTACTACAGCGAAGAAAAGGCAAAGCGACAAGAATTACAATGTCAAGTAATGGAGCTTAAAAGCGAAATGAAAAGCTACGGGAAATTTTGAAACACCAAACTACAATCATCAAGAGAAAAATAAGGCCATTGAAAAGGCCAACAAAGAAAGTTCACCCAAACCTATCGAATATGAGACGGATGAGGAGGAACTAGCCAGAGAAACGGAGTGGATTAGGATAGAAAATAAAAGAAAAAAACGTAAGCTGAACCGCACGCTGACTCCCACCTCCCAAAACAATGCTAATATAGAACAAGGGAACATAAATTCCAAAAAAACGCCAAAGCCACCCCCAATGACTCAATAGCCAGTACTCAGGGCGACGCGACACGTTCACCATAAAAATGAAGAACGGGGGTAGCGTCACAATAAATGCAACCGATGAAGATGCCTATAGAGAGATTACGAAGCAATTTACTTCAAATAATTTACTCTGGCACACGCATGAGAACAAACAAACCAGACCGATACGAGTGATGGCCATAAAGCTGCATCATACATGCCAGCCAGAAAGAATTGCAGAGTACCTGAAAAACAAGGGCTTACAAAATTGAAAATGCTGTAAGCAAATTGAGTTGGAAGAAAAAAGAACCACTCAAGACATTTGAAAAAGATGAAGATATAAACAAAGTTCATGGAATCACCAATATTCTAGGGTGCAAAGTTGAAATCCACCCACTTAGAGCATCTAAGCTAGTTCCTCAGTGCAAAAGATGCCAAGCCTATGGACACACCCAGAAGTACTGTTCGAAAGAACCAAGGTGCGTCAAGTACACGGGCAAACACCTCACAAGAGACTGCGTAAAACCGGCACAAGATAAACCAAAATGTGTCCATTGTGGTGAGCCACATCCAGCTAACTATAGAGGGTGTATAGTAGCAAAGGAGATGCAAGTATTAAAAAGTAAATACAAAAAAAAGCAAACTGCATCCCAACCAAAGAAGCATACCGAACCATCAGCTACCAAAGAAGCTCATGAAAAGAAGGGAATGACCCAACAAGCCGTCCTCGTACTCTCAAGTAGTCAAAAGCAATATGGAGACGAGTTCGGAATCAAAACTCGACCAAATTTTAAGTCTCATGTCAACATTTGATGAACGGCTTAAAAAACTAGAAATGAGTGCCAAAAAAGCTCCTATTCATCTGCGAAAATAATTAATAACCTCAAGATCATGGCTTGGAATGCTAATGGACTGCTGCAACACCAACATGAGTTACAAGTAGTCTTAGATACAGAAAACATAGACGTATGCTTAATTTCAGAATCACACTTTACATGACAATCATTTTTAAAATTTCAAGGCTACAACATATATCATGCCCTGCATCCTGATAACGCCGCGAGAGGAGGCAGCGCCGTCATAATTACACATCACAATTACAATTAATACATTATTATGAACAGACCAAATATGAAGATCAGGAAATGCAAGTGATCGGTGTAACTATTAAAATGAAAAGATATGACTCGGTTACTATACATTCCCCCAAAATACGCACTAAAAAAGAGCAATACAAGACAATCTTAGGGCTACTTGGAAATAGATTTATACTAGATGGAGACTTTAATGCCAAAAATACCTATTGGGGCTCCAGACTAACTACAACAAAAGGTAGAGAGCTACTAAGTGCCATACAAGAAACTAAATCGGAGGTTCTATCAACTGGAAAACCGACATATTGGCCAACAGACCCAAGAAAAATTCCAGACTTTATTGACTTTTTTATATATAAAGGAATATCCCCTGACTTTTTAAGTGCAGAAGACGGATTTAATATGAACTCTGATCACTCACCAATAATTATAAATACTAGTGAACATGTCAAACAGAGAGAAGGCAATCCGTTTCTCGTGAACAAGTTCACAGACTGGGAATCCTTTAAAATAGACTTAGAAAATAAAATAGACTTAAATATATTCATAAATGATAATCACCAACTTAATTTAGAATTACGCAAATTTATTGTAGATATCCAACAAATTGCATGGGCACTACACCCGAGAAAAAAAAAACTGTGAAGGTTAATACATATCCAAAAGAAATAACAGATCTGATCAGAGAAAAAAGAACTTTGAGAAAAAAGTGGCAGCGAAACAGGTTTCCCCAAGATAAAACACTGTTAAATAGAATAACTAAACAAATTAGGAAGGCAATCAAGAAATTTCGGGACGAAAATTTAACTAGGCATCTTCTTCAATTGAATAATGATCGATCGACTGATTATTCTCTATGGAAAGCCGCCAAACAAGAAGCCAAAAACAACCTATTGCTCACATACCGCCAATAAAAGAACTAAATGGACAATGGGCAATAAGTAACGAACAAAAAGCACCAAGGTTTGCCCATCACTTAGAGGACACTTTTACACAAACCGAGAGTGCTGACCAAGATCTACACTGGGAACAACTACAACAAGTAGATCAAGAGATAAAACTTGTAACACCAAAAGAAGTATCTAAAGAAATCAGAGATCACATCAGCCCAAAAAAATCTCCTGGTTATGACCTTATCACAGGGGAAATCCTAAAGAATCTACCAAGAAAAGCCTTGGTTAAACTTACTAAGATAATCAATGCTTCTTTTAGACTAAAGCATGTTCCAGACCTATGGCAAGTTGCAGAAGTGATCATGATCCCCAAATCAGGGAAACCACCTCAAGATGCATCATCATACAAGCCTATTTCCTTGCTGCCAGTGATGTCAAAGCTTTTCGAGAAACTACTTCTAAAACGATTGAAACCTATTATAGAAAATAGTAACATAATACCAGACTATCAATTTGGTTTCAGAAAAAAACACTCAACGATAGATTAGATTAGCTTCTTCAATTACTGTGCACCTGCATAGAATTACAACAGTAATTGAAGAAGCTCTTGAAGGTAGGAAAGTATGTACCACTGTTTTCTTAGATGTTGTCAAAAGCCGCCCAGGCTTTTGACAAAGTTTGGCACAAAGGATTTATTTATAAACTAAGAACTATGTTGCCGAAACAGTTCGCAGATATATTAGAATCATATATAACTGGTAGATTCCTTAGAGTAAGGCAAGAAAATGCCTATTCTGAACTTAAAGAAATAAAAGCTGGTGTACCACAAGGAAGTGTTCTAGGCCCGGTCCTGTACCTATTGTACACATATGATATACCAGAACTAGAAAATGCAACTATTGCCCCTTTTGCTGATGATACCGCAATAATGTCCACAGGATCTAGTCACAAGGAAGCTGTGGTAAAAGTACAAACAGCAATAAATCAATTCTATGATTGGACCAAAAAGTGGAAGATCAAGTTGAATGAAACAAAATCCATTCACATTGACTTCACTAACAAGAAATCAGAACACAACCCATTGTACATAAACAACAAAATTGTACCGTACGAAAACTGCCAAATATCTTGGTATGACCTTAGACGCAAAGCTTCGCTGGAAAGCCCATGTCAAAAAGAAACGAGAAGAATTAGAAATTTGTTACAGAAGCATGAACTGGTTACTAGGAAGGCATTCCGCGTTGTCATTTCCTAACAAAATCCTGCTCTACAAATCAGTCCTTATGCCAGTATGGACCTATGGTATACAACTATGGGGTTGTGCCAAAGAAAGCAATGTAGAAATTATACAAAAATTCCAGAATAAAGTACTCAAGAACATCGTGAACGCGCCTTGGTATATAAGAATTGACGACATCCATCGGGACCTGAATATAGAGTTCGTAAACAGCATAATCCAAAAATATGCAGAAGCTCATGAACATCGGCTTCATCATCATGTTAATGTCGAGGCCATCCAGCTCCTCGGTAACACGGACATAGTAAGAAGGCTCAAAAGGACTAAACCTTTTGAGTTAGTGTAGTGTAATAATATAATTGTGACTTTACCGCGAGTGTAGTATAGTACCTAGCTATTTATATGGACACAAAAACAATGTGACTTCGCCTTAATAGACGCTAAGCGAACGCAATGGACGTGCTCTTAGATATAATTTTACTTTTAGCAAATTAAGTTAGATTAAAATTGCTTATTAGCCTTATTAGGCTAGATTGTAATATATAAAACAAATAAAAAAAAATCGTACTCCTCATTGCGCTGCTAAAAATACTTCAGTATTTTTATATTAAAGCTTAGGGATTTAATTGCATTACAGTTGTCAACCCCTTTTTTAAAAAAAAAAATATTTGCAGAGGCACCGGCAGCGAATTACTAGATCAAAACAAGTGCGAGTTAACAAGCAACTCGCACTTGTTTTGATCTAGTAATTCGCACCGAGGGTTCCGTATAATCTTGTAGGTACATTTTACGTTTTTCAGATTTTTCCCTTTACATGTGCTGTAAGACATTGCTTCTCGCCAAATTTCATGATTTTAGGTCAACAGGTTGTCGATCAAAAACCTATAAGGTATTTCCGGTTGACCTAGAATTGTCAATTTTGGTTAAAAGTAAGGTCTTACAGCCCCAGTAAAGGGAAAATTCCGAAAAATAAAAAATGTTGAAAATTAAGGTAAATTTTGGTAGGTACACAAGTTATCGCGAAAATCTAAATTTGCCCATATCTTTTTATCGTGTTGACTCAGGATCTTGATTTTATACACCTAATAGGGACTATATACCTCAGTATCTGGTATAAATTCAACTTGCTAGGTCCACCCGTTCTTGATAAATTGGTGGTGACACACGGACAGACGGAGACAAGATAAGACAAGAGAGTCATCTTATAAGGGTTCCTTTTTTACCTTTTAAGTTACGGAACCCTAAAAAGGATACAGCTTCGTGTTCACGTTAAGAAAAAATAATATTTAATTTTATGCTGTTTATGTAAAAAATACGATGACTGATATCATGATAAATCGTACTCAAAAAATTCACTGTTTTGAGTAATACACTATTTTGAATGCATTTTGCCATGTATCTACATAGTATACAATGGTGACACATGTCTTACAAAATGACTTGTTTTGTCACCATATAAGACCACATGACACATTGTCCGAGAAACATGTCACAGTCACCGGTCACAGTACGTTTTAAATTTCGCCGTTTCCCGGCACGTCACAACACTATTCTGTACTCGTAGCTCTAAATTGTGGGCAACAGCCAGGCAGTCCGTACAACGACCGGCCGACCATCAGAGTCCCACCGGGAACTACAAACTACAATCTTTGTTAACTTTCCAACCAGAGTTCAACTATTTCATTTGGGACCTCTAACTCTGTCTACACAAATATCTGATCTTCAGATAAATCTCTTTTTGTCGTTAGTTGTACTAACGCATAGCGAAAATTAATTTCCTAGAAATCGTTTTGTTTGCTGAGCCTATTTTGTGTCGCGCATCGTAGAGGCCATGGACTAAATATTTTATGAAAGAACAAGTAATTGAGCACATTACCAGAAAACACTTAGATTTAGGGGAATGGAGTGTAGCTCCTAAAAATTAAAATACACGAGTATTTATAAGATTGGTATGTTTGTATAGAAAACATCTGATTGCAGTAGAACATTAATGATTACATGATGCACTAGTGACGCTATCCTACTTCACAAACAATTCAAGACAAAAAACATTGAGATTTATTTTTAAAGATAAAGATCATTTTATTTGTTAAAACATGTGTATACATGCAACTTAAGCACGCAGGATGACACAATATTAATATTTTGGACGTACATGTTTCACCAGTAAGGCGTACAAATTTATAAAATTTACAAAATAAAATTAATTACAAAACAAAAATCAAATTACTAAAATCCAAATACATAATAGTCAGAAAACATAGCTCAGTCAGTAAAATGAATTAATCATATAATATCATAAAATTAAATAACAATAAAAGAGAAGCAATGTCAAAATGCAATAAAAATTGATGTTATTATAACATAAAATAAATTAAGTAATCATAAAATCTCACAAAACTTAAGAAAAAAATATTTTACTTTAGTTTAAAATTAATGTATAACACACATAAACCTTTCGGAATCAATTCTGTAAATGATGTTGTAAACACATCAAACTCCGTTGCGTTGTTTAGAACAGCAACACGGTCAAAAATATTGACGCAAACTTTAGTTCATTAAGGATCTACAGCTGCATTCAGTTAGACTGGAAGCCGACTCCAACATGATTGGAAAAGACTAGGCAGGTGAAGATGATGTACACCAATCTTTAGCCGTAACATAATTATGCATGGTTAGATCTCTCTATACGAGACTCTTTAGCCGTAACTCAATCAAAATCATAATTATGCATGGTTAGATCACTCTAAACAAGACTCCTTAGCCGTAACATAATTATGCATGGTTAGATCTCTCTATACAAGACTCCTTAGCCGTAACATAATTATGCATGGTTAGATCTCTCTATACAAGACTCCTTAGCCGTAACATAATTATGCATGGTTAGATCTCTCTATACAAGACTCCTTAGCCGTAACATAATTATGCATGGTTAGATCTCTCTTTATAAGACTCTTTAGCCATATCATAATTATGCATGGTTAGATCTCTCTTTATAAGACTCTTTAGCCATAACATAATTATGCATGGTTAGATCTCTCTTTATAAGACTCTTTAGCCATATCATAATTATGCATGGTTAGATCTCTCTTTATAAGACTCCCTAACCATAACATAATTATGCATGGTTAGATCTCTCTTTATAAGACTCTTTAGCCATAACATAATTATGCATGGTTAGATCTCTCTTTATAAGACTCTTTAGCCGTAACATAGTTATGCATGGATAGATCTCCCCTATATACAAGACTTTCAAGAATCAGGTATATTATTGGGCGCAGCCATCCAATCTTTAATGTGATACGTATGTATGAAATTCTAGTTTTTTTGCTCGTCGTAAGATAAAATGTTTATGTGATATACCTAGAATAAAAGATAAAAAGATTTAATATGATTCTCGAAAAATTCTTATATTTATTCATCCGTACACTGGTACCCACTGTTATTGGCTCGTCACGTCGGGACAAAAAATATAAAGTATCTTGCGTTCGCAATTGTGTTCCCAAATATGTAAACAAGTAGATCAGATGTCTTTGTAAATAATAACTCAAATAATTACACGTCAAGTTCACTTCATAACTGCGCAGCTACCACTTTAGTAATTACTGACTTTTTTAAATTCTAAGTAGTCATTCTGAAATCAACTCAATTCACGCTTACATAAAGTCCATATTTTTGTGAAAATAACATAAATTGGAAACAAGGACATGAGTATACATACTTCTCAAAATATATTTTCAAAGTCAATGTCGAACACTCACGTATTCCCACTAACGTTATTACTTTCCGACGGATATTGTTTAAAAACAATATAATTTACTAGCACTGCAGGCATAAATTATTGAAATCGACGTGTTTGTTTCTACAGCCAGTGAGCCAGGGAATACTCACACGAACACGTCATTCCTCATAACTCACACGAACCCGTCACTCATCTGCTTCGAAATCCTTACGTTATTTTCGAATGGAAAAGAGAAACAGAAAATATCTTGAAAAGTTCAAAAAGATTTTCGGATAATCAGATTAGATCGTTCTTTGACTCTCGAGAATTGGATGGTACAAATGAATGAGGGCGGAAATGAGAGGAATAAATTAAGATGTCTTAACCGGGCTTATTCTCACTTTGTTATTCAGGTAATTTAGAATTTGGGGCTGGTTTGTTTGTCTTATGGAATAACAAGAGATATTTACTGTTTTGTTTCAGCCGAGGACTGGTTAAGGAACTTATTTTCCATGTGATTTTCAGCAAAAGGCAGGGACCGGAAAGTTTATCCGTATAAGGATTTAAATCAGGTTATTTTTAGGGTTATGTAAAAAATCCTCGAAAAGTTGGTGAACTCGTATTAGCCTATAATTACAGCTTCACGCACATATTTCATTGTGTACATAATCTCGCAGTGCTTTGTCTCTTTCGTTCTGGTCAGTCAACAATACCTAAATAGTTAACCCAAACCCATATAAGATTGTTATGGTTATTGGTCTAATCGGTTTAAATTGTAACCCGATTAATCTTTCCTGCATAAAAGAATTATCTTTAATCGTTGTCTTCCTGAAAGTATTTTATTGATAGCTTCGAGGATATGTATTTCTTCAATTTTATTGATAGCTTCGAGGATATGTATTTCTTCAATTTTATTGATAGCTTCGAGGATATGTATTTCTTCAATTTGAAGCTACAATCATATAATATCTACATAGACGTATTATCAGTTCTGGTTCCAATACGATCAGACCCAGTACTTGATCCCTGAGTGGGTGCTATCTGATCTTCACAACAATCCGACTATCGACCAAAGAATCTATGGTCCTACAAGGTTGCCTAATTCCGAAGTAGTTAGTCGACTATCAGACGCATCTACCCTTGAAAAGGCTCAGGACAAGAAAAATCTAGAGCAAATGGCCAAACTGACCTATATTAAAGTCTATAAATTTTATTAACCGATGCTTAGGGTCTGACATTGACCCGGTGATGTTTTACGGACATAATTGTAATTACTGCGTATAAAGTTATTATATATCGTAAATCATTTGGTAAAATAGCGCTTGGTTCGGGTAAAAAGTAAAGATAATAAGGGTATGGATATCACTTTTTACCCGTAATTATAAAACATATCCCTTGCAAAGCTTTGTTCATCTAATGCCGTGTATATTTAAGGTCCTAACGCTGTTAAATGTTATTAAACGCGTTCTCCATTTCTTATCATAGTCAGACATATATACATAACAAAGTTCACAATAAGTGCTTATCCCTTAACGGACCGCCAATAAGCATCTGACGCATATACTGTTTAAAAAAAAACTTGATTGAAATTCAAAACGCTCCAACTCAAATACGTTTTAAATATCTAAATTGGAATTGCGAATGACTTGAGAGCTTAGCCCTAAGTAAAGGGGAATAATTTATATTTTATTCACCGATGTACGGTATATTCTTTTGGCAAATATTTGTTCCATACAAATGACTTCGATTTAGTTGTTTGTAGATAGCGTCGTGCTACTGAACCTCTGAACTTTATTGTGTTCTTTTGTATGTCATTGACAAAGGTTTAATTGAAAAGCTGTCTTTGATCAACACGTTCACAAAAAAGATCAAACACTTTGCGTTGTACACTATGCTTTTATTTATGCTAGTAGATGACCTAACGTTTTTCAAATATTAGAAACTGGACAACCAATGCCTGCTTGGGTAATTATGATAAAAAGACGTTCGATATCGTGATCAAGTTATAACTAAATGCAAGTTCACATCGTAAAATATTGTCATCCACCGACTTGAAGGAAAACAGTGAGGAAACCAGCATGCCTGAGAGATATTTCTCGACGGCGTGTACAGCCAAGTCAGAGGCCCATGGGCTGCTTTAAAACTCTGACACCATGTTAGGCACTAACAACACGATGAAGAGAGATCCACCGACTATCGGGAGCGTTACGGAGTTTACTCGGTTAGCTTTTCCATACATATCAACTTTTAGTTCACACCGAACCAACAATACGCTACCCCGATCACTCATTTGCACTCGAGTTCACATTGAGCTGGCTCTCAACCTGACGTTGACTTTAAGCCCGTTGTAAACTCAGCCTAACAGTTCCTCTAAACTAAATGAATTAGTCGCACTTAAATTATACTCACTTACACCTACAAGACGCACTTACGATATGTTAAGTGAATATAATGGCTCATCTAAGTACTCTGGTAATTCTACTTCTATGTTAAATGTCACTTACGCTTTTTCTGCCATTTTCAAAGTTAATCTACGCCCTGAACGAACCTCTAATTTTCTAACATTATGTCACTACTGAATAATGAGACACGTAACAGACAACAGTCTAACGTAGTTCTACGAAATATACTGTGCTTTCGTTAATTGTTTGACAGCTTTTAATTATACAAGGTCAAACGTATTTAATTCTTTCCAAAAACAAGAACTCTTGTAGCAATCTGTACTTAAAATAATACAACAAATTGGAGACATGGCATTGACCCAAATAAAATGTGTACATGTACAATAAAAATTAAATCAAAACTTAATTTCAGCAATTAAATTAATAATAACCGCTCATATTTCAATTTCCGACTTGGACCACGCATGAAAGTTTCGTAGCGCGGCAAGCCCAGTCTGTCGTAGGCCCGCGCGCCGCCCGCCCGTGCTACGCTGCTACGAAGCTACGCCGTAGCTCGTGCGTGTTTACAGTTTGTGTCGCGAACTTCTTAAGTTTTCTCTGAGAAGGGTAAGTTTTACTATTAAAATAATTAATTTGTTGATGTAATCGGTTAGGTGAATTTCTTTTAGATGAGAAAGTATTTAGGTTAATTTTTGGTAATAATTAATCATTTAAATGCTTTAATATATATTTTTTAGCTACCTATCGTGGCTTGTTGATGACTTGTCGTTAATTACCCCACTATAACTTTTATATTGTTTGCTGTAAGCCACCCAAACAGAATATAAAAATATTATAACGCTTATCATCAATTCATCGTTCAATTCACTGAAAAGTACCTGTTTGTGTTTGTAGGCGTTGGTAAAACGAAAATATGTACAATGTTTGTTGAGCTTTCACGGTAATGAGTCGGAATACCACGCGAAACTATTTGAATACTTCGCTAATTGATTACCAACCCATTATAATGAATATTCTGTGAAATGAGCTGTGATAATTAAAATGTTTAAATATTTCCCTGAATCTATATTTGAACTGGTCTTTTGACTCAATTGAATGAGTAAAGTTTTCGCTTCCAACCCGATTATGTTCAGTTTTATTCGAAGTTATTTCATTGTTTAAATAATAAGTAGAATTATACACTGTTTAACTTTTGTAGGAAAGTATTATTCTTTACTTTTAATTCGTGGTTGCTGAATTGGCAAAGCTATATTGTTTGTTTCTGGTATTGAATGGGATTGCCCTATTTTGATTCCATATTGTTATCTTTCAAAGATACTATAAATTATTTAATCCATTTTGTTTTTACAATATCATTTCAATCTGCGGTAGAACTAAGCTTTAAGCAAGAAACGTGAGTCTATGGAGACTCACGTTCCTGACACTCGTACATTTAGTACCATATTATTATGTGGCCAGGTTACTGACCTACAGTAGCCATTAGGGTATTACTATAACTAGAATCTGACATGTCCAAGGTATTAAAAGACTACTTACGAGTATATTCAGGGGATAGAAACTCTAACTCAGCTAGGAAAGGTTCCTAGCAAAGTATACTTCGCTATTCTTTGTTAGGAACCAATTTTTCTTAGACGCAGTTTAAGCAATTTTTCTGTAGAAAGTATAATACCTAAGTGGCACGAAAGAAGGTGTCTGATGAGATGCCGAGTAATAGAGAAGTATGGGAAAGGAAGACATGCTGCACCGACCCTAAATGAAATGGGATAAGCAGGGGAATGATGATGGTGAAGCATGGTACCGAAGTGATATTTATGTTTTGATGTTGCGGACTTAAAGATACTTCCAAAGCTAAGGAAGAAGAATTCGTCTGAATCTTATAAGTTTTTCTTGAACAAAGTAATGGTTTATTTTTGCTTTAATTTGTTTTGAAGGAGATTAGTTCAAGTAGCCAGTTTGGTAACCAAATGTCAGTCCAAATGTGACACTATTCATATGTAACGGATGTATAATGTAACTTAAAGCCTTAACTGAAACGAAATTGTATTTAGGTAGCCAACAAGTCTCTAAATGGTTTGAAATATAAACTCCGATATCAAGCTTGGTGATTTATAGTCGTTCACTGTATGAAAACAAGCATGCGCGGCTGCAATGGAAAAATTACTGACTGCTGTAGAATACACTATTATTCGAGTAGCTGGTTTCGCTCGCACCGCCGCGCGCCGCGCTTGCAGCTCCATCCATCTCTGTCGAGCTGGAAGTACTCCCCGCGCGACGAACCATTACCTGTCGCCGTTGGGGGCAATAAACCCATTGCCTTTTATTGTGGATATATCGGCTTTATGTCTAAAACTCTTCGAGTTATGGAGGTAAACATGCAGACTGCTTGTTCATACAATTTGATTGTCGAGTGTTATTATTAGGGGGTGATGGTCTGATTTATAGTGTTTATCGTGCACATTTTCTGTTAAATTGATATGCGAATCATTATTCAGTACGTGTGCTGTCATTACCATTGGGCAGCTTTCAAACTGCACGTTGCGGTTGCAGTCTTCTTAGAAAGTAGTTTCTGAGTTAATGGAAGTTTAATAATAAAATAAATAAATAATTTAATTAGGACCAAACATTATGTACATTTTATGCACCCATCAAACTACGTAACAGTTTGTCGGCAGGATTAGCGCTCGATAGAGGTGGTGGTAGAGGACACGGTGTTGTGTTGCAGTTTGGGAGAAGCCTTAATCCAGCTGTGGACTGTGACAAACTGAGTGAGTTCATTGATTGGGCAATAAATTGCAACATAATTTTATAAACTTGTGTAAATTAAGCAAAACTTCAAAAATACTTCAGTTATTAGGTATTGGATAAAAATAAGTGATTTCACTTATTTTTATCCAATACCTGTTCATATATCAATACAGTAGCGGTAATATCCCAACACTTAAACCACAGAGCATGTAATATGCGAGAGGTCCTATTGTAAACTGCCATAGCGTGCAAGGCGGCTCGCGTCAAAGTGTTTGTGATGAACTAACTTTGTGTAGCTCTGGGCTCTCTGGAGAAGGTATTACTTGACACGATTCTGTGTAAAACGCAGTGATTTAC
This sequence comes from Xestia rhomboidea, assembly GCA_963853795.1. NCBI lineage: Eukaryota > Metazoa > Arthropoda > Insecta > Lepidoptera > Noctuidae > Xestia > Xestia rhomboidea. The sequence goes on from OY970758.1 coordinate 664,777, forward strand.
AAGTAACTTTCACGTTGTACGATTAAACTAGGGATGCCTAAGCTATCACTTTAAAGGTCAGATGAAATAATAATCTGTTTTTAACTTGGTGATAAAAAAAACTAGTTTGTGCTAGTTTTACACGTCAGCCCCACTTGGATGGTTCCTATTATTTTAGTTTACGTTAGTGCCCAGTTTGTCTTCATTTAATGACCAACATACAGTATAGTTGTTTTTTGGCTGCTATTACTGTCCAAAATAGTCTGACAGTTTATGAGAATTAAAAACAGAATATTCCAAGACCAAGAATATTCGAACGCATTGTCCGAAGCTCAAAACAACAGTATTATCAGTGAGCCCCAGTAATGTCATAACAAACGAAACCAAAACAAATGCTCTGGAAAACTGTCTAATGACACTATCTCACAAAATGTTTACGATGCCATAACACGTGAAACCGCATATAAAACCTTATGATAGGTATAATAAAGCAGGTTTGTATCAGCTCGTAAAATGTAATACCGCGTTTACATGATGTGTGGTCACGGTGTGAAGATGACCAGTAAATCCAAGCTTTTTTTTGTGAAATCAGACGTGGGTGTTAGTTGTCGGGGCTTATACAAGCAGCCGCTCGGGGCGATCTTCAAGTTAAACTGCGCTTGCCTAAGTTGGTCCGTGGATGGGTGACCATCGATTACTTACCAACTATCAGAGAGCACGTTAAGCCGTTGGTCACGGCTCTCATTTGTAGATCTTTAATAGTCGCCACAGCTATATAGATGTGACAGGTAGTCAGTAGCCCGAAAGTCTGACAACCAGTCTTACCAAGGGTATCGTACTACCCAGTAATAACTCTAGGTCAGACTGGCAGTCGTTCCATGTAAAATACTGGTATTCAGCTGCATCCGGGTAGACTGGAAGCCGAGCCCCACATAGTTGGGAAAAGGCTGGGCGGGCAGATGATGACACGCGAGTGTTGGCGTTGTCAGCTAAAGTCTTTGTTATGTTGCACTACACACATTCAACATAGCCACTTGACTCGATTTGCTCACCAACCTCTTACGTGAGTTGATTCCGACCAATTGTTCCTAGTTGAAATACTGTATGTTAATACTAACATGTCTATTGTGGTATGGTGTCATGCATTCACGAAGGTCATGACTGCAGGACAAAAGGATATTAGTAGATGGTGAATACAAGGCTTCATTCCGTCAGAGATGACGCGAATATACGTGTAGTCCAACTCTTAATAACTAATGCATGCTACTATACTTAATTTGTAAGCGTACGCATTATGATAAGATAAAAAACTTTTTTGCAAAAAATAAAACTGACTTTAAAATAACTTTAGTTTCAGAAGTCTTTGTTTTGAGTTTTTGAAGTCGATTATATTTTTTGCAAAAAAAGTTTTTTATTTTTTTTTGTTTTAGTTGTAATATCCTACGAGTATACATTAATTCATCAACATCACGCCTGTTATCCCCGAAGGGTCTGGCTGAGGTGTACCCAATAGTACCTACACACACATTTCACCAGTTATGTTTTAGTCCCATGTAATACGGGGCGAGCGCGGGTGCACATCCAGACTCCGGCTGGTACTGAGAAATTCCTGATGGAAAAACCCAATAACACTTTGCCCGACCTGGGAATTGAACCCAGGGCTTCATGCGCAGTAGTCGCTACCACTAGACCAACGAGGCAGTCATTTATTTTTATATTGTTAACAATACGTGTCATGGTGATAGGCTTATCCCCAATAAAATGGAACCTAACATACATAGCTGTCGAAATGTGGGTACTGTACACATCTGCGTACTCCCTCAGAGCATACAGGCGTGATGTTATGTTATGATGTTGTGTAAACAATAAACATCCAAGCGATTGCAGCAATCACGGCCGTATTACTGTCTATAATTGAAGAGTTCCATTGTTTATCTCCGAAGAGCAGCATCAGATCTTCACCAAATTAAAACGGGACCACCGCGAAGTAATTTTCTTCCAAACAAAAAGAAGAATCATCGAAATCGATTCACAATTGGCGATATCGCTAAACATACACACAAAAAAAAACATAAAAAATATGAGTCGACTTGATAACCTCCTCTTTTTGGAAGTCGGTTAAAAATAAGATCAGTCCACGGGCTATGTTTACTTTTAAATATTTGAGGCTAAATGAAAACCACCAAGAGTAAGTAAGTTGTGCAAATGAAAGCTTCGACAAGAATGAGGGTTAGGTACTAAAAGTTTTAATTTGTTGACATTTATTAATCACGACCGAATACAAATTATCCGCCTTTTTTAATACCTACAATGAATGAATGTAAAAAATTCTAATGAATTAAAAGAATGAATGGGTAATTTAATAACTTTCGTAAGGAACGTGAAAAGTAGCCTTAAGTTAAAATATAATATGTTTCATTATTCATTATTTTGTCACAACACGTTCTTGGTCGCCTAGTTCACAGACTAGGCGCTATCAGGGAATTTTCTACTACTTCTGTCCACGATTAATAATTAACTATTTACAAGATATTATTGTCGTTATCCAGTATTTCCCTTAAGCAGTTTCATGTCACCTCGTCAATGTTACATACGAGTACATACATATGTCGTGTGTAACTGCATGCCATGGGTGACTATGGGATATTATGATATCATGCACTTCGCGGCGTGCTTGTGTTGAAGGCCAGTGTCAGTGTCACACGCATTGTTGTTCATAAAGGGTAATGAATACCCGCACGTTCCGATGGAGACGCAATTGTGGGATGAATGTAAAATTCAACTGCCGATGATCCGCAGATGGTAGCGGCCGAGCAATTGCAATGCAGTGGCTGACTGCTGCGACACTGGACTTAGAAAACATGCTTTCATAGTTAGCGACAATCTCGCCTGCTACGATGTCGAACGGTGACTGCAGGCGGCAGATAAAACATTCGGATATCATCGGATGAGCCGAATGACGTCCCCTGCTAAGTATAAGCCGCCAAGCGTGGCGCCGCCACAACCCCATGGATGCACGAACTAAATAAAAGAAAGCCACGACTGAAACAATGAACCACGCTTTTATCTTGGTATTTGTTTGTATTGGCCAAACCACAGAACGAAGCTAGCATGCCTTTAATCCCCTTAGTTCGATACCCACGTTCAGAAAAGGGTCCAATCTTTGTCTGTAAGTTAACGGAAATATTCAATGTAGTGAGTTAACAATTCCCCGTTCCATTAGTGGGTGTAATGCAAACATGGACAAAATAATTACGTCATGTTCTTCATTCTCTAGATTTGTTGCTGATTTTTCCTTGTTATTAAGTCTTTATCTATGTAAATAACTTGATCTTCCATTAATTTGCACAACCACTTCTGCGAAAGGACCGTCTTAACTAAATCAATCACACATAGACTGTACTATCATCAGTATCATAATATTAATGTAGTGATACTTGTTGTTGAATGCGGGTTTGCCCGTGTGGAGGTTGTAAATTATCCCTCGGGAACGTACTATCGGGATAAAATCCCCGGTCGTGTTCTATGAGTGCGCCAAATCGTAATCCGTTCGGTTGTTAACGCTTGAAAACGTAAAAGACAGACAGAGTCACTTTCGTTAGCTGTCAGCAAAATCAGCTCATAAAAGTAATAATGTTGTCGTTTATGACAAATTAACTCAAACAGAGATTATTGTGGTAAGAGAGCTTATCAATCAATCATTTAAGTTCATTTGTTTATGGAGTCCCCGCCATGTTGATGACGTCACCAGTTCGCGGTGACCATCCAGGGTCTGCCACTACCACGTCACACGTCCGTGGTGTCTGATGAAGGTCTCGGCCCTTGTCGCAGACATGTTTGCGTCCTTGGTATTTAATGGCAATCCTTCGGATGCGCTGCTTGTTTCCTTTCCGAGGTTATATCATTACTGTTTGTTTACGGTTTCAGTCCTTACTAATTCATCTTTCCGAAATACGTTGGGTATGATTTGGATCGTGAACTCGTAGAATACGTCATTATACAGTCATCAATGAGCCAACCTTACATTTAGTGGACCTATGGGCCACATATGTGTTTCACGTTAATATTTTGATCTCAAACCACTGATATAGAGGAATACGTGGCGTGCTGTTTCATGTAAAGGGAAGCTGTGATAACTATAGTGATGTTCTAAATAACCTTGGCCCTGAAAATATATCTGAATGACATCCGTCAGGTATTGCGTGCTATTTATAATGGCCGGACACATTATGTTGTGATCACATTGATTATGTAGGTTTGACAGGCTAAATACCTAAATATATTATTCTATTGGAACATAAACTACAAAAGTATCTAATTCATCGGTACATTTTCTGGCAAACCATGAAATAAAGAGTACTCTATTATTACAAAAGTATTTACTGTCCATCCCAAGTTACAGTTAATCCGTCTTCCAATTACGATGGTCGTGAAACTTGAACAAATAAACATGTCAACAAGCTCACTGCTCCATTTAAATACATTAGTTTGAATAGGGATTTAGGCATCCGCTATATTGGAGTAGATAAGTATGTATTGACGTTATGGCTAACACATATTGATTCTGTGGCCAACTGTGTGTAGTCAAATGGAAATTACGCTTTGATCTATCTCAAAGTCTAAACCAGACCTTTAATTATTAAGCCATCAAAAGCGGATGGTTAATCTAGCTTATGCCCGCGGCTTCGCCCGCGCGGTGCTCGGTATTGGTCCCACAGGATCGTACTACCGGGATAAAAAGGAGCTCAGAATTGAGATAACAAGTATCATATGTTAATTTAGGTTATAAACCATATGTGTGCCTTTCATCCAAATCCGTTTAGTGGTTTTTGCGCTAAAGAGTAAAACGTCCATACATCGTAAGTAAGATTGCTAAAATACACAGCAACTCATACAAGGATTAGTGTCTCATCTCTGGACACAATTGGCGATGTATCACTGCTATAGCTTTTGCGTGAGACTCCGTCTGCTTACACCTAAAACACACCCCATTCCATTCCCTTCCATACCCTGTTGACTCGTTAATTGGCAGGTCGCGACAAGCCACACTGCTTCGCACAGCTTTTATGACTTGACAAAACATCAAGATTTCGTTAAGTCAGTTTAATATTACGTCATTAGATATATTCGTAGACATTCTGGAATCAATCTTCTAAATGATGCATCTCATAACAACGCGGCCACACAGTTGAACAAGGAAAGTAGCAGAATCAAATGTCTGGATTATTCTCGTTTGATGGAAATAGGCTCGCCCTCTATAAGCGACTTCGCAAAATGCTAGTACACCTCGGACTTCCTGCCGTGCTGTTGTGTTGTTGTTTGTGATGGCACCGCGTTGTCTATCAGTCCGTGAGTCAGCCACGAATCTATTTATATAAATAGACTAGCAGCAGCGGCGCAGTTCACGCTATTCCGACCGCCGTGCAAGGTCAGTGTCAATGTTGCGTGTTGGTTCAACACGGGACCTCACGGGGGGCTTTTGAGGAGATACTCAAAAGTACTACTATATTATCATAAAATAGGATAGTGTTTCTAACGTATATTTGGATTTGAGCAATAAAAAAAAAACCTCCCCGCCTAATTCATCGGGGGTTACAGGCGTGATTATGTTGGATGTTTTGTGTTTCTACCCCTATCTCGATCACTGCCATCTATGCATGTTTTATTTTAGTCTTATTTGAGTTGGTGTAATAATAGCCTGAAACAAAATCTGGGATACGTTTACAAAAATCGATCATCTGCCACAGTCTTTTTGTCTCCGTCGTCCGGGCCGCTTCCCGTTTACGTCATCTGCTCTGTTTTCTGTCAATCAGGCCTATCGTAATTATGTCTTCGATCCATCTTGCCAACGGTCTTCCTAAATGTTATTAGAACGGTCTGATAAATAAACGTCGAATGTTGAATAAAGAAAGATTTCTTTTTAGAGGATAAACACCCAATTTCTGAATTTAGAATTAGATTTGTAGCGGTGAAAAAAGTAAAATCAGGCCAATTAATCGAAAAAAAAAACCTTAATTTATGCAAGAGCACCGTGAGGACTGTTTCGAGGTTCGACGGCGCGTTCGTCGCGCGGCTCAAAGAGATGTCAGCAGAAAGGAAGGGACCCCACCTTTCTGCTGACATATATTTAAGGTCGCGCAAGGGCCGATGCCTGCCGGGGCTGCGGGACTATTCGAAAGAGATACCGTGGCCCCGGAACACAAAGGGCGAAGAAGGAATATAGATGGGTTTAGTCAGTAAAATTCTGACACTCCCTCCCGCTCCGCCCAGAGCGGGAGGAGTCATTTGATTATTTCCCATCCAAAAAAAAAGGACTGTTTCGAGGTTGTGCTGGAAAAGTGTTCCTCGAAGGAATCCAGGTCTTTGCCCAGTGGGACAGCTTGTCAGGATTAACAAAAAAAAGAGTTGGTAGGTAATCATTATGTAATGAGCAGCATAATTTCAACACCCTGATATTAGGTTCAGCGTGTGTTTGTTTATTACAATAAGCGCTGATGGGATAAAGGCTGAGTACATAAACATGTGTATACAACCCTCGTGGAGTCGTCATTGTGTACAGTATCAGTCACTAACGAGCTGCAATTGTGTTAGAGCACAAACATGTTTGTTCGCCGCGATGACGAACAGCCCGTGAGTGATCAAATCATCATTCAGACATAACTCAGTAATAGGACTACCATTTGCCTCTATGACGACCTGTAGCGGTCATTGAGAGGTGCGTGTTCGGCAGTGGAAGTTTACAGATATTGTGGGTATAATTTTAGTGTTTCAAGTTTTAAGACTACAATATGACCAACCACTACCCATAAAACACTGATGTTTATGAGAAAACGTAGATGTTTGAGGGACTCGTGATTAAATAATAACAAATAAAACTGCCACAAGAGTCTATCTTTATGGTTAAGTGACGCTTGCCAAAGTCTGTCCGCGGAATTGTGACGGATGATCTGAAACCCAACAGTCTGAAAACCAATGTGTCCATCCATCCAATCCTTTTGGTTACCCAGGTGTTAACCAGTTACTGGGTATTGAAGGTCAGAGGATCTGTTTACACTGGAAGCCGACCGAATAATGGAGTATAGGGTACTGGGATAAAGCTAAGCAGATGATGATTATAATTAATATTGAATGCATTTTTTGCTGTATTACCTTCTACATTATATGTATGATGCTCACCACATGATGAGTATTGACTTGTTAAATTAGCGCGACATATAATTATTATTAAGACTGCTAAAGTAAATAATTAAACGTCGGCAGCAATGTAATAAATCTGTTACCAACACAAAATAAACGAACTGTATGCGCAGTATTTATCCAAGCTACAAAACAAAAACGAGTTTTGTATTTTCATTTTGTAAAATTCGCAAAATCCTGCGATCTAGTTCCCTGAGCTCGTACTGTTCGACATGGTATAAAAAACGTATGAAATCGAGTTATATTTCGGACGCAAATAACCGAGAGCCGGTGGAAAGTTTCCACGAAATATATATCAGGTTGGACCGTAACATTGTAAAATGGGGAGTTTTTGGGTTGGCACGGGATGCAGCGGTGTGAGCAGAGGTGTACATTTTATGGAAGTGACCGTTTACGGTCCAAGTAAAGAAAATTATTTCTTAAAGATGCGGAGTGGTTTTCATGCGGAATAAATTGTGCCAATTGCTATCAAAGCCATGCGCTCTAATCAAGATGTTTATAATAATAAATTAAATTATTGTTAAGCAGAAGTTGTTGCAATTTAAGCATTCCATTTGTGGTATCACAAAAGCACCTACATTTTCGGTAACCACACGACACGTGCAGAACACTATCTGTTCCACGTTTCTCACTCCCTGGTGCCTCTCCGTGACTACAATTTAATTGGAAGCGGCTGCGGAGTGCACCGCCGCTCACTGTGTCCCGCTCTCCCGCCTGCTCCCAGTGTATAGTGGAGCTGCTAACTGTTACAAGATTGTGCACCCTCGCCACGCGCCGGTCGCGACCATTACTTTGTACCAAACTTAGTCTTTACTTCTCTTTTGTAACGCGGGTTTTAGTTGTGTTAAGGCGAGATACGTTAGGAAGTTTTGAATATGCTGGGGCTAAGTAGCTTTTTATTGTGTTATAATAGCGTAACTGCAATGGTGCTTCCTAAAGATTTTCAATGTTTAAAATGTTTTAAAGAACTTTGAATAAGTAGTTAATCAATTTATTTGGTCGCTACAACTTTTTGGTTAAGTTTTATAACCAAAACAAACAATTTTAGGCAAAGACTCATTATTATCAACGATAGTTGAATAGAAGAATAAATAATAATGTAGAAGAATGTATCGAGTTGACAGGCTACCGAAAGGCTTATGTTTATTCTGTTGCAAATTGTTATACAAAAAGCTTTCAAAGCTATTGCCGCTTATCTAGGCCCTCAGGTATTAAATGGGTGGCAATGGAAACCAAACCAACTGTTTCAAAATAAACTGAAAGCCTATTTGTTAAATCGAGTAGAATTCAAACCGCAATCAATCTAAAACTGCAACGAGAACAGATGGCAAAGTATGGTGACCTAAACCATAAGCTATTTGCTTCTGTCTGGGCGAATCTCAGCAGTTAGCGAGCGGTCGGCGAGCAGGCGAACAGTAATGAATGTGGCCAACTTTGCCAATATCTTCACTCGGGCCGACACTTCGCGCCAGGCTTACGTTGGCTGTCTCACGGCGTATTCGCTTACTCGTCTCTGGTCTGTATACGTATAGTTATGGAACTAAGGAGTTCAGCGGTTTTTTCAGATTCCAATTTTTATGTTTGTGGATTAATAATGTGTTAACGATGATCCTGCCAAGGCTTGCTGTCTATTGTGTTAAATGGGTTAAATAAGTTGATAAATTAGTGGAATTTTTGGATTTTCGAGTCTTCCGAAGTAGAGATTATACTTTGGACACCCGTGCTTATAGAACAAGGTTTGGCAGGAGCCAAGCATTCGCACTGTTTGACGGTTGGGTCTAAAATCAATAAAGCGGATTTTATGTTTACGCGCGAGTTTACCGGTGGCGGTGGTACAAATACATATTTGTTCGCATCACAGACAGACGTATGCAACACGAAGTTTCAACCGGTCATTCTCATTAAATAATGTCGGCAATTGTTCAATTTACCCGAGTTACGAGATGCTCGTTTCCCAGAAAATCTAGTTGTTTTACTCTTTGTGAATCAGGTTACGACGACGGAAAGCGAGTCATCTGAATATTTCAGAAGTTCGAGGAAGCTGGAGGTAGTGAATTATTTAACTGCTGTAATGTTCTTGGTACCTACAGACTCACATCCATTGCTCATCTCTTCTATTGTCTTTAGTTTCTTTATTGTATTTTAGAAAATTTTAAAGCTTTGTGTACCTTTAAAATTTTAAAGGTTCAAGAAACGAAAAGAAAGTTATTGTAAAGTCGTTAAATATGCTACAGTGATTTTGAGCTTACCGGCCGTCATTGATTTAAACCACGTTTGGTAAATCGTAGTTTTGTTCTAGCTAGTATGCTACGCTGCGACCCTTTCTTTATCACATTCCAAGGAGTTTAAAGGAAATTCATAATACCCGTACTACGTTGTACGACTTGACTTGACCAGATGTATGAACGTGGACGAGGCAGAAGGAATATAATATACTACTAAGGATCGTAGCAGGTGACGTTCTGTAGTTTCTGCCTATCCCACTGGGAAAAAAGGCGTGAATATGTTCATATGAATGTTGTTTTGTTCTCAAAATGATTATTATTGTTAATGCGAGTGTCTAACGTAATCACCCAGCGCTGGTTTAATAGATTTTTTTACCATGATGGGAATCTTCACTTGGTACTATTTCGGTAAAAAAAGTTCTTATTCAGTTAAAAATAGTCTAAAACATTGAAGCTGTGTACTTTACTGTGACGCAAATCAGTGTCTGCGACGTCGGCCTATCGATTTACGTAAAGAACGACGTTACGTCTGTAGGACGAAGGCACGGGAACTCAACTCCCATGTTGTCCTAACACGGTATAAAAATCACTCTTGGCAGGTTCAGTAATCATGGGCAAGTAGTATTACGATGTATCTCTATACGGGGCTATAAATAATCTCTGATTAACGCTACTAACGAGCTGACGATGTAGGGATTACACGTCGTCTATTGCGCACTTTAGAACATTTATCCGACTATGAAAATAATACAGTTTTAACAACGGTAAATTCATGTTTGTTATTTATAAAATGAAAGTCAAACTTAACCACAGAGAAGAAAGAAAGAAACAGAAAAATAGGTAAAAAGGAGGAGCTTGTTTCTAAAGAAACCTCTGCCACTAGGAGGAGACTGCCAGAAGGAGAGTAGGTAAAATGTAACGAGTAGAGTGTAGACACCGTGTTTATGTTGTTAATATATATCAAGATTATTCCTACATTTATTAAGCTTTACTATAATAAGTTCTATTTGGAACACATAGTTACCGGGCGTGAGACCGGCGCCTTTCTTACCTACAGACCATTTTATACAACAAGCACGAGTTTTGAATCGAATATACAATTATCCCATAGCATTTATTTAAATAGTTTGTTAGAAGTACAATCAGTATCATCCATAGTTAGGTATAATTTCTTAAAATTATGAAAATAATATTAAAAGTGAATCGAGTATTTTAAATTTTGCCAGGGCCTCAGATAGTATAATCTTTTACAGTGTTCAAGTAACGCCAATTAATTATGTTCCAACAGGCGAGTTTATTCAATAAATCTACTCGCTATCTGCCCGTAATTAAGAGTTTGGCTCTTCAAACAATTTTAACGAGTCCCTAATGATTGTTAAACATTGTTTAGTTTAGGAGCTATGAAGCTTTTCGGAAGCAATCCGGTTGATTGGCACGACTCGTGACCCGTTTATAAGTTTGTTATGGTTTATACTGATCAGTCTCTGGTGCTAACTTCCGTGCTTCCGGGTGATTCAAAATGAGGGTGATATTTTTTCAGTCGGGTTAATTGAAATGTTCACGCAGATGTTTGAAAGGCCTTAGAATATACCAAAAGGAAGGGATAAATGAATTATAATACAATTTTGGCAGCACTAAATAAAAATATAATAATTTAATTAAAATTTAAAATAATTACAATTTGTTTTTCTTGTTGTGAGCAGAATAACAACTTTAGGAGCGTTTTCACTTGTCTTCCTCTTCGTATCCACACACCTGACAGCAGACAACTGCCTTGTAATCATTCAGTATCCATATAAAAAAACATAAGCATTTCCTATTTTATTATTTACTTACAGTTTACTGCCCGTATTACATAATATAAAACTTATTATTTTATACTATAAAACTATACTACTTTGCACCTAAATGAATGCCTTAATATAAGCGCCACACAATTGAACATCCCACAGCGCGCTTCTGACGGACATAAAACTCTTGGTGTGAGCTTGTAAGCCAATACTCGTGTGATCCGCTCAGAGCTTCAAGTTGGTGCTCCGCGAGACTTGACCTTCGGCCTGCGGACCACAACGTGCTTATACAAGTAGTTTCAGCTCTGTACGTGGTGTCAAGTAGGGAGTTTTCGTTTATTTTTAGAAGTGTAAAGGGATAACGGATAAAAGATTAAACGGCCGTACATAAAGAATAATCCGTGTAAATCTTAACAGAGTAGGTTTTAACCACTATTGGTATTTGCTACTATTAGCTAACTATTAGCTTTGACGACCCGAATAGCGCAGCGGTAGTGAGGCTGCCTTACGTTCTTAAGGTCCCGGGTTCGAATCCCGGTACGAGCAAATGTTTGTGTGATGAGCATGGACATTTGTTTCCGAGTCCTGGATGTTTATATGTATAATAAGTATGTATTTACAAACAAAAAAGTATCTATGTAGTATAACAACTTCTGGTGTCCACGACACAAGCCTTGTTGCTTAGTGTGGCACTAGATGGCAATGTGTGTTATGTCCAGCGATATTTATATTTATAGTATTACCCTAATTAACCTAACCAGCCTTTTTTTTTTTTTTTTTGATGGGAAATCATCAAATGACTTCTCCCGCTCTGGGCTGAGCAGGAGGGAGTGTCAGACTTTTACTGACTAAAACCCATCCATGTTCCTTCCTCGCCCTTTGTGTTCCGGGGCCACGGTATCTCTTTCGAATAGTCCCGCAGCCCCGGCAGGCTTCGGTCCTTGCGGACCCCTTCCCTATTGCTGACTCTCTTTGAAGCGCGCGTGGAACACGAACGCGCCGTCGACACGGCCTGTCGTCATGAGACGTACGGACGGCGAGCTAGCCCATAGCTCCCCGTCCACAGGCCCGCGCCTACGGTGGCCGGAAGCCACCACGTGGCCCCCGACGCCCGGGGCGTCTCCCGCGGCGGCCGGGACGTGAGGATATCTCCCTCTCACGTTCCGCCACCTCCTTCGCTAGCATGACTGCTTCGCAGAAGGAGGTGACGGCGTCCCATTCCGTCTCGCTCCGGATCATGGCACGAACCAGGGCCGGAAGCGAGAGGTCGCCGCCGCCGATCGCCACCTCGAGGACACGGCGGTGCTCCACCCAAGCGGGGCACACCTCCACAGTGTGCTCCACCGTGTCCTCCGGCCTATCCTCACAGTGATAGCACCCGGGCGTTTCCTCCCGCCCGATTCGGTGCAGGAACTTACCGAAACATCCGTGTCCGGTAAGAACCTGCGTCAGGCGGAAGGTGAGGACGCCGTGGCGTCTCTCCAGCCACTCCTCAAAGAGGGGACTTATCGCCACTATTGTGGCGTGCCCTGCACGGGGTTGCGATAGTCGCTCTCTCCATGTCGCCATGAGATCCCGCCGGAAGTCCGTCCGCTGAGCGACAATTTGCCGCGGCAGCGGAGTTTCCCCCCGGCGTAGCGCCTCCGCGCGCCACTCATGTAGGCGCGCGAGGACTATTGCCTCCAGATCCCATGGCGGCAATCCGGCAAGGAGCTTAGCCGCCTCGCGGGAGATCGTGCGGTACCCCCGGACCAGCCTTACGGCTACCACCTTCTGGGGCACGTTCAAGTGGTGGGCGGCACGCCGCCTCAATGAACGTGCCCACACCGGGGCCCCGTAAAGGGCCATGGACCGCACGACTCCCGCGTAGAGCCTCCGGCAGGAGGCGTTCGGCCCCCCCAGGTTGGGCAGGAGCCGCCTGAAGGCAGCCCCTGTCCGCTCCAGTTTGGGGGCCAAACGTCGGAAATGCTCCACGAAGTTCCACCGGCTGTCGAGGACAAGTCCCAGGTACTTCAGCGTCGACTCGACGCCGATGAAAACCCCTCCCGCCGTCACGGAGGATCCCGGAGGTGGCGCATTCCGAGGCCCATGAAAGCACATGGCCTCGGACTTGTGCAATGCCACCTCGAGACCCAATTGCCGGATTCTCTCCACGACTATCGCAACCCCGCGTGTCATAGTGTCGGCCGCCGCCTCGTGCGACCTCCCCTGTGCCAGCACCAGTGTGTAGTCAGCGTAGCAAACTACGCTGACACCGCTAGGGAGGTCGGCGCGCAGCACCCAGTCGTACCCGATGTTCCACAAGGACGGCCCCAGAACCGATCCCTGTGTAACACCGCACGACATCTCTCGCCGGTTCCAATCTCCGCTGCGACCGGGGTAGATGACGGCCCTATCCGTCAGGTAGTCCCCGACCACACGACGAAGGTAGGTCGGCACCCGGTGATACCGGAGTGCCTCCCTTATGCAGCTCCAGGGCATGGAGTTGAAGGCGTTGGCGATGTCGAGAGACACCGCCAAGACCACCCCACCCCTGGACACCGCATCCCTCGTCGTGAGGGCTCTCACGCGCATGATGGCGTCCACCGTAGAGCGCCCCTTGCGGAAACCATATTGGTGTTCCGCAAGGTCCGGCCCCGTCCCCGCAAGGTGCTCGGCGAGGCGGTTTGCAATGACTCTTTCAAAGAGCTTGCCCACCTCGTCGAGCAACACCACGGGCCGGTAGGCGGACGGAGAGTCCGCCGGGCGCCCCGGCTTCCGGATGAGGACCAGCTTCCCCGTCTTCCAGCGAAGCGGGAACTGGCCCCTCTCCAAGCATGCGCTTAAGAACCCTTCCAGTCGGGGACCGAGAGCCTCCGAGGCCAGGACCCAGGCTTTGCCAGGCAAGCCGTCGGGTCCCGGGGCGGTATTTTTGGCACTGAGCCTGCGTACCGCCACTCTCAGTTCTACCCCGGTCACTTCCGGAGCGTCGTCGTCGTCACTTTCGTGGTCCGCTTCCGGCACCGCAGCCGGCGGAGCCATAGGCGGGGGCGGGTGTTCCCCTCGCGAGGGGAACAGAGCGCTCACCACGTCCTCCACGAGCTGAGGCCGGAGACTCTGCGTCAGCGGGGGGGCCCAGGTGCGGAGTTTATCCCGCACCATCTTGTAAGGGCGCCCCCACGGATCTCTGTCGAGAGTCCCCAGCATCTCCTCGCGGGCCAGATCCCTGGCCCGCAGGACAGCCTCGCGGAGGGCGGTCTTCGCCGCTCTGTAGCCCTCATAAAGCTCCGCCTCAATGGCTGCCGCATTCGGTGGGCGAATGCGGAGCCTGCGGTGCCTGGCGTACAGGTGTCGCGCAGCCACACACGCCTCCCGTAGGGACGTCAGCTCTCGCGACCACCAGTACACCTGACGCCGGGCGCTTCCTGGCCGGACTCGGGGCATTGCCACGTCACATATGTCGGACATGGCCTCCTGGAACCACCCTGCCTCATCATTGACGTCGGCAGGCCTGTCCGGTGATGTCACCCAGGCCTGCACGATCGAGGCTTCCAGGAGGAGCTCCCGGTCCAGCTGCTTCAGCGCCCAACGCAGACCACTCGGGGCCTGTTGGACCCGCGCTTGAGGTATGGGTGGAGACGTCGAACCGGATGTACCGGTGGTCGGAATAGGTCTCCACCCCCTCCATGACGCGCCAGTCAACGACACGCGGTGACAGAGCGGGGCTAGCGAACGAGATGTCCACCACCGACTCGCCCCGCATCCTCACACACGTGGCAACAGAACCCCGATTTAGGACTACCAGGCCCCTCTCCAGGGCCCAGTCCTCCACCATCCTTCCCCGCACGTCTGTGCAACGAGAACCCCAAGCCAAGTTCTTGGCATTGAAGTCCCCGAGGACAAGCACGGGGAGGGAATGGTTTCCGACGACGA
Organism: Xestia rhomboidea; assembly: GCA_963853795.1. Classification (NCBI taxonomy): domain Eukaryota; kingdom Metazoa; phylum Arthropoda; class Insecta; order Lepidoptera; family Noctuidae; genus Xestia; species Xestia rhomboidea. The sequence goes on from OY970758.1 coordinate 679,880, forward strand.
CACTCAACTCTGCGAGAGAGTTGTGGAACTCGGCGAGAGTTCGGTTCGGGGAGAAGTAGACTCCCACTACGACGATCTCCCCGAACCGGGCTGCTACGCACCCCCGACCCCTCCTGACACTTTCAAGGGTCGGGGTGCCGGCGGCGGCCGACGACACTATGGTCACTGAGCCGCTTAGGTCCGCCACCCAGTCTTCCCTTGGCAGGACGAGATACGGCTCAGCGACCACAGCGATGTTAATCAACCACTGCGCCATGCTCTGGAGCAAGAGATCCTGAGCGCAGGCGCAGTGGTTGATATTCGCCTGGAGGAAGCGTAATGGGGCCGTTATTGGCACTCCATTACCGCTTCCTCCAACCTGGCCCCCTGTGAGGGCCCCTCTGTGGCGGCGACAGAGGGAGCGGCAGCGGCGGCAGTTGCGGCTGCGGCGGTGGTGACGGTGGCGGTGGCAGCGGAGGGCCTACCCTTGCCTCGGGTGGCCTTGGTGGGCGGAGCGCAGGCCTTGCTCCCAGCCCGGTGATCGACCGGCTTGCCAGCCGCCGCACATGCGTCGCAGTGCGGCGTGGCACAGCACCCTGCGGACTGATGACCGGGCTGACTGCAGCGGAAACATAGCCCGCTGCGGTCAACCTCCGAGGCGCACCGGACTGACACGTGGTGTCCCACGTGGCATCGGTAGCACCTCAGAGGTCTGGGCTCCAGCAGCTTAACCTGCGCTGAAACCCAGACCACCAGTAGCCTTCGGCCCTCCACTATTGTTTTAGCCGCCGTCACAAGGCAGCATACCGTAACGGTATGCATACCCGTAGGGTCCGGCCGTAGGGTGCCTGCCCTGACCTGATCAGCAGGACACCCACCGGACCTGGCGACGGCGGCCACCACCTCCTCCTTGGTCACCGAGTCGTCCAAACCCATGATGCGCAGGTCTGCGCATCTGACGGGCCTGGACACTCGGGCCTCGTCCGCGTTTAGGGACGCTCTTAGCTTTTCAGCCAGAGCGTCAGCGGACGGGCCGCTGGCTTCCCCGGGGATCTCGAGCATTCGAGCCCCCGTCGCCGTGACCTTAAGCCGGAGGCCCCCGGTGATCCCGAGCTCCCCGAGGTCCACCGCCTCCTTTGCCTTCGCCAGCAGGTCGCGATATGACACGCCCCTCTTTTCCGCGTCCGGCTGTAGTGTAATCACTACAGCCGCGGTCTTCGGGGCGCGGAGCCTAGCCGCGCTCTTTCGCGCCCTGAACTGGCGCTGCCGCTCCTGATGCCGGGCCTTTTTGGCCGCCTTCCGCCCCTTTTTCTTTTCCCCAACCACCTGCCATCCGGCTTCCGCCGCGGGAGGTGTTGGGGGCTGCTGGGTGGGCGGTGGCGGCGGCGGCGGCTGACGTGCCGCCGGCGCTGGCCCACTCGTCACTGGCACCGGCGGCTGCACAGTCACCGCCTGTGCAGCCGCCTTGCCCTTCCTCCTCTTGGGCGCCTTCTTAGCCGGCGCCGGTTTCGCCGGAGCCGGCTTTGGGGGAGGGGCCACCACTGCTGTGCCGGAGGGCTGGCTGGACGGCCCCGGTCTGGGTGCGGCAGCCGTAGCCGCCGCGTACGAGGCCGCCTTCGGGCCCGTGGCCGCCTTGCTTGCCGCTAGGGGGGGGCGCAAAACGATTCCCTCCAGGACGGAAAACCGTGCCTGGAAGGAGGCCAGCTCCTGGCAAACCAGGTTCAAGACCTGGTTCTCCACTGGCTCAGGCTGGCTCTGTCGCTGCTGCGGACCCCCCTTCTGAGGCGCCACGCGGGAGCTAGGCTCACGCAAACTGGCCAAGTCTGCTTGGAGCCTAGCGTTCTCCTTTCGGAGAGCCTCCGTGGCGGCCGTCAAGCGGGCCACCTCCACCCGCAATTTGGCCACCTCCTCTCCGTCTATCGGAGGAGGAGGAGGAGGAGGAAGAGGTCCCCCGAGGTTTGCCTCCGCTGCCGCCATAATGGAGGCGGAAGCCTCGGGTATGGCCTTGAGTTTCGAAGAGGTCTTCTGCTTCAAGGCCACTCCCCTTATAGCGGCTTCCACCTCCTTTGCAAACCTGGCCTTACGCTCCGCCTCGGAGCTGCCAGGTTCACCCGCCTCTTCGCCAGTCCCAAGAGCCCGGGTGGCGCCCCTCCTCGGCCAGTCTGGCCGACCTTTCGGAGGCAGAGAGGCCCGCCCTCTTGCCGCGGATCCCCCCGCGCCTGCTAGTGGGGATCTTCCGGGCCGAGGCCAACTCTCCCTCCGATGACGACGCTTGGTCGTCGTCCTTCCTGGACCGCTTGCGGAAGAACTTGCTGTTCTCCCCTGCGGTCCCGGCCCTCTCGCGGCGGGAGCTCACTGAGCCTCCCCCGCTCACCTCGCTGGATGCTACGTCGGACTCCGACCCCACATCCCTCCTCTCCTCTTCGTTGCCGTTGCCGGCGGTGTTGGTTTTTTGGTTTGTTTTAGAACTTTCCATATTTGAACCCACGAGTATGGGGGAAATAAACTCCTAACTAGGCAGAGACCCCTGTACCTAGTAGGGCAGATTCTGAGTATTTATTACTCGCCAGGGGGTCTGCAGGTACCCTGGCGAGGAGCGCACTAGCGACTGATTCGTTCTCTGGAACACCCGTCAGCCATACATCCCCTCGCGGTGCGTCGCCGCTTGGGATTCGGGGTAACTTTTTATAGAGGTTGTCTACCTCGCGGTCCGGGCGGTTAAGCCAAGACCCTCGGTCCCTGTCGAAGCCGCGAGACCTGATCCACGACACTTCGACGTTGGGATTACGAGACCGGCGGTGACAGAGGAGGACGATCCTTCTCTGTCTGCTCGGAGGCAGGGTAAGTGCACACCGAGCCCGCCCTCACTCCTCTGCTGTGCCCTCTGCTAAACAGAGGGCACGCAAAGGAACGCACCTTTGGTCCAGGTCGGACCCCACCCATGTCAGAATAATTGGCCGCGGCAGTACCACTCCCCGAGGGATAAGAGGAAATTCTCATTTCCTCTCATTCCCCGGAGAAGGATACTGCCGCGCCCGGGGTGCACCGGCCCAGCAGCTGCTCTTCCCTCCAGACGTATCGAGAGGGACGAGCAGCCGCCGGACACACGTGGAGGACTTCTGACTTCGCACCCCAACCTAACCAGCCTGGCGATAAGCTTATAGAATAGGTTCCTAAAAATGCTTATTGAGTGAACTTGGGAGTTTTCAAGAAACCTGCAATGTCTGAAAGAAAAACGAAAAGTAGACTCTTTAAACTGAACAAATAATACCAAACTTAGATAAGTAGCTGAGTAACAAAAAGTTTCCAGAATTATCTAGTTAAGAGGGGTTTTCCGTTTCCCAGTAGAATGCTGAGTAGTTGCTCATAGTAGTTGGCGGACATTTGTATGCATTAAGGAAGCGTCGGCGTTTGCACGGACTGCGGGCACGTCGTCGTCAGGGGGAGAGCGGGTACTGAAGGAACTCTTTCACTAATGTTGTTTTTGTATCATGTCGCTATGGTAATTCAATTTACGTTTGTAGTTTATTTTTTTTCTTTTTAGAGACAGGGTATTACGGAGAGAAAGCTCAGTTCAGCGCGAAATTAAAATTCTTAGCACGTCGTTAAAATTAATTAATTATGAATAAGTCCACTTTATCTATTACTGTAAAAGTTAATATTAGATTGTGAAGTTTTTAGAGAGCTCAGCGATAGTTTTTGTTATTTGACAACAATGTCTAAAAATACACGATACTGATAACATTCCTCAGCTTTTAAGAATATTACGATGATTTTTTGAAGGTTCGTCGTTTCGGCAGCCTGAAGCCCCGTGAGACAATATTTATTTAGTGGCGAATGTGTGCCCCTAATCAGTGTCAGAAAGCCAATCCCGTCCAAACATGGCCTTGACCCACAAACAAACGAATTAACTTTGTCGTTTTATTGTTTTCGTTTTATCGCCATTTATTTTCTCTTATGTTTTTAATTATTGCTGCTTATGTACGTCTCGTAAATTATGAAAACTGTGTTATACGTCCCGTATATAATACAAGAGGCTAGAGACTACGATATTCTACAGAACCATCGTAGGTATATGAGGAACCAACATTCTATAATATATTCAATTATTTAACTAAAGGGACCAACTTTTAAGAGGCGGTTTTTATATTGTGAATATTTACCAACTATTTTTTTATAACCTTATTATAGTTTTATCTTTCGTCGAAGCCGCCGCTTAACTTTAATATTATTCATTTGTTTTACCTGTGTTTGAAGTCTTTTTGAGTGAATATATCCTTAGTATTTAGTCTGAACGGCCCAAAGCGAATGGACCGCGGACCATTCGACCGTACTTAACTAAAAATCGTCTACGTTCCAAAGAACCGGTGATAAAAATTTGTAATCAAATTCAATGTCATAAACTACATCAAAACCGTATGAAACACTAAGCCGTATTATTTTTGACAAGCATGAATTTTATACAAAGAAAAAGGTATAGCAACTATGTGAATATTTAAACTCTGAATTTGAGTATATTATTAACAACATAACAATTTGAATAAGAATTTCAAGCTGTAAAAAATATAGTATGGGGAGAATGCCGCAGTTAATTTCATATCGGATTCGGCGCACGTATCCCCACTATGTACAACATATACATACATTAAACTGTATGTACACAAATTGAATTTAATGATGTACCAAATTGACTTGTACGCTCGGGTCATGTTCGCATAGGCTGGAGGTGCCTTTTCGAGTTAAAAATATCTAAGTAGGAGTGTGATTGAGTGAGAGCAGCGGTGGCCTAGTGGTGGCGGCTCCGACTTACGAACAGTAAGTCGTGGGTTCGAACCCAGACAGGCACATTACTTTGTGTAATTTATTTCATCAACACTGCTCTCAAAACGGTGAAGGAAAACATCGTGAGGAAACTGGCATGTCCTAGAATCAAAAAATTCGAAGACATGTGACATCTACCAATCCGCACTGGGCCCGCGTGGTAGATTATAGCCCATTCCCTCTCATAAAGAGGAGGCCTGTGTCCCAGCAGTGGGAACATTAATAGGCTGATGATGATGATGAGCGTGATTGAACAGTGGTGGCCTAGGGGTGTAGGTTTCGATTTGTGACTTATAGTTTCCAATCCAGGAAGGCACATAATTTTGTATAATTTATTTCTTCACCGCCGCTCTCAATCGGTGAAGGATAACATCGTGAGTGAACTGATAGATACTGTACTCACTAGGAGCCTAGATAGTGTTGGAAAGTAATGTTAAAAATTGACAAATGGTCTCAACTCTAAGGAAAATCCCCTGAGGAAATTCACGGATAAATGAATACGTGATTCTGTGCACATCTTTTCGCAGAAAAGGTTGGCACAATCATGGCGCCATCACATTGGAATAAATAATTATATGCTTACATTATTAAACAAACGAAGCGCTGCAAGGATCTTTTGGCGCTTGCATGACATTGACAGGACAGGTTGTTGGTAAACATTTGTTGAACGTTTGTGAAATTGAAGTTAAAACAAGAAGATGGCGGTGTCAGTTCCGATTGTGGCCACGCGCCCAAAGCTCCTCGTACTATACTGTGCGGTACGAAACCGTCACTTTGACAAATTGAGTTGTGATTTACGTCATGCGAGCTGAGATTAGTGTCCGGCCGGATACCGCGTGTTACACTCACCTTTCTGTTTGGAGCTGACGTGAGGTTAATGAAATTGAACACGTTTCAATGTTTTCACTTCAGTGATTCTTTGTCCCTAAAAATGGCTTTGAGCTGACCCACAGATAAAACGGGTCCTAGTGAGGACATCTGTATCCTTCGGCGGCGTGGTGACGTCACCGTCATTGTCATTTCGTTTAATATCGTCCGGATGCGATGCGTTCTTATTAATCCCCCAATTACGCCATATCCTTGTCCTATATTAAACCGGTAATTACACAACGGTCAAGGTATCGAGATGAGTGTAGAGGTCAAGAGTTTAAATGAGACCTGCATAATTGAAAATGTCATCTGACGTATTTTGGGCCCTTATGTTCTTCCTCTTATAAACGATCAAACATCTATCCTTTTAAAGGATAATATAATTCTAATAACAACCATTGTAGGTACCTACTAAGTGTCAAAAAAAATTGTGTCGTAAAGTAGATAGTCATTAGTAATGGATAGGTATCGGTTTCCAAGCGAACTATACGCGGGGAAATATGTATTATAAATCATATCATACCCGCAGCGACTGCAACCCGACCTTTGCAAACCAATTACTGAAAGATACGACATATTCTATTTGTACGAAACCAGCAAAAACTTGATTAATCCATGGCAAATGGTTTAGTATCCATACAATATAAACTACTAATATCCATTTAGATCAAGTCCGTAAGAACAAAGCACCTATTAGTCTAGGTATAGACTCGATCATAGAGTTCACCTTTATCGTAATTTTACCATTAACTAAATTAGATCAACGAGTATTCTATATTCTATATAATGACCCAATATCCCGAGTAGTAATATTAATAACCTATATTAACCAGCGTTAGTATGCAACATGTCCACAATGGACCGTTAGTGGTAGTGGTTACTAATGATAGTCTATGGCATCGGGTCATTGGCCTGTTACCTATTGTTTGAAGCGGCAAGTGTGGGAGTACAAATGCGCCGGCTTCTATGACATTTGTAATGTAATTGGTGGAAGCACGAATTTATTTAGAAGGTAGTTTACTTGCCTTGGTTGGTCGTGACTGTTGAGCATGGGGTTTTGGATCCAATCCATCACAATCATCATCCTGAGCCAGGTTACACCCACTGCTGGGCATTGGCTTCTCTTTGCTTGTGCCAAGCTCCACGTTCTTGTGCCAGCCTCATCCAGGATATTCTCGCGATGGCAACAAAGTCATCTGCCCATCTCGCCGCCGGACAGTCAACACTTCTCTCCTTCCAGTCCTTGGGCGCCACTCGGTCACAGCTTTGCTCCACTTGCCATCACCGCGCCTTGCTAGGTAGGATCCAATCCACTGGTTGGTAAAATTGTTTACTATTGAGTCTTCCCATTACGAATTTCATTAGAAACCCAAAACTTTAAGTTATAACTAAAATATGCATGACTAAAATAAAATTTCGTTTATTCATTTTAGAGCAGATCGTTTACATTTAAAAAAAATCCTATACTTACATATAAAAACAATATAAAAAAATAGTAGCCCACCAGCGCTGGGAGCAGGACCCGAGCTGCCGGTGGTCAGGGCTCTTGAGAGAAGAACCTCCGTGTCGTGTACAGAAGTACTGCTTTCTGAATCAAGCCCTTGATCCAGCTGCCAAGCGAGAGCCTCCTAAGATGTTAGTCGAGGCTCTTGGCTATTAAGCCATTGGCCGACACGACTATCGGCACAATGACTGCTGTACCCACGTCCCACATGTCGACAACCTCGCGAGCTAGATCTAGATATTTGAATTGTTTGTCTTTCTTAATAATAGTTTATGATTAATAAGAATATTGTTCAATACGGTAACTTTCCTCTAGTTTCAATTTACTAAACTGTCTTCATTAAGTTAAGTAAAGTGTATTTATTCCGTTTGAGGATCAAATGACGCAAAGATAAACGACAAATATCACAAGCACTAAAATAACTCACAAGTTAGCAGAATTTCTAAAACTATTTGATAATTGGGTAACTTATTTCAGATTTAATATTGCGAAACTTTTGAAAGAAAAGTATTTTGTTTATTATGATTTCTACGAAGTATAAGGTTTTACTGTAGCCTCAATTTAATATAGCTTGTAAGTAAGTTTTAATGTGGGTAATCATTATTACATCGCATTGGCAAGTAAATTCAAATCCAGAGATTTCTAGTGCAGTTACATTGTAGTGTGCGGAAGTGTAACATCTCATCCCTCGGCTCTACCCACGCGGGTACCCCATACTTCTTCTAAAAGAAAATTTCATTATTTGCCGTCCTTCCCTGCCACGCCACGCCGCCGCCTGCAAAATATAATAAAATCGGTTCAGTAGTTTACACGTGAAAGCATACAAAAGAGACTGACACGTTATTACCTACCTAGACTTTACCTAAATCTGTTTAAATGCTTTTTCATTTCCAAATATGAACTTCGCAGAGAGTTAGCGGCATTAACTGCGTGGGAAGATACTTACTCAAGTTATAAAATTGTTTTCTAAAAGAAATGTCGAGATTGTATCGCTAAAGCTGCCTTATATTTAAAAGTTTAGTAGATTGTTCTAAAAGATTACGTGAAAACGTTGTTTTAGTGTTACCTATTTCTTATTTTATTTTCCTTAGCAGCCGGTACTGGCTGTCCACCATTTTATTTTATTTGGAAACCTATAGAGAAGATGTAGACTAGCCTAAGTATAGGTAAACAGGTAAAACAAAATGATTTATAGCTGAGCTTGCACTGATCTAGTCAGTCATTGTGATATCCATTTGGGTCTGGAGTTCTGGATCGATGCCAGTATCTTAATCTCTATTCAGTTGTTGATATCTTAAGAGTTGACAGCATCGTTAGTAGGCAAAGTTCTCGATGGTATAAACTTGTTGGCATATTTTGTCCAAAGTTCAAAATACCCCAACTTCTCATCTTACTCCCTTTTGATCGTCTGGAAGTTTTATAATCTTTGCCCTTACATCATTGTTGAGGTACAAACTTCATAAAGAAGCAATTTCCCGACATTTGACCGGCGGCTGTGGGCGTGATATCATGGCTCACGCGTTCTTTTATGAAACAATTTGTTAGTTACAGAGCTGCCAGCTTCTAAATAGCTGTTTATGACAGGTCCTTACATCTTATACAAAGTTCTTTTATATTGAAAAGGGATTTTGTTTTACTTTGCCTTTTACATGTTACTATAAAGTTCATGTAAAGTAGTGGGTGTGAGCGAGATGACTCTCTATTTGATTTGTGTTGGGCAGAGGGAGAGAACATCATAGGCTGATAATGCTAGGCAGGCGGTATGGGCAGGCTCATTAAATGCAAAGGTCAATGGTTTCAAATAAATCACGTTTTGTCCTGTACAATGTATACAACATGCAACCTCACCTATGTGCTAAGGGTAACATACTATCTACTTATAGGCCACTTACAAAACAGTTAACAGTTTCTCCGTCATCTATAAAACCTTAATCTAATGGTGAGCTCAGAAGACCTTTCTAACCGTCGAGTCAATAAAAGTTAAAAGTTCAGCCTGTAAAAGGGTCACCATATATCTAAAAGCCCCGATCAGTATGCAGAACTATTCGTTTAGAGATAACAACCGGTCATTTCACTCGCAGATACAAGTTTAATTTCCAACTCTCTATTCATGGAGTAAATATTCCCCTGGCCATAGAAACGTTCTCCCTAATCGCCTCTGTATTAAAATTCAGGCTCACTTTATTACTAGTTACAGTCGAGGCACGTCCCTCCCCGGAGAGATCACAGCCTCTCACAGTTCACACACATTTTTATTAAGGTCGGCTCGCAGTAACCATTTTATTTGTTGTATCGTCAATTGGTCTTAAAATGTCGATAAATAATCCATCGTATTTTATATGGAAACACAAACGTTTACTTATACCAGGTTTCTCCATTAACATCGACAAGTTTTTTGGCTTTCGGCCTAGAAAACACCTCAGCCTTCTACCTTTGTTTGTTTTGTAGTTGGTTGGTTTGATTTATTAGATCGCAAAAGTCATTTATAAAGGCGATCTAAAGCTATTAATGGAGGTGTCTATTGTCACCCACATTTTGACATTGCTTGCGGCTGACCGGCGTGTATGAAAAGATGAATAATCATATCCGAAGGAAAAGGAGTATTTAAGGATTGTACCAGGTTAAGTTCTCTAGTTTCTGTTTGGAAAATAAGAAAAAAAAGGCCGCTCGTAATAAATATGGGTAATGATAATTAGTTAGAGTCAAAAGCCCAACCCGGCTACTTGACGCGAGCACCACATAGCATCACAAAGCAGGAACCGCGTCGCCTAGCGCTACCCCAGACCACAAGCTGGAGCATTAATTAGTATAATTGCTTTGACATCTCCGCCAGCCACGTGTGTCCTGACCTCAGGTCGTGCCTCGGTCACTACCGGGGCAAGTGTGTGGGTCTATAAATTATTATAAATGTCGATTTGCTGTAATTGTGGCGAAAAATTTTTAAAAATAACATTGAGTGAACTGGCTGTAAACTTTTTTATATTATTCGGTCCCACAGCTGGGCAAAGGCCTCCCCCTTGCCTTTCCAAAGTACTAGAACCAAATAAGACAAGTGTCATCCACTAACTGGGCTCATGTAAATACATAAAATTATCTACGAGCGAGGTCCGAGGGACGGATTACAATCAATTACCGGGCATAGGGAGGAGGCCTCAGCTTCAGCAGAAGGAACGTTTTAGGCTCTGTTGTGTTTTTGTTATTATCGTGACTACCACCTTTTGCAAGTGTGTCAAACAATAAACAATTAAGGATTTTATTATCTTCGTGCCCTCCAAGACATTCCGTTGTATTGGTTTTTCATTAGCGTTAGCTAAGTATAAAAAATTGCAGAAGGTTTATACTTTAGTGAATAATATTAATGCAAACAAAACGTTGCACAAATTAATAGTTAGTATAAGTTCAGTATCGATCTGACACACACCACGTTGGCCTGAAGTGACAGGTCGGGCTAGGTGTTATTGCGTTTTTCCATCGGGAATTTTTCAGTAGAAGAGTCCGGTTTTGCGGTAGGTTGATGAGCAATAGGCCCGCCCTTTTTATGAGACATAAGCATATCTGGCGAAATAAAATTGTACGGGCGACCAATACATTACATTTTGCAATGTAATTGGCATGTTAAAATGTAAACCAAATAGCTTGGTCGACCGTACTACTAGATGTCCTCCACCTCTGCATCACCCTTCGGGAATTACAAGCGTGATGTTATGTGAGTGAAAATTTTACTTTAGAGAACATCACATAACATAAAATACTACACAATATAAAGACCACACACAATGTTAACGCCCACCTATCACCAACTCACAATACTAGAAAACCACACCAACCATACTGATTAAGTGATCAATCACAAAGCCCTCTAAACACTAAGTATACTCCACTACACGCTCGGTTACCTCCCTGCCTTACCCCTTGTGAAAAGCCGGGAAATTGTCGATGGAAAATAGGAAGCGATGCGTGGAGGGCACCCAGTGGTTAACCGATGGTCATGAGTGGTCGCGGTCGAGCGGACCGACAGAGAAATTATGATTGTACGCCGTAAAGCAGCGAGCCGTGAGGGGTTATATGGTCGTCATTGTGGAGTTAGTATGTGCTAGCACAAAGTGTGATACGAGGTGATACCTACTCGTATGTCGTGTTGATCAATAACTAAACCTGCCTTACAGAACACCCAAAAACTCCGAAATATTTTATTCCGAATTTCGATATTACGATTATCAAAACTCCGAATTTCATAATACCGAAGAATTTTATTATTATATCTATTATTTAAAATTCCGAAATTCATAATTCCGAAAGTCGTAAATACGATTTGTTTGTTGTCCGATTTTTATATGTCCGAAGAATCCAATATTCGATGGATCGTTAGTCCGAAAAACGATATTCTGATTTGAAATACTCCGAATAAACTGCTAAAATTGTCCTAAAAGTCTTGCTAGCTGGCATGAGGAGCGTAGGCCGAAGGCCAGCGGAGCGACGACGACATTTGTGACAGAAAGTGGGTGTGTAATGAAAATACGAGCGTAGCGGGCGCGCGTCTTGGAGTCGTAGCAGGTTTCCTTGTGAATTTGCTTAGGTATATCTCGAAAACGGTGCGACGGCGAAAAAGTAATTAAATCTGCCCCCTTGCTGCAACAGCAACACATCTTTCTGTAGGGTACACTACCTTTGCTAGGAGTATGTTCTGCCATTTCTTCTGGAGAGAAGAAATGGCAGAACATACGCCTAGTGTTTTAGCTGGAGAGCTAAAACACTAGGAAGTGGTGCAGGGCGGGCGTTTTGGAGGACAGTCTTTTGTATTTATTTCGTTCAAATAGAGCTAATTTCAGCTTAATTTGAATAATACCCCTTAGGTTCCAGTAGAAATATGGGTCACCAAAGAGTTAATTCGTGAAACCTATTAATATACACTGGCCTGCAAAACTAAGTACCTACTACACTTTTAAAATTTCAATTTGTTCCTAACTATAGAAGTTAAAGATTTAAAATAAAAAACGTTTTATAGCAATTTTTATCAGCTTTCTTTGAAACTATCGACAAAATTAAACTCTTCTTTGAGTCCTTTTTGTTTCGAAAGTATATCTTGTGTCCTTAAAAAGTTATTGCAATTTTAAAAGTGTGATACTTAGTTTTGCAGGCCAGTGTAGAAGAAGCCTAGCCTAGCGTTAGCAAAAAATATAATTTATGCCTACAACATTACCCCAGGACGCAGTGTAGCTTTCTGGGAATGTTTTTAATTTTCCGGTATAAAATAACCACATTCAGTTTACGAGTGCACACAGTCAATCCGAAAAATACTTTCTTGATTACCAGGAAACATTCATTTACTACTCTCTCGCTATCCAACTTTTCACATGAAGAGCCACTTATGCGTAAATATGAAACAGGAATGTTTCTAAAGAGATTTTCATTTCGAATTAAATCATGAAATTCACCCTCATATTTTTCCGGGATTAATTGCATTCATTTGTTATACTATTAATCCATACTAATATTGAAAATTCGAAGTAGCTCTGTCTGTCGGTATATCCATCTGTTTGTCCGTCTTTTATCATTGCACGACATAACGGCTGAAAGGATTAACTGCTTGGCACACAGTTCACCATAATCTGGGACAGGAATTACACAGAAATTCACACAAGGACTTAGTCTCACATAATGGTTATAGGAATCACAGTGTTCCATTTGTTAAGCCATACATTTCTCATAACGTTTGTTTCGTGGAAAAGTGCAAGAATATTATCAGTAAAAAAACGTCCAGCAGTACTGACTGTGCTGAGCAGAAAGTAAACAAAAATAATAATACATGGTAATTACATTATCTGCCATGAAACAATAAGCTTTACCTTTGTTTCTGAAAAAGGGAAGTCGGAGTGAAGCGAATGCTGCAATGGTTTGAAATAATTTCACAAATACGGGTGAGACCTACTTCAAATCAATGTAAAATACATATATGTACTTATCTTAAGTACTTCACACACATGGTATAAGTCTCCCTCCTGTACCTACCTATAGAAGTAGGTCCTTCTAGTTAGTACTTTTTCTGATCCGAAATTTGAATCATAGGCAATCAACGGCCTCAACCTTATATGCGGAACGCAGGCCATTAGAACATACCCTATACTTAATTTACCGGTGCGTGGCTAAATAGATCCACTTCAGCCGAGTTTCCCTTACCAACAAAGTCTCGAAGAGTGTTTGAGTACGATTGTGTGTGACATTTTATTTAATAACATTTTCTTCCCACGCTCTTGCTCTTTTAAAAGGATTTTCAATAATTTCAAATAATAAAATACCTTAGTTATATGCTTTGTTATTTTACAACCCTATTTATTTATGCAGTGCCTTTGTTGTAGTTAGGATTGACTTTGACATCTAGCACCCAGATAAAGGTGGTATGCGTTTTGGAAAACAAGTGTCAGTGTGTTCTATGATTAGTCGTTGAGAGGATCCGGCAACTGGGTCTCGAGGTGGCATTGCACAAGTCCGAGGCCATGTGCTTTCATGGGCCTCGGAATGCGCCACCTCCGGGATCCTCAGTGATGGCAGGAGGGGTTTCCATCGGCGTCGAGTCGACGCTGAAGTACCTGGGACTTGTCCTCGACAGCCGGTGGAACTTCGTGGAGCACTTCCGACGTTTGGCCCCCAGACTGGAGCGGACAGGGGCTGCCTTCAGGCGGCTCCTGCCCAACCTGGGGGGGCCGAACGCCTCCTGCCGGAGGCTCTACGCGGGAGTCGTGCGGTCCATGGCCCTTTACGGGGCCCCGGTGTGGGCACGTTCATTGAGGCGGCGTGCCGCCCACCACTTGAACGTGCCCCAGAAGGTGGTAGCCGTAAGGCTGGTCCGGGGCTACCGCACGATCTCCCGCGAGGCGGCGAACCTCCTTGCCGGATTGCCGCCATGGGATCTGGAGGCAATAGTCCTCGCGCGCCTACATGAGTGGCGCGCGGAGGCGCTACGCCGGGGGGAAACTCCGCTGCCGCGGCAAATTGTCGCTCAGCGGACGGACTTCCGGCGGGATCTCATGGCGACATGGAGAGAGCGACTATCGCAACCCAGTGCAGGGCACGCCACAATAGTGGCGATAAGTCCCCTCTTTGAGGAGTGGCTGGAGAGACGCCACGGCGTCCTCACCTTCCGCCTGACGCAGGTTCTTACCGGACACGGATGTTTCGGTAAGTTCCTGCACCGAATCGGGCGGGAGGAAACGCCCGGGTGCTATCATTGTGAGGATAGGCCGGAGGACACGGTGGAGCACACTGTGGAGGTGTGCCCCGCTTGGGTGGAGCACCGCCGTGTCCTCGAGGTGGCGATCGGCGGCGGCGACCTCTCGCTCCCGGCCCTGGTTCGTGCCATGGTCCGGAGCGAGACGGAATGGGACGCCGTCACCTCCTTCTGCGAAGCAGTCATGCTAGCGAAGGAGGTGGCGGAACAGGACAGGGAGAGATCCTCACGTCCCGGCCGCCGCGGGAGACGCCCCGGGCGTCGGGGGCCACGTGGTGGCTTCCGGCCACCGTAGGCGCGGGCCTGTGGACGGGGAGCTATGGGCTAGCTCGCCGTCCGTACGTCTCATGACGACAGGCCGTGTCGACGGCGCGTTCGTGTTCCACGCGCGCCTCAAAGAGAGTCAGCAATAGTGAAGGGGTCCCCAAGGACCGAAGCCTGCCGGGGCTGCGGGACTATTCGAAAGAGATACCGTGGCCCCGGAACACAAAGGGCGATGAAGGAACATGGATGGGTTTTAGTCAGTAAAAGTCTGACACTCCCTCCTGCTCAGCCCAGAGCGGGAGAAGTCATTTGATGATTTCCCATCCGAAAAAAAAAAAAAAAAAAGTGTGTTCTATGATAAATAGGAGGTATTGTTATTTAGTATGAAAACAAAACAGCCGCATACAGACCGGAATCGATTTACCTATGTGTAACTCGAAACCGGATCCTGACACAAATGTATCAGTATTTTGTATAGAGATGTCCGTTACCGAAGCCGAGAATCCCAGTTTGACTGAATGTTTACTTTTGCACTTTACAATACGTTTTGGCAGAATAGAACCCATAGAGGACATTGTCGTCGTAATCAGTAGTAGTTAACCTTATATATGACGTTTTGGGCAAAGATCAGTTGGGGCTGACTCACTTCGCAGTTTATTTATTTTTCTGGCCTGAATTATGAGACATGCTTTGTGCTCTACCAAAAGTGATAATTATTACTACAAAAACATCGTATAGTAGTAATATCGTGTCAGAAAACATTTATATGTGGCCTTGGTGCTCCGTGATTAAGGAAAATAGTGGTTTATTGTGATCAGTTCGTTACTAATTAATATTATGTTGTACCTATAAGTATCGAACAGTTTGAAGGAAAGTACTCACGTTACCACGTGAACATCGTAGGTAAAGGGAAATACTATAATATCAGTCTGATAACCTGTCTATCATCACAAGGCACAAAGATCTTTTCTTATATGTTAGATAGTTCTAGGCGGGTGGGAGTTTGCAATAAATATCAATAATGTTACAAGGCCTGCCATCGTTTTATAGCCCTTTTCGCATTTTTCTCATAACATGAGGTTGACCGCCATATTTCTTGCAATTTTATGGAGGGATATCATGGAGGGATATCATGGAGGGATATCATGGAGGGATATCATGGAGGGATATCATGGAGGGATATCATGGAGGAGGTAATTGACTTTAGTTACCTACGTGTAATTATATATATTTTGTGATTATACAGGTTGATTGGCAATTCAGTGCATTCCTTGCATTGGGTGATACTAACGCGAGTTTGTAACAATTATGACCGCGATAACTTGAACATTTTAAGTTTTTTTTGAAATTTTGTAACTCTCCACCATAACCTGTTGATTTTCGTAAACCAGGATATGATATATGATGGTAATTTTTATATGAACTTTCAAATAACAATACAAGTACGTGTGTCCATTTCTGACCAATAATGAATTAGTAGGTCAACCCAGAATACTCCTTGATTAATAACTAATGTATTGACACGGGTGCGCGACCTGTGGGGTTTCTCACGGCCTGAAACTGTGTCTTCAGTTTACATTATTTACACGATGTTCTGATTATGTTTTCTATAACTGTGGAAGTGAATAATAAAATAATCGCAGTGAGAAAACAAGGTAGGAAGTAGTATGTAGTAAAAGTATCGTGTATGAACGAAGATTGTCCAGACTGGTTTCCCGACTGATGTGAAGTTTTGATGATTTTCCTCGACAACTTCCCGGTCTAGTCAAAATTCACTTTTCCTACGAGAATTCACACAAGGATAGAAATCTACATACTTCACGAGAAGGAAGGTTTGATACTTTCCAAACTTGTTCGATATTTAAGAGTTTTCCGACATCGCGTCAAGTCGAATCCAATGGAGTTACCGTAAGTTTAGAATCGAATGGGATATTATATTGTTCGTCGACTGTAAGTCGCAGTGTTACAGGCTACTGGGGATGCTGTAGGTTACCTAGGCCCTAACAAGATATATAGCAGACATTCTGTCAGTGATGACGTGTTAACGTTGGTGGAAAAGTCAAAAGGATTAGGTGCATCCAATCCAAAGCCGTCGCAGAAAGACGCAACGCTTTGATTGATTGATAATACAGAAATAAGTAAAGAAAAGTAAAGAAAGTAAAGTAAATAAATAAGTAAATACAGAAAAAAGTATTAATTTACATTCGACACTTTTTTTTTTGTTAGCCTGTACTGTCCCACTGCTGGGCAAAGGACTCCCCCAATTCCTTCCATTTGCTATTTTCCCGTGTCCAAATCGTCTCGCCACCTTTTTCTGGGTCGGCCTCGGCGGCGCCGTCCGTCTTCCGGCAACCATCGTGTGGAGACTTTTGCCCAGCGGTCATCGTGCATGAGACTGACGTGACCCGCCCAATCCCATTTTAGCCTAGCAGCTTTCATGCCAACGTCTACTATGCCCGTTTTGGAACGCAGCGTGGTGTTTCGAACCCTGTTTCTTTTAGGGTTACCCAACCCTTTTTTTTTCCTTGATGTTGGATTCCTCAATGGATATCCTCCGCCCTGGGGCTAAAAACTATAGCGGTTAAGATAACTTTATTAGTTTAGCAGCAATAGTTGTTGAAATTGGGTGTTTGATAATTTTGTACCAAATACAAAATCCTTAGAATAAATCCTATAAAGTGACTAATATGAAGTGGTTGCTTGTTTATAACGGGTAAAGACTTGTATTGAAAAACAAAATCTAAAATATAACGGGCTACTACGGAACCCTGCACTGCGCGTAGCCCGACACGCACTTGGCCGGTTTTTATCACTAACAGTAACAATATGCTGAGTAACTTTACTTTCAAAGCCATGAATTGATTCGGATTCAATGAAAGTTGAAAGGTCAACTGGTTTCCTACAATTTTTTATTCCAACAATGGACCATGTTTCGTAATAAAACGTCGATCAATACAAATTGCTTACAACACTACACTATGAATTATGAGAATTCTTATGGAAAATGGGAAATCATGTGAAACCAGACAAAGCAATACTTTGTCTAGTTTCTTGTTGTACCCAGGTATATGGACTTTTAATTTGCGTTCGAAATAAATATAGGTTAGGTGTGTATAATAATCGTATATTTCCTGTTTACGTGAAAAAGGAAACATTAAAAACCAAAATGACTGGTTATTTTTTCCTAATTCACAACGTTTTTTGTTAATTTTTGAAGGTCATGAGATAAACGGAACCTGCAAGTCAGTGCTCTTTTCAAAAGTTTTTAATTTAGATTTTTCGTTTTAGAAAAGAACCTCTATAGCATAACCTGCTAGCATTATAATCACAATGCCCAATTCTAGTTTATAAGTTGGTATGAAATTAAACTTTCATAAACTAGGAAGATGTGTCAACTAATCTAAAAACTGGACATCTGTGGAATACAAAGTAGCAGCATACTGACATCAGTTTTCCCCAACGACCAAGTGTTATATAAAAGGACATTAGTTGTGCAACCGTTCTCAGATCATCAGATCACGTGCATTATAATCTGCTTAGGAGTCATTAGTTAAGATCAGATGTTGATCTCTGTTACCTATGTATTTAAAACGCAAGTATAGTACCTTGCATCCGCATGGATATACATAACATTATGTTTTTACACAATTTATTGTTTAAGCAGAATAAGTTAAGTATGATTGGTTTGTTGAGTGTCGTTTGGGGGTTAAACGCTCATCTGAGAATTATAAAAACGTTTAGGAAAAACCTGAATTCCAAGAGCTCTTCACTTCAACTTTATACTTTGTACTTTTGGTGCCCGAATGACGTTAAGAGAGACTTCGTTGGTCTCTTGATTTGTGAATTATGAATAATAATCTTTAAAAAGACAAGATGGCGACGTAGGTTCCTGTTTTGACCACGCGCTATTAGATCTTTGTGCAGCTATGTCATACTACTCGTAACTTGCACTAGTTCTATGTGATGACTCTGAGTGTTAGGTGGAGCGATAGCGTTACATTTTAAATGTTTGGCAGTGGCTACACATTAAAAATGCATACAAATGCAATAGAGTAATAAGCACGAACTTTTGTTTAATGGTGTAAATTTTCATCTGACGTTGGTTGAAGTCTAGTTATTGACGCTGTGTAAACGCTGCGTTACCGTCATTAAACGCGATTGCAACGAATCTTACGTTGCATCGCGTAAAATGGCAGACTCATAACGTACAAAGTGCAGTTGAGTCATCATAACATTGGCAGAGTTTCCTTCCATCGCTAAACTGCTTATCATAATTCTAAACTAATTCTCGTTATAGTTATTTATAATAAACCGCAGATATAGCTACCCGTTGTAATAAAAGGTTTACAAAATTAACCAATAGGCAGTTATTTGCGGCACGCGATCATGACCATTTTCCTCTTCAAGTAAATAAACGTGAACAGTGAAAATAAATAACTTCAAATAAATGCGTCCCGTCCCGTACTTGCTGAATTGGTGAAAATGTTTTGTGAATGGAAATTATGGTTGTAGTTGTAGGTAACATTGTTTTTATTTATTGTGTTATTTCTAGGGGGAAAATGGAAAGGAAATTATAACGAGGTAAGAATAATAAATTAATAATCATGAATTATAGGCTTGTAATTAAATTTTATTAGTTGATGACCCACAATATCCTTCTATGGTAGGTACTGTTTATCAACACATGTTCACCAAGGTTATGTGAATAACTTCTGTGGTGTTTGACTATATTATGTAGTTTACCATAGCTGATGGAAGATTTTGTTGGTTTAGTCTTGTTGAGAGGATGATTGAAAAGCGACTAACAAAATGCAAAACAGATGTGAGTGGAAACGTCGCGAGGTCCTTATTGGTCCTTAGAACGGTCGGGGCAGATACTTGCAACCGCCGAGTATGTAGGTATATCCACACGTACCTGTGAACGAAGAACAAGATGAAATTATTATATTATTTATGAACGAAGTAACAGCAGTTGCAACACCACCAAAATTGATAAAGAAATAGTCACACAGTCAGAAATAACATTCGCCCTTGAAGTGATAGATCGAAGTAATAGTTTTACTATTCACTTCGATCTTGAACGTGTTTAGTAAAGGTTCGTTCGGGAAGCAATCAGGGTCGAATGGGGCTGACGTCAACCCCTTAACAGTATTGGAATGGAAATAGATACTTTTTTGTGATTTTTTTACCGTTGATAGGAGATAGTGCTCAATTTATCAACTCTGAATGTAGGTCGGAGATAAGTACTCTAGATTTAATTTCGTGCTCAATTGTTATAGGAATGGATGACCATATAAATGGTTTCAGATACAGATTGCTCGTTGTAAGAAGCTCGAAGCAGACTATCAGCGATAATACCGCCATTGTAACCATAGAATCTATATATATAAAAATGAAACCCGTTTTCCTTGGTCACGGCATCACGCGTGAATGGCTGGACCGATTACACTAATTCTTTTTTTGTTGTATTTGTTATTATTAGGAGAAGGTTCTTACGGAAAAAAATATTAAGAAAATCTCTCAGAAATATTGAAAAATATACATTTAATTTTGCATATTTAAAAAAACGCGCGTAACGAATATCAATGTCATTCACAGCCATAGACTATATTGAAAGAGCATTGTTTGTTCGGAAACGTAATTACTTAATTAAATTCGAGCATCATTTGTTCGGAAACATCTTTTAAGGGTGTCTCACACTCTCTCTAACCATCTCTCTGTCTCTCTTATATATCGCAGACGAAGTTGCGCGGGTCAGCTAGTTACCAATATAAATTGTAAAATAACTAATATAACATCACGCCTATAATCCCCAAAGGGTTAGGCAAAGGTGTTCCCTATAGTCCACCAACATTTCGCTAGTGTAATAGGTGTTGCAATACAATTGGTGTACAATTAAGCCTTTTCTAACTATCTACGGAACGCACAAAAAACCTTCTTTTCTAGTGTGTGTTTCATGAGCTGTAAAACTAAACTCATTAAAATGTTATCCATATAAAAGAAGATTACAGTGAACAAAACAGCGGGGCTGACTGCCATTTGTCGTATGGAATTGATTAAATATCGTTTTTCGTTCCGTTTCGTGAAAGCTCATAATATGGAATGATGATTATAATTTATTTGGACTCGTAAAGGATAAGAGGCATTTTATCACGAAATAACGGTAAAACAGAGTTAAACAGACCTCTAATACTTTGTATTGCAAATATTCGTAAAGCTCTGTCACTTGCATGGCATACCAATCGCGTTGCTGACGTAACTGCATTGTTTGGTACTTCTGATGGGTTCTGATATGCAGTTAAGGAGTACCCACATTCACTGATGATGTTGCTTTTGTTCGTTAAATCACTGCTAGACATTCTCAACGTTAAATGAAGAGTACTAGTGTAGTGATACTTGAACATATCTAGCAGACTTGGCAATGTTTTCACTAGAGACAGGTTCCGTTGTGGAATATAAGATGACAGTATACGTATAGTAACACGTGGTGCCACTACGAAAGACGTAAAACTCATTTTTGACTGGTAGAGAATGATTGATGTCATTAGTACAAGATGGTCAAGTAAATAAATAATTACAAAGAGGATAGTTTAGTCGCAGAGACTTAGCGTTGTCATCGCAAATGTGCATGGCCAGTGTGAGCACTTCCTAAGTCCGTAGGATATTCCGTATATGTCTAGTTCCCCGTAGCGCTTGCAAGTGGTTGCTTAACTTGTTGTATCCGATGTACGTTACATTTATGTTCATTCTGGTAGTGGTGACAGCACTCTACTGCCAACTGCAGCTCACGTCCGTTGTTCTGAACTTCGTGGTCGTATGTCGTTTAGTTCGTGTCGCTTGCTCTGATTAAATTGTACAAGTTCTCTGGATTTGTCAAGTGATTTGTTCACTTTGTATGACAATTCCTTTGTTCACATATTATTGTCTTTGTTAAGAATATTATTATTAATCAACATCTAGTAATCAAACAGTTGGCTGCATTCGTTTACGCTTCTGGCCCATAAGGATGGGCAGAGAGTGCAAAAAGCGACGATCCTTATACTCTTTTTGTTTCGTCCACGATCATACAGATCCGCACGCTGGGTTCAAGACCCAGCCAGATAAGTCTATATGATGTGGTATATATCTATCGGCCAAAGTTGCCTCACGCTAAATGAATGTTGTTGTTGTTGTTTTCTGAGAAACAATAGGGCCAATTTAAGTCATTCTACGGCAATTAGCTACTTCCTAATAAGATTTTTCTTAATTCCTCTAAAAATAATGTTTATTCGTTGCAACCATTGAACAGCTTATGTTCCCTACTTACATTACATTACAATGCGGCAATGGATAGCACCAATGACCTAATGGGAACGTTAATCACGAACTAAAGACATTGATTGTTGTATATGGGTTGGCCCACATAAACGGACACGAGGCAAAATCAAGGTAGGACACACGAGCACAATGTTATTTTATCAGGTTAATTGTAGCCATCAGAGTAATACTATCTTTAACTTGCTTAAGACTCGTAACCTGATGAGAGTCTCTGTTTTAGTTTCGTCTCACTGCTAGGCAGAGACCTTCCTCAGTTCTTCTCAGTTCTCACAGCCATCCCTCTGTACGTTTAATTACACTCTTAAGACAAGTGGATCGGTTTTATTTTTTCATCTTCACAATAACAAAGAGTCTCTAAACTCCTTCCTGTTCTCGAATCGATGATACCCACAGCGACTTTGCATCTAGAAATGACCAGAAGTATAAAGTAGCTCAATCTTATTGTGACGAGGTGTTCGTGTTGATTGTACATCCATATGACGTCACTGATTCAAGCTGACAGCAGTAAAATATAAATATGTACATATGAATGGCAACACCACGGATCACGCAAGTCGCAACCACACCTCGTGATCATTCAACTCACGTCGACGGGCCCAAACAACTTGTGTAACATCGCTCAGTGTTGCCAAGTGACGATACAGTTAGATAAAACTTTTCTAATTAAAACCTAGTTACGACTTAGCTTTAAAATTGTAATTTATAATTTTCAGTAGATAGTTGTGAATTAATGTCTAGATAAGACTAGCGAAGTCTACAGTAGTTGCTTGAAACAATAATGGACCTAATATACTGACCAGGGCAGAACCTTAAACGTTTCAGCAATGGAATTATTGTTTATTTACAACATTTTAAAATAATTCTACTTAATTTAATTTCCACTTAATAAGGAGAAATCAAAGGCATTCATAGTTAAAACCCAAATTGCAAATCTTACCTACCTATTTGCTTGTAACCCTACGAAGGTACGGTAAAGTACATAAATATTGTACGTACTCATGGAAAATGCTAATGAATAATTCTTGTACCGGTTATTTCACTCTTTGATGCTTCAAACTTGACAAATTGCTTTCGCGTCGGAGCTAATTATTT
This sequence comes from Xestia rhomboidea, assembly GCA_963853795.1. NCBI lineage: Eukaryota > Metazoa > Arthropoda > Insecta > Lepidoptera > Noctuidae > Xestia > Xestia rhomboidea. The sequence goes on from OY970758.1 coordinate 702,952, forward strand.
TAGCGGGCACATTTTGACTTTTCTTTGATAACATAAATACTCTTATTAAAATTTGTGCTGTGTGGTTTTGGAAAATATGAAATATCACCGAAAATTACGGTGACCAAAATTAAGTTCTATTATAAAGCGATATATACGGGACCACAGCATTTAGCAGACGCGGTCTGTCCAGTCATCAGTCTGTCCCTGTCATCATTATCATCATTTTAGCCGAAGGACGTCGACTGCTGGACGGTTCGCGATCGCCACTCCAGAACTTTTCGGCCCCATCGGCCATCCGTTCTGCGAGCAATGTGCCTGCTACGTCGGTAAGCTTGGTTCTGCGAGCAATGTGCCTGCTACGTCGGTAAGCTTGGTTCTGCGAGCAATGTGCCTGCTACGTCGGTAAGCTTGGTTCTGCGAGCAATGTGCCTGCTACGTCGGTAAGCTTGGTTCTTGGCCTGTCCAGTGTCCAGTCCTATTCCAGTCTTGTAGTTTTATGAGCTTCAATTTGAGTTCTGGAGGGCAGTGTACTGTGTAGTGTTTCTTATCAGATCAGTTACTTTAACATTAACTAATAAGTACATATATCAACCATTCCCTCTCATAGAGAGGCCTGTGAACATTAATAGGCTGATGATGATGATGACATATCAAAGCTGTCTCATTAAATATCGAAAAATCCCGAGCACCTGGCAACACCGTCCCGGTACATACTCAGCAGCGACAGGTACACGTCGTCCCCGTCTCTCACATATTGGCACACTCCGGTCTCCGGGAGTACATTGTCATTCTCTCCGCTGTTTCCCGTCATGACGACAATGCCTTGAATCGCAGGTGTGCGCACAAGCATTGTCAATTAATTCTTTTGTTAAACTTCGATTCAATGTGGTTTCTCCCACAAGCAGATACATCGATATTGGGAGGTGAACTTATGAGGCCTCAAACTATTAGTTTTCTATTTACCGATTAATAATGTATTGTTCTATGACTTATAATAAGTTGGCGTTCGTTTACCTGTGGTTGTGCTTTCCAACTCTTTTAAAGGTGTTGCGCAAATTTGTGATTAAAATAAATACTGGATCTGAAAGAATAATATTCTCTGTGTCCATTCAATGTTTTACATAGCGACGGTACAACAAACAATGTATTGTTCGTATTTTTTTCAAAATTGATACCAAAATACTTCGAAAGATGATGAGAACATAAGAAGCTTTTTTGCACGTCTCTTATTTACTAATAATCTCAAAAAATAATATCTTGATTACTTTTAAAACTGCTCATTAGTAGTTTTTGCTCAGAATAATTTTTAAGACTAATTTGAAAATAACCTCTGGGACTTGCACAAAAACCATTACATTACTCTCAAGAAAAAAATAGTTGTTAGTTGTTGTTAGTTGTTAAAATGAATATGTACAGTCAACTGCAATACCTTTATAATTTGCATTTGATAGCGCCTTCATAGCAGTAAGGTTTTCGTAGTTCAAGGGTTACTCCTGACGTACGGTTGACTGTACTACATATATATTTACTAATACTAAGCTTACAATACATTTTCTCACAAATGTCTTCCGAATCTTGAGTGAATTTGTTAACGCTTACATCATTCGTATTACTTCGTCTACGATTTATAATTTTTATCGCCCATAATTACGGGTAATTAGAAGAATGTTTTTTTATCAAAATTCGACGTTTCAAAACAGTTATTAAGTTTTTTACTGGGATTACCTTTATCTAAATTGAAATCTGTTTCTTAGTTGATGTCTTCATAAAATACTCCTAAGAACCAACAGAATTCGCGCTAAAATTATGAAAATGGAATTATGATACTTTTATTAATAATTACTTATTTGTAGAATCGAAGTGAAACAAATCGATATAGGTGTTTTACTTATCCTACAGACCATCCACGGTTGCCCATTGAATACCGAGTTTCCTCCGTGCCTCGGAAAGCACGTTAAGCTGTAGGTCTCGGCTGCCATTTGTCGATCTTTGAGAGTCGTAACAATCTGAAAGTCTGACGGCCGGTCTTATCAAGGAATATCGTTAAGATAGGCAATCGCTCCATGTAAAATACTGGTATTCAGCTGCATCCAATTGGACTGGAAGACGACCCCAACATAGTTGGGAAAAGGCTAGGCAGATGATAACTTATCATTAATACAAAAAACGGGATATTTATCATTTTTACAGTCGGTTTTGAGTTCCCGATATTAATGATAATGATAACAGTTTAAAAACTTATAGCTGATAACTTATCATACAGACACTGATCTTCGATGGTGTATCACTCTAATAAGTATACAGAACAAATCACGCTGCGCCGCCGCCGCGCCGGCCCCAAGTTCATTGGAATAAAGGCAGGAGAATAATGATGATGTAAATACTTGGCTCCATGTACAATACTGGTATTCAGCTGTATTTGGTTCCACTGGCAGCGGTAGCTGGTTCCAACACTGTTTGGAAAAGGCTCGGCAGACGACCAGATGAGATCACAGATCAATTCATGATGTATGCCCATCGTATATCTTCAGGCACGACACATCCACTTTTCTAGACAATAGTCAGAACAGTCATCTCTATTATAAGAACCTAATCTTTGTATGAGAGCTCTTGTTCTCAAACAATACGTCGTAAAATGTTATCTTCACAATAAGATATACCTTCAGTTTCAAATGTCGACACGTTACGACTTACGACTACATATATTATAGTTTGATTTTCTCATCATTGTCAAGTTTCATTGTCATTGTCGATTCAATAATTTTCCCTCGTTCACATGGTGGTGAGACAATGATTTATACGAAAACATCAAATAAGAACTGTCAGCCATTCATTTGTTATTCTCTGAAAGAGACTTCATCTGAACTTTGTAAGAACCTTAGCAAATGACATACCTACGTAGCGTTGACTGTCTCTTGTTTACCCTGGTAAACAGTCAGTCATCTTCTATTTTGTCAGTTCTTGCATCTCACATTGTGCCCTCACTATTGTAAAGAACTCGATTTTAATTGTCGTCAAAAATTGATACGCTTTTGAGTTGTCTTTAGTCGATTACACTATTAATGCTACTTTGCACATTCATTCTATATTATTTAACGTTATCTCATGAGATTTTGTGGAGACATCCCAATTGATAGAAGTAGTACCCATCAATCATCATAATACCAACAACTCTAGAAACTCATAGAAAGAATACGTACTAAGAATACTTACTTTGACGACCCGAATGGCGCAGCGGTAGTGAAGCTGCCTTACGTTCTTAGGGTCCCGGGTTCGAATCCCGGTACGAGCAAATGTTTGTGTGATGAGCATGGACATTTGTTTCCGAGTCATGGACATGGTCATATGTATAATAAGTATGTATTTACAAACAAAAAGTATCTATGTAGTATAACAACTATCTGGTGTCCCCGACACAAGCCTCGCTGCTTAGTGTGGCACTAGATGGCGCTGTGAGTAATGTACAGTGATATTTATTTATTTATTTATTTACTAAATCACAGTAGATACCACCACTCACAACTGGAGTGCAAGACAAACAGACAAGCATCTTGAATGCTCGAGCACGATCTGTCGATCTCCAGTCTTATTATAAACACACTTAGGTCTATAATTATTAGCAGGACATAGTTATGACATGCAGTGCAAGTGTTTGGTCAGCACCGGTCGGCCGGAGGTCAGGGCCGGACTGACTGTGCGCTGACTACTCGAGACTGGTGACGCGTGTATTGAAATGTGGTCTAGGACATTAATAAAATTGTATAACTTAAATAACTTCGAGAAACTAAGGTGACGAAGAAATTGGCGATGCAGATAACAATGTCGCAGATAAGCTGAGGCAAGAAAGTGATTAAAAGAGTTGGAAGATAGATTATGTGTAAATAGAGAAGAGGCTTAACAATTTTTCACGGCTGGAGAACAAACTCGGAAGTGGGAAACATAATTTCGCTGACATTTCTTAAACTGCTCAGGGACGAGAACATGAAACGATGCCTTCGTTTTATGTGCACGTCCAAGCCTAAACTGGAAACCGATGACTAAGAGTATCTTCACCTCCCGACACAGTACATTTATTACTATCTTCTTCAAACTTCCCACTTCAATATTTTGCCCTGCTTCTAATTTCCTCGTTACGCATATTATATCCACTTGAGCACCGATAGCCATCTTTATTGACCCATGTCTAATAACGGACTGCACCTCGCTAAGTAGTAGGAAGTGATACCCAGTAGCTCATGTTTATGGAGTGCGGTGTGCTAGTTATTTTAACAGCTGAGGTCAAGGTCAGCGTCACGGTATTGTTAGACCGTTGAGTCAGGCGACACGTGGGGTTAGTCTAGGAGTTCTAGAAATATCATGACACGGAAATTGTTTACATACGTGCAGTGGAAATTTTATCGCTTTTTATGATGATAATAATTGGCTTACTATTAGGTACCTACTTAAATCATTTGTGATGGTGATAGTGACGTGTTTGCCAACATTTGTCGATTTTTTTGGCTTAATTTATAGTTGTGACGAAGTTTTCTGACATTTTTTTCATTTATTTAATCTCTCTATTTAATTCACAGTACTGGATTCGTCTTTGTACATTTCCGTCTTTTTCTTAATCTTAAAACATCTTCATCTTTGGTTGTACATTTCCGTCTTTTTTTTTAAAGTCTTTGTAGTAGCAATCAAACAAGTTCTAGGCGTCTTTAATCAGCGTAATTTGCTTCAAGATATCTACATTAAAATACCTGAATTCTAATATCAGACCCTATCTATCGTATCACACAAGCTTAAAGCTACTCGTTGGCTGTAGATAACATAGTAGTAGTACTTAAAATAGTGATTAAATGGAACGACTGCCTACAGAACATTTATTATGTGGGTACTTATTTGCTAATAAGAGATGCCAAACAACCTCCTCCAAGTCCGCTCAAGCAAAAGAAACGTGTTCCGTACATTAGCTACACAATTCTTTATAAAGCATTCTAAAGAGATGAGGACGTGTTGCGACAGACTAGCTCCGCGACTCAAATGAAAGAAATCGTAACACAAGAGATGATATAGCCCTTGACGATGCAATACAGACAGGTTTTATGATATGTTGTGAAAGTAGTAGTTTTGTGTGGAACAGCAATCTGAAGTTATTTGTTCATGAAAAGGTATAAGTACACCATGGTTGAAATATTTGAATACTGTACCCGTAAATCGGCGAACCAGTTACAGTCAGTGTGCTTACTGGGTATTGTGTTCCCCAGTAACTGGGTTGTGTAGGTCAGATGGGCAGTCCTGCCATGTAAAATAATCACTATATAGTTTTCAGCTGCATCTGGTTACAATGGAAGACAAACCCAATGTAACTGAGAAAAAGGTAGACGATGAAAGTAAACGAAAATCATGAAGTTTAAAAGGGGGAAAAATACCAAGCTCTGGTGTGTTTTGCTTGATTTCCACATTCTAATTTAGAAATAGTTATACTATAAGTAGTAGCACTATTTAACACGGCTGTAAAATGCCTCAATCAATTTACACACCTGACTTGTGTAAGCAAGCAGCTCTTACGAATATCGTCTTTTAAAACTGATCGAAACGATGTTTCAGAACATCGAAGACAAGAGAGTTGCCAACCTCTCCTGAATACCTACGTAACTACTCAGTCTCACTCATTCTTCTCGCTTAACTTTTATTACTTTGTTCAGCAAATTAAGCAATATTTTTGTTTTATTTTTCTCCTACACGTGCTGAATTTATTAAAATATTGTGTTCATTAAGTAGAATGAAGAAGGTTCAGACCCACTCTGACAAAATATAATTATGTATACTTATTGGTACCGATTTCTTTTACCATGAGATTTTTTTTTCACAAGCTGGAATCGCTTTTCTGCCCTTTTCGTATCCAATAGAAAAAAATCTTAATTTTTTTCTCTTCTTACTATATTAATTAGAGCCGGGGAGGGGGGCACAATTTTTACGGCTTTAGAAGCAAATATCCCGTTGACTTAAGAAAGAAAGTGTTCTGGGAACATCAATATAATTTTTTAAGAGCTGTTAGGAGACAGCCAGACAGTTATATATGTTGAAATATTTTCTTAATCTCCGGTGACCTTGGACTTGAAATACTAAATTGGAGTACCAATTACGAGCTACAGTAAGAGATGAATATTTTAAATCTGTTGGACATGCTTCAGAGTAGCGTAAAGGCTACAGCGTACAGCGCAGTTTATTTGTCACCTGGTAAGGCTTTACTGTTTCGCCAAGACGACTAAGAAACAACGTGTAAACAACGTTTGACAACTCACTTAGTACTATGCAATAAAAAGAGTGATTATCCAACGTGTAGTGTTTGCCAAATGATCTCACTGAAGTGGTAATGAGGAGAGGACGAGGACGGGGGGAGGGGAGTCAAGGCTCCTAACTAACTTGCACAAACATGCTTCACCAACATTCTACTTGTACCAACATCACCAACACACCTGTGGGTAACAAGTGCGAAATATAAAATGATGCTTTCCGTTTCCACTAACACTAGGCGTCACCTAAACGATTGCCTAAGCGCTGTCGGTTAAGCTTCGACAGTTGAAATTGCAACAGTTCAATAATATTTGGGCGTTTGTTTAGAAGTCGTCTAAGTCTAGTGCATAAACATGAGCACAGGCAACGGATTGCACGTCAAATGTTTCGTTATACGGGGCAGGACAGATTAGAAACAACATAATTATCTGCACACTGCAGGTATGCGGTGTGCATCCTTGTTTCTTATATTTTTTCCTTTCGAGGAAGTACCGTGTCCTAAGCTAATGCTGATTGGACTGATTAGACAATATACCTCAGAACTTAAAAAGCTATCATTTGTTACTTAAACTTTACCAATGAGGTTTAATTAAAACGGCCATGAATACGGGGTGGAAATGACACTGACGCGAAACGGTTACCGTATTCAGTGGGTAGATCATTCTGAGCTCCACGTAGAAATGTTTCATCGGTTATTAAAAATAAATATACAAATTACATCAATAACTCTACTTCATATTTATTGGTCTATAAATAAGATCAGATCTATAAATAAGTATTCCGCCTGGTCCTGGTCGTTTGGGGAATCACTTGACACTCCCACCGCGAAGGCACATAGCAAGCGATGCCATCATCCCACAAGCCAGTGGCTTCAGAAAAAATTGAAGCTTTGAATATAACTTCTCAAGTCTGTATAAATACGACCCGGCCAGGCCGGTGACAGACAGACGGACGGACAGCGGAGACTTAGTAATAGGGTCCCGTTGGTTACCCTTCGGGTACGGAACCCTTAGAATAACATGCTGCTGTACTTGAGAACGGCTGGGCTGCATTGGTATTTTTTTCCGTATAAGGGTTGTAGAAAATATGGATTATAGATATATTATATTTATTGCAAAATTAGGACAGGACAACGTTTAACGGATGCCCGGTAACACACATGCGTAGGTCAGATGAACAGTCGCTCCTTGTAAAATACTGGTATTCAGTCGCATCCGGTTAGACCGGAAGCCCACCCCAAAAGATTTGGGAAAAGGCAGGCAGACGAAGATGAGCGTCAGCTAGTTTAAAAAATTAAAAGTCTTAACGACGAAATTAATGAATATTTTACCACATAACCCAAAAATTATAAAAAAAAACCGGCCAAGTGCGTGTCGGGCCACGCACTTGGGTCCGTAGTAGCTCATTAGCACAATATAGAACGAATCCGTTGGTACAGCGCCATCCAGCGGTAGCTTTGTGAAACTTAGATAATTTTTTATTTTGTTTTTCAATAAGCGAAGCAAACAAGCAACTACTTCATCTTAGTCACTCTATAGGATTTATTCTAAGCATTTTGTATTTGGTACAAAATTATCCAACACCCACTATTACTGCTGAACTAATAAAGTTATCATAACCGCTATAGTTATCCTTTAAAGTTCATGAAATGCACTATCATCATGATTTTTTCCAGATTTTTTTAAGCCCGCAGTTTAGCTTCTAGTTTAGCCCCCCCGGCTACTGGGACCAAAAGTAGCACTTTATAAATGGAGCAATAAATCGAAAAGTAGTATTAGCAACACCTAAGTCATTTTAAAATATACCTATTCAACGATACCCCACACGATTGGGTAGACGGCGAAAAAAAAATTCATCCCCACTTCCTAAAATTCATCTACACATCCCACATGGTGAAACTGTAAGGGTTCCTTGTCAGGACTTTTTTCAGCAAACTTTTCAATAAAAACTTAGAGTAGGGTAGGTACCACTGTACATTTCACTTTGTGGCTTCAACAGAACCACTGTAATATTGTGTAACCTCCGCCCTGCGCTCGGGGAAATCAGATTTCCGTTACCTAAGTAAGGGCGAAATGAAGCTTTGTTCAGAAGTCTGACTATTGCTCTAAATTCATATTTATATTTACCCTCACAGCAAATTAAATGGACTTAATAAATCAACGGTTAGATTTAATTGAAACACATCGCTATACAGAGGCAGCTCGCCATTCTCACATTAAAAGCTCTTGAGGTAATTTATTGAACATAACATAACATCACGCCTGAAACCTCCGAAGGATTGCAGAGGTATAACTTATAGTACACCCACTTTTCACCAGCTATGTTTTTAAGTCCTGTGGTGTTCTGCGTACACTAGTTAGGGTTTAGAGTAAAACCACCATATATCAGTGTGGTGTCTTTGTTCAGGGTTGTACAAATAAAACACTGTTTCCAATATTACGGCGTTAGACGTGCTGTCGCTACGACCGTTCAGACTAGACAGAGCTCGGTCCATTGGCCCGCGCTCCCTCTAGCGTGCATCCCCACCACAGCACGCATAACTCATTTATTAAACACCACATCTCTTCTTTACAAAATATAAAGAAATAATAATAAGATATTTTATCTTATTTTTCCTATCTGAATGATTGATTGATTTTGGTTCTTTTGTTTTTAATATTCATTTTATTGGTTGTTATTGTTATTTTATTTCTGAATGATTTATGACTTTTGTTTGATTGCCATCACTCACTGATGATTTTAATATGAATTATTTGAATTACGCATGTTCATCTTTTCATCACTTTTTTTTTTTTTTTTTTTAATGTTCATTAACACTAACAAAATTCACTTATCCTAAGATACATTAACACACTAAAATAAAGACTTTTTGTTAGGCTAGCAGTTCGCCTTTCAAAGCTTACAAAAGATTAAACTGCTAATAACATATTAACACACAATAATATGGGTCTTTATTGACAAATGTGCAAATTGTTTAGTTAATTATAATTCACTGCTTTTGTTTGCTTGTTTGTATAATTTGTAACTTGTGTTTTAATAAATTGATTTATTTATTTATTTGCTTATAAAATAAATGGCTGATTTAATCTTAACTTATTTGCTCATAATCAAGTTATAGTAAATTTTGAACTTCTCGAGTGGTTTAAATGAGGTTATTTTTTCCAGTTCGTCTTATTTATTATTTTCTTTGATTCCCAATGAAATGGAACTCATTTATAACTGACAAGTAGAAGAATTGTTCCATAAAACCATAAAATGAAATAGTGATTTTAATTTAATATCTTTGAATTTTTAGTTTTGATGGATTGATGATGTTTATTTTGCAAGTAGGTTTTTATACACACTTTAGCACGGCATTTTTTTAAACTAGATGGAGCCGGTGTTTCGTACCTGACTACTCTGAGAAGAAACAGCCGAAACAAACTCAGAGGTCATAGTCTCTTTTAACTACACTACAGACATTGCTCAATTCACACGAGGACTATGCATATTAGTGTCTGATATGGTATTTTGAAGAAAGAACCACACAGTTTTGAGTGGACCTGTCCAGTCATTGCAAGCATTTGTCAATTATCGTGTAGCTCGGCTTAACTCAATTTGTAATATTGACTTAAGACCTACTTTTACTCGAGAATTAAATAAATGACCCAAGATGTAGGCTCTTTGGCTTTGGTTTTCTTGTTTGGGCTTCTCTAATTTGACTGTGCTTGTTGTTTTTCAAGATTAGCACTCAAATGTATTGAGAAAGAAGAAACTGTGGTTATTTTAAATTTTGTTACTGTTGTGCAATTTAGTACTCGGCTGCTAAATATTAGCATTTTCTTATGTCACAATTTTGAGAGTCCACACTCACATTCACTGCTGACTATTTATGTATCAACACATACACATATATATATTTTCCACACACATTTACATATATATTTTTCGACACAGATGTCTATGTATATGCATAAATATTATATATATACACAATCATCTATGTATTTCTTTTTTCTCTTGTTCTGCAGTACTTTTAGTAATACCATTGAAACTACATTTTATGCAATCTGCATTGATTGCAGGGCCGGGACTAGTATCACCTTTGTGATTTTTGGTGCCATATTTAGGCATTTTATCACCTTTGTGATTTTTGCTGCCTCATTTAGGCACTTTATCACCTTTGTGATTTTTTGCTGCCACATTTAGGCATTTTATCACCTTTGTGATTTTTGGTGCCATATTTAGGCATTTTATCACCTTTGTGATTTTTGCTGCCACATTTAGGCATTTTATCACCTTTGTGATTTTTTGCTGCCTCATTTAGGCACTTTATCACCTTTGTGATTTTTTGCTGCCTCATTTAGGCACTTTATCACCTTTGTGATTTTTTGCTGCCTCATTTAGGCACTTTATCACCTTTGTGATTTTCTGCTGCCTCATTTAGGCACTTTATCACCTTTGTGATTTTTTGCTGCCACATTTAGGCATTTTATCACCTTTGTGATTTTTGGTGCCATATTTAGGCATTTTATCACCTTTGTGATTTTTGCTGCCACATTTAGGCATTTTATCACCTTTGTGATTTTTGCTTTGTAGCATATTTTATGCGATTTGTATTATTTGCAGGCTTCAACCACTGACAGTCGTTTTGTTATATGTTAACCTCTCTATAGTGAGATATTTGGTTGCATGTCAATTTTATTAAGGCGGGTACTTGTTGCCTTTGTATTCTGACCATCGTGGAACTTGTTTAACGGCCTTTTTACGGTTTTAGATTACTCCTGTTATGGTTTTATATTATTGTTGTATCACGAGAATCAATATATTCTTTCTTAAACCAGTTGAACGATAGCAAACATTTAAAACTTGTCTCGTCGAATTCGTATTAGGTTAAATTATTTTCTTCAAGACGTTAGTGCTCCTTAAGTATTTTTTTTTTCCAAAAGAATCCTACAGGTACCAAGTTTTAACCATGCATTGGTCGTATCCAGCCAATAGCAAAGAGTTCTGTGGGTACCGATAACGTGGCACTTAAATAAACTGTAGTTTGAAAGTTTCACCAAGGGTTCTATTATAAGTGCCTGTCAAGTGTAAACTAAGCAATACGGCCACTTGAAATGATACACGTCGGAGCTAGGGAATATACGATAGGTACTTGCATCGTATTTATTCCTTAATTTGTTTTTGATGACACCACAAAATGCATTTCGTCAAAAATTATCATTAGCCCTAATGGATTTCATGACACTTGTTCAGTTTTAACAATAGGTGAGGTAATAATTACCTCCATTGCTTCGAAATTATCGAAGGGGTACTTGGTTAAAACTGGAATTTACGAGGAATGTTTTCGTAGGGCACGTTAGTTTTTGGTCAAAATTTTCATGTGATACATCAGGTTTTGATCGAAAATAATTTTTGATTAAATTATAGAAATTGATCTAGGCAAATTTTTTATTTTTTAATTATTTTTTGTTTTTCTGAATTTCTTTCGAAATATATATATTTTTTTTGTAGGTGCGACGTATTTCATCTTTTTTTTTTTATAATATTTTATTATTAATGTCGAATCAAACAACTAAATTTCGTAACTACGTTCCGACATTCAGTCGTTTGAGTAAGTGGCGTAAGTACTAGTTTTTTTTTTATTACTCAGTTCATCGATCCATGCTGCACAATCACATTCCTCAGCTTATAGCAGACGATCGCATATGCGATATTATTTATGTAACAATACCTATATCATATATTAATAACAAATTGTGGATCGAAATATAACACAATGAACAGTATTCGACTAACTTCGCTAACAGTTAATGAATTAAATACTGATTTGTATTGTACGTAATAATGTATTTTAGAATGATTACATGCTTCATAGAACAGAATGGAATATTCATGTACTGAACAGTAGATTTTTTTTTTTTTTTTCATGTTTGGTGCCATGGTAAAAGTTGTTTGTTTTCCTGAGTACAATCACGTGTTTACATAATAATATCGGTTTATGTACACCATACAAGTAACATTTTACACAGGGTGATAAAATGGGCGGTCTTATCACTAAAAGCGATCTTTTCAAGACTTATGTAATTATTTAGTTAAATAGTTACAAAATAAACAAAATTACGGAAATAAAAAAAACAAATCACGATTAATACTAAATTTTGCAGGTCCCCTTATTATGTTCTTGGGACTTGGTTAAACATAACTAGCGAAATGTTGAAATATGCACATTTAACAACACTAGTTGACTCGCCAGCGTACCACCGTACGCTGGTGAGCACAGGCCGACAGTTTGACAACGACTCACTTTTAGTTTAGACCCGTGTTCGCCTGGTTGGTGATTGTTTTGTTATTGTGCTTTCGTGCCACTGACTACCTTTAACGACTGTCAAAGATCCAATGATCATTAAGGACAGCGAGACCAACGCTCAAGGTGCCTTCCGAGGCACGGAGGAAACCATGTAATGGGCAGTCACCCACAGACCAACCCAGGCAAGCACGGCTCAACCCAAAGATCGACCGTTATTATTTTTGAAACTCACATAATTTCAAATCACTGCTTAAAAGCTTCAATTCAGCCAATGAATGTGTGTGATTTACTTTACATTGCTCACATTTATCACGTCAATTTAATCACCAATAATGCTGTTGAGGATATAATTCCCCTGAATATAATCACCAGCTATGCTGCTTCCGTATCATTACAATGATGATGTCTTAATGATCAGTTTATCTGTATATAGGTACTGCTATACAAAACCAAAAAAAATAGCTTTGTTATTTCTTTTGTGTCAGTAAATGACCAGGCATTACGCCAGCTTACTTGCTTCATTATGTTTTGAATCACTACTAATAAAATAACCAAGTTAATCGTTTCTAAAAACTGTTAGCAGTACAGCTGTGTTCCGATCTAATAAGTCATAGCACATTCCATCGTAAACAAATGAGAAATTCTATAGGCTGTTGTCGATGTCGCCTCCGTTACATTTTAAATTGTTTTGGTTACTTGAATCATAACATCTGTTTGGTAATTGTAATAACACAATGATTCAAATATGGTGATTAGACTTACGTGAGCTGTTTTATCATAGCTAAAGAACTACACTGATTGTGGCGCGCACTTTAGTATTCCTTTAGTTATTATAACACTATTATTTCACTATCTCACTACGGGTTTTCCTTTTTTTTTTTCACTAAACACACTTTCACTAAACACTTTCACTTTTACACTTAAAAACACAAACTCTGTATTTACACTTTACACGTTCACTTTTGTAGTTTTATCCTCGTCGCCATTGTGGTGTTCTGCGTACACTAGTTAGGGTTTAGAGTAAAACCACCATATATCAGTGTGGTGTCTTTGTTCAGGGTTGTACAAATAAAACACTGTTTCCAATATTACGGCGTTAGACGTGCTGTCGCTACGACCGTTCAGACTAGACAGAGCTCGGTACATTGGCCCGCGCTCCCTCTAGCGTGCATCCCCACCACAGCACGCATAACTCATTTATTAAACACCACAAGTCCCATATAGGTCGCGAGCCTATTGCCGTCAACCGGGCTCAGATCCAGACTCCGTGGCTGCTTCTGAGAAATTCTTGGTGGAAAACCTATTAACCCTTTTGCCCGATCTTGGAATCGAACTCAGGATCTCACGCTCAGGAGTCGCGCTTGCGACCATCAACAAGACAAAAAAACCTAGAAAAAGATCAATTAGTTCACTCTCCGAAATGATCACGCGGTACTTACACATCGCTCAAAATAACTTAAACAATTCAAAGGAAAAACATTAAAATTAAGTAAATTGTTTTAAAATTGCCACACACGCACTTTTTTGTAGCAGCTATAATGGTCTGTAAGTACATATTGGCGTCCATTTTTCAATTTTTTGTTTCGCGGGAAAAATGCACACGACAAGAACTTTAGATTTCTTCTGAATAAGTCGTGATTAGCTTTTTTGTTTTGTGTGAACACGTTAACTTTTCGTGGTTGCTATGCTGATGAAAAACTTTTAATTTATGCAAATTAAACACAGTCTGTACTTTAAAAAACTACCGCTCGCATAATTCAAATGTTGAGATACAATCTCCGAACACACCATTTCTGCGAGATTTAAATTTGATTAATTATCATAGAATCAAATTAAAATATCTAAGTATCACATGACAATAGCGTACTGTATTTCCTGTATCTCTGAGCGGATCAAATCGAAATAGTAACACAGAGGAAAAGGCGCGTCAACCTCTAGCTCTAAACAAATAAATCAATTTTCGTGAAGGGTATACTTTTGTACTATAAGTGACTTGTAAGACAATAGTAAGTAAAAGTCAAAAGGATTTCCAGTCTTTGTGTTTGATTGGTACTCGTGTGAGTACAAAATTCAATAAAAATGCCCTTTTGTGGAGTCAGAGATCAAATCATCATAAATCACAATGTTTGTTTGAGTATACAATGTCAGTGTACCCATATACGATGCCCCTTTGCAGGATATACCCCACCTCCTTTCTTGCCCATCCTGCACAGCCACTTGCACCTAACAGAATGTAAACGAAGCCAACGACAAAGCCGTGCAGGTGGCAACATACTGGTTGGGTATTATTTGAGTCTATTGACACGCAAAGAAGAAGAAGACAATGTTTGTTCTGAAAGCTGGTTGTTTTCAACATCCGTTGTGGGTTCAAGAAGACATGTACATCAAAACATACGATATCATTGTGAGCACTAACTCTTTGTACATCGTTCTCACATATATGTACAATCTTAACATGAATGATGTAACCAAAATGTTGTAACAATATTTTGATTTAAAAGAGTGTCCATGGAGTTTCTTGCCCATTCTTCTCCATAGAGATCTACGTACGCTTTGGAGTGGGCCACTACAGTACTTTCTCAAGTTATTATGCCTTGTGACTGAGACTGTAGATTGGTTTTTTAATTGTTTTTCTGACATTCAACAGTGCCGTAATGGTCTAATTGAAATAAATGCTTTGAGTTTGATATCAAATGAGAAAAGCTCGTAGCGAGTTAACAACCTCACAGTTAAGACTTACCCTCTATTATACGGGACTTGTCATGTAAATAGCAAAATGGTGGAAATACACGTCTGCCTACCCATCCAGGTATACAGGCGTGAAGCCACGTTATTGTTTCTTGTTCCATAAACTGTTTGTTGACTTCAGTGCAGAATTCTAGAAAGAAAGCACTTTTTATATACTTTAGGAAAAGTTTAGCCTCATTTGCTAAGCCAGGAACTAGTCCGACCAGTTTGTGACTAACATAAAGGAAACTTATTGAAACACCAGACAAAAAGTATTTCTTTATAGAGTCTCAATTAGTTATTGTTGTGTTTTTGCTGCAAGCTGACATTTTGTTAAATGTACAAGAAGTTGTCACAAGCAGAGAGGCAAACCAGTTGATCGAAGGTAAACAGTTATGTAAGATAACTTACCTAACAAGTGAGTGATGTAATAAAGAAAAAGAGTATTTTATGTTTGTTGTAGAACTTTCCAGATTGGATGAAATTGTTCGTTTTTTTTTCGTTCAAGATCGGTATCTCTGTCTAACCTTCATCTGTGTACCTTAGTACCCTTATCTAAGTTTATTTAGAGTAAGCGTATATTGTCTTCCATTCGTCTCCATTAGCCATCTTTCACTAACTCCATGCGGCTTTTTTTAGTCTGCCCATATTATTGTACCCATCATACTTAACACTTTACTCACAATATGTCTGTTACGTCCGCATCACATCACCACACCACGACAATTTATTGGTTAGTCCTCAGGTTTTCTGTCGCATGTTATGAGGTTACTTAATCTTGTCGTATTAGATTTGATCAACTGATTAATTCTAGAAAGAGGCATTATTATGAACCATCTGTCAACAAGCACCTGTTCCACAAATTGGTATTGCGCATGTAATGCCTCTTTGATGTCCATAAATATTATGATTCTTGGACTCTGAGCGTAGGTGCATTACTCGATTAGACTCGCCTTTTGACAGGCTATCCTGATCAGAAAGATTTATTGTTTTTAAGTGCGAAAGCCGTTATAGGTACTTCTCAGGTACTTAAGCACTCTGTTCGATTTTATGAAAGTGACATTTGTTGTTTGTTCCAGGTGGACGGTGCGGACAGCGATGTGTTAACGCGACGATACAAGTAGTCGGATCATTATTAAAATCAAAGCCGGGATCAAGTGACCGCTGCGCCCGCGCCGCTCGCCCGCGCCGCCCGCCGTGCCACCACTCCATCGCCGCGAGCCAACGCACGCGCACGCGCCGCGCGCCACGGACTTTCGCTCCGATACTATATCCCAAAGTGACTGATTAGTGTAATAAACGTAATCACTTACAGATTGCAGAAGTCTCTTCATTAAGTCAATCGACTGGTATTTGAATTGATACGCCTTTTTGTTAACATTTTCTCCTATAAACGGACAAGTGCATTGAGTAAGTGGAGAAGGCTACATTCCAAACCGGTGTCGTTCTTTAATGGACGAGGTGTGTACTACTCTGTGTGTGTTTTAGTAGTTATCGGGTGGTGACTGGTTCAGTTCTCGGAGTGTACAGCTTTCCCCTTGCAGTAAATAGTGAAATACAGTAACTAAGTTAACTGGAAACTTGTGCACTTACCTCAGCGTAAAGCTCGCTAGCCATAATGTAATAGTGCCAACAAAAAGTGAGAAGCGTTAAACAGAAAAATGGCTCGCGGAACGCTGAGTGAAAACGAGCGCCAATGTTTAGACGCAGGCGCAAAAAATCAATCAGAACGTCTCCATGAGTCGGAAAAAACACTTAGTGAATGCAAAACCATTGGACTTAGAGTGCGCTTCTTGGACGAGGAAGGAAAAACGGAAAGGATGGTCAGCGCTGACGAGGTCGACTGCGCTGTCACACGAGTCAAGAAGATACACATTCTCAAGAACAGAAGCTCGAGCGAAACGAGCATACTGCTGAGGAACCCGTCTCTCATAAAGAGGCGCTCCAGTTCCGAACGCCGGTTCAGTGACGGACTCACCGACAATCTAAACAACAACAACCTGAACGAAAACCTCAACGGTAGAATAAAAACGACCGAGTTTGACAAATCCGATAAGACTGATGAAGCTGATAATACCAAAGAAGTGAACGGCCAGAGCTTTAAGAAAAACTGCAACGTTTACAGTGTGAACCAGGCGAAGACCCTGACTCCGGAGAGGAAGAAGTCGTTACCACTGACGATGCCGAGGCTGATTGGCCACAAGATCCAGGAGAACGTACAGAACAGGTCGATCTTGCCGGCTGAAGTTTTCTTGGCGGATGGTGCGTCCGGCAAGGATTTCACCGCTCGTGCGATCGGGCGGCTGTCCAGAGGTATCGGGAAGCTGCTCCGGCGCACAAACAGCGTGCGTATTAGTGATCCTGATCCAGTGTACAAAGTGGCGTATCTCGGAAATGTACTCACCGGCTGGGCTAGAGGTAAGTTTCACTTAATCATTATTTATTATTGCTAGAAAGATAAATTCGACGTCACAACGTGAAAGAATTAAATATTTTGTCAAGTTTACATAAAAGTGAATTTTGGCAATTACTGGTCGTTTTACAACCGAGACGGTTACCCTGGGTTCGGTAACAGACGAATCCCGTCACGCTCTGTCTCTCACCAGCCGGCACAACGACCTGTTAGATAATATTATCACTTACGGTTTCTCCAAACAAAAGTATTTGTTGCTCAATCTTACAGTTATCAGATGAGGTATTTAGGTCGGCGAATTGATAGGTCATTTCGTAAAACACTTAAAAAGCGGCAGTCCCAAGCTAGTCCCCTGCGAAACAGTGCGCCGTTGCTACATTCCAATAAGCAAATTGATTATGTGTTGGGTTGGTTTCAACACAAGTGCACGTACCAATTACAATAACGTATCTGTATTTAGTATCATAATTACGGTTGTTGTTAAAAGATTAGTTTAAATATGAAGTTATCTAGCCAACGCTCATCTTAATCCCAGAAGATAATTATTGTTATTGATATTACATTAACACCTAACTAAACGGAGAACTTATTTATTGCGGTCTAAGCAAGTAATGGCGTATCGTATAGTTTTTATAGTCATGTCAATAGAATCGTCGGTAACTGAGGTTGTGTAAGTGGTCCAAGGCGAATCGGCCGAGCAAAACGGTCGGATCTCCAAATTAGTAAATTAACTCCAAATAGCGAATATTAAACATTCATAATGCACCGTTTGATTGAAGCGATATCCGAAATTTGAACGTCTATTACAAGCACGAAGCGATCATTTGATTGATGCTACGTATGTAATTGCTGCTTTAAATGTTTTAATAGACACAAATATAAAAGCTACCAGAATTTATAACTGAATGACTAAAGTTTTGTACTCAGCAGATAATTTTTTCATCCTATTCCGCACTCGCATCTAGGTACATAGTTTTTATGCTATTATGATTTGCGTCAATCTGAGCTTTACAACTCGTGCCAACGAACGAATAACTGCTTTGTTGACAAACTTTACCTTACTTCAATCGAGTGTGCGAAATTGCTATTTTTCGAAACGCAAACAAAGTTTCACACCACTCCATCCCTATGATAACCGGTCTTTATTTTGAATATATAACTTTTATAACCATATCTGTAGACATAACAACGGAATCTTACTAGAGATATGAACATAATTTTAAACATTTTCTTCGTTGAATGATATTGGGTCCGATTGCGTTTCTTCGGCGCACTTAAATAATGCCGAATAATAGACTTAAATTAGTCTAAAATTTGTACTAATATTATTGCTATTGCGTTTGTTGGTTAATTATGTCCACGACACTATTTATGTCCAATTCAGACTTAATCATGTCTTTAGCTATTCGGTTTCTGACAGTTTGACAGTTCGTCGGCGTTAAATGAACATAAAGGTTTAGGAAGCATGGTTCAGGACATCATGTATCTATCACCGATCGGGACTAAGTCAATACTTTCTAAAAATACAACATTTTCAAAATTGCCTCCGTTTTCAGAATAATTAGCACCTAATGTAGTTAGGAATTCTGAATTCCCGATACTTATCCTTTTCAACTGGTACAGATTCCTCTGAAGAGCTTGAGGCTCCACCGTCGTCTTCAGAGGACACCAAGAGAAGACGAATTATTTTCTTTTTTTATTTTCTTTGCATTCTCTTTCTTCCCCATCATGAGAAAAGCAAGCAAATGAACTTATGAATTACAAAAAAAAATAATTATAAGAAAATTGGTTTTTAAAAAAGGCCTTTCGTTACGAATTTCCCGCAAATTTTTTTCTTATCTTTTCGAAAAGAACACGACAGTTGACAGACTATTGGTGTGGTGTTGCCATTTACGGCGGCAAACAAACTTAATTATGTCCATTTCCATAGACGCAGAATTAAGTTAAAATTTAGTGACGTGAACTTATTCTAGCAGAAACGTAGCTTAAAATAGCTTTTGGTTAAGGACATGGTCATATTTAGTAAAAATGTAGTCTGTCATTATTTAGATTCGGAGAGAAACGCAATCGGACCCAATGTAAACTTAAAATGCGGGAGCAGTACCTATGTAAACATGAGACGTCATTTTAATTTAAATAAATACATTGAACAAAGCGAAAGGAATGTCGATGTTAATCAGTAAGAGACTTTCGTTTTAGACGCATCTGTCATGCGTCGCTGTGTCCGTTAATTGGCGAGATATCCGAAACGTTCTGAGAGAAACTGAACAAATGAACAACGCCTTATCAAATGACGATGCAGCTGAATACTGCTATTAAAAAAATGTTTATAGAATGATAATGTATACTTGAAAAAAAGTAGGTGAAGATCGCGCACTATTTGGACAAGTGTTTATATTTACATTTGAAGATGTAGAAGCGACCAAAAAGTAGGATTTTATTCAAGTTCATAATAAATTATGTGACCAAATCCACAACAGTTTATTTTGCACGCGGCATTTTGATGTCACATCTCATTTTAATAACATGAACGTCGATTTATTGACCATATTTTATTATTTTATCAGAATGTTTATTTTAACGTTTTCTTTCGATGAATAAAACCTTTGAATTCGTATTGGTTGCGATGTAAATTCCCAATTCAAAACGGTTATGCTTATTTTGTTCAACGACTATAATTTATAATTACTTCGTTTTCTTCGTTTCGTTCGTTTTCTTTTCTTCGTTTTTTTTTTGTTTAATCCATGTCAGCTTTGACTATGATAGGTTTAATTTAAACAGTGAAGAAGGAATTAGCAATACTTTAAATTCAAACAGATACAAGTAGGTTGACATTACAAGTAAAGAAAGTAAACATTCAAATTGGCATGATCCAAAGAAACTTGTAGTAGTCAATGAAGTGGACATAAAAGATTGTGATCAGAATTGGTGTCAACCTGGACGTGGACTTTATTCGCGAGTGAAAGTCTGCAGCATCAGCACAGTGCATCCTAATGTACTTTTACTTGATCCGAGGATCGTTTACATTCTTATCATACGTGACGTGCTATGAGATAAGCTTAACTGCGCAGAATGTTAAGATCATGGCTAAACCTATTATGGTCATTAGTCACACACTTGACGAGTTTCTTGTGATTTATGGTGTTAATTGCTCTTTTTTCAGGTAAGGTTCTCGTGTGGATGTTTTTGTTAATTTTACCTTTGACACAAGCGCGATTTCCAGTTCGTCCAATTATTGTTACGATGTGAATTGGTTGATTAATGTAAATTGTAAATAATTATAATGTTGTGACGTACCTCACTACCAACTTGACCGGTTTCGAGCTCCTATTTAACTTCTTCTATTAGTCTTTTCTGAAATAAATTCTCCAGCAAAAGGTGAAGGTAGCAAAATGCAATCTACTTTGAAATTGATAGCAATTCGGATGCTGATTCGACAATGAAAGGAATTACAGAATGTATTAGCTATAATTTCTGTTTTCTAATTCTAGCGTAGGTTATGAGCGTGGACCGAGGGAAATGCTCGAAAGCCACCATGAGCCTGGATAAGCCTTTCACTGCTATTACAATGTTTACACTGGGCAGGTTATTGTCGGACACGCCACGAGACACTCAGTCTGTGCATAAGACTGTCATAAATTCATAATATACTTTTTTTATACCTCTATCGTTAATCCGATATTCCGTCTTTTTCGTCTTTTTATAAATCATTGAAATTTTTCAATGGTAAATTCAAGGTCATGTATAGAGATGCAGTGAAAACTACGTGGGTAAACAAATTATTATCCATTGTGTACAATCTTATTGTTTCTTGATCTACAAGAATCATTTGACCCGAGAACTATTTAAATTTGCTATCAAATTAGTGTTATCTGAAGTCGTAAATTTATTTCTGCCTGTCCATGAGAACTGTTTCTATCTGGTTGAATTTCTCGTTTTTTTATCTTATCAATTACTATAACCTACTAAATGCACACTAGGCCTGTTAATTGCTCGTACCATATAAATGTTTATTCGATACACCTACTTACTAGATGCACGACGGAGAAAGCAAGAATCAGCATTCGAACAGAATATTCCATTTCTATTTATATTTCTAGTTACTTCTTTAGATATATGGGGAATGTGAAATATTGCTGTTATTGCAGCATGCCTTTAAGAAACTTGAATAATTTATAGTTCTGTGTCTATCTTGTTTCCAAAAGTTTAGCAATGATCGTCAAGGCTGAATCTGAATGATGATATTGTATCTACGAGTGTATGGTCACCGTTCGCAATCCCTCTAATTTTATCATTTATGATTGCTGTAATGCGATATTTATTTATAATCATTATAGTCGCATTAATATTAATGTTTCTATTGTTCTAAGATAATATTTCTTGTCTTCATTACTGTAGTATAATCGGTTAAGTCACATGTCCGATGAGAATAAAAAAGATAACAAGAATTGTGTAGCGGTGGTAAGAGGAAGTGTAGCCAATTTATGCCTTAATTAATTTCGGCGACACGTTCATGTGGGAACTTGAACTTTTTTACGTTGAACAGCAATTCTATGCGTATATTACTTTACACTAGGTACAAACTTCATCGACATCCGCTAAGTTTAATCTTTCTGGATGTATGTTTTTAGTTTTAAAATGATTATTATCTGTAATTGCACTGAACTCTAGCTCGTTTTATCTATTAGCATGAGAACATATTTTTTGATGTGTGTATTCAAGAAACTTTGGCATTCTAAGCGAAAATATCTAATTCTTATCATCGAGTTTGTAGCTACAAGTTCATGTAGATTGTAGATATCTCCCCTCGGCACACCTGACTTACTATGGGTTCTACTTCCACCTGAGACTGGCACTGGACCCTATGCTACAGCGGAAGCGCACGATTGCTCTCTGTCTCGTTTGCACACAGCCTCTCGCTCGCACTCTTTTTTCGTATCGCATTCCAAGCATCATTGTTTGGTCGGTCGCTCCCACAGACACGCTCGGCGGCGTCTACTAAGCCAACCTGCGTTATTTCTACCATCCACATCAGCTCTATCAATTAAGGATTAAAGTCTAATTTCCTTTGTATCATTACCCTGGTGGCTATCCCTAGTTTACTGGTTTTGTAGCATTTGTTAACGCTATTCCTCATTATGAATGTACTAGTAAATTGTAATGAAACGTTCACCGTTTGCTTTGATGTTCTAAAAGGAATTCTGCTGTTGTTGCCATCAATCTTCTGAGTTTTATGAACAATTTTGATTTAATATATGAAGTTATGTTTGTCGACCAATTACTTTAATGATGATTTTTTTATCTTCTACCTACATGATAATTAATTTTACCTTATAAAACCTCAACCCTAAAAACGTTTCGTCCATCAAATCTTATTTAAAAAGTTGAAGGTCACTCAACGGAACATACATAATTCTAAGCTCGGACACATTCGAGCAGGTTTTTTGTGAAAAGAAACAAAATAACACGAATTAAAGACATTTTAGTAATAAAGCCGTGACTGACATCACGTAGGTAACGTTCTTTATGACCACTATTAAGATTTTTTGTCGAACTTTCAGCGTTCTGTGGCGTTGCGCGTACCCTTGGCCAAAATGTCTATTGGACTTTTTATTTGATAACCTTGAATTTGTGCGTTGAGATCTGCAAATTATTAATGGTCATTTAAAAAGAACAATTGACAGAGTAGGTACTACTGTAATTGGAACAAAAATTCATAGAACTGAAAAAGTTTTAATTCTTTGTAACTTGATTATTCATTTTCTTGTCTCTTAGTCATTAGAGAAGTTAATGACTACATATAGTTAAGTTATATACATATATAAAGCTTGTTGTTCTTGTGTACGTTAACTACTTGGTAACTGACGCAAAATATTGATTAAAAACATTAAAACAAAAATAAAATGACGTAACACAACCTGAAAAATTAACACGGCCATTATATTGTCTAGTTTACCTTCACAATGTTCGGAAGTTTGGCAACTTTTTACTGTCTCCCAAAAAAGGACCAGGCGAAAGACGTATTTATGTCTTCAGATCCTCACAATTTAATGATGATTTTATATGAGCTTCGTCTGAATATCTACACTACTTACATCTGACACAAGTGACTGGTTAACTACGTGTCACAACAACACATAGGGCAATCTGATTAGCATTCATACCATGATTAATATGCTAAACCCGATTCAATTACCTCATAATTGTTACTCCAATGCACCTACCTGCTACAGGTACTGATCAGATCATTCATACAGAACAAATGAATTGAATGATGGAGTGATTAAATTAGATGAATCAGAGTGAGCTTGATTTGGTGTAGGTATTTATTTATAAGCAGTATTGTTACATTGATAGTCTAACAAAGTAACACCAGATTAGTAATCAGTTCGCAATAGGATTCATTTTGAATGTTATTATTTTATTTTTTAATCATAGCATTGATGTAGACATTGTTAGAATTAGGTATAAGGATTTACTCATTACTTGCGGTGCAAGAATGACCGTAAAACTGACAGAAATACAACCACAGCGAACAGACGTACTTATTCTATTAAATACTAATTAACTCCAAGTTCTCTACATTTCTAAGCCCGTGATACAACAACTAACTAACTAAGAGATACGTAGCCTCGATGTTTGCATGCAAGCGAGTCGGTTACCGTTGATAACCGAGCGGTTATCGTAACCGACGGTAACCCACTTCGCAACAGGTGCAACCGTCACGAGTTAACTTCTTTTATTTTATTTCTCTCCGGCCGCGGCAGTGCTGGCCGGAAGAATTTCACTTTTTTTCCATTGCTGCAGCTTTCATCTGCAATTTAAAAATTGTTCTTTTGTTATAAATGTACATAATGTATATAGTATGTACGTGTGCATCTCTTTGCACATTGGTTACACATTTTGGCTGTAGTGCGTGAAATTACAAAATATTTACGCGTTACCGATAAACTACCAAGATTATAACCAAGAACAGCGGTAAGTATAGTCTTGTAAAGTACCTAGCAGCCCATTAAAATGCCTTCTCCGGGCAAGTACATACGTACTCGTAGTACCTCATAAAGTGCTGTAATGCACACTTCCTATAATAAGCGACTACGGTTATATTGCAGTACCCAGTAAACGATTATCGCAACGCGTTTTCAAAATTATTGGTCATATATAAACAAGTGTTCTTCATTGGTTCACTAACCGTTAAACTGACTTCATTTAAATAACTCCCCATTTTATTACACTTGGGTGCATACTGCATGGGTCGTTCGGCTTTAGGAACAACTTCCTTTTACAGTTCAGTGAATATGAACAAGGAATCCTTTTTACCCGACTGCGCCAGAAGGAGGGTTATGTTTTTAATGTTTGTGGTTCCTGTGAATCCCCTTACGTGTAACTAGAAACAACTACTCATTTTTAGTCTGAGCAACAGCATTCACCTGTAATGTGTCAACATTGTCCCTAGCAACAATACAACAGGGTTCATTCATGCTCCGATCAGGCAACTCAAATCTCTACTTAGAATGGAAGTATCTATAGACTGTCCTGCCTTTTCTGAAGTACTCTTTGGTGCCTTGCCTAAACAAAAGTGACAGAAATTCTACACTGAAAATCAGTGTGCAAATGCAAAACTGTAGCTCAAATAACCAGAGAAACTGTTATCTCAAGACATCTGCACTACACACTATAATACATTTTCATCGTATTTTCTTACACATGTAAAACGGCCTCTGGTACACACCGTTTCGGCTGGCTGCCCCTAGAAAGTACGGCGTGAAGGTCGCCACATACTGGACTGTGCCGCTGAGGTAACGCTAATGTGATGCAGCTTTGAAATAGCACGTGCCTCGAATATCTGTTGTGGAGCATTCGTGAGGTCTCTCTGAGATTTGGGACGAAACAGTTCGGTTGCTAGTTTGGACTTTGATGTGTTGCCATAAAATACTTGATGTGGAAACACACAAGGTTGCTGGTGCGAAAGCAAACTTCTGTCAACTTCAAACTACTGACAATTAATGGAGAGATATTTTAAAATACGTTAAGTACTAAATATTGGATGAGATTGATGATGCAAGCTGGCCTATGTACTCATTTCTTGTTTCTTTACGAGTAGAGGTTTAAGCTTTATCATGTGGCTAAGGGTGGGTGTAGGTAACGATATGCTTTGCAAACATTGACACAAAATATCTGCAAAAACTTGACGAATGCAACTTTACCTCTACATGGGTCATTTAAGGTCTCGGTACAATTTTAATTTCCTTGGGTTATTAAACATTTCCCATTGTTTTCTTAAGTGCTCCCTTCAAGCTGGCTTTGTTTCTCTAAAACATTGCAACAATGGGCTCGTAAAAACTTGAGCTCTATGCAGGCAAAGCATCAGTGTGTGCGCAGCTAAGCTGTGTTTGTCCTTGAACTTAGTTTTGTGGTCGTTGTAATAATAATTCGATAAACAAACAGGTACGAAATGTCACGCACAAAGCATTCAAGTCGTGTTTTTTGTGTGTTTGCAGCTCATTATTTTTTCTTAATTTTTTGGGTTTGATAAGGATACTTTTTTAACATAAATCTTTTTTTTTATACACCATTAATTCCATTCATGACCTGTTTTGTAAAGGAACATTGAGTGCAGGTGCTCTCTTATTGTTTGTTATATTTGTTGTAAATAAAATAAAGATAACAAAATAGCTTATTATGATATTTTACAATGCGGTTTACACATAATATAAATACATTTCAAGTTTTTAAGCTTTTAGTACCAATAAGTGCCTACCTTACCTATTTACTATGACAACACATATTTTTCTTGTAATCATAGAACACATTCCTAAGTGAATAGAAGAACAAGATTCTTATAATAAATACACACGCAATCCTGCATTCCATGCAAAAAATACTGACACATATTCTAAATACTTAGTGATGCAAATTCTGCTATAATCTGTTTGATTTAAGTGTTTCTTTGCATCATCATTTGTTATTCATTCAAAGAGATTTGGCACATATTTGTTTGTTTTGTAAGTCAAATCCGTTAACTGAATTTGAATAACTCACAATAGTATGGAAATGTCAATGTAACTGTATAGAGCGTCATCTATCATCTCTATCGGTGTTTCATCATCATCTGCCTAGCCTTTTCCCAACTATGTTGGGGTCGGCTTCCAGTCTAACCGGATGCAGCTGATACCAGTATTCTACATGAAGCGACTGCCTATCTGACCTCCACAACCCAGTTAGATACGCCTTGGTAAGACTGGTTGTCAGCCTTTCGGGCCACTGACCACCTGTGACCCGGATTCATTGCTCTCGAGTGTAATAATTTTAACTGACTTCTAATTATGAGTCAGTGGTCAATTCATCTATAATTTTCACATGAAGTGCAATAGTTCTACAATATCACTGCATTGTATTAGAATCGGCGGGCAAGCGCGAAATATTCCGGCATTCCGACTATGTGCAATTAATTCGATCGTTGACAAATACGAATGCTAACGATAAAATTGCAAGAAACGAAAGGAATATTCGAGATTTTAACGTTTGATTTCTAGAATAGAGAAGAAATTGTAGTTAGACTCGACATTCCTCTATGTTAGGTGCTTATACTACTAAATCGTATAGGTACCTATTTAAAACACATAATATCACGCCTAAAATCATGACGGGCAGAAGTGTGTACGTATATCATCAAGTAACAATTAACCAAAGAAGTTTTAAAATTTAAAAATGATAAAAATGATATATAAACACATTGAGGTACTAGAAAGCTTTATTTTGTAAGGGTTTGATAAAGGTAGTATTTATGGTCGAGTTAATGAAATGCATAGTCACGGAAATGCAGCATGGACTCGAGCCAAGCAGTTGACTAAACGGTTGTTGTGTCAGTGGCGCCTGGTGTAACTATATTTGTGGAGAAAAGACGGTAAGGGAATTCCACTTCGGTTTTAATTTTTACACAGCAATGCTTGAGTTATCAACTTGTTAGTAAATCATTACATTTATTTTGCGATTTTATTTGTGTATTTTGCAATTTAGTTTGTAATAGCGAAGAAGTTATTAAAGTTACTGTAACCTAAATAAAAATAGAGCTGTGACACGCTAGTAATATTCTAACAACGCTAATGGTCTATGTTCAGTATATTGCATGGTTGTAATGTGTCAATTCAATAGTCTACTTTAGCAACCGTGGACAGTTTCGTACACTGCGCCACTCGGGTGCAACAACAAGTGCAAGCAGACATATCGCAACAGTTGACACAACTTATTCGCACGTTTGTACAATGTGGATAATATGCAGGAAAAAACATGGCGGCTATGAATAAAATCTGTTTGTAATTGTTTAAATTACACGAATACAGTTTTTCCTTATCGATATATTGTTCGTAGTATTACTGGTATTGTTTTATTAAGTACATAGAAACCTTGGTCTTGGTTAGTTTAGATATCATTGATTTATTCTTGAAAATTGAGTTATTATTGTGTATGATGTGTGTTGTGATGACATTCTTCCCTTTCAACTTGAATGTGTAAATGTCAACACTTACACAGGCTGCAGGGAAATAATGATAATTTAAAAGCCTTGCGGTTATATGTTTTCTTTTTTGAAAAGGAAACAACTAGACATGATGCATGTTTACTTTTGTAAAAGAAAATGCCACAACGTCACAACTCGTCGTTCTTAACTTTTCATTAAAACAGATAATTATGTAAAAAAGAAAATCCCAGTACGTTGAACATTTCGAATCAGTACCTATTTCGAACATTAAAAGTACATAATTTGAGTCCAGCAATAAGTAACAAAGTAATTATTGATGATTTAATTATTTTCGTGCACGCAGCATGTCAGAAGTTCGTAATATTGTTATAGGTACACAAGTGCAATCGGTTTCATAACCCGGATATTTTTTTATTAAATTAACTTAGTTCATTGTCTGCGGGCAACTGCGCACGTATTTATGTAATAATCGCTCAAATGAAGGATTATGAACTCGTTTATGTTCAGTAACTTTAGCACGCGATTCACTAAAAAAGAGAAGTACAGATTATAAAAGTTTTTAAATCGTTAAGTTTGGATTAGACTTTAGGGTTGAGACATATTCATATTTTAATAGATTTCCACTAGAAAAGCTTATTTCATAATGGATTATTTCATATTTAATCAGAGCTTCATATAAATACCACGACTACCTACCTACTCTAAATATTACAGGTAATTGTGCAACAGTTAGGTGATACCCAATTCTTAAACGTTGCCGCAAAAAGCATGTTGAAACATAAACAAACATACGATCGTGAACCATACCAAGAAGACATAACTTGTCAACGATTTATAAGCGCTCAGAGGGCTAATTCACGTAATTTTATGACGCGCCGATGAAGTTGTAGTGCAGTTGCAGTTAAGTTTAAGTTCGAGTGATAAACGGTATTCTTGTAATCTTTGAACTGCGCGTAAGCTGCGCGTGAACTGCATGTCAACTGTACGACAACCAAACTCTACCAAACTTACCTAAGGTGTGGCCACACTAGAGAAAAAATATTACTCACTAAATAATCGAATAGAATCGATTACATTTCAATGAATATGACGTTATTAAAATATTAAAATTATACCCCAGTACAGATTTTAGTGCTTTTTCTTACTTGTTAGAATACCGATCATGTTGCGTTCCGAAGCACGCACCAAAGACGCGCAACAGTAGAATGCCGTTAATGCGCTTGCGTGACGCGAACTTGACGCGAGCGTGTCTGACAGCGGTAGAGAATACGAAAAGCGTTGTTTTGATCGAAACTTAACTGCAACTGCACTGCAACAGCACTTCTTTAGTTACGTGAATTAGCCTACAGATACAATCTGTGCAAACTGGCCGGAGCACGGCAGCAGCGGCAGCAGTGTGCAGTAATCGCGCCATCTCGCGTTAAATAAGAGTAACATTGCCCGCAATAATTGTACGGGTACGACTTGGTACGAGTTTAAACAAGCTTACTATCTTACTAATAAATAAATAAACATCACCAGTACCAGTAGAGCTTAGGTTTAATAAGGTGAAGTACCCTGTAATAAGGGAGAACCTATTGTCATCAACCGGACACCAATCCAGACTTCGCTCCAGGTTGCTACTGAGTACTACTGAAATTCGAAATGATAAATTCCAATAACACTGCCCGACATGGGAATAGACCCCTCATGCGCCCTCATGCTCTGCAGCAGAACTTGCTACCACTACAACTAACAATATATTAGAGCAAACGACTTCGAGAACACTGAGTACTTCTGTGTTGCAATTTAGTATCGCTGCTGGCCCGAATCATTTTTATATTAGAATACGTTGCATGTTGGTTTCATAAGATTTAGAATCGGAAATATTTTTAACAAAATATTTATTGAATAATTCATTTATTCATAATAACACGTCGATGTATTTTCGACTGTTGCATAAAATTTTATACAATTAATGTCATAGGATCTGTATCCGACTTTTTCCCAAATGATTTCAATTTAAAAAAATCATCTGTGTTCGTAGGTATCGTGGAAATATGGTTCTTATCATTGAACTTATAGATGCGAATCGGGCCGGAGTAACAGCGTTAACACAATCATAGGTACCGTAATTACTTTAGTTGAGTGCACAGCAACAATTAAGTGGCTAGTGTCTCGGGTGAGAAGTTCAAATAGATAAGATAATGGAACCCGGCTCTACGACGGCTGCGTTCACCTTAAGATATTCATTAGTACCTATTGTTTGCAGAAGATTTAATTAATATTGCTAAGCAAAGCATAAGCAATATTGATTAAAGAAATGTGAGAGCTAGGGTCCACAGCCCGTGTGTTGTGTACTTGTAACTTTGCATCACAGATGAATAATCAATCCTAAATACATTACAGAGTTAGTCCACACAAATATTAGAAATGCTACTCTCAGGACTCTGAGACTCCTGGAATGGAACACAAAAATATAATAATAATAATAAACCATTTATTTCAGGAAACAAAGACCCATAGATAATATACCTTAACCTAAAAATACATACTAATAACAATTTTATAATAACTAGAAGCCGGTGCATAGTGCCCCTTCAAAGCAAAGGCCTCCCTAAACTCCCTTACCACATCTTAACACGACTTAAACTAAATAGTATATTCATAGTAATCCAATTCTCACAGAATATCTTTAACCGGCAATCTAGCCATACGACCGTTACATAATAATTAATATTTGGTCAAAGTAATCAGTACTTACGCCGTTGTGTGCCTGCGCAGTGCAACGTTCACGCAAACATAATCAATGTTACGGGCTGCAGAGATCCATGTACTCGGCTAACTGATAAGCTGCGGAATGTTGATTTAGTGCGTAGAAAGTGTGCTTCAAGGAGAAATTGTTTTCATTCAAATACTAGAGATAGAGAAGTAGATCTCCTTGCAAATGGTTCGTTATTAAGAGTACCCTAATCCCCCGTTACTTAACGAAAACGCAGTTTCTGTTTCATTCTCCCATGCCAGCTGTCACGTTATCACTCACTTTCTCGTACAGTAACGAGCACCAACAATATAATAATAAAAAAAAAAAAAAAAAATAATAAAAACTTTCCAAAACTAAGTTTTTTTTGCGAGAAATAACGATTGTAACTTGGAGACAGGATCGTTTCCATGAGTTCCAAAATACTACGTTCGTAACAACATACATTTTTAATCAGATCAGTACGAGAAAACTCTTTTAAAAGTTGTTACTTATGTGTTAACATATTGGTGCTCGTGACTGTACCCACCGTCACACAATCCTCTTCAACTTTTCTTTGATGTTTACTATCTCCCAAAGCATCGTAAACAGAATACTACTATCGTACTCAGTTTTATCACCAAGCAGCAAACTTACATATCACTTGAGGAAAAGGATGCTAAAAAACAACTGACACAACACCTCTGATCACCTTCGCCCTTGAGTGCTCAAGGACATGGAGGGCAAACGCATAAACAACTTCCTTGATCATAAAATCTTGGTTGATGATCATTATTACCAGTTAACAGGTAAATAACAAAAACGATAAAAAGAAAACTTTGAAATTTTCCCTTTTATGTAGGTATGAACTTGGTGTTTTTATTACCTTTGGGATCATCTAATTGAATACAAAGAAACAAGATGAATTGATAAAATTTGAACTTTATACTTAACATAACATCGTGCATGCCTCGAAGGGTTAGGTGGACAGATGTCAGGAGATTTCACTGAACCTTGAATGTTTTCAGTTTTCTTAAGCTACAATATTTTAAATTAGATTTTCCGCGTTTTTCTACAATTGCGTAATTTAGTTGTTATTTATTATTTACACTTATTTTTAATAGTTTCATCACATAACATTCTCAATTTAATAGTCATTAATCAAATAAAAAAACAAAAAAATAAACAGGATTTTTAAACGGTAAAGCTATTTGATAAATTAAAACAAAATGACACGATTTATTTAATGACTTCCAAATAATAAATAATTGGTTAAATTGGCTTTTATTAATTTTGGTAAAAAAAAACATAATAACGCGTCACAAAATAAAGTATGATTATTATTTTCTGAACGTATTCAGAAAAAACTGGTTTGCATTGTTTAGAAAAAAATTGAAAAAACTCTGAAATTAATCATTTTGTTTCAGGTTATTATTGTACAATCCTATTATAATTTGAATAAAACTTGGTTTAGGTATTTGTCTGGGAATAATCGAACATTTTCTTTGTTGAAGTGTTTTCTTGGTGTGTTCCGATGAAATAAGTTGATTTCTCACACAATGATATCTGTTTAAGTGATAAGAATAAACATTCATTTTCAGTATAATTAGTTATTATTATTCATTTCGTTTAGTAGAATTTTAATGTGGGAAAACACGCTTTGTCCTTAAAATCGGCAATCTTATGGTAATAATATTATACAAGTTCGTACTGAGATAAAATGGAATGGATGAACATACGGAAGAGTGAATTGATAAAATCAAATAGAAAATTGTCCAGCAATTGTACAGGGAACATAAACAAACAGATTCAATGAACAAAATAGTCGAAGGAATATACATATATCAATACTAAATCTATTCTGGTTTGCGGTTTCCTTCACCTTGCTTTCGATAAATTTTAAATCAGAAACACAGATTGATGTATTCGAAAACGTACTCTATCGTTTTAGTATAAGGTTTTTTTTAGGTGCAGAAAGTATGGCTAGTTGGAACAGGATAATCTAGTTATACAATAATGTACCCAAACAGGTCTAACATCTAGATTTTGACACGTTTTTAATGCACACACGTACCTATTATATACGAATATTTGCTGCTGACCGATTTACAAGACATTATCACTGAAATAATGCATCGTAACTTTGACTTTTTCTTGAACAGGAAATAGCGTCTACATAATGTCATATTTAGGTACTATTTACTTAAAGTGTGATAATGATATGAAGGGTTTATAGTACCTAGGTATTAGTCTTGAGTGGTATAACAATCTTATCAATTTTCCCACGGTATCAGAGAGCTTCTTGCCGTCGCGAATGGTTACAAAAATGTTGCAAGAACTGCAGGCCTAGCCAAGTTACAAACGATTCGTATCGATTCTCTTTCTACAATCGTAAACGTTAAGTCACGTGGTCAAAACAAGCGAATATAAACTTTCGTAGACAAGTTTACATCGATCAAGATGATAGAATGAAATGTATTCGTTTCTACAATCGTGATCCCTACATCCCATATAAATCGTAGCCAACTTACAGTTTTGACTAAACTTTAAAGTTTCCATTCGTTTATTTTGACCACGTGACTTATCGTTGATAGATGTCATTCCCATACATTTGGTTAGTTTTCTATTAGCGTTAACGATTGTAGATTGTCAACTTGGCTAAGCCGACAGATATGATAAGGAAAACATTACTTTAATTGTACCAGTTCTAAAAACATTAAGCAAAAAATCAATTTAAATTCCTCGTATCTACGACAAGAAACGTTTCCACTTCAAAGGAATTGTCGATATTGAAATGTGGTACTTACGCTTGTTTATTTACTAAGAAAATTGCAATAGAGCGCCTTCTTTCAAATCAAACTATTGAAAAACAACGTGCCATCGTAAACACGAGTACAGTGGTGCTAACAAGTTGTTACGCGCGAAGGATGACACTGGTATTGTATATTTGCAAACTTTATGTCGGGTGTGTATTTGTGACGTACGAAAGAATGAACTTATCTGTGACGTTACTCCTATAAGTGTTGATGAAGATGTAACTAAAGAAAATAAAGGAGATGCTATTTGTGACAATGTTACTGATAAAAATGAATAATTAATGTAAAATTTCAAGGTCGATTTGATCATATCATAAAACAAATCTTTAGCAAATAAAAACAAATGAGTCGAAAGAGCACTTGTTGGATCACTAAGCCCAAATGTATCCCTGCCAACAAATGACACATAATCATGATTGTCACATAAATACGTACTTTGTATAAGTGCTTCTCATTACTTGCTATTAGTACCTTTTGGGTAATCAGTCGCTGATAATGTTAATGGAGTACTTACTAGTTACAAATAGCCCTAATTTATTAATTGTTCGTCCCATCACAAGTCAACAAAACTGCTCAAATGTACAATGTTTGCGGTACGGTATGTGGTACATCAAACTCATCAACATCATACGTGACATTATAATACCTGAACGGTGGGTCATCAAACTAAATCTCCTCTATTTGTATTTCAAACATGCCACAAGCCGCTATCCGCACTTTAATCCTCGGTTACCTAACAACAGCACTCACTCGTTACACATTCATGATGTAACGCACAGCAGGCACAGCCGATGTACCAGGAGTCCACACCTTATAAGATATAACAGCATTTACACACGTGATAGTCGCAGAGTTCACGCGATCGCATTCAATCAATCGCAGGTTTGAATCAGAACTCGACGCGTTACGTGTGAAATTGATACACACGTAACGCGTGACAGAAAGATTGTAAAAAAGTTGCCGAAAAAAGCAATAAATTGTAATTGGAACTAGCCGGTGGACAAGTTAAGGTAGCGAGTCAAATATAAAATATGTATACAGATCATAAACAAAATAGAAATCCCCGTTCCATCATATTTTCTGATTCTTTTTTTTTCCAAGCCGTGAAATACCTTTTTATCTCTGACACCGACAACATTTTTGCGAAGAAAATAACAAAATAAAGCACCCTATCTCGTCAACCTGTTCTTAAGTTGAACAATGAGTTGAGGCTGTTAAAAACGTTGGGAAAAAACACGTTTCTCGAATAATACTGTCACGTACATGTTGTAGAAGTGTAATTAAGTGGGGTATGTTGAACTGGCTCACCTTTCAGAGGGCACGTTGATAATAGTCGCTCGTGACAGGGTCAGAGAACACGAGTGTGATAACTGTGATAGCGAAGATATTAACAAGAATAGAAACGCTTTGAAGACTACAGGAATAGAATGCATATGCATAGCAATGCATAGCAATAGAATGCTATTCCTGTAGTCTTCAAAGCGTTTCTCAATACCGTGTCCCGTTTAATCAGATTATTAATCTGATGGTAAAGCAATCGACAGTAATAATCAAAACGTATATGCGTATCGACAAGATTTTGAAAACCTCGAGATAGGGATTGATACGCCAAACTTGACCTGTGTCGTGCTTAAGAAAGAATCTGGAACATTTTCTAAGCCTATACAATAAATTACGAGTAAAACTGTTTTACGATAATTTTAGATAAATGTTAGCACTTGGATGACCGGCGCGGCGTTTGATCCGAGTTGTTGTTTCTAAATTCTTTTAATTCTGTGTTTAAAAAATATTCATATCTTGGGACGTATATAAAAGTAATCTATAACTATGAAAATAGTAAACCGCCATAATTTGTTTTTCCTTTTATATCAGTTACAGGCAGCAGTTGTATAAACAAACAAAAACAAATAAACACAAACAAAAGAAATACTTCATCAGGTATTTGGGCCGAAACAAAAACCAAGTTAGGGGTAGAAATACAAAGGCTTAAAACGCCTGCCCTTTACTGTGAAGTATTTGAACAATTTCATAATTTGATACCTAAAGGATGAAACCCAATAAAAGAAGAAGAAAAAACAAGAACAAAGTTTAGGAGGTATTAATTTATTCATTGCCAGAATTACCTGTTGACCTCTCAGATAACGATATTCGGTTTGGAATGAGTGTATAGTTTAATGGACTAGTGGATTGTGGACTAGAAACAAAGGAGTGACGAGAATTTTGGCAACTGATGGTCTTGCTGGCTAAAGTTTGTCCTACCGTGGCAAAGTACTCGTTCACATCTTCAATCAATTGAATTTATGAGTTACTATGTGTTTTTTGAAACGACTCTCCTATTTGTCTCATGATTTTTTACAATACGTTGAGGCCATTCTAATACGCACATAAGCACTATCTGACTAAACTAAATACCCAATTATTTGAGATAAGTACATTATCTTTCTCAATCGTAGTTTTATTTCCGTTCGATAACACTATAATCTGAAGGATTACCTTGTTATTTGGTACACGGTATCTATGCTAATATGCATACATAATACTGTTGCACCGAGCTGGTGTGATTGATCTTTTCTTTATTTATATCTGGTAACTTGCACCTATTTTCACTTGTTGGTATTTCATTGTGAAATAATGAGTACATAAGAGGAAGTCTGAAAGTGGCGCCGGTGACTGGAAAGTTGTGTGGTAATCGGTAGTTGTGGTATGGGCTTGTGATGCGGTATAGAATGAGGAAAATGTCGTAAGGCAAGTTTTGAGTATGAATGTGGATGGGTATAAGAGTAGAGGAAGACTAAAGAAACGATGGATGGACTGTGGATATGGCAAGAAAGGAGGTGTCTGATGAGATGACGAGTAATAGAGAAGTATGGAAGAAAAAACCATGCTGCGCCCACCCTAAATGAATTGGAATAAGGGGAAGATAATGATGATGGGATTAAATTGTGACTGTCCTTCTTTGTACTCTGTCAAAATTGTCTTTCTTTAAAGG
Source organism: Xestia rhomboidea (assembly GCA_963853795.1). NCBI lineage: Eukaryota > Metazoa > Arthropoda > Insecta > Lepidoptera > Noctuidae > Xestia > Xestia rhomboidea. The sequence goes on from OY970758.1 coordinate 739,649, forward strand.
ATTTTGGCTTTATTTCGTATGATATTATATATTCATCATCGTCATCCAGAGCCCCATTAAACATCCTGTATAGGCCTCTCATCACTTGTGACAATTTATATATTACCTTCATTTAATTTATTCATTTCAATGAACTGTAATTTTATTATATTGGTATAGGTATTTGAAAGCGTATCTTACATTCTTAGAGGCCCCTCCATACCGCGAGGTAATGTCTTGATCTCAGTTGATAGTACTTCGTTAGTACGTGAATAAAGATAAAACAGAGGTACAAATGAATTCCGTTTTTGTTTCAAGAATAGTTGTAAAGATATTAACATAAAATTATGCCTATTTTCAAACAAAAAAAGTTCATTGGGTTTGAAGAATTTTCTACGGTTCAAACATTTACAATTATTACAAGAATTCATGTACAAATTATACTTCTTTCTATGCTGAAAACGAAATAGGATATTATTTTAGCTCAAACTAATGATGAAAGAGCAAAGTTCTGAAAGTTGATGATCATTTGGGTAATGATGAAATAATTCGTTTGGTACAAAAAATATGACATGAGAATGATGCGTGTGACGAGAATGATGGTCACAATGACAAATTTACAAATGATACAACAAATGTTCACCCATTGTCTTCTTATTGTAATGCATGAGTAAATACGTATATGTACTCATACATTATAATAAGAAGGCTTAATGCACTCTTTGCTTCGAAAGACACGACTCTTTTTCTTTAAATAAGTTTCTTTAAAACGTTTCACATACATTTGTTTATTTTGGGATGTCGTTTAAACATTTTAAAGATACAACGATATAGTCACGGTTTAAGCTTCAAATATTTCATGTAGATACAGCTGTTATAGAATTTAAAGAGGTATTACTAACATGAAACTTGATTTGTTGAGCATGTCGTATCACTGTTTTATGTACAAAAATATTTTATGTCTTAGTGACGGTATTATTCGGGTGTTAAGAACTATTAACAGTGGAATGAAAAAGTAATAAAGACTACAACTGTCCACTAATAAGCTATTGTTCTATGGCAAATGTGGGAGGTTTCAATAATTGCAGAAGTTTCACAATTTGCCACAGCCTGTCATTATCCTAATGTTAGCCTTCTGTTTGCAAGTCATCTAAAAAGCTTGATTTATTACTAAGTTGTTGGGTTTCCTGATGGCAATTTTTTTGGCAATTATTAAGTTCATGTTTTAACCTTTGTCTGTAATTATGTGGTATTTCATGGCAATTCTGAAGCCATCGTTAAAATAGAGAATACTAACCTAGCAATTGACTTTTTGCTCTGGAATGTTTTGACTATGACTGAAGCAGTGACGCAAAAAGTCCTGGAAATTCTATGGCCCAAGTCTAATATTGTGAGTCAATATTTTGGGAGTCAAACAGTGAATTAACTAAGTAATTAGCCTGCTATCTTAGTTTCTATATAAAGAGCTTAAAATGAGAGTTTTACGTCAACGGCTATGATTACTCACGATCCAGCTTTAATTCAGCGTAATCTTGTGTTAGGATTAGTCCCAAAGCTATTATAGTATCCTTTAAACTACTTATCAGTGTGAAGATTACTGGTGTCTCTGTGATGTCATCGTCTAGACGTGAAGGTACTATCTGTGTTGACTGTGCACACTGTAACGTCATGACTCATGTAAAGTGACCACCCGGTGACGTCTAGGGCATCGCGTTGCATCGGGCATTCCGTTGCATGTATGGCTTGTCACGGTTCATCTCTACTGATTTGAATGTATTTCATGAAAGTCATTGATCAAGAGTCATTATAATTAGGTACGCAATTATTCTTAGGTCGCTCAATGCTCCGGTTACAGTTGTCAGAAATAAAACAGTAGCAAATGCTAAAACAGCAAGAGTTTCATAAAAGAATGTCATTCTTTCTGCTTAGTTGTTTCAAGAATATATTCACGTTCATTTTTTTGTGCTCAAATCAAACATTGGCTTTTTTTAAATTAGAAAAACTATTAAGTCTTTATTTCTGTTTCTAATATATATATATATATATATATATATATATATATATTTTTTTTAAACCGTTTTTAAAAAACACAAAAAAGTGAAAAATAACTTTAGCTTCAGAACTCGGTGACAAAAAAACTAAATCAATCAATTAAGGTCACCGACACGTTTTATTTTTCACTTTTTAGTGGTTCACATGTGCTTACCTCTTCACAGCGTACCGGCGTGATGTAATGTTATGAACTGGTGTAAACAATAGACAGACATGAGATTTCAGTTTGAGTTTTTGTCCATTTGCTACCATTTATTGAGGAGTTCCGTTGCCTATCTCCGAAGTTCTTCATCAGATCTTCACCAAATTGAAGAGGGACCACTCCGAGAAAGTACCATTCCAAAAACTACCCAAATCGCTTCAAGTGTGCCCATAAAATTTGAAGAGTTCTCTGTATTCTCCAGGATCCCATCATGAGATCCTGACTTGATGATCATAAAAAATCCAAATCGGTCCAGCCATCTTCGAGTAATCGGGGAACATACATAAAAAATAATAAAAAAGGTTCCGACGAATTGAGAACCTCCTCCTTTTTGAAGTCGGTTAAAAATAAGATTAGGATATCATTTTGAATCTGTTTTGGATAAAAAACTTAGCACGAAATGTCTGGCAATTTTAAAAGTAAGTATTTTAAATTGACTGTGTGAACGTCGTTAAATGATTATGTTGCTGTTTCCTGACGTGGCTTAGCTAAAATATAACTGTCTTAATAAGTTTGACTGTTTTTAGGACCGGTCGATGTGTCTACGTTTTAAATCATCTTTTTTGATCAATTGGTTCTAGAAGCTCTTAAGCTATCGGTTAATTTGCTAAACGGCAATTGAAACTGGATTCGTTAAACCGATCAAACTTGTCTATCCATCGAAACATGCAATATAATGCTCGCCGAGATGATGTCACCAATCCAAACTCAACTTAAATATTCGATTGACTTTTTTCTTTTTAATTTATTTGCAATCCGTACAGTCTTGGAATTCCCCACAAGGAAAGGACACTCAAAAACCAATGAAGCAAGGAAGCGACTGCAGGAATAATAATTAATCTTAATAAGAGATGTCTTTTCGTCGGCAGACATGTCGATATTTTTTTCTGTTCACGGTAAACTGCACCCAACGAGTGAAAGTGGACGAACTTGACAGGAGTCGTCGCATTCCGTGGTGACGGAGATGTCATACCTGTTGGGGAAAGGCTTCCTGCTCCATAGAGTGTGGCCTTGCGGCTTTGGCTTCCAATGTTGGAAGATAAAGAGCAAGGTAAAGAGCAGGGATATCTTTCTTAAATAATTTCATTTTAAATCGCCGCTTGATCATCAATCATCAGTTTAATATGGCAAAATTTTGGTGTGACATGAAGCAATTGCTCGCTGACCTCATTTTACTGGTACATATTGATAAAATGCTTTCAAGGCGAAATTAAACACGTGTGATATTAGTATACCAATAATTAAAAAATCAGAAGCAATGTAAGTAAAATATGAATACACAAAGTGCACCTCAATAATTTAAAATAATAACTTGTTGAGACTTCTTGAGAGCTCTTGATGATAATTGTATAACCTCTTAGGTTATTGATGCCGGAACTAAATGTTGCCATACTAAAAATAAAGACTTGTCGTGTGATGAATCTTTAATGACAGCTGCCAAATTAAAATAATCTTGTTTGAGTTTATCGTCGCATCAATCAGTATTAATTTAATTATTGCAAAAGCTTCCAATTATTTTAAGTCAATTGTTTAATGATTTATCTTTAATGTATTTTTATTAAATTATGGCAATATAGTATAGATAACTTAGATTGATAACATTTTTATTTTGTTGCTATTATGTAGTAACATTGAACATTAAAAAAATATTTTACAAACCTTATTGTAAAAATAGTTCAATGATGAAAAATTCTTTGGTTTTAAAATTCTACACTTTTCCTACAATGACAATGCTTTTACATCAACATGCCACGGGAGAAGCCACAATGCATCATATTAATGTCAGATTTAATTTCTCTAATGGACTCATATCGTTGATGGCAAAAACAATAGGTTCGTTGAATGGACGCACATCGTACGCTGATATGATAATATTGTTCAGCAGTTATTGGAGCTGTCCATTAGATTAAAGATGGATTTAAATTACTGTTTACTCTGGACGGTAGAGAACCTGATTTGTCCTTCACAAACTTTACGTAAAAAAAAAAAAAATAACCTGTGTACACTTTGAACTAAGTTTAGAAGATTGATTGAAACTGTTTACATTCATACAACTTCACGTGATGTACTTAATCTATTTGTCCGATCTTCATGCAGCCGAGAAGTTCATGTATTTCCGAATCATCGTATGTGATGGCTTAGACTTTTATCTTCTACTGCTATCGTTTCGATGGCACTTTCCTTAGTTTATCTTAAGTCAACGTTATTGTGTTTATCATTCGCACACTTTATTAAAAAGGGGTCCTTCAATGCACGTTTTTGTAGGTATCATAAATCTTTTTTTTGAATATTCCTTACATCATTTCACATTCGAAGTTCATAGAGGATAGGTTTAGCAACTGTAGTAATAATAGTGGCTACCTAAGGAGGATGGACGGCTGCCGAGGTATAGCCCAGCAGTGGGACGTACAAGGTTACTAAAAAAGTAATAATAGTTAGCTGTGAATCTGTGATATAATAGGTAGGTGTTCATCAGCCAGCTTCGAACCCGTTACGTTTACCGGCCAGGAGCTCCGCCCACTGTGCGCCGCTTAATCGACCGTGCAGCGATCAGATTCGAGTGTTATATCAGCACCGTTAAATAATGTTAGGTTTTAATTATTTACTGAATATTAAATTATACCTGGGAGTGGATAATTTTAAACTGTGTAGTATGAACATTGCTATGTCTGATGTGGGTACCGCTTTCAGCATGGGTATTTAGTTGACAGATGGGTAAAAAATTGAAAATGACAGTCGTAAGGGGAGTTTTATAAGTTAGAATAAATTGTCAAGCTTTTGTGTGAATCCAAATCAATGACAAACTTCTTCAAATATAAATGTTTCCAGATTATTAACTATCCCAGTTTTCTTTCTCTGTTTAGTTCATCGTTGCCGATAGTAGTCCAACTTTCCATTAGCATCCTCCCCACAAAGTTGATGCCAACAGCTTTCCATCATTTATTCCGCAAATGGCCCCACAGAGATGCCAAAGCGTTCAGATTACCTTCCCCTCATTCAGAACACCGTGCACGTACTTGTGTCCACCTGATTGTTTTCAACTTTGCCAAGAATGTAAACAGACCGCTCTGTAGAATTTTTCATGTTAACTTTGTTTTTATCAAAATTTGCACGAAAGAATTAGAAAAATAATATGGTTTTCGGCTGTTCGTTGGCGTTATTGTTGTCTTCCGACATACCTAGTTCTTTGTCAAATTCCTCCGTATATTTTTTAATAAGCATTCCTCATCCAATATTTTAGCCGAATCACCTGTCGCTTGGAACTACATCTTACCATTTTCAACATTCTTGACTTGCAGTCGACCGCAGGTGGCTTGCTGACGTCACTGATAAGTATTTAGGTCATTAGGGGTAGTAGGAACTAGCTCATGGGTTGCTGGGGAGTTTGCTCTGCCCCTTATATTGCCCGGTCGTTTCTTATGCCCCCGAATCCAATATTTTTTTAGCCGAACCCGAACTTAGGATCCAAACATGGGCGGAGGTGAGCTGAAGGTCATGTTACAGCTTCAGTTCGATGACCTGTCTTGATTGCGTGTTAGTAGTAAACATTGCATATCGACTATTTCGAATATATCAAAGTCGTCGACGAAAATGCCAACATCGAATTTGGCAAAAATATCCGTATATTTGCCAATATTTGAGAGAGCGTGTCTTATTGCTAAATTGTAACTTATCTTCTATTGCTTGCGACTCTGTTCCAACTTTGTCATTAATTGTCTAATGTAGCAACTGGCTTTGTCTTGATTTACTACCAGTTTTGCCCTTAAATATATTTTAAGATTTGGTTTCTTTCTGAGACTTCATTGTGTTGTTTCCTAACAAAATACCTATTAAAAAAAATTAATGAGGTGCCAATACCGCAAGCAATAATACCGCCAATAATACCGCAAGCAATAATACCGCCAATAATACCGCAAGCAATAATAAGCAATAATATCACTGAAGCCATATTTAATCAAATTAGTCAGTTATTTTTTGGAATGCATTTGTTATTTTGTTTCGTTTTGTAAACACTCAATTATTCGTTCACTTTGCGACGGTTTACCTTGTTGGTTACTTTATTTTTATAAACATTTGCATACAAGATTTTCGTGTCAAATTTTTAACGAAGGTGAAGTCCAATGGCGAATCTAAATTATTTATCAAAAAAAATACTAACAAATAAACACATTAGGGTCTCTATTGCACAAACAAAGCCGTAATGGTACCTACTGTAACGTTAATACATAACAATACTTAAATATTGGAATTCCGAACAGTCGAAACAGATAGAGCACAAAACTAATGTGCTCTATCTGTGCTCTACATAGAAAACGGCTTTACATTGTGATGTAGAACTGAGACCTAGTAAGTTTTCGAAGGTTGTATCGAAGGCGCCAATTTAAAAGAACTACTTTATAAGCAGTCCTCAACTTTGCTATATATTAATCACAAGGTGAATGCTTCAGTAATGTTAAAACGAGAGCCATTAAAAAATCGCAATTTGGGGTTATACGGGCCCTTAAGTAAATACATTTTATTTAGGCATTACAGTTTACAATAATGTGCAGTGATGCAGATAGGCTAGCCGACTGACAAAAACTTTCTGAGCGTTTTGAATTTCTTCAAGGATTTTAAACATGATAGAGCTTTTCGGTAGCTTTTTTCAAGCCAATTATGCATGCAGTATTAATCGTTTTTGGGAAAATTTGCTCTTTCTCATGGAGTAAACGTTGTAAGGAAAATCTGATTGCTCGCCCCGAAGATCAGTAGTGGAGGGAGCACCTAGATCAAGTGACGATCTATCAGCAGTAAGGATGAAGAAAAACTCAAAAATGTATGGGACCGACTTAAGCTATTCAAAATAATATGTCAATCTCGTTGTATGACGTTGTAGAAATACGAAGCGTTTGAAAGCTACTGTTAGTATTGCTAAAAAACACTGGTGTTTGAATACTTATCAATTAAATTACTACCCATACTAGAAATCACAATAAAAGGCTGTAATTCAGCTGCATCCGGTCAGACTGGAAGCAGACCCCAACAAACTTGGGAAAAGGCCAAGCAGATGATGATGACTAGAAATTATTATAACCTCAATACATTGTCAATGTTGAAACTTCTGGAAAGAGGCTCTATAAACAATCTAATGAGAAGTTCATTAGAATGACTATTAGTATTTAATAATGAATTAATGATCATCATTAGATATCTACGTATAGTAAATAATATTTTTTTTACAATAATGGCCTGAAATGCTGAACTTAAATCGCATTGCAGACAGTACCTTCTGTTAATAACGGTTTTCTATGATGGAATGCGATCGTTGATCAGTCTGACATAACACCGATGGCATCAACTGCCAATATCCTGCTTGTAGGGGGAGCTAACTGGCCATCGCCCTACTTTCCTGAGCTACTACACTGGCAGAGCTTAGGTCTTGTCCAGACAAGCGTTCCGCACGAGTCGTCTCGGTCATGTTATGTCGTCTAAGTACTAGGCGCCAATGCATTCCGTCACGCGACTGTGAAATCAAAACATATAGGCGTGAATGTAAATACGTGTGAAGAATGTTGATGTGCTAAGATAAGGCAATAATAATGATTAGACAAGCCAGCCTTTATACCAGAAACGACGAGAAGATAAATGTATGCGGCGCGAGAGTATTACATCAGCAGATCAAAAACTCATTACCATCTGTAAGCGCTAGTCTACTCGTATGATCTAATAATATGAATGTGCATGCTCCGGTTACCCAATTCTGTACTACGAAAACGTAAAAACGAGGCGACAAATATGAGAAGCACGCAAGAACTACTGATGTCAATCGCATGAAAAGAATCGCGCGTCTATTCGTAGTCTGAATCAGCTCTTGCGATCTAATGCAGTGTACTCAGTTACAAGTACCTCGTAACTAGCATCAGGTCTAGTATGCGGCCGCTGCACATTTATTAGTGTTATCCTCCGATACGGTATGCGATACAATGCAGTTATTTGCAGCTTTCAGGTGATCATTGAAGAGAAATGGAAATCCTCTACTTTTTAATAAACGGCAATCCTACCATTACAACACAGTATTTATAGTTCTATGTTTGTAATAAACTTTTATAAAACTGCTGAGTTGTAAGAAAAGGTGTCATAATATTATTATTAAATTGTTATATTTTACAGTATGTTCCTACGTGCATATATGATGTCAGGCAGGTGTAACGAGTATTTAATTAGTGCGTCAGTCAGCCACATGGTTTCAACACCACATATATATTGTACAGGTACAACTTTGTATACCTATCTAGGTCACAATGTAATAATTATTATGAAGACGCTGCAAGGAAAAACGCTAGAGTATAAAAATAATGAGATAGCATTTTTTTCAGTAATTTAATTAAGGCATTTTATGCGATGTCGACATTCCGGATAAAATTGCTCGGAATTACTAGACTATTTTATAATCAGCAGAGCCAAACATGAATGGCTACCCACCATGGTTAGGTGGTTCATCCATCTTCATAATTATTGTAAGGAGACTTCGGGATGATGGTGATGATTAGCTAGCAATATTCTATAGTGTGAAGTGTGAGGACAATCACCAATAGTGCCGTTCGGATGATGATTAAAAATATACTGCAATTCGATTTCATTAACACTGGTATTTTGTACTATATGCTGCATCTAGTCAGACTCGAAGCCAATCCCAACGTATTGGGCAAGGGCTAAGCAGATGATGATTCAGGCTTTTCTAGCGATTGTAGATTGGAGACCAGCAGGTATACGCCAGAATACGCCTGTGCAGTGCGTTAATAATTACTTTTTCCCGTTAATATCTGAAATCTTTCCGTACGTGTTTCGTTTACCTGGATATTTATTCCGACTACGATCATACAAATAAATAAAAACCTTGCCGTACCGTATAAATAACCATATTACACGCAGCCTGATTTCTCCTGGCAAGTGATAAAATAAATCGCGCTCCGATTTCATAGCCACGTGCACCTCAATAAGCTTGTTACATTATGTACTTGGAGCTTGGCACTGTAGTGCCACTATACGTATAACACAATAGATGGCGCTACTGTGCCACTTCTCGAATTGTGTCACTGTTATGATGTGGGATAACCTTTAAATTGAATCAATTGCTAACCTCGGCATTATCCGCGTAGCTTTAGCAACCTTTATTGTAATGTAGGTGGAGAGGACGTAGCAATCAAGTATTTTATGAAATAAAGTGTGTATGTTCACTTAAGTCGGGCAATATGATTTAGCTGTAATATTTAATCGTTCATTATAAGAACTAAAGATAATTTACATTATCAGTAAGTAGTGCCGATTCCGTGAAAAATAGTCAGTTCAGCAGAAAAATTTCGTTTATGACGTTTTATTTAACTCACAAATTACATTGGAGTTGCAAATAAAGTAACGTGAAATACGCATACACATGCTAGCAGGCAACACTGCTTCTTTTGCAACACGGATTTCGGCGAACTGTTAATCTTTCATTGGAATCTATAGCTACTCTATGTAGAGCCCTCTCGAATGTAGCGCGTGATACAAGGAACCGAGCTTTCGCCCGAATGCCGCGCCCGCGAAGACAACACAAATAGACGTTACTACTATTATATCATCGCAATTACAAACAAACACTCCCATGATTCACCGAACATCCACATTTATATCCCATAAATATTGCCCGATGTATGGGGACCTTGGGTGGGTCATACACAGACATACACTGATCAGACATGTGTTGTCTGTAGTCATACACAGTTGAATCGCGGCCAAATTCAGAGCATCTGGTGCAGATTGCAACTACTTGGGTGGCGTGAGAAGTGACGGCACAGTGTCGATATTTCGAAGTTCGGAAAATATTTTTTCATAACATTACATCACGCCGGTTATCCCCGAAGGGTTCGGCAGTAGCGGTGACCGTATAACCACACCAGGCAAAAATAAACATACTGAGAAAAACCTTATGTACAGCTTAAGGTTTAGACCAAAGTAAGCCTGAAATATAATTGAGATCAATGAATCCAGATTGGTTGCCTTTTCATGTGCTATGGAATACCTATCTGCTCTCAGTAGGAGCCGCTGCTACGTTAACCTACTGCTTCACGACATACAAAGTCTATTTAAAATTTACCTATTTGTGGCCGTTAAGCCACGTTTATGTAACTAAAATGTACTTAAATAATACATATTAAGACCTGCTATTCGTGTACATACCTATATAAGATATTATTCATATTGAAAAACATCATTTTCTAATAAATGTTTTTTGTTTGTTACAGGTAAGCATATTTTGGAATGAACCTGGTTTTTACTGAAACTTATTGTAAGCGTATGACTATAGTCCATTTTTATAAGTAAGTAACGCTGTAATTATTTATGTTATAGAAAAACTAAGTAAGCGAATTTGGACGATTCCACATGTTTCAAAAGAGGAGGCTCGATCGTAGGACGATTTTACGAGTTTTCCAAAGCTTTTCATGCAGAAAACTTATCGTGATGTCTAGGATCACGTACACCATAATATTATCTGGTACAGTTTATTGGCACTAATTAATAATAAATTAAAGTTGCGGGTACAAGCTAGTCATATGTGTAGTTTTTTAATAAAAAATATAATTTCATTTGAACTTGTCTTTACGAATTGATGATTCCATTATAGCAAAACATTTCTGTTCCAATATTTGAGTTTTTTTTGATTCCCTATTAGCAAAACATTTCTAATTTTTCAATTTTCGATGCACAAGATAAATCAAAACATGCATTTGCATAATATCAATCAAATAAACTAATCTACGGATAATGTAACGCAACCAGTCTCCACTATTTGACTAATCGTCTCAACGACACGCCCATTAATTCTTGAATAACTAGTTCTGTAGGACGCGTTCATTATTTACTATTACTCTTGTTTTGCTACTAGAATGCGCGGTAATTACATACTTAAAGAACTTAATAGTACGTAAAATAAAAGGCACATTTTCCAGTTTTAATGAAATCATTCTACAATTAATGTAGGTCGGGCAAGGTTGAGAAAAATTCAGCAGATTTTTTTGAATAAGCACTAAGTACTTTTATATTTTTAATTTGATGTCGATTTCGGAATAGACTTACTTCGAGTAACAGCTACGAACACTCTCAAACTCATATTCTTGAAGTTTCGACAAAGTAGATAGAAATCAACATAGATTCAGTAACAGTTGTGAAAATTCACACATAAGTGACAAATTCTATGCTTACAAGCTGTACTCCGGTGAAAGGCAATGTTTTCTGACACATTTAAGTATATTTTGACATGAAATGTACTTATCCTCTGTGAAGTTTTAGGCGATAAAGTAAAGACGGCGATTTTAACAACAAACCTTGTTATGTACTAATACTAATTACTTTTTCCATTAATTTAATCTTAAACGTTTAAATCCTCGTTAATAACAACTCAATGAACTTTATGATTTAATTAAAATTTAACAATTTTTAACTTTAAGTGGTAACATATTGACGTCAGAGAACTGACCACATATGGTTTGTTGTTAGTTAATCTATGCAAATCAAACACCAAAATATTCCGAAGAGACGAATTTAACAGTAAACAGTTCTAAGTGTTTCTTGATTTATTTATTTAGTCTTAACTTAGAGACAAGTACCTACTCGCGTACTCACAAATACATAATGTGTGACACAACTGCCAGACTATTGGTCATATTGTCAAATATTGAATAAGTTTAAGAGATTGTACTGATGCCAAATACTGAGAACATAATATTGATTTAAGTAAATGGAACTGCCATTTAAATATCATTCAGTCACGTGATTTTTTGTTAAGATGAGTAGCTGGGATTTCCTTAGATATCGAAAAAAACATCTTAATTTAGAAGAAATAAGCAATTTTCCTAAAATATATTATAGAAGTTTACTATGCAGGTTGAGGAAAAGTCACTATCATCATCCACCTAGCCTTTTCCAGCAATGTTGGGGTCGTTTAAGGTAAAGTGCATCCCAAAATAAATGGCCAAAAACAGACAACAATTTCACAATTAACAGCTCTCAGCTTATCGATCGAAAAGGTCGACCATCCAAAAATGGATGTAATAATGAATGGCTGTGTTCATTTCCGTAAAAGTGACGTCCACCCCAATCACTTCCTAGTTCATTATTTTTTATATTTTGGCAACATGAGTTTAATTTTATTAACTTGCAATTACATCCGTAAGTTTTTCCGGGATTAAAAAAGGCTTAAAGAAACAAACTTATTATTTTTATAGCTGTTTGAAGTTAAAATCAATAAGTTTGTTCGCATTATTATTAATAACAATGTAGCTTTAGTAAGTACTTAACTACTTACTACCAGTAACATGTCTTCAGTATCGGTTGAAAAAATACTCCCACAGTAATTCCATGCGTTATGCAACGCATGCCAATACCGCCTCTCCAATTGATGCCACTTTCTACAAAAGAAATAGAACATGTAATAGGCATCCAAATAATAGACACATCACCGAAACACGGCGTTCTCAAACCTATCATTTGTTTTGCTAACCAATAACTCATCTTTGCACAACACTTACACAACCGCACTCACAGGACACTGTGCTCACACAAAAACACGTCTTCGCAATGTTTGTTTATAATACTAAATCTTTATAAGCATGTGTTGACCATAGTTTTTATTAACATATGAACAGATTTACTATACTCTAGATAAGTGATGTTTTTGATTAAAAAATGATGAAGACTATCTATCCGGGGTCGAATGGAGTTCGAACATGTTTTGTGGTCATTTGTGGTTGATTGATAATTTTGATGATTGAGGAGGATTTCATCTTGATTGATGCATAATATATAAAAAAAAACGAACTATTAAGCATCAGAGAAGGAGCCTACTACAACTTGTTTGTTTTCATTGAAACCAAACACATTCCTTACTTTGTAAGAACTTCTGTGGTCGAATCTATACCTAGTGGATATATATAAAATGAGTACAAAATTTAATAGAGTTCACAACATATTTATTGTGATTAACGACTGTCCTAGAAGGAACCACTTAATTTTTTAGTAGGTAAGTACAACACTGACTCGTTCCTGATTGATTGGCCAGAGAAGGGAAAACACCGAGAGAGTTGGCAAGGAATGGGGCCTTTGCCCAGCAGTGGGACAGCATAGCATAAGCAAAAAAAAGTACAACACGTGGCACGTAGCACTAGATTGAGCTTCTCGTAGCAATTACACATGGTGGCATATTAACGTTGCTGAATTCTGACCTCTTTCTGTTTTGAGTAGCTTGGTAAATGGAACCCGGGATTAAAGTTGATTCACCTACATAATTCATATTTCTAATATTTCCTGTGAATATGTAATTACGAAAATCCTAATTAAAATGTAACTCCCGTCTAATAATTCTAATGATGCGCATCCCATCATTAATCATGTGCAATTGTGTATAGCATCGTAAATCCTTGCGTAGTGAGTGCGGCGTGTGCCCGGAAGAGGCGGCGCCTACTCGTGCCACGTGATGACGTGACTTCCTTGTGCAGCCCGCGATCGGACGTGTCTGAGCTATGGCCGATATTTTGTGACGGTTACGATTTTCAGAAATGTTTGGGACATTTTGGTTAGTCTGGAAAGTTGTTTACATATCACTCAACAGTAGTGCAATTCTGAAAATAAACCATTTAAATCGCAAAGTAAGAAGGGCTCAAATACCTAATAAAATTTAAAATAATACAGAGATTTTATAAAATTAAGTACCTACACAAAATTAATTTGTGTGGGAAAAAATATTAATTTGAATCGCAATAACCTACTTCCTGCGGTTAGATATTGCATCTGATATTATAAGCAACTCTTAAAATTTATTTAGTATTACATTACTTTGAATAATTGACTCTGCATGTAATAGTGTTTAAAACCAACCACACATTTTTGTGGCTAAAAGGAACGTTAATTTATGACATTAATGTATTATGAATGCTGACTAGTGTGACATAATTGTCTGTATCCGAGCGATGGTCGATACGACAAGCTCTCAGTCAGGATGTTGCGACGTGATCAATAGTAGTATTATAATTTATTGTATGAATCTTAATAGATCCGTTCTTCTAACGTTTATTGATAATGTAAGTTGTCGTTATTTGCGAGTAAAATATTATTTTATTGGAGGAAAGTATTGAAGGACTCGCTTTTCCTTTTACATGAAACGATTTAGGTATCTTCTTTTGAATGATTTACAAGTTAAATATTATCCGTCATAATTATTATCTACATTTTCTGCCGTTTAAGTATGCGTGTCTTACTCAATTCTAAGCAAGGTTTTTAAGTAATACTGTTACTGCTAGTAGTCACTTAGCAGTACCAGGTAGTAAAACAATCAATAGGTACCAACTTTCAAACAACAACTATTTATTATTACATAAGATGTATTATTAATTATGGTAAAACCCTTATAACATATATCGAATACTTAGATGTTTTATTAATTATAGGTACCTAAGGTTGAAATTGCAACATATACATTACAGTGAGCAATCTAGAAATAACAGGATAATTCAATGAGTAAATAAATACGGTATAGGCGGTGGGTACATAGGTACTCCTCGCGTATCGTCCCGCACAAGCTGTAAACGGCAATTGATGGAGATGAGGAAGTCACTCGTGCGCAGATGAGATCGTAACGACGACTATTTTTCCCACGTGCTGTCTCTATTAGTATTTGGTAGCAACATAGAAGGGGGTCTAAAATGGCTAATAATATGATTAACGTTAAAAAATCTTTAAATGCTCGCGATCAATTGAATGGAGATTTAAAATTATTGACCTAGTATAATAGTTAGCATGAGGGCTAAACAGATTCACACAACATGTTTTATAAACAGTTTCCTCGGGCCCTAAAACTAGTTCTATCGTCAATGCGGAAACATCTCAATTGTCTACACATAAAGCCATTTCAAAATCAAGTGGTCATTCTTTAGCGTAAAGGTCATAATACAAAAGAATCAAAATAATACAAAACAACATATTCGAAAAGTATTTATTGTACCTACTCGCTGTTTCGTCATAGTAACACAATTTCCTGAATACGTAACATCATTAAGCTCTTCATAAAAGGCTTTAATGCCACAATATTTTGTAAAAAGGTCTCTAATAAAATTTAATATAGGGAAGTGCGGCATGGTTGATCATTGCATAATATAATAAAAAATATAGACAGACATATAAACGCATACTTATTACGTCTTATTTTTTTGTTACTGTCAGTAGAATATCATCCATTCAGTAATTTTATCATCATAACAGTAAATATTGACTATATGATCACACGGGTCTGCTAATCTTTGTAAATCATATAATAGGTAACTATCATGATTGACACGGTTCCTTGCACGATGGAAAAAATAGTAAACACAGTTATACTACGGATCTTCTTTTCCTAAATATTTGCGGAAAATAATAGAACAGTCTCATCTTAATAAAGACCTTAAATTAACTAGACTACTTCACAAAATCACACTTGAAGAGTACCTACTTAAGTAATACAGTAACGGTACCTTAGTTTTGATTTGTTATAGATATTTGCCATTAGCATTATGCAGATATAGGCTAAACATCTCCATAACAACACCTATCATTACAGCCAATAATCCTACTTTACCATCCATTGAGTTTCTAAGAAGTTCAAACCAATCGAAGGTTTCATAGAAAACCATTTACATAATTTGACGTGTTATATAATTTGCGCCGATGCCTACTGGCTTGAAGGTATGTGGGTTACACCGTATTTGTGCTAAAGAGACCTGATTTTTTATGAAAATTATGTAATATGCTTGACTCACCTTTTCCATACTGCCTCCAAAAAAAGATAGTCGGCTAAGAGTTGAATGGCATGTGTAACGATCGAATATGGTTCCGGTAAATAAAAGGTTATTTCTGGGCATTGTGACATCAACCAACCTGCACTGGGCCCGCGTGGTAAATTACAGGCCATTCCTGTTCATAGAGATGAGGCCTGTGTCACTGTGTCCCAGCATTACAGGCTGATCATGCTATGCGCTGTGCTATGCTATGCTTGGTACACGCGTACGTGCTAGTAATGTGTACGCAGTAATTGTCGAGCAGGGATCATAACCATCTGTTAAATAGTTTAACATATGTTTACCACGCGCTGTAACGGTCTATCGGAGGGCACATGCTCAGGCGTAGATCAGCTATACGCGTGAACGAGCTCGAAGAATGTGTTATGTGATAGATAAGCACTTAATATTCATAAGTTCACACACTACCAGCCCATTTTTATAGAGTCAACGACCTTTAGGTCGGATTTGTCCTATTGGGAACGAAAATATTTTGATTTGGTTCGAAGTTTTACCAAGAAACGTAAAAACGAGTTAAGAACAGGCAAGCGTCAGGTAAACGGCGTATTTGACCAACTTTGGCTTCGAACATTGTTTCGGCTGTGGAAGAAAAAAGTATATAGAACAAATAACATATTGCGAAAATAATCTCACATGCAGATACATATTGCATCTTGAAAATCAGCTACGAAATTTTCAATACAATACGTAATCTTATATACATACATTCATCTAGATTTTTTGATGGTAGGTACTCACCTATATTTCTCAATTTTGCGGTTGAGCGAAATATTTGAATAATTTCTGTGATTGACGTAGATAATCGTGTTTACTAAACCGGTCTTACTCAGATTTGGACGAACGCTGAATTTACAACTAAGTAGATTAAAAATAAATCGTTACCTAAGTAGTAGATTAGATAATTTTATACTATGATAATTGTGAACGATGGTAGTAGAGTCCGCCCGCGTGGAAGTTGGAAATAATCCGACAGGGAACTACCACCGCGAATAAAAACTATCCTTACACCTAATCCAGGTCATGATGTACCAGCGTGCCTTACAACCGTAAAGGCGAGTAAGGGCCACCGCACACTTGAGACAAGACTGTCTAAAGACAGATCATTTCCCTACTAGTGCGAGCGAGACAGACTATTTATCTCTCGCTCGCACTAGTAGAGAAATAGTCTGTCTTAAGACAGTCTTGTCTCAAGTGTGCGGTACGTAAAGGTGCCTAACAAACAGAGTTAGTGTCGGATTACATTAGCAGCTATGAATGAGGGTAACTGGGAACATTTATGTAAAACCGTACGAATTTAATTCAAAATAAATGTTGTGTTCTACTCTTCATAAAATAGAATTTTTATGCACAGTGCTGAGTGCAAACAAAATAAGTCTTCAACGTAAACAAACTGAGTTAAAAAACAGGCTCTGAATAATTTCATTCCGACATTAAATACAGATTTTACTGCAGGACTGATGTTATATAATACATTTAGGTAAAGACTTACTTTACTTACGAATGTGCTCATTTTGGTTCAGTTTTCAATGCCCAGTATACCTACAAAATAGTTCATATTTCCACAATGATTTAAATCCGGATTCACAATCTTTTTGATAACTTTGGTCAGTCCCAAATATTGTTGACATATCATAAACTGTGATAGAATATCATTATGTTTGTGTCCTCTTGTCGTTCTGTACAGAAGTGACAATATAATATTATATAGCAGGATGATAATGTATACCAAACTAATTATACGTGGGTATACAAAGTAGACATTTCCCATAGGGTGACACAATCGGGACGTCTGGTGCCTTCATCAAAATTATACCAGTTCGATTCATATCAGCCTCTACTCAACTGGTAAGCAACGCTGCGCGCGCGCACACGCGGCCTCGATCCAAGCGCCACTTTCTATAGCCGACGAGTTTTTACGTGATCCGGCGTGTGTTGCGACATCACCCGATTATCTTTGTATCGGTTATCTATCTGACCCTTTTTGATAACAGGTTACCCATTGATGGGCCAGCCGAATAAAAAGGTGTTCCATTGAGCACACCAATTTTAGCCGAATTTTACCCAGAGTATTCCACCACAGGACCATTATATATTATATACAGGGTGTTAAAGTAGTCGCGTGCCATAGCTTAGGGGAGCAATAAGCTATGGCTCGCGACTACTTTAACACCCTGTATATTATATAGTAATAATATAGAAAAACAAAAAATGATTTTCTGTCACATATTTATTTTATTTTTTGTTCTGGAAGCCGACCCCAATATAGTCTGGAAAAGGCTAAGCAGATGATGATGATATTTATAGTTTTGATAGTAATGATAAAATCGACTGTTTGGTGAATACCTAACAAAAAGCCTACTTACACTTGCATACATTTAATTTACATCAAGGCTAACAACTAAAACGCACGAGAAAAAGTAACGAAAACCTAAATATATAGCTAAATAGCACCATCGTTATACCTACTCCCGCTGGTATTGATTGTTTTTACTCTACACCTCAAGTTATGTAAGTAAACTGCTGTTACGCGTTATAAAAAGCTTAAACGGTAAAAAACGCAAACAATCTAAAATCACATGGTCGTGAGTACCTTCTGGTCACGTGTCCGTACTCACGAGGACGGAAACGTGACCAGAAGGTACTAGAAAATATTGTCGTTTTTATTTCCATACTTAATTAAGTATTTTTTACTTACTCAAATTAAATGTAGCTACTCACCTAATTTATATCATATACTTAGACTATAATAAATACGAAAATAACTCTGTCTGTTACTTTGAAAGCTTAGATGGCTGAACGGATTTTAAGGAGGCTCACAGATAGAACGTGATTGTTATCCCTTTAGAACGTTAATGTGGAATATTTGCCACCATCACGTGGCCGAGCCGAGTCTAGTAGGTGCACTTTTAAATATGAAACAACATTTCTTTTATAATTCTTAATTATCTAAAAAAAAAGATACTGAAGTTTTGCGCTGGAGGTCTAGAATCTTGGGTTGAACTGAAAAGCACTCTTGAATATTGATTAAAATCTTGGTAAAAACGTAGGTATTTTACTTAACAATTAAAATATTTTAGAAATATCACAGGTACCTTATCTTCTTTCCAAAACGAATTATGGAGTCATGTACCTAGTTATAATAGCTACAGACATAATTACAAGTAATTTCCTCATGTCTTAAACGTTTAAATAATAATTAATTCGACAGAACGTTTCCTCTTAATAGAACACAAACCGGTTTGTTTTATCTAAGTCTAAAGTTGAACTACAAAAAAGCGAACAGGAAGAAAATGTTTATTATTCTTTAAAAGTTAATACAATTTACTTCTAGAACATTCTAATAGTGAAGTTATAAACTGTATCTATTCATATGTTATTATAAAACTATTATAATAAGGCCCCATTAATTCTATGGACAAATTTTAACACAGCGTTTAGTACGTCTAATCTAACCAAAGATATCCAAGCAAAAAAAACTGATTAAAGTGATTTTATTTGTCTATCTATTTAAATTGGGACCTTAATATTAGCTAGATAGATTACAGATAATTATGATTTACATAAAAACATACGTCTCTCTACTCATCAATTTTTTCGTAACTCCATAAGTCCATATCCTCAAGTAGTGTCTTTACCTAATGTATTTTTAAAATACCAAGAGCCGGTTTTGTAAGTAAAATTGTAGAAAGAATAACTTTTGAATGCTTTTGTCTGTCACAAAATTATGTCAATTTTTACTTCTCCTCGTCCATTTAGGTTCGATCAGTTTTTCAGAGATACTTAAACATTCATGTCGAGTATCTATGTATGCGCCCACCAACCCAACCCATACAGACACGCTTTATGGATTCTGAGCAAATGTTATCAACCGACGTTTCAAGATAAACAGGTTTTGTGATTTTTATATGATACAGGCTGTCATTACATAATTAAATTATGCTCTATTGTATTAGTTGTTGCCTCTAACACGTTATTGGCAGTTGTTACGGTTTAATAATGCATCGAATTAATCGTGCATGAAATAGCTTGTGCTTTAGAATCGGTTATGGTTATAAAACAAATCTTCCTAGTTTGAAGCGCTTGTCTAGAGATTTTTTATAAATCTTTTGGATTAACTTAACCTAATCCAATATTATTATAGGTGTTCTGAATAGGAAAGCATTTTACGTAACCTGTCACGGTAAACAAACCTGAATTATATTTTTCATGTTTTTAAGTGGATGAAGACTAAGGCCCGGTTTCCATCAAAGCGGAGACGAGTGACGAGCGGAGAGAAGTGGAAGCTATCACAGGACAGACGAGAGACCGGATGTAAATTTCAACTACATGACGAGACTCCGCTCCGCTCGTCTCCGCTTTGGTGGAAACCGGGCCTAAAGACGGAAAGACTTAAGTTACAAAATATCAATTATTGTTATTAAAAGTACACGTGTACTTGCTAGAACATAATAAGTATTTTGCTGAATAAATTAGTTCCTACTCCATCGTCTTACATTTTGAATAATTTGAACAAATTCAGTACTACAAAAAGAATAGTAACATAAAGTAAAAAGTAAAATAGAACTATGAAATTATCATTATTCACAACAACTTATAGATGTCAATAACCCAGTGTCCATGTTGTCTGAGGACCTCAAACTGCGCAATAGTTTGCGCAAACGTTATGTCACGCAAGGAATGCGCTTTTGCGCACTAACATTACCACCGCTTCATTTAATAAGTACGGCTGGCGTACGAAATACTTAGCCATCTGTTGAGTCTAACCATATTATTATTTATTGAAATGGCGACGCGCAAACAAGTTATGTCACCCAAAAATGCGTCTATTTGCGCAGTCAGCATGACTAGAACGTGGCCCACTTTACTTCGAATTAAAATCGTTTCTACCTGTACGGTTAACTGAAGATGTAACTCTCTGTTATGTCACAAAAAGCGTTTATTTGAGCAGTTACATGACTTACATCGTCTATAGGACTTGACCGGCCTCACTATATAAGCCGTTCATTTAAGGTAGGCATCTACTTAAATCCTCAAAGGACAAAGGCTCAGTAATTTGTGCTAACGATGAAATAATATCAAATAGTGAGCTCTTTGTACGCAAAATACCTATGAGTAGCAAAAACCCAAAACTTTTACTAATATAATAAGCTCGAATTGGTTCTTTTACCTAAGACTATTTCGTGTAATGCCCGTTTTCACTAAATCAAACAAGGGGATACTGAAAATCTGCATTAGAATCGTGTAATATTACCGTGGCATTAGCCTTACCCTTAATTGTCAAAGGCGCAGTTACAGATGTAACTGCGCCTCACCTAGAGACCTCGCTTCGGTTTGTTTACTATTACCATGCTTGTTACAGAGTCAGATACAGGTGCGTACCCACAGCACACAGCTCTAGATTTCCTTGTTGTATTCATTTGTTTGAATTTTAGTGCACTGTCAGCGTGACTTAAGATATTAAGAATTTGATCCAAGGCAATCAAATCATTTGGTTACTTAGAGGTCCGTTACTGTAACATGGACATGTTGATGGCTGAAGAGGGAGACGAAGGCCAGAGAAAATATGGATGGATTGTGTGAGGAATGATATGATGGAAAAGGGTGTAAATGTCAGAATGTGATAAGGGCATCCATAAATTACGTCACACGTTAAGGGGGAGGGAGGGGGTCGACGAAGTGTGACATTGTGTGACAAGCGGGTGGGAGGGTCCTAAATTGTGTGACGTCACATTTCAAAGTCTTAATAAGTCTGAAACTTTAATAAAAATAGTTAATCGTTTGTTTGGTTACATTTTTGAAATGTTTCAGTTGATGTTAATTTTATTAAAAAAGAATTTAAATATTAATAAAACTAATTTCGGAATTTGGGAAATTTGCTTTTTTAATTCAATACCTTGTACTTAGATGTAAAATTGCAAGATATGAGACGTCACACTAGGGCGGGGGGTCTCACAAATGTGACCAGCTGTGACAAGTACAGGGAGTCAAAAAAATCATGAATTACGTGTGACGTAATTTATGGATGAATGAAGAATAACACGTGTTGCGTCAACCGTAACCCTCAACCCTATGTAACATGGGCAATCGGCACTGGAAGATGATGACAATATTATTTAGGCTTTTTTATTACTCCTGTATGTTTACAAAATCACACTTGAACACAAACGTCATCAAAAACAACAGTCAAAATAAATTAATTTTAAAATGCTGTAGGGACATCATTCCTGCGTCCACTAGGCTCCTGAATATGAATGAGGACCAGCACGATGCCCGAGTCTGCCTGTACTTACAGTTTTACTCAGTCGACAAAAAATACAAAACTTAGGTACCGTTCGCAGCGCCACTCGAAAAAGGTAATTTTGTAGTCTGATCTTCTTTTTTTGTCGTGTAATTTCGCTGCAAGCTTCATACAACGGTGAAGTGGTACTGGCTGCTACTGTATGTTCAGTAATCTCTACATAATATCGTGAGATAGGATTTTTAATATAGTTAAATTGGAAGGAGTGGCTTAGTAGACCGTAAACGTTGAAAGATAGGAGATAGGAGATGTAGTTAGTACACAAATTTAAAAAATACAACCTCAATGTAATTGGCTAAACCTATGGTTATGCATTTTAAAGTAGACGTTCTCGAACGCACGGTCCTATTAAGAAGAGAGGATACAGAATCAAGCTCAAACCGAAAAGTTGGTATGCAACACAGGTATGCAAGGTGACCAGCAAGCGAGCATTTGATTGCTTATCACTTATTATTAGGTATTCATATCACATAGCATAGTGAACCAATACCAAATGTCATCGGTATGACTTGATGAAACTGCTATTACATCACTTTATTCCCCAAAAATCAAGCCAAGCCTGAAGCTTCCAGGATTTAAACGAAGCCAATGGTATAATTTTGCAGGTGGCCACATACTGGTTGAATACACATATGTGGAAAAAAGAAGACGCCAAAAACACGACCTGTCTATAAACACACATAACCCTTAATTCAAAAGAATCACGAGAACATCACATACTAAATAATGCGGCGCACAGCGCACATTAATTATTCCTAGACACATAGTTGTCCGTCACGACGCCGTTAACGAATGTTAATGAGCAGAGTCGTGTTCACGAGCAGCGTGACGGATTCGTACACTATGCCGTGGACACAGGGAAAATACTGGAGAAAAGTTCCGTTGGGAAATGTTGGAGACAAAGATTACAAAGGCAATTAAAATCAGAGGATGTGGTCATCGATGTTAAAGCGTTTCGTGTTTCTACAACAGAACTGTCATAAAGTTTATATGTACTATGTACATAGTACATATAAAGTAGTAGGTAGTAGAACATAGTACTAGTTTATGCAAACTAACATAATTTGTTGACTTGTTCATCATTGTTATCTCGTCCAGGCCCTCTGGTGTCACAATTTGAAAATGCAATAGAAAATTTTAAATGAATCTATCAAAGTTTAATTTAGCCAAATTATGAGTCGGCCTCAAGCTATTGACCGAATTTAAGCAGACGAAACAAACCCAGACGTTCTTCTTTGTTTTGGTCAAAAACCGGCTGGAGGTAAACATGAATTAAAGAATTTAAAAGCGAGACTAACGACTGACCTGCGGCTCGGCACGAATAGCATTCAACTGTCAAATCTTTCTTCATAAAATGTAATCCCAATTTAGAAAATACTGACTTACTGCCAGAGACAAATACTTGTTTTCTAAATTGGGAGTTAGAGGTTAAAAACACAAATATTCAGGGAGTGAGCAAGTTCAAGGCAGTGTCGAGTGTCGAACTGAAACGCGATAAATGATGCCTTTTTCACTATTCTGACGGGGCCATTTTGCGTCGGTAAGTGCGCTTATGGGAGGCCTATGTCCAGCAGTGGACGTCTTTCGACTGAAATGATAACGAAGATCTATCTGAGGACCAATTTCACCAAAAGAACATAACGTGATCATCACATTGGATCGGTTCATGAGCTGTCAGTGTAACTTATTCAAAAGAACGATGACACTGGCGGCTGTTGAACGCAGTTCACTTGTGCTCACGTTAAGTTCCTTTGGTGAATTCGTCTTGAGAGTCGCACATCATACATAGAGATGCGTCAGAACACACACAATCCAGTGCGTGCAGTGGCCAGATGCATGGAGAAATGCAAGCTCTAATTAATATCGGATATACCTAATTGAGGCGTGGCAGGCCAGCAGAATGCCGCTGAGGATCGTGCGTGTTCGTGTCACGAGTATCACATACTTGTGAACTATGTGGAGCGCAAGACTTGGATCAGTATACATGAGATAGTGGGAAGAGCAGCAGGCTCGCTTCCTATTACATGGGACTTAACATAACCGGCAAAATGTGTATGAAAACAGGTACACCTCACCCTAACTAACTAACTCTTCGGGAATTGCAGGCGTGACAAACCTAAAGTGCATTGAACGGCTAAGGACATTATTTATTGTTTTTCATATAACTTTTGTTTACGCATATTTGCCTTGTTTTAATTTAACTTGTTATGATTTTGTTTGTAGGTAGTTTCAAGTTTATTTGAGGTAAATAATGATAATAGTATGACAGGAATACTGTCCAAACTTATACCATTATTACTTTACCTAAAATATTACCTTATATGTATAGGTACTCTCTGACTCTGTCTGCCCGTTACGCTTTCACATCTTAACGGCTGAACGGATTTTCACGAAATTGGGTTAGGGTGTAGGATGCTCTTTTATTCCGGTAATAAGATCCTTTGGGGATTCGACACGGGCGAAAGCTAGTCTTTAAATATAATAATAATATATTAAAGTTTAATATATTATTATTAATTATTTTTTTATAATATTCCTCAAAAGCTGGTCAGTCTTTGCAACATAATTCCCTTACCACAGCCGTATGCTCATCTACCAAATTAACCTTTTAACTCACTTAGACACATCAATTACAATTAGTAATTACAAGTGTGTGTGAATCATGCGCAGGCGCAGACGCACCCGCTCTCTGTCACACGAGTACGAGGCTGGCTAAATAATAACAATAGTATTACATTTGTATTATTATGAAACAATATGTGACCTACTGAATACTAGGTGTTTCGGTACAATACTAACTGTTTACGGAATTGTGAAATTAGGTATGTTAGAAAATGTTTTGTCCAGTGTGTTAACACAATGCATGGATTCGACTATTGTAATTATTAATTATAAATATGATTCATTTTACCCATAGATACCTACTTAGTTACAAGAGTGAGCGACCTTAATAATAAATTAATCGACATGTTTTGCCCTTACAGAGCCCAGATTGTTCCGAACTGTAATTCTTTTAGAACTTATTTCATAATATTTCGGAGAAAGCAGAACAAATAGAAATCAGTTTATTTAAAACGAACTCAGTCAAGTGAATAAAGAAAATTGTGCATTCAGTTGAGTGCATGAGAAAAATAGAACAACACAATGTCATCGGCCATTTCTATCGAGTAGTGCAATACACGCAAGTGAGAAATTATCTGCTTTATCGTAACGTTACAAAGTTACAGAAGAGCAGTTTTCTAACCAAACAATACTTAACACAGCTATGAGTAATCTTACTGTTACACTTAGCAGTATTTCACGAGTAAACCTACTCCGTGGAAGTGCATTGATCACACATTTACTAATACAGTTGGCATAAGAATTAATGCACTTCCCAGTTCAAATAGAGTTTATCAGTTGACTCACTGAATCCCAGGTATGTGAGTCAACAGTTAATTGTAACTGCTTAACTTGTTGCGAGCACTTGAACTATTTCAGACATTTGCTGAAATGACTGGACGGTTTCCGTCAAGCATCAAAAAGTATATTCATTCTAAACAGAAACACTGTAACATAAGGTAGTATGTACTTACTTGCTATGATTGTGAAAAAAAATCATAGTAATTTCATCAGTGCTTATACATAAATTTGCTAGCCTAGGTTTATTTTAAACAACAGCCCCGTCGTGTACCTCCAGTATATCTCAACGGCGTAGTACTCAAGGTGGTGAATAGTTTTAAATACCTTGGGCATGTTGTTACCAGTGACCTACGTGATGATGGCGCCATCACATAGAGCGCGAGCGCAGGGCGTTGGCGGTTGCTCGCTGCACGGCAGACGTCAAAGTTAGTTTATTTAAGGCGTTCTGTCAGTCCTTCTGCACGAGCGGCCTGTGGGTGTCATATACGAGCCGAGCCTACAACGTCCTGCGCGTACAATACAATAACGCTTTCAGGATGCTGTTGCGGTTGCCGCGACGTTGTAGTGCATCAGGAATGTTTGCTGCCGCTCATACGGATGGCTTTCACGCCATCATGCGTAAGAAAGCGGCTTCCTTACTGCAACGCTTGCGTAGCCCTCGGAACAGCATACTAAAAATGATTGTTGGTAGAGTGGACTGCCCCATCCAAAGACACTGGGTCAAAATAAGAATAGGTTTATGTTAAATCGAATTAAGGACTAATAATAGTACACTAACATAGCATATAAGCACAATCTGTTACTTACCACTAACAACGTATGGTCTGAAATAAAGATATTTTATTTTTTTTAAACTAGAATTAAATTTTGAAAAGTGATTCAAGAGTTTATTAGGCAAGCCAATAAAATATCTAAAATGATTGCTGTCATTTGGTAAGGTACTAATAACTTGTTAGGTACTCTTTGGTGAATGCTCTTCTGAGAAGCTGTAACGATATTATTACTTGAACAACTATGTATCGTACCTACCTACCTCTGCCTATTACAGCATGATCTAAGACATTGAGGTAAGCCTCTATGTCTAAAGAATTGAAATGTTGCAATCCTGACAGTATAACATTGCACGATGACATATCACTTGCGAGCAAAAGTATGGAATCACTTACTTGGAATTGATTCCGCGCGATCTTGAGTTTCCTAATATCTATTTAAGAATAATAAAAATGGTATGGTATGGTGTGTTATGGTGGTGGTAATGGTGGTAGGTTAAACTGTCAACTTGAAATTGATACCAAATTCATTTAAATCACACCAGTATTTAAGGAGCTACCCTGGATTGAGTGAAGGAGTTAGGAAAATATAAGGATAATGGAAAAATAACAAATGAAGAAAACAACAAAAAATAATTAATAAAAAATTATTTGACCTTAAAATTAAGTTTCAATATTTTGTGTTCCCTCCCCTCGCCTTAATAACTTCTCGATGACGGTTCTTCATTGACCTAATCAGTAAGTATAAAATAATCAGAACAATAATGTGTCATAACATTTAAACAAAACATACCTGACACTAACTAATGACGTCACGATTTAACGTAGTCTCACTTTTGGTCATCTCCCAACATTCTCACTTATCAATCTAAGATATCTTACAGTGACGCATTGAAATGTAAGGTTTATCTCGTTTTCTTTACGGTAGAATTATTTGTCGTCAAGTCTGTGTGATGTGCGCAACAGTTATTGTTTCAATTCAATACATATAACAATGTTTGTGGTAATGTATTACAATCGACATTGAGAAGGCCGTCAGAAACTTATACTTACGTAGTGTAGGCAAACAGAACATACTAAACCTGCTGGTAGTCATATGTTCGGTTGTTTTGACGTGTAGCATGAGACTTATTGTGCACTACGTTTTACGTTCTGTTAGTGTTTTTGTAAATTATGTTTATAAAAATCCTTTTATGCAGGAGTCGAACCTTAATATAAAAGGATAAAATTGCCAAAATATGAAATTGCATTCAGAACATATTGTTAAGTATTATTTATTTATCTTTGTATATTGAATACCAAAATTATAGATTTCATGTCTAAAATGATTTATGTTTCGTTACTGCAGTAGATTTAGTGCATTCGTGTCGTGATATTTCATTTGACCGACAGAAACGTGACACACCAACCTAATTTCGTGAAGGCTGAAATTTTAACGCACATAACAAAGAGTTTTGCTAATTTACTTAATCTTGATCTTGAAGAGTTAATACCATAAGTTAAATAAAATCCCTTCATTTGATATTTGTAATACGTATGGTGCACATAATATACAGGTTTGCTATCTGCTATTCTATCAAGAAAAATACTTTTCGAAAATAAAGTCCAAAGAAAACATGATCATTTTTCTAAAATACAAAATAGCAAACGCACAACAACGCAAGCAATACCCCGGGACGGGTGTATCGCGTGCGGCGCGCCCGTACCGCCTCGCCTGTGGCCTGTACCGCTTGCATCGCAATCGTCGGTAAAGCAGGACAAGCGTTTTGAAACAGGATATGTATAACGAACCTTAATTGTTTTACAAATCGCCGCCGGTAGGTACACTTGCTCAATTGACTGCTTACTGCAGGTTTTTTTCGCCGAATTTATCAACTTTAATTGAAGGAAATTAATTTGAATACTGTTTATTGAACGTTTATTGATTGCAATTGACGGACAACTTCTTCATTTTCGGGTCAATGCTACAATTGGGAAGCAATTTTGGGGTACACTGTAGAAACACAGTCGCAATGAAGTTGTAATCTTAAACAACTCATCAATATTAATCAAATTTTAAATAATTAAAAGTTGAATCAGAAGAATTACGACTAGGTACATCAATGTTTATTTGGTAACAAAAATAAACAAAGGTAATGCCTATTTTAAATTGCACGACACTTAAATTAATGCTTTTAAATAAAAGGGCATCCCTGGATTTTGCAGCGCTCGGCTCAGCAGCAAGTTGAAATTGCAACAATGTCATAATATTTAAGTGACGTGTCGTGAATTGCCTAGTATTTGTGGAAACCGGTACCAGAATGTCCACGGCTCTACATAAGATCTCAATGTAAACGCCTTTGCACATCAACCTTTTTATAAGATGACGCAATCGTAATATGAGTAGAATCAGAAGCTGCCGCCAAGCACATAATATATGATATAATTGCATTTCCACTTACTGGTACAACACTGCGAGTGCTGCAACTGAGGTATATGACATAAAGCCATTTGTCAAAGCTTCCATATTTTGACAGCAGTGACATTCGTCTTGTGTCATTATGTTCTCTTGTTTCTGTCACTTTCTTTTTAAAAGACTAGCTTTTGCCCTCAGCTTCGATCTAACTTATTAAATAAATCCTATGCCACTCGCGGATAATGTAGCTTCCCAAGACAGATTTTTCGGAATCGGAACAGTAGTTCCCTTTATAATATTAGTGTAGATGAAATTATTTATTCAAAGACTAGATAAATATACGATAGACGGGACAACGATAGCAAAATCGTAACGTACTTGCAATAACCAACTGATTGCTTTCGGTAAAAGTGTAACGTCTCTAGCAATTATATGTCAATTATTATGTTATGCTACATGGAATTAATATATGGGAATTTTCTATGACATTTCTTTTAATAGCCTCTATTCTATAGTAACCTAAACGATAAATTTCTGGAACCATAATAAAAGCAATAGGATCTTGTTAAATTCAAAGACGTTTTATAATCTAACAAACGAATTTAGTATTCTTTGCGCCGCTTGAACAGTATCATTGCCACTTCAATATAGGCTAATTCCCTCATTATGCATTCAAATTGCTTTTGGAATGCCTTAAATATAATTCTTGTATTTAAATGAGTATCTTGATTCCTTACTAGTTGTGTGGCCGGATTGAAAATGTCAATGACAGTTTGTTTTGACATTTCTTACTTACACTAGCTCTATTTTGGTGCATTTCTAAGTTTTGGGAGAAATCCTTAAACGTAATTGGTGTTTTCAAGGATTGTTTAGGCGTATTAGGTGTTCAAATTATGTTATGTAAGGACTAGCTCTAAGTTCTGCGAGGTCGTGAGGTAAGTTTTATTCGGAGTTTCTCACTAGCAGCCTGGAGACTGGATGTTTGCCCAATTTATGGCAATAGGCTCGTCCCATATTAAATGGGACTTAAAAAGTATGCCTCAACGTAACCCTTCGGGATCGTCAGGAGGTGTCACTTTATGTACTCTATATAAGTATATAGCTTACAGTTAGTAGGCATATTCAACACACATACGATAAGGTAAGATAATTGACTACCTGTATGTATAGTTGTTTAATAATAAAAAATAATAATGTTCAAAGAGTTTGAAATGGAAGATAAAAAAAATAACAAGCTAAAATCAACAAATTGCGATGAATATTCAAATATCATTCCTCAATGCATAGTGATTGCACTTTGCCGTGCTAATTGCAAAACATTTTAATTGCACACAATCTCAGCAAGCACTTCGCAGAACTCCAAACAAATTGCTCTTTCAACATTTTAAAATTATATCAAACGGTGGATCCGTAAAGACTTTACGCTGTACCCTTTAAAGCGAAAGTTAAATTAAATGCAACTAAAATAGATTTAGTTCAAAGGGAAAAGGTAGTTGGATTACAAAGACAGGTCATTTCATCAGTAAAATGGTTCAAGATCGCGAATAAATAGTTATACATTAATATTTAACGTGCGATTTTATGTATTCCTTGACACAATCTATTTATAGAAGCAAAATGTTTTAAATGAATGTCCACTGATACCACCTATCACAATTTAAACATAATTCTGTCTCCGTCATCTTCAAACGGTTGGAAAAAACAGAACGATGTTCTAGATATACTTACCTGGTATTATTTAGTATTTTAGATATACTTACCTGGTATTATTTAGTATTTTCTTGTGAAGTGGGCTAAAACTAAACATCACAATAATTATATGAGGAATTTCTCTTTTCTTTCATTTAATTTCGCTTACCGAGGTATAGTAACATCTACTATGTAGGTACAACCAAAATAATTAAAAAAAAAAAAGAAATCAAAAAAAATAATAAAAAGTGGTAAACTTGACTTTTGGAAAACGATAGCAAAATAGTCAATGACACTAACAAAAGTCTACCGAAATTAAAGTTATTTTCCACTTTTAGTGTTTTTTTGGAAGTCGGTTATTTTTTGGATAATATAATTTAAGTAGGAATGGAGGGAGGCATGTGTCGTGGTTTGACGTGGATCTATACGGGCTAGCAATAACAATCTAGGATAATTATTATCTCATCTCATTCCTTCTAAGCAACTCCGAGCATAACGCTTGATTCTTTTGGGCTTGTGGATGTAGACCACAAATTACTACGAAATTGTTTGTTACAACTGGCAGCAATAAGTAGAGGTGGACCGAATGTGGATTGTGCCGAGTTTGAGTTCGGCCGGACAATCGGTTGAAACATACGCCGAAGATGAAGTTCGGCCGAACTTCGTTTGAATTTCGAGTGCATTTCGACCCCTCTAAAGGTGCGCAAAATTCATCATCATTATTTCAGTCGAAAGACGTCCACTGCTGGACATAGGCCTCCCCCAAGTGTCCTTCGCCTGGGCCTTTCAACGTAACGTCTTCCGGTTTGCGGGAAATTCTAAGGTTCAATTTATGCATATGTGTGAAACTTATGTTAAAAATACATGAATAGTTAAAATAAATAAATTATACGTTTAGCTTAAGTTAATCTTTTAAAATGTTCCTTCTTTTATTTTATACAACTAATATTAAATAAATGTCGTCTCACTTAACTAATAATAACCAAAAATTGTTTATAATTTAACAAATAATAAATAAAGTAAATTATGTATTTTCCTTTTCATTTCTGACAGTTCAGTTGGAAAAATGTAGGATACTAACTACTAGTACGTACTAAATACATAATTATATGATTGGATTATTAAATATTTGGTCAACCGAATGTTCGGAACGTGGACTGAATGTTCGATGCGTGAATCGAATATTCGGTCCGTGAACCGAACTCCGGCCGAATTCCGAAATTATGTAAAA
Organism: Xestia rhomboidea; assembly: GCA_963853795.1. Lineage (NCBI taxonomy): Eukaryota > Metazoa > Arthropoda > Insecta > Lepidoptera > Noctuidae > Xestia > Xestia rhomboidea. The sequence continues at coordinate 771,514 of OY970758.1, forward strand.
GCAGCCGAATTTCGGTATTACCGAATGTGAAACAAATTTCGTTCCATCTAGCAATAAGTATAAACATAAAAAATATATTATATTATTGTTTCAAACAGTATCGATAAGGATATGGAATGTACTGTGTACCAGAATTGTGTTTTCTATTATGTGAGTGAATTCATTTATTAATAAAATAATGCACATCACACCAGGACAAGCTCATAGTTTGTCATTACCCAGAGGTAAGGGAAAACTCGATGTTTTAGCTGCCTACCGAGGCATCTGGCCTCAATATCTGAGCCACTGCCGCAGCATTGGTATTCAGTTGCATCCAGTCAGACTGGAAGCCGACCTCAACCCAGTGGGCCAAATGATGAAAAATTAACATACATCACGCCTTTCAAGTGGTAATCACTTTCAAAACGTTTCTTATTTCTACAATAAGTTTCAACAGGACTGATATTATTTTTTCGGCAGCATAATAATGCTACCCAATACATTTTGGACTTTTTGGCTGCATAAGCCCCTGCAATACATTCTTGAATTTTCGGCAGCATAAGGCACCCCAATACATGTTTGTCTTTTCGGCAGCATAGCATTTGCCAACCGCATACATTTTTGACTTACAACAACATACAATAAGTGAGGCGAGCCGTACAGGTGCCGCTGATTGGCTGGTAGCAGCCGTAGAAGCTGCATGAGAGCTGTCGACAATCGAGCACAGTGGCGGGCTATTGGAGAGGCCTTTGTCCAGCAGTCGACTGTTAAAGATTATGATGACGAGCCCTCCAAGAGCAGCACTTAAAGAGAGATAATAAGGTTGACAATATTACATTTTTCCAGGTACAATTCCATTAATAAAAGCCACCCGCATAAAAATAAATGGGCAGTTAGACTTAGGTGAAAACTGGAACTATGCATACCGTGTCTATAGAACGCAAGAAAAAAACCAATGGACACAAAAGGATAAGACAGCTGGTCAGATGCAAAAAGTTAAAGACTTACTGCGCACAGCCCAGGAGAGACTGCAAAATGTTTCATCTGAACTCCGCCAAGATGAAGCTAACCACGATTTTATAAATAGTAGAAGCTACACAAGACAAAGCGATAAACATAACTTTTCACCAGGCCCAGCTTCACCCTTTGGCCCAACTTTTCATAATATCAACAAGCCCAAAGCCGGGCCTAGTAGCATGTCTTTCAAATTAACAGAATATAGTGATAGTAGTTCCAGTAATGATGAAAGCGATTCATACACTGATTCTAACTACGAAATTGATTTGGAAAATGACACTAATAAAAAAATTAAAAAAAGTAATGTGGTTCATAAAAACAAAACCAAAAAAAACAATATACCAAGACACAGTATTAGAGAACAGCAAAACGAAAAAGATTCAGAAGATAGTAGTGATTTTTCTGAAAGTGTAAGTAAAGTTGATAAATCAATACTTATTGGAAATAAACACAAACACACACACCCTCTATCGAGTAAAAAAGATGAAGACCGGTCAGCAAAAGACTCCAAACCAAATGTATTACATTACAACATTCGCTATGGAGATCAGAAGGGGTTAAAGAGAAAAAATAGTTATATCAAGGAAACGCACGACTTTAACAGAGAAGGTCTAATAACAACTACAATCAGAACGTCATTTATTTACAACGTCACATTCATGGTGAAAGAAAACCAAAAGATGATGAATTTTTTCAATTACGTATTCAATATTACGCGAAAAATCTTCGATAAAGCCAAACTTAGAATGAACCAGGATCACACAAAGACTTTAATTGATAATTTAGAGAGGAGCTACGAAGCAAAGTTCAATGAATTCTATCATGAAACTTCCAAACAAAAAGTCAAGACAAGATTGGGAACACAGAAAGTAATTCTAAATTCCATCGAAACATCTACTAATTTTGCTAATAGACTACTGAATTACTTGGTCAGCGACCTGAGATTAACAGAACATAAACCTGGAAAGGCAAAGTCATTGCGAGAAATGGTAAAAAAGGCGGAGAAACATCAATTAGCACATGCTTGCAAAACATTCGGCATATGCCGCTCTAAAGCACTCTTCTCTGAATTCCTATCCAGGGTTTTGGAGATAATACGGTCGTATAACGACGAAAAGTTCAAACAAACTATGGATGCCTTGACTGAAGAAGTTAAGGACGCTGATAATAGCGTTCTAGATCCTACAGCACGGCAACATTTGAAATATATCATTGACACTTATGAAAAGGGGGATGATGTGACTCATGCGAAGGCTGTAGTTGCCATATTGAAAAACACAATTGCGAATAGAAATAAGCCGATTATTGTGAATCCTAGCAGGTGCAGTATTGTGAACTCTACACTGGCTCTGTTGGAAATAATTGATCTGTTAGACGCAAAAATTGATGGAAATGCTGCTACTGCTGAAAGATGGACCACCACAAAAGGAAATTTCACAGATTTCGGGGTTGGTAAAGTGGCTGATATCCAACCCACAGTAAGATCATTTGTCGAGCATATGAAAGAGAATCTCAACACCTTAGATGAAGCAAGCCGGCAAATTCTCCTTAAACATACTACTACTGCTCTCAATTTCAACTGATTATATTTTCTTCCTGATAAAGGTTTTTTTTTTACCTGTGGATCCCAAAGTTGGTCTTTGACAAGTCCAGTCTCAAGGTTTGCCAATGTGCAATGGAGCGCAGCATTCTAGTCTAGCTAACTGACCATAAACGCAATAACACACTGCACTCCAAATCACAAATTACTGACGATGCTCCGTCTTCAGATTTTTTTATAAGTTACCTTTTTTATTTGTGGTAACTCACACAAATACCTAGTTGTCGAGTAGTTTGACAGTGTAACTAGAAGATATTCCCGACGTCCTACAAGACCTCTCGACAACAAAAGCCGAGGGACGCTACTTTGTAATTAGCACAATCTCATAATTGAGCAACGCCACTTCGTATTGACTAAATTAATGAGAGGCGCACAAAGTTTAATGAATCAATGAATAGTGATTGTACTTAATGGGTATGTCGAGCTTACTTACGTTTCTTAATTATTCAGTAAGTATTTTAACTGTTCTATGTTTATTTTCATGCAAGTTTTTAAGATAAATCATTATCTGTCGAATGACCGATTTGGTCGAGACGCCATTGTTTAATTATTGTGTCTACTTCGTAATAACAAAAAAACTTTGTTGCATTTAAAAAATAATACTTAAGATGTAATTATTCTTTTGTTCCCAGGTAAGCGAAGCATCATTTTACATTGAGTTAGGTAAGGGAACTTTAGTTGATTCTAATTTTCTATGATCTGACTCAGGGCACTGCATATTAAAATAACATGTTAATTAACTATGGTTGTTTAATAAGATAAACTTCTTCATGTGTGAAACTAATTGGGGTTTACGACATAAATAAATCTTGTAAAACACTTTTCACATTTTCACTACAGTTCAATGTAGCAGAAAATGTTCAGATTATGATCTTTTATGTCATGTCGTCATGTCGCTGGTCGGTCTCCTCAAATAAGTCCCTGGTTGTTAAAAGGTCAGTCAAAATATCAAATGATGTATTCATTGAGCTGATACTTCTACTTAATAGACAATTCTAGAACTACAATTAAACTCCCCAATACATCGCAATTTGCAGCTGATTACCAAACAATTAGACAAAACACTTGACAAGTGCATACGAATAGCAAAACAATATCAAGGCGAACTATCAGACCGGTATGCATGAATGGACCAAGCCTACACAACCATACTACTTTACTCATCATACGGAATTACCAACCCTATGCTGAAGTATTTAAAGTTTAATTTCTAACGATTAGTCAATTAATGCAAGCTACAGGTTAAATTAAACTTTATTGTATACAAATTTAAGGTTTTAATCCTTCAATGATGAAAATCTATGTTTCTAAGCTATTTCGTGGTCATTGTACCTTTATAAGGCTGGGTTCTGCATGCTTGCGGCCTTATTCGGTGCTCAATGTGCTCATGCACGTGATATGTTGGGAGTGCGTTATTCTTGGATTATACTCGTATTATAGAAGCATGTCATTGGCACACATCGCGCGGAGCAAGGCTTTTGTTTCGTTTTGTAAGATTACTGAATGTGGCTCTACTGTGTGTGGGTAGGTTATCTTGACATGTTGCTAAACTGATTTGGATTAACTGAGGTCCTCGTAATTCTGAAGTAAATGGAACTTCTTAACCTCAGAAATCAAATGCTTAAATCAATACCTGTTATTTTCCCATATTAATATAAGTAATAGGTTTGCTTTCAATTACAAAGGACTTAAACATAACTGGCGAAATGTGGGTTACTATCTAAGTAAACCTCTGCTTATCTGTGTAAGTCTGCGTGATGTTATGTATAATGAAGCATCAGTTGTTGTTATCTGAAACTAATTACTATCTGCCAATAATTAGTAAATTAACCCGTAATAGTGTTCGTAACAACGTTCAAACGGTGTTAGAACATAGATCAGAGTAATTACCAGTTGACTACATTAGCTCGTCTATTTATCGTTTCACCAGTCTATCAGTGAGCCGGCCACTGGGACCGAGCTCTGGTGGCTCTGGGGTCAATGAACACATCGTTACAGGTTTTATTTTAGCCTCTATTTGGGACTTATTGGGGAATTTGTGTGATCTATAACTAAATGATCTGTCTCAATACCCAAGCATTACTGATACTGTTAGTCTACGGCATCCCACGTCCAGCCAAGTGGAAGCCAGTGGAAGCCAAGACATGTGGAACTTATGGGGAGAGGCTTTTGCCCAGCCAAAGGCCTCTCCCCATAACTTCCACTTGTTTCTATCCAGGGCCGAAATGAACCACTGGTCGTTGGTTTTGTCCAGCTCGTTCCACCATCTCCTACGAGGTCAAGCATTCCTTAAAAGTAAGTTAAAGCAAAAAAAGTTAAACTAGTTTTAAGTAATGTTCGAGTCTCGAGTGACGTTCTGCAACACGGGGCTGAGAGTGAGAATACAAACACTAAAGAGCCTATAGAGACAACTGTGGCAATCGTTGGGCTCTATAGACGGATTATTTCACTAACGATACCACATGAATCATTTCAAGTCAAAGACATTCAAATATTGACGAGTGATAGACGGGAAAACACGAAGAAAATCGTAATTTACTACTTGTTACTATTATGTAACAAGTCGGTCTGAGCTGAGACATACGCCCGCTTGTCAGGTAGCGTTCGTGTATCAAAATCGAGAAGCGTTCGGGATCAAAATTGTTGTATGAAAATAATATGACTATAACTCTTCTAAGTCTGTTTGTTTCAAGAATATCTAATTTTATAGTAAACATATGAGTCGGGACAGTTGCAAAAATACATTCCAAGCACTACCATGAATGTCATTGACATTACTTGGCGCCTCGGCAAGGCGGCAGGTCGGCACACGAACCGTGTATCGTGTGGGCGTGGGAGCAACATTTGGTAACACGGTACACGAATACGCGTTCATCGCCGCAGGTGACGAGAACAAGTTCCATACGTTGTGATGTAATGCGGACTTGAGGATTAATCTAAAACTATGACGGTATTAAGAAGAAAGATGTAGTTTTAGAGCTAAATAGCTTGACGCCTGACTGCTTGCGCCTGTGACACTACGTATAAGTGAAGTCAGTGTATCGCAGTCAATTGCTGGGCTAGGCGTCTCCCTACCGGCGCCACAGCACCCAATCATCCACCTTCCTGTCATCTGAGCCAGCCACCTTTCTAAGGTCGGGTCCATCTAGCCGGGGAGCGACCACTCTGGGTCTGGTTTACTCAATCAGCCGTCGGTTCTCCGTCACAATGTTCATCCCTCTGCCACTGCTACTCTAAAAGCTAAACCTGATCTATATGCCTGTTTTAATATCAAATGGAAAAGCAGAGGTGTAGGTTCTGTTTATCTTTATGTCTACAGTTATTTTTAAGTTCTTTATGATCAGACCCTGGTGATACTAAGGCCATCAACCGCGAACTATTTAATGATTCGAGTTGCTACTGAAGTTTTAAATGGAAATCCTGCAATAAAACTCTTCGTCCTGGGGATACAAGCCAGGACCCCAACGCTCTAGCAACCACTAGACCATCGAGGCAGTTAAAACCCAGAGTGCTGCGTAGGTTTCTGGACGTTGAATAATTAGTGATTTTCCTCAGTTACGGAATAAGCCGTCTATTTGTACAATATCGATCACATTACCTGAATCATCATTGTTTATTGGCAATATCTCAAGTACGTCTTCCTGTTTGTTTGCATAATTTATTTATTTTTATTAATATCGATATTATTTAATACATTTGTTGTAAATGTAACCTCTAGTTTTTAAATGCCCTGAACAAATAATTTAAATACAGGTACTAAAGATGCGTTGAAAGAGGGACTCTTGCATAAGCAATAACAGTAGGGTTCAAGGTAAAGCAACGCCTTTCAAGGTCGACCCGTGGATGGGTGACCGTTTATATCTTACCGAGGTCCCTCCGTGCCCCGGAGATCTCAATAAACCATTGATTTTGGCTGCCATTTGAAGATCTTTGACAGACGAAAGGTCTGACAATCAGTCTTACCATACTGGGTAGTAGAGGTCAGATTGGCAGAATTCAAATGTATCCAGTTATACTGAAAATCAACCTCAACATCAAAAGTCAAAAGGTCACACCGATCATTGCGTGTATTATCTTCCTAAGTGCCAGTGACGTAATACTGTGACTATGTCAATATTTTCACCAAAACTTGTTGATAGTTTGTTGATGCTTCCTGATATGTCTCACGTATCTACTGAATAATATTAGATTAAAGCAAAGCACGCTAATTAACTAATAAATCTAATCTTCATTGTGAGATTACATCGTCATTGTACACACGTGATAGTTAGACAGGTGTTGTTAGTCTTTAATCTTCCTGATGTAATAGTTTCAATCTTTATAACAATGTACAGCGTTATAGGATTAAACTGTTCATTTCTTAGTTAACTTTACAATGTTACTGTATACACTCACGACTTTTTCCACGCAGCTAGGCAGAACGAACGCCACTTACTTAATTTTAGCTACTCGAATAAAAAAGGCCTAAAAATAAATTAATTTTCGGACAGATCTGCTTCAGTACCTTGATGAAGCTTTTTAGATGCAGCGTCTCATAAAATATTACACTAGCATTTGCTCCCGATTATGTCATTTGCATCTTAAGAAACAACACTCCAGACAGTAACACTTCGTCTTGGGCTGGCCTACCGTAATACGGAGTTTGAATTGGATAAGAAGCCAGAAAATACTGGTTTTGTTACCTACGATATACTGCTCTCCTATAAAACGTAAAGGCACCTATCTTCCTACGCCTATGTTTGGAAGTTTTAGTAGAGCACATGTCTTTTTAAAAGTAATAGGTACGTAAAACACGAATGTTTCGACCTAATTCCTACTCTTCAGGAAATGCTCGCTGAGCGTATAAAATCCACATAAATGATTCAACTAACGCACAAGTAGGTTATAGAAAGCAATTAGTAAGAACACGTGGAGTTTCTGTTTCTTTGATAAACTACGATAACACATAAATGCTGAACACTATCGTTTACAATCAATTCTCTGATACAGGCTGGAAAGAACATCGAGGCACAAACGGGTAAAGGTGCTATGTTTTCACGAAATATACCTTTCTAAGTAGTGTAGTGTGTGTGTTCTGTATGGTGTCGGACGTAAAGAATAGCACCATCCCATATCTTCCCGTGGGTGTCGTAAGAGGCGACTAAGGGAACTTACCAGAGAATGGGCAGCAGCGTTCTCTGTGCTTTTGTAACAACCGCACTGCGATCGCCAACCCGCCTGCCAAGCGTGGCGATTATGGCAAAAACCCCCCTTTTGGGGGAGGCCTATGTCCAGCAGTGGACATCTTTCGGCTGAAATGATGAAGTAGTGTAGCGTCCAGTGTTTATATTATATTTGTAGACAAAATCGTGGTAGCAACAACGCTATTGCAGTTTCTATTTGAATTCCAACAAAATAAAATAAATAAATATCATCGTCAGTGTATCTGGCAACTGATCAAAAATATATTCATTCGTGATTCGATGTACATCATATATAGATATACCTACCTACCTAATACCATCTGAAATAAAACTTATTTCACGGAACGTATTGAATGACTCACAGCAATCACCGTGACACTTTCGAGGAAAAAGCTTTACTTCGGAAGCTTCATAAGTGCATAAATATTGACAGTGATGGGAAATACGGAGAATAACGTTTTTCATTCACAAGTGCTGAAGGAATGGCTGATGTAATGATATGGTATCGTTTGTGTAGATTTTTTAATTAGAATTGATATTGGCGCAAACTACGACAAATAATAAAAGGAAACAGCAGATTATTACTGTTTAATAACAGTAGTATTGTTGTGTTAGATATTTCCTAAAATTTTCCAGCTATTGCGTGTTCAGGAAATTTCCACCTCAATCGATACCTGCCATTAATTCTTCACTAAGTACACATTTAGTTTTCGCTATATTTTACTCACGAACCTCCTAAATTGCTGTACTATTTTTGAGCAAAAGTAATAATTCTTTCAACGCGGTTCGCTTCAGATTTCTTTACGACTGTTTTATTTGTTTACTTTGCGGTAAAATGTTCAGTTCGCTCGCGGTTTGCGGAATTGATGGGTTTTAGTTATAACATTGCGTGTTACAGACACCCACACCCTTAAAACACCCCCAGATACCTACATCCTTTAAATTGGTACTCATACCCGTTTTCGTTTTCATAAACACCGCAAAGGGTGTAAGTATAACGGACATCGAGGCACATACAGTTAATGTTTATAGAAAGAATGACACACCGTGGTTTGGTTAAAAATAAGTTATCTAAGAGTAAATATCAACACAACTCAATAAGAATTAGATGGCTGAAGTACAGAGCTCGCAGTTATGGGTGACGCCGACGCCAAAAGTGTCAAAACTTACAGGCACTCTTCACAGAAATACGCGTCGCATAAACAAATCCAGAATCCAAAAAATAAAAAAATAAATCCAGTATTTTTTGTGAAGACTGAGCGACTAGTGACTGTTTACACTCAACAGCACTTTACATTTTAACTATGAATTGTACTTACTGTTACGTCATACGGCTTTCAATGTGAAATTGTTACGACGGACTGTACTATACTGTACCGTCCACACGAGGCGTTTGTTTACGTGAGCTCTCTCTGGTCGCTCCCTTTGTGAACGTTCTGCGTAAACATAGATTGATTTTCTTGTAAAATGTTAGTATCGCTTCAGTGTAGGAATTTATAGAGAAGCAAGAAGAGTGTTCGTTAGATCTTAAACGGGAATCTTGTCAAGACTCCTTAGCGTGTAAATATACAGACAACTGCTTTAGATAGATAATATTGCGCAGAAATTCATGTCACAAACAATTAGTTATTAGGACCCCTGAATTAATAAGGTTTAGAACTGAACAATACTTGTAATTAGGGAGAAAGATAAGTTAGTTCAAAGAAATATTTTCCAGATTAAACTGTCTAGACGAAAGAAATCATCTGAAATTGAAAAGCTTGTGCAATTAGCATGATGAGCCAAACTTTACTTTCTTATCACTAAGTTCTATGAAAACGTGAAATTCAGCAATAAATTAATTATATACCTTTTACAGTGCCGCATGATGTCTGAATATGACGGCTTCATGATTCTTGAATATTCAGTGTTCGGTTGAACAACAGAGTTGCCGTGGAACAATAACTACTAACACATAATGTTATAATCGGATTCAGCTCGTGCCGACCGGCACACGCATTGTTGAATCATGTTTGGGTAGGCGCGTCACAATTTGAGCTACGCTACGTGCCTTTACCCTTAAAGGTAAACTGTCACTAAATGAAAATTTACCGCCATCTGCCGTCAAAATTGGATTTATAAAGAAGTGTCAAATTACACTTGTAATTTGCGTAATTTTAAGAATGATAGCATTATTAACTCAATTCATGAAGATCATTTAGTAACGGTTTTCCTTTAAATGTGCGATAAATCGACATACATGCTATCGACCGCGGGCGGCTTTGCTACCATACCAACACGAACACATTATGTGTAGCACCTATAAGAAGTTTATGGAAAAGCATGATGGATGAACAAAGCCGTGTAGCAACTCAAACAAGTTGTTTGTCTGAACTGTGCACACACATTAGAGACGATTGGCTCCACACTCCAGTGGATGGTGCTCACGACTACTGCGGAGCGCTTACACGGAAGGGATGATGAACAACATTTGAGGAGCCTCCAAAGACAGAAGGGTTGATCAATAAGAAGATACTTTGAAAGACAATGGCGACGTTAAATATAAAGTAAAAGAGTTTAATATAAAGGATCGATTGGGCCATTTTTGCAGTCCACTTAATACAATTTTAGTCGGAAAACTGTCGTGGAAGTTGTGACCAGGACTTTTGACTTCATGTAAGGAAGAACATCGTTTATTTAAAAACCCCGTGTAAGAATCAATAAGCACAAAATAGGCTACGGAAACAAAAAGGCTGAATTCTGCATTACTTCTTGACTGGCTATGATCCCTTAATAATATTAATTGAGACACCTATTGCTTACGTGCGCCATTCAAACTGATAAGTGATAAAAATGTAGGTATATTATGTTAATTTTTTGTATAAATTCTGAGAATGATTAGCAGTTTCAGCGTGACAACCTTATCTAAAGTAAATACTTTAGTGCGATAATTATTGTAGTAAACATCATTAATATTTGTCAATCAGCATGAATTGCGCGATATCATTACCGTATATATCTTGTAGATACTAATAAAAACATCGTGTATAGCCAATCAAAGCACATACTTACATACCTACACGACCTACACTATTTGTAATAGCCGAAAGACCTCTCTTAGAGCGAGTCCGAACGAAAAAAGAGAATCTTAACAACACTTAGGTACAAATCCAAATTACTACTGAAATCGGTGACACTTCAAGAAAATCCGTTGCCCCACTTACGCGGGTAGGCCTAGGTACTGCAATGGGTTTTCTTAGTACTATTATGGCTAGTCCTGGACCGTCATTGCAAAAAGTGGGGTAGGTACCTTATTTGCATAACAAAAAAACACAGTTAGCAGAAAAGATGCGTTGTAGGCAGTCCCTCCATGTCACAGCTAGTATCCAACTGCATCTGGTTAGACTGGAAGCCGACCACATCATAGTTGGGAAATGGCTTAGCAGATGATAATGATCAACGACAATAGGTACCTTAGTTTTACTAACATTTACCTTCAGGAATCCAATGTAATGAAACGCGAAACTCAACCAGCGACCAGCTATTCTCGTTATCTCCCGTCTTAGACCACGATTTGATCAACACATTCCTGAGATAACTGAGCTAAGACGATAACCGAGTGATTTGTTTTTACCACGGGCAGGTATTCCCAGATCTACGAACAATCGGTCATGTTGCACGATTTTAACAAATTATCTATTATTTAAGCTGCGACGTGGGTTCGATAATACCTAAGACGATCTTCAGACGAGTAAACAGTTTTTTTTTGTGTCTGCTATTTATTTATCTTTGCCTAAAACTAGAAGTGAATGAATTTTCTGAGGATTTACTCTTTTGTTATACAAATGTTTTCCCCGAATCCCCGAATATAGACCTCTACACAATATGATAAAAGGTTAAGACACAATTTCAAAGGCGACTGTGGACCGTAAGGCATCGTCCTAATAGAAAGCGAATGCGCGATCATTGTAGGTTCGCGCGAATTTTACTCGTACGAAGGCGCGATTAAACATATTGAACTCGAATAGGTGTCCTAACTGACAATCGCACGACGCGGTCGTTTGTAAATCTATTCGCGCGAACTTAGTTCGTACGAACGCGCGATCAAACATATTGAATTCGAATAGGCGTCCTAATTGAAATTTGCACGATACTGCGCTGCACTAAGAATACTAAATAATAATAATATATATAAACACCCGCAATAAGTCATCCAAATATTTCCCGACAGCCAAAATTGAGCGACTCTGACATCCATGGTTGTTGGTATCGACCGTGCCACTGCCCTAGTCCACGGTCGCTCGCTCGCTCGCGTCGACAATTCGCGCAATGATAGGACACCCAATTTTTGCCATCGTGCGAACACACGATGATCGCATCGCTTACTCGCGCGATGATCGCGCAGTGTTTTCGCAAAAGAAAAACAAATGTTCTATCTCAGAGGAAAACACTCAAGTTTTCCTGGGTAGGTAATTAGGACTGGTTCCTTGAAATTCAAGGTGAACAGTAAAAGAGAAGGTCACAAATACAGTGATTTTACGTGGTATACCTGGTCCCGAAGTGCTCTCTTTTGTAATATCGTGAAAGAACAGAATTTTACTTTGAGCTAATTAGTCTAAAAGACGCAAGTTTTTGGTCCATTTCCGAGAAAAAGTAAATGGATTGTAGGTCGCGTGACTATAGTCTGCGTGCCAACACCTGCCTTCAATAATCCACGATCCGCCAATTCGTTGCGAGCACACTATACTTTCTAAGCTCGCTATAAAAACACTATGCATAGTAATTGTCGTGCTCTTGCGCAACGCTTGCATAACCCGCCGTATCCGTTGTTTCCTCCTATTGTATAATAAGTATAATAACTTCTTAATTTAATCTGTTTTATGAGAGAATTATGTTGATTGTCAGCTAATTGGTGAGTTTAAGGTGAAAGAATTTGGAGCGTGGCAAATGTTTGTTTTAGTGACCAATTTGTGTGGCCATGCCGTGCATTGATACGCCTGCGCCCATGCAGGCGCATGGGCGTTCTACCGAAGATTTCTGAGCCCTCCCCTCCATCTTTACTATCCAGAATGATATATGTGAGATGCAACATCGGACACAAATCCAGACTCCGTGGCTGCTACTGAGAAATTCCGAATGAAAAACCCAATAACTATTTCAATATCATCAATATCCCGACCCGGGAATCGAACCAAGGACCTCATGCTCAGCAGTCGCTAGCGACCACTCAACCATGAGGCAGTCCATGGGGACAGAGACAACGCTCTACAAAACAACTTTAGTTCTAAAAACTCTGCCCCATAGGCCCGCCAGCATAATGTCCTCGTATATTTAGGTTTTGATCCCCAAAGTGTCGTAGTGACTGAGGGGTTTTTACACTTGTCCCGCCTGTTAGACCTTAAGACCTATAAAGGGTTGAGTTTTAGAAAAGCCTTCACAGAGTTAAGGTAGTTCTAGTGAAAGGTATCGTTAAAGTGAGCCGTGGCTATAATTAGAATTCACGCCGCCATTTTGTTGTTCCAATACAATTTTACAAATGTTTACCAACAGCGTCCTTCTGACAATGCCAGACAAGCGAGGGATACTTTGCCAAGGATACTTTGACGCACTCTATGTATCGTATGACGCAGTTTCAGCAGTATCTCCTCAGTACCTTGGTTTCGTGTATTAAGGTTCGCATTTAGCGGTAACAGTATGGGATTTCGCGCAAGATTTTGTTACTAAGCTGGAGAGGGTCACTCATTATGATAGCCAATACATATTATCCGTTAGTAACGTGGGTACATATTTTTTACATTAGTACTAGAACATTTTCAAAACTAGCTGATGACCGTTATGTCGTCTGCGTATCAAACAAAGTGCAAAGAAACCTTCGTCCTTCTCCAGATACCTATCTCGGCCATGGGTCATGGCGATTGGTTCAGTAGTTTAGGCGTTAAAAGGTAATAGACAGACGGACAGAGTTCCTTTCACATTTATATGTTGGTAGATATAAATAAATACTGATTGACTGATAAACGCCTATTAAATAATAATTGTGAAGCATTTATTTTAATAACATGTAATTGTATTTGATATACCTACCGTTAGTTTGATAAAGAGTGCTGTTAATCTATATATATAAAAATGAAACCCGTTTTCCTTGGTCACGGCATCACGCGTGAATTGTATTTGTTATTATTAGGAGAAGGTTTTTACGGAAAAAAATATTAAGAAAATCTCTCAGAAATATTAAAAAATATACATTTAATTTTGCATATTTAAAAAAACGCGCGAAACGAATGTCAATGTCATTCACAGCCATAGACTATATTGAAGAGCATTGTTTGTTCGGAAACGTGGTTACTTAATTAAATTCGAGCATCATTTGTTCGGAAACATCTTTTAAGGGTGTCTCACACTCTCTCTAACCATCTCTCTGTCTCTCTTATATATCGCAGACGAAGTTGCGCGGGTCAGCTAGTTAATAATATATCGCTAATACCGTCATTCAGACTTTCCACGTCAGCAATTTGTTTATCGGATAATTGTCTAACAGATAGGTAATTTAAATAAACTGCTGAAGTACATACGCCTTGTTCCCATGGGCGAAGTATTATATTATCTGTGCCATGGCGGCGGCGGCGGCGGTAGGCAAAAACTAAACGAACGTTACCTGCTACGAACCTAACATACTCCTACTAAACAAATAAACAAAACGAAATACTCTTTAAACAAGAGATTCAGGATTCAGATTCAATGCTTGAACAGTTTACTTTGAGGCAGAGAGAAAGGTCAGGCTATTTGTTACCTAAAAGTCTATCTTTGCCTACGCATCTCAAAGTCAAAGCTTGATTCTCTCAAAGTCAAAGTTTTCATTTTCGCCCAAAACCCACTTTAGCAAAGAACTTTGAACCAAAGTAACTTTTAACCTCGCACATTTCTTTTTAAACAATAACAGTTCGCGCCAAAAGAGGTTTCTTCAGGTCAATACCAGCACAAAGTCAATACTAATGTCCTATTGTGTAGTGGGAACGTCCTCAAAAGCGACACACTTAAACCGACACCATGCACACTTCTTTATACATCTCTCTTTATCCATTAAATGGTCTTACGCCAGCAGTAAGTGAGGTAGCAATGTATAGTGAACAATGATGACTTTGTAGGTGAGTTTCGTTCTCGGTAGCAGCAGGTTCCATTGTCGTGTCGAAATATGATATACGGTAGTTATATGTCCCATCACTATTGTTCCGATGACTTTAGAGCGGATAGGGTTGTCACTGAGATCTTCACCCAGAATACTTATTAAGCAAGTATTGGCTAGCCACGTCAGTTTCTAACATGATAATTATTTTGAAACGCGACTTTGAAACACATTCTGTTCCGCTCGGCAATCATGTAATTTTCCATCAGTGACAGAATTTTTAGTATAGGAGGAGAAATTCCAGAGATGACATCCTACTTCCATTTTTTACATCTTCATAATAATGAGTATAGATAAATATTGTTATTACATCTGCTGTCTACTCCAAAGCAGGACACGATCGAGTGGAATATAATACAAATCAAATATAGTATATTTTATATCGAGGGACTAAACGAAGCCATAATATACCAGAGGTGGTTTGACTCCCGAGCGTGCGAGGGAGTCAATGTAACCGAGGGTATATTAAGTTGGCGTTTAGTCTCGAGGTGCAAACTGTACTTTTCACTTTGAGTGCGAGAAAAATAGTCAATTTAGTACAAAAACATGTATTATTCCTCCAGTCCATAGAACTTTCGTAAGTTTTTAGGTAAATCCTCCGCGATTTTGGCGGCAAAAGATTATCTATTATGTCTTTTGCTCTTTGCCCGACGTCAAACTCTTCACTGTCACTGGACATTCTTAATAAATTTATTTAAAACCTAACAAATTTGCACTCGACAAAAAAAAAACTAAAAATTCCGAAATTTTCGTGGTCAGTTTTTTCTTATAAACTAGTCACAGATTAACAATTTAAAACGCATGGCGCCACCTTCTTTGCGGAAAAACCATCACTTTCGCAATGAAGATGGTCCACACTCCACAGATAATAGAAGTATATTTACTGGCTGTTTGAGTTTGTCTATGTCACATGAAGAAAATTAAAAAAACTAATTACTTTTCACTCCCTAAGGACTAAAGTGGTCACTTTAGTCCGGCTTGGTAGGGCTATATTGGCGTACTTTTAGAGCATGAGAAGTGACAAAAAACTTATTATGCATATTTAATAACCTAGTGATTGCATGATTTGACTGATCTCAGACATCGGGGATTAGTTTTTTGCATCACCGCAAAAAACAAGCAAGAAATATTTGTCAATTTATTCATATTGCATTTCAACTACCGTACTATTATACACTCGAGAGCTATGAATCCGGGTCACTTAAAGAATCCTAAAAATCTCGGAAACTAAAAATGCTAGGTTAATGCAATAAATTATATTTAATAGACAATGTAATACTCCTTAAATGAAGGTATTAAAACTTCTTAGTTATTGTATAGTTATATCATAAAAAAATCAAATTTGAAAAAGGGCCACTTTCGAAGATGGAACTACGAAATTACAGCATTTGGTTTTGCTTTTGTTTGTAATCTGTCATTTATGTGGGTACATAAACCATGTTGATAGTGCTCTATATTCATTATTCAAGCTGAAATTATGTCGCTTACGCCTGAAGAATGCACCAGAATACTTACAATGCTGGAAACCGGCCGGAGTCAGCGCGATACAGCCAGGACTGTCGGTGTGTCGCTGTCAACAGTACAAAGAGTTCTCCGACGTTACGAAGAAACTGGTTCTAACCTACGCAGACCAGGAACGGGCAGAACCAGGTGTACCACAGCACGAGAAGACCGATACTTGGTGAACACCATGCTTCGAAATCGCTTTCTCACAGGAACTGAACTCACAAATCAGTTTCGACGCCTCGGAGGAAGTAACCCAAGTGTAGTGTAGACAGTAAGACGTCGGCTTGCTGAATCTAACTTAAAACCCCTTAGACCTGCAAACGGCCCTAAACTGGAGCGTGGGCATCGTATTTCAAGACTAAGATATGCCCAGAGCCACGTAAATTGGAGTATTGAAGATTGGTCAAAAGTTATGTTCTCCGACGAATCAAAATTTATGCTCTACAAGCACGATGGAAGACACAGAGTGTATCGAAGACCAGGGGAAAGATTCAAGCAAGCATGCATCGAAGAAAAAGTAGCCTACGGTGGTGGGTCTGTACTTGTGTGGGCTGGAATTTCTTCTGAAAGTCGCACAGAGCTGGTGATCATAGAAAATGGCTCTTTAACTAGCGTAAGATATGTGGAAGAAATCCTCAATTATCACGTTGGTCCATTTATGGTCAATTTAGGTGAGGATGCTATATTTATGCATGACAATGCCCGACCTCATACAGGTAGGATTGTGAATGACTGCCTTCAAGAGATGAACATTACTCGTATGGAGTGGCCAGCGCGCAGCCCGGATATCAACCCGATCGAGCATGCTTGGGACGAGCTAGGCAGATGCGTAAAACAACGAAACCCTCCCCCAATCACGCTTCGTGAGCTCAAAATTGCTCTCACAGAGGAATGGGAGAAAATTCCCCAAAATCGTATAAGGAACTTGGTGTACAGCATGCCAAACCGCGTAAACGCAGTAATGGAAGCACGAGGAGGCAATACGAAGTATTAAAATTCAAGAAAATCGTAATAAAGTTCAAAAATTTCATGTTTCCTATTTTTGTTTTAAGGAGAGATCAGCAGTTTTTTTCTTTATGTAATTTTGTGTTAATAAAATGTATGGTGACTCTTTTTTTTACTTTCATTTAAGGAATATTACATTGTCTATTAAATACAATTTATTGCATCAACCTATCATTTTTAGTTTCCGAGATTTTTAACATTCTTTAAGTGACCCGGATTCATTGCTCTCGAGTGTATTATTATGTAGAAGAACAATTTTTTGCATTTCATAGTTACGCTGACAAATATAAGTTATTTAGTTTTATGTTATAGTAGATGTACATAACAATAATAACGCGAAAATAAACAATTACAAATTCAAGCTATTACCATTTTAGTAGCATCCATAAAAATAACAATAATGTACGGTTATTATTCTTTGTAAGCAATAATGCGTAATGTTAGACAGCAAATAATATAATAATAGGGTAATTATTAGGCTTTCTTATGTGAAGGTGTCGTAGAGTGCTTTACTTTTAAATAACAGTTTTATAATTACATATTGTGTAAGACATTAATTTTTTGGGAGATCATCGCCAATCTTATATCTAACTGAGACAATTAGAGATGGGTCGACTATGACTTTCTTTTAAATCATGACCTGACATGACTTTTCATTACTTTACGTGGACAATATAAAGATTGCAGTGTACGGTTTATTATCCCCCCTTACAGAGAGAGGTCTGTATCCCAGCTGTAGGAACATTATAATGCTGGTTATGCTATAAACTCATTAGTGATTGTTAAATTGAATAGTTGCAAGTGACAACCCTACCACGCGTCACGCCGTCATAGTGACGTCACTTCCTCTGCAATTTACATCCGACAATCGACCGCTCTCATAGCACTGTCGCTATTGTTATTATGTGCTAATAACATCTAAATACACAAACAGTTATGTATGACACACATAATGCATTATTTACTCATGCTCAAGAATTTATGGGAAATTATTGTAAAGGTATTCGAGTTTTTCCGCATATTTCTGTATTGTACCGTTTGTTTTGCACACAACATTATGTAAGTTACTAAGTATAGCTATATTGAAGAGAAACTATTAAGGTGCCTAGTAAGTTAAGTGATTATAGAATATTGGAAGTAAATAATTTTGAGAGGTAGACTCTTTGTTGGACGAATAGACTTCAGCAGTTATTCGCAAAAATCTGCTTAAGATTTACAATCGATTGCAAGATGAACAAGGAGAGAGAACTAAAAGAATATTGCAACATCAACCTCTTGCCGACAATATCGACAGATTGTGTCTCCTATCAAATATTCTAAAAGCAAAATGACAAGACACGCTCTAATATCGATACAGCGGCACATTCCTTTGGGAAATAAGATTTTTTTGCAAAGCGAACTCATCTTTAACTAAAGAAAGCATTGAGCACGAATGAAATCAGTAACTATTAGTAGACGGACACACACACATACGTGCATACGTTGATCGAGCCGTATTAGGTGCAGATAGAGCTGTCGATAGAACTACAACCGGTAGTAAACTTCAGTTCAAGTCTTTTGCTTGATTGATTACTTGGACCCGCGGGCCGCCCGGGGCTGTACGACCGACTTCCTGCTTCAGTGTCCTAAGTTCCTACCCGGAAAAAGCCTTTCAAGAACTAACTGTTCATTATTCGAAAGAAAGAGACAAAAAACCCCTGCATAGACTAGACAAGGATACAATTAGTGCATACAGATTGTGTACAAGTTGAGAAAGTCCGAGATTCCTCGATCGAGTTCGTTGGAGAAAGCTTACGCCTACTTGCACCTAGGCAGCCCTTGACTCAGTCTAGGTAGGTTCAACAGTCGGTATGTAGGGTAAATGCTAGTTGTATTAGAAGTTAACACAGGTGCCATTTTTGTGTCCGGACCCGTGCTTCACCTAGGCTTTCCACCTGGTCGTAGCAGGGTTGGGACTTAGGGTGCCTAATTAAGAAAAATACATAATTTAATGTATTATTATATAACCAATAGGATTTATTTTAACGCATTTTTTTCCAAAAAAAATCCTGTTGTTGCCATTAAGGGATAGGTGACACAAATGCGAACCCCTAAAAAGTACTAGGATGGCATGAGTTCAAAGCGGTCTTTCAAATTATAGATTGTAGTATTCCTAACCCACCACTAACTCCCAGAATGATGAAGAAGTCGTTTCATGGCACTATAGCGGTGGCAACAACTGGGAAACTATTTCCTGTTCGTCCCCAGTGGCTACAAACGGGAATTATTTTCTCGTTCGTCGCCAGATGGTGACGAAGCCGGTATTTACGAGACGATAAAATAACTCCTAATAAATAAAATTGTTTAGATCTTTTGAATCTTATAGGGAAACAATTTGCTGCATCACTGTACAATACTATCATCAGTTGGAGCACGGGACCCTAAGTCCCGTGCTTCACCCAGGTGGAGGATCTAGGTGAAGCACGGGGCCGGACCCATATTTTTGCTATAATAGAGAAAGGAGCCGTAAAGAAGTGAAGTGAGTAAGTGAAGAACTGTTGAAAATCGGAGGCATCTTCTAAATTTGAAGAGCTAGTTCTTACTTTATCGTGCGGTTGGTGCCTAACGTGGTGTCAGAGTTGTTATACCACCCATGGGCCGTTGACTTGGCTTTACATGCCGTCGAGAAATATCCCTCAGGCATGCTGGTTTCTTCACGATGTTTTCCTTCACCGGAGCATGTGATAATTATTATACAATACGCACATTAATCCGAAAAATCAGAGGTGCGTGTCTTATGTTAGAACTTGAGACTTACAATAGATCACACTATAAGGCTATCACTGCTAGTAAAGAACGTACATTCAGTTTAATAAAAACAAAGAATTTTCCGTACAATTACCTTTTTATTACAACCTTGTTATAAGAGACTTCCTCAAAATTTCTAAGTTTCTCAGCCTTCACGTAAGTAAACGTGATATGGGCAGATAATTCGAAGAAAAACAGCCTTCACTAACTCGACCAGAGACACTTCCGCATGTAACGATTCCATTGCGGGCCGGCTTCCGAAGGAGCGCGTGCGCGGGCTACGCGACCCGCAGTGAATACTGAACAGGAGGAAGTCTTGCTTCCTTATTACTTGCTCATTCTGTTGCAGATGCTAAAGTAGACTAAGTAGGTCTTTATTGTGAGTTTAATTTAAATTAAACGTAACGAGCCATACTGTTGTGTTTATGTCTATTTATACTGAAAGTTCGATATAATTTCACTGTTCGAAACTATTGAATTGATTCCGTAGAGAATCGATTTGCAGAATGATCATAAACGATTATCAAGATGATGAATGTTGATGATGATTATGATGATTATCTTATGGCGCACTGGGTACGTGTACATGTACATATACCCGGTGCGTCAGGTGAGTGCAGCAGATATTATATGAATTAAATCTTTGTTTTTCGTTTGTTACTAACATAGCTTATAAGTAGTGTGTATTACTAACATCATATGGATCAAGGTCTGAAATAAAGTATTTTTATTTTTATTTATTTTTTATTTATAAATCGCCATTTTGACGTTTAGACTCTAGAAGATGACTAAAACTAATATTTAATAACACGTTTAAAATGATTTTATGGAGATTGATTTCATAGCAAAAAAATTAGCCAGCCATAAAGCACAGATACCTAAACCCTGACATATTTAATCATTCGGAATACATTTGTTCAAGGTTTTAAAACTTGTTTCATTATGTTCCACTTCCATTACATGTTCCCACTGTTTGATCGCCTTATTTACGGCTTGATCTGCCTAGATTTTGAATTTGGAAAATCATTTTTCTTTTCAAGATGTGCGAAGTATTTTTTGTGCTGGCAGTTATAACAGTTATTAGTATTATGTCACAGGTAACCTCAGGTAACTACGTCACATTACTGTTGGTGTTATATTTAGCAACTACTTGTTAGATTTATATCTTTTCTGGCAATTCAATTAATACATCATAACAATGGAGGTAAAAAAATTATACGTACGTCATGTTTTTGACAGAACAATTTAAATATTAGGTGTTAATATAATATGTTCCTACGGCTACTATACAAGCATAATTATCAAGTATATTTTTTTAAACAGAATTGTTAAAATCCATGAAAAAGGCGCAATTAGTGTTGATTCAGATGTAATATAAGCAAATATGGAAGGTACATTCACTTGTAAAAATATTTATACACTTAGAATTTCAAAACTGTTATTGTATTATGTTAATTGCACACACTATATTATCGTAGTTGAAAAAACATACGACTTAAAGTACTTACGGGATGATATTCGTGATTTTCCTTTTTATCTATGAGCTCCCGATATTTCGACGCTGTTGCAAGCATCAAGCATCATATCATCCGGGATATCATCCCGTAAGTACTTTAAGTGTAGTGAAAAACCGCGAAAGTCTAAAACAGTGCAAACACATAAGAGTTCAAAATATTAAAAAAAAAAAAAAAACATTCTTTACTGGAGTCGTAATAAACTTTCAGTTTTACTTAAAACAATAATAGTCGTATTTCCGAAAATAAAAACAAATGGTATTATAAATCCTACCTCAAAACAATACGGCAAACAAGTCCCTAATCAATTGAAAAATATTATTGTTTATAATTGAAACAAAGCAAAGAGTTCATTAAAGGTTGTTTTGGCGATCAATTCGGACTGATTTATTGATGAGCATGATTCGATGAAGATTTAAAAACGTAAATAAGCATTTATGATAGCCGGCTAATAAATTGTCCTTTGTGATAAAACCATACACTTTAGTTTTGCGAGTGAGTTTAAGTTTGAAAATTAATTTCTTTTTTCTTTTGTTTCCAGGTAAGCAAGGCAAGTCCCGCTCCACACTTCTACACCTAATACTATGATAAGGACATACATTACCTGCATACTTGCAGCCACGTAAAGTATGGTTACAAAAGGACTAGCAGGTATTTCCAAACGAACGATATCGCAATATGGGCATGACC
The DNA here is from genome assembly GCA_963853795.1 of Xestia rhomboidea. Taxonomy (NCBI): domain Eukaryota; kingdom Metazoa; phylum Arthropoda; class Insecta; order Lepidoptera; family Noctuidae; genus Xestia; species Xestia rhomboidea. The sequence goes on from OY970758.1 coordinate 793,957, forward strand.
CTTTATGAGCAGGAGACGTTGAATGTGTCCTTTTGGTCCCCAATGAAATTATAAAACGGAATATGGACACTGAAGACGGTACGTGTAGCAATAGTAGCAATACTAGACGTACGGGTTTTTTCGTATCTTCAGTGCACTATAACGTTTTCAATACAGTAGATCGCTACTTATAATGAAAGCAGGCTCTTTATTTTCAAGCATTCTTTAATAAAATAAATGTTTGAAACACACACACATATTATTAAGTGAATAAAATTAACTAGTTGTTGTTAGTACATAACTAAGACTGCCTCACTGGTCTAATGATAGCAAGCGCCACTGCTGAGCATGAGGTCCTGGGTTCGATTCCCAGGTCGGGCAACGTGTTATTGGGTTTTTCCATCAGGAATTTCTCAGTAGTCGCCACGGAGTGTGGATTTGTGCCCCGTTGATGGTAATAAGCTGTCGGCTCGCCCCCTATTACATGGGACTTAAACATAACTGACCAAATGTGGGTGTGCTATTAGGTACACCTCTGCCTAACCTCTTGCAGGCGTGATGTTATGTTTTGTTATAATAAAGATATAATAGTTATTCGACGAAATCATTTAATATAACTTGTAAGAATACTTATAGTTTTATAATTATAGTGGTAATAGCCCAAGAACTTAATTTACAACGAATACATGCAAATTAGTAAAATATAATAGTATATAGAAAGAACATTAAGAACCGGTTGCTGACCAATTTACACTTCGACGATCAAAGAACATGACGTTAATTAAATGAGTATTTTTGTTGTTAATGATGGAAATCGATCTTCTACAGACAGCCTATAAATTAATGAAATATACTTTATTTCTTAGCTTTTTATTGGATGACTTTTATTTTATTTCAATTTGATATTATAAAAGGGGATGGCAACTGTGAAACTAATGGCGCTAGCATAGTTTGTTCCAAGCATCGTCATTGGTAGAAAATCTGGTAATGTCATTTTATATTTCAAAATGGCTTGACCTCATTGGTCAGATTGTGAATAAACTATGCTAGCGCCATCTGCTTTCAGCTTTCACTGGCCAACCCCATTGATCGGTCTGGATCAATAGTGGTAAAAAAATAATTTATTGATTTTTGTAGTAATTAAGAGTAGCTTATTCATGATTTAGTAAATATTGTCTCTGGGGTTGTGAACTTATCACCACAGCACAATATCTTGGCGCGGTTACTTGTCGCCATTTCCACTCACACCACGAACAAGCTATAAGGTCATATTTACCCTTTTAGAAGAATTTAGGTTAAACGGAATTAGGGTCATTCTCCTTTCTTTGTTGAACAGAATTTGGTTTTCATTTTATAAAGTTGAAAAGACATGTCATTATATTTCTTTCAAAAACCACTTTAGAAATAAAAAGAGTCAGTACTCGGTTCAATGAACGGTGTAGCGAGATGATAGTGAAAGTTGCGCCTGCGTCACGTTTGACAAGTTCACTTACCCGCTAGCCATCGATCTAAGTGAGGTCTGCGTGACGACTGTTGCTATGTACGGGTCTACATTCAGCTGTTTTTATATTTATAGCAATTAAAGTACTTCACTCGACGAAAAGATCAAGAAAATCACTTTGTTTTGCTTTTATAATTGGAATGTTTGAAATACTTTACGATCGATTTGATTCATTGGAAGTTACTGAATACGAATACAATCAAAATGACCGACGGTCTTTGCGCCTTTAATACGATACGACTCACGGGAAACCATGACTCTTTAAAACCGGGACCTACTCTGACTCGTCGCTCGTTTTACAGCGAAACGAATACTGATGCAATGTCTGATTATAACCGACAGCAAATAAAAAGTGAACATCGTCGGGTGATATAACTAGTTCACAAATAAATTGTACTTACATTTATTTGATTGTTCATATAATTAAGGCTTAGTCTTGAAAGCTTAGTGAATAAGTGTGTGAGAAAGTTTGACAGTCAATCCTGCACTTATGCTTCAAAAAAAAACTTCGAGTGGTCCCCATTTGACGTTGATTATAGACTTACAAGTGGCTTATAGTAACTACAAGAAATAACTTTATAAAATTGCGCTAATACCACGTTCGGTTTAAATGGAGATAGCCGGCAGCAATTTTATTTTACTGAAAATAGTTTTAACAAAAAAAGATAATGCAGGTCTAACTACAGTAGACACATGCAAATGACTCCCGTCTTCTCTCACATAATATTTGGAGTAGCCGATTCAACCGCTAACCCGCGTAGCCGCTGTAACTCAGTTTTTTCTCTACGTTACTCAAATAATCCTTTTCCTTTACTCACATCATACGAGGAACTCCTAACACCATGTTTGTTTAGTCAACACGGTCAAAAAAAAACATCCCGTGTAACATGAAACTAGCATCAACACTATATCCTTAAACCGCAACATCTCCGGTAGTGGTCAGAGCCAACCACCACCACCAACATCACTTGAGACGCGATGGAATTTGGAACTACGATTGAAATGTATTGATTTTGACGGGTGAAGGATGTTGTTCTAGCAGCAAGCAGCACCACCCTGATGTCTCAAGTTATGCTGGTCAAGTAGTACCATGTTACACAACAGTCGCACGGCTGTCGTACCGTACGTACGTAAGACGTCATCATTGCCCAACCGGTCAGTGTAGTGTGACACGTACGAATTATTGCAGAATTGTACTTTTGACGGTTGTTTGATGAATTGCGGAAATTGCGTTTCATGAAATTACACAGAAGTTATTTCAGATTGTTAGTTAATTAGTTTTAACAGAATCAGCGTTGATTTAAATATAACATACAATGATAGTTAATTACCATTTTTTCGGCACAATGAGTCACATTTCTTGTCATGTCGAAATGAATGTTAAGAAAATAAATTCTTTAACATTAAAGTTGCATATGATGTATAAATTAATCTTGTGACAGACCGGAGAATGCGCAATGCAGGCGGTTCGATTCTGCAACAAAACTCAAAGAATTGTCGCGCAATGAACTCCATTCACGTCAGATAAGCTCCAACGTTCCTTTTTAGAATTTTCAAACACGCAGGTTATTCTGCAAAGTTTTGTAACCAGCTTGCATTATGGAGTACGAACCTTTTTAGTAAAAAATATTGTCAGTTATTTATTTTATGTAGGTTATTACAATTAAAATCTGTGGATTTAAGTAATTTGTAAATACGTACTTGCATTTTAAAATTAATTGACCCCTAAGTTTAAAGCCCCCAATGACTTGAATTAAAATAAAATTGTATAGCGGTTTATTAAATTATAAGTTGTCCTCTATTCAAAAGTCGCCTAGCCGCCCACTTTTGAATTCCGAGTTTCCTATTCTTTGGGACTAAGTGACAACGTAGGAGTAAAAATGAGTATCACTTACAAACAAAACACAAAACCTGATTCGCAAAGAGCTTCCTATCTAAATAATTTGAATATCCAACAGAAATAGGTACATTCAAAATGTTAAATAAAACGTGCTCTTATGTTGACATAGACTTACAGTAAAATCATAGTTCATGTATATCGTGAAAAATACATTACTTATGAAAATACAAGTTCGGGCGCCGCCGATTTGTATGTAGTTTGTATAAACTGTTCACATTGCGATTATTGATGTCTTTCGGTAGGAATTACTTCCGGATTTCTTAAGAAACCTACAGTAGAACGATGCCTATAGTGAAACCGTTCTTCTGGTGAAAAGGACAATCACGATTATGCAAATCTCACATTCACAAATAGCAGGGGACGAAACAATAACTATGTTTACATTATGATTTGTTTCGTCTCCGCAGTGCTTAACACTGAAGCCCATAACTTAGCCTCTGCGTTAATCGAAATACTTATGATGATGATGATAATCAGCCTATAATTTTCCCACTGCTGGGACACAGGCCTCCTCTCAATGAGAGAAATAAATAAAGAAACACCTATACTATTAATAAAAAAAAAACTATTAAAACGGGTAAGCTTGATCAATCGCAAGCTGAAAAGGAGGGAATGGCCTGCCAACGACAGTGAAGCTCTTCCGATCTTCTACTTGATGTTTAATTAATCGGGGCTACTGAGTCCTACCTATTAATTACACTTCACACGGACACAGCAGGGCGAAAAAGATAGTAGGTAATGAATCTCTTCTTGCGTGCGTGTATTAAACAGGGTGTAAACGGACCCTTCACGAAACCGGCAACCAAGCATTCTGTACATCAAACTAAGCAACTTTACGCAAAAATTATCGCTGGGAGCGACTTTTTTTTTGGGGTGAAATATCACGTTTTACGGTAAAACTCAATGTAACTCACTCAATACATTGTGCTGATGGATGGATTGAATAGTACGTGAGTCATGAAGGTGTTTAAAGTAAAAATCTTACATTTAAAACGTGTATGTATTTTAAAAAAAAACTTGTGAAATAGTAGGAATTTTGACCCCCAATATCTCCGTAACTAGAAGGTTCCCAGGTATGTTCTAGAACAAAAAATGATCGCAATGACGGGGAAAACAAGTGCTTTTCGGCTTTAAGAGTCTTTTTACACCCTTTATGTAAGGTGTGATATGAACAAATACGTAGTCGGTATGGTAGATAGGAACAGCATAATATACAGCGTGTATCACAATGGAAAAAGTTGTTCAGTTTGATGGTCTAACTCAAAAATGTCTAAATTATAATCCTTGGGTATATGACCACATATTTCTAATACACGTTTTACTTTTTATTCATTTCTTATTATAATTCGACTACTTTCACTCAAATAATAAAACTTCTGAGCACAATATGAATCAAAAGTAACGACCCCTACAAAATTACAGTTTTCTAGTACTAACGGTCTCTTAGCAAATCCTCGGACAGACCAACAAACGGACATGACGAAACTATAAGGGTTCCTCGTCAGGACTACGGAACCCTAAAAAGGAGCGTCAAGCGTGTGGCGTCATCCACACATGTCTGTAGTGATTGTTATCATCAACACGTTATTCAAGTGTGGTGGATATGGGAATATCCCCTCGCTGCCTTCGACACGTTACTCCTTCAAAGCCTCCTTAACAGCCCGAAGTATACAATTAAACCGGCTTCACTACAGTTAAAAGTAAATAAACTCGTTACATAGTTACTTTTGTTTTACGATCCTGTTTCATGGGGTCGTCGCGTCCCTTACGATGACTTTATGGGTTGTTTCATCACAACATTTATGGGATCAAGGCGCCGAGCCAAAGGCTTACAAGTCTCACAAAGATTTTAATCATGATTGGTTTGAGTGAAGGTTTTCGAACTGATTTCTTTAAAACTGCCTGTTGGTCTAGTAGTCGCAAGCACGCCTGCTGATCATGAGGTCCTGGGTTCGATTCCCGGGTCGGGCAAAGTGTCATTGGGTAAGGAATTTCTCTGAATCTGGATTTGCGCACGGTTGGTGGCAATAAGCTAGCCCCCTATTAAGGACCCCTTTTCCGAGATTTACGTTTCTAGATCGAGTTGATTTTAGAAAAATCACCACATTTAAATTCGGAAAAAAATACGTGTTTGATCTAGTGACTTTTTTGGTTAAAAACCAATATTTATGATTTTGCTCGATAAAAAAATAAGACGCAATATCGATTTTGAAAGTATTGTAAGTTGTATGAGACTTGGGGGAACGCAATTGTTTATGAAAATTTAACATTTCATTTACTAATCGGGTTTGACAGGAATACTATTGGATAGATTTATAATATGGCACTTTTTTATATAAAATAAAATCGTGAAATACAGCTCGCGCGCACCGCGCCGGTGTCCAGCCGAACTTCGTACAAAAAAAAGAAAACTGAAAATGGGCCCTTAAATTGGGACTTAACATAACTGGCGAATTGTGAGTGTACTACATAATATTAGGCACAGCTCTGCCTAACCCTCCGGGGGTTACAGGCGTGATGTTATGTTATGTTAGCGGAGTTGTAACAGAGTTCTGGTGTACTAAATTCACCACAGGCCCTTAGAATAATTAGCTACATATTCATTCACCAAAGGAAACACAGATTAGAGAAAGGAACGGAATTTAATCAACAAGCTAGTTCTCCAAGAGTTTGCGTTTCCAGATTCTGAATGCTGTATATTGTATTTTTATTCTTATGCCTGCCACAATAAAGTTTTCAATTTTACGTTTGAGTTAGTTTTACGCAAAAAACAATCCTTTTCCTTATGTTTGATAGTTTAGTCAAGCCTATTTCTGCATGTGAGATTAACAGCAGGTAGTAACCATCGCCCACGATACAGAAGGAATTCCTAGAGCAGAGCTATAGTTTGAGAGACTGGCAAAAATTTTAATATTTCCTGAACGTGATACAAATAATTGCGAACAAATTGACAAAAATCAGATAATGTTATATATTTTACCCACGAAACATGCTCCACCTAGTAATTAGAATGTCGCTAATAACATTAGCACTTAGATCAGATCACGACTATCGCTAATCATGATATCATAACAATCATCTGTTTAGCGGAACTCGATCAGAACCTATTACTTACTGACAAGACCAATATTGTGGTTAACATACACAATTTACGTGTTATGGTGTAATATTGTCATTATTGGTCTAAGTTCTTGATATTTGCTTATGATGACTCAAATCATACATAGTGTACCCAGAGAAAAGATGAGAGTTTAGGATTGACTAATTTTATATTTGCAATTACAAAAATCTATTACTTTGACAGTAAGATCATTCTATCACGGTTTCATAAACGCATACAATGTGTACTTGACCGCACAAGTTCTATTTATACGAAGTCAAAACGACGATAAAATTTTCGTGTGGGATTCACGATCAGATTCCTACATAGACGTACGTCACTACTTACATTTTTTATTTAAAATAATATATGTAGGTATCTCGAGTCGGTAATAACCAGTTTGAAATAAACGGGACGTAACGTAATTCAAGCACCATAAACTATCACATCATCGTATTTCTTCGACACTTCCATATTCATAATTCTCTCTGGCGAATAAAGAACACGACTAGGTACTCGTTTAAGTAATCGATTAAGATCCACCAAGGTATACATAAGAGCTGCTCGTTATTTCCTCGACCCTGCGGTTCCGTGTGCGTGACAGATAATAATTATAATACTTGTGTGCGTGACAGACACGTGACAGATGCTTTTCCCTGTTTCTCAACTTCCTCTGATCTAGAGATAAACCAAGACTCAGTTATTTCCCAAGCGCAAGAGGAACAATAGAGAAAATGCCATAAATTTAGCCTTCCTATTCCTACTAAGGAAACTTTAAACATCTTGATTTCTAGTCACCTCGACAAGATACGTCCCTTCTCCTTAACTCAGAAAAAACATAACATCAGTAACATCACGCTTGTAATCTCCAAAGGTTTAGTCAGAGGTCTATCTTATAGTACACCAGCATTTAGTCTGATGTTAAAATCCCTCAATCGAGCATAAATCCAAACTCCGTGATCCAAAATCCAAAATCGAAATTCCTGATGAAACAAACCCAATAACACTGCCCGTCCTGGAAAAGAGCAAGTCGGAATAAAGTCGTGAAACGAACCAACAAAGCGGGAACATAAAGCTTCTAGCGCAAGCACCGTGACGCCGCTCTAATGAAGGACACAGTCTGGCTATAGGCAGATCGCAGGATCGGTTTTATTCCGCGTTGTTACATTACTGCTCCCTTTGTTAACGAGCTCGCTTTGTAAACATTACAAACTTAAAACAAATATCTGATCTTTTTTACAATGCTAAGCTTCGTTCTAAAGCGAATCCAATCTTCTTCTTCTTTGCGTGTCGATAGACTCAAATAATCCCCGACCAGTATGTTGCCACCTGCACAGCCCTGTCGTTGGCTTCGTTTAAATCCTGGAAGGTGCAGGTGGCTGTGCAGGATGGGCAAGAAAGGAGGTGAGGCATATCCTGCAGAGGGGCTCCACACTGACATTGTCTTTGGGACGGGTCGATGATACCCCATTTGGCTAGATTACTTCTACAGCGGCCAACCTGTGCCCGCAAACGGTTAAGAGATTTCCTGATTGGTCACTGCAGTTTCTGTCCAGGAGGAAGATGTTCTGCTGGATTGATGAAGTAAGGCGGGTTGGGATGTCCGTCCTCCACAATTCGCATCTTTCATCTGACGCACTGTCTTTTGAGGCAATCGTGTGTCTCGAGAAACTTTTACAGCTTTTTAAGCGTGAAGGTGGTATGTGATGCCCGTACAGGGGGTGGCCGTTATCTCGTTCCTGTTTTCCCTTTTCGATACGACTAGCTATTTCGCGCCGAACGTCTGGTGGAGCTATACCTGCCAACGGATAAAACATCGCAAGAGGGGGCCATAGGTTATAAACTCCATAATCATTGCAGACGTTTTCGTCATGAGAGCTAGACTGACTGTAAACTTGAATATAAATAAATAAATAATTAATCCTTCTAAGAAGGATATTTATTATGTCTAGCAAATCATAGTTTGCTATTAACCAAGTAACCAAGACTTTAAAACCGGTTCGAGAACGTTACGTCTACTCTCATTTTAATTGAAAATAAAAAACACCTAAAATCCTTCTTCATGCCCAAATTAACATAAACACTGACGTCATTAAACTGGACTCCATGTCACGGAGACCACGTTAATAAATGTATCTCACTCACTACATTCTCACCAGTTCACCTCGAAACGTTTCGATCGACAGCTCAGTATAATACCAGATTATGTACACACAGATTACAATTTGCAAGTGGGCGAGCGTATCTTGTTCTACTCTCTGATTAGATATTATCAGCAAATATACATACATTATGAGGAAGAGAATGCATGTTCCTTGATATCACGCTAGGATTGAAAGGTTTAAAATTAACAGTTCCGTCCTCAAATGATTCCGTTGCATTCTATAATAATAATCTCCTTGTAGATGATCACAAAACCTGATATTCTAGTTTAAAATATTAAAGTCATTTAAGACCAGCTAGACTGGTATATAACATATTTTTTTAAATCTTGTGATTTAAAAAAATATGTTAAGTATATGTTTATAATTCGTAGTATAATAATGCGTCTACATTAGCTGTTATAAGATTGATATAATAACGTAATGTCGTTTGTTGCAGGTGAGAGCTGCGTGGAGAAGCCGCTGGCGACGTTGTGGCGCAACTACCAGCAGTCGACGAAGCCCGACGTCGTGATGAAGCTGTCCGTCACCAACTCTGGCCTCAAGGGGTTCACCAAAGAGCACGGCCTCACCGAGTACTGGTCCCACCGCATCACCTACTGCGCCAGCCCACCGCACTACCCCAAGCTGTTCTGCTGGGTGTACCGCCACGAGGGCAAGAAGCTCAAGCACGAACTCCGCTGCCACGCCGTCCTTTGCACCAAAGAATTAATATCAAAGAAGATTACTGAGGAACTTCAAGTCAAACTGAAGCAAGCCCTAAGCGAATTCAAAAAGGACAGAATTTCAAAACAGAACGCTAGGCTCAGCCTCGCTAACAGTGTGTACGACAATCCAAGTATGCCTCGCAGAAAGATCCTGCTAAGCGTCGGAGCTATGAACTACAGACCGCCACTGGAGAGGTCGAAATCTGCTCCAAAACTGGGAGCTATTGAAGAACTATGTTCAGAAGAAGATGAAGAGGAGGCGGAGATGAACGCTAAACAGAACGGCGAGCCCTGGTCACGAACGTCTTTGACGATGGACAACTTTTATTCCTCGCAAACGCTCGACAGACGACGGCCCGATATAAAGTCCCCGAGGAAGACTTCATGTCCCGAGGGTGTTATAAATAGAACGCTATCCGACTCTGGAAGCGGCAACGTCACCGTCTCCGATGAATTCCTGGAATTATTGGCAAAGGAGAGCCAAAAGAACGGACGTATCGATGATACTAGTCATAGTGATGGAGAGAAGGAAACGAGATTGCTAGAAGCGATCGCCGAATCGAACGAACTGAGTGAAAACGCGGTGGCTGAGGGCGACTGTAAGGCGCTGATGCAAAGTAACTACCTCGTCACGGATAGCGACGACGGATCAGTTTCTTCGGGCTGCGAGACCGCCAGCACGGTCACTGACCCTGAACCGTCATCCCTGCCCTCGTTCCCTCAGGAAGACCAGAAGGAACATTCTGACACTACTGCCTCTTATATACAACAGAGCTTTGAACATAACGATATGAGAAGCAGCAATAGGAGCTTTAACTCCGTGCACATAATCAATAACCCTGATTCTAACGTTACCGAAGAGGTGAATCACGTGCCGATCGGTGAGAAAAACACCTTCAGGCGAAGGTCTACTTATCCCCCTTTGCGTGCGGATTCTAATATCATGTCAGACTTTGAAGGGAAGTTCGAGTCTCTCATTGACAATTTGACCGACGTTGACAGCCTAAACTCGAGCACAGAAACTGAAGTGTTCAAGAACACCGGGGACAATGACAGCGCCTGCAGTGACGAGTCAGGGTACTCTGAACTATTAGATGGCAAAGAGAGTATCATCGGTAACACTATAATGGTCTAATTTTTGCAAACTGTAGCTGCCCCTTTCCGAGTGTTTATTTTCAAAGAAAATTTATGTCCCAAGGACGAGTAACGCTCCTATGATCTCTATGGGGGCAGCCATGTTGAGAACTGTCGAATTATTTCAGAATAGAATTAGAAATTCAATGTTCTGGCAAAACAATGCACCTAGATTAATATTATTGTGAATCCTTTATTAGGGTATAACTTATATGTAATGTATCAAAGGTTCTTTTTGGGTTATTACGACGAATTTTAGTGATTGAGTCGAGGCAGCCAGTTGGGACGTCAGGATTGTTAACAACAGTAGTAGCTGGTTGTTAGTCTCTGTAGTCTATAGTGAGTTAGAAACGCACTGTTTTCTTTGTAAATAACAGGGTACAATAGTACTTCATCCAGTTGTCGTATTACTATTTTTAAATGTTTGTATATATTGTAATTTAAGTTCATGTATTAGATGAAATTTATCGGAGATTTTATTTGTAAATGATTTATTATAGTTACTGTATGGATGCGAACATCTGTTTTGTTTTTGTCTATATTTATTGTTTAAAGTAAGTATATTCGTCGAAGTGGATGTAGGCGGCAGTTAGTGGGTGCGGGTACATTTATAGGAAATGTATTGGCACTTAAGCAGGCGCGTGGGGTCCTAGAACAAACCGCTACATAGTACTATTATGTTTACATTTTGTCCGCACGTAGGCCCTCGTAAATACTGTCGCTGATAAGTTTGCCTCTTCGATTAGTTTCTGTTGGACACACACAACTTCGAGCAGCGCAATGAACTAATAGGCTTTATGGAAAGATGGAGCAGTAGTGTCAACAAGATACAATCCGCAAACATACATTATTTCTAACAAACATAGTAGCAATTCTATATTCAGAATACATCTTAAAGCTAGAGTAAAATTCTCTTAAAATAAAAGTATAATATAGTCCAGTGCCCCATCTCGCCAATGATCAGTTACTAAGTGCGCTGTGCCTGCTTCAGGCTGCGTCGACAAGCCCTGATCAGCAGTCTGTACGCATTCCATTCGCACGTGTCTCCACGATACCGGCTCATCCTCATCCTAATCATATTTGTAGCGGACGATATTTTTTCGATGAAAAATAAATGATTGAAAAATTATTCATTGTTATTTTATTTTGTTTCCAACCGATATGATAGTGATTGACTATCCATTGAAGAGTTTTCTATTTCAATGACCTTGTTCATTTACAACAGTATTGCAGGCTTCTTATTAATCCTATATATGACAGCCTTCTGGGCCATAAAAGACCTTCTGGGCCCTAAAAATAAACATGAAGAGAAATCTTCCAATGACATTGAAGAGAAAACTCATCGACATGTGCATCCTGCCCGTCCTAACCTACGGTGCGCAAAGTTGGTACACTTGCACTTACTGAACAACAGAAGTCCAAACTCAAGATTTGCCAGCGGGCAATGGAACGCAGCATAATCGGTGTGAAGCGTACAGATCGCGTAAGAAACACCACCCTGCGGTCCATAACTCAGGTTACAGATGTCGGAGAAAAAACAACCAAACCAAAGTGGGAGTGTGCTGGCCACGTAGCGCGAATGCACTCGGAGAGGTGGGCAAAGATCGCCACTCACTGGACACCTGACGGAGGGAATCGCCGTCGAGGTAGACCGCGGCCAAGACCCGGCCTGATATCGCACAAGATCGAGAGGTTTGGAAGGAGAAAGTGGAGGCGTTTGCCCAGCAGTGGGACACATGACAGGCTAAGAAAAAAAAAAAGACAGCTATTGTCGCTTTGGCAGCTATTTATTATAGTGGATCAGGTACCAAGAGACCAAACCTATTCATCATCATCATCATCATTTCAGCCGAAAGACGTCCACTGCTGGACATAGGCCTCCCCCAAGTGTCGCCACATTGACCGGTCCCGTGCGCTCGCATCCAGCGGACTCCCGCAACCTTCACCAGGTCATCGGTCCACCTAGTGGGAGGCCTTCCAACGCAACGTCTTCCGGTTCGCGGTCGCCACTCTAGAACTTTTCGGCCCCATCGGCCATCCGCTCTGCGAGCAATGTGACCTGCCCACTGCCACTTAAGCCACCAAACCTATTAACGATTCAAAATAGTTGTAAAAGTATGCTACATACTACTGCCTACTACAATCGTAACTAGCTTGCACGTTGATGAAATTGTTGTTAAAGATATGATATAAATGTTATGACTATGAGGCTACCGCGTCAGAAACTCCATACTTCGCTCCAAAACCCAAATAGCTGATGGTGGCCTTACAGCTGCTAGGTTGAAGTGGAACTGGGCTGGTCACGTCTGCCGCATTTCGGAGGAGCAATGGGCAAAAATTACCACTCAGTGGATACCAAGTAGCAGGAAACGACAACGCGGCAGGCCCAGAAGGAGATGGCGGGATGAGCTAGACTCTTTCGCAAAGGATTGGCCTACAATCGCATTAGATCGCGAAATGTGGAAGGAGGGAAGGGAGGCCTTTGCCCTGCAGTGGGACAGTATAGGCTTATAATAATAATATGAGACTACAATAGAGCAATATATATTGGTAACTTTATAAGAGTTGCTTCAACAAACGTTGAAACAATTAATGTAATTTATTGAAACAACTGAATACCTGTAGCCGCACTACGTAATTGATTAATTACGAACAAAAACAAAGAAGTAACAGAAATATAATTCGTCGTAATGGACGAAGTCATTTAATTGCAATTAGTAAGGACGGCTCGTCTAAATGATTGGCGTCGTATAGTACAGTAGAGAAATTAATTGTTTATCAAATTTACACACTACGTCAATTTGCCGTGTCAAAGAATGAGTTGTGATTTCAATATACCGACAATAAAGTTGGTAAACAAATAGTTTCTCTGACTTTACATTTGGCATTGTCATTGAAATAAGTCTAAAAGTAAAAACAAAGGAATACTAGCTTCTTTTAATTGAATCATTCACCAAGTAAGTATATTAACAAAAATATACAACGAAAATGCAACACAGTTTTTAAAAGTTACCGCTTCAAAGTGATCTGTATCCTACTGCAACTGCACTATACAACGGAGTACCTACGTAAGTATTTTGTAAGTATGTTTTACATAAATAAAGACGATTTTCACCTGCTAACAAGTGTTTGGCGTCCAGTATGTGACGATCGTTGCTCATCTCTCTGGGCGCATTCGTGCGACGTGGCCAGCCCACTCCCACTTCAGCTTGGCTGTTTTTACTCCAACATCTGCAACTTCAGTAATAGCGACGAAGGTGGTGTGACGATCTGATCTCGTTTGCGGGGCGAACAGACCCGGCCAGATATTGCACAGGACAGAGAGGTTTGGAAGGCGAAAGGGGAGGCCTTTGCCCAGCAGTGGGACATTCAAACAGGCTAACAAAAAAAAAAACAAGTGTTTGTTGGGGGGAAAGGGTGGAAGTCCTTTGTCCCAAATAGGGACAATAGGTTAGACACATAGAAAGATAGTGTAGATTTTCTCCTTATTTAAAGAGAAATTCCCGTATTGAGCAACGATTGATTTAGAAGAGAAAATGTACTTGCTCTTTGCAAACAGACTTATGAATTAATTATTATTCTTTCATCATGTTTATCTTTCATCACTCACGGATGCTGCTTCGATGACATAACCCCGTCTATTACAATACCCTCAAGAAAAAGGCGTTGTAAGAGGTGGCAGTTATTTTTTTGTCGACAAGTTCTAACTGCTGATAGAAAGATAAAGATAAAATAACCAATTAACTCTTTCTACACGTATTAAACAATTTAGTGTTAAATAAATAAGGACTCAAGGAATTTACCACACACCTGCGAAATGTACGATTAATTTATTGGTTTCTACAAGAAATATCGACTTATTTACATTAGAAAGAATCTCAGCACGTTGGTAATGTTACTAGGGACTGTTTTCCCGTGAACAAGTGCAATGGGTTATTTTACATCGTTCTTCAGGATACTCGGAACACTGCAGTTCTATTTCCGTTCCAACGAGGAAAAATAGACTTTACCTGTTGGTAAACGTTCTCTACAAAAATAGGAAACAAGAAAGAACTATTTTTATGTAAATAGGTAGCTGGGAATTGCCATCAGTGGTATCTACTGTTGCCATCGGGGGCCAAACCTGGATGACGCTGGTACATTCCTTTTTTTTTCGGATGGGAAATCATCAAATGACTCCTCCCGCTCTGGGCGGAGCAGGAGGGAGTGTCAGACTTTTACTGACTAAAACCCATCCATGTTCCTTCCTCGCCCTTTGTGTTCCGGGGCCACGGTATCTCTTTCGAATAGTCCCGCAGCCCCGGCAGGCTTCGGCCCTTCACATGACCAAGCCGTCGGCATTTTTTAACGTTTAAAAAAAGGAACGTGGATACCGGCACAAAAAAGGCCTAATCTCAGCAGTGTGTGTAATTCAGGCTGTGGATGATGATGATGATAATGGTATTAACTTATGAATTTTAGGACGGGTAAGCACCCCTGCTGATAGGTACTACGTTACTACGTGTAATGTAAAAAATCCTATAGAACCATCAGCTAGAACCAAAAGTTCGAAGACTTTTGTTTCTTAAACAGTAGGCCTGCCTCCCAGCGTGCAGCGGGGCCAACGTTACAGACCCAACTGCACGACAAAACTCTGTCCGAAACTTGAAACTGTTTTGACTACGCAGCCATTAGGTAAAACTGCAAAAACAATACATAATATTATGTAATAAACGCTGATAAACTTGCTCGTAACCCTAAACATTGATTACCCGTCATCGGTCAAATGAATGTGCGCAAAAAATAAATAATGGAATAAAGACTGATGCGCACTGATTACACGCGTCCGACCGGCAAGGAATCTGTGTTCGTGTCTAATTGATGGAATCATTGCGATTTATCTTCGAGAAACGAACGAAAATTTTAATGCTTTTGTTAGTATTGGTCTTGAATGATTAGGTATTATATGTAAAGAATTGCAATATAAAGGATCTAGAGAGGAATCTATTGAGGAAAACGTTTGTGTCGTACGTAAGTATCTTACTTGACCTCGGTTAAGAAAAATAAAATCCCCGTGACAATGAATTGGGTAGGTTATTGGTTGATTACGGATCAACCTGATAGGCAGTAAATAAGAATGGTTACCACTGAGCTCGATATCTTGCAGTGAAAATGCAGCAAAGGACACCGAGCTTTACAAGATGAGTTGGTGGCCGCAGTTATTAACGAACAGACTGGCGTAATTAAGTAACCCATCTTTTTAAGGCACTGCAGTATTGGCCTACGAAAAAACGATATCAATTAATGCTGAATTTTCTACCTAATATCTCGCTCGAGGAGCTCGTGGCTAAATAATAACAGCCGCTCGGGTCGATCATTAGGTTAAGCCGTGCTTGCCTAGGTTGGTCTGTGGATGGATGACAACGCTTACATACCGTGTGTCCTCCGTGCCTCGGAAAGCACGTTGAGCTGTTGGTCGCGGCTGTCATTTGTAGATCTTTGACAGTCGTTACAGGTACTCAGCGGCCCAAAAAGTCTGACAACTAGTCTTACCAAATGGTATCGTATTACCCAGTATTAACTGGGTTGTGGAGGTCAGATAGGCAGTCGCTCCATGTAAAATACAGCTGCGTCCGGTTAGACTAGAAGCCGACCCCAATATAGTTGGGAAAAGGCTAGGCAGATGATGATGATTACGTGTCAAGTTTTGAGAGAGTAAAAAGACTGGCGCAGTCAAGTTGCACCTTTACAATTCGAACCTGTGCCTTCCCTGGTCTACCCTAATATGAAATAAAGGCTTGAACATAAAAAATACATCTTTCAAGAGCCAAGTTTGTCGACCTCGTGGATACAGGTAGGTACGATATGACCTCACTCTTCGAAGGCAGTCAGAATTCTTACTGCAACAAAAAGTAATCACTTTTTTGGGTATATCTACTTAATTATGCCGATTATGGGCCGCACAGCCTTCGTTTTTCGCGAGCCAATTATTTTACAGTTGTGTCGGAGGTAAAATATTAATTTGTGTGTAAAGTTGCTGTTGGAACGGCTGTCTGTTTACAGTTTATAGTCATCTTTAAATGGACGATTAACTTTTAGTTGTGTAAGTCAAGTGTCATCGCCCTGCTCTTTCATAAGAGAAAGCAGGCAGTGAATAGTATAACATTAATATTGTGATTATACACTGAACACAATATTCTTCCTCTATAAAACCATTACTTTAGTAACTACATCTACCCATGAAGTTATGTAAATGGAGTGCTTAGTCGGTGCAAAGCTGTTGGATCATTACATTGTTATTTTTTCGTCGTTGATCGACCATAGTCTACCAGTTCAAAATTCATAGAAATCTGTTGTGTAAAAATATAAAGAGTAACTTTCGCATTAATTATGTTAGTATGGATGCTTTGTGACGATCATTATTGACAGGTTGACATCGATCAACTGTTGTTAATACTTTTTACACTGCTTAAATACCAACATCTGTTAACAACGATCACCCACGCTCTAACAAGTACTCCATGTCTTCTCAACTCCATGGCTGGTGGAGTATTGCCGGGTATTATCTCCCCTGCTATTAACTGCGCCGCGGAAGCGGATGCTGCGGGTTCGATTCCCGGTTCGGAAAGTAAAACAATTCTGTTTTATGAGTAGGGTTTTTTTTGTCGTCGCTTATCTTTGAAGTTTTAGCTTTTCTATTTAAACTTAGCGGTAGTCTAATTTTGTTGATATTTATTAAAGATCCAAGCAGCAGTAACCATATGAACAGTGACCCAGTAACGTGCGTTGGAACTCAGTCAGATACTTTTTTTTGTAATGTATTTCTTAACCACCATTCGAAGTGTGACATCAGGTTATGTCACTGCTCAGAGGGGGGGGGGGGGGGGGGCTATGTCCCAGCAGCTTTATGAACTGATTACTTGTTAGAGATCCACAAAATAATTTGTTTCCAGTGTCGATATCTTTAAACACGTTTCCCTTAAAACTCACGAATTAGTTTGATCCTTTATCGACACTCGAAAATAGAAGACGGAGCTCTTTAATTCCCGAATCGCTTACCATATTTTAGGGAATCGATCGGCCCAATTCTTTCAGTGACCCCGATTTCTTGTCACGCTAATAAGGAGCCCCTTTATATGCATTAGAGCCCCTCCAGACCTTACCACATAATATGTAAGTGGAGAAGGCGCACTTTATACAATTTTGTCAATGCAGATTTGTAGAACCCGGTCCAACAGTTGGGCAAAATCGAAAACATAAATGCACGTTTTCTATTTGTTGTTGGCGAATTAAGATTTCGATGTTTTTCTTATTCTTCCTTCAATACACACACACACACACACACATACACATACACACATATCAAACTCTATCACAGTCTTAGATCCCATGTACGTTAAAGGGCCTCGGCTATGCCGAAAAACTGCGTTTGGACTTTAACTTAAGTTTCGGTGCTGTTTTTATGCAGTTGCGATAACTGCATCGAAGCCATCAATAGTGTAATCAGCGTAAAGTATAGACAGCGTGTCAGTGGTAATGCATTGGCCTTCAGCGGACCGGGCGTGGTGCGGAGATTCGACAGAATAAGAAGCCACCATAAACTGATTTTAATTCCAAAGACGTGCGGCCTATCGTACGGACCGGCTGCAAAGGCTACGAAGAAAAAAAAACAAACTAAAAAACATACACACTAAAAAAACATACTATGTAAAAAAAAAAAAGTAAAAATATATTTTATATACCTACTGTCCCCCAACTGCACTAAAAATATCATTTTACATTACAAGTTATCCTGAAATAAGAACCGCACAAACGAACACTGAAGACATAACAATCTTTTTTAGGCAATCGTCTAAAAAGGGTTCAGTATAAAGTTAATTGTTAACAGACCGTGCCACCTGCTGTGTCTTACAAGGAGGTATTGCATGGCCCCGTTAAGTGTACTGATTGACAAACGTGTCCCCTCTGTGCAGTTCTATCGGGTGACGGTGTCACGCAGGTGAGCCGTCACGCTCCGTTGGCGATGTGGAGGTGACATGCGGGGTTACAGTTGGTATATGTAGTACTACCGACAACTATTACGGTTGTTCGGTGATTTGGTAAACAAGATGATATGAGCAGAAATATATCAATTTAAAAGCTCTATGTCGGTTACATCTTCAGATCTTCTGCGGTTTATTTAAATATTTCCATTTAGATATAAAATAACTAGCGAAATGTAGGTGTACTATAGGTATACACATCTGCCTGATGTAATGTGTATAAATTAAGTTGTAAAGTCGCAATGGCGCCGGAGATTTGAAACCGAAATAGAGCAATGCTGGTCAATTAGTAACTGAAACTGAAGTGTTGCACTTACTCCTCCCGGATGTCCGAGAGTCCGACCCGGTCCGGGAGTATAGAACATTTATGTGCATTCAAAAATTGAATGTTGCGCTGGTAAGTGCACTTGAAAGCGGCTGGACCGACTTGGTTAATTTAAAATGTTCGTAATAGTCCGAAAGTGATTTTAGGGCCAGAAGAATTTATTGGGAAGTTTATATAAGTCTGTCGGATCAGCTAGCAAAATATTAAAAACCCTTCTGCTATTAATAAAACTATTAAATGATTGTTATTGACATTTCCAATGAACTAATCAGTTCTAAACCGGAACAAAAATTTTACCAGGAACCCTCGATCCATCGACTGCTGAATGATTAAGAAGCCACATGTTGTGTCGTCTGTTGCCACGGAGACGCCCTGGTTCGGTTCCCGGCCAAGGGAATCCACCGTATTGACCGGTCACTTCAAATGAAAGGTACGGAAGCCATTAGATAGTCGATGGACATGTGTTATGGTGGAATAATGACTCATTCAATCATGCTGATGTAAGGAAATAGTTCTCATGAACGACACATTAGTACTCCGTGTTTTGATTTTTGGTTAATAAAATGGGATTCATTTATTCCTACAGTTGGAGGTTTTGGTGTGAACGCGATGGTTTATCTTTGTGGAGTAATAATATCATCATACTGTTAATAGCAGACGGATAAGAGAAGACTGTGAGGCAGTGGTTGGTTTTTTTAGTTCAAGAGCCCAGTTCTTCACGAACTTAAATACCTTACCTATAAAACCTCATGGTCTCAATTGATTCGTGACTCAATTATTCCTAAACTCTTATTGATGGAGGCAGCTGCTACTAACTGCCACTACTTCACTAGCCGTACTCAGCACAATTAGGGGAATTAGGGGAATGCATTCGCATTATGCCACTCCTGTACTTGAGCATTGTAGTCATGGGGTAAAAACCACGAATAAAAAATGTCAAAACAAAGATAGATAGGTGCTTAAACTAATAAATTGGATTCCTGATGAACCATTTTCCAAGACAATTGAATTAAACTCTATGAATATTTATGTGCTAAAGTACCTAAATTCTAAACGTACCTATCCTAATCTGCGAGCTAGCATTTAGCCATTGTAGCAAAATGTCATTACCCCGCAGTGGGGCCTCACGGAATTTAACACGACTCGCATAACGGGCGTGTCGATAAAACAATGAAAATTTCGCAAAAATAATGCTGAATTTGAACAAAGGCTTATTTTAGCGCCCAATGCGGAACTACGCCATTGAATTGGTATTCCAACATCGTGTATGTATGGGAATATGTATGACAGGTGACAGAATACGAGATTTAGTGAAACAGCAGAGATCATGAGATTATATATATATAGGTATGTGTGCATGCAGAATTTAGGTTATTTAAAATCCTGTCGAGAATGCTTGATTGCTGAGAGTCAGGTTTTTCCCTTAAAAACAAAGTGCGTCCGGTACAAAATGCGTTTGTTTACGACGATGTACGTATATTGAAACGTTATAAATTCACCCTAACTAACTAACTAAACTTAACCTAAGGTTAACAATGATAACTTTATTTCGATGACGGATTTTTTTTAATATTCTGCTATAAATCTATTATTAAAATATAGTGCAACAGATGTCCCACCCAACCTCCTCGTTGGTCAATTAGGTATCCCATACCTAAAATTAAATAGGACTACCTATTTAATACGTCGTCTATAGGTCCCTACTGACAGTACCTAATCATTTATGCGAAAATTTAGTTTAAATCATTTTTGCCTTCTAGTATAAATAATAAATTTATTATAATAAATAATAATTTATTAACAAGGCCTGTTCTATGTTTGGCTGTTAAAATCTGATACCTATTGAAATTAAAAAACTATTTTGTCCATACATAGATGATGGTACATAGATCTTGCTGGATCCACCACGTGGCTACTTTTGTATGTGGAGTTCCGTCTTGTGTGTCTGTAAAAATAAACCTGCATGAAACCTGCTTAGGCACCTGCCGAATCGAAGGTCAAATAAACGCGAGTCAATACAAAAAAAAACATCTAATGCTAATTGTAGCTTTTTGTTTTTGTATAAATTAATTAAAACTATTATTGTGCCGAGCTAATAGTAAAGTAAAATAATAAAGAGGCAACAACGCTGTTATAATAATTGTTAACGATTAATTTCTTCGTTTCGATACTTGCCGTGACATCTCTTAACACAAACGAGAACTAATTTTATGAGTAGTTCACTATAAAGCGCTAGCTCATGGTGGTTAAATAGTAAAAAAAATGTTGTGTCTGCTTTCATTTTACTTTTTCAGCATATTATCGGAAATACTTCTGATGAATATACGTTTCACATCAATGTATGCTCTTGAATTCAATTAAGTGCCATCTGTTGTTTTATTTTAACACCACTACACTTTGTTCAAAGTTTCAAATATTTCCGCTAGATGTCCTTGTTTGCAAGGTGGTGAGTAAAAGTCACAAGCTTGTATAGATGTCGCTGGCAACCTGCACGAAGGTAATAAACTGATTCGAAAACACAAGAAGAAGTTCCGGCAGGCACGACTGATGTGAGCGTGAGGTCCTGGGTTTGCGTCCTGGGTTCGAATTCCACGGTTGGGCATATTGTCATTGGATTTTCCGTTAAGATATTCATCAATGAAGCATGTCTTGCCACGGGCCACCTATTATACGTTGGGATTCGCTGGCAAATGCTCACATGTGGCTGGAGAGCACAGGAAAAGGTTGATACCCTGGATAACCGCGTGATAATATTATGATAGGAGTTAAAAGAGATGTCTCCATCTCAATACTCTTTTCTATTTGGAAACTAAATCTTTGCTATTTAGTTCAAACCCTGCAGCATTGGGGCACCGGCACCACTCGGCCGCCTACAAACGTCATTGTACAATCACGTAATTTACAGCATCTCTCAAACTACCGAATTTTAAAACGTCCAGAAAACAAAACTAATGTAATTTCCACGCTTCACAAAGAGTTTCCTCGAAGCAAGGTGCTGCTGCTCTTACATTTTTTTTTTTAAACAACGCTTTTGGCGACAATACACCCATAAATTTGATGAAAACAAGTGTCCTTTGAAAGCTCCAAGGTATTGGAGGTAAAAACTCCGGTAGCTGCTTGAATGGTAAATATTTTGGTCAGCCATTGTAACCTGACTGTGGAGCCCGGCGGGGTGTTGACGCGCTCAATAAAGGTAAATTGACAGGTTGTCGGGTTGTAAAATGGATCGTGATGTAATTGTTACAATCATGAGAAGTTGTGCTTTTAAAATTCAACATGCTTTTTGTGAGACGAGTTACAAATAGGTTACGTTACATTTTTTTTGTAATGATTGGAGTTAGAAACCAGGTTTCTGCCATGTAGCAGCATTCCTGTGTTGCAGCTTTGAAATTTCGGTACACACAATAATTATGAGCAGGCTAGGAATTGAAATAATGACTTTCAGGATGAAAATCTCGAAGCATCCCGTCGACCGTCGTTATTGCAACATCTGACTCCAAAAGTTTTTGGGAATGAGCGCCTTTCACGAGACAAGTAGCAATTCACCGATAGCTCAGCATTTTCGATAAATAAAGCATATAGATAGGTACTGTTGGAGTCATCGAACAGTTAGCATTGTCCCAACTCCTCAATGTTTAATGTGTCACGCTACTGTTGCCATTATTGCCCGACGAGCAATCAGGTGAGCTTCATTAGCTGATGTGACAAAAACTCGAGCGTGGCAGTATGGTGTGACAAATTGACCGCCCACGATTCTATTGGAGGTGCACAATTGTACATTGTGCAAGTGATTGTGCAAAGCGGTGTTGGTGCACAGGACAATAGCACGAAAGGACCTGTTGGTGTTATTCTACAGGTAGAAAAAATGATTTTTGAAGTCGGTACGCGAAGGACAATAGCTTTAAATAAGACTAAGGAATCAAGTAGCGATAAGACTTTTCTCAACAGGATCTCCTGTTGAAACTAATACTTTGAAATGGTTAACTTCTAGTCGCAAGTTACAAACAAACGAAGTTTTAAACATATTTAGGATATCCAAGTACGTATTTTAAGAGCTACGAAGGACAGAAAAGCTTTGATGACATTGCAGTTAGGTAGGAGAAAAAATATTGTCAAGCAGTTACCTTTTTTTTTTTCGGATGGGTAATCATCAAATGACTCCTCCCGCTCTGGGCGGAGCAGGAGGGAGTGTCAGACTTTTACTGACTAAAACCCATCCATGTTCCTTCATCGGCCTTTGTGTTCCGGGGCCACGGTATCTCTTTCGAATAGTCCCCCTAAACTAAGAATAAGGAGGTACTTGTAAGTCCAGTTTCGCGGTTTCGGGAAGCGTGCCGCAAGGACTTGTACGAACCTCTTATCGGAATCTCCATGCCTGATCGATTGATAGGTAACTAAAATAAGAGAAGTGAGGGTAAGAGATAAGCTACTAAATAAACCAGTTCCCATATTTCAGCCACCAGTATAGAGGAACTGCTCGCGTTGGGTCGAAGTGTGACGGATATCTGCGCGTGCGCTGGTCGCCCCGCCCGCACTTATACTTGACCCCGCGCTGTAACCAATCGCACACGTTTTGGCACTTTGCATTTATTTAGAGCCTACATACTGCGCGTTCGCTGAATATTAAAAACAAATGGATTTAACCCTGATTGTACCTATGTAGGAGTTAATAGAGACATCGTATTTCGTTTTATTACACTTTTTCTCTTAGGTCGATGTCATTCTCTTGCGTGAGTTTTGTTTCTCCGGTCCGCACTCCACACAGATAGTGTAATAAATATTTGTTTGCAGTCTGGTTCGCTCGGTTGGACCGCACTGTACTTTTAGAAGAGTTTTCCGGACAAAGCCGGTCATTTTAGTTACTTCGGTAATTAGGTACCTGTAATGTGTTAAGTACGGGATACCTGAAAGTTTGGCAGAATAAAAAGGAGGCCTGTATCAGCAGTGGGTGAAGTCGGGCTGTGGGTGATGATGAAGCTTTTATTATCAACTGGTTATCAAAAAATGGTAATAAGACGCGGACGCCTCACCACAATGATATTGCAACGTTACGCACCGTTACAATCTTTGAATCGCATATTTACCACAGAGGTTTGACTTAAATAAAAAAACAGTTACAAATACTGGTTTCTCTTCACTCCTTCAACTTCTGGGGTAACCGCGCGTCCTTCTTCCAACCCACCTAGTTCACCTAACATCTGAAGAAATCAGACCATCGGGCGTTCCAAACCAGAGCACAAAGCCATTTAGGTGAGTACTTATGTCTTTTAAAATTTAAATATTTATGGCCAGATAATATTAAAACCCATGTAGTGTGTCCATAAAGTCGATGCAGCGAGCCTTCTTCACTTCACAATAACTCCGAGGAGGTCAGAGGCTCGCGGAGTCGCGGCGGGCTAACCCAAAATGTAAGTAGAGCGAGCACTGCTTACCTAGTTACTTATACTCCGACTTGAACAACAACTGGAACAACGTTATTGTTTATTTGTTTCTTGAAAAGTGCAGACTTTTTTAGGAAAGAAGGAAGTTTTGTTGTTGTGTATTTGGATGTTGGCAGTGGCTATCGCAAAGACTAGTCAAGATTATGAATATGCTGTTATAGCTTTTGGCCGGTTAAACATATCAAAAAAGAGCAAACAAAAAAAGTTTCCTATGCTAGTTTAAGTCAAATAAAACTCTTACTATAAAATTTAAATTAACTACGCACCGATATTAGCAAGCAAACGGAATTAAAGTTCCGGTAAGACAAGCCTAGGTAAGAAATGAGACGTGAAAAAAAAGTCTACCCCAAACACTTAAACCGGCATTCTTGTAATAGCAAACATTAAGCAAAGAACCTCTACGTTACCAAAATATTAGAATATTTAACGGCAATCCGCAATAAACACACGCCCAATAAAACTTTGCCGCCTTTATGACCGGTAACGGCAATTATCTCGTTCGAGCCTGTTTCCTTAACTGTACACACAGATATACAAACAAAAACTCATAAAACTTAAAAAATAATCCTTAAAAAACATGTGTTCAAGACTCTTTGGTCAATTGCTTTTTTAAATAATTAAAAAGTAAATAGAGTTCTCATCATGCGTTCTATTTTTGAAAGAAGTTTCGATAATGTTCGTGTTTTGTTTTTTGGGTGAAAGACTTTCATGTATTGTGTAATTTGTTTCGCCAATGTTGGGCAACATGTGTTGGCCAGTGTTTGTGAACTACAATGATTATTGTGACAAATAGTTGTGTATGGACGATTACGACAAGATTGTTTTACTTAGATTATACTCAAAGCTAATATAATAGAGTGTTAATGTTCCTCACGATGCGTTAAACATTTTGTGGGAGAACAATGTACACAAAAATGTCTAAAAAACATTGACTTCCTTGGCATGTGCTGGGGAATTGATTGAACTTGTTATTTTATGAGCAGCATGAGATTACGCCCATTGCTGTACGAAAGTTTTGAACCATTATGCGAATCTGATCCTAAGTAAATGTCCATCCATGCTAAAACTTTTACTTTTATATTTGTGATGGAACTAAACACATGTATGTCGCTTCAATACAATATCCGTTTTTCCCAGGGTCAACTGAGTAGAATCATTATCATGACTATCAAAACCCATGTGAACATAACCATGGGGCTGCGTAGTACTACATCCATTATTTTATCTGCTATGCCCAGTAATCCATCCAGTAAGTCCACAGCAGCTCCTATATAAATAATGTGGTGTAACGCATGATCAGGTGCGCGTGAGTGTCGCTTGTCGCACGTCGCGCACCGCGCAGGCGCACGGGATGCCGCGCGCGCCGCCGACCGCGACGTGCATGCGCGCACGTCTGCCAACACACACGGCTTACTTGCTGAGGTAGGTATTTGTTTCAGGATATGTGTGGAGCATTATGCTCTAAGAAAAATTCCACAGATACCCAGAATATACCTCGGCATATCAGAAGAAATGTAATGCCATGTCTCAGTGACGTCTTAAATGATTATGACATAGTTGCCAATTGGGCACGATAAACCAACGTTACACTATGACTAGACGAACGAACAACGGTCAGTTGTCATTAATATCTTTGCGTTGAGAACATTATAAATAAATAAAAAATACGTTTAATTCAGACTAATAAAATGTCCATAATTTGTTAGTAACAATATCTTAAAACTATGTTAGTCATAAAAATAGCTTAGGCAACATGCAGCCTGATAATCCTTCCTACAACTGCAGATTCAGGTCTCTCTGAAATCATCCTTAGGATTCCGTTGCCACTTCCTCGAATTCGGCGAATTAGTGAGGCTGACTTTTTGCGCATTATAGCGTAAAAGTCATCACCCTCGCGTCGGCAAACATCAGCCGCACCAGAATCCTAAAGGCGTTGTTGTACTGCACTCTAAGAGCATTGTAGGCCCGCTGCGTATAGTTGGTCCATAGGGCGCTGGTGTAAAAGCTTTGACAGTATGCTCTGAACAAAGTTACTTTAACCTGTGCTGTACACCTAGCGAACCTATGCACCATCATGTTAGCGCGCACCGACAATGCTCTCCTCTCCCTCTCAATGTCTCTGTCGCCATTAAAGGTTTCATTTACAATGTGCCCTAGATACCTAAACTCAGACACACGACTCAAGGATACCCCGTTTAGATGTACGGGTGGTATATTATGTAGAATAAGAAGAATTAGTTTTCTTTCTAAAAAAAGAGTTCCAATATAATCCTATAGATATCTGGCAGATAGCTGACCCCTACAAACCTACCTACAGTCAGCGCGCGTGCTTCGAGGAATCGGTGGTATTTCGGGTGCATAGTGCCCTCATAGAATGGTTGCATAGTTTAGTACTCCACGCAAACCAAATTATGAAATCATTCTGTGAGGGTGTTATGTGCTTGAGGTGGAACCACCAATGTTTTAAACAAGCCACCGATTCCTCGGAGCTCGCGCGCGGACTATAGGTTACTTCATAGAATTCCTGGCTACTCTCACCGCGCTGCTACCAGCCTCCTATTGGCACGAATGCTTGTGTTATTGAAGGCAGGATATTTTTTGTCTCCGGGAAGTCCACTTGTGGATAACAGATGTCCATGCAGCAATTCAATAGCACTCATTTTTGCCACCCAATAAAACTAATCTACGCTAAAGTCTGTGAACGAAAAACCCGAATACCGAAATTCCCATAACCTCGTTAACGAAACCTATCCTACTCGACATAGAACCGAACAAGCCGATCAAAATCGGCCCAGTAGTTCCGGAGATAGTGCTAACAATAGAACAAACAACTTTTACCGCTCCAATACATTTTGTCCTGTTATGGCTAAAAGCTATTGTTTCAAAAAAAGGTAACATCTCTACTTTGGCGGCTTATATACCAAGTTAACGTAGGACTTGGCCAAAACCATAAATTCTACAACATAAGGTTGAAATTTCCATATTGTTTTTCGTGTTAAGTTTGCAAGGGCAGTTACGGTTAGCCTTAGATTCCGTCATGGTATATATTGCAGGTGCTATAAGCGAACAAATAGAGCTACCTTTCGACCGATGCTTTTACGCTCTTTGTTTGCGATAGTACTGTGTATGGTCGTAAAATTAATTGCGTTTGGTATCTTTTGTTTTATTGTTTACTCTTACTGCTTATCAAAGTCGGAAAGAAATGCGGAATCTCGAAGTGACAATTTAACCCTTTTTTTTTTTTTTTTTTAGGATGGGAAATCATCAAATGACTTCTCCCGCTCTGGGCGGAGCAGGAGGGAGTGTCAGACTTTTACTGACTAAAACCCATCCATGTTCCTTCCTCGCCCTTTGTGTTCCGGGGCCACGGTATCTCTTTCGAATAGTCCCGCAGCCCCGGCAGGCTTCGGTCCTTGCGGACCCCTTCCCTATTGCTGACTCTCTTTGAGGCGCGCGTGGAACACGAACGCGCCGTCGACACGGCCTGTCGTCATGAGACGTACGGACGGCGAGCTCCCATAGCTCCCCGTCCACAGGCCCGCGCCTACGGTGGCCGGAAGCCACCACGTGGCCCCCGACGCCCGGGGCGTCTCCCGCGGCGGCCGGGACGTGAGGATCTCTCCCTGTCCTGTTCCGCCACCTCCTTCGCAGCATGACTGCTTCGCAGAAGGAGGTGACGGCGTCTCATTCCGTCTCGCTCTGGACCATGGCACGAACCAGGGCCGGGAGCGAGAGGTCGCCGCCGCCGATCGCCACCTCGAGGACACGGCGGTGCTCCACCCAAGCGGGTGACAATTTAACCCTTCAGTCACATTTTGTGGGCTCCGGAAGCTGCCTTAACAAGCTCAGCGCTTTAATGCTGCTATTTGCTTCCAGCCCTAACTAATGATCTATTTTAATAGATCACCAGTTAGGGCTGGGCTTTACTGTCTAAATATTAGTTTTAACTAATATTTAGACAGTAAATCACCCTCACCAAATCACTCTAAGGTAGACTGGTAGAAAATGCCCAAGGCATTAAGTCCGCCTTTGTACAGTTTTTACTTGTGCATAAAGTTTTAATAAATAAATAAATAAAAGTTTTTAATAAATAAATGTAGACCACAAAAAGCAAGCAGGCAGGCACTCATCTTAGATCACAATTCGTGCTCCTAGGTTGGAATTGATCGCTTGGGGATTTCGTGCCTTCGTATAATATTTACGCAGCGTAAATTGTCGAAGAACAAATAAATCGTTATCTCTACGCTTTAAAAGAATATAATTGACATTATAGTTCAAATCTGATCTTCCTCATCTTACATAGCAGTTCACCCAATCACACACCGTTCTTCAGCACAGTAGCTTCAGAAAGAAAAAGTCGTTTATATTTTCTTGCCTTTAAACCTAGCTTTTTTGTTGATAAAGGGGATGTCACTTCTGAGAAAACTGGCTGGAGCCGGCTGGTGAGAGCATAAAGTCCAGGCAATAAAAGCGAATATCCTGACACTGTATCCTGTCGCGTTGTTCGAAGTGAATGACGTCATTATCGATTTTATTGTATGAAAGAAACTTCCGCGATGAAAACTGTTGTCACTCCTTCTATAAGTACCAGTTATGCACCCCTTAGCAACAAGCTCCCAGTAGTCACACTTACAAAGCCTCACCGGTACAAACGCCTCTTCATAACGCTCAGCACACCCAGCTGCCATAGCTCCTGACTTCAAAGGGCGGATTGTAAATCTTGCGGACATTTGTAGCCGACCTATTGATGCTGGCTGCTTGCGGGATTTGAAAGCAATGGAGCCGTAAATTAAGCCTATATAGATGGTCTTACTGATTTAAGAGTTTGATTGAATCTTACGTATGTATTTTGTACTGTAATAGTGTGAGAAATTGAACTGCTGCCAACAAAACCAGATTTATAATTTCTTTGTTGGTCCAAAACTTAATTGAAAATGTCCCAAGAGCATTTTAAATAAATGAGATTTTGAGCTTCTGTTACAACAATAACTAGTTACTCAATAATTAATTTCACGGAAATAAGGAACCAGCCTTTGTTGCAAATACCTCCCTTAACCGCCTGAAGAAAAATGAAAATTTAAGTTTTATAATTGAGAGACCACTCCATATTCTCGCGTCCAGCCCTCATACTATTAATCTCGCCGTGAAGATAACAGCGAGCTCGTCAGCGCCTGATTGATCTCGCCACTTGGTCCAATACCACACCTCCGCGCACCGCAGTGTCACCGTGATCGACGAGATGTTCTGCGCGAGCGCACGCAATTAACGGCTTCGACACGTGTCGTAACAGTTAAGTGTTTGACCATTTTTTACGGCCCGATGGTAATTTATGGGCCATGAAATATAACTAGCTGGGTTGGCAAAGGGCTTTCGACATTATGGGCGTTTAATAATTCACTTTAAACTATTAATTGGGTAGATTTAAAGTATGCTTATTGAGGCTTCCATGCCTACGCTCCAGATTCAATCTGCTACTGAGAAATTCACTGGAGAAAACCTCAATTACTGTAAATATTGCCTAATATTCTCTTCTAATAATATTTAAGCTGTCTTGGCTTATCTCTGTACTTATTTATTGTTACCAGTGTTACGTTAGAACACAACAATACAATTATTACATTTTTTTTTTTATACGAACTCGTAAATACTCATTTAATTAATTTACTCGTTATCTATTTATTTGTAACCATTTATTTGTATATTCTGTTTGAAACTGTTTTTTCCGTCACTTCCCCCTCAAGGTTCATTGGAAGACCAGCGTCAGACAGCATCACCTGTCTGGCATAAATGCTGAAATGGACCTTTTTGGCGCAGCCGTGGGGCACACAGCACATCTATATTTTACTCCTTATTTTGTATCTTTATTATATTATTGTGTGTGTGCTTTATCAACTGACGTCAAATAAATATTTTTTCTTTCTTTCTTTCTTCTTTCTAATATAACTGATATATGAGATTCGCAGGTGGAGAAAAAAGAAAATGTTACCGTTATACATACATGCAGAAAAATAAGAGAATAAGGAAAACTAACTATTCAGCGCTTATCCCTTGATCTGTCCACGAAGTAGACACAATAGTGTCTCGAACAAATTGGTCATTTGACAGATCATGATTTATAAGAAGGTTTACGAAAAATATAAAGATTAGTTCATAATAATTAATTTTATTGCGCAATTCACTATAGTGAACTGGGTCGAACAAGCTCAATAGCCTATGGTATCTAGTCAATTGACTTGTAACCTGTCGCTACCTGTCCGAAATAATATAAAAAGTATATCTACCGTAATACTGAAACAGTTACTGATTGGTTGTGATGACTAACTAACTACTTACAAGGCGAATAATCACAGCATACAACTGTAATCATTTTTTTTATTAATATTAATGATCATAGCAAACATGATTTGTATGTTATAAAAGTTTTTTTCCCGTTGATTGATTTTTTACACGAATTGAGCCTTAATAATATTGATTAAATGAAGCCAATATGCACTTTAAGCCGTTGGTCCCGGCTGTCATTTGCAGATCTTTGACAGTCGTTAGTGGCCTAAAAAATCTGACAACCAGTCTTACCAAGGGGTATCGTATTACCCAGTACTAACCGGGTTGTGGAGGTCAGATAGGCAGTCGTTCCATGTAAAATAGGTATTCAGCTGCATCCGGTTAGACTAGAAGCCGACCTCAACATAGTTGGGAAAAGGCTCGGCAGATGATGAAGCCAATAGGCATTTAAAACAGATCACATTTTGATTATCTTCTTCATGACCGCAGTAATTAATTGCTTTGTTGAACCTTGGCTTACGGAGCGGTCATCTATTGTATCTTGCAAATTTTCCGTTATCTAATAGTGGCTATACCAATCTAGGGGGAATTCGACTATGACTGGTTGGATAGTTTGTTATTTGACAGAAGTAACACCCTTCAGTGGGATACTAAGAAATTGACCTATTGTGCTTTATGTTATGCGCCACGTACACCATCATGTTCCTGCCCTTGTGCCATGATACTCGCGGTCGGCGCAACACGTTTTTTCTTCCATTCTCCTCTGTCAACCGTCACGCTATCATTTACTCCTTTATCTTTCATATCATTCCTCACACTATCCATCCATCGTTTCCTTGGTCTTCCTCTCCCACTCCATCCATCAACATTTATATTCATCACTATACGCGAACATTTCTTCTTTCTTTTTATTTGGTCACAATGTGAACTAAAACAAAGCTTGGCAAAAACTTTTAATCCACTCACTAATATTCTAAACACACAAAACGGCAAAAAGTACTTACTTGTTACTTAGTAAACAAAAATAGAAACCTACTTTCCGTCAGATCCAGCCGTCCAATATCTTCGAGTACATAATGTGCAGAGCAAATATGTAATTTACTACAATTCCATACATCTTGTACTGATATTACGAGTAGGTATATTTACCGTCGCGCCATGGCATAGTATTTCTATTTCAAAGTCAGCACTTTTGAGAAGCACGCGTTGATATCTTAATTGAGAGAAGTGGCAAGATATTAGCGACATGATTTGAGACATCATTTTATGATATTATAACTACATATTTATACTAAGTAGGTACTTTACTTTGTGTAAATCATTTCATTATCAGGGCTCTCAAAAATTCAACATGGTGAAGGGAAACATCGTGAAGGAAACTGCGTGCGAGTGACATGTACAGACGCGCACATCAAGCTACCCGAAACTGTAAAATTTTTCCAATCAACCTTGAACCTAATACTTTAGCGATAAAGTTGAAAATCTATTAAAGAAATTGGACAGATTGTAGTAGGTTGATGTGCTGTCAACTGTACTAACCTGCACCGAGCCCACGCGGGGGATTATACCGCTCTCCCTTTAAGTAGTATTTTGTACTTTCAGATCAGTACTAATAAAAAGACTAAGTACCTCCTAAACGTCAAAACAATGTTCATTCACCCAACCTCCTTCAAAAGCTAACAAAACGGAACCACTCATCTCCATAAAAAAGGAACACTCAAACAGAAAAACAATCGCCGACCAACGAAGCGCAAATAAAACGTCGCAACAACTACGACAACTTGGTCAATACTTGTCAAAATTCGGTCCATTCGCAAAAACTCTTGTGTCCTACATCGCACACCGTTACGGAAACTAGGCCAGTCCCCCCCCCTGACCCCCCCCCCCCCGCCCCCCGTTCTGTTGCTTCCTATACCCCTTGAGATGACCCGATGATGGCGAGTTGTGCAATCGTGATGACATGTCAGGTTTTAGTAACGGTAACTTAGATCATGACTAAGATTTGGGGATCCGGACGCTGAGAAGAATTTGGTGGAATTCCATTCTATGGAATTCTGGTTTAGTAAGTAATGTGCGATTTTCAAGTTGCTCCGACCAAATAAACTGATCTGGAAATGGTTACCGCCACCCGATGACTTCTTCTTCAGCACCTGTACCTAACGATGCGTTGCAAACCTTTTAGTCCAAAGTTAAAATATCTCACGAGCCTGTCATTGGACACCGGTACCCATACCTACATCTGAATGGCTTAATAATAAAAACAGTTGGCGCCATGCCTCTTGCTTTTATGCTCAGTGCTGGTTCGATTCCCACGCAAGTATTAAAATCTTCACGGCCTATAATTAAATATTTGTTCCGTGTATATTTTTATGCATGTGTATATTTAGCTTGTACGGCCTATCTACAGTTGGCTTATTGAAACTTATAACTGTTTAATACACAATTTTTGAAAATCTGAACAATTCAGAATTCATGAACGTGTTTAATTAAAGTTGCGGATAAATGTGACAGAAAACTTTTTGTGAGAATTTTAACATTGTGTAGAAGGTATAAGTATCAGAGGAGGTCAGATAGGCAGTCGCTTCATGTTAAATACTGGTATTCAGCTGAATCCGGTTAGACTGGAAGCCGACCCCAACATAGTTGAGAAAACACTAGGCAGATGATGGTTTTACATTGTGGGTCACACATATCTGTTATTTTTAATTGAATGCAAATAACAATTATGATTATTATTTTCGCGCATTATCTTGTATATTATAGTGGCATCTCACATGTTAAAAATTTTAAATTAAAAACCTTTAAACGCAAGAACACAATCATCAGTAAACATTACCATAGTGTTAAGCACATCCATCGTTACCGAGTGCATACTAAAGCCGACAATATAAATAATAAATATATTAAGCGACCGAGAGAATTGTGTCAGTAAGCCAGACGCGCCATTAGCATGAAGCCGAATTGAATGAAACTCACCTATCAAGGAGAGGCTTTAGCCGTGAGCGGAGCGGGCGCGGGAGAGACATCGGAATGGTGGCGACGACGCCGACGTAGTATATGGTATAAAATTCACCTCCGAGCGGACCGGACTGTGGACTGGGTGCGGAGACGGGCACTGGAGTTAAATGGATATTTTTTATACATTATCTGTCATAGTCCAGTACCCTTGATTTGAGCGCACCTTACAGGTAACACGTCATAAGCGAATAGGTGAAAATATGCCCGAAAAGTTGGTGTATAAAGTTAAATACTGACATCAAATGGTATGGAAGTTACTCATAAAGGTCGAGATTAAGACAAGCGGAGCGGTAGCGGGTGTGTTAGCGGGAATGCGTCAGTATATCTGGCGCATGATTAACATGAAGCAAAACCTACTTTATAAAGGTGAGGCTATAATCAAACGCTGTAAATAATCTAGCAAAATAGCTATAATTAGAAACGCAAATAACAATTTGATGTAGTAGTGGCACTAAATATTATTTTATGGCGTGTTTTCACATGGAAATGGCGCTGACATTTATAAGCCAAAAATAAGTAGGAGCTCATTTGTTTTTGTTAAAACCAAAGACAGCAATGGCCGATGGGGCCGAAAAGTTCTGGAGTGGCGACCGCGAACCGGATGACGTTGCTTTGGAAGACCTTCCACTAGGTGGACCGATGACCTGGTGAAGGTTGCAGGAATCCGCTGGATGCGAGTCGCACAGGACCAGTCAATGTGGCGACACTTGGGGGAGGCCTATGTCCAGCAGTGGACGTCTTTCGGCTGAAATGATGATAATGAATGACAACAACAATAAGACGCTTCAAAGAAACCCTGTCTGTCTGCAGACAATCTTTCCGACTGTCTGTTACTGCACACCTGAACAGCAGGATTTGTATAAAATTTGGCACACCGATAGACCATAACTTGGGTTACGACGTAGAAACATCCATGCTGTCCATCAGGCGCGATCGAGGTCAAGAGCAGGCCCATTTTTGTAATTATAAAAAAATTTTACCCTCCTGATCCTATGAGAATTTCCATCTAGTTCTTGCGAAGCTGTCGTTAAATAAGAGTGATCAATTTCAAATGTTTAGTATGTAGGTCATTTAAAACAGCTTCATCCCCGCTCATAGTAGCACCAAGTCCGCGACTTAACCTATTTATAAGAAAGCGATTCATCCATCTTAGTAATGACTGGCCGTACCGCGTTTGATGTATGGTCAGCAACAACGGGTCCGGTAATTATTCGCGAATCACTATTACTAACAACTATAGCGTAATGTATGTATGTGTGTCGGACAAACTTCTAGCAGGAGATGAATCGACGAGATTTTGATAACTAGGGAAGGAACAGAAGCTCTTCTGATATTCTTGTGACAAATCAGACAGAGGGGTTTCGCTGGGGAGTATCGCGGCACTTCGTCTTCCCTGCTGAAACACTCGGGCCCCAGTAATTTGGACCTCAAGTGGGCCTGAAAATTGTTAAAAGGAATCAAAAGGAAAAGGTTTGAGGACTTGTCCTATGTAACTTTTGACCTTCAGAAAGTCATTCTCAGGCTTATTGCTTCTAAATAACGGTAAGAATAGTAAGTACCGATATTTGTATGAAGACATTGAAATTCATAACATGGCAAAATCTGCAAAAGGTTTGAAATTTTGATTTTCGCGTGCTACATTACATTCACCACGTAGAGCTTGACTAGTAGTAGTAGTTTGAATTATTTAAATCTGAATGAGTGTTTCTTTAGCTGGTCGTGTGGATGTTTCATAATATAAAGAAAATAGTAAACCATCAATAAAATCAATTAGCGGTACTCAGTGGACATCGAAACTGCGAACATTCCACTTTGCCCTACAGTTGAGGTAGAATGGAATTATTCAATAAATCACTCATATAGTACTAATGTCATAGGTACTTATAGTCAAAACTATAGTAGTACTGAGTACTCACAAAAAACTTTCGGAAACATAATCGGTTTAGTGAATCGTGTCTCGAATTGGACATAAATGAAACCCTCGGATACGTTTTATCTTGTATTTCAATATAAATTTTGGTTTTTTACAATATTTTTACGGAGCGACAGACGCTTGCAAAAATGAATATAATAAAAAGTGATGTGGGGTACTTTAGTAAACCGAAAAAAAAAATTAAACTCCTAGACGTTTGTATCTTCTTACGAAGGTGAAAGATTTGCTGCTATGCGCGTCACCGTAGGCGCCAACATCCTCCCGCCGTTGAAATCGTCAGGTTTCAAGCTTGTAGTTCATCTGAAGTAGGCAAAGGGCAGAGCCGAACTAGAGGACGTCGTACTGTACCACGTTGGGTCTTCACGTCAGCAACTCTGGAAATTCCATCTGAACCAGGAAACAATTTCAACACTCGTCCAAGTCTCCAGCATAGAGGAGGCGCGTGGTCTTCTTTCAGAAGAACCAAATCACCGACGCTAAGACTTGACTTATCAGTTTTCCATTTGCAGCGTTGCTGTAGTTCAGCGATAAATTCTCGCTGCCACCGACGCCAAAAATGTTGATGAATTTGTTGTAGTCGTTGGTAACGGTGTAGATTGTTAGCGCTGCGGTCCTCTAGAGCAGGTGATGGAAGAGCGGTAAGAGCCCGGCCGATAAGAAAGTGACCAGGGGTGAGGCAAAGTAGGTCATCAGGTGAAGAGGACAAAGGACAAAGAGGACGACTATTGAGAATAGACTCTACGTGTGCGAACAAAGTAGACAACTCTTCAAAAGTTAAATGAGAATGGCCCATTACACGTTTAATATGGTATTTTGCCGATTTCACACCGGCCTCCCAAATTCCACCAAAATGAGGGGCGTAAGAAGGTGAGAAAATAAAATTGATCCCTTCCCCGCTTGCAAAATCAGATAGAGTATCCGCGTTAGCCTTAAAAAATTGATTAAGTTCCTTTGCACCTGATACAAAGTTGCGACCATTGTCGCAGAATACCTCCGTTGGCTTTCCACGTCGTGACACAAATCGTCGAAACGTCAGAATGAAAGCGTCTTTTGTCAAATCACTTACAGCCTCTAGGTGTAAGCATTTATAAGTTAAACAAATAAAAAGGCAAAGATAACCTTTAATTAATTTCGAACCACGTCCTTTCCTATTTAATATTAGAAATGGACCGGCGAAGTCTATGCCCACAGTAGTAAATGGGAAGTTCGGCGTGACTCGTTGGGAAGGTAAATTACCCATCTTAGGTTCCAGAGACTTAGCTTGAAATCGCCTACACTTAAAACAATGACGGACAGTTTGTCGAGCGAGACGCCTGCCATTGATGGGCCAAATGTAGTCTCTGATTACACTCAGCAATAACTGTGGCCCAGCATGTAAATGACGAAGATGTTCATATTTAAAAATCATTTTGGTGAGATGATGAGATGCATCGAGTAACACAGGGTGTTTCTTGTCATAGGGATACTTAGAGGAATCAATACGACCTCCCACTCGAATTAATTTATCATTGAGGCAATAAAATGGAGACAATGACAAAAGTTTACACTTAGATTTTAATGGATTGCCGTTGGCGAGTGTTCTATATTCGTGTGGGAATGCTTGTTGCTGTGCTAAACGGCACAAATTAACAAATGAATCATGTAATTCATTTGTTTTTAAAGTTCCTGACATTATATTTTGTTTACGTGATTTTAATTTCAAATTATTAATGTATCGCATCGTGTACGCGAGTATACGTTTTAAGTGAATGTAACTTTCATAATTTTGAAAGTTGAGAACAGATTCTGTTGTTGTTTCTAAATTAACTACAGCAGAAATTTGCTTTGTTTCTGGTAAATTGTCTACATTAATTTCATTATTATTTAAAACGGGCCAAGAATCTTCAGATTGCAATAAATATTGTGGACCTGACCACCATAACATGTTATCACTGATATGATTTGGGCTGACACCTCTGGAAATGAGGTCAGCTGGGTTAAGTGATGTTGGAACGTGACGCCACGAATGCACGTTTGTCAATTCACAAATTTCTGAAACCCTATTTGCAACAAAGGTTTTAAGATTCTTAAAACTTGAGTGAAGCCATGCCAGTACAATACTGGAATCGCTCCAATGAACCTCACTCTTGATATTCGTGTTTCGCAGAGAGTCTCTGACTGCCTTACACAATCTAGCAGCCAACAGTGCAGCACAAAGTTCTAAGCGTGGGATTGTTGTAGGCTTGGTAGGTGCAATCTTAGATTTAGCACATAACAACTTTACAGTGACATCATTGGCAGAGTTTACTGATCGTGCATAAATGCACGCTCCATAGGCACTTTGTGAAGCGTCACAGAATGAGTGAAGCTCTATAGATATTGGTTGGCCACAAAGCACATGTCTTGGTATGTTTATGGCACTGAGAGTGGATAGAGAATCAGAAAACTTAGTCCAGGCCTTAGAAATATCTTCAGGGATAAGATCATCCCAACCTAATTTTTGCAGCCAAAGCTGTTGTAATATGACCTTTGTTTGCATAACACACGGGCTCAGCAAACCCAGTGGGTCGAAAATTTTAAATAAATTTGACAATATTGAACGTTTAGTTGGGTGATGGTTATCCAATAAGAGTGAAGGATGTATTGGAAAGTGTAGTGTATCTGTTAATGGAGCCCATCCCAGACCCAGAGTACTAGAAGACTCACTGAGTGTCAATTTATCATTGATGTTTATAGAAGACGAATCAAAAATGGTAGTTAAATTAGTTTTAAGTTTTCTTAGATTAAAACAACCTAACTTGAGTGCCGCGGTAACTCCTTCGAGAATATGTTTTAGCTCATGTTCATTATCAGTCGAAGTTATCATGTCATCCACGTAAAAGTCGTGTTGAATTACATTTTTAATAGTTTCATCTGGATTTTCTTCGCCAAGTTGCCACAGACAGCGTGTGCTTAAATAACTGGAACTTGCCATGCCGTAAGTCACAGTATTCAATCTTAGCGTTTTGATAGGATGGGACTCATCTTCTCTCCACAAAATGAGCTGGAGATTTCTATCTTCTTCATTAACTTCCACCTGGCGATACATTTTTTCTAAGTCGCCAGTCAAAAGATACTTATGCTGCCTGGCCCGTACTAAAATGGAGAATAAAGAGTCCTGCATATTTTGACCTACCATGAGAATATCATTGATTGAAAATCCAGATGAAGTAGGAGCTGATCCATCAAATACAACTCGAATTTTCGTAGATTCGCTGCTTTCCTTAAACACAGCGTGATGGCATAAAAAATATGAAAGACAAGGTCTTAATACATTAGACTGTGAAAGATGACCTAACTGTTCATATTCTCTAATAAAATTGACATATTCTGATTTCAGTTGTGGACTCCTTCGAAATCTTTTTTCCAAATTGTAAAATCGTTTTTTTGCTAAAGTGTAAGATTCTCCCAAACAATTGGGTGAATCTTTAAGGGGTAACCGAACAGAAAATCTACCGGTATTTAATCGTTCAAAATAAGTTATGAAATGTTTTTCACATAGCCTTTCCTCATGACTTAATAATGATTTTAATGGTACTTCCTCAAGCTCCCAGAACTTGCACATTTGCTGA
Organism: Xestia rhomboidea; assembly: GCA_963853795.1. Lineage (NCBI taxonomy): Eukaryota > Metazoa > Arthropoda > Insecta > Lepidoptera > Noctuidae > Xestia > Xestia rhomboidea. Next base: position 833,050 of record OY970758.1, read on the forward strand.
TTAAAATCCTTTTCTACTTTGTCTAACGTCAAAGAATGATGACATTGTATGTTAGCTATGTTATTTATATCATTTATTTTTATTGGGCCTGAAACGAGCCACCCAAATTCAGTATTTCTTAAAATAGGATTATTAGGGCCTAGAGAACGCTGCTCGCAGCCAAGAATATCCCAAAACAAATCGGCTCCGATGAGTAGATCAACAGCGGAGGATTTATTGAAGCTAGGGTCAGCAAGGTGTACCTCAGTAGGTATTTGCAGTTGCTGAGTGTTTATTGTGTATCTGGGAACGTTACTTGTCAATTCCGGTAATATTAAAAAAGTGGTTGTGACGTGAAACGGTTTGATTAAAGAATTTAATTGCGCCACACAACTTTCTGTGACTTTACTATTGACGTGATTGCCAATCCCGACAATATTTATAAAATTATTAAATAATGATTTACTTGATAAACATAATTTGTCTCTAAGTGATTGCGTCATGAATGACGATTGACTTCCACAGTCTAATAAGGCACGTACCTTTTCCCTTTTATTCGTAGTGGGGTTAGAAACCTCAACTAAGGCGGTAGATAGTAGAATATGTTTTGAACCCTGTGTAGTGTAGTTAGCTATCGTTCCGCATGATGTCGTGGTAGCTGCAGCAGGGGTTTCTGTTACTATCGGCACGTGTAGAAGTGCATTGTGCTTCTTCTTACACTCACGACAAGGTCTAAGGTAGCAGTTTCGTGTAGTGTGCCCCGACCTTAAACAATTAGCACAAAGATTTAATTTATTTACTTCAGCTATGCGTTCTTCCACACTCTTGGCCTTAAAAATAGGACAATCGTAAATTCTATGTTCGCCTTGACAGACAACGCAACGCGAAGAAAATGTAGAATTATTTTGACAAGCAGACTGACAAACCGACTGGCATGTTAAAGATTTATTATGCGGGCGTTCGGGTTTATTGTTGCTACCTTTGACTGACGCCGAAGCTGATGCCTTATTGCTGTTGTTATTGTTTGATGAAGAATGGCTTAGAGACACGAGAACGTCTGCACGATCAATTAGAAATTTATTGAATTGCTGGAAATTGGGTACCACATCATCCACAGAGCCACGCCACTCCTCCCACCTAGTGAGAGTGCGGTTATCTAATTTAGAACTCAGTATGTGTATTAATAAAGGATCCCAATTATCAGTTCGTAACCCTAAACCAGACAAAGCTCGCAAGTTCTTGGTGACGTGATCCACAATAAAGCGAAGCGATTTGTCTGATTCGCGAGTCATTTGGTGTATATTTAATAACGAAGTAAAATGATGACTTATTAACTGTCGCTTGTTGTCATATCGGTCACATAGTAATTTCCAAGCTACACTGTAATTAGAATTAGATACTTCTAAATTACTCACTATTCTAGATGCATCTCCCTCCAGATATGACAAAAGATAATGAAACTTATTTATAGGTGCAATGCGCTCATTGTCATGTATAACAGACTTGAAAGTGTCACGAAATTCAAGCCAACGGAAGTATGTCCCATTAAATTTAGCAATTTCCAAACGTGGCAGTTTGAAACCTGCATCGAGATTGTCAGAACTAACAGGAGCGGATGAAACATGGCTAGTATTGAGTATGTTACCAGATTCATCGTGGCGGTTGTTAGCCTGATGAGCTTGAATGAAACTCTGAGCGTTCGCAATGTTTGTAATAAATAATTGTTCAATATCATCTCTTTCATCGATCTCGCTTGATAAATTATTTGAATTTAATACCTCAATTTGATTCTGCAAGTCGTCGAATCTTACGGATAGTGACTCAAATTTACTAAGTTTAAGTGTCAACTCGGCTATTTCAATACGTGTAACAGTATCTTTCGATAACAAATTCGTTAAATAGTTCCTAAACTTAGTAATTTGGCCCTTTATCGAACTACGCTTAATGATAAGTTCCTGTAAGTCTTGCACTTCCCTTGCGGAGCCCTCATCTTTACCCATTATTAATTTAACAGTTAGTTAACAACGAAAGTAAGTACTGATTTAACTATGAGGTAAACTGTGCAAGAATACAATGAAACTACAAAGAAATAAATATTTTATCTTACGTCCCTCTCCAGGTGTCACCTGTGGTTTGGATGTACCGGTGCTGAACTCGTCAATACCCGTGGATGAGGCTCGACTATGTTGTAGGCCGTCACAGTGACGTCAACGGCTTGCCTGGAATGTTCGGCGAAATAATCTTAATGACTTGCAAAAATACAGTTTAATGCTTGAATGAAGTGGAGGCTATGATTACCTATGATTTTAATGTTTTCGAAAGTATACTTGTGGCCGTAGATTAATATATTTTTAGAAGAAAAGATAATTTTCTAAGTAGGTAGGTGAATCAATTACCTTAATGATGTGGGTCAAATAAAATGAATTATTTGAGCATGTAATTTAGAAATATTCGCTATTTACTTAGTTACGTATTTATAATATTGAAATAAGCACACGTAAAATCGAGGGGTTTGTCGATCACAAGGATGATTAGGTAGGTAAATTGAGAGGAAAAGGTCACTTAGCTGCATTGGCCGGGCTGCTGCACGACGACTTCGGTAGTGGCCGCATAAATCTATGTCTTGACCGTACACCAGACTTAGGCTGCAATGGCTGAACCTCCAAATTCTCCAAACATCCGTTCTTGAAGTTCTTTAGACTCGTAGCTTAGTTGGTCAATCAACTCAGACTTCGTATTTTTGATAATTCTTCGTTTTCGACGAGTCCTGTCACGGTCGCCAATTTTTATGTCTCGAATTGGACATAAATGAAACCCTCGGATACGTTTTATCTTGTATTTCAATATAAATTTTGGTTTTTTACAATATTTTTACGGAGCGACAGACGCTTGCAAAAATGAATATAATAAAAAGTGATGTGGGGTACTTTAGTAAACCGAAAAAAAAAATTAAACTCCTAGACGTTTGTATCTTCTTACGAAGGTGAAAGATTTGCTGCTATGCGCGTCACCGTAGGCGCCAACAAATCGTTTCAAATGAAAAGATTTAATGAATGCTAATTGTGCGACTGATCATTTAAATGGCTTATACGCAACAATAAGACTTTATTGATTGAACAATTCATTAGTACGATTTTATTAATAGCTATTGAGAATTAATTAAGGTTTACAATGGACAGCACTTTATTATCTTCGTATGTGGCATACTATAGGAGATCAACTTTGTAATATTTGAGTCTAAACTAGCGCGCTTTAGTATTAACACAGTTCCGGTTCAGGGATCTCGGTGCTCCTGGGTCACTAACGATGGAGGTACGTAATAAATTAATATCAAGAAACTTTTTTACTTGACTATACAAATCATAAAATTGGTCAACTAGACCCGTTGACCAATTTTATTTAAGAGCAGTATAAGCGTGCTCCAGAATACTGAGTCAGCGCGACAGTTTGCAGCCCGGTTTGATATCGTGTGGAAGAAAAACAAAAAGTAACAGATGTCTTTTGTCATACTCCTTAGAAAAACGAAATCCTTGGGACCTTAAAAGCCCCGGCCCTGATTAATGGGGATAGATCCAAATCTTTCCAGAATTTGCATTATAAGGAGATAAAGAGCATAATTACATATTTATCACCACGCTTAAATCTTTACAGCGCGGCGTGATGAATGGCGCGATGGCAATTTTAAACCATGAGGTTCATCTAGGTTTCTTCATTTTGTCTTACAATCACACCACCTACTGCGGAAACTGGCAAAAAAATATCCATCAATCATTCAAGCGCCTCTATTTCGGCCACAATTAACACTGACAGTAATTAAGAACGAAATTATCATAACAAGAATGATTGTAGCCGTTAAGGCGAAGACAGGTAGATGCCTGAGTGATGGACGGACGCAAAAATGAGGTTCAAGGATACCGGGCGGTGACTCATAGACTCATAGAGAAGTTACGAACTTCATGTTTTATTCAGATTTAGAGATGTATGTTGTTAATTTAACCTTGATCAAACATTCTTAATGCAGTGTTATTTGAGGCCGGGTGTCATAAAGCAGTGGCCACTTTTGCTGCTTGGCAGGTGACATTCGTCTTTAGGTAAAGTGCGCCGTCTAATCTCGGGTTTAATACGCTTCAGGCACACTTGAACGGGAAAGGAGAATCTTTCATGAACTGCAATGCCAGCACAAATACAGGGTGATTTAACTTATACTGTCATTATAAGTATACTGTGTAGAAATTCAGTTTTAAACCGTGAAAGCTTAAAACAGACGGGGTGGTTAATCCACTAGTTTGATCAGAAATTCACAACTACAACAATTTAAATATGTAATAACGTTCTCAAAGAACAAAAAGTAACCCGTCCGGGTTCCTATAACAATACCCAAGTAACAACCACAGGGCCATCGGTACCTCTAGTTTTTTGCGCCCGAACACCTGCAAAGATATTACATCGCTACATCACGAGGCGTCAAAAAAAGATTGTCTTAACTTTACTGTTACTCATTGACCCCCTTCTCATTTGCCGCCGCGATGATATATTTTGATTGGAAAACTACTAACAACGTATTTCGTTTTCATTATATTTGACTGTCGTTGAAAGATCTATAAAGATTGAAATAACTAACTTTTGTAGTATAGTGGTAGGAACTTGCATGATAATTTATAAAAATCGCTGTATTATTACTGCTAATGAAAAATGGATGGAAATAAAATATATAAAAAATATAATAAATTAGTTTATTAGTTTAGGTGTGAACCACACCGCTATCACAGTTAACTATTAAAATTAGTAAAGTATTTTATGTCTTTTATCTGACTTCACAGAAACTAGCAGAAACATTAGATCATTAGAATCATCCGGAAGTCGCCTCCTCTTTCAGCCATACTACCAGGTTCGGACCCTAGTGAAGTTTAGTATTATCTATTTCGCCAAATATCTAGGAATTGCTATTCAGCATCAATTTACTGTCTCTTAGAATTTTCATAAATTGCAGCAATCTCAGAAATGTGCCTATGGTGCAGGATCACCAAACCTTCAGAGTCATCTCCAAACACAACGGTACATGACCGCGCACCTTCACCCCTGTCATCAATAACCAGCAGACAGCGAAGTCGCAGCAGTCAGGTCACCACACCAGTCACCAGTCATCAGTCTTGCCGCTAAGTGGTGATTCGAGTAAAAGTGACACTAACTCATAAATTTAGTTTACCCCGCCATTTATATCATGCCACAAACTTTTACATTTATGACCAGAAAAAAATGTGGCCAATGTGTGAAGATAATTTTTAATGCAAAATTAAGTATTTATGCTTTGTGTTCAGACGATTTGAATTAGGTCACCCGTTTTTACTGTTGTTACTGTGGAAGTATAAGTATTTACTTTTAACTTAGACCGAGATCTATACACATTTCTTAGCACATACTTTGTCTAATATGTCGCTGTCGCATAACTGGCACCCAACAAGTGCACGCTCGAGAAGAGAACATTGTCTCAGTAAAAGCACTAGCTCGGTAAATTACAGATCTCGGCCTTACCATGTGGTGTTTTCGACTCATTGGGTCATGAAGGTCAAATAATTTTAGTTTCTTGTTAAAATCACAACACCTTGAAACAAATTCTACGAGTCTGATGACGTCAGCTCATAGTCATGCTTATCATTTACAGTAATATCTTTATCACTTTCCAAATACATCATCATTTAACCTGCCTTTACCCACTCTGTTGGGGTAGACTTCCAGTCTAACTGGATGCAGCTGAACACCATATTATGGAGCGGCTCCACAAACCAGTTACTAAATACAATTTTCAGAAAGACAAACATTATAAATCAATCACGCACAGTTGTTCTATAAACAGATTTAGGTCACTCAGACTCTCGTAGCAAACAAGCTCTACGCAGCTACGCAGTTCGCGATTTCGTAGACGATCATAAGAAAACGTAGGTCCAACTTAAACTCTGCTACGAATCGTAGTAGCAGTTTCTTCATAATCTTATGTATAAGTTCGATTTGCAGACTGGGCATTGGACTGGACTACAAGTGGACTACTGTACGTTGGCCTTGGTGGCCGTCATTGATCAATGCAACCAGCCTGTATTATTGAAAAAATAATAATCGGGAATATCTCAGTAGGCCGGAGTCCGGGTTTGTGCCCGGTAGATAGCAATAGACTCGCACATAACTAGCGACATGTGGGTGTACTGTAGCTATTCCTCAGCCCACCTTTCATTTAGAAGCTGCTCTCTGCTTGATTAGAAGCGTTCGTGGGCGTCTATAAGGACTTCCACTACGTACTGTTTTTACGACAAGCTCATAAAGCTCGGTCTCGGACTTCCAGTTAACACATTCATCTCATATACCATTATTGTGTTAGACCAGTTTTCCGTAACATTCAAGTGTCTTTGAAAATTGTTCTGCTTTGATAAGAACTACTTAACGCTCATTTTTCAATGAAGCCATTATAATTACTAATTAGTTAATATAAGAAGGTAGATTAAAAGCTCTATTTACTTATCATCGTAGTCATTTCAACGTCATTCGTAGATGTATGCCATTTTAATAATTAGTATGAATATGATATGAATCAGAGCATTTAGAAACATTTATTCGGTTTGTTAACATAGTTTGATACTCTTTGGTGCAGTTTCTTATTTTATTTCTCAAAATCTTATCTAGTCTAAATGAGACAAGGTTGATGATTTCAAAACATTACAATACAAAATAGTCATCTACCAATCTCATGTCATTAAAAATAAGGTGCCACCCATCTATTAGATGAGTCAGCCCTTCGCCAGAGCCCTCCAAACGAGCATGACCTTAACATTACCTTGTATCACACGAGGAGGACCTTGTGAGGGCCGCAGCAGGCAGCGTAAAGAAAACCATCGGTGGCCTACTTACCAGCTGACAGACAAACATACATCTACTCGGACGACAAACTAAAATCATCCTTATTACAATAACAGTAAGAGTGGAGAAAGGTGAAAGTAAAGTTTGTAGGCCTGCCAGCGTGCGCGTGTGTGCGTAAGTGGTGTATTTGTGTGTTAGTGTGCGTGTACGCAATGGAGATAGCAGCCGCCAGGTGCGCTCAACTTCAAGTGAAATGCGCCGCTATTAGTTAGACGCCATAGTATGAAGTATTTTATTTATTTTTTCAGATTATTTTTATAAATATTTTCTTAAATTGTTAATGCTGTGTAGTAACAAGAATGATTAAAAAATAAGCGGATTTTACTACTTAGGCACAATTACTTAATTTTAAAATTGGGTTAAACTACAGTTAATCGTAGTTAACATCAAACGTCCTGCGTTGTTTGTTTTTGGCGGCTGCTAACCTTCTGATTAGTGTTCATAACATAATTACTGTACGAATGTTTCCTCCAGAGTGCTGAAAAACTAAATAAATTACAATCGCGCTGTTGTTGCGTGCTTCCGATGCAATATCCTCCGAGTTAGTTACTGGCACGAGACCTAGTTCCATATGATAGCTGTACCTAACTACTTGACTGTGTGTTGTTTTATGTAAGAACACTATTTTGATTTACTTAATTAATTCAAAAATATAAATTTATGCTAAAATTTTTAGTAATCCGTTGAAAATAATCATATAAAATTATTTGTTAAAGATATTAATTTGAAAGTTTTATTTGGTATTTATTTCTAAAGTTTTTAAAGCCTAATAAGATCTTGAATGAGTCAGCTTTTGGGAACATTTTGTAGCATCTTTCGTATATTCGTTGCAAAATGCAGAAACAGAACTGTCTTAGAAACAGTTAAAAACCCCCGAAACAACACATCATTATTTCGGCCACACATCACGAATCTTACGGTAATAATAACACAACATCAATTAACATAATTAATCACAAAATCATAACTAATTAGAGAATGTAATAACCCGCGACTACGTGCTACGCGGCGTAGCGGGTCTGCGCGCTGCGGGCCGCGGTTCGCCCGCCCTGCGCGTGCGCGGTGGTAGAAAATTTTTGGTGGGAAGTGAGTGGGGTGCGCCCGCGCCGCCAGTCTGACGACAGCACGCGCGCGCAGCGCCCGCCCGGAGTGAGTGAAGTGTAGTGCGGACCAACCACAATAACCACAGTGACGCTAAACAACGGGGAGAAAAAACATAAAAATTCAGTGTACGTTAACAAAAAAAAGGAAAAAATTCAAAGACGCCGACCGAAAGCGAAGCGTTTTGGGAATTGTTTGTAATTGGCATTTTGTTAGTGACGTGACAGTGCCGCCAATTTGTGGATCACACAGTGGATGCCTTATACTTCGGACGCCAGTTTTTTTTATTTTTTTTTTAATCAACAATTTTGTTATTTTCAATAATTATAATCTTTCCGATTTCTACCCTCCTTGTATATATTTGAGAGATTATTTTTATTTTGTATAACTATGCCAATCACATCTTTTCCTATTTTTTTCTTTTTTTTCTTGTTTCTATTTTGACTAACGACCGAGCTATTACTAACTGCATGAATCCTGAAAAGTAGAGAAGAAATACTTAGTTTATTGAGTGAGCCATACGTAAATTGTTTTTGTATGGGATATGTTTAGTAGACCGTAATCGGAAAATGTGTATTTTCCGGTGCGGAGCTATCGGAACGAGTTCGGTTTTCGGCTGATAGCTCGAAGGTCGCTCGACTGGTTCTTTTTACAGTTTTAACGGCGCGGCCGGCCCGTAGCGACACAAATTATTTACCACCAGTCCTTTGTTTTCATTTTTATTTTGAACAGTTTTTTTTAATTGTTATTTTTTTAAACTATTATCCTGGCCTGAAAGTCCCAGATTTATTAAAATTATAATAACTGTAGTTTCTAAATCATTGTTAGATTAACAATAATTATTTTTATCATTTAAAAGCATCGCATTAAATTAGGTTACAATACAATAAATAAATGTCATAATTTAATTCATAACTAAATGAATGCATAGAATGAGGTCATTACCCTTTTTGAATTAAAACAATAAAAAATATAACTAATCGCAATCAATTAAGAAATACCTGTAAAGTACATTTAAGCTAAATCTATTAAGCTTTAGGTAATTCATTAACTCTCAAATTAGTCAATCTATTAAACTGTGGGAGATACTTTCTGAACCTTTTAGGCAGTAAATTACGTTATAGGGATTATAAGAGATTTATTCTTAAGGCAGATTTTATTCTGTAGGCAACCCTTTACGCCCCACCCTAGGCAATAGTTATCCCTCTTTTTAGCTAGCTTACTAGCCCCTAGCATGACTCCCCTAGGCCCTAGGCGTCTGTAGTAAACTTCTGATCTTGTTCTAGTCCTTCTTTGTCCCCCACTGTCTGACCCCGGGTAGTCCTCTGAACACTGACGGGAGCCGCAAGACACTCTCATTGATAACGGATTCATTAATTGATTGATAAACAAAGTGGATATGATAATGTTAAGGATTTGACATCAACTGCGCAGCAACGATTTTGCTTCAGTACATGATACATGTAAGTATTTAGTATACTTATATCTCGTGTAATTATAAAATATGTCGGGCATATAATGTATAAGCGTATATATATCAGGCATGTCTGAATGAGGCTGAAATGCTGTAAACTGATGACGTTTTTTTCCGATTAATAAAGACAATATCAATGACCTTGTTATGTCTAGGTAAACGAACTGTATTTAAATATATTAGCACCGACGTTGATAGACTGTTCTACGTCAGAGCTTTAGATAAGTATAGTTTTATGATTCTTTTCCTAGCCAAAACCAAAGTTAGGGAAAATTCTAATATTCCTGTAGAAGTTGTTATTTGTTCCATTCAGTCAGAGTATTTAAACTAGTACACTAACTTTCCATTCATACATTTCAATAGATTCATTTAAACAAACAGAACCGATTTATTCCGTGAGCTATTTTTCTTAGATCCAGGCAGGTTCTAGAACAGTATAATGTCTATCCTACATAATGCACGCAGAACCCCTTACGTAAACATAGAATGGTGTCATTCCGTTCAAGTATTCATCCATTCAATGTATTGCGGTCAATTTTATAAGAATTTAGATTTTGTTTACTCTGTGTGTGTCACTTGCACTTTTTAGATCCTTGTAAGTTGTGTGGATTTAACATTGATAGTACTGTTTGGTATTATGTCTCGGCCTTTTATGTTTTATATCGTAGGTCTGTTATGTAGTTTTTGCCATCGACAGGAAAATTAGATGGTTTTTTGCCATTGCGACTTTGGTTACACTTCTCTTACACATTTGGATTGCTTTTCTCACAGTAGAACAAAGGGCACAGAACTAACCAAGAGTCATGTTAGTTGATCAAGTTTAACTTGAACTACTCATTCATTCGGTATAAGATTCAAATTATTCACCAATTTCTTAGATAAATCAATTAACAAACGCATCATCCTTCAATTATGTTAATCAGTTCTTCGTAACAATTCGGCCACCTTCGTAAAACCTGACCTACATACGATACAACGTTGTTCCGTATGCCGCCCACAGCGCCGGCTCAGAGCGCGCCAGCACATTGACTCATCGCAAGCATGAGATGATACGACTTGTTTATGTTTCATGCGAGCCTAGTACTTTGAATGCGAATATGTAGGAGCTTTTATACAAGTTGTTTGAAAGCTTTGTCTTGATTTCGATTATTAGCGAATCCGTGGTTTACAATAATGATTTTCGGTGTATAACAGAACTTTATGATACCAGTGATTTTCTAGGTAGTTCTTAAACTGTAATAATACAAACATAAATCTTCAATCTTCTGGTTTAAAGCAACCGTTATAAGTTTTCTTCATTTATCTTCAATTTCTGTAATGTAGTCTCAGTCTTTAGTTCTATTATGATGTCTATTTGACACGAAATAGTTTCAACATTTTTGCTCAAAAGTCCTAAAAAGTTTACAATGACAGATCGTTTCTTCAGCTAGCTAAATTCGAAACGTAAATTCTAACGAACGAGCTGCAAGCTCATTTCTAAACTACGCGTAAGCCTTTTAATGATAGGTATCTAACATCCTTTCAGAAAACTGATTTTTGTATTGTTACTTATGTTTATAATGTGGGTGGCCAGTACGTTTTACTAAGTAGGCAAAAATACAATCAACTGGCAAAACCAATTTAATTAAAGCCATGAATCCAAACATGAACCAAAAATTTATTAACAACAATGTTCAATCCAATAAAATGTCAAATCTAACGTACAAAAGGTAACATAAACTATATCGACAACGAGGTCTAACAGTGACACATATACGGCGGCATAGCGGGGGGGATATCAGCAGAGGGGGGGTGCGCGCGCGCAACTTTCACTCGCGCGCCGGAGATGCGCGGATCAGCGGCAAGCGGCAATGACCATGCAGACTTAATGTCAAGTGCAAGATAATGATGCCAGTTGAATGGCTGCTGACAGTTGGAAAGTGGCTACTCAGAGGAAAAGGTTCAGGAGGTTTCCATGTGGTTTTAGGATACGTCAAGACGAAATTACACGAAACAGTTCAATGGTTCCCGACTTTTGTCATCTCATCTAAGATAATCTAAATTTTTCAATGAAATATCTCTTTATCATCCCTTCCAATGTATGTAGTGTCTGCGCCACGTGTCTTCTTCTTCCAATCTTCACTATCAGTAGTTATCTCGTGAGTTAGGACCCCCTTCCTAGCCATATCGTCTTCCACGGTGTCCACACCTCTCATCAGAAGAATAATTTTGACGTACCAAAAGGTTTTCCAAAATCTTTCTCAATTCTCACCTCTAAAAACAGGCAGATAGAGCGCTAACTGACTTAAATCATGAATACGATAAGAGTTGAGTATTTCAGCCACATATTTCAAACATATAAACTGAAGTCCTAATAGAGATGGCACACTATACTGAATATTCACCGAAGGTTTCAGGATATTGCATAACGTAGCAGTTTCAATGACCACTTGTTGGGCTTCCCAGTAAGCAAGATCATTGCAGTTGCATTATTACAATAGTAATAGTCAGAAGTGTGAGTCACTCCGTGAAGTGGCGAAATGATTAGCTGACTTAGTTCCGATGAACGATGTTCTAGGATGAGGTGTTAGGCTGGCCTCCAAATTATGTAACGGTATGTAACGTTATTGAGTTCTTAAGAGGAGGTATTAGATTAAGGACCTAGTTTTTTTCCGCAGTTTATTTTACGGGTATTCTGTCATGTTTCTGTTTGCAGTTTTACCTGTCTCTTTCGATGGGTTATATTGTGTAGTGTGTAAAATTAGAGGTTAAGTCTACAGTTATGTCTTCTATGTTTTGTTGATTCTGAAACTAGTGCTTACCATTCTGAAAACTGAAAAACAATTTGAGAATAAGTAATCGATTATTTCGTGTTTCATAGTTGACGTGACGGTTTTGTTAGTTGACGTGACGGTTTTGTTAGTTGACGTGACGGTTTTGTATGTTTTTTTTCTCAATTATTGCAGTGTGTGAGAGTTACGACTACCTAATCCGTGACAATTTAAGTGTGACATATATGTCTTGTCTTGTCACAGTGCGTGCTCTGCTTGCGGTAATTTAGTGTTTATCGTGATCATGTTTGGTTGAACCGTTTAGACACTTTTATTGTAATGAGAGTATGTCTCGACTTGAAGTAATAGAGGATTGTTGATGCTCTTTCGTTGTTTACATATCTATAATGAGGTTTTTATCCCCATTGAGAAGGGCTACACATTTGGGCGGCAAAACCGAATAATTTGTTCGTGAAATGCCGAATTGTGCCGATTGGTCCTGACCATGATTCAGCGAGGATGGATGCGTCGGCAACTCTGCACAAACCAAATAAAATCCAAAAAGGTGTGGTAATTGCTTCAGGACGTCTTTCTTGTGCAACGAACACAGACGAATTGACTTTGTTTAGCTCCCTAGCAACAAATTGATATAGATAGTTACAAACAAATTGCTATTCCTATCTACAACAAAGTGCATCAAAATAATCCCATACGTGCTTGTGTGTAGTACTCGTAGTTGAACGCAAACCTGCACACGCGACGCTTGCCGCATCGATAACGACGCGCGGACATTGGCCAGCGCAGTGAAAGCGAAACAGCTGATCCTGGTACCTAGGACAAAGGGGTAGGCAGGGTTATAGCTCCTGGTTGGATTGGCTAGAATAGTGAAGTGGTTCTGTATTTTGTGGACTTTTAGTCCAGCCTTGAGTGAAGTTGATGATAACTTTAGAGATTTTGTTTGAGATTTGAACAGCGGGGTCCTTAATTGGGGATTTTTAACACTTCACTTGTATATAGTATAGGTATCCATTTCTTTGATTTACGTGTCTGTGATATGTTGTGACATTGTCTAGTAAAGTGAAAGTGATGAGTATGTTCTTTGATGATGTCAGTGACCTGTTAGAATTTGCCCCTTACGATAAACGATACTAGCTTTATATTATCAACCGCATGTCTATGGTTGATATTAACAGCTGTATTTCGTGGTATTAAGGACGTTTGTTGTAGTTACCGTGTTGTGTGGTAGACTGTACAAAGCTGTGCCCGCATAATGCATATGTAGTTGTTAATTTTTCAAGTAGAAATCTACTCTTTGTCCTTGAACAGATAATAGACTTGAAGCTACCTTTAGGCAGGAATTTACTACCGAACAAACTCGTAACCGGAGTTCCAATCAAATTGCAGTAAAGTCAATGTACTGTCAACAAATTTACGATTTTACTTACGAATAAAACACGTTTACACATATAACATAGAATCAGCCTGTAATCTCTGAAGAGTGAAGTACCTATAATAGTACACCCTGATATGAATGCATGTTAACCTTCCAATAACATCGTTTCAAAGCGAACTGGATCAAGCTTTTGTCAAAGCTTTCCTCTTATCAATGCCGCTTACCATCCTTTGACTTCATCACATTCATGTCAATCACCCCACAACTTTACCTCCCCCGTGTGCGAACAAGCGCGATGTTAGCGGGCACAGTCAAGTGCGTAGTAGTGAAGAGAAAGCCGCGCATCAGGCGGACCGGTCGTCGTCCATATCTATGTTCTAGACTGGAACATGGTATTGTGACCCACATAGATCCTATCCCAGGCTTTAGGCACACATTATTATTACTGAGATCGAGATTTGTACGTATAAATGTTAAAATCTTATAATGACTGCCTACCCCAACCGTTGACTACGTTGTAGTTTTGAAAAACGTTTAAATAAGACATTTTTATTTCAAATAAAACAATTATTTATATTTTTACGAAAACGAATTATAATTCTTTGAAATGTCTCGCTCGTTGATGTCTAATACAGGCGCAAACACCTTCTGAGACAATCTTTTAAATCTTGAAAAGAAGAATAAATATTCTGATTTACAACAAAACGAAAGTGTTGCATACCACAATTGTCCAATAATAATTGTTATAAACAACCCCATACTTATAAACATTGAATGTACTTATTTAAAATAACAACATACAAAGGCCCAAAATTTTTAAAATTTTGGCCATTTCAAAAGACCACATGTTATCGAACAATAAGGTTCTTTATGTGCATATGTTAAGGCTTTCTCGCGTGTTGCTTTCACCTATAGAGCCTGCGACAGATGTCCTCCGAACCCTTCAATCAGTCAATATTTGAATTGAGCCGAACTCCGGCAGGTAGGAGAAAAAAACTGAACATGTGCGCACTGTGGGAATTTTGGAAGATGTGCCGATATCTGTGATCGACGTACGTCGGTACATCACATGCATCCTTTGTTTGAGGATGTTTACTATCGAGAAAAACTATTGTTTCATCTAAATACATAGTTTGAATTGGGATCCTGAACCGATAAACTCTTCGAAATCCTGTTAATATCCTGAGATCCAATCAATAGAGGCATATGTCCATTGCTCATTTTATCAGATTCGTTTGATTTTACAGCGAAGTGGTGAAAATATTTAGCCATCATAAATAAAAGCCACCAATCACCACCAGCCACCACCAACTGTCACTACTCGTCACTTATTCTTCTATTACTAGTAGCCATACAATGATCCCTGTCCAAGACAAAGTTCGCATAAGTAAATTCATTTTATTTCGCATTTCGCCCGCATTATGGTCGGCAATTATTCCATGGGAACATTCTTCATATAGCCTACGACACTCGGAGATAAGGCAGCTTCCCATTGGTAAAAGATTTCTGGGAATCGGATCAGCACTTCCGAAGAATACCCCTTACATCCAAACTTTCAATCTTGACCTCTTTATAATACATACTAGCTGTTGTCCGCGACCTCGTCCGCGTAGTAGCCAACATCAGATGTCGTAAAGCATGCAACCAAGCCTAAACACAAAATTTGAAGATCCTAACTTTAAAACTAACGGACTTTCATGTAAACTTCCATCACCTATCTTACCCCTTTAGGGATGGAATTCCCAAAAATCCTTTCTTAGTGGATACTTACTCTTCACAAAGAACACACCCTCCAAGTTTCATGTCTCTAGGACCAGCGGTTTGGGCTGTGTGTTGAATATCACCCAGTCAGTCAGTTTACCATTTTATAAATATGTACAATATTTATATAGGTTAGTATAGAATAGATAACAAAGACAGGATTACTGGTAGTTTAACGGCCTGACCGACTATGGATACAGACTAACACATGTGCCATCATTATATAATTTGGATCAGGTATCAATAAACCCTGAAGGCCCTTGTTTACCCCTTCACGGAACCTTCTATAGATACAAGCCTATTAATATAAGAAACTACTGGCACCTTATTGTTATCCCATCACAGACGCCTTTAAATTTGGCAAAAAAAGGTCGCTCTTAATAGTAGGGACTATTAAACTACCCCAAACAATGTGTAGGCAAACAACCCTTTATTTACATCGCCCTTAAATCCGGAACGAACCGGATATAGTTTCAATAAACGGCGGAAGTGACGTCACGTAACATGACGCCGCACATCCTTCACTAGGTTAATGGGCGTTGGGAGACTTTTCATGTTTTTTGCTGATTGATCTGCTGATTCTTCTATTGTGGGACATATAATCATGATATTGTTGAGAAACCAGTAAGTATATTTAAATTGATCTTTACAATTTTGGCAATGATCTATTAGAATTTGGAAGTATGCATGACTTGGATATTTAATATTTCGTATTTCTATTGATTTAATGATTGCAAGCCTGGTTTATTGGTCTCAAATCTAGTTGAGAAAAGTGGTACTAGTTTTTTTTTAAGTCTCAATCAAGAGCTACTAAATAAATGGAAGTAAGCTATACATAATGTGACCCAAGGCCCTTACCAACTAAATGACCATCCTGGTACTTCACACAACTGACACTTCAACCATTACCCTTAGCTAGCTTATGCCCGCGGCTTCGCCCACGCCGACCGTCAAATCTATTCAACCGTTTTTGCGTGAAAGAGGAACAAACATCCATATATTCATACATTTTCTCAAACTTTATAATAGTAGTAAGATTTGACAACGGAAAATAGCTTCAAAATAAGTCAGGTTCTTTAAACAACTGTTGCAGTCCATATACGCACTTAACATTTTGACTTAACTCTGAAATCAGTACCAAAAGAACTGTAATACTGTTATTTATACTCCTCCGAACACGATTCCTATTGGAGGCCCCATTATCCTAAAAGAGTAGTACCGCAGCCTGCGTGCGAAAGGGACCGAGCTATGGGAGCGAGGGAGATGACGCACGGGCAACGTCCTGATTTGTCAATAAACTTGACCCACATTTCATTGAGAGCGAGTCTGGAAGGCTTTGGAGGTAAAGCCGCGGTTACAAAGAGGTTGGAAACATTGTAGAAACTGAAGATGTTAAAAACTAAGTAAAATTAATGTGTGTTTTCTTGTTT
This sequence comes from Xestia rhomboidea, assembly GCA_963853795.1. NCBI lineage: Eukaryota > Metazoa > Arthropoda > Insecta > Lepidoptera > Noctuidae > Xestia > Xestia rhomboidea. Next base: position 849,844 of record OY970758.1, read on the forward strand.
AGATAAATACATTGAAAGGAATACTGAATAACTCAGTATTTACTTAAATAAAACCTAACTTCAGCAAAATAGAGCTTCACACTCTTTGCGATATCATCGTCGTTCTCCTACCCTTAAATAAATAGGGTTAAGTAACCCTATTTATTTGGAGTCGGCAAGTCGCATGTTGTCTTTTTAAAATATGTATATTCTTGCATTTTAAGAAAATGATCATTCATCTGCCTCCAGCAGACCACTTGAAATATTAAAGCATAAAATCTACAACATTATTAGTTATTTTAATAAAAAACCAATGAACGAAATGAAACCTTCGCTTCTGTTAGAACTTTCTGAAACATCAAATAATTATTATCCCAGATATATGGATCAAGTTTTCTCTGTATATAAAATCTCTTAAACGAAAAACATTTTGAGTTGTCACAAATCACTACCAAACGCATTTTTAAATAGCACAATAGTAACCATGAGAAGTTTGTGCGCGCGGTTTTACTCGAGGTCCTTGTCCCCTGTAACGGTGCGTCGGTTTCGGGCGACGGAGCCCGGTCGTGGGCCCCAACCAAACCTGTGGTCACTGCCACCACGCAACAAGGGTCACTTCTATGTACCTAGGTTCAAAAATATATGATGAAATGGACTAGGGCCGGATCAGCTCGAGCTTTAAGAGATTTTTTTGGTATTAGTTACATCTGGGTTTTTTTAAAACAAATCACTTCTGTAAGGATATATTTTTGGAAATATCAGTCAATTAAAGATAGGCTAAATAAACAATTGATTTAATTACATTTTTAGGGTTGTGTACCCAAAGTGTAAAACGGGACCCTATTACTAAGACTCCACTATCCGTCTGTCTGTCTGTCTGTCACCGGGCTGTATCTAATGAACCGTGATAGCTAGACAGTTGACATTTTCACAGATAATAATATATTTTTGTTAACAAATAATAACAATAAAGATTAATTAAATATTAAAGAGGGCTGCGGTACTACGATGGTACGGAACCCTTCATGCGCGAGTCCGACTCGCACCTAGCCGGTTTTTAACAAGGACTACAAGCAATAAGTCCCACTAGAAACCAACCAGTAAACAATAAGAATACCTTTAGCGAGTACCGCCCAGTCCATTCAGTAGGAGCCAAGCATATCCCGCCATTTACGCCTCCATCTGATCTCACTTATTATTTGCAACTTCAAGCAAATCTGACACATTTTCTAGTCTAAAAAAATTGTAGTTTATTCATAAACGTTGAAATAACGTTTAAACGTCAAAAAGTATGGCTAAACTCAAACAGTCGTTAATCGATACTTAACTTTAATCAACGTTTATGACTATACCCCTTAATACAAAAAATATCCTTAAATTGTATCTACATAAATAAATGTACAGTCATCAAAAGCCATCGTCCATCTAATTAATAGCAGTAAATCTAACGTCCCTACACTATGGTAATGCGGTGGCCACGTGGCGCGGGCGTCGAACGGCCTTGTTCGCGGGCGGCCAGGCGTGCGCGGGCGCAGTTACTCGCTACGTCACCGACTCACCGCGGCGCGAGCGCACCGGCCCGTACGCTAACTGTACCACACGTGCTTGCCAATACACTGATAAGCTTTGTTTGGTCGCCCATTATTAGTTTGTGCGGTGTGATTGTAATTTGTTTTGTGCCTGAATTTGTGCTATTTGGTCTGGTGTATTTTGTTTTGTTCATTTTCGGTACATAGTGATCATGTTTGACCGGTACATGACATTGTTACAATCGATTTTTAATGTATTTTAGTTACTTCAGTTATAGAGCCGTAAACATAATCAGTTTATAATATAATGTTCATTTAACGATAATATAATACAATGTGTGATCTAGTGCCCCAGACAAGCTACGGTAAAAAAATACAATAAACACGTATAACGACTACAAGAACAGCTATAGTAAAACACTCAGTAAGGACAATGTTGTTTCATGACAATTGTGACAACCTTTTCAGTTTAAAAATCATGTAAAAACACATTGATAACCTGAACTTAAACATTTAAGATAGCTGTGAAAACTACATCCATAGTAAAACGTCAAACAGGCCACAAGAACAAGTAAACGAATTAAAAATTCTTATTTACAAAATTAACATAGAAATGTTTGTGGCGTCTGTGCCCCGTTATAATAATATAATCAAATCTACGTCGATTACATTCATGAATAATGATAATTAACATCCTAATGTAAGCTTAGAGAATGAAGGAATTAAAATGTTTACGACCCCTGACAGGCCAGGTTGTGTTTATTTACTTATTAATTGACTCGTAGGCCAATTAAAAAGGTTTATAGGTACTACTCATATTTTGTTTTTATCAAACTCATAAAAAAAAACCCAATTACCCAGGTACATGATAAATTGATAATGTTTAAACATGTTTGTAACTACTTTAAAAAACAACAGTATTAAAATACTGCAAGCAGATAATTTAATTTGTTTTTCTTTTTCATTTCTAGATCAGCAGCGAATCACAGAAGAAAGGAATGAGCAGAAAGCACAGTCTAATTGCTTTACATGATCAAAACGCCTTTTATTTTGTCCAGTAAGTGTCTTTTGATAGTTTTTACTAACATTTTACCTATAAACATTTAAACATGGGTTTAACACCGGTCATAATTTGATGACCATGTTTTACTGTATATTTGTTTAACCTGTGCTGTACGTAATTGGCACCATCAACCCCACATAACTGATTTTTCTATCTTTTTCTTTATTTTTGTTTCTTACCTGATTTTTCTTTATTTTTGTTTTCGACCTGATTTTTGTCATGAATTCAGAACGTGCCCGGTTTTCGGCACAAATTCAGTACAGTCACGTGATCAGTACCTGACTTTGAATCGAGGTTTCGAGGCCACTGCGGGGGAGTGCGGGGAAATGTAGAGAGGGAAGGCTTTCGTCTCAAAAAGTGAAACGGGTCTAACTGTGAAGCCAGGTTAATTGTCGGATTTGTTTTGCGAGTGTTATTAAACTTGTGTTATTATCTTAGAGACCACACGAAGTCGTGAGATTTGACTTTACACGTTTTGTTCCAAAGTCTGATCTTTTTCGTGTGATCTTCAGGTTGATTGGACCATGATGTTCTGGCAATTAATTACAGTGGCTGGGGACACCAAGACACCAAGACATTTTAAAGCATACAGTTATGTTTCAATTTATATAGAATATTAATAAAGAAAGAAAACTTTCAAACTTAATTCTTGTAAAAGGCAAAACATTACGTTAGCAAAATATACATACATATTTTTTTTTATATTAAACTGTTAGAGATAACTTCCATACTGTACAGTTTAATTACTCAAAGTTTGCAAAATCACTTGAAACAAATAAAAAACGCTAAAGTCAAGTGGTGTCAGATTCAAAAGGCTTGCAAAATAATTATAATCTCGGTTTAGCTGTCAAATTACAGTTTCGCGTTTGACAAGCTAAATTACATACTATAGTAGTACATCTTTAAAAGTATTGTTAGATTTAAATTGCTTGTATTGTTTATTGGTTGAATAAAAAACTGCTGTCAAATAGCAATCGAGTTAGCGATGGGTTGCCGCTTGAAGTTAGCGATGATTAACAACTTTTATAAAACACAGTATTGTACTGTGTTTTATAAAAGTCAGCCTAATAATTATGGTTTATAACACTATAAAAAAGAAAATTCACGATTTCTTATCATAGAAGTTAATTGTTGCTTTTATTAAATGAGCAAAGAATTTAATTTCTACAACTATCGTGATTTTACAAGGCAATTCTCCTTACATACTTTACAAATTTTCAACAATAGCAAGCCACATGCTGAATGGGATTTCTCTTCGGTATAAATGACGAACTTCTGCGCACCCTTTTTTCCTATTTAACCCTTTTAAGGGATGAATTATCCAAATCCCTCCCTGATTTTACACCGTCGTTGTATAAGGAAATATTGAGCAAAATTCATACATCAGGACAGGGTCTAGGGGTGGTGGCTGAGTGGTCAGTCAGAGAATTTATAATATTTATTTATTTTATGTACACAAAGAAGTACTTATACTTCGTACGCAAAATACGTGCTTTGGACGTGGAGTTGTGGAAAACCAGCCCGTTATACAATACAATACAACTTTTACAAATCTATGAAAAGATATACAGGGTGTAAACAAATCCTTCACGAAGCCGTCAACCAAGCATTCTGTACATCAAACTAAGTAAGTTTACGCAAAAATTATTGCTGGGAAACGAATTTTTTGTGGGGTGAAAAATCACGTTTTACGGTAGGACTCAGTGTAACGCACTCAAAACATTGTGCTGATGGATGCATTGAACAGTACGGGGGTCGTGGAGGTGTTTAAAAATCTTACATTAAAAACATGTATTAAAAGAAAAAACTTGTGAAAAATGATCGCAATAACGGGAATGCCTTTCGGCATCATTAAGGGTCTTTTTACACCCTTTATGTATTACTTGCGGTGTCATTCATAGCTCTCTCAGACATTTATATCAAAGAAGAAAGGCATCCCACCAGGCAATCTGGGGACCACACTTAGAGCTCGCGTACATTCATAAAAACCATAATATTATTAACTAGCTGATGCCCGCGGCTTCGCCCGCCCGCAAATTACATACTAAAACCTTCCTCTTGAATTACTCTATCTATTAAAAAAACCCGCATCAAAATTCGTTGCGTAGTTTTAAAGATTTAAGCATACATAGGGATATAGGGACAGAGAAAGCGACTTTGTTTTATACTATGTAGTGATAACACTGCATTTCTAAATCAATTTTTCTATGAAAAAGATTTCTATAAGGAAAATCAACTACTTTCTTTTAACAGAATCTGCATTATAAATTCGTGAGAAGATTCTTACCAAGAAAGAATAGCACTTTGAGGTCAAGGACAAACAATGATTAATGATTTATTCAAACGAATATGACTCATACAAACGTAGCTTTCTATTTGTGTGAAAAAAGTCTTAAAACTAAATTACTAGAATCCGTTAAATTCTTAACATGATTGTCACACTTATCTCAATTTAATAATATAGCTCAAGTATAGGAATTTTGCTACTAAGAGAAGCAGAATCGCAGAATAACCACATTTTTACCTGTTTTTATTATAAGGAAATACACAACAACTTTCTTTTGGCACATTGCGTCACGCAATCCTCTTCACATCCGTGGGATAGCTCTTATTTAGCACAAAAAATTAGGTCAACCGATGAAAAAGAACCAAAACTGGCTTCTTTGGAATTTACATACAAACTCGCTGGCGGCCATAAAGTAGGTTTTTTTTATTTTACTTACAACAATGTTGCATTTTTGTCTTTAAGGGGATCCCTTTGCTCATCCCGCCGCCGTTTTTTCAATAGATGGCGTTGTAGTCTCGCATTTGGGTATTATTTATGTTTACGCCTAACCTAAATAACTAAGATAGACAATATTCTAATTGCGCCTAACTAGCCTTTTGTCTTGATTTTTCCACATAAACAGTTTCCTTGTTATCTCTTCTCAAACGGAGATTTGGTGACAAATCCACCAGCCGTCTCCACTTTAAATCTGTACACACCATGCACACACACAAGCACACGTAAATAGTTTACTTTCTGAACCGCTTGATGGCGTTCTCATCAAAAAAGTTTAATTAGGAAAGATGCAGATAACATATTTAACAATATTTTGTGACTAAAAGTAAAAAAAAAATCATACAAGAAGGGCCACTGCAACGTTTTTATTTTAGTTAATGTGAATTTTCAACAATAATTACCAATCAAAAGTACCAAACTTGAAACGGAACGTGTTTTAATAAACCAATCAGGATCTAGCTAGTGACATCGATCACTCTCGTTTATTTGAGGTTATAGCTGTTGTGAAGATAAACATTCTGAATATAAAGCGAAAATCTATTGTATTTTCTGTACTCGAATCTACCGAAAGTTAGTGTTGACATGGTTGTACGGACTAAACTTCTAGAAGTAAACATCAAAGTTTTCATACCGTACCTAGGTTAGCCTAGCAGTTCTTTCAACAAGGGAATCTTACGGTGACAACGCAATCGGCTATGTCCAAAAGTTGAGTTACTCTGGAGCATAAAGTTTACCTTTAGAACTGTTTATGTCTGATGACTATAGCATGATTTAATTTTGTTCCACCACCAAACGTCAAAGTGATTCCTCATTCTGTACATAACAAATTCGAAATTAATTGTGATCTAACTTCTAAATTATTTGTGTTTTATGTGTTGTGTAGTATGTGCCATTTGATAAAAGTACTGCATCTGTTTTCAATGCCGCAATGAAGTTCTGTTCTAACAAAATATGAATGTGGTTTTGTTGTTTTACACTAATTATATAATTAACTATTGTAAGTAATGCTTTTTATTCAAGTAGTATTAGTATTCATTTACCCAAAATAAAGAGCCTGTCAGGGTTTGAACATACAACCTAAACATCACTGCCCACCCTTCAACTACAATAAACAATAAATTGTTGAAGGCAAAAAAATACAATTGATACAAACTCAAAGCATTTATTTAAATACCATTTACAGGCACTATTGAATTGTCAAGGACTCAGTCTCTAGTTACACATGGACACTCTTTTTAAAAACAAGTTCAACAACAGCAGTCTCGAATAACGGCGGCCATTCACGAGCATGACACGTGGATCAGCACCACTCTGCTCAAACATTTTGAATGAAACTATGATCCAACATCAACGAAACAGCATGTCAAATTCTCAACTGCCATGCTCGTTCATGTCACAAAAGTACATTAAATATACTAAATGGCCACATGGTGCTCACATTTATAATGAAATTAGTGTACCACAATAGGTAAAAAGAATAAAAAATAAAGCAATGACATAAATTAATTATGACTGTGATAGATAGGTACATGGTGCTCACATATTTACAAACTCTTGGGGATTTCAAATAAAAACTCCTACTGGTTTGAAAGCTTATTTAGTTCTTATCTTCACTTTATACATATACAAAGCCTTGGAACACTTATTAGTACATAGTTGACCCGGCCCAGCTGACAGGTACATAAGGTAGGGGTCGATGACCTGGTTACACATGGGTACATGGGTGGAGGTTCAGAGGTTGGTGACCATGGACCAGCTGGTTCGTACTAAGATCAGGGGTCATGACCTGGTCAGCTGATGAGTACTAGGGTCAGGGGGTCAACGATCTAGGTCAGCTGATAGGTATATGAGTCAGAGGTCATGACCTGGTCAGCTGAGGGGTTCACTGATTGTACTAGGTACCATAACATTACAATCTTATCCGCTCACCAGCGCGTTCCGAAATAAAACTAATTTCGCCCATTGATTTTGTGATTTTGATTCTGTTAGGATGTGGAGGATGCGCGCATCGAGGTCCATAGATATTTTAGTCTAATTATACCCAAGTGAAGCACAGGTAATTTGTCAATATCTAATTCTGCTAATTTTTGGCATAGGTTTTCTAAGATTCTGCCAAAATCTACAATTCTTTCAAAAAATCCCTAAATTTAGGGAAAATACCCTAACGTGGGAACACAAATAGACAGCTCTAGTTCGCGTAACTTCGCCACTTCGCCTTTGTTACAGTCCGGTCAACCGATTTTGACTTCTATTCCGTAGGCATAAGAATGGCATTAAAAGCAAAAACGTGGTTACAAAATACCAACTGTTTACTGCAGCAGCTACCTACTTGTAGAGCAACGCAATAGAAGTCAAAATCAATTGAACGGACTGTATGGCTTGTGTTTTTCATTGTGTTCATTATTATTAGGTATAGTTAGGGCGTTTATTTTATAGATACCTACTTTCAAACATTGGTTTGGGTGAACAACATGACTAGATAATAAGATTTTTCCTCAAACATGCTTGGAAATTTGAGCATTATTTTGACAACCTTCTTCGAGATTCGAAATTGCTGTACTGGCCCTATACATGCGACCAGCGGCCGGCAAAAGTTATATGAAAAAATAAAACCGACACAAAAAAGCGAAAAATAACTAGCTTCAGAAGTCGGTGACCTTTGTTTGATTGATTTAGTTTTTTTGTCACCGACTTCTGAAGCTAGAGTTATTTTTCGCTTTTTTGTATTTTTTGAAGTCGGTTTTATTTTTTCATAAAAGTTTTTAATTTTTAGTTGTTCCCAAACAAATATTTGCCATCTCTTTGAGGTGCGCGTGGAACACGAACGCTCCAACTTTACATACCTAACTGTCGAAATCTGGATGTATTGTACACATCAGCAAACCCCCTCAGAGCATACAGGCGTGATGTTACGTCATGATGTTGTATAAACAATAAACATCCAAGTGATTCCAACAATCACGGCAAATTTTCCGTCTATTTTAGAAGAGTTCCATTGTATATCTCCAAAGAACAGCGTCAGATGTTAACCAAATTAAAATAGGACCACATGGGAACCACCAGCTTTCAAATAAAAAAAGAATTATCAAAATCGGTTCACCCAGTCGAAACACAAACGAACAAACACAAAAAAAAAATATAGTCGAATTGAGAACCTCCTCTTTTTGGAAGATGGTTGAAAATACATATCTGTCATGTTTAGCGGCCAAATAAATTACATAGTAAACTCATATCTGTCGTGTTATTTAAAAATGGAATGATCTTTTACTCTGAAACATGGCAAGGGCAACCAAGGAGGTAACATATCAAAGGTATTTTTTAAATTTCGAATTGGCTTGCAAATAGAAAGCGGTTTATTGGAAAAAAAAAACAAATGAACTCGATTCGTTTTTCCACTTGTCCGTTGAAGTTTCAGTTGTAGTATGTGGCCCAGCACACATTTTTTTTTTTTTGCAGGTTTTCTGCAAACAGGTTTCGCAAACAGGTCGGTTTACAGTCCGGTCAACCGATTTTGACTTCTATTCCGTAGGCATAAGAATGGCATTAAAAGCAAAAACGTGGTTACAATACCAACTGTTTACTGCAGCAGCTACCTATTTGTAAGGTAACGCAATAGAAGTCAAAATCGATTGAACAGACTGTAAGGTTTGTGTTTTTCATTGGGGTTTTATTCATTACTATGTAGGTATAGTTAGGGCACTTATTTTTCTCCCATCATGACCTTCGGGTCTAAAATGGCCGCTATAGCAGAATCTTAGCACGAATCACGTTAAAAATTTTAAATTCTTAAAATGGACTTTATGTCAATAGTCATAAAGTCCATTTTAAGAATTTTAAATTTTTAACGTGATTCACGAAACGATTCTGCTAAAGCGGCCATTTTAGACCCCCTTGACTGCGTCTCGTAAGTTTTAGTAAGTAAGCAGGTAGTAGGTACCTACCTTCATGAATATAATTAGTGTGATGAATGAATGTAATGTTACCTATATAATGTAAGTACATTATTAGCTTATTACATAAACCGCGAAAAGTCCACGTACAAAACTAAAGTATACAGGTATGTCTGAATACCTACTTGTTAATAACTAATAAGTTTTAGCTATCACACAATAAAATTAGAACCAACTCCGAATTACCTACACATTTCATCCCTAATGTACTTTCAACTTTGGTTTGGGTAAACAACATGACATAATAAGAATTTTTTTAACTTCAAATCATTCATAATAAATTGATAAATCTGATTCACCCAAACAAAACCGCTGCAGCAGTACCTACCTACCTACTTGTTAGACGAACGAAATGTGAATTATTCGCGAGTCAAAACTGGGGCACGCACATACTTGACCACTACCTTGACCTTACAATGACAACGCCACGCCATCTAGTAATCAGCAGATAATTATTTCGAGTTTTGTTAAGCAAGAGGTTCGATTGTTCTTTGAAAATCCGATAGATGGCGTGACTCCAAGCACGCACACTTGCAAAGATTTTTCGTTTTTTTTCGGCCCTGGAAATCCTACAATCCTTGTTATTTCTTTATGTTTGAAGGAGTTTGCGACAACACTAATTTATAATAACATCAAGTTGTTTCATTACTTCTACAAAAAGTATATAAGTATCGAGAATGTATATCAAAAATAATGTATGGGAAAGCGCGTCTAAGCTTCCACCTTAACAAGTTACGTAAATAATTTTTTGATTTCATCTTTTTTTGTTTCAAAGAGAAGTTTCGCCGAAATAAATTCCGGGCTGGGGCTTGACAAAAAAAAATTGCATTATGGCGAATTAAGGCTGTTTTGAAATATTATTATTATTATAAGCCTATAATTATTGTCCCACTGCAGGGCAAAGGCCTCCCTTCCCTCCTTCCACATTTCGCGATCTAATGCGATTGTAGGCCAAATTTGAAATATTACTTACTGAAAAAAAATTGTCACGGCAAATAGATATAAATTATGATACAAGCAAAAAATAGTAAACAATAGACTTACGCATACATCTAATTATCTGTCAGTGACAAAACTGAACCAACCAACACTTGCAACGCCTGTTTTCCTCTATATAAAATACATTTTCATAACTACTACAAAGATTATTTTTAATTTATTTGTCTTTCATTTAATGTTTTTTTTTTCAAATTCCACTTTCAAATTGTTATATTCATCCTCCTTTCTCGAACTCGTTCAAGACGAACACAGAATCAACGCATCTCATGTCCTTCATCGATGCTACCGGCCAAAGGTTCCGAAAACCGTATTGGGGTCATTGGTGTCCCGTTACCTCAAGGAACCTGTTCCCTACCGACTACCCGGTACATGCTGACTGACAACTGCTTATTAGCTGCCCAAATTATGTACTTACTTCAGTTACGTTTAAGTGCTTTTAGTACGAAAATGTTAAAATTGAGAGAAAGAGCTTTGGTGTTGCGTTTATGAAAAAAAACTTTACCTACATGACGTAGGTAGTACACGTAGTAGTCACAAACAAAGCACGGAGATTATCCTCGTAAGTACACTTGCGTACCCGAATCTGTCTCGAACAGTTCTAAATACTAAACGTACGCGTTCCACATACGAACGAGGTTTCGCTCGTAAACCCACATCGTGGTCACATACACACATTTTTGTGGTCAAAATACAGTTTGTTTTTTAATTCGGTGCTCAACTGGTCTTCTGTTTAACGCCTTTTTGTGGAAATGAGCGGTTGTTGCGCCAATTAGAATGATTCGCGATTTATTTTGGGATGTTTACACTAAACTAAGAACCGAAATATAAGAGTACATTCAAGTACGGAATGTACTGACTTGTTTTACAAATTGAAACCTTATAATACAATGCAAAAACACAGACTAAATTCTCTGAAATTATTTTTTCATGATGAAAAAGTGTTATGTAATCGCCTCTTATATTCTTGAGTTTTCCATAGACCAAAGAGTAACTTCTATCTATGATTGGCCAGCTATAGCAAATAAATAATCCAAAAATAAAACCCGCAAATGTCATGAGTCAAATACCATTTGCTAGGAATGACATGCGAATCTAACCCGTTCATTACCACGGCTTCATCCGATGCCGGTAATGACATACCGTGTGAGGTCTCAGCCTCAGCGCTCGGTTGGTGATCACGGTTATTGACAATAGCAAGTAATAAGTCTTGGGTTGAACTGGGTTTTGGAGCCAAATGCTAGATCAGTGTGGTTCGTTGGTTGTCAATCGTTGGTTTAGTGATTTATTTGTGTATCAAATGTATTTTATGTGACAAATATTATGAGCTCAAGAATTATTATAAATGTAGCGGTGGAACAAAATATTTAAGTACATGTCCTTATTTGTTCAGGTTTTGCAGTGAAATTATAGCGAGATCGAAAATAAGTCGAAAGTTGAACCCTTTGTTCGATAGACGGTGTTGTAGTCGAATTAAAAGTCGCTATGGCTTCGTTACATGCATTTACGTAGGCAAGATTGTTATGTTTTGTACTGTGAGCATTTGGGAAATATATTAATTAAGTAATCTTTAGTAAAGTTTTAGTTATATTTTTCTAAAATTTAAAATTTAACAAACATGTTTCTGTCTTATTTATGTTTAAACAAAGTAATTCTCACTTACCAGAAATACTAGCTAAATTAAGATTTTTACCGGTATATTAAGTACGGGTCCCCTTCATGTACCACATATAAATCAAATTCTTAATTTACCACCAAAACTCAGCATCTCACCGTAACTGGATTGTAATTAATACCTTTAAAATAAATAAATGTTTTTCGTCAGTATAAGCGATAAGATATGAGCGGTTCTTGTAAAAAATCATGATCGCATTTTGCACCGGTTTCTGGATCTCGGGATCAACAGGTTTTTGTCAAAATTAATGTCATGTCAAGTGATCCATCACACACATCCATTAATATTAGTTGTTTGAACATTTTAAGTAAATTTTGGTTTAGAAATTCGTTCATAAAATTCTCACTCTACCACAGAGTCAAATATTCTTCATCATCATCAAATCTCGCCATTCGCTCATCTCTTGGGCACTAACAGTATCCCTAGTGTTGATTCAGTCCACGAACACCCAATTACATGAGATTTAGCCGAGCTCCGTTACGCCATATTAAATTTATTCGCCGCGTGTTTATAAATGTACATATGTACAAAAACGAGCGGCCAGTACCAACTTAATTATATTATGTGGATGATATGTGATGTGATAAATGATGGACCACTTAGTGGATTAGTATGGTAGGTTCGGTTCAAATAAACGGGGAAAATAAGTGAATACGTTTATGAGATGCGAAGTAAATACCACCCGTGATTCGCATTGTACAATAGCAAAATAGGCTAAATCCATATGCTAACTACAAGCACAGGCTAATCAAACCAATAGTAGTTCAGCCTGAAGAAATATGAGATATTAAGGAATCCAAGGCATCATTTCATGTCACTTAACTTAAACGTAAATAATATTTCCAACTATCACTTTACGCATACTTATAATTAAACAACTGAACACCAATTAATTTCACAAAAATATTTACACCTCAAAGAATTGTGTGAAACTTAATAAAATTATAAATTAATTGTTACTCAAATGCTCCAATTAACATTTTAACAATGTGCTATACCATTGTGACGTCACTAACGGTAAACGAATCTAGTTCGTTTTTCAAAAATCCAAACTAGTCTTACAGAACTGGCGGAAACCGTTAAATTGTGAGCTTTATGAGTCTTTTTTTTGCGTGTGTTATTAATTTTTGGGTGGCTTAGTAACAATGTTAGTAACAATGTTAGTAACAATGTTAGTAACAATGTTAGTAACAATGTTAGTAACAAAGGTTTCAGAATTGAGAAGAGGTCATATAGGGGGGGGGGGTATAGATACTAAAATGATTCCTCTACTCAACGTAACAATTCCAAATTCTTAATCAGGTACCGGATCTTTGTCATCACAAATTATGAACGGTTGATTATTCCTATAAGACATTTTATTCTTAAATTCGAATAGCTTTAAAGGGAAAAGATATATACATAGTACAATAGATTCGTAGACAGATACAGGGTTACTACTACGATTTCAATCATATAAAGGGTGTAAAACGAAGCCGAAAGGCACTTGTTCTCCCCGTCACAGAGATATTTTTTTTTGTTCCAGACCATTTCTGGGAACCTTCTAGTTACGGAGATATTAGGGGTCAAAGCTCCAACTTTTTCACAAGTTTTTTTTTAAAACATGTTTTTAATGTAAGATTTTTTTGACTAGAGTTAGTAGTTAGACTTTAAACACCTCCACGACCCCCGTACTATTATATTCATCCATCAGCACAATGTTTTGAGTGCGTTACGTTGAGTCTTACCGTAAAAGGTGATTTTTCACCCCAAAAAAAAAAGAGTCATTTCACAGCAATAATTTTTGCGTAAAGTTACTTTGATGTATGAACACAATGATTGGTTGACAGCTTCGTTAAGGGTCTGTTTACACTCTGTATGAAGCAACTAAAGCACGTAATATTGATATTATTCTCATTACTTGTAAACAAAATCGAATCTATTCGTTTGGTTACTCTGTTGATCTTTACAATAAATCTATTCTTGATAATATTATAAACGCAAAAGTAAGTCTGTGTTTGCTAATTTTCACGGCTAAACGGATTTGTCTGAATTTAGCACACGGGTAGACCTTATGTTGTAAAGAATAGAATAGTAGAAAGAATACCTTTTAAAAGGTATTCTTTCTTCTATTCTATTCTTTCTACATTCCTCCTGAGATTCTGTAGAGGGAAGGGGGGGAGGGGAGGGTATAGGGAATACCCTATCTATCTATCTCCACGCTAGCAAAGCCGCGGACAAAGGTTACCCACAAATGAAGTCATTAATTATTTAGCAAAACTTTACAATCAGTCAAAGTATGTCAAAACAATCGAGTGGCTACCGAACTGTCGGACAAAACGAGCGAGATCTCAGTGACGTGACGTCAGGACAAGGGTGTTCCCAATAAAGTCGTCTGCTGATCGCCATTAGTGAGAGATTAATTGCGATCGAGGCATGCCGTGCGTAAAAGAAGGTAATGCCCACTTGCTCCATACATCACTAAACACAAATATCGTTGTGTGTGTGAAGATACAAATAGAATTAAGTCCGCCTTTGTACAGTTTTTACTTGTGCATAAAGTTTTAATAAATAAATAAATTCCCTGAAGTGCGTTTATTGGTAGCCGCTTGATAGGCTAACTAAGTATACTTCTGAGTCAAACACCTGCAAGTTTCAGAAAGCGTAGGTATTTCTCGTATATTTTGTAACAGGAACGGCGGATTTTGTAACTGTAATCGTTTAAAAGTATCTATTTTAAATTTGTTATAATAAGTCATCATCATCATGATCAACCTGTAATGTTGACGCTGCTGGGACACGGCCTCCTCGCAATGAGAGGAACCCTAAAAGATCAAATTAAAAGTTATCTTAAATGTTATATTAATTTATTCAAAATGTGTCAAAAAAACACGAACAGTGTCAATTCTACAAACACTGACTATACATTGCTAAAATGAATAAAAAAATACTTACTTGCAGAAGTTGTTTGAGAATCTTATGCTACTTGTTAACCTCTTGACATGAAGATTTCATAAAATAATATAATCCACAGGCCATTCACACATTAACTAAATACCAAACATACGTAAATTAAGTATCTCGGCTACCGTACACTCTTGCGCATAATATCACAGTCCCGATTGATGCCTATCGGATCTATAGATCTAAGAGATCATTATTGTGTTAGATCCACAATAAAGATATATACTTGGCCCCGATCAAGTATCGGAGCTGTACGTAAATTAAGTTGTATAAGTTTAAGTAGCAGTAACTGTAAGTGGCAGAATGTGGCAGCAGTAGCAGTAAGTGGCAGGAAGTGATTGATGATGTGTGATGTGATAGCGTTTGATGGTTTTTTTGATACTGATAATAACTGTTTTTGAATTAATGCGATGAGATGTTTTTTTTACTGAAGCCAAAAAGAAGGGTAACATTTTTCTCCTCATAGCGACCACGTGGATCAATCAATTTATCTATAAGGTTAAGCAATAAAAATCGTTGCTTGGTGAGACAAAAGTGTTTGCTGAAAACTGCATTTGTGCGACCAATGAAGACCTTTTTTATTTCCTTGTATCAGAATCTAGTCGGAAAATTAATTATCTGAATATGTTTACAGAATGGGAATCGAACCTACGACCCGTACTAACATGTTGAAACCATCAGTTCCATATAACCATTATTTTTAGAAATAATGTGAGATCCCTATCATCAAAATCTAAGTCCCTCAACATAATCAAAACTAACTGAATTCACAAATCCAAGTGAATAATTCAAAGTGTTCAAGTTCTTGCAAAGTTTCACGGACCTGTTCGCAGTAGTTACAATGTCACGGTTGCAAGAAACGAGGTGCGCCCGCGCTGACTGCGAAAGAAAGTTGATGACGCACACATAGTGGGCTTGTGGGTGTGTGCGATGGGGGCGGGGCGCGACTGTGTGTGTGAGTGTTAGATGAATTGATTGCACGGTTTTGTGTCTCTGTGGTATATAGGACAGTAGTTTAGTGTATTTCTATTATTCTTGATAAAAATGCTGTGATAATACATATTTGTCGTCAAATTCTGTAAAATATACCCAAGATTTTAATGTATGTTTGTCGTACAAAGTATCCACATATATCATACAAAGTACCAACTACCAAAAGTACAAAAATGTAGTGATCAAGGTAATCATCTCCATCATCTTCCTGCCCTTGTCCTATTCTACTCGGGGTCGCCGCAACACATCTTTTTCTTCCATTCTCCCTTGTCAGAAGTCACAGCATCATTTACTCTAAATCGTCAACATAATCATTCATCGTTAATATCAGTATCGATTGTATTCCTGTAAATGGTTCATAAAAATATATTATAATACCAGCCTATTACTGTCCCACTGCTGGGCAAAGGCCTCTTTTCAACATACCTCATAAATTCGTAATAAACTATATCGTCCCTTAAAACTATTACACGTAAACTATCGCTAAAAAAACCACTAGTTACCATCAATCTTACATTATAATAAAATCATCCAGTACTTCGCTTCACTTTCACTTGCAAAATTGCTTAGTCATAACTTATTTTTCAAATCATTAAAGAGTACTTGTATCGTATGTGTGTGTGTGTGTGTGTGTGTGTGTGTGTAATTACAACTATTTGCAGATATACACACATGTAGTGAAGCACACAAGCTACGTTGTGTGAACGTTCACACACACAAAGACGTTGTCAGTGGGTCACTCTACCGCAGCGCGCGTTGATGTCTTTTCTATGGACATTAGCGCCGAGGCGCGGGAAGCACATTTTATGGTAAATTTTAATAATAAATTAGTATAGAAACGATTATATCGGAATAATTATATGAAAGAGAAAATCGTTTTGGAGTTTTTTCTTATTGCTAATCCAATATTGTAAGGTTATTAGAAAATTGACGGAAGTGAATAGCTCTAAATTTTTTTATATATTTTGATTTTATAACTCTTTTACATGATAAGAATTTGTCTTGGAACTTTGGAAGTCAAAACTTACATTACTGTGCTTGCATTTCTTTTTCTATCGATAGTATATCACTTTTATTTGCATAGGTATTTTATAGGCATTAACACGTGTTTATCGATGAGGAAAAACATTAAAAGAAAATATTCCTCATCCTTGCAAAGTCCATAACAATGCGAAGTCAAATTATGCATAAGAAGAAGCTATATTGACAGTTAAATATCCCATGGCTATAACAAAAAGAAATGCCCGGATCACAGAAAACCGTATTAGCGGGGCGCTGCGAAATGTAAAAGTCGTCAAGTCATGATGGTAAACAATGAACCATCAAGCGATTTTCAACCTTGTTATTCAAACCATAAGAGGGTGAAGAATACGCGTTTTCTATTTGCCAAGTAAAAGTTTTGTTATACTTGTAGTATTGGGGAAATTGTTAAAAACCTGCGTTGTTGCGTTTATGTAAAGTTTAGTGACGGTGTCATTAAACACATTGTCATGGCATTTAACTTGGCAAATATTTTGTCTGTCAAAGCTATTAGCGGACTAACAGTGATTCAACATCATCTGTGCTAACTTACGAAGCTTCATAGGATACTGTTACTGATCAATAGGGTGTCTCCAAGGAGACTCATAGGTATAAAGGGTGTAAAAAATTTGAAACGAAGCCGAAAGACACTTGTTCTCCCCATCATTGCGATCAATTTTTTGTTCTACATCATACCTAGTTACGGAGATATTGGAGGTCAAAGTTCCAACTTTTTAACAAGTTATTAATGTAAGATTTTTACTTTAAACACCCCCACGAGCCCTTACTATTCAATCCGTCTATTCATCCATCAGCACAATGTTTTGAGTGCGTTACATTGAGTTCTACCAGAAAACATAATTTTTCACCCCAAAAAAAAGTCGTTTCCCAGCAATAATTTTTGCGTAAAGTTACTTAGCTTGATGTACAGAATGCTTGGTTGACGACTTCGTGATGAGGTTGTTTACACCCTGTATAATCAGCAAAGGCTCTGTTCCCACTTTTTAAATGCCTCAGGATAACGTAAGTACTCATATGCTTTTATTAGTACTATCAGAAGCATAATGGTTTTGCAAAACTTAGGAATAAAAATAAACATGGTAAATAATTATGGTCTTATATGATTGAAGTGGTTTATAAAGCGTGAAATTATCATTATCTCAGCATAACTTGGCCCTTTAACTAACGGTCATACAGTAGGCACAGTCCTGAAAATGGGATTAGTATTTGCATACATGTTTAGATTCCTTCAGGATATTATTTTCAACTATTGGATTCTAATGATATATAGGATAACCTAAAGGGACCGTAAGATAATAACAAAACTCTACATAACAAATAAAAAACACTTGCATACTGAAAAAATAAAATGTAAATTTAAATGTCGAAATAAATATTTCGACACTAACACATTTTGCTCGCTTATCTTTTATTGTTTATCGTAATAAATGATAAAATAAGATGTTATCATGTTGACTTATTCGCACGGAGACTTACGCTCAAAGTGTTCTCTTAAAAGTGAAAAGGTACATGTTATTATTGTTTGTTATTTAACTCATTGCTCTGATCGTACGGCGGTTAACGTAATTTTGTTTAAGTTACGTAATATAAGTTAGTAGGAAGTTATTCGTGATTTGGGTAGGAATTTTAGGTTTACTTAAATATCATTACGATACGTCAATTAAACATTGAGAAGAACGTTTAACTGGGTGAATATTTCTCAAATGATTAAGTAATACATTCCTCGATAGATTTGAATACTAAATAACTATCATTGATTTATTATGGCTTTACAATGGCAAAATACATCTTCAGTGAGCAGTTTAAATAATATAACAGACATTTTTTACCAACATTTGAAGCAATAGATCACTCATTAATTTGGACGAAATAAAAACTACAATCAGGCTTTTTAGCAAACATTCAAACCTGTACTACTTTTTGTCCGACTGCAAAGAAGGGTAAAGTTTTTTACGAAGTCTCTTTCCGCGTGTTACTTGAGCCAGCAGACACCACCTGCAACTGAGTACCAATAACAATGTAGTACCGAACTGACAATAATGGCAGCCTCATATCTCGGTGAACGACCTGTGACGTAGCCTTTAATAATAATAGTATCGCAGTACAAAATAATCATATTGATAGTTCGCTTCATAACTTTTTGCTTATTGTAAGTGACGTGAAGGGAAATAAAAAATTGAAGGCATAGCTTAGAAGCCTTTTATCATTGCCTAATATAATATAAGTAAGATGCAGAATACCTTTCGTTTGAAAATTACTTCGACTTACATTTTCTTGCGCACTTTCCATAAAATCTGGTTCATGTCATTGTTTCACTTTAAACGAAATAATTAATAACGATTTGAAGGTCGTGGGTTCGGAACCAGGCGGTGCATTATTTTGTGTATTTTATATCATCACCACTGCTCTCAAAAACGATGAAGGAAAACATCAACAAAAAACAAATCCCAGAACTAAAAAATCGAAGACACATGTGACGTCCACCAACTCGCATTGGTAGATTACAGTTACTGCCCACTCCCTCCTATCAGGGAGGAGGCTCGTGTCTCACCAGTGGGAACAGTATAGCCTGATAATGCCAAAATTTAAAAAAGACATACACCAAAACTATTGTTTAATAATTAATTTCCCTGTTTTCATAATACTTATCAGATTTGTGGTGTGTGTGTATATTTGACGTCATAAATCTAAATAGGGTCGTACGTTTTTATTATAATTATAAGCATTTTTTCAACTTGCCTTGTTAGTTAGTTAGTATGTATTGGTCAAATCTTGCAACTGTATTTCAAATCAGTTTTCCCCAACCGATTGAGCTAAAATTTTGCACACACCTTTGGTTCAGGTGATAATATATTTTTATGACAAATAATACCTGATCTTGAAGCCAGGATCGTCTCCTCACAAAAGAACTCTTCAATGGTTAATAGCGCGGACATGTTGTATACGCGTTTATATTTAAGGTGGATGTTCCAACCAGCCCGCGAAATTCAAATTTTCTTACGTTTTTTTTGCAATTTGCAGGTCAGTGCTAGGTTGTTGTTGAATAAAATATTGCTCACGACTGTAAGACGTAAGTATAGTTATAGAATTATATTCATCAAAATCATCAATACAACCCTCCAAGCCCGTAAAGGTGTAGGAATGACTTTTTCAAGGTCAAAATCACAGTCGCGAGCAATATTTTAATCAACATACAACCTAGCACTGGCCTGCAAATTGCAAAAAAAACCTAAGAAAATTTGAATTTCGCGGCCTGGTTGGAGCATCCGCCTTAATTGATGACATGATTTCTATCATGAACCATCCTGCAACCAGAATCGTCTTCTCACGAGAGAATTCCTCAACGATTTGTAGCGCAAACATTAAATTTTGTAGATACAGCTAAAAATTAGAAAATAAAATTAGAAATTAAAAAAACCTTTTTGAAAATAAGCTTTTATAAAAATGCAATTATAAGAAGAAAATCAACCAAAAATTGATCTCATAAAAGCTTGTCTTTGTTGTTTGTTTTCTTCTTTTGAGTGCATTTTTATAAGCTTATTTATTATGAGATTTTTTCAATTTTAAAAGTCATGGAATTAATCAAACCGAACTCCTCTTCCAAGACAATATTAACTAAAAAACCTTGAGTGAACAAAAACCCCATTATTTCTCTTATCAAAGGGGAGTTAACTAAAGTCCTCACAGCACCTGTCAAGTCTTGTTAGCAAACTTTGCGCTTCATATGTCAATGGGAGCCGGCAGAGTGGCAGGTTTATGGTGTTTCCCCATTAGGCCAACAATTGATTCGCGCACGCGACCCCCGCGCCATCCGTAGCAGCTGTATGAGTGTGTCTACTTGTTAGGTCATTATTTTTTATGGCTATTGTAGAACAACTAAGCATTATTATTATGAAGAAGTTAGTTTTCTAGTGCATTCAAAAACTGGATAAATAAACCCTTAAACTACATCAATAGAAAAAAACTTTAAAAAAATATTTCAGTAATAATAATATTGAATGCTTGATTTCAAATGAATCATTACTTTTTTAAATTGAATCTAATAGTTAATGTTTTATCAAACACTTCTGAACTGCAATGTCACTAAAGCCGAACTCTATATCCGATCCATCGAGGAAACAATAGAGTGAACACATTATTTACATAAACAAGGAATCTGCTTGAACCGGTCAGAATCAGATTGAACTCCAGAAATTAAAAGAGAGAATGACGTCGTTCATCCGTTTTGGCTCGGAGCACACGGCTCGGTACCGCGTCGGACTATTCGCTTCACGCCCACCACGCTGGACGCTACATGAGAGGGTTGATATTATTACTTACCTACATTTCTCAACGGTAACATTTCCGGGCTTATTTCTGACTTTAGACACTACAACATATTTGACTACAATATTAAACCTCATGCCCGTTTGACTTAACACTAAGCGACACCCTAAACCAATGCCCAAATATTATGGCACTTAGAATTGCAACTCTCATGTTTAGACATGAGGGCCGAGGGTTGAAAATCCTATTACAGCATTTTTATTTAGGCACTCACTTAGATGTCGCCTACTGTTAGTGTAAACGGGCAGCACCCTGATAAACGGCTAATAGCTAACCCGTAAAGCTGTCAACATTAGCATAAACAAAGACTAGTACTCAGTACATGTACTATAAGGATGCATGGTACAGTCGAATACCATCAGTAGTAGCAATGCAGCTACAAAATCGCTCTTATTCGTATAAAGTAAAGTTGCTGTCTATAGCGGTTTGTTGGCATGTACGTGCAGCTGAGGGTACGGTCGAAGCGAGCGCGTATGTAAACAATGGTTAACTGTACCAGCGCCTTGACTCGGACAACGAGTCGGCCGCCGTGTAAATATTCTCGTGTGGGGAATATACAGGCTGATTCGGAAGGGAGGCACAGATTTGGAATACAAGTATAATAGCATTGTTTTCGTATTTTAGGTTTGCGTAGCATTTAGGGCTTTTTTCATATAATATGCTTGTTAAAATTAAAGGAGTATGCTCTCCACACCGTATCCACGACCGTGCTAGGGACCTATCAACCAAAAATACGTTACGGTCATAGCATGGCCATGGAATGGTACGGTGTAATGGGCAGACAACTCAAGAGACAAAAGTAAAAAACCATATATTTATAAACCCCACTCTGTTTTTTTAGTAACTGTTTCAATAACATTCTCCCAAATAACTTGAGTTTCTGCTGCTATACGTTTCATTTGAGTAACAAAAAAAAATAGAATAAGTGCATACAAAATTAAATTGTGGTCTATCTATTTAGTAGAACAACTAGTGACTTTACAACACATAATATTACGCACTTAACAATACAAACTCGCAGAAAACTAATAACAAACAAACTTCTATTAAACATTACCAATATCAAATATTACGATACCGCAAAATCTTTTATAATAAACAACTGAGTGATTGGCCAACCGTCGAGTTGCACTAGATGTGCAAACTAGCAACTATTCAAATTAGCTCGTAACCCATTGTAGTAACTATGCGGTCTACCGCTAATAATA
Source organism: Xestia rhomboidea (assembly GCA_963853795.1). NCBI lineage: Eukaryota > Metazoa > Arthropoda > Insecta > Lepidoptera > Noctuidae > Xestia > Xestia rhomboidea. The sequence goes on from OY970758.1 coordinate 872,329, forward strand.
TAACGATAAAAACGGCAAAAAGGTTATTTAACTTCCAGAGACCTTAATAAGAAAGCAAACAATCTGTTTTATCCATTTAATTTCATTATTTTGTTTTAGTGGTGGCAGGCACGACTGTTTAGCATGAGGTCCTGGGTTCGATGCCCGGTTTGGGCAAAGAGTGATTGGGTTATTCCATCAGGACTTTCCAGTAGCAGCCACGGTGTCTGGATTGGCGCCCGGTTGATGGCAATAGGCTGATAACCTACACCGTACACCTCTGCCTAACGCTTCGGTGATTACAGGCGTAATGTTATGTTATGTTTCAAATTATTTTATATGAAAAGACACATTTCACAAGCACGCAACTGAAATTGATGTATTATACTATATATAAACTATCCATTAAAAAAATATGAACGATGGATTTTGTCGAATTGAAGAAAAATAAAGAGTCTCTTTCCTTAGTTGAAATGTTTCACCCGCCTTCGCAAACGCATAGTTATTGAACAGCCTGTAGGTTGACGGGAGTGTCTCTACGTCACGAGTGGTCTAGCGGCGCGCGCATGCGTCATACGCGTCGACGCCGTCGCCACCACACACACACGGTGCGCGTACGCACGTGTGAGTGCAATGCTAGTTATTAACCTTTTTGTGTAGGAACTGGTTATTATTGAAATATATTTACATGTTTAGGTTATTTGAGTTCATGTTCTAACTTTTGTGGGGTCCTTGCCCGGCTGTAGGGGCTAGAAAAAAAAGCAGTATCATGGCCGAAAATAGTTGATAAAGCTAGAAAAGAGTCTTAAGGTTGTGATGATAAAAGATTGGTTAATAGTAAGATCTCTAATACGCGTTTAATTAAACTAACATTAGAAAGGAACACCTATGTTTAGGCTCTTATTTTAGATGTTGCTGGGTCTTAATAAAAACGGGCATTAATAAAGCCTTGGAAACACCAAAGCTGTGTGCTGCTTCTCAATCTATTCCTATTATTGTCACAGTCCTGACAATCTTTTATTAAGAGCAATCCATCAAAACATCATCATTCTCCTGCACTCATAACAATTAATTAGGTGTCGGCGCAGTCTGCCTTTTTCTTCTCTATTGGCCATGTCATCAGCCACCCCGTTTCTTGCCATATCATCATTCTCTCAATAAATCCATCGTTTCTTTAATCTTCCCTCACTTACAAGTATGCACATTCACGCATCATACGAAGAACTATTGAAATCCAACGAATCCCACTATGTATATAGCTAAATATCTACACAAAGTGTAGAGCCCTCTTATCTGTCGGCCACCAGCTAACCCAATGCCCCTGTGCCTTACATCGCTACTGGAGTACCGGCGCATGCGCACCACAGCGTCGCGTCGCTATAAGACACTCTTTATCTAGATAGATCTATACTATCTAATCTGTAGAATGTAGATACACAATTATCTCTAGAATGTAGGCCCTCGCGATTGATCGATTTATTTTGAAGTTTTTATACAGGCTTTCCCTGGATAAACAGCTTGGTTTTCAAAGTCATTTAATTCATTTTCTAGGTAGTCTAGGTACTTATCTTCATTGTAGTGTACTTGGAGTATCACCATTTGTCTTCTATGTTGGTGTCAATATTCAGACCAATAATTTTGAAGTTTGAAACATGATTAGACAAATTTTGTCTCACAGTTTTTCATTAAGTTTAGGTATTTTTTGACCTCTAGAACATTCATGTTCTTATATGATTTGAATAAAAATATTTACCGACCGCGTGAGCTCCATAACCAAACGTACCACAAAAGGTGAACACAAATGTTACTAGACGACTAAACTAGACTAAAGTCAATGTAGTTATCCGCAACACTGCACTTCATGGTTACTCAAAAGCCAAAAACTAGAGAACTGACTCAAAACTCACAATTCCACCAATTTTTCCCCCAAAAACCCGGCCGGCAGTCCACCTGTCCTATTGATATTCACGGGAGGATCCTCAAGGCCAGGCGGGCGGTGGTTGACCCGTAACTGTACCGGGCTATCCCGAGCCGCAGGACGACGACCTCCGCGGGGTTTTGTGCCCAGCCCGGGATTCGGACACTTGGGTACTTACTGAGTTTGATTGTCATGCCAGGTTCCACTTGAGACTAACGGTATCTTGGTGTTTTTTGAGGCTATTAGGTGGATTTAATATTTCTGAATAGGGTTAGTGGTGTTTTTAATCTTTGCGGATAAAGTTTATTTTTCAAAAGAGTTGGTGAAGTTTCTTGTTACGTCTTGATATTGATCTGATCTATGTCTTTCTTGTGCTATTAGAGAGATACATAATACAAATTAAATTTATTTATTTCGTGCACACCAGAATCAGTACCATTGTATCATACAGATAAGGGTTTCGAAGTTTACTCGGAATAGCACCAAACCTTGCTACATAAAAAAACGCTTTCTTACAAAACGTCATTATTTAAATTAATAAAGGTACATTCTGGAAAACAAATTGAAATGCTAATCAACCCTTTTACGAGTGTAAAATTAACATAATCACTAAAGAAACAATGTCTTTATGTGTCGTCATTAGCATTTTACTAATAAATAGTTCACCAAAGAAATATCTCTTTGCCTTGTGAGTATTGAGTCGTCTTAGAATATTACTTGTTGAATTTTTTGTCTTAGTAAAGCCAACTATCGTATTTGCTGGCTTGGGTTTCAGCTGTGTGAATTTGGGAAACCAATAACCAGTTATTGAAAACAGTTAATTGCTTGGTATTTTAAGGATATTCATTACCAGTAACAGGTGCAAGACAAGACCTTCTAGAATTCTAATTCACAATTCAGTTTACTGTTATCATCAACTTTCATTTAAATTAATCATTCTTTATAAGTTCTGTTTTGATATATTGACGATACTGACCAAATGTAAGCCAAGCTGAACGAATCTTTCAGTTTGAGCAGGACCGAAAAATCCTTTACAAGTGTAAAGAATAATATTTAGTTCTTAAAACTATCGATTATTTCAAATAATTATCAGACTTTTGAATATTAAATAAGTAGTTAACACAGCCTCAGTGGCACATGTTGTATTTATTGTCCGTTGCAGCAATGCAAAACGATTTGATCGACGAAAAACGTTTTGATGTAAAACATGGGTACTTTCTATATCTTGTCAGCGCAACATTATGATATTTGTGTACAATATAGGATATTGCGATACCATTCTCTTTATTGGGCTTTTGGACGTAATTTTATAACGTAGAATAAATGTTTTGTAAACGTGCTGTACTGTTGCCCAACTAATCGTGGTCGATTGTCGAAATAGACAAGTTTCGTGGTTGTACGATTGATTTTAAAAAGTTTTTTAGTTCTGTTGTCATTCTGACACTTTATTCTTTGAAGACAATGTTAATTGAACCAATTTTAAAATGGCGCCTGAAATAGAATGACAATTAGATCTGTCTGTTTTTGTGTCATCAGAATTGCTGTTATCAAATCTAAAGGGTGTAAATAGACCCTTAACGAAGCCGAAAGGCACTTGTTTTCCTCTTCATTGCGATCATTTTGTTTTTCTGCTGGCCTGGGAACCTAGTAGTTACGGAAATGTCGGAGGTAAAGGTTCGAACTTTTCACAAGTTTTTTTTTTCAAAAACTAGTTTTTAAGGTCATATCTTTACTTTAAATACGCCCATAACCCGTTTACTTTTAAATGTGTCCATAAGCACAATGTTTTGAGTGCGTTACATTGAGTTTTACCGTAAAACTTGATTTTTCACCCCAAAAAAAAGCCGTTTCCCAGCAATATTTTTTGCGTAGAGATACTTAGTTTGATGTACAGAATGCTTGATTGACGGCTTCGTGAAGGGTCTGTTTACACCCTGTATATTGATAAAATAACTTGGTTGGATTCCGTATAATAGATAGTCACTATGGAAAAAAAAATCTTCTCTCCCTGATCTTGGTTCAAATTATAACTAGTCTAATGTTCAATGTCAGCAGTAGGTGTGTTACTCGTAATCACAACCTACGGTTACGGACGTAATCATTCAATAGTCCAACCAATCAATGAATTTAATTTGATTATGAACATGGGTACCAATTACCGTTTCGCACTAATAAGATCAAAACAATAGCACCTACACGCCACGCAACTCCACGTATTCCCACACTGGGCCCCGCTGGGCCACGATGGGCCACCCAAAATCCACTCAACCTCGTTGCGGTACGCATACCACGGTCCACTCCTAAAAAAAACCCGTTGGGCCTATAACGGTACCCGCTGCCTTGACAAACGACGAAACAAGTATATTAGGCAATTAGGATGTAGGAATCAAATGTGCCGACTGTACTTGTTATTTCTAGGAAACAATTGAGTAAAAGTACAGTTAAAATAATAAATGTTTGGCCTATGCAAATTGGTTGAGTTTTTTTTTTGTATGGTGGTTTTACATTTTTGCTTTGAGGTAGTTTTAGCGAGAATATTTCGGCCTGTTTTATCTTTCTCTATTTTTAACTAATGGTGGAAAGAAATTACGTAAAACAAACGTCTGTAAAGACGCAAGACGCGATTTATCTTATCAAAATATTTTTGGTCTTTCTAATTTTACTTAGCAATTAATTATTTGTTGTTTTAACTGAATTCAAAAGAAATCAAAGGATTATTTATATTTTTGTATTCAACCGAAACAAAATGCCGTTTCGCATTAGAATGCAGACAGTAATGTTTTCGATCCCGATATAATATATATATTCTAGTGCCGATACAGTAATATCTGAAATAAATATAACCTACATCGGTATCGGTATCGGTACTAAAGCGGTATCGATAATGCGCTTGTTCTTATTGTATCTGCTTGAAGGAGATCTTATCGAACCAGAATGAATTGAGTATGGAACGATAACAGTAATATACGAGTAGTGTGGACAGAGCCTTAGGTCAACTCGTGATAGTGACCGCAGCTTATTCAATATTCGCACATACGCCGCAAAAAGTTCCTAAGTTTTGTGAAATACCATAAAATAGTGAAAAGTAACTATGCTAACAATGGCGAATTAAATGTACCGTACTCATAAGAACAGCACGATATAGCGTAATGTATATTTACAGACACTTATAACCAGTAGTAATAGTAACATCATGCATATCGGTAAATTGTTATCATAATCAGTAATGTTATCAGTGTAATAAGATTCAGTAACTTTCTACGTCAAACTGTTCGATGCGCTATCGCCTGCCAATGGGCCGTCAATAGTTCAGGCGCGAGTCTAGCCTTGAGGTAGGTTTAAAAACTGGATTCTCGTAAGTAATCATCAAACAGAAACGGACATAGCTCTATTGTCGTGAATCAGCACCGTGAAAATCGAAAACCAGACCGCTTGCTACCCAAATACCGACTTTATCAGCTTCGGTCAAGGTTGTGTTTTGAAAGGCCAACTGTTGTTGGTTACGGCCTGTGTATAATAAAGTAGTGTTTACGCCACTGACATACTTCCGTGTGTGTACCGTTAGGCGGCCCTGTTTCGCTTACACCCGTTTCTTTCACTCTCGTTTATAGCGTATGTTTTGTCTCTTTCTGTGCGCGACAAATTTTCGATGCGGGCGCCTCGTGTAGGTTGGCCTAAAAATTAATTTCGTGATACGATTTTTTTAAGAATCCGCCTGTCGCGGTGGGGGCAGCCGTTTGTCGGTCAGTGTGTCGCGTGCTTTATGTTAAGCTGCCATAGCGAAGCTCTCGAGTTCGGGATTTGGACCGACTTAGGATTTAAGATTAGCATTTACGCTTTTGGCTTCATAGCTTCGGCTTGATATTTAACGCTCAATGATTTATGGATAGATAAAGAAATTGGATGGCTATTAAGACCATGTTTCGTTCTAGATACATTAAAATGCAAACGACATACCTACATATATTATCTAAATAAAATAGTTGATTGTCAACCGTAAACAACAACCACCACCAAGAGTTTTAGTTCACGTTCCATCATTTCTAGGGTATCAGATATAGTCCAAATATTTACCCACATGTAAGTCAACACTAGTTCACTCGGATAGAGCTTAGTAACACCCCCGCACATTGAAGCTGTTACCGCTGATAATAGACAGACAAACATACCACTAGCAGGCACTATACCAACCATTCAAAAATGATGTTTTAGCACTTATCGCAGGTCTGCGGAAAGTTTCTAAAGATATGAGGATTATATTTTTATACCATATTAGATATTATTATTACCATATTAGATTATACAAAATATTAGATAGAAAATAACATTTTCGGTATTAAGTATTTTGTGTGAAGATCTTCATCATTCTCTTGCCCTTATTCCAATTCATTTGTGGTCGGCGCAGCATGTCTTCTTCTTCCATACTTCTCTATTACTCGTCATCTCATCAGACACCTCCTTTCTTGCCATATATTCCTTCACACTGCCCATCCATCGTTTCTTTGTTTTTCCTCTACTTCTGTACTCAAAACTGTCCTCACGACATTGTTCTCGTTCCTCCGCATCACTTGCCTATCTCACGACAACCTGTGTGGTGATTACACAGGTTTTCAGACTTCCTCTTATTTTGACAAGTTACTGCGCGGTTTTGTCACAAGTTTTTCTCAATTTCAGTGTTCAGTTAAGTTTAACAGTTAACCTGAAACGACAACTGAGCTCAGCAACACTAACCCTTCCTTAAGAAAACAACATCTGAACTTAATAAGCAATTGATGCACTCTACTTTCCTCAACAATTGATTACCCTACTTAAAGGTAGCAGAAAACGTTAGAAAATCCAAAATTTCATACTTTCTTCGCTCCCCGTCGTCAATCATAACCAATATTTTATAAAAGATCGTTTTGATTTACAAAAGCAGACGTGTTTCTACTTTCACTCGGCCGGTCCATCGGAGCGGATAATCTATGGAACTGTGACAATTTCTACGGAATTGGGCCAAGAGATGTTAAATTTTTGTTCGTGTCACAGTTGGTCACCGAGACCGGTGACACGCCGACGATGGGTGACGAATGTTTTACGCTCTTTTTGACAAATGGGACTCTTGTTAATTTTGGTGTACATAGCTGGACGGTGAAAATTGATAAACATTTCACGGATGTAAAAACAGACGCAGAATATAAAGGTTAACAAGAAGAGGAAACCTTTTATAGGAAGCGGACTGATGATGTCGAAAATGATGGTATAAATAGTAAAAGTAATAAATTACCCAAACCTCTTGTGAAGCTAAAATAGTTTGATCGCGGTACGAACAATAAAAAGGATGACAAAATTATAAATATTAATAACGACTTAGCACATGTAATGAACAGTAAATATTTTTCCGTTAATTAACTAGTTTATAAAATAACGTTAATCTTATTAAACCTCGTCGGAGTACCGACCGATACATCCAAACATCCTGAACCGTGCGTCTCGCTTGCTTGCACACAATTAACTTAAATGTTTACTGCTATATTTAAAAAATCCACTTCGAATATGCTCGTATCGAATAATCTGAAATACGGCAAAACCTAGGTTTTTGTAATGTCTAGGATTGAGTTCTATCCCATAAAACGAATTTCTAAACTTCGATATGCAAAGCTCTAATCCCACCAGCAAGCTTTTATATCAGTAGTTTTACATTGATGATTTACTATTTGTGTTTTATCTTCACTGAGTTTGTCTTATTCTTCATTTCTTTATCACGTTTTCCGAATGGGAAATCCTAAGGTGTCACCATAGGGTCCTTTTACTCCAGTCTTAATCATTATTACCATTGGATGGGGTATCTTTATTGCACACCATATAAATAAAGTAAGGAAAAGCCACCTTCTATCACATTGTCAGGATTACTCTTGAATTATGGATGCTTAGGAGTATATTTCCACAAACAAGGTTATCCAGGGTTACCTTTTTGAGCTTTTGTTTCGTTCAGTGCACTTATAGAAATTTGAATCTTACAGGAGGTACGAAATATTACGAAAAATTAAAATCTTTTTAATTAAAAACACTATTGTTGTCTATTAAAGTCACGTTCAGTATGCAATCGGGTGTCTTGGTAATTCATTTTTTCTGCATCGGGTTACGACAGCGATCGCCACGGCCGGCGCGCGCGCAATCAGCCTTTTATCCACACTACAGTATTTTGCGAAAAACTCAATCAAGGCCGCGTACTTGGCAGCCGAGACAAATCTATATTTTAATAGTATTTTTTCCGCAGAGCTATCGCAACTCGTTGCGTGCAGACATTGGTCCACTGTGCGTGTTGTCATAGGTTCGACTTTTTGTTAGTACCGAATCGATTGTTATGAAAATGCTTGAGAATCAAAGGATAGTTTTATTTAGTTTGGAAATAGAGTTGTTGAGAAAAAGCCGAAGTAATCCAAATTTTAAAAATTGATCTGGTATTGGATCTTATTGTTATTGTGACTCAAGTATTTACAGAAAATTCGCTCGCAATTTCACAAAAGCTCCAAGTTTTCCACAAAGGTGAATGAACCGCACCTGTGACATTGAAATGCTCCAGTCATTCGTGGCGATGTAGCAACACTCTATTAGGGAAACGTTTTTATTGATATCTAAGCTAATAACTGTAAAAAGGCTTGGCAGATGAAGATGATGAAGGAAAACAATATAAAGGTTTACGGAACGTCTCAGGCACACTGACGTTCTAAATTCTGTTGTTGTTCGGTTCCCATATCATCAACAAATACATATAATTGTAAGTTCATGATCTTTTGTAGATTCAGACTCCAGACTAACTATCAGTGGCTTTTATGTGCTAGTATTCAGAATAGTTTGTAAAACATAGGATCAAATAATAGTCTGAAAAAGCTACATTGCATCTTTACCTTATAAAACTCCCGTAAAATGACTACCTTCTCCCAAATGGATCATTCTGCTCTTGTCCCAGTTACTTGGGGTCGGTGTAACACGTTTTTTCTTTCATTCTCCAGTGTCAGCAGCAACAGTTTTGCCCAGCTTCGGGATGCTACAGGCTAACAGTAATCAGTAATCCGTTTACATCCAAACACGACGCAGTCTATAAGTCTGTGTGTTTCAGTGCATAATTGCGGGTAACCTAAACGTGAACAATGTTAATGAGTAGCTCGTTTGATTTCATTAGCGGCTTGTATCGCCGCGAACCCGGTCAGGTATCGGGGTTCCGGTAATTGTGCCGGATCGGTGCCGGGCCGGTGCCGGGCTATCTACGCCCGCTATCAGCGTTGCAGTTGGTGTTGCAAGTGTTTGTTTGCTTGTTGTGGTGTTTTGGCTGGAGATACGTGAGAATTTAATATTTTGCTTTTACTTGCGGCAGATGTTGGCCAAAAGAAGTTCGAGATATTTTTTTTGGTCAAAGATAATGCTTAAAATGTATCCTAAATGTAAAGATTATACTATAAAAAAGAATCGCATGTTGACATAGTTATCCGAAAAACATTGCATCAAGCTGATTCCTAGGACTCTTACCTATCTGTCAGTACGTCTACTACCGTACGCCCCACTGAGCCTAAAAAGCCTTTTGTTTGTATTAAAAACAGAACAAAAATGCCTAGAAATAAAACAGAAGCGACTGCGGGCCGCAGCACTGTTAGCTATTGAGGCGTATCGTTCGCGATTACCGCCTGCATCTCTGATTGCGTACTAGTTCATACTAATGCTCGGCTATACTGGTATTAGGTACACAGTGTTAACACTAAATTATGTTTCTAGGGTCCCTCCTTTTTATAAAATAATCAAAGAATATTCTAGTCTATCTTTGCGACACGTAGTGATTTCGGTAATCACCGATATGTTTTCTGTATTCAATCATCTTCACCAGTGTACTAATGATCGTTTTCCTTTGTTGCAGATAGCGCAGCAGGGTGGCGGCGTCCAAGTATGGCGGCGGAGGGCTGTCACTGGGTTCCGGCGTCGCGGTGAGGCGCGGCATGAAGTGCGCCGGCGTGGCGGGCGCCAGCGGCGACGAGCTCCTGCTCGGCAGCTGCTGGCTCGACCCCAAGCTCGACAACTCCTCCCCCCCGCCCACCTGCCACGAGCTCCTCGACTCTCTCCTCGCCCCTACCCCTCTCGCTGAACTCAAGCCTCTCCCCCCCTTCACCGGCTACACCGGGCACCTATCTATCAACGGCATCTCTGGACACCACTACCATGCTATCGCACAACGCCTTCCAGAAGAGAACAATAACTATCCGACGCAGAGCGGGTACGGTGCCGACCATGACGTCGTGTCGTCGTCGACGTGCGCGGCCGACGCGGAGCCTCCTGACTTAGAGGACGTCAAACCGTTCCTTGACGGGCCGGACACCAAGCCCTTCGCGGACACCTCCGCCGCGGACTCGTGCGCCGCGTCCTGCTCACCGCCCGCTAAAATGTTCGAGGATGGACACAAGCAGGACATGTACGATATCAGCTCGATAGAGGACATCGCGGCCATCATCGGCTCTGCCATCGCCGACACGACTGTCCCGTCACAACCGGAGGACCCCGAGAGGAATGACTCTAGAGACAGTTGGATGGACATCGACGCCTGGATCACCGGCGCGTGCACCCAACCTGGTGACAAAATTGTGCAACAAGACCTTGCAGAGTTCGGTCTTCCGAATTCACCACCTTCGGGGCAAAATCACCACTCCAGTCTCGACTATCCCTGCAAAAACCAGGACTTTTCCAAAAGCACTGAGTTTCTTCAGAAAAACTTAGGACAAGCGGGTTCGACGCTGCAGTCCTTGTTGACGCACGGTTACATGCCGCTGCTACAAAACCGGCTGCAGAACGGACCGCCGGTCAAGCAGGAGGCCCCGAGCTCCACCAGCTATGGGATGGATGTGATATCAACGTCGTCTCCGCCCGGGAATGCCGTCTCCACGACTGATGGTGTTAGTGGGTTGTTAAACGGGCGTTACGCACCGCATTACTCGCTCGGTCTCAAGCCTGACGGACTGTGCAGTCCAGAGAGGCTCCTCGGCTACCCACACGCTCACACCACGACTTCCACACCAGCGAGTAAGAGTAAACGGAGTCGAGCTAAAGCGAAACAAGCGAACAGCGGGAACATGCACGGCAGCTCGCTGGCGTTCCCGTCGGCCACGGCGGCGGAGCTGAGCGGGCTGCTGGGCAAGGAGAAGCCGGTGCACCGGTGCGGGATATGCAATAGGGGCTTCCTGAACAAGTCCAACATCAAGGTCCACCTACGGACGCACACGGGGGAGAAACCCTTCCGCTGCGACGTGTGCGCGAAGGCGTTCCGTCAGAAGGCGCACCTCATCAAACACCAGCAGATCCACAAACGCATCGGCCGCGACTAGCGGGCAGTAGGTTCTAGCTCAAAATGAAGCATTTTGTAGTTTGTAATATAGTGTGTCTGTGACTTTAGTGTCGGTGAGCGGTAACGCAGTGCGCGCTGAATCTCATGTAGGCTATTGTAAATTTATTTCGTTAGGAACGGAGACGTAGCAACGCTTTATCGTAGAACATTCATGCGAGTAGATGTCGCCAGGCGTTCCGAAGTCCTGTTCGTCTTCTGACGCAGTACGTGGTATCACGAGTAATTAATTTAACCCTTTAGTATAACATTCCTAAGGACAAGTGCAATGTTAACTAGTTTTAAGTGATATATTCTCTGTATTATATATTAGTTTGTAAGTTCTAGAAGATTTCCGCTCCGCTCTAGATTGTTTTCTGAACTATCCGTCTCATTAGTGTAGTTGTATCTTCTATTATTTCGGTTATGTGTTGACGTCACACTGGCCCCTGACGTGCTACACGTCACAGGTTGCTCACAAGAACAACGGACAAAACATGAACGAAATAAACATATTTTTGTAATGTAGAAACATTTTTATTTAATTTTAAATGTGAATGGTTACTCCGATTACCTATTGTTAGTCAGAATTTTTAATTAGGTTTTTTTTCTTTTAAATGTATAAATAAGTACTTAATTAATTTAAGGAAGAGAAATGACAAAGCTCATGAGGCTAACATGATACTGCCAATTGTAAACCTTTTGTACTTGTAAACTTTGCATAAAATACTCTTTTAAAGATACTTGAATTAGGGATTTTTTTACTATTTGGTTGGCAACATAGTTTATGAGTAAGGTTTAGTTTTCATATCGCTACTGCTACTAATTTATATTTCATGCCACTTCTTGGCTCTTTAAAATAACTTTCTACTTGAAATAACAAGTATTAATAACATAACATACCTCAGAGTAACACAACGGTCACAAAATGTAAATAAATAAAAATCTTTGCGACTTATGTACATTATAGGAACATCATAATTTATTACTAATTAATTTTCATCGTTTCATTATTATATTTATATGGGGACCAAAAGATTCGAATTAAAGAACAATTAACTTGCAAAGATTTTTAATGTTATTATCAAAGTAATCATTCATCATTCTGTCACTGAAACATCACAATCAAATCGTAACAATATATAATTGTATATGTATAAGTTTAACAGAACCATTATCATTTTCATCGCTTACAATACAAAGGGTCTAATCCAAACATCAATAATCATCGACCTTTATGACTTAGTTATTTAAATTCATGTTCATAAGATCATACCTACATCACAAATACTCGAAATCAATCATGGCATTGCATTTAGAAATCATTGACATCATACATTTAACTAAGATCACACACTCGCACAATCATTTCACTCCATGATCACCAAATCCTCAGGACTCAAAAATCAACGATCAATCGATGATCGAATCGATGATTCGATCGATGGGATCAATGATCACATTTTACCAGGTTCCACAACATAAGCTATTTTTCGTATTGCGTATTGAACTATTGCACCAACATAACGCACAGTCAACAATGTTGCAGTATTTCCGTCATCATGTTTAAAGGGCGGCCTTGTTTTCGCTTTTCTCTAATAATTCAAGGCTTTGAGGGTGACCAATTGAACGCTTTCATTTAAAAGTTGAATAGCCCTTTGGGGGACCAATCGCGATAAAGAAATTTAAACAAAAAAGATCAAAATAATTCTCAGATATTTTATTGGTCAAATTGAACAGCCAATCAAAGCGCGCAATCCAATTCATTATACGCGAACGCTAGACGCGCCAACGCACGCGAACGGAACTCCACGCGTCCGGGAAGCGGACGGATAAAAAATTAAATTCATACTAATAATACCGATCCGCTGTTGCGTAAGATTGCTATTCGTTGGCAGTTTATAATTGATGTTACGGCATTCGGTATTTGGGCCATTTACCTCTTTAAGGCTAAGGGCTGCGTGATTCGGACTGAGAACCAATAATTACAGATGATTAGTAGTTTAATGATATATTACTGTTTTTCATGAGACGCCAAATGTTATATGAATTTTTCTGTTTTTTTTTTCGTGCTATGTTTTTTTGTCTTCAACTTTTACAGCTTACAGCCCGAGACGTTAAAGTCTTTGTAGTATACTTATTGCGAACTTAAAAAAAAAACTACATTTGCAATTATTCATCATCTCATGAAATCACAACATCATTGATTACAGAAAAATAGAATTGAAATCCTGTCAGAAGTCGGATAAATTGTTCAACATCATCATCAAACTATCACTTTCATTGATTTTACATTTACATTTACCATTTATATTTATGCATCACTGACATAAGACTGTAAACTTGCGTAAAGCTGCGTTTACATTTAACATTCCACTTCCATATATTCCTATCTCACCCATCTGATGTATCATCTTTCATCTTCTGTGTATTCGATACACGCTACTAACATTCCAGTAGGTGCCTGCGACTATCGTAGGATCATTTTTGACTGTTTAAGGCGTTAAAACGCTTGTCGAAGCAGACGAGCGGCAGCCCGTAAGGGAAAATACACGCTGGATAAACGCGCGGGCGAAACGCTGTAATTACTCGCGAGTTAACTGTCAAGTCTCACTTTAAAAAGTTATTTTATTGGTGCTAGTATAATTAAAATTACAGCAGACCAAATATTATCATAAATAGAGAAATTTCTAATATTGTTTCAAACGTATTACTTTTGCATTGACACCGAATATCGCTTCTAAATCAGTGCTTACATTAACAATAAAGCCAGTCTGTCTAGACTTAAACATAACTGAAACTGATGAATCATTAAATGAATGGTCTCTTTTAGAAATACATCGTAAATGAAAGCAAAAATTAAGCACTTACTTGCTTCCGTTACATTTTATTATTTGCTTTCTCTAATAAAATAAATTTCATTGGGACGCTGCTGTTTCAGCAATTTAAACGTTTCAATTTAAATAACGCATGCATGTGCAGCTTTTAAAATGCAGGTAGCGAATATTTTTATAACTTTTTAAACTTTCATTTAGAATTTTTGACCCAGAATGTTATCATAAATCTGCAATGACTTGTTTTCTACTGAATAGCTTTGCATGAAGTCGAATGTATTCCTATAAGTTGTTGAATCATGAAAGCTGAAATGAAATATTGCAGTTATAAATTAGACGTTTCGACCGCGGCGTTTCTCGCAGTGTGTGTGAGTAGAACTTAATAAAAGTACCTTTTTGTTAGAATTTAATAAATTGTTAGCGTTAAGTATTTATTTTTCAATTATATTTTTTGTAATTATTAATTAATTGTAAAGCATTACAGTTGACGAAAACAATTAAATATTATGCGTACTTTTTAAGCGGCGAATGTTATTTTTCAAGAGGTTTTTCCAATAGTATAAGTAAATTTGTAAATTAATGTAAAATAAATGAAATTTTTTTTTGTTAACGATAACTTTTTTGTTTGCTTTCTACATTCCTCCAACTGCTGAACTCTAATGTGGATCTTAGGACCCGGTAAGTTCCTTATGAGGTTGCTTGGCGAATGATAGAAATTCTTAATAGACTTAATTACCCATAAATAAAAAATGGTCTCAATAACATCAACAAAGAATCACACAGAAAAGATAAGCAGCCATTTTCTAAAAATACACGCAGAGCCACAAGTGGGTCACATTAGACATCTATAGAGCACACAAAGGTGTGAACACACGAAGTGAAAGATCCGACTAAAAGTTTAGTTCACACAACACACGTAATGTTCCCGTGCGTCGCGGAAGAAAGTCGGATGTGAAAATTGTCATAATGCACACACAAACGACAAATTGCCTTTTTGCGTCAACAAGTGCTCTTGCGCAGGGCACACAAGAGAAAACACACACAGACATAAAAACTCGTGCGAATATCACTCACACGTGCGCGTGCGCGGGAAATGTCAACATGTCGCTGTTTTGCTGTCGCTACACGCACACATCGGCAGAGTACGGTGATCGAAAAAATCGTTGTGAAATTAAATAAATTAGGTTTTATTAAATTGCAACGTAATTAATTTGTTAGTATCGGTTCTGTAACAAATCGAAGTTTTATATAACCGACCGCGACGTTTGTAAATCTGTCTTTTTTTTATTGAGTGTCAAAATTGTACTATTGTTCTAAACGAAGACGATGGCAGATCTTTAAATTAAAAATGATGGAGCCTGTAAATGTATAGTTATAGTTAAATATATAGTTACAGTTGAAAATACTCGATATATTGTGAAAACCAGAATGTACTTTATCCAATATATTTAGATGGTTTAAGGATATATTTAAATTCATTAAAATGTTTGACAAATGAAACCACTGCATGAGGTGAAGAAAGTAGTATGTGGTTTTTTGGCGTAAATATTTGTAAAGTTACAATTACAAAGTAGTAAGTGCATCGAACGCAAGTCGGAGCTTATAGTGTAATTTTCCTGATTGATATTGCTCACCGTAGGTAACATTATTTTATTAATCTAGCAAAAGGTAATTATGACGCTTGATTATGAAGTAATTTTGGGTAATTATTTAGTTACTTAAAATAATGAAGAGATAATTAATAATGGTCCTAATTTACCTCGTTTTCTTTTTCAAATTAATTTTGATTACAGCGAAATAAACTCACTTTAATGCTACAGGCAAAAAAACATGCGGGCAGTCTTTGGGGATTGCCGATAGAAGTGAAAACTAAGTAACTTGTGAATTGCATCGTCGATCAATCCAAAATAAACTTTATCTCAAACTCAAACTTCCAAGATTTTTGTTCACCTAAAAAGTGCTCAACGCGCCTACGGAAGTTTTCACTTCAAAAATTTACTAAACTACACAGGTAGTTTAGTAAATTTTTGAAGAATTAGTGAAGTCCTGTACTGTCCCACTGCTGGGCAAATGTGAACCTCTATTCATTCCATAGTACGTAGTTCTTAAATAAACAGACAAAAATCATCGTATCAAATTCAAAACAGGAAATAGGTCTTTTATTTTAGGCAGAAATATTAGCGATTCAAGGTCGGCTTCGCTTGCTGTCGGTACGCTGCGCGCGCGCCGGAGAGATTCTTTCACCAACCCACTTACATAGCACGGCTTGATTTCACCGCCGCCGCTGCCGCCGCCGCCCGCCGCAAACTACTAGGTACTACGTGCACACACTAAATAGGAACTTCACACATTTTTTATACTGATTTTTGTCCATTATTTGTCTGGGTAGCGCTACTGATGACCTTGGGTTCAATTCCCGGGTCCTGCAGTCTAATTGGGTTTCTCAACCTGAATATTTTAGTAGGCAGCCTGGTCTGTCTGATTGTCCGTTGAATAACAGCCACGCATAACAACCTGTAGTGAACAATAGCTGGCATCAGTACAGACGAGCATTGTATAAAACAAATCTTGCAAAGTGTTACGTTTGCAAAATATAAGATATCAATGTAAGGTGTATTGATGGCGCCATCAGTCAATAGATTCTTACTTTTCAGTAAAATAATTAAAAAGCGGACCAGTAGGTAGGCCTAAATATTCCCAAATCCCCTTTCTCTGTGGCAGCCCTAAGTCTGGGCTTGTGCCCGGTTGACGGCAACAGGCTCACCTCCTATTACATGAGACTTAAACATAACTAGCGCATACTACTCTAGGGTACACCACTGCCTCCCTTCCGAACAGGGGGCCGAAAATGCCCGTTTTAGCCCGGTTTAGCAGAATAATAATAATAACGTTCAAATTCCTAAATTAAAAACTTTTTTGCAAAAAATAAAACCGACTTCAAAAAACACAAAAAAGTGAAAAATAACTTAAGCTTCTAGTTGTTCTGTCGTCTAGCTGGTCACCGACTTCTGAAGCTTAAGTTATTTTTCACTTTTTTGTGCTTTTTGACGTAGGTTTTATTTTTTGCAAAAACGTTTTTATTTTTCACTTTTGAGTGGTTCACATGTGCTAACCCCTTCACAGCGTACCGGCGTGATGTTATGTTATGAACTGGTGTAAACAATAGACAGACATGAGATTTCAGCAAGCAATCCCAGTCCATTTGCTATCATTTATTGAGGAGTTCCGTTGCCTATCTCCGAAGTTCTTCATCAGCTCTTCACCAAAGTGAAATGGGACTACTCCGAGAAAGTACTCTTTCAAAAACTACCAAATTGCTTCAATGCCTATGAAATTTGAAGAGCTCTCTCTATTTCTCCAGGATCCCATCATCAGATGCTGACTTGATGATCATGGGACCACCTGGGAAGTATACCCTTTCAAACAAAACAAAAAAAAAATCCAAATCGGTCCAGCCATCTTCGAGTAATCAGGGAACATACATAAAAAAAAAAGGTTCCGACGAATTGAGAACCTCCTCCTTTTTGAAGTCGGTTTAAAATGGATTGTCATGGCTGCCAGGGTTTAAGACAGCAATAGCCACCTTTTACAAATTTATAAAAATAATATCAGAAAATCAGCGAAGTCCCTTCACACAGTGGTACTAATACAAATGCTGCGCATGCATTGTTTACTCCACGCGACGAGAATGAGCATCACGTTACCGCCCGGCACGAGACCGGCAGAGTGATGACCTCAGCAGTACAGATCTGTGAGCTGCTTGTTAATACACATTGGTAAACAGCGAGGATACATCTACTAAGCCAATGTATTCCGGTTGCGAATTTGGTAAGGAAAATTAGAAAAAGGAGTTTATAAACTTCGATCTAATTTAATTGTGCTGGTAAATTTAGCTTTAATCTACCCAGATTTATTTATTTAAGGATCTCCAACAAAAGATATACACAAAGCATTTGAATGATTGGTTGAGACGCATGATAGGATATGGCACATTTACTAGTCTAATGAGAAGAATATCTTAACACTGAAGTAAGAAACCTTAAACAAAATATAAGAATACATCACGCTTTACTAGAACTACCTACTTGAAGAGGAGCCAGTCTGTTGTCTCTTGTGGTTTTCGTTAAACTCAGGGACATTCCACTACTTCTCTATTTACAAAACGACTTATTTTCCTATAATGTACCAAGTCCGTCTGGGTACTCAATACCAAGAAAGAGAAAAGAAAATACGATATTGTTCCGAGTTACTAACCTCGCATTTGTTATTAAATCTTGGCATTTATTGGAATAGGCAATAAAATATTGCTTATAACAAGCAGAAACGACTTTCAACGAACAAAGTCAACCACGAAGATATATATAAACCGTTATTTATTCTGTATAAATCCAGAACCTCATTCACAACGTAAAACTAATATCTCCATTCCTAATATCACTGAACGCCCACCCATCCTTTTCCAAGCCGGCCTCACCCCTGAGAGAAGCAGAAGCGAGCGAAAGGTCAGCGCAACCTTTGCCTTGGAGTGAAATGCTTGCGAATGTGCGCCCGCGCCGCCGCTCCTTGCCCTTCATACTTGAACTTGTGCGCAGGCGCGACCCGGGCGCGGTGCAAGTTACAAGCGACAGTAGTTGTAATTAATAAGTATTTAGCGCAGTGTTCTTAGAGGGAACAATAATCCCAGATGTCGAGACGATACGAATCGGTATTAGGAGAATCCAATCGAAGCCAATCGATACATGGCTTATTGCGATCCGAGGCATCGACACAAATGCAAGTACCCTCCAGTGTGGATCATGGTTACAGATATAAAACTGCAATGGCGACGTTACTATTAAAATTAGAGTTTTGCTGGAGTTGAAAATTGAATCTGATTAACATTGCTTTGACTAATATCTGACGAGCTCGACTCGGTTTTCTGTCAAAAAAAATAAACATGACTTATAACAACATTGTAATAACAACATTGTAACTGTAAATATGTGATATTATTTCACTGAATACAATTATGACATGAGGTGGTCATAATTACATAAAAGTAGTAGATGCACGCTCTTTTTAACCGACTTCCAAAAAGAGGAGGTTATCAATTCGTCTGAGTGTTTTTTGTGTGTGTATGTTCAGCTATATCTTTGCCAATTGTGAACCGATTTCGATGATTCTTTTTTGTTTGGCGGTGGTCCCGTTATAATTTGATAATCTAATGCTTAAAGATCGACAGTTAGGTATGTTAGGTTAGGTTCTATTTTATTGGGGATAAGCCTATTACCATGACATGTATTGTTAATAATATAAAAATAAATGACTGCCTCGTTGGTCTAGTGGTAGCAACTACTGAGCATGAGGTCCTGGGTTCGATTCCCAGGTCGGGCAAAGTGTTATTGGGTTTTTCCATCAGGAATTTCTCAGTAGCAGCCACAGAGTCTGGATGTGCACCCGCGCTCGACCTCTATACCATGGGACTTAAACATAACTGGTGAAATGTGATTGTAGGTACTATTCTGTACACCTCAGGCCAACCCTTCGGGGATTAAGGGCGTGATTCAATGTTAAGATAAATGTATAGCTAATATTTGTATAGGATATTACAACTAAAAATTGAAAAATAAAAAACTTTTTTGCAAAAAATAAAACCGACTTCAAAAACACAACAAAGTGAAAGTTAACTTATGCTTTAGAAGTCGATGACAAAGAAACTGAATCAAACACACTGAAGTCACCGCCTTCTGAAGGTAAAGTAAATTTTCACTTTGTTGTGTTGGTCAAAGTCGGTTTTGTTTTATGCAAAAAAGTTTTTTCAAGTAAAGTTTTTCTATGAACGCCACAAACTGCAATCTTTATCGTTTTTCAACAGAACATCTATAAATTCCAATCGAAATACGCTCCGCTTATGTCTTAGACTGTGTGACCTTTACTCGACGCCAGAGAATTTGGGCTGAAATTATTAATGACAGTGATTTGAGCGGCGCACGCGTCTCAGTGCACGATCAACCAGTTAATTTGTGCTTACCCACTCTTGTTTATAACAGCTTTATAATAGCTTTGTTATCGATTGGAAAATAATTGTAATTTTATTCTTGTAGATAGTTTTTTTGTGTAATTATTACTTTGCTATGGAAAATATTCTCACGTCATGTTCGTACAAGCTAATCTCCGAAACCACCTCACCGATTTCAATGAATTTTTGTGAATCAGCTCGAAAGATAGCATAGTTTCAGACCCTGATAGGTGGTGTCGAGCGAAGCAGGTGCGTATTAAATTATATTAATGGTGGGATTAGTATAATTTATATGTAGAGAGCTATGAGCTTATTCAGAACAGGTTGATTAATTAAATAAATAAATAATAAAGGTAGTGCCAGCAATTTAAAATGATTGTGCGTTTCCGTGGTCTAGTTCTAGATTTTGCAAAAATAAAACGA
The DNA here is from genome assembly GCA_963853795.1 of Xestia rhomboidea. Lineage (NCBI taxonomy): Eukaryota > Metazoa > Arthropoda > Insecta > Lepidoptera > Noctuidae > Xestia > Xestia rhomboidea. Next base: position 892,824 of record OY970758.1, read on the forward strand.
ATCAGGTATTTGCTAATACATTCAAATATTTGCAATAAAGATTAATTTGAAGTGCTAATTGACACCGATAAATTAAAAGTGAATTAGCATTTCGGTGTTGTATTACTTTAAAACGAAACAGGTATACTACCTACCAGCCAAAACTGTAACCTACACGCTACACGCGTTGAACTAATGATTAGCTCAACACGTGTAGCATTCAGTAACTGTACCAACGTGTATCCTCCTATAAGGAAGAACAACCATAAATCTCTACCGTTAAGAGTGAAATTAAAATCACAACAAAACGGTTTTAAAAAGGTAAAGATTCAAAACAACCTATTTCCCTCAATTGGCTAAAAATTGCCAACTGAATTTATTTTGGAGCGTATAATAAATGCGACACGCTCTAAAAGTGATGACTTACTTAGGCACATGATACTTCGTGACAAGCTGTTTTATTTACTAAGTAACTAAACTTGCACAGAAAGAATCACTGTTAGAACTCAAAGAGCATAATATTTGAGGACACCATATAAAGCAACCAAACAATTCCCCAACCAAATTACTGTAGCACATTAAGTTTTTGACAGGAAAATCGAAAATCTGAGGTATGGATTATGTGAAAGATGATTTGGCTAGAAAGAGGGGTAATGGACTTTGGAAGAAGCAGATATCGCCGACCACAAATAAATTGGAATAATTTAACTTTGTGCCTGTAATCACCATCGGACAAGAACTAACAATGTAGTTGGTAGTCCATGTCCATATAACAAAATTTAATGACCACCAAAAAATCCCCACATGACCTAAACGCGAACCATAACCTTGACCAGGCGACCTTAAACGTGGTGTCCGGAAGCTGTGGGGGGGGACACGGGCCGGCTGCGGCCCGGCTGCGGCCCGTGAAAGTGTGCCTGTGACCCCGATCCCGCGCCGCTGCATCCGCGACGCAGCTGAACTATGACGGGGCTTTACTTCGCCTATGGTGTGGTGCTGAACAAAAAAACATATGAACATTCAGAGTTCGGGCAAATATTTAGCTTTAAAAGAAAATGGATCAGGAAAGGTCTTGAAAGGTTTCATGCAATCAAGAAAAGAGGCTTTATTTAAAACTATTGCACCTAAAAAGCAACATAAGAACATAATGTAACATCAAGCCTGTAATTTCCGAAGGGTAAGGCAACGGTGTCTATTCCCCCCTCACTTTGCCAGTTGTGTTCAGTCCTATTTAAGTATTGGGTGAGCCTATTGCCATCAACTGGAACAGACAAGAAATCAAAATATTCGTTAACTATGTACGTGTGCCACCCAAAACACGAAGTTATTCCTTGTTCAAGAATATTGGTCAAATGAGTTCAATAAAGGAAGAAACTATGACTTCTTGACTTTGATTCGGCAGTTTTGCTTATCTAAAAAACACAAGCCTCATCTAATTTAAAAATATTAACAAAAATAAAACATGAAATATTGAATCAGTACGGCTATGAAGAGGTACTCGCTGACTTAGTACTAGAAGTAATGAAACAAGTACTGTTACGGGCGAGCTGCCTGTATTACTAATATTACTTATAGTAGTCTTAGACCGAGCTAGCTGCCTCGTTGGGCTAGTGGTCACTAGCACTAATGTTGAGCGACAAATTAAATGTAGATAGGATGGAATGGGCAAAGTGTTAATACGAATTTCTTAAAAGTCTCACAGAGCCTGGTTTTCTACGGTTGCTCACAATAAACTCGCCACCCATTAAATGGGTCTTAAACGTACCTGGCGAAATGTCGTTTGGCCCACCCCTGCTTAACCCCTCTGAGAAATACAGACATGATGTTACGTTAATCATTTACTTAGCAAGATGGTCAGCGAACTCATTGACACTGATGTCATTGATGGAATCTTCCATCTGGTCTACTGACTGTTTGTTTGGTCTAGTCTCGGCCAGCGCGTCTGCTGAACATGAGCTCCGGCTGTCGAACACTCTAACTCAAAAGTCTTTTATTCAAATTAGGCTGATAATCATACTCCCCAGCAACACTGGTGTTTTTTTTAGTGAATGGCATCTCGCAGTTCAACCTAGAGAGGTTGTAGTCTGCTTAACCTATAAAATGAAAACCTAATAAATCCTGTGGGTGCCTTGAGTGTTAGGCCTCCAGCCAGGGCGACAACTTACAAACTAAACGACTACACGCTAAGGGCACCCCCTGCGGGGTACTAGCCTCAGCTTAGGGCGTCGCTGGGGGAGGACAGCAAAGGGACAGGCTGGATTTGAGTGGGGTTAGACTTGAGTTTGACCCCAGGCCTTTTTTTTTAAGGAGTTTTATTGGGGTGCCCATTTTGAAACACTGAGTAGCAGTTTGGATCACCAGAACTTGTGACGGTTTGATGGCATGTTACATGGATTTTAACTTATAGAGGTCATATTGATACACATCTGCCTATCCTCCGATGCTTCGAGTATTGAGGTCAGAGACTATCGTAGGTATAACCGGAAATTCTTCAGTGTATCCAAATGAGGAAAAAAGCTTAACAATTTTAAGGTAATTGTTTCTGGAAATGAGTACTTGTATAATATCTATTCGTAGTCTCATCAGCGGAAAAAAATAGTGACTTATCTAAAAATCTGAAAAATAAACAAGCTGAAGTTCTTTACAACTCTTATTTAACTTCCCGCTGATCGTATGATAAGATGATTCCAGATCAGCTAGATGCATTTGCAAAGGGTCTACCCAACTACCTACTGGAATGTAATAGAAATAATATGTAATAAAAGTGTGTCGAAGAAGATTCATCGATTAACACACCAACAATTAAAAGATTACACACACAAGAAGTGTCAATAATATGGCCATGAGACTTAAACACAGATTCAACTGTCAATGCCACCATTTTTCAAAGTCAAAGTCAAACTATGTTTACATACAGCTCGCCTAAAGCATTTTCTTGTATCTCCCCCACGGAGAGGGGGGAGGGGGGGAGAGGGGGCGACAAAAGTAAAAGTCGGGCCGTCGAATAACAGTACTAGTGTTCACTCTCGACGCGGCACACTTTGCAGTGGCATGTTGAGGCAAATCACGTCCGAATTACTCCTTAACTGCCTCGCTGGTTCACTGGTTCTAGGTTCGATTCCTAGGTTCCGCCATAATTTTCTCAGTAGCAGCCCGAAGTCAGGACTACCAACGATGTGCACCCGTCCGTCCATCCGTCCGTCTGTCAGCAGGCTGTATCTCATGATCCGTAATAGGTAGACAGTTGAAATTTTCAAAGAATGTGTATTTCTGTTGCCGCACTAACTACAAATGGTAAAAATAAATTTTAAAATAAAGAGGGCTGGGTACTGCGATGGTATGGAACCCTTCATGCGCGATCCCAACTCGCACTTGGCCGGTTCTTTGCTTAGATAAAAATAATATAAAAAAACAATCGCGAAGGAACGCTCGCTCTTTACTCCGCGTCTAGAACCAACGCGTTGAAATCGATAAAAAGTTGAAGAATGGAAGTTCCCACAAACCACTCTAGCTTTGCTTAGTAACCAACATTTAATAACAATACAATCACATATCTATAACTGAAGAACCGTTTTCTGTATTATGGATGAGGTTTTATTATCTCGTTTAACAAGTTAAGGACCAAATCTTGGCTGAAATAAAACGAGATGCCAACTATTCTATGTCAAAATAGGGATCTTCTTTTCTACTCTTATGTAAGAACTTTATGGTGGAACTCTCTGCCAGAATCTACCTCTTAGAGTGGTAGAATAGAGTAGGGACTCCATTTTCCGCACTTGACTCTTATTCGGTCCGTTGTGTGTGTAAGTGTCCTGGCTAAGTTAGCCAGCCTAGCTCCGCCTAGAAGCACAGAAGTTTCCTTGGAGCTTCACAGGCTTCGCGGAGCGACCTCACCTTTCTGAGGATTTGTTTGAATCTACCTCTTTAAACAACTATACAGTTCGACGTTTTCACACTTTTCACGTGATCAATCAGTTGGCTTCGACAGCATCATATTCATAACTGACCAAAAAATATAAACACAACATTTCAAAATGATCTAGATTTGGTATAAATCCAAATTGACCCAGAAAACGCATTGCGAATAACAATAGCTTAACAAAAATAACCGCTATTTTTACATCAGAACTTGCTGATATCACCGGTGACGATGCTGCCCAAAATTATCACCTACATGGTGGCACCGGGCACAACGGTACCTGCAACGGTGATCAACCTTCGCCGACACTAAATATAGACTCATCACTTTTAAGATTTTGTATAAAACTTGTTTACGAACATTTTATTGATGAAGACACAACAATTTGTTTTCTTTTTCATTTCAATATCGTGCAATATTGAATTCCTTACTCTACAAGACAAAAAAGTGATCTGACTGAATATTGATCTGGGGTTCGAGCCAAGTGTGATCGGGTTTTCCTATTAAGAATTTTTCAGTAGTTACCTAGAGTCAGGATTTGTGCTAGTTCATCGCAATGGGCTCTCTGGCAAAATGTGGAATGTATATGTTCTGGAAAACGACTGGACTTTTTTTTTGGGGTGAAAAATGATGTTTTGTGGTAGAATTCAATGTAACTCACTCAAAACATTGTGCTGATGGATGCATTGAACAGTATTTAAAGAAAAAGCTTACATTAAAAAGTTGTATTTAAAAAAAAAGTTGTCAAAAAGTTGGAACTTTGACCCCCAATATCTCCGTAACTAGAAGGTTCCAAGGTATAGTGTAGAACAAAAAAATGATCGCAATGATGAGGAAAACACGTGCCTTTCGGCTTCATTAAGAGGTGTTTTTCACCCTTTATACCTAACATGCATTTACAGGTAAGTATCATTACCCCAAAAGCAGAAAACTAATATAATCTTCTAAATCATAATTATGAACTATCTAATCAGTTACAAATAAATTTGCCACGGGGACAATGTATACGATCTTGCAATAGAGATAGCAACGTTCCAACTCAGTTGCTATGCCTGGGCCTGCCGCCTGCGCCTGCCGGCTGAGTGAGCCTCCACAGTAACGAGACGGCGGGCTGCTATGCCATGATATGCTATACTTAACTTTCCTTTCCACAGAGTATGAAAATAACGAGACTAGGTCTTATCTATCGGTGTAATTATAATTAGGTATAATCTGGGAAATATATAGCGAGCAATGAATGGAAATTTGAATAGCAGTAGAAGTCAGATAAATAAGTGCTAATTACGGCAATGACATGACTTGTTTTTGATTCCATGAATTTTTACTTTTTTAAGGATACATAATATAAAATTTAAAAATGTCGTGATGGCCCAGAGGTTAAGGCCTCGCCACTCATGTATGAGGTTGTGAGTTCAAATCCGGGCAAGTACCAATGTGTCATTTTCATTTCATATGTACTTTTCTAAGTTTATCTTGGACATCACAAATATATAATTAATAAAAGTCTGAAATCGCCGACCCGTCTTGAGCAAGCGTGGTGATCAATGCTCGTGCCTTCTCTGTATGAGAAGAGGCCTTTGCCCAGCAGTGGGACAGTAACAGGCCGGTATTATTTTATTATTATACTATAAAATTTGTTAAATAAAATAAAACTGCTATCAAGATGTACCGAAACCCAAAACCATTTCATGTGTATTATAGGCCATTCAAATATACCAAGACATTGTAAGAAGTAGATTAAAGAAATGACTCAACAGCCACCACTCACAAGTTAAATATAGGAAAAAGAAATGATCGAACTTGTCCAGCAAAGGGTAGCATCTCGCCTAAATCATAAAAGATGCACTTTTCTATATTCAATGTAGACTGTAGAATAACTGCCTCGGTGGTCTAGCGGCAGTGCCAGTAAAAACTGCAAAGTATGCGCAAAGAGTTCGATTCCCGGGGTGGACGTGTTTTAAAAATCAATGGGTGGTTCAGACCTGGTTCAGAGTGGTTTTTCGCTACCCATTTTTTGGAGTACAATTGGATGAATTGTGTGAGAAATGATAATTATGAAAGAAAAGGAGTAAGTGACTGCGTGATGGATGACAGGGGAGAATGGAAGAAATACACGCTCTGCGCCGACCCCAAGTAAAATGGGACGAGGGCTTGAAATCTATATTTATACTTAATAATATAATTAAGAGGAAAGATTTATATTTTTGTATGTAACGAATAAACTTAAAAACTACTAGACCGATTTGAAAAGTTCTTTCAGCAATGGATAACTACATTATCAGCGAGTAACATAGGCTTTATTTTATCCCCGTACTCCCACGGGAACGGGACTACGCGGGTGAATCCGCGTGACGTCCACTAGTAAATAAATAAATATCGCTGGACATTACAAACAGCGCCACCTAGTGCCACAGTAAGCAACGAAGCTTGTGTCATGGACACCAGATAGTTGATATACTACATTATGTACTTTTTGTTTGTAAATACATACTTATTATACATGTAAACATCCATGACTCGGAAACAAATGTCCATGCTCATCACACAAACATTTGCTCCTACCGGGATTCGAACCCGGAACCCTAAGAACGTAAGGCAACCTCACTACTGCTTCGCCATTCGGGTCGTCAAAGTAGTCAAAGACGGCTAGTATTTCATTTGTAGCAAAAATCTTGAGGCACAAGGGCACAAGGTCAACATATTATTTATCTTTATGCAATATTTGAATTAATAAGTATCAGATGCTAAGGTTAACTGTAACACCCGTTACGGGTAACACTCATTTCATTACTATGTTCATTACATGTTATATTATAATTGAACAAAAACAGCAAATTACATAGCATACAAACTGTCAGCCTCCGTTCGCTTACTTGTAGCTGATCTGTTATTAAGCTGTAATATCTCAGTCATTCACAGGTAGCTTACTTGACGCACACAAACAAACACGCGCACATACTTGCACACATGAAGCAGAAGCATAGGTTATTTAGATTAAGATATTTTAACTAGGTATAAGGTGTAGATTTAGGATTTAGTTAGTAAGGCCACTCTGTCGCATTGGATCATAGATTTGTAATGATAGTGTAGGTAAGATTGTTATAAATAAATAAATAAATGAAAAGGACCCGTGCGCATGCGTACCTAGACTACCTAGATCAGGGGTGACCACAGATCATGGGGTGACGGAAATTATTCAACGACACTGTCAAATGTTTTTGATCGTTACGGGCTCTGCTTGAAAATGCAGTCAAGCTATGGACCTGGTGTGATGTACTGGGTGTATTCAATCCCACGCCAGAACCAGTACACACTCAGCAGTCTTTGAGAATAAAAAAAAAAACAAAAATTATAGTTTGTTGTGGTCAGACTCAGGAGTAAATGATAGCGTGACGGCTGACAGGATAAAAGAAGGTATGGTCCGATCAGAATCGATCAACATTACAGAAACTATGTCAGTATATGTATCAGTTGATGACACGTGTGTTCACCGACTCTGCTGTGTCTAGTTAACACGTCAAACAGTGTCGACCGCGAATCCCAATGAAGCGCTGAATGGCGCACAGTCCGTACAGATCGCCAAGTCATTGGTATTGCAGTGCGCTCGTCCTTTGTCGGCACGGAGTGGCACAGGCTCTGTGCTAATGACGTTAGGAATTGGGCTCGGATGTACTTGTGTCCGGGAGTCACACATGCTCGATGTAGCATCACCATAATCAGCTTAATGTTCCCACTGCTGGGACACAGGCCCATGGCCAATACCTCCTCTCTGTCATCATATAGGTTGCAACCATTTGACCATCGATGCAGTCATGTTTTTTTCGAAACCAAAAACTCAATGATATCGACCTGGAGATCGAACTAAGGATGTAGGAAAAAACAATAGATAAAATGAAATAAAATTCACCAAGGTATAATCTTATGCCCTATAGCCCGTATATAAGTATGTAGGACAAACCCGTGGCTGGTAGGTAAAACACATCACACACACTTTATATTGATTGCTAACCGACTGCATGCAATTATTAGCCGTATGCCCATTGAATTAGTGTACGCCATAGAAGGTGTACTACGTCGCTTAGGATGAAGCCATTAGAAGCTATATAGCGGTCAACCTGAAGAGTAGATAGTAGGTATATGTTGATGATAAATCTGCCCTGTGATCTCTTAAAGCTAGCCCAGTCTTCACAATTGCCGATGATAATTGGTAAGTGTGTGTGGAATTGTATGATGTTTATTTTGTGGCCGAAAACACACGAATAGAAATACTGCGACAAAGCGGCACAACAACAGGAAGGAAAGCAATAACAATACCAAATCTGTCGTTCAATATATACATCCTAGACAGACTTATAGCAGCGGCTGTCATAGGCCTAGCGGTAAAGCAGAATGAAAGATCACTAGGAACTCTTTCCAAAATTTGATTTCCCGAAAAACAGCTTCAACCGACCTTCCCTTTGCTGCATATATGCACACCACGTGGTCATGTTAGAAAGCCAAACCTCCACATAAGATAACCTATTTTCTAATTCCCAAAATAATTACTTTTCAGGTCACATAACTCACAAAATAACTCAATAACCAAACCCCATTGAGTTTTTGCTTCGGCCAAAGTTTGTGCATGTGTGAGTGAGTGCGCAGGAGCCTGTGTGCGTCGGTGCTCGGCGGCGACGTCGGCAGTGGGTCAAGAAACAAGGTCACGCCATTTCTCTCTGCAGGGAGGGGAGGGGGAAGGGCTATGCGTAGGCGCAGATAGACAACGCTCGCAGAATTCGAGCTGGATTAGTAGCTATAGCAGTTAAGAGGGGATTTCGGAGGATGAGGTAAGGGTGAACCTAGTAAGTTGTATATTATCTGGGGAAAGTGGAAGGTTATGTACAAAGAGAAAATCAATAATATTGAAGTCATTAAGAAATTAAGAAAAAAGAATTGAGAAACTTTGTACTCGTCTTTTCGCTAGAAGAAACTTCCAAAACTAAATTGGGGAATCCTGCTAAGGCAACAACGAAAAAATGTCCCCCACTAGGCAAATGCCGTGATGGCTTGGATGCTCAGCGATCAGCTTCTTACCTAGGTGCTCGGTTCGAACCTGTTAAATATTACTTTTTTAATGGGTAATATAATTTCATTTATGTGGACCAGGTAAATGAAATGATGTATACTTAAACATTCATGTTTCTTATACTACATTACAGTCTGGATAAACAATGATGTGGTAGACAAAGGTGCTCACTGGCAACTTGTTAATCTTCACCATAGACCACTCCATATTATAAACAGCCCACTGTTGGGACTCAAGTGACTTCGCACTAATCACTGTGAGAAGTAATCTGCCGTAATCCAGAACACGGGTCCAATGAGCCCCAGTGCGTCGTCACTAACAGTCTCCTGTGCAGAGCGTACATGGAGGCGGCAGAAACGGTAACACATGTGCGCCTCAGTGCACCGGCGCCACCCAGATCCGCAAGGAAACTCTTGGAACACCAAGTTCTCTTGCTGGTGTCAGGACATCCGCACTTATCAGGAGAGAAGACCGGGAAGATCGATCAGCTTCTGGAAGGGGGTGGGCTGGATGGAGTAACGGCCACCATAGCTCACGTACAATGGTCCGCTTATATAGCATAGAAAATAGAGCCCCATAAGACGGCATGCTCCACAGTAAAATTGTAATATTCAGTCCAATCTGAATACCGTAACTGGAACTCCTTAAGTGCAACAGTGCTAAGTCAGTCTCTGATTGAATCCCGCCCACCTCTGAGCAGGGTCTGGGCATCTCCAAACATATTTAGTGTAACAATGAATATAATATCGGGGTCAATAGTTTAATTAGGCACGCCCACAGATACAGAACTGTTAGAACATTTACATTTCATTATGAATGATAAATATGTATGCGCTGTAATTAGCATCGAGCTTAGTGTTATGTTTCACAATTTTATTCGCTGTCTGTTTCTGGTTTATCTTAGGACTTCTGTTCGTGCTATGGGTTTCGTTGTAGTCGGTTGTTTCGTTGTGTTGGTGTTTCTTCTGATGCTTAGTAGGGCCTCTCCACTAAGAGTATTGACTGATAGTATGGTTAGAATTGCAAGACCTCTCTTACTGACTCTGCCAGGAGGCAGGGAACTAAGTCAGTTCGGAAGTACAGTCGAGGTCTTTTCCGCCTGATCAGTTAAACATTTTTTCGCTTAAATCATGCGGAGGCACCGAGTCACGCCCCCTTAAAGTTGAGGCCTATTAGGAAAGCGTCAATTTGGCGCGCAAAATAACAATATCTCTCGTTTAGCGTGCGTAGTCAGTGCGCTCGACCGATCGGTGGCATTATCTTTCATTCATTATTTCTATACAAAGTCATCGGGGCGGGGCTAGAGAGCGTTTCTATGTTACGAGTGCAAGCAAAAATAATCTTAGTGGTGATCAGGCGGGAGTATCCTTGATAGTACATATGATAGTTAATCGAACAAATACCATGATAGAAATAGATACATCAGTACATAATGTCGTAGGGCAATTGAAAAACATATCATACAATAACACAGATCAAGCCTTTTACCTATGGGGGTAGACAGAAACCACAGAACACCACCTGCTACGATCTTTACATACCCTTTTGTTTTTTTGCCTCGTCTACGCTCATTTCAGCTATTTCTATAATTATTCAGACTTATTAGAAAACATACCGAACACCAGTTAAACACAACATTCATCACGCACGTAGATATCTTTAAAAATTAACTGACATCACCACACCAGTAAGTACGGTCATAATTATCTACAACTGAACAGCTAATAATACACGATAGAATCGAACTTGAACTGAGATAATAACATAAACCTGCTCCATAGCTCTACATTTGGACCACCTCCGGATTATAACAGATCTGTAATCTTAATGTATTCGATATTAATCAACGATGCTTCCTGTGGGCTTAGGAGTTGAATAGCGAGACCATTTCCACTAAAGCGGAGCGTTTCGAGGTGTGCAAGATGCGAACAATTACAAGAGAAACGAGAGACACTTTACAGGGTGTAAGCAGACCCTTCACGAAGCCGTCACCAAGCATTCTGTACATCATACAAAGTAATATAGTATAAGAAACGATTTTTTTTTTTTTTGGGTGAAAAATCACGTTTTACGGTAAAACTCAATGTACCGCACTCAAAACATTGTGCGGTTGCATGGATTGAATAGTACACGGGTCTTGGAGATGATTAAATATCTTACATTAAAAACATGTATTTAAAAAAAAAACTTGTGGAAAAGTTGGAACTTTGACCCCCAATATCTCCGTAACTAGAGGGTTCCCAGGTATGGTCTACAATAATAAAAAAATCGCAATTACGGGGAGAACACACCCTTTAAGAATTTCCACCATTGTGATTGGTAGTTTCCGGCACGTCACCTCTCCGCTCCACTCGACTCCGCTGTGGTGCAAACCGGGCCTAAAGCTGATGTTAGGCGCAACGCAAACAGAAGGCGGCGCGGCGAAGATACGGCGAAGATACTGAGAATAAATCACTTTAAATGAAACCTTAACTACTATGACATGCGGTTGAAAAAGCGATGCCAAAAGCGATGCCAAAGAAAGGCGCGCGGCGCCGCGTGCCTATCTTTCTTTGGCCATGCCATTTTCAACAGCATGTCATAGTAATTAAGGTTTAATTTAAAGTGATTTATTCTCAGTATCTTCGCCGTATCTTCGCCGCGCCGCCTTCTGTTTGCGTTGCGCTTTAGGCCTTCCCACGATGATGCAGAACGGGGCTACTATAAGCCGCGGGCTGTAGGTTGGCGGCGAACAGAAGTAAGTTCTTGCTATATTATTATTGACAAAGTAAGGCAAGATGTCTCGTAGCGTAGTGTAAGAGATCCGTAGTTTGTTTCACTGATGCGTCAGATAGGCTCTTTATTAACGCAGAGTGAGTTAAACCCTCTTTAACTCAGGTCATGTCAGAGGCCCATGGGCGGCATAAAAACTTTGACACCAGTTGGTAGGTCTATTACGTATCACTGTTGACAGCTCGAAATGATAGTCACTGGGTTCAGTGTCCATCAATTAACGGTCAAAAGGTTAGTTTCGTATTATGTATGACCCTGTTATTCACCGTAAAGTGATATCCATGATACGTAATATCAATATTATGACATTAACGGTTGTCATCAAACTTCGGTGTACAACCGAAGCTTGATAGTCACTGGATATCAGAAAGATACGTAATGGTCCCGCTGGTTAGGCTGATAAAGAAGAACTCAAACATGTATCAAAATTGTTACTGCATTCTGAAAACACAGGCCGCAGGGAAAATGGAGCCTGCAGCTGATGCAAAATCAATTAAACTTGCACAACACAATAACCTGGAATCCTGTCCATCCCATACATGTAGGTAGTCTGCGATCCCAGATCTTCCAATTGAATAAACATTCCATATAGCCTAGAAAAGGCTCACGCTCAGTGGTCAAAGTGTGCCAATTTTAACAGCCAGCGACCATTATACAGATGTGCATAATCTTAGCATGCCCCCCCCCTCCCGCCCCCTTTCACCTGCCCTCTACTCTTCGTAGCCCACTTCCGCGACACACATTCCCAAATCAACCGGATTGAAACCTAGATATTTTGGACAGTGCTTTTCGATGAAAATAGTACCTTCATGCTACGAGTTAAAGTTTCATTTTCCAAGACGTTTTTAGTTTAAAGGAAAGTATGACTTGTTATTTTGATTTTAAGGTCGATTAAAGCGTTGAAGACGAATGATCAATGAATTCAAAACGGTACGCGGCGTTTCGGCGCGTGAGTTCAAATTCGTATGATTTTTAAACGGCTTCATTTGATCATGTTTACTTTAAATGTTACCTTGAACACTATCACATAAGGTTGTGAATGGTGTGTCCTATTTTATAGGTTTTGGAGTACGCTCAGCAAGCACAACCAAAGTAACGTGCGACTTTTTTGAATAGTGTTTATTTTTCGCCGGTCAGCAAACGCAAGCGCGATGTTTGACACACTTTGCACAACTTTTACTATCTTTTCGAGTGTTACTTAGATATTTATTGTTTACAACCTGTACTTACTATGGAAATACTACAGAACTCTTGACAGTCTTTACTGTGGCATCATGGATGACTGGCTTATAGCCGCGGCTTCGCCCACGTGGACTTCTTTCTATAATTGTCCCACGGGATCATACTACCGGAACAAAAAGTATCGTATGTGTTATCCCATGATCTGTCCACGAAGTAGACACAATAGTTAAACAATGGCGTCTCGATGAAATCGGTCATTCGACAGATCATGATTTAATCCAGGTTAACCTATGATCTGTGTGCTAAATTTCATCTAAATCCGTTCAGTAGTTTTTGCGTGAAAGAGTAACAAACATCATCACAAACTTTCGCATTTATAATATTAGTAAGATTAGATTGGTGGGAAAACAGCTGAAAAGCGCGACCGCTTTTAAATGCACCGTCTCTATTGGTCCCTGTCGAAGCTAATAAAAATGTTATAAGTCCTGTCCTGTCAGTCCCTAGCATCCATAGACAGGCACGGTCGGCGGAATGGCCAATGCTCGTTTTGGAAAATCATTGAAAACGAAGTGTTCCCGCAACTCCGTTTGTGTGCAAGTTAACAAAGAACTAGGTGAGCAGGTTATAGAATGGAGTTCAAGAGAATATGGACTACGTATGAAATGAATGAGGTGTTTTCAGGGCCAGCTTCAACAAAAAAACGATAGATGGCGCTGTGCAAGACTCGGTGTAAATACTTTGGTTTTTGCTATATGGAATTGGCATTCAATGCCTTTTAAAAATAAAATGGTGGCTAGTAGGATATGTGCCATCATCTGCCTAGCCTTTATCCAACTATGTTGGGGTTGGCTTCCGGTCTAACCGGATGCAGCTGAAAACCAGTATTTTATATGGAGCGACTGCCTATCTGACCTCCACAACCCAGTTAGTAGGTACTGGGTAATACGATACCCCTTGGTAAGACTGGTTGTCAAACTTTTTGGGCCACTGACTACCTGTACCGACTGTCAAATATCTACAAATGACAGCCGGGACTAACTGCTTAACGTGCCTTCTGAGGCACGGAGGGAACTCCGTATGTATACCTAAAAACCTAGGCAAGCACGGCTTAACCTAAAGATCGACCCGAGCGGCCGTTGTTATTTAGCCACGAGCTCCTCTCTAGGTTAGTATATGTGTGTGGGTGCTATAATATTGTTCTTTCTTGCTTGCTGGTCAGCAATCTAACTTCTTTCCTCTTTGGCAAAAATAGATGTAGTCGATCTCGACAACAAGAGCAAAGAGTAGGTGCAAGAAGTACTTATAATGATCACCATAGATTATATCGGTCATAGACAGATATTTAAGAGCGAGTCGACAATTTTGGATTTCGCGCCATCTTATGGCTCGCGACTGCAATAATGCCGCAACCTGCTGTCAAGTATCGCCTCAAATATCATAGATGGCGTATCGAATGGCCCTATCAACAGGAAATTATAAGTTAGGTGGAAAGAATAATCAGAAGTAACGTGCCTTCTCCTCGGGAGCAGAAATTGCAATCAAAACTCGAAAGGGCGAGCTTTAAAAAAAAAATGTGTCTGATTTATTTTGTTTATTATATCCCCAAAAGACACCTCCACCAATAAGCATTTAACAATATAATCATCTTATAAAATTAATCAACAAAATAAAATTCTAGATTATCTAGTGAAAATATATTATCATAGGATTCTATGACAAATTAGGGTCAACTTAATTGACGAGTCAAAATGAATATGTAGCGTTTTTTTATGATTGAGACATGCGGATACGAATTTAATAATATTAATTTGCTTAGACCAAAGTACCAAATAACCAAAACGAAACGAATAAGCTAGTTAATACGTTAAATAATTTATTCAAAAATTATTAAAAACGTATTTGTATCTGTAAGATCTTATGTAATTACGATGAGAAAGAAAAAGCTGTTTTTTAATGGTATTTAATTAAGTTTTGGCAATCTAGTTAACTGGTATTTGCAAATAATATCTTCATCACTTACTGACTTTTTGAACAGAGCAGTCAAATACTTATGATCTACTTTTGTCATAACGGTAAATAAATTTTAATTGCTACCTACTAAAAATGGTAATTTATACGAAGTTTATTAAGCGAAATCTAGACAGATTCAGGTTTCAAAAACTCAAAATAACGGCCTAGCAGTTTCGAATCAGTTCAGTGTTACAAATTCATACTTATTAACATTTTATTATCAATACATTAGCATTGATTAGGGAAAATGTATTTCAAGTAATTTATTTTGATGTTAAAAAGCTGATTAAGTTCATTTCAATTAAATACTCACGAAATATCCGCATGTATGACGAGATTTCGATTTAGTTATGGTATTCATCATTACAAATTGTAGTTCAGCTGATAAAAAAATAAGTTGGACAATTTATGTGTAGTTTTTCTGTGTAAAACAGTTTTGTCACACTTTAAAAGTTCGATTCGTATTAGTAATTCGTTTTCACAATTTTCAACAACTACATTATTTTACTCAGTTGTTGGCACACTGATACGTTAATGTATCATTTATTAAACATTTAGAATAACATCAACATTATTTTTTTAACCTTATCACTAAAACATATTGATTGATAAATATCGTATTAAACATCACGATTTTAATACCAGTCAACTTATTATTAACACTTATAATGTATCTGTCAACATTCATAATACTATTAGATTTTATAACGATAAACAAAAAATAAATCTTCATTATTTCCCGCTTGATTGAGAACAGCGCCATCTATACGCGAATTAATCAACATCTATGCACCTAAAGCGTAACGTTTTGATAACATTTATAAAATAAAATTTAATTTATTTTGCTATCAAAGCGTCAAAAAATTATTCAATTATAGCATTAATTTTCTTTCAAGAGCCGCCCATAGCGGATCAAGCGGAGATGTGAGGGCGTAAGTATTGTACACATTTGTGTCAGAGATGACAGATGGCGTTGTTTCTCCAAATACCATGTACTGTTCGCTCGGGATCACAGAGGGCGCTAGCGAGTTAGGGCGGCGACGTCCGGACGCCATGCGGACACTGCGCATCATGGCGGTGGACTTCATACGTTCTGAAAAGACGATATAAGTGTTACGGCACAGTAGGCCTACAAGGAGATGCTGGACTCTTACCATAAGGATTGGGCCCAAATAGACATAGAAATAAAAAAAAGGAACAAGGGAAGAGAGGCGTTTGCCCTGCAGTGATATCACAACCGGCTATTAATATATATATATATATACGTATAACCGGTCCATTAGATAATACACTGGTCATCAATAAAATCGACCCACCCACTTAGTGTTTAATATAATTTATCGATTGCTTAACAGATAAGCTGTTCCAAATGTTTTTTTTTTTTTGAGGGTCTGCTATGACGTTTGACATCTTGAATGTCGTAAATCTTATTGCACTTGAAGGGACTTAATATTTTTTATACCGAAATACTGTTAAGTGCTGATTTGATGGTTTCACGTCGGCACAAATTCGAACCGTTATTTCAGTCCGAAACACACCTTTTGTAGGGTTAACGTTTATTTACTGAGGCTGCATTTTTGATAACTTTGTCTAAAAATAATGGACACTACTGAAGCTGAGGCGACCCAAGGCTTTGCTTCAACACAGGCTTAAGTCAACGTATCGTGGCCAGGCGGTTAAAACTGAGCCGTTCTGCAGTGCGGCGAGTTTACCAAAGGTTTCTGGAGACTGTGCAGAATCGAAAATGGATAAAATGGAAAAAGATCTGGAAGACATAGGGTGACCATCAAAGGGTGACCGCTTCTTATAGTGGTACCAGCTCTACGAAATCGCTTACGTGAAGCTTGGGGTGTGTACACATCGAGGTGGGTCTTACAGTACTACCTATTTAGCACTATCTTACTACCTTCTTGTACTTTCTATTTAGTGATAGTACTGTAAGAAGATTTAATTCAAATTCAAACAAAGTTAAGACCACACAAGCCTGCAACTGGACCACAGTTGACCACCGCTCTTCGACAAGCCAGATTTCAATTTGCCCATAATTATAAAACAAAAGGTAGAGCCTGTAATCCAGTCCCTACAACATTAGACCTGAAAACCGCCATTAGGGAAGAATGGACCCGAATCCCACAAGAGACCATCAAAATGTTGATAATATCATTAAAACGGCGAATGCAGGCCGTCATTCGAGTAAAAGGAGGGAATACGCAATATTAATTTGCAACAATTATGTACATAACTTTTAAAACTAAAAACTGGAGCGTTATTAAATTAATCAAAAAATCGTGTAAAATTGAGGATTTGGATTTTTATTTTTTTTAAATAAACTTATTTTAAAAACAACATTTTGGTGTTTGTGTTGTTTTCTGTGTAAATAAACACATACGTAAACTATATCTTTTAATTTTGTTTGCAATAAAGAATAAAAGTGACGTGAATTGCTGTAAAAACGCAGGTGGGCCGATTTTTTTGATGACCAATGTAGAGTCGAAATCGAGTCGAATCGAGTTGAAATCGAAATCCGACAAGATAATAATGTCCAATAGTTGAAGCCAATACTATTTATAACGGTCACCCTGCTGCGTCTACACTAGGCGAGCCGAACACGATCGGAGCACGAATTCATTTAGCGTAGACGGACTAAGAAGCCTCGACCGAGCACTTCCGCCAAGGGAATTTGTGGTCCATTTGTGGTTGTGGTTAAGAATGAGAGTGGAACAGCGCAAGTATGACGTGTGACGTACCGTCTGCTGTGCTGAGCGGGCAGTACTTGGTGGTGTGCGCGGTGTCGCCGCACCGCTTGCACCGGAAGGCGCAGGAATAGCGCACTTACCGTCGGCCGTGCTGAGCGGGCAGTACTTGGTGGTGTGCGCGGTGTCGCCGCTGGCGCCGCACCGCTTGCACCGGAAGGCGCGCAGTACGGGACACACCACACGCCCGGCGCCGTCCTTCAGCGCATGCGCGCGGTAGTACGACTCGCGCTCGCCGTTGTTCTTGCAGAAGCGGCACTCCTGGAAACATACAGGGATAAGCCTCGGAACCATACACGCCCAAGTTCACGAATAACTTTGATAGCTTAATCTCGGAAACGTGACGCTTTAAAAGATTTTGTCTCATACATGTCTTGATAAGTACCAGCAGCTATTGATTAATACAGATATAAAACTCATCTTGAATGAAAAATGTTAAATGACTTATGAGCAACAAGATAAAACACTGAGCGCCATCTGAGCGCAACCATAAAAAACACTGTAGTAATATTGGGTTTGACGCAGAATGTGCACTTCGCAAAATGTGCACTTGACGCAAAATGTGCAATTCTCAAAATAGCACTTCTCAAAATGAGCACGTATCAAAATGAACACTTCTCAAAATTATAATACTCAAAATGAATGAGAATTTGATCACAATATTTGGCACGATTTTTAAGACTAGTTTCTTTGTTAAAATAATAAAAAAGAAAATTGTAAGCAAACGGTTTTTTATTTAGACCCACTGAGATAAAATTCACACTCATTTTGAGAAGTACTTATTTTGATTAGTGCTCATTTTGCGTCAAGTGCACATTTTGCGAAGTGCACATTCTGCGTCAAACCCGATTACTTTATCACGTGTGCCATTCCTGTGGTAGTGGTATTTTGGCGTCATGTGGGTGTACCACATGACGCCAAAATCTCTACAAGAGGGCGAGCCGGGCATAAAACCAGACTCCAGGCTACGAAATCGTTAATGGAAAAACCCAATAACACCTTCTCCGACCTGGGAACCCTATACCTCAGGGTCAGCAGTGGCTTGCGACTAGACTAAGGAAGAAGTCAAAAAAACTCACGGTGGGTATTTTCTTGTTGCGCTTGTGCAGGTCCCCCCGGGCCTGCTCCAGCTCGTGCAGCAGTGAGTACAGCACGGAGTTGGGCAGCGAGCCCAGCACTAGCGCCTGCTCCGCCGACAGCGCCGCCCCGCAACCCGCATTCAGCTCTAAATTAATTAAATAACCTTTTAAAAATAAGCTTCTATGAAAAATGCATTTAAAAATAAAAACGAAAAAATAGTATATTATGCAACTAGTGAATAAAGGACGGATTTAAAGCGTGGGCCGTAAATGAGTCACGAGCAAGTGAAGGATTCTAATGATTGAATCACGAGCGCAGCGAGTGATTCAACTGTTAGAATCCTGAACGACGCGAGTGATTCATGGCCCTCGATATAAATTCGTACTTTATTCACTAGTTGCATAATATACTATTTTTTCGTTTTTATTTTTAAAAGACGATCCTGGCTTCAGGATGAGGTCATGATAAAAAATGTTTATTTTATTTATTTAAATTTCATGTACAATAGTGGTACATAGGCGGACTTAATGCCACAAGGCATTCTCTACCAGTCAACCTTCGGGTGAAATAGGAAAACATAGTGATAGGGTAGAAAATAGCATCTCAAAATTAAAAAGGACTCTTTGTAATTGAATGCAATTTGCGCTGTTTGAAACACATTTTTACTTATGGTACTGTGTTTTCAAACACTTCTTAAATATTTTGTTTTGTTTATAAGCTCTTTTCTATCTGTGAAACCTCTTAATTGGCTTTATTTTTGTTACTCTTTATCATGTGTAAATTTTTAGCTGTAAGTTTTCCTAAAACTGTAAAATAAAATAAAATAATGTCTAAAAAACTAACTTCTTTGTTACCGAGAATTTATATACTTATATTGATATTAATATACATAAATACAGATAAAATAATCCATCGTTTATCCATCTAATATGAACGCGTTTTAAAATTTTCGTATCCGTGCCAGTAACTGTGGAGAAGTTCCCTCTCGAGGAGACGATCCTGGCTGTAGGGTGAGGTTATGATAAACTCATCTTTATCCATTTAAATTAAAATTCGTATACCAAGTATCGTGCCCGCGCTATTAACCGTTGAGGAGATCTCTTGTGAGGAGACGATCCCGGCTGCAGGATTAAATAAAATCTGTCATAAAAATGTATTGTCACCAGAACTAAAGGTATGTGCAAAATTTCAGCTCAATCGATTGGGGGAAACGGGGTTGAAATGCAGTTGCAAGATTTGATCAATAGTCCAATACATACTAAAAAACGAAACCAGGCAAGTTAAATAAAAGTTAATATAAAAGGTTTTACATTGTCCCCAAACCAGGCGCGATTTAACCTGAAGATTGACCAGAGCGGCGGCTATTATTAACAAGCTCCTCTTCTCACGAGGATTTGCAATGAATACAAACTGAAATGTTCTGCCTACCATACCTAAAATCTCTGTTATGTTCATGCTCAAAAAACGCTGGCTTGACGAGTTCAACTCGTTCCTAATTGAAGAAGGCAAAACATCACAAGGAAGTTTGAAAAGGTATGGGGGAAACCTTTACCCAGTAGTGGGACAAAAAAGGCTTAGATAACAAAATGATATTACCTTCAACCGGAGTGGAAGTGGTGAACTCCTGCGGGTTGAAGTCGTGCGCGGGGGGAGAGGGGAGCCTCTCGGAGCGCGGGCGCGGCCCCGGCCACGAGCCCTGGCGGCAGTACGCGCCCGCCGGGCCCAGGCCTGAAAGCCCATCTGACGGAATTCAAATAACTGAACATCACGCCAGTAATCCTCGAAAGGTCAGGCAAAGGCGTGCCTTCCACTTTCGCCATTTATGGTTATAAGCCCCATGTAATAGAGGGCGCTGCTACTGACAAATGAAAAACCTCAATAACATTTAGCCCGACCGCGACCTGGGGATCTAACCAAGGATCTCATGCTTAGCAGTACCTTGCGACCACTGTAATGTCATCAGTAGGTATTACTTGACCAACATAACTAGAGACAGGTAAGAATTTGGAACTACGATTGTAATGTATTGAATTTGAGACTTAAGTTGGTGACGATTTTCTAAGCAAGCAGCGCTACCCGTATGTTCCAAGTTATGTTGTTCTTGTAATAAAGATTATTCAATCGCTACTCAGTAACCTGCGTGGTTGCTCCAGGCCCTGTCCTCGACGGGAGTGTACGGCGAGTCCATGCCGTTCATCTGAAACTCCTTCATGATGTCCTCAAGGGTACACTTCCCCGTCACCACTGTGGACACACATTTTTTTGTTTGTTTAAATAGATACTATACTATCTGCAATTACAGTTGGCTTTGGTGCAAGCAAGCTAACAGCACACTGCACACCATGCTAAGTCAACTTAACTACTACCTACTAAACAATAGGGTAGAGTCTACCAGGTAGATGACAAAAAAAAACTAATTAGTCCATCAGATCTGATCCGTCCGTCTGATCAGAAAATATTGGACACATATATTTTTTCTGTTTTCACGTAAACAAAAAATGAAGACGATACAGTGCGTCGAAAACTCGTGTGACGTCACATTTGAATACATTTTTTACCGAAAAGTGACGTCACAAGACTCACAAGCCCCCCCCCCACTCATGATTTTTGACGCGTTTTCTCTTCGTCAATTTTAATAAATTTGATAAAAGAAAAAACACTCATCCAATATTTTTCTATAATCTAACTGACGGACTAAACAGAACCATTTTTTTTTTGTCAGGAATTAGATCCCTATTGTAAGCAATAATTAAGCATAGCTTTACTGCTACTCGTAAACATAATTGTATTAATTTATTTAAAGACTTTGGAAGACTTACAGCTAAATACAATAGTATAATTATCTAGAATTATCCAGATTCGGCTCCTGAGCAATCAGGGTATTTAGTAGCTACATCGCCTTGGTTGTGGGCGCGAGGCACAGGCCCGTGACCGCCGCAGTGAGTCAAACAATGAACAAAGAGCTAAAGTAGTCACGTCATCAATTTTATTATTTAGTAGTAAGTGAGTAAATAGTAGTGAATCAACAGCGCACACTCACGTCTAAGTTCTAACGTGCCCACCATTCCCGTGACAAACAGGCGGATACAAATAGGGGTAGTATACATATATTTTTTTATTTAGATATCGTGAATGAAGACTTGAATTTACGAAGAATATTAGTACCTATCCTAGGCCAAGTGACAATATTAAAGTACTTACGATCTTGATAGCTGGCAGACTTTCTTGCGACGGGCTTGTCCAGACTGGCCTGTTTCTGGTGGGAGGACCAAATATCCTGAGGCCACGATGAAGACTGCAACAGAATTGATTTTATTTAGGGACCGACCACACTTATCGACGTGGAATCCTTGATCCGATCACGTGTTCTTCATTGGTCGAGTCAAGTTTAGCGCAGTTTCGAGTTGCGTCGTCTGAACCAAAACAAAATAATATTGTAATACCAAAAGATTTGAAAAGATTTACTTGGAGTTTCTTGCCGGTTCTTCTCCATGGAAACGACCAACGCGAACCGTGCACGTTTTTCGACGTTTTATGAGTGCCCATCCAGGCCTATGTGAAATAAAATCGCTGTTATGCAATGCGGCGACTTCACGTTCAGCCGGATTATAATTCGGCTGAAATAAAGTACGCCGCATTGAAGGAGCACTTCGCGTTCGTCAAAGCGGCGTAAACGTGTCGCCCAAATAAAAAACGGGCGCATCGTCGATTGCAGCTTTGAAAGCGAGCGAAGCGAGCTCGGTACTTAGGGCACCCGACGTTAGGTTTGGTTAGGTTACTTTATACCCTGCAGACGACTTTGCCTTATTTTCGGAATTTTCAGTGTTTTATTAGGTCGTTACTTCTTCCTAACAATATGGCTAAACATTGGACGCCGCTTTGTTAAACGTATCGCCACCGCAATCCGGCTGAACGTGAGGATGCCGCATTACATAACGGCGACCTTTTACAATCCGGCGCGCCATTATGTAATACGACGTATTATACGAATTGGCTGCGACATATTTAAAATGAGCGGTCACCCATCCACGGACCAACCCAGGCAAGCGCGGCTTAACCTTAAAATCGACCCGAGCGGCTATTATTATTTACCCACCAGCTTTTCGAGCGACATTTTTCAATAGGTACACTTAAATAAGAAGAAATAAAATAACAGAACGAAAAGTATTTTTGTCATTAACATTAATCAATAAGAAACTAAGATTTAATTAAGAAAGGAGTAGCAAAGTTAAGAAGCTGCAAAACAGCCAAATATGAAAAGAAAAAATAACAAATACTTACATGTTTATATTTGTTGATAAAAGCATGTAAGTAATTTTATTAATTTTAATGTTTTTTTTATGATATTCTTTTTCTAAACACAACTTAAATATTTATCAAATATTTAAAAACATAAAGACTCTCTGCTAAGATTATAAAAAAAAATTACCGCCCACCTTAGAAATTGAAGAATTGTTTATTAGCTATGAAATAAACCACCACCTCGTAGAAATAAGTGAATGAGTGTGAACATCGCATTTTGAACCCAATAGTAGTGCCCAAAGAGCCCGTTTTCAAAAGTGTATTGAAAACTGATTTATCTCTGATTTCGACCTATTAATGCATGGTAACAAAAAATCAGTACTTAGGTACTTGAGTGTAATGATAAAAAAAATGGCTGACGTCGCGCGCCGCGAACCCGCCGCAAAGTAATATTGCGTGTAGTTCGTTGAATGTAGGTAAGATATTATTAATTTGGTAACAAAAAGCCCTTATTTCGACAACTCCGGACAGAAAATACGGCCATACAAAATCCGAATGGATGGTATAAACCTTTAGCACAAAGCTTAGTTTACCCACAATTTAATTAGGTGTTTACAACACTTAACTAGCCTAAAAATGAACTTCGGTTCACTAAATAAACAGTTATAATAAAATTATATTAATTACATAAGTAGGTAAGGTAAGGTCTAGAAATTTAGAAACCGAAAATAAATAAACACTCTACAGCAATTTCACAAAAAAAATAAGCTGCGAAAACAATTCACGAACAAAAATAATTCTTCCTACCCTCGAATTATAATAATTATAGTCAACTACGCATTTAATTTACATCAAACGATATCATCTTAAACAAATGATTAACTCACTATTTCACAATCAGAGAACATCCAGAATATTTTTGAAAACAAATCAAGTTCGTACTTGTTCCTGATTTAACGCAAACATGACGCAAATCTAGTTTTTGTTGTTCTGCAAAATCGCACAGTAATTTACAAAATAAAGCATTAAAAAAACTTACTGAATTCGATGAACTGCCACTGCCATAGTCACTGTAATAATTCTGACCAGCACTCATTGTTCCAAATTTATTTTTTTCGTAATTTAAAAATTAGAGTAACGTGTTCCTTCCGAGACTACCAAAGCGGGAGTGCGGGGGTCTCATTGGTTGGTCGGATCGGATCACTAGGAAGCGGCGGCAAACCTCAAAGTTACAAGTGTTATTCGATATTTTGTAAACAAACTTAATTATTATTAGAGGCTACGTCTTTGTGCTAGGTAGGTTAATCAATGATTTCGTAGAAATTAGTGTACCCAAGTAAGTAAGTTGATTCTCCCTACCTACCTTGGTATAGTTCGGTCCAATATCAACAAGAACGATATCAACCCATGGATGGCTAATCACTAAAATAGCATAATAGGTACCTGACGTACATGGTATCCTGTAGGTATCTAAATGCTTTTCGTTCAAATTCCTACAATATTTGCAAGTGCAGCTATAATCCAAATATTTTAGTTTACTTTATTTAGAGGCATTGTTTTGCTATAACATTGTATTCCAAATAGTATTATTAGTGGAAAAATAATATTTTTTTTTTTAATTATATAATATTTAATATTACTATCTTCGATCAATAATTACTATACTAATAATAAATAGAGGAAAGATTTGTATTTTTGTGTTTAACGAATAAACTTAAAAACTACTGGACCGATTTGAAAAATTATTTTAGCAATGGATAGCTACATTATCAGGGAGTAACTATATTTTATCTCCGTACTCCCACGGGAAAGGGGACTACGCGGGTGAAACCGCGTGACGTCCGCTAGTTTAAATTAAAAAACATTATGTTTCCACATTATTTTCAAGTAAATTATTCTTATCTTACATGATAAAAATAAGAAATTGAAAAAGAAGTCGCTTTTTATCTAGCGACACCTCTTGATTTTATTAATAACTAGCCGGAAGAAAGTTCAAAATCGTACAAACAACATAGATAGCGCTTTTTTAATCACTGAAGAATTTGAACTTAAAAAAATATACGGAAACGATTTGCCCCAACCTCTCCGCTAGTATATGCCGCTCTATACGTCAACTAATACGGAGGTGTGCCCGTGTGGTAACCGTGGAGGAATTGGAGTCGGGTTTATGGCTTCAGGCGCCCTTGTCATCCATCATTAGCACCATGATGGACGACGTATCATTTCGGCTCGCTACAAACCTTTGTTTAGGCGCACCTTGCGTTGCTCTACATCCAGTGATTGCAGTGCAGTGACATTGCAGTGAAGTCGACGATTACTTCGGGCATCATGGCCTGTCCTGCTACTGGAGCACAGGTCGCAAAGCTCTTGCCACCACCGGCGTACCAGCGGCTTCAGAACCTAACGGTTTGGTACGTGTCGATAGGAAGAAACCAGGACGGTATGATGCTGATGCCTTGGAAGGTGGGTTAGGTTAGGTTAGGCCTTTGATGTGGGATGAAACCTGCGTCAACACCCTTGCTCAATCTCATGTTGTTAGCATGGCAGGCTGTGCTAGAACTAATCCTAATCGGTAGGTAGTCAGTTTGTGGTCGAAACGCTTGGGAAATTTCTCACACTGGTCGACACTACTTGGCGTGACCAGAGGACTGGCTCTCTTATTGCCATTCGACGTGGCAATGCTGCCAGTCTTCTGGGCACGTTTCCAGGAGACAGAAACGTGGAGGTGCACTTAAAGCGTCCTGTTGTTTATTTAGTTTTAATTATTTTATAATACAAAGTTTAGATTTAGATGTAAAGATAGAACTATGCAGTTATCTGTGGAAATGAAACCTTTGCACATTTCTCAACGTTTTATCTATGTAAAATAAAATAATTTGATTTTGAAACACTAGTAGACAATTTGTTGCGACATTGTGGCGATGGCCAACCCAAAGGTTTTCATGGGAATTAGCCAAATCTACGAAGATTTGGGTAACATAGTGAGAGTGCAAATGAAACCAATCAATTTTGAACATAGCTTTTATTACAGCCTCGATTAGTACAATATCATAGGATCTCCATAGAATACTGATTGCGTGTGAGGTACTAAGCACCTTAGTTACCTACATTATATTATTGTCCAACTGTTTAGGAAAATCGGAGTTTGTGCCTGCTTGTACCCGTCCAACATCATAATAAGATATTTCAAAATGGAATAACATAACCGGAATTTTGTTGGTAGGACTGGCATCGACAGGCCTATCGCTTGAGATTCAGACATTTTCTTCTCAACTCCCAATTTCCGACATTCAAAGTGTTAAAAGTGCGAAAATTGCACTCATGATAGTTACTATTGATTTAAAAAGTTCCATGACAGCCATGTTGTTTTAATAATATTCGTAAAGCGTAACTGGGACTACTAAAATATTCATGAGTGCAATTTCCGTTGACAAGGGAACAATTTGCTGCAAAATGTTGACATTACCACGTTCGACGAGAATGTGTACGATTTTTATAAAAGCGTCATTTTCGTCGAAGTAGTGGGTAAGGTCAAGTTTGAGCAGCGGGTGTCGAGTGCGTGACGATTAGTTGGCGTCGATGAAGTATTCCTGAGCGGCCTTGGTGTCGGGCTTGATGGTCTTGGAGCCAGGCTTCCAGTTGGCGGGGCAGACCTCTCCGTGCTTGTCGGTGTACTGGAAGGCTTGCACCAGGCGCAGCGTCTCCTCCACCGAGCTGTGAAACAATATGATACATATTTCAAAAATCGGTTATTGCTGTATGTACAGTAAAAGTAATTATCAACAATATTCGTAAGAAATATCGAGTGTGAAGTTGGAGAGAATTGAACAAAACATACTATTGTGTAGCAGTATGAGCTGCTTCCGTAATTCAAGTGCAACTAGTAATGACGTGAGGTTGGTCGCACAGTTCTAAACAATGTTTTTGGTATAGGTTTCAATTGATAAGCACTCAAAGCAATTATAGAAGAAAGAAACAGCATTTATTAGCCTGGCATAAACTAGGTCAGTATCGGATTAATTGATCAGAATTTAAATTAATTCAGTATGTTTCCTCAATAACATTCCTACCCTGTTGATTGTATAGCTACGATGCGATGCCATCAAACGAAGGTCGCTAGATAACCACGTTCATGAGAACTTGCAGCTGGCACGCATATGGAAGCGCTACACGACATTATCATAGTGAAGCTTTTTACCACGAACGAGTTTCTCTGGGGAATTATTCGCATATGTGAGTGGTCCCTAAACGCCCGTCGTATACGTAGAATGAGATGTTTTAGCAACAACAGGCCAGATCAAAGGATGTATTGCGTTAATAATTTGAAACAAACAACAAATACGTCAAAATGACATTCTTCGCGGTGTTATTCAGAATCTTCGAGTGGCGATAAGCTATCATTCAATGAACAACATTTAATGTGCACATTTATCACTGTACGTCTAAAGGTCACTAGTTACGTAAACAGCTGTTTTAATACTTTATAGCTGTGCAGATTATACACGTTGGTTCAATGTATAATTGACTAGTTTATGCCTGCGGCCTCGCCTGCGTGAAGTTCGATAAGTGTCCCATGGCGTCTTACTACAGGGATAAAAAGTATCCTATGTGTTAATGCAGGTTATAAACTATCTGTGTGCCAAATTTCATCCAAATCTGTTCAGTAGTTTTTGCGTGAAAGAGTAATAAACATCCAGGCATCCATACTCACAAACTTTTGCATTTATAATATTAGTAGGATTTGCAGATTTTTAGTGCCGGACATTATTGTAGCTATTGCTACTTTGTTGTTTTTTGCCATTTCGCAAGTTGGCCTTGGCCATAGGAATACTATCTAGAATAGTTTAGAAAGAAATATGTTTTTGAGGGTTCAAAATTTAAGTAATTAAATGCTTTGATTTTGCTTTTCAGGTTTGTAGACTAGAACTCTGCTTTTGCTTTGACTAAAGATAAGCTTTGTGACTTGAAGCAAACCTATGATCATGCACGAAATTGCAATATCGATAGAAAAGGCAACGGAGGATATTTATGTAGTTTAGTAGGTTATTGGGCATTGCCCTTATAAAATTCCACAGCAGCAGCCGACGGAGTCTGCCCGACTGCTGCCCGCTGTAGCGGAGCCTCACCGTCCCACCGGCAGGTCGTTGACGGTGATCTGGCGCAGGTTCTGCTTGTCGTCCACGATGAACAGGCCGCGGAAGGGGATGCCGCTCTCCTCGTCCAGCACGCCGTAGTCGCGCGCGATGCGGTGCGACTTGTCGCTCAGCAGCGGGATGTTCATCGGGCCCAGCCCTCCTGCCGGCCAACCGTGCATTACATAT
Source organism: Xestia rhomboidea (assembly GCA_963853795.1). Classification (NCBI taxonomy): domain Eukaryota; kingdom Metazoa; phylum Arthropoda; class Insecta; order Lepidoptera; family Noctuidae; genus Xestia; species Xestia rhomboidea. The sequence continues at coordinate 921,144 of OY970758.1, forward strand.
CGGGACTATCGGGACGCTGCTCCCGGCTGTCATTTGCAGACTGGGTAGTCAAGCACATGGATTTTTTAGGGAATATGCTAGACAAGCCAAACTTTTCTAAACCTCCTTGTGCCTTACCAACAGCAGAGTACACACTTATCTTATTTTAATGCCCTTAATTGACAGGTAACTATTTTAAATTTGTATTATCTAGAGCATACAAATTAAAATCATAATTTACTAATGCTTTACATTATTTCAAGTTCGAAAACTAGTAATTTTAGGTGTCACATGAGGAATTGGTGACACCTACTTGATAGTGTATCAGTATTAATTGGTTTGTCAGGTGCGTGCCAAAGGCGTGATTATTTAAACATTGTTTGTGATGCCATCATGATTTGACATTTTTATGAGCAAATTGTGTAAAGTGATATTGTGTTGTAAACCTAATCTTGGATTAGACTTCGTTTGGTCACTAATTCTTAGCTGTTAAGTAATTTGTTCACATTCCGTACATACTACTTATACTGGTACAAATTGGTATAACTTGTACTTTTTGAGGGTAATTTGTGTTATATCAATTTAAGTCCCTGGCGATACCAGATTTCTTTACTATAAGCCTGACTTTTTTTGCAAAAAATTCAGGGAAAATGACCGAGCTATTATGGATGTTAATAACCGTGGATGGCATGGCGGCGTTGCTCATAATGGAATATTTCAAAAACAAATGGTCAATTCTCCATTCCGCTACGTTTATTTAGAATATTTAGATCCATGTATCACTATAATAAATGTCACGTTCCCATTCAAATGGGAACGTGACATTTATTATAGTGGTTAGGTTTTAGGTTATTTCCACTTTATCAACGTTTTACAAATAAAGTTGTGATTTAAAAATGACTGGTACAAACGAAAGTTGCATTTCAAAATTTATAAAAAGTTATCAAAATATTTGAAGCTGTAGCACAAACTGAAGTTTGTGTGCGACAGTTTAGAGCAGTATTTCCACAGAAACACATATTTGTAGACAAAATCACGAACGCAGTTTAATTCTGGATTAAACCCGCCTTTGTACATAAGCTCCAATATTACAAAAAAAAATGTATTTTTGTGATGAAAAATGTTTAAGAACAGGGAGTACTCACCCTGTTTGCGTGGCGTGTTGATCCAGGCGAGATGCGTGAAGTGCGAGTCGGTGGAGGCGCCGATGACCTCGCAGTTGATCTTGCGGAAGTCGTCGGCGCGCTCCGAGAAGGCGATGATCTCGGTGGGACACACGAACGTGCTGCGGACAACACACGTCACAACATTTGGGCTATCCAACTGTATTATATTGACTTGCTTCTAAGTTTTGTGGATGCTCTTCTTTTTGCACTGATCCAGACAACATTCATGGCTTTAGGGCCAGCGCATGCACAGCGAATACGCAAGTGAAAGTGCACTCAATTTTCAACGTCAGGCTGCAAAGCCTAGCGTTGAAAATTGAGCTTGCGTTGCGCTGCACATGCGCTGTGTGTCCGTTGGACGCCCGTAACGTATTCGTTGCGCGCCCGCTCCGCTTTCAAGACGCTCGCAATCCACTAGTATGATAAGGCCCTTAATGTTGATAGCAGCACTATTTTCCATGAAAGATTTCTATCAAGGATACTTAAAAATCATGTCAGTCATGGTATTACCTGATAAAACAGAAAACTCTTTGGACTTCTGGACCGATTCCGATCCGTCAAGAGATCTTTCCGTCAATTATAAAAATTATAAATTGGCAATTTATAAAAGGGTCACCTAACACTTTTAATATTAACTAAATATGGGTGACTTTTAATATCTTAATTTTATAAATTGCCAACCACACTCCATATTTTATTTAATTGAAAAATATCTAATCGGTTTTAAGTTATATCATTACAGGGTCAGCGATCCCGAAAATGTAATTATTTACGAACAAATAGATTAAAATATTTTTCAATTTGGTGTGTCAAAACATTGCCGACCGTAGTCATTTAGATAGCGTTTACGACCAGCGATTGAAATAAATCTAGTTTATTTGTTTCAATCGCTGGTTATTAAATAAAATATTAAATGAGTTTTTTTTTTCGTGACCGCCTGTAATTTGATTTAAAATAAATAAAAGACAATTCGTATAAATTCAGTTCTTTTCAACACTTAATTTGATGCTGGATGATATGATGCTTATTTTGAAAATACTTCAATGGACAACTACAGTAATGGCTGCCTAGCGAATTGCCAATATCTGAATGAGGAAGCAAATAAATTGTCCTAAAATAATATTACCTTATTAAATAGCATTTCAATATTATATCGCGCAGGATTGCGCAGGAGAGTAGGTATGACTCAGCGCTGTGGAACAATTTTAGTACGAAGGTGGGTGTGCTACAGTGACGTGTCGTTCAAAGATCACACATCATCATGCGACGAATAAAAAACAGTTTACACTGATATTGTTTACCGATTTACTCGATCAATAAATATAAAATTAAACGATGCAATCCGCTTTGTAAACGATTCATAATATTTTATATTACAAAACAAAATCAAAGTTACTTATTTAATTAAGCCTTCGTTCGTCCCAGTCTCATCTGACGTAAGTAATGATGCGGTCGATGATGGCGCCTTCCTATAGACCTAACCCTTGGACAGATAATAACTACCAAAGCGGAGAAGTACACTGAACATGTAAGGCAACAACACAAACCGACCCTCCCTCCGTACGAACACAGGTGCTGCAACCAATCCTTCCCGTTTTACCGAGTTCCTCTCTCTTGGCTAGCCTCAGTCGTTCCCTGGGCTGTCATAGGACCTTCCTGGCCAGTCCGCTGACACGAACATACTGCCTTCTGTATTATGTGCAGTAGAGATGGAGACGGAGAGGACACCGCTTTCGAGATCTCTGCCTTCACTTGTTCTTTGATGTGGGCCTTCCTGAACATATTCCTTGTCCTTACATAACACTATAACGCTAGCCGTGTTTTCGTACAGTTACAAAAGCAATACATGACATTTGACAGTGGATTTTGCAAAGTCTTGGCGTACAGTAGTGAATTTTTAAATCAATACAGAATACATTTAGAATCATTACCTAATGAAACGATACTGCGTGCAAATGTACAATTGTACAGGGGCGACTGGTGTTTAAGAAGATACCTAAGAAGGAATGGACTTGAGACTGCGCGTCAAACCCATGTAAACCAGTACCTACAATCACAATGGAATTAAAAAATATAAAAATAAAACAGTGTAACGCATATCCGTAAATAGAAGCGGCGATTAATATTAATTGGAAACGATTTAAATTAGGGTTGTCAGTTTGTCACATAACGCTTGGACTTGTGTGACGAATATGATGAGACCATGTATGTTGAACAAGTAAAAGAAAAATAAAGATTGAAAAATAAACTAAAAAACAATCAAATCATCTGATTGAATATTTTTAAAACTAACTTTTGTGACTAACATCCCGAAACAGCCAACTTGATTGGCGACTACAGGAGCTAAATTAGTAACTCTTAATTTATTTATTGTAGTGGTTCAAACTTCGTTTGAAATACTGCTAGAATCAAGTTCTAATCATCTTGCACTACAAAGTGGTTGTAACGTCAGTCACTGCGGGCCGAATAGTGCGAAATAAGTGGATTTTTGCGATTTACATAAAATCTATTGATTGGATTAAAAAAATAAAACACTATCATGCTAATATGTTGCTGCCAAAAAATCTGAATGATCGCATGTATTCTATTATGGTTTTTACTCGTTAAATGAATTTTTAGAGAGGAGTTCGTGATTTTTTTTATCGAGTAAAATTAGTTGTATTATATTTTCAAAACACTATCAGACTAGCATATATCCTGAAGAATATCATATATTTTCCTGGTTTTGTTTATTGCAGTGAATCATATGCTTTTTTGCATTATAAAACTCGCGTTTAGCTCCTGTAGTCCCCTTAAGCGTCAAACTTAGAGCAAAATGTGGACAACTTTGGGAATTCAGTGAGATTATTTTGCGGTATTTATGTTTCCTTCTGCAAGAGGCTAGTCAAACCGTTCATCCCTAAAAGTTGACAACCCTCAACACAGTGGGTTAATGACGTATTGGGTCGCATGATTGTGTGGTAATGAATGCGACCGGTTTTAGACGGATATAGTGCGTGCGGTTCAAAGAACTGAATACGTTCAATAGTAATCAACTTTACATAATAGTCGGAACGTTGAGAAGGTTGGTGGACATTTTTGTATCATCGTGCCGCCAAATACCTTTTGCGTAAGAGAGCGAAGGTCGTCCGCAAAATTCGTTCCGTCTTATTTCTGAGTCTACTTCTTTTGGTAGTGTTCATAATAGCATTGATTAGCACAGTGTTCGTCAGAATTATACAGCATATTCGTTGCGAGTGTTGCGACATCATTTTATGGAAACATGTTTCGATTGGTGTTTTATGTATTATGGAGCCTCTTAATCTAAATAGAAGGCCTAGTAAAGGATTAGCGGTGCTGGTGGCTGCTAATACAATGGTTGCGCTGTCACGGCACAATAAAGCGTTAAGATTACCAAAGATAAGAACTTTTAGCCGACAAGTCCGCTGGCTCAAGACTTAGACAACAGTGTATAAAAATAGCTACAAAAAATAACGTTGTACTCACAAGTCAAGAGGATAGAAGAACAGCACGACGTATTTGCCCTTGTAGTCAGAGAGTCCGATGTCCTTGAACTCGCCGTTGACGACAGCGGTGGTCTTCCACTGGGGAGCGGGCTTGGTCAGCTGGAGAGGCATCTTGTTGAAGCTGGAATTGAGATTACAAACTTTTACTTTAACGATAAGGTTCTTTTTTTTTTTTCAAATGTAGGTGTGAAAAAAAAAACCTACAAATAGGTAAGTTATTTTTTTGTTTAATGATGTCGGATCTTTTAGAACTGGTGCGTAAATTCGAATTTGGAACTAGACGTGTATGAGCTGGATATGGTGATGATTAATGTTCTTGTAAATTAGGTATGGGTATAACTACACCAACAAATTAGGTACCTAGGTAAGAAAGCAATGAAAATTACGTTCTTAGTGAATGTAGGTACTTATTCATTATTTTAACTTACCAAAGCATTGTAGATTCTGACAAACGAATTATGTCACTTATCTTGAGAAGTACCTAGTAACATTGCACGTACGAGATTACAGTCGTTATCATATCCGTGCTGACTCCCCATTTATTTCAAAGAAGTGATATACAGGTGATAATATTAGGTGATTTATTAGGTACAGTAAGGTACTTCAAATTTTTTGGTACCGGGTAATTAATATTTCAACTGTTCTGTGTCTTAAATGTCAGTCATACATAGGAACTATCTAGCTAGACCAAGGACAGACAAATTAAGAAATTGCAAGTGTAAAAGTAAGTGTCGGTTATGCAATAAACAGTAAGTGGTCTATCACGACACGAAGTACCGTTATTCAAGTAACAAGATCATGCAACTAGACGGAGCGCGGATGATGTGCGCGCGCGCACTTAAATATTACAGTACGAAATTAATACTTAATTTTAAAAAGTCATCGGTGCTATAAGTAGCGATTCTACAATTTGAATTCCTTACTTCAAAATATGAATAAGGACTTTCAGTCAAGCGCACAGTGCAACTGTAACCACTGAGGCAACTTTGCACTACGATCGCTCTTTCTGTTACGATATTATAAAGTCAATGTCAAATTGTTACTACTGATTTGTGGTTGTCGTGGTCATAGGTCGTGGTTGCCTAAGAATCCAAGATACACGCATAAATAAATATTAATTCTTTAATTTTAAATATTGACGAACCCTTTTGTTAACTTTGAGAGAGAAGAAATCAAATATAATAACTACTATGTTTTTAAATAAATAAATAGCTCCCGAAATTAAAATAAATATGAAATTCTAATAAGTGTAAATTATGTAAATTACCACACTAACACGGCTTAAATATTCACGGCACAATATCACAGAAAAAAATTGAATCAATAAGTAATTTGAGAACTCACTTCCGAGAAGTCTTATCACGAGGAGCACTAACGGTCAACTGAATTATTTTTAATATGAAGTTCTGAACAACACTCACGCGCACGTAGATCGATAAGATATTGAAATCAAGAGGCGCTTGACAATGTCAATAGAAATACTTAGATGAAGCTTAATTTCAAGTACATGTATTACGTAAAAGAGCGGCACTTTTCTTGATAGATCTGTCAATTCTCTGTCCAGGAGATAAATTTTAATATGACAAAAATCTACAAAGTTTGTATTGAAAGCACCAAGGCAGTAGGTACCTATTTTCCAACCAACGACCAGTGACCTATAAAGACTAAGAACCTACCCTCTAAGATTCTGTGCTCAGTGCTCTCTTAATAAGTGGGATCGAATATCAATGCAATTACCTAGATTGACCCACATTCTACTACCAAAAGCACTACCTACGCACTACCCAGTGGGTTACAAATTAATTTAATTTTGTCACAAGTCTGTTACAATAAGTAAGTACCTCAAATCACAGAGCACGAGGAAAACTATTCGACCGTAATACATTTTATACTAGTACGGGGAGCAGAGTGAATCAGTTCCGAGCTAGCAACCATAATAAGTATCGATGCATAAAAAAAATGTAACAAGTACCTATCTACTTATCTCTAATGCTATTGTAACTATTGTAAGTTAGTAACTTACTTGATCTGTGCAAGGTTGATATTTTGATTTGGCAATAAGGCAATAACTATAAAACTATACATCCGTACAGCTAGGTGCATAATTCATGTGTCACTAAAAAAACCCTTGGAAAAAGGTTAATAACTTAAAAATAATGACACATTTTTAAACCGACAATGTTTGTTTTTATGCAAATTGTATTTTATTGTATTAACTTCTAATAGGTTGGGGAAAAAGTCTTTTCGCATTATAGTATGTATGAACTTGCAATAAAATCTCTTTGGCTATACATATATACTATTTGTATCTGGCTGGTTTTGGTATCATTGAAAGTTTAAATTTTATAGAACATAATTTCAAATTCAAATTAGGAAAATGTGTGATTTTCATTTGTTTTTCGTACCGTCAAGTTGAGTGAGTCTAATTAAGAAATTCGATACATTTTAAAATTTTACTACAAAAAAGGTAAAAATGCAACGAAAGACGCGAAAAAAATTTGCGATGTTAATGGACAGTGGTTCAGTGTCTGTGAGAGTAGCACCAATTTGGTTTAAGCGTTTTCAATCCGGAAATTTTGATGTCAAAGATGCACGTCGCGGGATGCCATTTTTGAAAAGTGGAGCTAGATCGGCATATCAGTTGTAGTTACGACGTAGCTGAAGAACTGGGAATTGACCGTGGTGTTCACTAGGAACACTAGATAGGGTTTAGAATAAAACCACCAAATTATCAGTAAGTAGATGAACCACTTCAAGGGTACGTGCACTCGCTGCCCGGGATAAGTGTGGACTAGTCGAACGACGATTCCAAATTCAAATTAGGAAAATGTGTGATTTTCGTACCGTCAAGTTGAGTGAGTCTAATTAAGAAATTCGATACATTTTAAAATTTTACTACAAAAAAGGTAAAAATGCAACGCAAGACGCGAAAAAAATTTGCGATGTTTATGGACAGTGGTTCAGTGTCTGTGAGAGTAGCACCAATTTGGTTTAAGCGTTTTCAATCCGGAAATTTTGATGTCAAAGATGCACGTCGCGGGATGCCATTTTTGAAAAGTGGAGCAAGATCGGCATATCAGTTGTAGTTACGACGTAGCTGAAGAACTGGGAATTGACCACATAACAGTTTTGGCGCATTTGAAAAAAACTGGGTACACAAAAAAGCTCGGTATTTGGGTACCTCACAAGCTCACTGAAAGAAACCTAATGAACCGTGTACTCATTTGTGGTTCTTTATTACGACGTAATGAAACCGAACCATTTTTGAAGAAGCTGATGAAGCAAAAAAGGTCGTGGTCAAAGGCCGGTCAGGCTTCACATACTGTGGCGAAACCCGGGTTAACTCGCAACAAGGTGATGCTGTGTGTGTGGTGGGATTGTGGAAGGGCATTATTAATTATGAGCTGTTACCACCAGGCAGGACCATCGATTCTGAACTCTACTGCGAACAACTGATGAGATTAAAGCAAGAAGTTGTGAGAAAGCGGCCGGAATTAATCAACAGAAGGGGTGTGGTTTTTCATCATAATAACGCTAGACCTCGCACATCTTTAGCCACTCAGCAAAAATTAAGAGAGTGGCTGGGAGGTGTTAATGCATCCGCCGTATAGTCCTGACTTTGCACCTTCAGATTTCCACCTGTTTCGGTGTCTTCAGAATTCTTTAGGCAGTGTCAGGTTAACATCACGAGAGTACTGCCAAAATCACTTGTCGCGGTATTTTGATCAGAAGTCCCAAAATTTCTATAGCAATAGGATCATGTCCCTACCTACAAGATGGCAAAAAGTTATCGAACAAAATGGTACCTACATAGGTACTTAGTTAAATGTAAATACACGATATTAAAAAATGTTTTGAATTTTCTTAAAAAATGCGAAGAAACTTTTTCCCCGACCTATTATATTAAGTCGCGAGTTAATAGGCTTCTTTGGGTTAGCAGTGAACCTCGACAATGCAACGAGCTATTAGCTCGTTGCATTGTCGAGGTTCACTGCTCAAAGAAAATTCAAAACATTTTTTAATATCGTGTATTTACATTTAACTAAGTACCTATGTAGGTACCATTTTGTTCGATAACTTTTTGCCATCTTGTAGGTAGGGATATGAATACCGCGACAAGTGATTTTGGCAGTACTCTCGTGATGTTAACCTGACACTGCCTAAAGACTTCTGAAGACACCGAAACAGGTGGAAATCTGAAGGTGCAAAGTCAGGACTATACGGCGGATGCATTAACACCTCCCAGCCACTCTCTTAATTTTTGCTGAGTGGCTAAAGATGTGCGAGGTCTAGCGTTATTATGATGAAAAACCACACCCCTTCTGTTGATTAATTCCGGCCGCTTTCTCACAACTTCTTGCTTTAATCTCATCAGTTGTTCGCAGTAGAGTTCAGAATCGATGGTCCTGCCTGGTGGTAACAGCTCATAATTAATAATGCCCTTCCACAATCCCACCACACACACAGCATCACCTTGTTGCGAGTTAACCCGGGTTTCGCCACAGTATGTGAAGCCTGACCGGCCTTTGACCACGACCTTTTTTGCTTCATCAGCTTCTTCAAAAATGGTTCGGTTTCATTACGTCGTAATAAAGAACCACAAATGAGTACACGGTTCATTAGGTTTCTTTCAGTGAGCTTGTGAGGTACCCAAATACCGAGCTTTTTTGTGTACCCAGTTTTTTTCAAATGCGCCAAAACTGTTATGTGGTCAATTCCCAGTTCTTCAGCTACGTCGTAACTACAACTGATATGCCGATCTTGCTCCACTTTTCAAAAATGGCATCCCGCGACGTGCATCTTTGACATCAAAATTTCCGGATTGAAAACGCTTAAACCAAATTGGTGCTACTCTCACAGACACTGAACCACTGTCCATAAACATCGCAAATTTTTTTCGCGTCTTGCGTTGCATTTTTACCTTTTTTGTAGTAAAATTTTAAAATGTATCGAATTTCTTAATTAGACTCACTCAACTTGACGGTACGAAAATCACACATTTTCCTAATTTGAATTTGGAATCGTCGTTCGACTAGTCCACACTTATCCCGGGCAGCGAGTGCACGTACCCTTGAAGTGGTTCATCTACTTACTGATAATTTGGTGGTTTTATTCTAAACCCTATCTAGTGTTCCTAGTGAACACCACGGTCAATTCCCAGTTCTTCAGCTACGTCGTAACTACAACTGATATGCCGATCTAGCTCCACTTTTCAAAAATGGCATCCCGCGACGTGCATCTTTGACATCAAAATTTCCGGATTGAAAACGCTTAAACCAAATTGGTGCTACTCTCACAGACACTGAACCACTGTCCATTAACATCGCAAATTTTTTTCGCGTCTTTCGTTGCATTTTTACCTTTTTTGTAGTAAAATTTTAAAATGTATCGAATTTCTTAATTAGACTCACTCAACTTGACGGTACAAAATTCCAACAGTCAAAAAGTCCCAAAATTTCTATAGCAATAGGATCATGTCCCTACCTACAAGATGGCAAAAAGTTATCGAACAAAATGGTACCTACATAGGTACTTAGTTAAATGTAAATACACGATATTAAAAAATGTTTTGAATTTTCTTAAAAAATGCGAAGAAACTTTTTCCCCGACCTATTATATTAAGTCGCGAGTTAATAGGCTTCTTTGGGTTAGCAGTGAACCTCGACAATGCAACGAGCTAACCATTAGCTCGTTGCATTGTCGAGCTCATCTCTGTCCTCAGGACTAGATTGAGGTTAAGAGTAGACCCATATAATATTTACAAACTAGTCGAGAATCTTCCATGGTAAATTACACAACGAGTTTATCTACTGAATGTCATAGGTTGAGGTTAGATAGTTCTGTGAGAAAATTAACTCTGGAGTTATCGAAGAATTTTATAGTGGTGCGGATGCAATATTTTATATCAGAAAAAATACTAAGCAAAAATGTTAAATCACAAAAGACAGACCGAAATACTTATTAAAGAATAATTTGGGAATACGAAATTATGATTAACGATTTCTAGTTGATTAAAATACGGAGTCAAATTTAACTAGTTATCGAAACTCCGAAATCGAACGAACCGCAACGAATCTACGAACGACCCCATTGCAAACTTAAAGTGAATGCGCCAGGGTGGCCCGCGAAATTCAAATTTTCTTAAGTTTTTTGCAAATTGCAGGTCAGTGTTAGGTTGTATGTTGATTAAACTATGAATCGCGGCTGTAAGACATATGTAGTTACAGAATTATAATCATCAAAATCATCAATACAACCCTCCAAGCTCATAAAGGTGTATGAATTTACTTTTTCAAGGTCAAAGTCATTCCTACACCTATAAGCGCTTGGAGGGTTGTATGTATGTATATTCATGAATTTAAAACATCACACTCGAAAAAACTAGAGAATAATTTCACGGAATAACAAACTTATATATCCTTCATGTATAAATAGTTACAAATAGCTACAATCTTGAATTAAATTCTAGTCAAAATTCAAGGCTGTCCAATGTCCAATGTTGCAAATTCGCATGATAGTTTTCCTTGCCTAAGCATAATCAACCGCGCCAGCAACGCCGAAGCTCAGACCAAATAAAAAGGAACTCGGAACTCTGCGAACAGCAAGGTGAGGCCCGTCAAATTACGTCTCGCCGTGTACCTACACTCAGACCAAAAAAAAGTTAAGACGGAACTCTGCGAACAGAGAAGTGAGGCCGGTTTCGTAAACATGTTGTGCTTTTATTGAGGCATAGTTTAATTGTAGTTTGATGTAAATGTTTGCGTGTGAGCGTGTATTTAACAGAGCGAGACGTAATTTGCGCTGGCCTCACTTTATTGTTCGTAGCGCTATGTCTTGGTTTTTACTTGATCTGAGCGCCCAAGTGGTTGTAAGTTCGGGGTTTAATGAAGGAAGGATGATCAGTCTGATACTGCTAGCGAAATTCTACTTCAGACAAAGTACAAGTAATGACTGCAAATATCTGCATCATCAGATAATTTCTACGGAGCTTCAAACCTAACTACTCGAATCTCTTGACCTCTGATATGGAGGAAGGAACCTACGGACTGTACTACAATTCCTGGACAAGCAAAACTAACCCGTGACCTTGAGCTATGTATCGCTGGAAATGCCGTGGCACCCACTCGTGGACAATGCCGTGAATGTGCTTAGTCTGCCTCCATAGCCCAACAAGCAGGTGTCCGTTTCCGTTTTGCAAGTGTGCACCGAGTATTCCACACGTGAACATATTTTTAAGAATAGTTTCCAAGTTGCTGAGCCTGGGAAGGAGGACAACTGTCCGTTACGAAGGTTTCTCATGGTCTAATGAGAGAAAGTTTAGATAATGGTGGGAAGATGGAAACTTGAGTAACTACGTGATTTGTTCAAAGCTTCGGGTGAATACACGAACTGTAGCTTTGTTTTACGAACCTAGTTTTTTTTTTTTAATTAAAATAGATATTAAATACTGGTGAATTTTTTTTTTGGCCTCCGAAACTTTACTTCAAGAATCAGATCAGATTTCAGACATCGGCCCAACTTTGCGGTAAAAATAAACAGTGCGAAACTGCACTCAGAAGAGATAATGTTAAGCTGTTTGTGAACATTTATCTTGAAGATGATAAGACAATACTAGAAGATACAGATGAAGCTAAGTGTTCACGCTTATTTTTATCAACTTTACCCATTTGAGTAAGTAGTTTAAAAGTAAGAGCATCCGTTTTGTTATAATTTACGACTTGCACATGATTGAAACCAGCAAATTGAATGGGTAGATAGTTATCTTCTTTCATTATCTTTATTACCTGTAATAAGATTTTATTTTTCATTATAAAATGACCTGTTTTACAATAGATTCTAAAACCATCTTCTTGCCACACTTTCAGGAAAGATAAAGAAAATAAGATATGACGTCACTGAATTTCGATTGGAATTGGATGGAATGTTCTAAAATTTTCATTATCTTTAAAACCAATTTGTGTAGACAATTATTGACAAGATAAGTTTAATGTTAGATAATGCTTCAATCGCCTTAAGCACATATCGGATAGCCTTGACTTCGATTCATAGTGGCAGATAGGAGCAGGAAGGATAATGTACAATATTAATTTCAAATTCCAAAGTAGTCATCTTTTTAAATGTCACGGAAACAGGCGATAATGCCGAATCACAGTAAGTTTCAGAAGAACCCAGCAATGGTAGAAACCCACCACACGATTGACCTAAGTTGAATCAGATACCTAACCAAGATAGTCCACAGATTTCATCTGTACCTTTTTATGATCCCATTCGATATGTATAATATCAGCCAAAAACAAACATTATCACAATGACCAACTATAATAAATGAGAACTATAGCACTTATCACCTCAATGTGAAAAAATCGTATCTAATTAATGCCAATGCCACGGCCACGTCATGATGAGTAACGAGACAGGTCTATGCAAGAAAACCGTAGACATCCGCTGACGAAATTATCAGAAATATCTAGTGCACAACACTGTGTATATGAAGAAAAAATATCTTCTACTTGTACCTATGGAGTACACATACATTCTTATAGAATAACTAGCTGACCCCACAAATGTTGTTTGCCATATAAATTATGGTTTGAAATATATTTTACGACCTACTCTCATACAAACCAAAGATCATTAAAAAAACTCAAAAATCGGTTAAGCCGTTTCGGAGGAGTGCGACAACAAACACCGTGACACAAGATTTTTTACATATAAATTACGGATGGACATGCCAGTTAAATCAAATCAAACTCAAATTGAAAACAAAGTCAAATTGAGAAAGTCCTCAATTGAAATCATCTGCCTAGCCTTAACCTAACTAAACGGGGTGGAAGGGACACTAAATATGAAAAAGCTAAAGCTAACTAATTCACTACAGAATACTACTAAACAATTATTTGAATGTAATTACTTTGAAGAGCAATTCCAATTTGGATTAGATTTGTCAGATTTCATCTGCAGATTTTGGTGTCATCATCTGCATAGCCATTTCCCATGATGTTAGGGTTGGCTTCTAGTCTGACTGGATGCAGTTTAATTAGGTATTTAAATACAGGTTCAATTTTCCACAAAAAAAAATCATTCACATAATTATTAAGAACATTTTTTCACATAAAATGTTTGCAAATAAAATACACTGATATTTATTTGAGCCCCTTAAGGACCATGGATTGTTCAATTAGAATAAATGTCATTGGGGTTGGCTTGTATTTATGCTTTTGCGGTTGCACAACGACATGCTTTGCTTGGCTTGGTAGTATAGATACAGGCCTACCTTAACGCTTCCCTCAGAGGCGGTAAGGTGGCGGGGTCTTGAGGGTGAGCGCTACAGTCGTGTAGATCCTCAAGGCAAGTCTGGTGTGTTCTCCTTCACGTGGTTGCCGCCCTGTTCTTGGTCTAGTTCCTTAAGAAATAGACGCAACGAAAACCACCAGGCGATATAAACACAGGGGTGGAGAGGTCATGCCCCTGGGTGTCCACCATCGAACAAGAGCAGATGTTGGATAGCAATGACCTCCCGCGTGTTTGTGCCGTGCGCGGGGACCCGTACGGAGGGATGAAGGAATCCTGGTGATTGAGTGGAGCAGGTTGCACACAACACATCTCTTTGGTCTGGATTTCCTCTCACACGGGTGGTGGTGGAGTAGCTACCCACTATCAATCGGCTAGGGCATCCCATAAGCGGGTTGTCAAGCGAGGGCCGGTTTTTTGGGGGGGGGCAGCCGGCGCGGCGTGGGGTTGTGGGATGAGTGGCGGCATAGTCTCGTGCCGTTCACAGTCCCGTAATCCTCCGTTGCGTGCGGGCTCGTCTACTTCTCAATAAGCTGGTCCTATACCGAAGGAGTAGCTCTGGCGACCACTCGTGGAACGAGGGGCGTCCCCGACTTGAGGGCTCCGTGGCGGGTGGAGATCTCCGACGGTGAAGAATCTCAATCCTAACCCATGGACAATGAGACTAAAAATGTAACCAACACTCAGGCTGCGTCCTCTGATGCGCCTAACTCAGCAATCAATCAACCACCTAAAGCTGCGTCTCTTGATGCGCCAACCACATCTAAACCTAGAGGTGCGTCGCAAGATGCGCCTAAGCGTAAAACGCCTAAGGCTGCGTCATCTGATGCCCCTAGGCACCACAAACACAAACCGTCCGCTGCGTCCAAGGATGCGATGAGGAAGGCTGTCGCAAGGTATGCGCCAAACCAGGCTGCGTCGAAGGCAACGCCAACCCCATCTGCGTCCGGTGATGCGCGCTCTGACCCAACCTTGTCCGCAAGGCCTAGGGCAGCTCTCGCACATGGCGACTCAACGGTGGCTGGTGGCGTGGATGCGCTCACAAGGGCTGCGTCAGCGCCAGTAGCCCCGGAGAGGGACCTAACGAGTCTGACCGAAGCCATACCGGCAGGGACAGACAACACGACCGGGATCGACATGTCGTCTCTTAGGGATGCCATTCAGTCTCCGGTCGAGCAAACCTGGACCACCGTACCCCACAAGGCAACGTCTTCCAAGAAGCGTCTGCCTGCACCGGTCAAGCCTGCGCAGCAAGACACTGTGGCGGCCACTGCCAGAGTGTCGGCAAGTACACCGACACCGGCAGGTGCGGCTACCACGGCAAACAAGAGCAAGCGCAGTGCCAGACCGAGGGGACGCAAAAAACCCAAAGCAACGAGCGGGGAACCTCCTGCTAGGGCGCAGAAGCGTGAGCGACCCGAGGATACCGTCACACCGACTGGGAAAGGTAAGAGGAGCAAGCCCGCTCGCTCCCACATGGTTGACGGTTCCTTGGTGAGCTACGCCGAAGCGGCCGCGTCGTACAGGAATAACGAGCTGTGCGTCGCCGTCATGACGGAGCCCTTTGAGGACATGACGCAAGAACAGGCGGAGGGTATCCGCCTAAACATTGAAAAAGAGCTGCGGACGCTGCTTATGGC
This sequence comes from Xestia rhomboidea, assembly GCA_963853795.1. Taxonomy (NCBI): domain Eukaryota; kingdom Metazoa; phylum Arthropoda; class Insecta; order Lepidoptera; family Noctuidae; genus Xestia; species Xestia rhomboidea. The sequence continues at coordinate 936,726 of OY970758.1, forward strand.
AGATCCCGACCCCTCCAACCCAACCATAAACACCGCGATCCACTTTCGAGGGAAGGCGCACTTCGCCGAAGGCGTTCTGAAAACCTGGTGCGAAGACGCTTTCACACTGGCCTGGCTCAAGCGGATCACCACCAATATGACGTCCCCGATACCAGGGACTATTTTAACCGTTCGGCCCCAGGCCGAAATACCAAAAAAGGCGTTGTGTATGCTGTTTGTTCCGGAGAACACCGAAGACACGCCGGCACTACTTAAGCTACTCACACGGCAAAATTCAAACCTAAAAATAAATACCTGGACCCTGACACACGAGAGGGTAAGACAGGAGCCCCCGGGTACCTGTCTCTTCTTCCGTGTGCCAGAGTCCATGGTCAAAACAATTAAAGACCAAAATAGGCGCGTGTACTACCTCATGGGCAGCATCTACATCCGATTCCTGGAGGAGGGTGTAGCCAGTGAGGGGGTCACCGCGCCTTCAACCGCAACGGCCGCCGCAGTGGCTGGACCGGAGCTTGATCCGCCACCACCTAGGCGGTCCCCGCCGCCACACGCGATGGAGACCGCAGAGGGGGTGAGGGAGCGGGCTTCTTCCCCGGCCGTGGAGGCCGAAATACCTATCGACCTACCCACACAGGATCCACCCTCACCCGGACTAACTTCGGACGAGGACTGCTTTCCGGCAGGGGAGGAGAGAGAGGACTATGACAGCAGCCTCTCCTCTTCTCCCATGCGGGACAACTAGGATCCTACAGACCAACCTCCAGCACAGCCAATCTGCGTCGGCTACCTTGCGCAGAGTGCTGGACAACCACCACCAAAACACCATCGCCCTTATCCAAGAGCCGTGGATTAGGGGCGGCAGAATATGTGGCCTTACGAACATCGGAGGTAAGTTGCTGCTAGACACCTCCGTAAGTAACCCACGAACCTGCATTTTTATCCCAAAACATATACCTAAACTATTAATTAACGAATTCTGTTCAAGAGACCTGACAGCAACGAGGCTCTGCAGGACAGAACAAGATCTCCCAGACATCGTCCTCGCCTCGGCCTACCTGCCAGGCGACGAGGACGTGCCGCTACCAGAGCTCGCCTCGCTGGTGGAGTACTGCGAAAGGGAGAAACTGGAACTAATCATCGCAACCGACTCCAACGCGCATCACACTCTCTGGGGTAATGTCAAAACCAACAACCGAGGTGAGGCAATGCTCGACTTTATTCTTAGCAATAATCTTGTATTACTCAACAAAGGTTCAGAACCTACTTTCATCAACGCACGATCACAAACAATAATAGACCTAACTCTATCAACTATAGGTATCTCCAACTCCATCCAGGACTGGCATGTGTCCAGCGAACTGTCATGTTCGGACCACAGATGGATTCGATACACCATCAACTTCAACCTACCGAAGCCACAACCAAAGAGGATCCCTCGAAACACAGACCAAACAAAGTTTATAAGGCTAGTCAAGGCAGAGTTTGGTAATTTACCCTCCCTTCCAGCTGATATACCCTTAATTAACTTAGATGAACACGTAAATAACCTCACATCAATCCTACTAACTAGTTTTGAGCAGTCTTGCCCACTCACTGTACCTAGGCAGGGGGCAAGGCAGTCGTGGTGGGGTCCAGAACTAGAAAGACACCGAAATAGGTTGCGTAGACTTTTTAACAGAGCCATGAACACACGGTCGCCAGGCGACTGGGACCGTTACAGAACTGGCCGTAAAACCTACAAAAAACTAATACGCCTCAGAGGTAAAAACGGCTGGAGGCGTTTTTGTACTAACATTGAGAACAGCAACCAGGCAATGAGGGTCAAAACATGTCTCGCCGCCGGGACTGATCTTTCAATAGGATGCCTTAAAAAACCAGACAATACCTTCACAATCAACGATGCTGAAACCAGTGAATTACTTCTCACCACCCATTTCCCAGGCTGCCAGATTGCGACCCAGCAGAGCTGGGCACCGTACAGTGAAAGGGCTACGAGCAACCTGGACTGGGAGGTGGCTTCAGAAGTAATAGACAAAGACAAATTAATATGGGCAATCAACACCTTCCTACCTTTCAAGGCAGCGGGGTTGGATGGTATTTTTCCGGCTCTACTTAGATGGAGCGGTGACTCGCTAGCCGAATACCTTGTCAAGATATTCCGTGCCTGTCTGGCCCACCGCTACATCCCTTTGAAATGGCGCGAAGTAAAAATAATCTTTATTCCAAAACCAGGTAGGAGCGATTATACTCAACCCAAGTCTTTCAGACCCATCAGCCTCACCTCGTTTTTCTTGAAGACACTAGAAAGACTGGGAGACAGAAGGATTAGGAACCAAATTTCGCTACTTAAACCGTTACACCCTAACCAACACGCCTACTGCGAAGGCAAGTCAACTGAATCCGCACTCCACTGCGTGGTCACACGCATAGGAAACGCTCTAAAAACCAAAAACCCAACACTGGGCGCCTTCATAGACATAGAGGGTGCTTTCGACAAAACGAACTTCGCCAGCATCAGCCAGGCACTAGTCGTGCACGGTGTGGCGCCAACGCTTACACAATGGATTCACAATATGCTAAAATATCGCGCTATTCAATTTACTGTAAACACTACCACACGAGGTATCGTTAGTAGGGGCTGCCCACAGGGTGGGGTGCTGTCACCACTACTGTGGAACCTAGTAGTAAATGAGCTCATTACAGAGCTCAATGCTAGCAGTCTATACTCGGTGGGTTATGCAGATGACATAGCAATTCTAATCACGGGGAAATTTGAAGGCGTCCTATGTGACCTCATGAGGAAAGCCTTCAATATAATCGAGAATTGGTGTATTAAACACGAACTATCGGTTAACCCCACCAAAACAGAACTAATAATGTTTACAAACAAAAGAGTCCTTGGACCACACAAACTCCCTAAACTATTCAACACCGAACTAACACTCAAAGATGAAGTCAAGTACTTAGGAGTGATTCTCGATAGCAAATTGCTCTGGAATAGGCATCTTGACTACAAACTCAACAAAAGCACAATCGCGCTGTACCAATGCAAAAGAATGTTAGGAAAAACGTGGGGGCTGTCTCCAAAGATCACGCTATGGCTTTACACAGCGGTGATCAGACCAATGCTGACTTATGGCGCCCTGGTTTGGTGGACGAGAACTGAACTTGCGACCACCGCCTCTAGGCTTCAGCGGTTCCAAAGGCTAGCATGTTCCGCCATCACGGGCTGTACGAAAACAACCCCAACTGCGGCAATGGAGATAGCCCTACAACTAACCCCCCTTGAATTGTACATACAGCAGGAGGCAGCATTAGCAGCCATCAGGCTGATGCACTTAGGCATATGGGGCAAGAACCACACCAGTCCCCACGCAGGCATCCTGGACCGGGTGATTGAGTATCAACCACTCATCGCTGCCCCGTGTGATAGGACACCTAATAAACCTATGTTCAACAAAAGATATAGCATACAAACAACAGAGGAATTAAGGGATCAGTCAGGAGCCAATGAAGTACGCATCTACACAGATGGCTCTAAAACCAAAAACGGCTCAGGGGCTGGCGTACACTCCCTTGACCTCAACTTTAACTTTCACTTACCACTAGGCGAACACAGCTCGATATTCCAATGCGAGTGCGTCGCCCTTACACAAGCTGCGACAGCCGTAAAGCGTCTAGGGGTTCACAATTACGCAATCAGATTCGTATCCGATAGCCTAGCTGTGCTTAAGGCCCTAGAAAACAAACAAACTAACAGTACATTAATATTTGAATGTCACCTCGCCCTGGAAAGTATATCGCTGTCTAACAGAATTACACTCCAGTGGATCAGAGGACACAGTGGGTCCCTAGGCAATGACGCCGCAGACGAACTTGCCAAGAGAGGCTCCGAGATGGCAGTGCTAGGCCCGTACCCACTCCTTCCCTTACCTTTCTCACAATTCCGTACATGGATTCGCCAAAGATCAACTGAACTCCATAACAACAAATGGTCACGGTCCACAGACTGCAGGCAGTCAAAAATGGCGATACCAAGTCTTCATCCGCGACTAACAAAACGACTGCTCAGCCTAAGTAGAAATAACCTCAGAATAATAATAGGGACAATAACGGGCCATTGTCCCCTAAACAAACATCTTTTCAACATAGGCGCCACGGACAGCCCACTCTGCAGGGGCTGCTTCGACGCCGAAGAATCGGCTGCCCACGTAATCCTGGAATGCGAGGCAGTGGCTACCCAACGCAAACAAATCCTCGGAACGGTGGGGTCGCTCCGCGAAGCCTGTGAAGCTCCCAGGAAACTTCTGTGCTTCTGGGCGGAGCTAGGCTGGCTAACTTAGCCAGGACACCTACGCACAACGGACCGATTAAGAGTCTAAGTGCGGAAAATGGAGTCCCTACTCTACTCTACTCTACTCTACATAAATGTCATTTCAATTTAAGTCTGCGGACTATGTTTCAGTTTTTTAATTCAGAGGGCTTGGTGTGGTTTACTTTATTCAACATTGGTATAATAAAAAAAGACTTATTAAAGCTATTTGAGTGACATTTTCCAGATTCTGTATTTCCATAGCTACTGTATAAAAATAATCTCAGTCTCTAAACTAAAAAGCAACTAAAATATAATTATTTCAAAACTACTATGGTTACAATTCTACTCCTTACAATATGACTAGAGGAATTTCATATACTACTTTTTTTACTATTAAAATAGACAAGCACCTCATTGAGAACGGCCTCATCATGGGCAGTAGGTGTTCAGGCTTTTCTAGGTCCATGTTATTGCCCTCATCACCTCTGCAGTAACAACAGTGCTCCATAGCCATGTTGGCAGCTGACACTTGTCAATTTCCAAGTTAACTAGATGGATTATACAAAGTTAGTTTTAAAATTAGAATCTGCCACTTTTTTGTACTAAACGGGTTTTTCTGACAACAATAATTAAATTACCTTTTCAATAGTTGTAGCTGTTTTACGATTCTTGTAGAATTGGGACTCAATATTAATTTCTGAATCTGCTTTACATACAAAAAAGAATAAGTTTTATTGAAGTCCGTAAAAAGATTAAAATTTAATTAATTAAGTAACAATTTTGAAACTATGAATCATGCATCATTATTCAATTTCATCTGTCATGAAGTTTCATTCCTACCCATGTTTTTCCCATTCCTACACAATTTTGTAAAATATTTCATAATGCAATTTATAATGGAAATGATTGTATTGATATCATGCATAATATTTCCATGCAAGACAACTAATTACACACACCAACACCTTTCAAAAATAAATACCTTACAATAACCACTTGTATCAATTTACCACCTGCACCATAGTTAAATGCTTTATATATATTGGACTGAAGTAGCTAGATTATAAGCTTATGTTTTTCCTTGCCCTATCATCAGGCGAGTCAAACAACATGTCATAGCAGACCTGTCACCTTGTAAAATCCCCAAGTTCCACGAAACAATAAGATTCCAAAACGCAATAAAATTAACTATACATATATTATTGTGTTTATGTTTTATTTTTAATGCATGGTTAGAATTGTTGTAACTTTCTATTTCGTGGACAAAATTACCTCTCTCCTATCATCTTTTTCGCTACATTCCCTTTGACTTCGTCGTCAGACTCACAGCGAAGCCTTTTCCTAACATTGCTCCCGTTTTGCATAACCTTTGATGAAAATATATCATTAGAATGGACAATCATACCTACTATTTCATCTTCACCTTCCATCAACAAGTAATTGTCTCCAATCCTCTTGTTATTAAATTTAGTACTTGATAGGTGAGTGCTACCCCCATTTTAACTCTAATTATTTTATTAATCGGTGATTCGTGCACATGGCATCATCAGCATTGTGCAAGCGTGTCATGACTACCACGAGAAATTACGTTTTTTTTTACATCCCAGTCGAATCTTTTCCGTTCACTTGACAATAGAACATTATAGTTACAGTACCCCAACATTGTATTTTATGTACCTCGAGTTTTTAATCTTACTGAGAACAGAACAAACGGTACATTGAATGGTTTTAAGTAAAATAAATCTTAGTCCACTTACTTGATAAAATGTGATGAATGAAACAAACCAACGAACAACACACTCGCTCAGCGACCTTAGGAAAATAAATGACAGCCGGGATGCCGGCGGCGGCTGGAAAAAATGGCGCGCGCCGGTTGGTCTTAGGTTGCCAGCATTTTTTTTTATTATTATGTTGTTTCAAACCAAAACACAATATTGTACAATTTTATAGCAGCAAAAATATTAGTAATTTTGGAAAAAATAAATAACGAGAAAATGTTATGAGCACGGATAACAGGTTATCTGTGGATAGAAGTATCATTCATCATCGCCATCTCGTGCTCGCGCTCCACTATATACGAGTATGCGTATTATAACTTTGAAATAAGACTGAGAGATGGCGCTGATCTTAAATGTCAAAACCTACAAAACTGACGATATTCCAGGATTTCCAGGAAACGTGCGAAGGTGCTGTTGAGAAGTAAACAGAATATAGCGTAAAATTGTATTACTTACTTTCCAAAGAGTAGTACCTACAAGTACTCATGCCATGGGTTAAGTATGTGAAAAACGCGAAAAAAAATGGATAATACCCAATGATGTTCATTGATAATACCTACGCAATAAAGAAGCTTTTATGTAAGTATTTAAGTAGGTATGAGTTTTAAATGAGCATTCACGTCGATTCATTTCAACAGATTCACGTCGTAAACATTGGAAATTTTAGTTTGTGCGACAATTTTGCCAGCTATCACAGCCTCATTTTCTTCATCTAAGTAATAAGTATCTCTTCTACCTCCAATACATGGCGGGCCTCGAAGTGCTTTTGTCCTTTTGACATATTTTGGCCACACTGACGATAATTATTGATAAACCGGAACCCATAAGCTATAACTTTTATCATACTTATTCAAAAATAATATAATTTTATTTGAAGAGATAATTTTGTTTACACTTTTTATGAACGAACTAGATGGCGCTGATTAACCTTGGGAATAATAAAATAGCTCGTACTTATCCACAAAGCCCTGAAGTTCGGAGGAACCTAAGCTCGACTCGACGCACTAGGAGTTTAGACGTACCTAACAAAAAAACACTTAGAAGAACAATAGTAAAAACCATGCCAAAACTTGTAGTTCAGTTCAGTGATGCAATAGAACAGTAGACTTTTTAGGTTACAATTTTTGACAGAAAAAAGGTTCTTTACAGTTCTCACTTTTTAGATACAACAATGAATAATACCCTTTCCGCTCACACCGATTTTGCTCCGTGCTCAGTTCAAAATTGTATGGCAACACTGTGAGACGCCCTGTAAAATTGCACTGTGCTATGCTGTCGAAAGCTTTTGAGTAGATAATATATTATGTTGTACTTATTTCTCGAAAGCGAGATTAAACGGTTGATTGAATTCCTGGTGTTTTTCGATGATCTGGTTTAAATACTGTAGGGGGTCGGCAGTCGAAAGGCCACGGCGGAATCCAGCAGGGTGTTCCTATTGCGGACAGTAAAGGAAACATAACAGACCTGTCATCGTGCTTTCAATGGGGAATTTTCCACTGACGTTTGACACAACGCCTCAGTATATATCAATAGATGGCGCTGATCAGCTTTGGGAATATTTTTTTAACCGGCGTTCTAATCCAAAAAAAGCAATTAAAAAAAGAATTTACTACGTAATAGATTGTAGGTCAATGGTAAAATCTTTTAACAGGCCAAAAAAACTCTCCTAGACACATGTCAAACACATTGTATAGTAAAATTTCTTTAATTAATAGAAGTAGATACTTACTGAAATAAATTGTATGTCCCATCACTTTATTAACCGACTTAAAAAAAGGAGGAGGTTATATTATGTTCGTATGTAAGTATTTTTTTTATGTACTTATGTTGTGTTACCCGATTTCTCCCCCATTTGTGGACCGATTCTCGAAATTCTTTTTTTATTTGAACGAGTTTTGGTACTCTTGAGGTGGTCCCATTTAAAGAACAATGCCCACTTCCCATACATTTGAAAACCTGATAATGAAAGTTAATGTATAGTTATAAAGTATAGTAGAGAGAGTACCTGTACGTCTAGAAAATAACGTCTTATAGTCATTTTCACGATTTAAAGTCTACGAAGACCAAAAAATATTAATGTTACTTTTTAGGTTAGGATTTGCCTTTACGATAGTTGACAGTTTATTTACCTCTAAAAAGTCTAACTTTGTTCTTGTATTGTCAAAAGTGATCACTTACTGCCCATTTCATTGGCCGCAGTACATACATACATACATACCTGATGAACAAAACGTGAAAAACAATCACACAATCGCAGAACTGTCAAAAATTCAAAATGTCTAAAAAATCCGTTTCAATCTTGCGAACTCAATTATATTCTGCATGATTAATTTATTTAATTATTATGTTATTTTTAATTGATCTGTATCATGCACGTGTTAATAAAAAATGCTTATTGATTAAATGAAAGGTAAAATAATGTACAAAACTCAGAAACCGAGTCGAATAAAGTCAAGTTTAGTCAAGTAGCAGTGTGTAAAATGGAACGTTGAGATGAGATGCGTTCAGGGTAATTGAGATGCGTTCAAAACATAATAAGGTAATAAGACATACGAGTGAGCTTAAAGAAAAATTAAAGAATATTTTTTTCCTGACTTTCTTTTAACATTGTGATTAGCGTAATGAATATACAATTAAATTAGCTGAATTTTAATATTTATTTCATTTCTATACATTGTCAGGTGAAAACTGGTCATCCTTCTTTGGTGAAGATCTAATGTTGATCTTCGGAGATATACAATGGAACTCTTCAAAAATAGACGGCAAATCTGTCGTCATTGCTGCAATCGCTAGGATGTTTATTGTTTATACAACATTATGACGTAACATCACGCCTGTATGCTCTGAGGGAGTACGCAGATGTGTACAATACGCTATGAATGTGTGAACCTTTGCTTTGTTACTTGTATATTTTAATTTTATGTTATCTCTTACTTTTTTAGTTCTAGTTTTAGTTACAATAATTGGTTTATTTAACCGTTGTAATTAAATAAATAAATAAATGTTAAGTTCTATTTATTGGGGATAAGCCTATTACCATGACATGAATTACATGTATTGTTAATAATATAAAAATAAATTTATTGCGACTTGTTTGTGAACAACTAAAAATGGAAAAATAAATAAAAAACTTTTTTGCAAAAAATAAAACCGACTTCAAAAAAAAAACAAACAAAAAAAAACAAAAACAAAAAAGCGAAAAATAACTTTAGCTTCAGAAGTCGGTGACAAAAGCACTAAATCAATCAAACAAAGGTCACCGACTTCTGAAGCTTGACCTTTGCTTGATTGATTTGGTGTTTTTGTCACCGACTTCTGAAGCCTTGACCTTTGTTTGACTGATTTGGTGTTTTTCTTTTTTTTTTTGTTTGTGTTTTTTTTAAGTCAGTTTTATTTTTTTATCATGCACTTATTATTACAAAAAAATCACTGTGAGTAGAGTAGGTATTTGATAAGAGATTATATAGATATCTACAGTAGAATTCGGATTTAGCGACCTTCAAGTCAAGGTCGCTGTGAGGTGGTAAGATTTGGACGTATTAACCGGACGACGCACAAAACGACCGGATTATTTTTCCAATCGACATAATAATTATGTAATTATAAAGCCGCTACGACGTGGGGCAGCGGGGGAGTGCATAGGATCGCAACAAAACACTGCGTGTCGCGTGTCGTCGTTCTAACCGGACCATTAAGTTGGGTACATAATAACATTTTGAAACAAAATAGGTCGTTCCAATTAAACAGAATTTGTAAGTAAGTACTTAGGTACCTAATACTAGGGTATACGGTAGCTAGGTACCTACTCCTGAATATGGCTCGTATTGTTTGGACTTTATGAGGGTCCTTTCTCTGGAACCCTGGCCGCCCGCTGTCGCTCCGGTAGCTTGGACCCTGTTCCCGATACCGGTGGGCTTTTTAAATGTATTATACATAATTATATTATAAATATATAATGTAAGTAACATTATTCAAATTCATATTCATATTCTTTATTGCACACAAATTTATAAAATATACACACAAAATTCAAATATATAGCACGGCGGCGACAACGGCGAGCATAACCCAGAATTGGGTTTTCTTACAGCAAACCAATAGCAATATTATATATTTTTAAGGAATATTTGAATTTGAATAATGCTATAAGTACTTACTTACCTATAAAATTTGTATTTCTATATTCTAACTACGTAGGTACCTACCTAATAAAGGGTGGTGATGTAAATAAGAATAACAAGTAGGTAAGTACTTGGAGCTTGGAGCTACAAACCTAAAATCTATACCCTATATTTATACTGTGCCTAAAATGCGGAGTGCGACTAGCCTGATTTGGTACCTACATTTTTTAGCCAAATATTTCGAACATACGTCTAGTATAATCACAGAATAGATAATAGGTAGTACTAGCGTAGTTAGGTACCTATTCTTACCACCTACCTACCGACACCGCCGTTTTGCCAAAAATAGGTAATAGGCACGCGGCCGTCAAAAGGTTCGCAATTCCTATTAAAGACTGAAGGCCATTGTGCTTGTGAGAAAATGAAAAGTATAGTAGGGCATGTATTTCGGGTCCCGTCGGGAAGAGGCTATAAATCTGCACCTAATGTGACCACTTGACCGCTAACTGATTTGGAGCAGAACGCTTTATTACCCTGCCCTATATTATTTTGAACTCCATTGTTGCCTGTGAAAAAATAACGTAGTACCTATAGATACAAAAAAAGGAGGTATTCCTCAGAGCGCTCCTATTTTTAAGCGCAACCATCTAAGCGCAACTTAAAAATCCAAATAAAAAATATTACACGCTCATTCCTCAGAGCGCATGAACCATGCATGATAAAAGAATACAGAGGGGTACGATGGATTCATTAATTATATCGATATATAGTTTTAAATCAACTGTCCTAATTGTAATTAAAAACGGACTACCAGACAAACAGAAAGAACAGTGGCGATAGCCCAAAAAAAGGACTTTTCCAAAAAAAAAACAGAATCGCAAGAAACTGCATATGGGCCATTTTTATGGGCATAATATTATGTGCATTAAAAACATATAATAATTTACTGCAAAAACGATGCCTTTAGGCACATAAATTCTAATTAACCAGAAATACCACTTTACCAAAATGATCACTTTTTTAATGACTTCGGGGAGGGGAGGGGAGGGGGGAAGAAAGGGATTTAGGATGACAACTGTCAAAATTAAAACGGCTTTATCTCGGAAACTATCGATCTTAGACTAGTCGTGTGTAGAGACAAGTAATAGGTCTCGATGAGATCTACATTTCGGATGACAGCTGTCAAAATTAAAACGGCTTCATATCGGAAACTATCGATCTTAGACTAGTCGTGTGCAGAGACAAGTAATAGGTCTTGATGAGATCTACATTTCGGATGACAGCTGTCAAAATTAAAACGGCTTTATCTCGGAAACTATCGATCTTAGACTAGTCGTGTGTAGAGACAAGTAATAGTTCTCGATGAGATCTACATTTCGGATGACAGCTGTCAAAATGAAAATGGCTGTATCTCGGGAACTATCGATCTTAGATTAATCGTCTGTAGGGACAAGTGATAAGTCTCGATGAGATCTACATTTCGGATGACAGCTGTCAATATCGCGATTTCGTACATCGGGGTTTGATAAGTCGCAATAAGGTTTGTCGGAGATTCCGTGTATCGGGTTTATGTGAGTCGAGATCTGTCGCACTAACGTAACCTAAAATAGTTTAGTTATTTGTTTACCTAAAAATATGTTGATCCGAGGGAGGAGCAGAACCACCCAACACAAGCATTACTACATGCTTCCTGGGAGGTTCTAGCCACAGAATAATATTGTGCAAGAAAGTTACAGAAATAAACTATTTTAATTTAATTTTTTTAATTTTTTTTTAACGTGCATCGAGCTGGCGTGTTTCGAAATTACGTAGCCGACTCAGCAACCGTAGTTGGTAGGTACTTTGCGTGTTGCAGTTTAGTAATTAGTGTAGTTGGTACTTTGCAAGCTTGTCTCTTTGCGAAGTTGGAACTATGAAAAAAAAAATAACCTATACTTTGACTTTGAACAAAGAGTGAGTTTATTATCTATCGGACAGGTGCATGAAGAGTACCTAATAAACATATTTGGGTTAAGGTGGATGCTCCAGGGTAGCCCGCGAAATTCAAATTTTCTTACGTTTTTTGCAAATTGCAGGTCAGTGTCATGTTGTATGTTGATTAAACTATGAATCGCGGCTGTAAGACGTATGTAGTTACAGAATTATAATCATCAAAATCATCAATACAACCCTCCAAGCGCATAAAGGTGTAGGAATGACTTTGACCTTGAAAAAGTTAATTCATACACCTTTGCTAAAAATTGCGATAACGATTTATAATCGTTATCGCAATTTTTACTTGACTAGTGCACATACTTAGTAAAATTATTCTATTAAGGGCAAAAACTTAGATGTGAACAAGGCAGATTGAGGTAAATGACGTCACATCATGGCCGCGACAGTCACGGACGTTTGAACTGTCATAGAAAATTGCAGGAGTTTCATATTATTTGAAAACTTAACACAGGTGTAATAAATCACAACTCGTTGGTTTAGAGGTAGAATGTATAATAATTAACTTCCAATTACAATTTTTTTACTAATGTCACTCGTCGACCGCTGCCACAAGATGGCCCTCGCAGCAGTGGCGCCACCACTTTAATCAATTATCGATCTATTTTACAAATGAATAATGTTATCTAAATCTACAAATAAAGAAATACTAATTATTAATTAAATGTGTCTTAATTTAAGCGTATGTTTTAAATAGTAATCTCTATAATTATCATTCGCTTACAATCGGCCATTCTGACCTTGCACGCGTCCCCGCGTGTAGAAGTGACAGTAATCATAAATATCAAAGAAAAACAATAAATGTAACTTAAACCTCCAATTCACAATCAATCAATATTACAATCATCATTTTACTTAGACGTGAAATCTCGTACACTAATCACAACGTTTTCTTTAAACATAACATATATCTCTAACCATTTCAAAACAGACTCAAGCATGGCTTGTAAGTTGCTGTAGACCATTTTACGATGTGACAAACATTAACTTAATCTAAATCTCTTCAGAGAACTGGTAACTTCACTCGAGAATAGCTTCACCACATGAAACTGGTATCGCCACACCGGGCTGGTTTTGCCACACCGGGCTGGTTTCGCCACAAGGGGCTGGTTTCGCCACAAGAGGCTGGTTTCGCCACAAGGGGCTGGTTTCGCCACAAGGGGCTGGTTTCGCCACAAGAGGCTGGTTTCGCCACAAAGGGCTGGTTTCGCCACAAGGGGCTGGTTTCGCCACAAGGGGCTGGTTTCTCATTATATCTATACACGTATCTGTTACAAACAATCTTTAAGTATTTCGTTAGCGTTACATGACATGACCACGCTAAATTAACATTTCACTTTCTTATCATACTAGAAATATAAGTTTATATATACATTTCTTATGTTTTATTCATCGTTGGTACTGTTACTATCGGAATCACTATTTATAAGATCATTGGAAAAAACTAACCATGGGTGTATCTTATCAACAGCAAAAACTGCTTTATATACCGGTTTACCGCTTTTCTTGGTGATCGGAGTATCTTCAACTTCGTATCTATCATTATCGAGCACACTAATCACCCTATATGGACCACTACATTTCGGAAGTAATTTCTTCGATTGCCCTGGAAGAACGTTACTTAGTTCCCTTTCTACACGTACGAGATCCCCAACATTATACTTATGTGCTAATTTACGTTTCTTATCAAAAGTTTCCTTTTGTTTTCTTTGTTCTTCGATCATACGTTTACTAACTTTCAATCTTAAATCTTCACGATCTTCGCATTCATGAATTTCTGACACTACCGCATTCATCGCGCCATCTGAGACTCCTGTTGGCGCTACACCGAATAACACTTCGGCAGGCGTTTTGCCTGTAGCTTTGTTCAAAGTATTATTCAAGCCCCATTGAACCTTTGGAATCATTAAGTCCCATTCGTTATCTGGCCGATCATTATTAATTGCAGTAAGGGCATCTACAATAGAACGATTGTAGCGTTCAATTTGCCCATTGGCGCGAGGAGTTGCGACAGCGTTAAGCGTGTGGTGAATTCCTTTCTCCATAACAAATTCAGAAAATTCCCGACTAGTAAAACTTGTCCCTCTGTCTGTGATCACTTGCCGCGGTACCCCAAAGAGAGAGAAGTATTCCTCGAATATATTTATTGTAGTTTTGCTTTTACAGTTTTTTACCGGTTTTATGTAAATGAACTTCGTAAATGAGTCTATAACTGCTAAAATATAATTATTACCCTTTTTACTTTGTGGAAATGGCCCGCAGTGATCAGCATGCAATACTTCGAAAGGTTTATTCGGTTTTGGTATGGGATGCGGCATACCTTCTTTACGACCACCCGGTACCTTATTGTGAGCACAATGTAAGCACGACATACAGTACTTTTTAATAAAACGACGCATGTTTTTAAACCAATAAACCTTTCGCACCCTGTCATACGTCTTATCAAAACCGAAATGTCCAACATCGTCGTGATTGCTCTTCACAATTTGCCATCGCACGCATTTCGGAACTACCCACAGAAGGCGGATACTGTCTTCTTTTTTAACTACCCGGTATAACCTTTCATTTTTTATGGTAAAATTAGTCTTTACTTCTACTATGTTATTACTCTCTGGATCCTTTAGGATTTCAACAATTCTCTGTAATTCAGTGTCTGCCTGTTGTACCGTCTGGAGCCACCTTTCGTCACTAACGTTAATGTTGCCAACATCGACATTAATATGGAAGACATGAGTATCGTCGTCACGAAATGGTGGATCTTTATTGCCGATTGGGTTTCTGCTAAGGGCATCAACATGTGCCATTTTCAGACCCTTTCGATACTCAATTGTAAAATCGAACTCCTGCATGGCAATCCACCATCTCGCAACACGGGGTATCAAATCTTTTTTAGTCATTGTACTCTTAACGGCGTTGCAATCAGTTACGAGTTTAAATTCAACACCCAGCAAATACACGCGAAATCTGTTCAAAGCCGTAACCACTGCAAGAGTCTCCAGCTCGTATGAGTGGAATTTTTGCTCTTCTGGAGAAGTCTGCCTACTAAAGTACGATATTGGCTGAAGACCTTTGCCGCAGTCTTGAAGAAGTATAGCGCCTATCCCTAATTTACTTGCATCTGTATGCACTTCTAAATTGGCATGAGGATCATATAAAGCAAGAACTGGTCGACTCACTAGTCTTTCTTTAAGAGTGTTGTACGCCGCCATTTGTTGAGGTCCAAATTTCCATGGTTCATTCTTTTTAGTTAATTGTATCAGAGGTCTGGCTATTATCGAGAAATCTCTGACGAATTTTCGAAAATAGCTGGCTAGTCCGACAAACTGGCGGACGTCATGGACGTTTTTGGGCACTGGAAAGAGTTTCACTGCCTCAGTTTTGTATTTACCGGGTCTGATACCTTCCCCACTAATTTCATAGCCCAGATAATCAATGTTCTCTTGGAAAAATACACATTTTTTTAAGCGTCAATTTGGAGTTTCGCAAAAGAATGAATACTCTTTCCAGTTTCTCAAGGCCCTCTGATACTGTTTTAGAAGGGACCAACAAATCGTCCATGTAAGCCAATACTAAATTTTGTCCCACTCCATTCAACATGGAGTTAATGGCTCTTTGAAATACACTCGGGGCGTTCGCCAATCCGAACGGCATGCGATTATATTCATATAAACCGTCAGGAGTGACAAACGCCGTAAGGTGTTTGCTCTCTTCTGCTACGGGTACCTGATAATAGCCCGACGCAAGATCGAGGCTTGAAAATAAGCTATTACCACCCAAGCAATCGAGTTTGTCCTCTATGCGAGGTAAGGGATATTTATCTTTTAGAGTTTTTCTATTAAGAGCCCGATAATCTATGCATAAGCGTTTCTGCCCATTTTTTTTATTTACCAGTAAGACGGGACTTGCATATGATGACGCACTCTCCCGAATAATACCATTCTTGAGAAGGTCCTCTATTATTTCTGAAAGCTGTTCTTTCTCTTTTAGCGACATACGGTACGGGTTGTATACTACTGGTGTATCATCTTTTAACCTGATTACCATCTCAGTCAAGTTAGTCCTACCAAGTTCAGATAAGTTTACTGCAAAACAGTCCCTATACTTGTTCAGTAGTTGTCCTAGACTTTGCATCTCTGATTCCGATAATTGTGTACCTACATTTATATTATCCAAAGTATCGGGATTTTGAGTAGTGATCTCGGTATATCCAATATAAGCTTCGTGCATTTCATCATGTTTCAACCCTCTAGCCATAGTTTGACCCCTCTCGATAAAAAGTTTTGTATTTCCTAGATTTGTTATCATTATATATCCAGAACAGTTTTTAAAGCTATATAATCCAGGTAACACCAAAAACTTTTTGTCATTACAGTCACGAAAACCAGATGGGACATATAGGGACCCAGAAAAATCTGAGAAGGTAAGTACTTCTACTGGTGACGTAGTGTTAGGCTCAACAACGGTATTTGCGCTTGCGTCTAGTTTGATCTTAGAGCTGTAATTATCAGAAGCGTCCAGATTTGGCGCTTCATAAAACTTTAAATCATTCGAGGTCTTATACATAACTATGTTGGGCAACTCAGTAAATGTCTGACCAATAATGACGTCATATGGCATGTAATAATCTGACACCACAACAAACTCAACTTGAGCAGAAATGTCGTCAACAGTTATTGAACCCTTAACGGTCCCCAAAGGCTTCACACTTGAATTACCGAACCCTCGAAGATTAGGAATATTATCACTTTTGTAATAATTAACAAATATTTCCTTTGCAAGGCTTTCTTTCAATAAAGTACAGTTACTGCCTAAATCAATAAATGCCCGTTTCACCGACCCATCAATGTTGACCTCTTTGTAAAATTTGTCACTATCTTTGTCACTTGATTGGATGTGCATAACGTTTTTATCACTATGTGGAGCCGTTATTTGTAAAAGACCGGTGTCTCCACCGTTTTCTGTCACGTTTGTTTTGGTTCGACAGTCTTTAGATAAATGACCTACCCTACGACAGACCTGGCATCGCTTCATTGGTTTAGTACATTTCGTCCTAATATGGCCTGCCTCGCCACAATTAAAACAAATAATGCTTGGTTTCGGAGAATCCGTGCTCCTGCTTGGTGGTTCTTGTTGAGATCCCAAATCTTTATTGTTTATTTTACGCCTATTTGCCACATAATCGCTCTGAGCCAAAGTTTTTAAATATGAAAACAGTTGCTCGGGTTCTTCAAAACGGCATGCATTTGCACTCATCCTTATAAACTTATCATCAATACCATGCACTAAGCATCCTACGGCCTTCCGTCCGAATATTTCGCATCTGTTAATCAATATCATCTTTTCGTAATAGTACACGTCTAATGGCTGACCTATTCTGCAACGATACTGCAACATTTTTTGAAGCATATCACCATAATTTTCCGTTGACGGTAAAGCCGTTTTCAATTTTTCAGTCCACTGGTCCCATGTAAACAATAATGAGGGGAGACCCTGATACCACCGTTTAGCCAGACCCGTGAGCTTAGCCAAAGCATAATGGCTTACTTGTGTATCGTTCCATGAGTATATTTGCGCACATTCATTTACTTTATGTATCCAGGATTCAATATTTTGAGACCCATCACTGGGATCAAATTCCGGTATCACGTTAATGTGGGTTGAAAATGCATTGTATGTTGGAACTTGTATCGCATTGCTAGCTACTACCAAAGAATCTGGCCCCGATTTATCACTACTTGCGCTTATTCTAAGTTGAGATCGCTCGGGTAATGGGGGAGTTCGCGTCGCGGTTCTATCCGTATTTCTTATTGGAGAATAATTTGCTTTCTTAGAATGATGACGGCGTTTTTTATCTTTCCTAAATCGCGATTTGGAAGTTTTATAATGTTTGTGAGACCTTTCCTCGCTGGTCGTCAACGAAGAAGACCTAGTGACGCTACTCGAATGTCGATGACGATGTTTTGATGCATGTCTTTTACGAGACCTACTTCGTCTATTGGACCCCATGGCTAGCAAGTTCGAACGATTCAAAAATTTAAACAAACCAAGTAAACAAAAAAAAATCTCAAAGGTATCTTGAACGAAACTTTTCTAAAATATCTTACCTACTTATATTTAGTATTTACACCCAGGTAAATCACACAAGAGACAGCTTTTAAAAGACCTATGGGTATTTATAGAAATATTTTCCTCCTTTGTTAAAACAACAATAATACATTTGTTAAAAGATTACACCTATTACAAAAGAAAAACATATAAGTAGGTAGGTACTTACTTGGTTAGACAACCATTAAAATTACACAAAGAATCAACACAAATACAAGGGAATTAGAGCCATATAATGTTCCTATTTTGTCACACAAAATTATTCATCATAACTAAAATCGAGATTCTAACGAAAGATCGACAAACGTTCGATTGTAGGTAAACAACTAAAGTTCCACACGCACGTACAGAATAATTCGTAGATATTCTTCTGAACTAGCTGAACGAAAGGTTAATTAATAACGTTTAATAACGTATTTGCACCGAATAGTATTTTGATGACGTATATTTAACAAAATGTTTCTGACGGAAAACAATTCTTCCAAACAAAACTCGAAGTAAACGACAATAAGTAGGAACCACAACCACATGAAATTCCGAATATGTTACACAAAATTGTTCACATGTAGACACTTTGACTTTGAAAGTATGATGTCACAGGCAGTTCAACAGTTTTCTGGTCTTTTAGGTAAGTAAATAGATATCACGAGCGAATAACACCGCGCAAACTACGTGAATTTTGACTTGACACACGCGCCTCGAAGCTTCGTTGTAACAATGTCTTAAAACACTTACAGTTTAAGTCCAGCACGTGAATTAATTTCTCACTTCTGATTGAAAACTTAACACAGGTGTAATAAATCACAACTCGTTGGTTTAGAGGTAGAATGTATAATAATTAACTTCCAATTACAATTTTTTTACTAATGTCACTCGTCGACCGCTGCCACAAGATGGCCCTCGCAGCAGTGGCGCCACCACTTTAATCAATTATCGATCTATTTTACAAATGAATAATGTTATCTAAATCTACAAATAAAGAAATACTAATTATTAATTAAATGTGTCTTAATTTAAGCGTATGTTTTAAATAGTAATCTCTATAATTATCATTCGCTTACATATTTATACTACACTTGCTTAGTAAGTGTACCAATACTACCAGGGCTAAAAGGCTTGAAAGCTGTTCATTAAACCTTCTCAAAAATCTAGGCAGTGTATTGTATGGAATTTCATTACTGCCCTGAAAATCAGGGTAGTAATCCATTACTAACGCGTTTTGTTTTTTTTTCTTTAAGTCTTGATGACGTTCTAAACAAGTGTAGTAGCAGTATATATCACTCGAGGGTAAGTACAGATTACGAAACTCGTGTGGTTCAAGGCCCTCCGCTTCGCGTCGGGCCTCAAATGCACACTCGGTTAGTAGTCTGTGCGCCAAGCAATAGTTGAACTTGACTTTTAATACTTTTCTTGGGTTGATAACACTGTATTTTATTGATTTAAAAGTGAAGAAAAAATTACATACATATTCCCTATTAGGACATTTGATTTAAAACTGTCTATCGATATAATTAATGAATTCATCATACCCATCTTTATTTTTCATCATGGTTGCGCTCTGAGGAATAAGCATGTAATATTTTTAATTTGAATTTCTGAGCGCAACTTATGGGTGCGCTTAGAGGAATAATTTAGTTGCGCTCAGATGGTTGCATTTAAAAATAGGTGCGCTCTGAGGAATACCCCAAAAAAAGGGAGAGAACTTGTCTTCATTATGTTATTGCTAAAGGAGACAATTTTTTTTAGGCCCACTTGGAAGTTGCGTTTATTATTCATATTACACCAAAAATAAGTAACAGTTTTATCATAGTAACAAACGAAAGATTACATAGAAACGAAACCGGAATCTTAAAATCATGATAGAAAGTTATATTATGATATTTTTTTGCGAGTCAAATCATTCCTGTTGTGGTCAATGTCATTTGAAAGAAAATACTTACGTGAATAGGAACGTTTTTTCCGTTTACAAATAAAAAGTAACCACGGGGTACCGACCCCGTGGTTATCATATCTGCTTTAATTAAAACAGAATAGAATATAAAAAGAAATATTATTAAACTGTGAGCATTTTAATGCTATGTTTAAAGGTTTATGCTAAAATCGCGTAGATGGTTTTAACAATCAACGTGACACGGAGCGTTGTAAATCCGCCTTTTTAGTAGTTGACAGGCATCTTCATTATTTTGACATTTACTCTTTCTGTTTAATTCGATTTTCGTAAAAGTGTTTTTGCAGTTTTCGCTTTAATCCGGTTAGACAAGGCTTAGCTAATATAACCACTGTAATCTAGATATTTTAGGAAAGAAATCAATGTACGTATCATTATTAAACGCTACAATTTATGTGGGTGGCCTAAACTCCAAACAAAAAAAAATGTCTCCTTTCGAAAACAGAACACGGTAAATCCGCGTTCAAGTAGTAAAATGAGTAGGTACACAAGAGGAAATCTGAAAGTGGCGCCATGAGCCCATGACTGAAGGATTGTGTGGTACGGTGGTACCTAGGTAATCGGTTGACAAAAAAAAATAGGTAAAATTGGAAGGTGCCACCTCACACGCACTCGAGAATTGACGAATAAGTCAAAATTCTTCTTTGGAAAACCAGTTTTTTTTTGTTGTTTTTAAACGACTGATAGGTAAATGCATAGGTAGTCGTTCATATGCAATGAATTAGTCGTTCTAAGGCAATTATTACTCGTTTTACTTAAGCTATTAGTAGGTAAGGTAAGTAGGTACCTAAGCTATTAGTAGATAGGTAAGAGCGCATATTACACTTCACTGAATTTAGTCGTCTTAATTCAGTCGTTAGACTGAAACTGAACGACTGAATTAAGATGACTAAATTCAGTGAAGTGCAATAAGCGCTTTACACTGATCGTCAAGGTTATACAACATTTGCAGAGATCGGTCGGTGGCTGGGTGACCATCCATTACATAGGCACCGATTTCCTTTCATGCCTCGGAGAGCACATCGAGCCTTTGGCCCCGGCTGTCGCCTGTAGACAGTGGTTGGGCTTCTTAACCATCTTAGTACTCAGTAAATGGGCTGTGGAGGTCAGATAGCTAGTCATCATCAGCCTATAATGTTCCTACTGCTGGGACACGGCCTCCTATAATATAAGAGGAAATGGGCTATAATTACACCACGCGGGCCCAGTGCGGATTGGTAGATGTCACATGTCTTCGAATTTTTGGTTCTAGGACATGACGGTTCCCTCACGTTGTTTTTCTTCACCGTTTTGAGAGCAGTGGTGATGAAATAAATTACACAAAGTACCTAATGCGCCTGTCTGGGTTCGAATTCGAACCCACGACTTACTGTTCATAAGTTGGGGCCGCCACCACTGGGCCACAGCTGCTCTCGAATACTCTCGATAGCTAACTATAGTCGCTCCATGAAAAGCCGACAACAGGTCTAAAACACGGTTGTGGTACTAAGCTGGGCCCTCAAATATTGAAGAAAAATTATATTTCACGACAAGCCATTCAATTCTGAAAGTTTTCTATTGAGACAGAGCCAAAACGTTCGCGTTACTTAGTTCTTATTAGTACTGAAGGCAATAAGCTTGGACAATGTATAGTGTAAAGGTGGGTTCCTTGGCAAGCGGAGGGAGTCTGTTCCACTGGTTCACATAGCGTGACAAGTGTGTTTGTTCCGGATGCTTGTATTTATGGCTGTTGCCTCCATTGTTTCAGATATAACAAGGAGAATTTCCTGGCTTTAGGAGCCAGTAATGTTTATTTTGTCGTAATATTAAGACATTATTGCCATTGCTGGGATCTCTGCGTCTGTGAAATAGTTATTTAAAATGTACCTATTGATTAATTGGGTTACTTACTTAGAAACTGGAATAAAACATTATACTTGTCACTAATAAAATACTGTCCGTTTATACTTAGTTTCCCTGAGAAATATTGAAGGTACTGTGGGTACCTACCTACTATTGCAGTATTGCATTAGGTAAGTAGCTACCTACTATTGTCAGACTTTCAGAGCCAGAAGGCCAGATACATCAAATTAAGTTGAAAAGTGTGGAGCTTCTTAGTCTTACGTCAATCGATTTGTCTTAACCTTGCGAGTGTAAATAAAGACTTCAGGGCCTCAAGTCTGCTATTACAATAGTGTCAGAATGGTCTATCATTCAAACACTGTTTTATGCTTTCAAGATTCATAACTATACTTAAAATGTCACTTACGGGATATCTTCCGTGATTATTTATTGTTTTTGAGCTCCCGATATTTCGACGCTGTTGCAAGCGCCATGATCGCGGGTCAACTGGTGTGGTTTGACAAGTTTGGTAATCTACTAATATGATGGCGTCATTATGACTATCCAACGGTCAACCACTGACACTCCATTGAAAGAAATGGCATAGAATGGTAATCTCGTACATAATAACAAATGATTGACTGGTGCTATTTACGAACTTCTTACTACTTACTAATACTACAAATTGCTTATAACACTAATAAATAATAATATGTAAAACTATATATAAATGAAATCTGGCAGGTTTTATAATAATGGCAATACGACAATGTCATTATAACACAATTCTATTACCTAGAGACAATTGACCGACCAATGATCGACCATTATGAATTTAGCAGATTACGAACTCTTAGCAAAATGACAATGGGATGAGAATAGGATCGTGTTGGAATGATAAATTTATAAAAATAGCAGGCTTGGGCCCCAGTAGGTAAGTAAGTTAAGTAGGTATAATAAAAACCGGACTGAGAAGCAAAAACCGGCCAAGAGGGTTCTGTACAAACTTTTTGATAAACTTAACTTTGCTGTTCGATCTCCACAAACGGCTGTTGCACCAATCACAATTAATTAATAGCAAAAAATACTTTTTTTTGTTATTAAATTACATATTTACGGTTTTCAGACTTTTTCCTTTACATGTGCAACCAGGCCCGGACTGGGACCCAAAACCGGCCCGGGCATTTTAGAGACGGTCGGCCCTCCACTATCAAGAGAAAGGAAAGCTACTAGGCACCTACCTAATGTAAATTTTGAATTGACCGAAGAAACCATCTAAAATAGAATAATATGCTGAAATATTGAGCTGCGACTTTGATAAAGAAGAGACTCGAAACTAAAAGAATAGCGACGGTGTCCAACAAAGGCGTCGCACGCTTTTGAGCCAGGAGTACGGGGGTGGCGCAGAAGTTATTTGAAAAGTCTAGGAACTAAAAAATGGACTTAGGGAGACAATTTTTAAAACAAAAAGAAATAAGGCTCCAAAAGCGAGCGAAGCGAGCTCGGAAATTTTAGCACTACCTTGGACAGGTTAGAAATATTGTTTCGACCCTTTATACAAGAGTTACTTGGTCGATTTGCAAACAAAGCCAAGATTCAAGAGGATGTCGTCTGCAAGGGCGAGCGAAGCGAGCTCGAAAATTTTTTGATGCCTTACCTTGGACAGGTTAGAATTGTTTCGACTTATTGGAGTTACTTGGTCGCATTATAAGAAAATTTTTACATCTTGCCTCAGATATTATTAATATGTAATTTGAGGTCAAAATGTCCCAATGCTCCATTTTTTGCAACCTTGTATGTATGTATGCCAAAATTGCCTAATAAGGCCTCGTGGCAAATGGGCGGCGGCGACCTCTCGCGTCCGGCCCTGGTTCAATCCATGGTTCGGAGCGAGACGGAGTGGGAAGCCATCACCTCCTTTCTGC
Organism: Xestia rhomboidea; assembly: GCA_963853795.1. NCBI lineage: Eukaryota > Metazoa > Arthropoda > Insecta > Lepidoptera > Noctuidae > Xestia > Xestia rhomboidea. The sequence goes on from OY970758.1 coordinate 960,731, forward strand.
GAAGCAGTCTAGCGAAGGAGGAGGCGGAACGTCAGAGGGAGAGAACTTCTCGTCCCAGCCGGCCACCGTTGGCGCGGGCCTGTTCGAAAGAGATACCGCGGCCTTGGGCTAAGAAGAAACATGGATGGGTTTTAGTCAGGAAAAGTCTGTCACTTCCTTCGGCCCCGCCCAGAGCGGGAGGGGCGTGGGGGATGGTTTCCTTTCCAAAAAAAAGGGCTTGAAACATTTGCAGATGTCTTTCTTTTCGTCATATAAGGAAGACCACAGCCAGGACGCAATATTCTCTGATATTACAAAAAGGCCTCGTGCCAAAAGGTTTCTAATTTATTTCAGCCTCTGTCTACACCCAAGTCTATACCGGTCGATCATGCGAAAATCTAATAGGAGACCCAATCCAGAGGCAGAAAAAAGGCCGCCAATAGGCCACACCGGCCCATCGGGCATCCGGCCCATTGGGCATTTGCCCGATTTGCCCGTATGGCCAGTCCGGGCCTGTGTGCAACAACGTACGTCTGTAAGACCTTGCTTTTTGCCAAATTCCGTGATTCTAGGTCAACGGGAACTACCATATAGGTTTTCGACTCAAAACCTATGGGGTACTTCCGGTTGACCTAGAATTGACAATTTTGGTTAAAAGCAAGGTCTTACAGCACAAGTGAAGGGAAAATTCCAAAAATTAAAAAAAGGTAAACTGTACCTACTTACTGCAAGTTTTCCCGAAAATCTAAATTTATCAACATCTATTTATCGTGTTGACTCTGGACCTTGATTTTTATACACCTTATAGGGAGGGACTATAGACCTCAGTATCTGGTATAAATTTCAACATGCTAGGTCCACCCGTTCGTGAGAAAATCGGTGGTGACAGACGGACAGACACGGACAGACGGACAAGGAAGTGAATCTATAAGGGTTCCGTTTTTTCCTTTTGAGGTACGGAACCCTAAAAAACAAGCACATTTGGAAGCAGGCGGGACATCATAATCTCAGAAGGGTTAGGCAGAGGTTTACCTACCTTATACATAGTACAGGTACACCCACATTTCGCCAGTTATGCCCCGGCTATACCTTCCTCTTGAATCACTCTATCTTTTGCTGAAAACTGCATTTAAATCTGTTGCGATGTTTAAAAGATCTAACCTTACAGACAGTGAGAGCGACTTAATTTTCACAATTTTCAAGATACATCTTAGCTTGGGTGCCAGAAGTTTAAACACAGTGCTGTTTTTTTTTACACGACTGCCCAAAAAAAGAAGTGTTATTTAAGTTTCTACTGGACGTAAAGGCAGTAGGCACTAAGGAATTGTTCTTCCAGTCGTTGACCATACCTGGGAACCTTTTAGTTACGAAAATATTGGGGGTCAAAGCCAACCTTTTTCACAAGTTTTTAACCAATTTCCTAAAAGAAGAGGTGTGTATGTTCAGCGATATTTTCGCCAATTGTGAACCGATTTCGATGATTTTTTGTTTGGAAGAAAATTACTTCGCGGTGGTCCCGTTTAAATTTGGTGAAGATCTGACGCTGCTCTTCGGAGATAAACAATGAATCTCTTCAATTATAGACAGCAAATCGGTCGTGATTGCTGCAATCGCTTGGATGTTTATTGTTTTCACAACATCATAACATAACATCACGCTCTGAGGGGGTATGCAGATGTGACCAGTACACCCACTTTTCGACAGCTATGTATGTAAGGTTCCATTTTATTGGGGACTAGCGGACGTAAAACGGTTTCACCCGCGTAGTTCCCGTTCCCGTGAGAGTACGGGAATAAAATATAGCCTATGTTACTCAGTAAAGACGAGGCTTTCTAATGGTGAAAGAATTTTTGAAATTGGCGCAGTAGTTTTTGACTTTATTCATTACAAATAAACACGCAAAAATACAAATCATCCTCTTTATTATAATTATGTACCTATATAAGTGTAGATGTAGATCGTAGATAGGCCTATTATCATGACATGTATTGTTGACAATGTAAAATAAATGCATAGCAAATATTTGAATGGGATATTACCTACAACTAAACATGGAAAAATAAAAATAAACTTTCTTGCAAAAAATAAAACCGACTTCAAAAACACAAAAGTGAAAAATTACTTTAGCTTCAAAAGTCGGTGACTTTTGTTAATTTGCTTCAGTATTTTTGTCTTCTAAAGCTAATGTTATTTTTCACTTTTTTGTGTTTTTGAAGTCGGTTTTATTTTTTTCACTCCAAACAAAAAATTGTTTCCGTTGCTTTGTTTGATGTAAGTACAATCGTGGTCTTTTCCGCCTGATCAGTTAATTTTTTTTTCGCTTAAATCATGCGGAGGCGAGCCACGCCCCCTTAACGTTTAGGTCTATTAGGAAAGCGGCTCACTTTGGCGCGCAAAATAATTATAACTTTCGTTTGGCGTGCGTCGTCAGTGCGCTCGGCCGATCGGTATCTTTTCATAAATATTTCTTTACAAATAGTCAACGGGGCGAGGCTAGAGAGCGTTTCTATGTTGTAAGTGCAAGCAAAAATAAGCTTATCAGGCGGAAGTGTCCTCGATAGTACCTACAGAATGCTTGGTAAACGGCTTCGAAAAGGGTCCGTTTACACCAAAAATAAAACTACATTATTATTATAGTTGCTGCCAGTTAAGATGACAATAGCGGTCATTGCCCTTTCCCTAATATCTCTTCGTACGAAAAAAACACCCATGTATCGTTTTTCATTAGAAAAAATGTTGAAGATTACGGTAGATGACGATTCAATACTTGAACAGGCTTATTTTTGGTTTTCAAAGTTAAGAACTTTACTAAATGTAGGTGGGTCAATGACCGCTATTGGCAGGGCAGCGACTATAATGATTTCAATTAGATTTCTAGTGTCTGAGAAATACGTGGACAAACCTGCATACAAACGTAGGTAACATAATTATGAATATTGTGATTATTGTTGACATACGGGTCGAATAGGTACAGTATTATTATTATTATTAGAATAACCTCCTTATTTTTTAAGCCGGTTAACAATTAGCTGAGTGGGAGTAGGCCTTGACAGATGTACATACCTAAGTATATTATAATTATGTAGGTATACGTCATTAATACTGATTAGAGAATGAGTAACATCATTGTTACGTCGAGTTCGAATATATAGGTAGGTACCTACTCAAATAGTATCCGATAACAGCGGGGACAAAATGCTGTTTCGAAGAATTATGAACAATGCTACTTCACAATGTTATTATGTATTAAAATAGACAGAGTTGTAACTAGGGTAGGGCTTCCATACGTCCTGATTCACCGGGACATGTCCCGGTTTGGAACGCTGTGTCCCGGTTCCGTTCATTGGCCTATCAGAACAGAATCCCGAAATTTCGTTTTAAAGTATCGAAAAGTAAAAGTACCTAGTACCTGTTCACTTTAGAACAGGTAGGTAGGTACTTACAAAAAGAAGAATTAAAAGAAAAAGGTCAGGACTTTTGTTATACAATGTAACATACGCACATCCTGAAAATAGTTTGTTCAGAATCGTTTACTGAATCGATTTCTATAATTTTTAATATAGGTCATTTTTTATCCCAAAAATAATTAAAAATATGTAATTTATAGTCACACTACCCCTGTACAGTCAGAACAAAGTGAAATGGACCGTAACTCAAGGCAATAAGACTTTTAAAAGTTCAGTTTTATTTGTATTAAAACAAATTCCGCCATTCAATACAAAATAAAGAAAAATGAACCTTATTTCAAGCATATTAAAGTCTTCACTAAAACAGTTGAAGTAAACTTGGCGATTTAACCGCAGGCACACACTAACAGGCACTGGATACAAAGGAAACAATAGTTACCCATACCAAAAAAATGCGAAATATGACATACTTATTTTCGTTCCCTTTCTCGTGCAAATTAAAAACCTGGGATAGAGCGAGATAGCCACCATGACACCGGGCACCGGGCGCGCGGGCGCTGCTGTATGAAAGCTTAAATGTTATTAGTCACGCACGGACATTTTAAGTGGGATGTAGGTACTTACTTCCGTAAAGTGTATGCTAATTGTTTTACGCGCGATGTCTTTTCAATAAACAAAATAATGTGCAATGAGGACTTGGGCATGGTGCGGTGTGGTGATAGTGTGGTTCTAGGTTATTAGTAGACAGAAAATTCAACCAAAGGCTTGGTACAAGAGTAGACCGCAGGGCTATTTTAGCTGCTACTCAGCGGCTTCTTGGCCACGGAACGTTCCGTCCGAACACGGCCATCGGCAGGGGAGCCGATTGGCGTACACGTAAGTACCTACTCGTTTTCAAAACGAAATACTGGACTATTTCGATGAGAATCCCCATGCCAGTACCCAAGAATCAGCTGATTTGACGCCTCTTGACTTTTTTTTGTGGGGACGTATTAAATCGTTAGTTTATTTTAGTGCAAAAAATAGGATAGTGAACGCTTTTGATAAAAATGATGAAGTGCTTTTAAATTAAAACATCAATTTAGAAAACGGGCATAAAAATGTATTGAACTTTTCTATTGAAGTTGAGTCGAGCGACGACGTTAACAGCTGTTTCGAACGCGAGCGAATACCTACTAGGCTAGCAAGACTCACACAGTCGCATACGTAGGTATGAGACCTACGTATGCGACTGTGTGCGTTCGTTGATTTGTACTGTGACTACAACATTCTTCCGGAATTCGGAAAACTAATTTATTAAATAATCATTGCCTAGACATGTTTAATTAAAAATTCAGTGCATGTATTATGATTATAACATAATAAACTAATTGGGGTGTCTGAGGGTGTGCGTTAATTACGTTACATGTTGTATACATAATGTCCGTTTTTGTACCAGAGAAAAATTCAGAGGAAATGGTAACCCTAGTTGCAAACCTTGCAACTCAGTGTTTTGATAAACACAAAATACTTAGGTAAGTATACATATCTTTGTATGTTATGTGTTGGTACTTATTAATTACCTTATAAACTGAACCAAACATTCGTGTTTTTGTTTCCATAAGGTAGACCGTATATAATATTAACGATAACTGAAACTACAACAGTAAGCACTACGATACGAAGAGAAGGAAACCATTGTTACAATGATTTCATCACATTTGTCTGATCAACAAATTTGTTGATCTGAGACATTTGTGTAGTTTTTACAATGCCGTCAAAGTTTTTTGTCAATTGTTTCATTTGACACAGACAGTTCTATAGTGGCAAGGGAACGAGCTATAAACGGGAAGTAGTTCTACATAATTACAATCACTGCCAAGGTCCTATTAAAAAAAAATAGCTATGGTCCTGCCTCGGAACATTGTCTAATCCAATGTTGAAATTCCATGTATATGGTATCTATTCATTTTTTTCCTCAAAATGTTTAATAATATGTATGTAGTCATACATTGCACATCATCCATCATAGCCTGAATGCTCGCAGGTCCTGAGGGTCGGCGGTTCCTGGGAGTGGCGCTCGATCTTGTTAACAACGACACGCAATTATGTCCAATCTAACTGTCTTGTTTACCTGCACTAGCACTTAACGTCCCGGGTGTATATGTATGTAGCAGCCGCAGCAGGTAAGCTAACCTATGTTTATTGGGGAATAAGCTGCTTGCCCGATTTCTATACATCAAACTGGTTGAACTTACGGTGCACTGGACGCAATAGGTGTCTTTGAACTTTATTTTTTTTACAAAATGGGCCTACCACTTGCTTTGAAGGCACTTTTGCTTAGTTTGTGGTGGTAAACTTTAAGTGGGACTCGGTTTTATGAAAGGTACCTACTTAAGTACATGTCTGGTTGAGTAAAATGTTGCCAATGCCACGCACGGGGCATTTTGAGGATCTTTGCGTCTTCTAAAGATAGATAATAATAATATGGGGTATCGCACCGTTTCTACGAACACAAACGCTCCGCACGCAATCCCCTCTCGTCCTGTTTCCGCGCGGTTGCGCCCTCACCCTGACGAGGACGTGCGTCTTCCGATTTTGCAGTTGACGCTGCCACAATATTTTGAAATGAAAGTTGATTACACATTTTGACCTTGTTTTGTAAGTACTTACCTACGCTGTAAGAAAATAATATGTAGGTAGATACCTACCTATTTTTTTTTATTTTTTTTTTTAGGATGGGAAATCATCAAATAACTCCTCCCGCTCTGGGCGGAGCAGGAGGGAGTGTCAGACTTTTACTGACTAAAACCATCCATGTTCCTTCATCGCCCTTTGTGTTCCGGGGTCACGGTATCTCTTTCGAATAGTCCCGCAGCCCCGGCAGGCTTCGGCCCTTGCGGACCCCTTCCCTATTGCTGACTCTCTTTGAGGCGCGGTCATCAGTTACTGACAGAGATCTACCAACAGGGCCGTCTTCATCTACTGATGCTCCTGATAAACTTCAAAACAGACAAAATCTTGCTAGTCCCTCATCAGATATGACACGTGCTGATAGTCCATCTGTATTGGAACTTATGGATGAGTCTATGATCGAAGAGATTCTTATTCAAGACACAGAATCAGTATCTGAGACGCTGGATCCTAGTTTACCAACAAGAGCAACATCACCGCCTGTCGAGGAAATTATCACGAGTGAGGCTCAAGAACCAGGCCCTGTGAACAGAGAGATGACACCTCCTGATAAAAAAGTTTCTGCGAGTTCAAGTAAATTCAAAACTCCTGAAGAGTTTATGCCTGCTTTGAAGGCTGGTCCGCGGACTGGAAAGCGTAAACCAAGGAAGCTTGGGAAAAGCATGGTTGCAACCGATACTCCAGAGAAAGACCAGATAGCTGAAGAAAGGAAAAAATCTCAATTAAGGAAATTAGCGGCAAAAGTAATGAAGCGACCAGTTTTATGTGATAAAAAAACGAAAAAAGAAACCGACAAAGACTAAAATTGAAGCAGATCCTGAAACAAGTACCGATGAAGATGAAGAGGTAGTAGGATGCCATAGTGAAACTGATTCAAGTGGACAAGATGATGAAGAAGCATTTGATGAGGATGGCTTGCCTTTGATTACAGAAAATTTCAAAAATCTTGAGCGTTTACCCCAGAATGACGATTATGTGCTGGTTTTATTGGACAGTAAGAAACTTAAGGTATATTATGCTGCAAAGATAGTTGATGTAGTAAGTGCTAATAGATACGAGGTCTCGTTTATGAGATTGAAAGTGAAAGACATGGTGAAATTCCAAATGCCTTTAGAACCTGATATGTCAGAAATTCATATAGATGAGATAAAAATGATTCTTCCTCCACCGCAAATAAATGGGACGAAAAGCCGCTACTCATTTTATGTTTTCCCAGTTCGCGTGTTACCAAATTTAAAGTTGCGTTAAATTTTCATTCATGATTGTGATTTTCGGTATATTCAGAATTTAATAATGTAAGTAAGTAACCAAGTTTTGTGAATTTAAGACTCATTAAGAGTTCACTGTTGATTGTTAAGTCATTAGTACTGTCATAGTATTATTACTGTCGTATTACCTCATATTTGAGACTGATTAAACTTTAAGTAGGTATGTTTCTAAAGAATCTTAGACTTTATTGCCTAATATGGGTAACTGTTGACTGTAAATCGTTATTTCTCGTCATATGTAACTAGTCCTATTACCGCATATTTGTGATTTTTGTTGTTTTGCGACTGATTAAACTTTAAGTTTGTGTCAAAAAAATAAAAATTTTTTTTTTTTTTTTAATCTTTATTTATTTTTAAAAAAAAAGGCTTTAATCGCGAAGCGATTATGTCAGCCTCGTAGTTTTACAAAATACATAGAATCTATATAATAACTAGGATCTTAACTTAATTAATTTAACAATCAAGTGATATAACTTAATAGCTAATTTGGACGTAGGTTTAGACAAGATCGAATTACATATTCCAACATCCCTTAAACTAAGTCCTGCTTCTGATTCTAAAGCTCTCCGTTCTTCTCCAACCCGAGCACACTCCACCAAAGCGTGGTAGGTGTCTTCCCTCATGTTGCAAATCAGACAATTTGGGGTGTCGACAACCTTCATAAGATGCCCGAACGCATTCAATGGAATGTGCCCGGATCGCAGACGCATGCTTGTTACTAACAATCGTCTGTTCATCTGTACTTCAGAGAACCAAGGAATCCTTGGAGGTTCAGATTGAATTGTCCGGTACCATATACCCTTCTCTTCAGATCTTTTGTTAAAGTAAGTCTTCCACATGTTATTGCAAGTTATTTTGACATCTCTTAATATATCTGTGAAGAAGGGTAGATGACTGACAGATATTAAGACATTATTGCGAAATATACGAAACTTTTGATTGTAAGACGTTATTGTCTATCAAAGTTCCTAATGCCTATTTGTGATTTTTGTATTTTTGCCAATATAAGTCAATATTAATAACCGTGTTTCATTGTTGGACACAAGGCGTTTCATTGTGTACACCTGGGTGTACACAATGAAACAATTCTCTTTTTTTTTTAATCCTTATTATTGGTTATGTATCTGCGTTTTTAAGGAAACAATTAATGTCACATTTTACCCACATAAATAGACTACCATACTCTAAAAAACGGAATCCATGTTTGCAAAAATGAGAGAAATAAGAGACTCTGAATTTTTGGTGTTTCATTGTTGGACACTCCACCCTACATTTCTAAGTTTATCTTGGACATCACAGACATCGGTGAAGGAAAACATCGTGAGGAAACCTGCGCGCCGCCGCAGTTTCAACAGAGATAACGACAAAATCGCTAACTTTCGATTGCTAATTACTAACGAATAAATTCGGTTGCAATGATGGTGCTTGCGAGAATCGCATCTTGGATGTAGAGACTTGCATTTCCCGAAGCATCGTTATTACAACCGATTTTTTTCGTGAGTTATTAGCGATCGAATGTTAGCGATTTTGTCGCTATTATGTCGAGACTTATAATTACCAACCCGTCTTTAGCAAGCGTGGTGATGAATGCTCGTGCTCTCTGTATGAGAAAGGGCCTTTGCCCAGAAGTGGGACAGTAACAGGCTGGTATCATTATTATGGTTCTGCTGGAACTAATCGTACCTACCTAATCTATTGTGAAAATATAATATGAGTAAGTACCTACCCATATGGTTGGTATGGAATGGTTCATGAGAGGGTAGTGTTGTCATTAGCTTTAGAACAATAGTGAAGCAATGAGTTTAAAAACAAGGTCATACACACAAGATCACAAAGGAACAATTGCATGAGAAGATTTGTAGTGCCCACTAGTAATAATTATTATGGTAGAAGATGTAGAAAGTTTGTAGCCCCAACTATTTTTAATGACCTTCCAGTCGATATAATTATAAATTATATAACGTATAATATAATATAATAATATATCACTAAAACCTCCTTTAAAAACAAATTAAATAAGTACCTACCTATATAATATCTTCTGTCAAAGTCTCGCTGTAGTAGAGAATAGTTAAAAAATGTCACACCTGTGTTTTTTTTGTTTTCTTGATATTTTTTAGGAATGCAAGAATAGTTTTATTTTTGTTTTTTGGGTTTTTTGGTTTGTTACGTGTACTTTGTTTTACTGTTTTTGTGGAAAAGTGTCAATTCAAACTCAAACTCAAACTCAAATAATTTATTTCAATTAGACCATTACGGCACTTTTGAATGTCGAAAATACAAAAAAAGCAAAGCTACAGTCACAGTCACAAGGCATAATAACTTGAGAAAGTACTGTAGTTGCCCATTCCCTAACGTAGATCTCTATGGAGAAGAGCGGGTAAGAAACTCCATGGACACTCTTTTAAATCAAAATATTGTTACAAAATCTTGGTTACATAATTCATGTTGAGATTATACATAATATATATGTGAGAACGATGTAGAAAGACGTGCACATTAAGAGCGTCCAGAGTAAAATAATAAATTTAAAAAATAAAGTAATTAAAATGAACGAACCGTGGCAGCTAAGAGATGACCAGTCCCAACTGAAAGCGCCCGTTCACGAACATGACGCATGTATCGGCGCCATTCAACTCGACCATATTTAAGGGAAAAGTGACCCGACACACCCGCCACCATCAGCGAGACATTTGAGTGAGCATGACATTCTCTCGTAGCCACCAAGGCATATTCAAGTCAATGAAAGATAACTAAATGTAAGTGGCGGCTGAACAGTACAAAGTACTCACACATGTGCTATGCAATTATATAATTCTAAAAACTGGAATCTATAAAATGCAAGTAGGTATATTTTTACAATCTTCTGCAGCTTCCACAATACATTAACATGGGAATCAATTCTTCTTCTTCTTTGCGTGTCGATATACTCAAATAATGCCCGACCAGTACAATCAATTAGTTTGCAACTATGGTTGTGGAGCAGGACCAGCATTTATAATTGATGAAAATGTTAATAAATGTAAAGGAAAAAGGAGCTATGTCTGCCAACAAACTGCTTTGCAGTTTGGCGGGGGTAATTATGTAAGTACCATGCAAGCAATATTATCGTGAATAAACACTTTTTAATTTTTTTTTTCATAAAACCTTGAGACCCATTATTAACAAGGGAGTGGGTCATTGTTCACCACCAGGTGTAGGTTTTCCATGACCTTCTCCATTATTGAAGGTCAAGCGCTGATTAAATAAACAAATAACAATAGCTACATCTAAATAACTTCTTATCTAATCTGTCTGTCTGATAGGCGATAGGTAAAAAAAGGACCTAATGTTAAACCATACCTACCCGGCGACCACTACCGCGCTCACCACGACGGCGACCACTTTTCAACCTTATTCCTCAGGGCATGAAGGGTGACAACTGACAAGTGGTCGACCGTCCGCGTCGGAGAGCGCGGTAGTACCTACCTACGGCGACTTCGAATGCATAGGTACTCATGGGCACGTAAATCGCTCAGTTAATACTTAGCCGTGTCGACGGCGCGTTCGTGTTCCACGCGCGCCTCAAAGAGAGTCAGCAATAGGGAAGTGGTCCGCAAGGGCCGAAGCCTGCCGGGGCTGCGGGACTATTCGAAAGAGATACCGTGGCCCCGGAACACAAAGGGTGATGAAGGAACATGGATGGGTTTTAGTCAGTAAAAGTCTGACACTCCCTCCTGCTCCGCCCAGAGCGGGAGAAGTCATTGATGATTTCCCATCCTAAAAAAAAAAAAAAAGTTAATACTTAGGTACTTACCTACTGATATATTTATTAACTAGCGCCCGCGGCTTCACTCGCGTAAGTAACTGTCCCACAGGATCATACTACCCGGATAAAAAGTATCGTATGTGTTAATCCAGGTTATAAGCTATTTGTTGGTAAATTTCATTCAAATACGTTCAGTAGTTTTTGCGTGAAAGAGTATTTTACATCCATCGATCCTTTCTCACAAACTTTCGCATTTATAATAATTATTAAGTAAGAAGATGATAAAATTCATAACAAAAAGGTACAGGCAGTCCAACTGTCTAAGGAGCTCCCGAAAATACAATATGTAACGGCTTCCCGCCAAAATACAGGTACAATGAATGTACCTACCACTTTTGTTCCCCGCCCAATAAATCTTTTAAGAGCTCACTTCTTATCCATAATACATTGCGCTGGCGTTATCAGACTCTGAATTTATCCAATGTATCGCTTACTTGCCTCATCCGGCCAGCAGTGTTGATAGATAACTGGGTGTCGAGTCTACTATTACAATAGTGTCACAATGATCTATCATTGATGTCATAATTGTTGATCGATGCCATTGTCATTTTGCTAAAAGTTCGTAATCTGCTAAATTCATAATGGTCGATCATTGGTCGGTCAATGGTCCCGTAATAAAGAATATATAATAATAATATTTAAAAATATATAATAATAAAGAATTGTTGTATTGCCATTATTATAAAACCTGTTATTAGAAATGATTTTCGAAAAACTAGAATTAAATTTGAACATAAATTTTATAGTCATGCCAGATTTCATTTAAGTACATTTATTTTTACATATTATTTATTAGTGTTCTATGCAATCTGAAGTAGTAAGAAGTTCGTAAATAGCAAAAAACATAAAAGTTATGTGTAACGCGGATTTGTGAAACTTTAAAATTCACTAATATTTTATCTGTTTAGCTGTCAAAGTCAAATGTGACATTACTGCTTACTGACGTATTATCTGATTTTATTTCTAGCAATAGCTAATCAAAATACCGGCAGTATTTTGATTTATTCGTTTTAAATTATCTTTAATAAAGAAGCCAATATTTATTGCAATACAAAATGATGCTAATTGAGCAAATATCGGCTGGAACTGCCAAAATTTTAACAGATTACCGCGTAAGTCAGTCATTCATTTGTTATTGTGTACGAGATTACTATTCTATGCCATTTTCTTTCAATGGAGTGTCAGTGGTTGACCATTGGAAAGTCATAATGATGCCACTATATTAGTAGACAATGATAGACAATTCTGACACTATTGTAATATCAGACTCGGCCCCCTGTTTAAAAGCATCAAAAAAGAAAACATCATTAAAATGTAGGTACTTATAGTAGGTACTTGCGGGATAATATCCGTGATTTTCTTTTGTTTCTATGAGCTCCCGATATTTCGACGCTGTTGCAAGCATCATGATCGCGGGAATACTAAAGAGGTATAATGCGGGTGGGACGAAAATTATTTATTATTCAGAGCGTATGCTCATCATTTAAAAGCATCAATCTGTCTACCCTCTAAAACAGTTCTTCATTAAAATGTCATTAGTAGGTATGCTAATGCTAATGAATTCTAATGATATACTTAGATTCTGTTACTTGGACGTCATTTTGTAAAACCAAAAAAAAATTGCAAACAATAATATCGACTTCAAAAAACAAAAAAGGGAAAAATAACTATAAACTACTTTTTTTCTGAAGTCGGTGACTTGTTTGTTTGATTCAGTTTTTTTTTGCCACCGACTGAAGCTCTGAAGCTGTCATGATGTTGTATAAACAATAAACATCCAAGCGATTGCAGCAATCTCGACCTCGACTTGAAGAGTTCCATTGTATATCTCCGAAGATCAACATCAGATTTTCACCAAATTTAAATGAGACCACCTCAGGAGTATAAACAAAAAAAAGGAGTATACTCTTTAAAATTAAAAAAAAAAGAATTTTGAGAATCGGTCCACAAATGGGGCAGAAATCGGTGAACATTACATAAAAAATATACATAGTTGAACATAGAACCTCCTCAATTTTTTGAAGTCGGTTCAAAACTAGATGTTGACGTGTTTCATATCCATCTACTCTGAGAAGAAACACCGAAACTAACTCTTCTGAGTTACCTAGTTTCGATGTTTCGGCCAAATACAGTAAGTACCTACCTACAGTACCTATCTTATAAACTCTAGTCATTATAGTGGTCAGATCAGGTCAGAGAGAAAGAACCACTCAGATTTGAGTGGACATGCCAGTGCAAGCATTTGAGTGGACATGCCAGTGCAAGCATTTGAGTGGACATGCCAGTGCAAGCATTTTTCAGTTTCTTTCGCTCACCTCAACTAATCCAAGATGCTGAAACTGCGATTTAATCTCCACTTCGGTTGAAAAACTACGACAATAATACCTACGAGTACCTACTTACATCAGAAAACATTTTTGACTTAGTGTAGTCCGCGCATCGAGGGATCCGTACAAACTTTTTAAAGGACAAACTAAACTTTGCTGTTCGATCCCCAGAAACGGCTATTGCACCAACCGTAAATAATAAGTTTGTGTCAAATCGCTTTTTTTTGTCATTAAATTACATATTTACGGTTTTCAATTTTTTCCCTTTACATGTGTGCTGTAAGACATTGCTTCTCGCCAAATTTCGTGATTCTAAATCAACGGGAACTACCCCCAAAACCTATAGGGTACTTCCGGTTGACCTAGAATTGTCAATTTTGGTTAAAAGCAAGGTCTTACCAAGTAAACGGAAAAGTCCGAAAAATAAAAAAAATGAAAATAATAAACTGTACGTACTTACAAGTTTTCGCGAAAATCTAAATTTGCCAATATCTTTTTATCGTGTTGACTCAGGACCTTGATATATCTAATAGGGAGGGAAGACCTCAGTATCTGGTATAAATTTCAACTTGCTAAGTCCACCCGTTCCTGAGAAAATCGGTGGTAACAGACGGACAGACACGAGAGACACAAGAGAGTGATCTTATAAGGGTTCCATTTTTTTACCTTTTGAGGTACGGAACCCTAATAAAATCAGCTGTTTCATACATTTGTAGCTATTGCACTTTTGTAGGAAACAGCTATTTTTTTCAAGACAAATTTCTAAGAGGACCCTAGAATGATGTAGGTAAGTACTAGATAAGTAAACTCAAATTTAAACTCAAATCATTTATTTCAATTAGACCATTACGGCACTTTTGAATGTCGAAAATACAAAAAAAGCAAAGCTACAGTCACAGTCACAAGGCATAATAACTTGAGAAAGTACTGTAGTTGCCCATTCCCTAACGTAGATCTCTATGGAGAAGAGCGGGTAAGAAACTCCATGGACACTCTTTTAAATCAAAATATTGTTACAAAATCTTGGTTACATAATTCATGTTGAGATTATACATAATATATATGTGAGAACGATGTAGAAAGACGTGCACATTAAGAGCGTCCAGAGTAAAATAATAAATTTAAAAAATAAAGTAATTAAAATGAACGAACCGTGGCAGCTAAGAGATGACCAGTCCCAACTGAAAGCGCCCGTTCACGAACATGACGCATGTATCGGCGCCATTCAACTCGACCATATTTAAGGGAAAAGTGACCCGACACACCCGCCACCATCAGCGAGACATTTGAGTGAGCATGACATTCTCTCGTAGCCACCAAGGCATATTCAAGTCAATGAAAGATAACTAAATGTAAGTGGTGGCTGAACAGTACAAAGCTCTCACACATGTGCTATGCAATTAAATAATACTAGAAACTGGAATCTATACAATGCAAATAGGTATATTTTTACAAACTTCTGCAGCTTCCACAATACATTAACATGGGAATCAATTCTTCTTCTTCTTCTTTGCGTGTCGATAGACTTAAATAATGCCCGACCAGTATAATCAATTACTTTGCAACTATGGTTGTGGAGCAGGACCAGCATTTAGCCAAGCATTTTTGTTATCAATGTAATCCCTTTTCTTATAATATGATTGCCTACATAGTGTGCGTAGTATACAAGATTTAAATTTCGTCTCATTCAGTTGAAGAATGTGGGGAGGTATTTTATTGTAACATTTCAAACAGTACGCCATGAAAGATGAATCTACTTTAGCAAGCCTGAAACCTCGCTGAACCAGTTGGTCCCTATTTCTAGTGTTATAGTGGTGTCTGTCACCTCTTTTACTGAATGAATGCAGATTTTTCCTAACGTACATGATATTTTCATAGATGTATTGACAAGGTACTGTCATGATATTAATTTCCTTAAACAGTTCTCTTAGAGAATCGCGTCTACGTAATTCATATATGGCTCTGATACCTACGTGGTTTCCCTTCCACCCCGTACCGTATACACAAATTAGTTAATTGCTTCATTGTTTACTTATAAGTTTAGCGTTTGGAGCTTCCCTTGCCTTTGTTGGGAAGCCCCGCTCTTTCATAGCAAAAAGCAATACATATTTAGCAAACTGAGTGTTTATAAAAAAAAAATACACACACAAATATAAAAGGTACAGAATTGTGATATTATACATTCCAGAAGTTAGGATTTACCTAATTTAAACATAAGAAAATCTTGCTTGCAGTTGTGTGTTCAGTGTTATGTAAGGTAGTGTGTTGTATATGAAGGATAGTAGTGTTCTGTTGTTAGTGTGCGACAGTGCGAGTGTGATGGTATTGAATTAGTGATGGATGTCGTAAAGGCGTGTGTTCTGTGTTATTAGTATTTTTTGGTTAGTATTATTATATGCAGTATAAATCATGATCTGTCGAATGACCAATTTGGTCGAGACGCCATTGTTTACCTATTGTGTCTACTTCGTGGACAGATCATGGGATAAACGTGGAAACAAATGATATTGGGCTTGGGGTATGGTTTGGTTGTATGACTATTATTATATAGATTATCTATCTCTTTTCCTCGTATTTATGAAGCTAGGTAATTTTATTTGACCCTATAGTTATCCATGTAGGTATAAAGATACCTACCTATCAAGGTACCTACTTAAAAAAAACTATTAACCTTGAACGACGGTTTACAAATACCTACCCCACGTCGAGAGACTAGAGAGCGCCAAAGCCGGTCTCTCTAGCTACATAAACGACTAACCTGCCGGCTACTCTGGCTAGACTAAATACTGGAGCCCGGAGCTCGGAGGTTCCCATAATTTGCAGGCATTAGTCAGCCTTGACAAATTCAGTGGCACAATATCGCATGAAGCTGAAACGCTACGTGCACTAACATAAATTCATTTCGATGACACTGCTCTGCGGCTATTCGAATGGAGAATTGCAGAAAGGACTATGTTTTGACTTTGTATCATCGGCTAGTCATCATACAACCGTCATACAAATTGTATGACGAGTTGACGACTAGCCGACCCGCACCTGCTAGCTAGGGGACGGATTTTTAACTATCAACTCCTATTTCACGCTTAGCGGTTGAATTTTCCAAAATTCTTTCATAACGGATGCCTAGGTACGTCATAATAGCTAACTGTATGCCAAAATTGTATCCCGATTAATGAAATAGTTTAAGCTGAGTGTGTGTGTGCGATTTCGTTTATCCTGATTGACTATACCTACGTAAGTAAATAGATAGATATTAAAATGTAACACAATCAGCCTGGCCCCATGCCTCTCGTTCCAACTGTTAGGGCTTAGCGTTAGGGACGCAGGCATCTTCTCTTCTTTAGGAGAGGCTTTTGCTCTGCAGTGGGACAGTTGCCCCTTGCCTACTCTATGACTGCGCCTAACTAGTAGAAAGGACAGAAGTGAACAACATATAAATTACGTGCGCGGAACTATTAAACTCCCGCCGTATTCCATTACCGTGAGAGGTCAGTTCGTGACCTGCTCTGCTTCGGATGCTGTTAGTTTCTACATACCGGTGGAAGGGACACCGACTCACTTTTTAAGGTTCCGTAGCCAAATTGCTAAAACGGAACCCTTGTGTAGATTCGCCCTGTCCGTCTGTCATGACAGCTGTTTTACTCTGAGACTGTTGGCACCACAGTTGAAATTTGGAGAGCAGGTGATAATTATTATAAATAGGTAAGTAAGTGATATGAAATTGGGGAAAAAATAAAAATAGGGGTGGCTCTCCACTCCATACGTGTAACTGAGGGTTGAAATAGTACATTTTGATAAAAGTGCTTGGGGAAACCTTGGTATTGCATCATTCGAGGCGGAATACACACCCGAGCTGCAGGCGAGGGTGTTATTGAGCTGAGAACTGCAGTAACAAATCCCCACGCGTATCATGATCAAACGACGTTTTTCAATACACTTTCGAAGAAATAAAATAATAGAACGAAAAGTATTTTTGTCGTGAATTAATAGAAAACTGATTTAATTTGCTTTTTTTCCGTGCTTTGCTTTCGCCAGGTTGAAGGCGAAGCAAAGGTATAAAGCCGCTAAACAGCATAAGTAATATGAAAATGTAAAAAAATGAATTTAGAGCATACTTAAATAAAACGTTATTTTTTTTTCATAAAAGTAAATATGTAGTTGTTTTAAATAATCATGTTTATCTATGATATTCTATATGTTTAAAAACACAATTTAAATATTAAAAAAATACCTACGCCGTAAAGACGCTTATGTACCTACACTTACCTATCTCTTTGCCGAGAAACCTCTTAAAAAAAACAATCACCGCCGATTATAGGCTTTGAACCAATTTGGATTAAGTATGTAGGTAGTTAGGTACCTACTTATAGAAATTTTTATTTCCGCACACGTGTTGATAGTTAAGAAAAAAAAACGCACACGTGTGAAATACATACAATACATTGCAACACCACACGTAAAGTACTTACGGGATGATATCCGTGATTTTCCTTTGTTGAACCGTGAAAGTCTAAAACAGTGTAATACATTGCATGTTGAACCTATAAATCGTAGCACTGCGACCAGAACCAGTTTTCGAGAAACCTACATTTATTATCTACATGCTTAGACAAATATTGTTTGGTGCTACGGCACCCTTTGTGTGCAAGCAAGTCAGACTCACAGTCTGGCAGGTTTTTTCTAAGAATTACTAAGTAGCAGCCACGGAGTATGTGAATTTTGTACCCGGTTGATGGCAACAGGCTCGCCCCTATTACATGGGACTTAAACATAACTGGCGAAATGTGGGTAGGTATACTATAGGTACACCTCTGCCTAACGCTTCGGGAATTACAGGCGTGATGTTAATGTTACGTATGTTATGTTTATGTATGATATGAAGCTAAATTAACAGTCGACATATTTATAATTTAGAACTGAATTTGAAGAGCCCCACATTTCTATTACACAAGTGAACTTTATGATACTTTGCCTTGAATCCTAGATGTTCGCAAATGAAGTGTCACACGGGATCTGCCACGAGGCCACGCCGCGCGCCGTGATACTGATAAGTCCAATTTAGCTACGTCACGTACGCGGCGCGCGCCTCCGTACTTACTCAGGTACCGCGGAGTAGCGAGCAAACGAAGCGGCAATGGACGGCCGCGGCCACATTTACCTACACATCGAAGAATAAAGAATCAGTTTATTTATTCAAATACCTTTGCTTTCCGAGATTTGCAATGGACAGCTGAATGTTCCGTGAAGTGGCGTCATTGACACACTGAAGTACTTAACTCCCTCTTGGTTTTCAGGAAGCATCAAAAAATGTTGTATTACGATTATCCCAAATAGGTTATGGACTGTTCTGGCTCACCTCCAGAAATCCACTTCCTGAAAGACTTCACTTTCACATTATCGTTGGTTAGGTACTCCATTTTGCTAAACATTCAGCGAATGACACTGGTGTCAACTTGATACCCACTATATGTATGTAAATACCCAGTCATAAGATTGTGGTTTGAATTTCTAACACGCATGGTCTGTTGAAGTTAAACATTCTTGATCCTTCTTATTTGACGAGAGTACGAGACGAAGGGGTTTGAACTTTTGGAAGTAAAACTGGCATCGGCTTTGATGAATAGGCTCGCCTGGTGATAACGCACCGAATTACTGTAAGATTGTCTTCCAATCACCCTTTATACAGGTTGGCCGAAAGGACTGGCCATATTCGGCAGGTCAATCTATTTGAATTCCAACTGGACTCACTTATAAGAATGTGTACCTACCTAGCTGTTTTTATGTAGGTATGTGATGGCACAGTTTACGATATTTAAGACTGAAGAACAGAAAGAAAGAAAAACACTTACACAACTAGTCGTATGGAATATAATAAGACATGGATGTTTTGAGACTTGAACATTCTGCAACTTAACGTTTTCAGACCTCTTACAGCCTTACAAATAAACGTGGTATAAAAGTTATACTCGAGAATAAACTTAGAATAAACAAAATGTCTACAAATAAACAAAGAATAGCTTATACCAAGTATAGCTTTGACATAAGTTTTCATACAACTGCTATTCCGAAGTTATTCGCGCCTCCACCCTTGTATAAAGCTAGTATAACCTTAAAAATACCACGGTTTGTGTTTGTTTACGCGCATTTAAATATTTTACGTTCGTTTTGATTATGGAATTAGATACATTAGAAGAAGTAGAACCAGTAAATAACACTCTAAATCTAATGCAGGTTCAAATAAAAGTTAAAATATAAAAAAAGAGAAAATCCTTTTGATTTAGGTATATAGCAATGAGCAGTTACGGTTAAAATATCAATTTTCTAAAGGTGGTGTTTTGAGACCAATTAATTGGTAGAACTCTCAATATGGGCACGCGCGGAGGTGGACTATCTTCTGTTTTGAGGTACTGGGGACGTAAATAAAGATTATTCTATTTTAATCGTTCTCCCAGTTGATTGATCGTTCTCTTTTAGCCATTTTAATATTCACTTTTAAAATTATATTTCTCTATCCACAAAAATAAACAAATTCAATTACAACTGTATTGACTCAGTTCGCGCGCAAAGAATAGAACAAAAAAAGGTCGACAGACGTCATGTCGACAAAGGGTCCATACAGTTTTTACGGACAGGCTGCTTTTTTTTTTTAGAAGTTTCTCTTTGGTCGCGCTGTTGCCAAATCGTGCATTTTGACATAAGGGAAGAGTAGTTATACCAAAGATATACCTGGTTTATTTGTAAAAAAATATTCTCGACATATTCATAAGTTTTATAACTATACCTAGTATAAGAATGGAATAGATGCGGTATAACACATTTTTATGTGTAAGGCTGTTAGATTCCCTGATTTCACAATAATTTCCCAGTCTAAGCATAGATTTATTATAGAAGTTTTTTTAAAGTGATTTTTATATTTCTATGGCACTGAGTTATCGATTCCAGAAGAAAAACAATAACTTTAGAGAGGACTTAATAAACCTATTTCAATAATCCTGATATAACTGATTGTGCCAACCTCTAGGAAAGTCAAAGCGCGGAGGCTTTTCTTTCACAGTTCGTCCCGTTGCAATATCCATACTAGGTATAGGAACGATGAGTAAGCCAGATTTGTGTGTTACCTTTTTTACGAATAATGCGTTTTGTTCAAGCTGTACTTTTCCAGTATAACATGGCCCCTCTATGTATAGATTTCCCGTGTAACGAGACATCCGCTTAGTAGGTATAGCTTGATTGGTCGTCGTGCGTACTGGTTCATTTGACACACCTCCGTTATTTAGTCCCTTGAAAACATTGATTTTTTTAATATATCAATGCTTGAAAACTTGTAAGTTCCGCATTTGCTTGCAGAAGCGAAAGCTTATAATTTTACTGGAAACCCACAGTAAAAAGATAAGCAGTAGTGGGACTCGGACGTGGCCATGAATTCAATGCCTACTGTCGATCAGGGCTAGGGTTGCTACTATCGGGTATACTGTGTGGTATAACGTTAAGGTGGATGCTCCAACCAGCCCGCGAAATACAAATTTTCAAGTGCAAGAATGACTTTTTCAAGGTCAAAGTCATTCCTGCACCTTTATGTGCTTGGAGGATTGTATTGATGATTTTGATGATTATAATTCTGTAACTACATACCTACGTCTTACCATCGCGAGGAATATTTTAAGAGCGGGCCTAACGGCAGGATAAATTCTGATTTCCCCCGCGCGTCTCGCCACACCCGCATTAGTGCGGATAATAAACACGGGCGGCGGCACCGGTGCGTGACGCGCGGGAGCAAGCTTGCGTACTCGACTTCATTGAGTATTTTAGGCAACACAGTTAAAAAAAGTGTACGTTACCCCAGCAGGAAAGTGTCTCCTAGAGTTATGTGAGTGGAACGTATAATGTGTGCCCTAACTGCTGTAAATGTGTGCCCCCTGTCGTTTTGGAAAAAAAACGGAAAAAACTATTCCTGTTGGGGTAACGTTTTTCTAGCAGGAAAATTCTAAACGAATGATCAGAGAGAGAAACATTGTGCATGGCCTTGTAGCTTATAGTTGTGCCAAAGTGTGCCCCCAAAAATAAATTGTGTGCCCCTTCAGGTTTTCGAGATATTGCATTTCCTGCTGGGGTAACGTTTTGCAGAATCGTATATCTCTAAAACCATTGCATGTGCCCCTGTAGAATAAACATACACGTGCAGCTCTTCATGTGTGCCCCTCAGTGCCCCAATTAGATTTAAGAAAATATTTATAATTTCCAAGATAACACGGTTTTATGAAAACTCGAAAAAACATCACAGCGCCTAAATGAGACAAGGTATGAGCTCGCTGAAAACTGTATTGGGTCCGCCTTGACGCTACTAATAACCATACAAGGTTTCAAAACTGGTCATGCATGCGTTTTTGAATTATCTTGATAAAACTCAAAAAGATGGTGTCATAACTTTGACGCCAAAAATACAAGGAACCAGCTCGATCCCAGATGTGTAGGTGTTAAGGAACTAGTGTGCCCTTAGTCAAAAATATATGGTGAAAATATTCAGCTTTGAATGTTTCGCATTAAGTAAATATTAACAAAAAACCAAACATGTAAACAACGGCTGGTTATCCGACCAAATTCGAATGACTACTAAAAAGCGACGGATTCATACATATCGATGACCTTCTTTAATTTTCGCACTAACCGATTCACACGTGTTGTGCCTGAGTACACTGAAGTAGATAAGTAATATGTAATAAAATATAGTTGTTATTGGATAATATTCTACTAGCTTTTTCTGTGATTTTGCACATCATTAAGGACATTATAAATAGTAGCCTATGTGATATTCCAAGGTAAGCTATCTTCTTCATTCAAAATTTCATTAAAATACATCTAGTAATTTAAGTGTGAACGAAAGACATACATCCAGATATTTGCCAGGTCTTTTACCCAAAATTTGATTGGGGGATGTTTTAAAAAAATATAGTTCATGAAATGTGTGATGAATACCTACTACGAAAAAGAGGTAGCTCTTTTTTGTATATAAATAAAAAAACAACACAACAGTAAAAGAAGTATTTATATATATATTGATAAGCCGTAGGTTAGGTAAATAAATATCGCTGGACATTACACACAGCGCCATCTAGTGCCACACTAAGCAACGAGGCTTGTGTCGTGGACACCAGATAGTTGATATACTACATAGATACTTTTTGTTTGTAAATACATACTTATTATATATAAACATCCATGACTCGGAAACAAATGTCCATGCTCATCACACAAACATTTGCTCGTACCGGGATTCGAACCCGGGACCCTAAGAACGTAAGGCAGCTTCACTACCGCTGCGCCATTCGGGTCGTCAAATTAACATTAAGTTTTTCATCATGTGGATGCTCCAGGGTAGCCCGCGAAATTCAAATTTTCTAAGAAAGGTGCAGGAATTACTTTTTCAAGGTCAAATTCATTCAAAAATCATCAAAATCAAAGCCATTTATTTCAAGTAGGCCAGTTACAGGCACTTTTGAATTGTCGAAACAAAGATGAACATTAAATGTAGCTACAGTCCCAGTCACAGGGCATAAAAACTGTGAAAGTACTGTAGTTGCCCATTCCCTAGCGTAGATCTCTATGGAGAAGAACGGGCAAGAAACTCCATGGACACTCTTTTAAATCAGAATATTTTTACAAAACCTTGGTTACATCATTCATGTTGAGATGGTACATTATGTGAGAACAATGTAGCAAGATGTGCACGTTAATAATGTCCATAGTAAAAACAAAACAAACAATTCAAAAAAAAAAAAAAAAAAACAAATAAGCCGTGGCACCCAAGAGCTGACCAGTCCCAACTGACAGCGCCCGTTCACGAACATGACGTATGGATCAGCACCATTCAACTCAACCATTTTGAAGGGAACTAAATGATCCAACACACGCGCCACCATCAGTGAGACATTGAGTGAGCATGACATACTCTTAACCGCCAGGGAACATTCAAGTCAAGAAAAGACGTCGGTTTCCAGCGACTGATAGCGTTCTAGTACATAGCACTCACACAATATGGGATATGCGTTTATATAATACCAAAAATATTGAATTTATACAATACAAAGATAGTTGTACAATCTTCAGCAGCTCCAACAATACAATCAGTGCTATCCATTTATGCGCCCCTGTCCTTGTGGAGCAGGACCGGCATTGAGCCAAGCATTTTTATCAGCGATATAATAGTCCAATTTGTAATATGCTTGCTTACTTAGTGTGCGTTTAATGCATGTTTTAAATTTTGTTTCATTCAGTTCAAGAATGCTTTGTGGAATTTTATTGTAGCATTTCAAACGGTACCCCATGAAAGAAGAGTCTACTTTAGCGAGTCTGAAGCCTGGCTGAGCTAATTGGTCCCTATTTCTAGTACTGTAATTGTGTCTGTCGCCTCTTTTACCACAAAGATGTAGATATTTCCTCACGTACATTGTTTTCGTAGATGTATTTTATATATATTAGATGTTAAATGAGAACCCCATTGAAGCCTTGAATCAAGCGTATTCCCCAGGAAAACCGTTATAACTACGAATTCAAGTTTCTCTTTATTCAATACTATATCACAATAGCTACTTTTGACATTCGGTAAAGCAAATCTTATGCATTTCGTTTTTTTTTTCATTGAGTACCAAATTGTTTGCTGTGAACTAATTATGGACTTGAAGTAGGGCATTATTCACGTCGTCTAGATTTTGGGCTCGTCTATTTATCTTAAAAATTAGGGAAGTGTCATCGGCAAATAACACCATATTTTGAGGTTGGTTTTTCAGAAAATACGGTAGATCATTTATATATACTAAAAAAAAAAATATTCCTGCACGGGCTACCATGGAGCATCCACCTTAATGGTAGATTCCCTTTTTCGCCTCCCCAACGCTGCATATCTCTAGCTGCGCTCCATCCGCTGACGTCGTGTTGCAAGGAATCGCTTTGTCTAGTTTGGAGAAAGTGAGACAGCTAGTATGCATACGGTATTAGTGGGACAGAGACAGATACCTACCTAAACGTCGCTCTATAGATGAATAACACGAAGTGTTTTTGACTAGGGAAGTGCGTCTGGATTATTACTTGGTATTGGTAAACATTTGCAGTTATGACGCCAAGGACACTGTTGCATGTTTACTTTTTTTTAAGTTGGTTGTAAGTGGCGTAATAATTAAGCATGTCTAGCAATGATGTGGTTATGTTATAGGGGTGGTGAATTTTGTAAAAATAGTTACAATGATGGCACGATCTGCGGGGGTAAGTATTGGCATTGTTTTGACTTATTTCAAAGTACTTAAGTACACTTAACAAGTACTTGGTTTTTTTTTCATTACTTTATTTGTTAACAAAAACGTTCTAAATCATGTTTGTTTTGTTTTCATCTGAAAGGATATACATACTTTCCGATCGATCCAATAGAAATTTTATCAAAATCGATTCAGTCATTTGTTTTTTTTTTTTTGTTTAATACGTATTTTGTCTTGTGCTACGTTGATGACATAATTATGATCCCTTAATAACTTCTAGCTACAATGTAAAAAAAAATCATGACGAGAATTCACAAGACTCCAAAACTCGACCACAATCCGTCAACATATCATAGGGCTGTATCTTTTTAGCCGAAATAGCTAAATACTTGATTTTTACTATGGCAGCTATATTACCTTTATGAATTAATATTATGGGATTAAAAATAACAAACAACAAGCTGTTTCATTTAATATGGTCACAAGGTGCATTTAATATATTTTTAATTAGCCCCCAAAACTTTTGAACGCGACTGTGCGGACAACAGCTTAGGTATAATACGTCCACTAAAGAAGGTCATCGATATGTATGAATCCGTCGCTTTTTAGTAGTCATTCGAATTTGGTCGGATAACCAGCCGTTGTTTACATGTGTGGTTTTTTGTTAATATTTACTTAATGCGAAACTTTCCAAGCTGAATATTTTCACCATATATTTTTGACTAAGGGCACACTAGTTCCTTAACACCTACACATCTGGGATCGAGCTGGTTCCTTGTATTTTTGGCGTCAAAGTTATGACACCATCTTTTTGAGTTTTATCAAGATAATTCAAAAACGCATGCATGACCAGTTTTGAAACTTTGTATAGTTATTAGTAGCGTCAAGGCGGACCCAATACAGTTTTTACAATTTCAGCGAGCGAGCGAGATTCATACCTTGTCTCATTTAGGCGCTGTGATGTTTTTTCGAGTTTTCATAAAACCGTGATAACTTGGAAATTATAAATATTTTCTTAAATCTAATTGGGGCACTGAGGGGCACACATGAAGAGCTACGCGTGTATGTTTATTCTACAGGGGCACATGCAATGGTTTTAGAGATATACGATTCTGCAAAACGTTACCCCAGCAGGAAATGCAATATCTCGAAAACCTGAAGGGGCACACAATTTATTTTTGGGGGCACACTTGGGCCAACTATAAGCTACAAGGCCATGCAGAATGTTTCTCTCTCTGATCATTCGTTTAGAATTATCCTGCTAGAAAAACGTTACCCCAGCAGGAGTCGTTTTTTCCGTTTTTTTCCAAAACGACAGGGGGCACACATTTTTTAAGTGGGGGCACATTTACAGCACTTAGGGCACACATTATACGTTCCACTCACATAACTCTAGGAGACACTTTCCTGCTGCGGTAACGTACACTTAAAAAAAAACGCTTTTTTTTTTTGGGTTAATTTTTTTTAACACCTTTATTCAATGCATTCCTATGTTGTTTGTATGTCATGAAATAAAAGTTTTGAGTACTCCATTTCATCTTAATTTTTTTAAATATTTTTGTAGAGATCAAATAGTCGGATGCATTAATTTACCTATAATTTTTGGCTAAGTAATTATGGACTACATTTACTGGAAATGTAAAGCTTGATTACCGCCTTGTGTACATGTGTAAAAACTGTCGAAAATACTATGCAAGAGTGTCATCTAGAAATTCCTCTTTATTGCTCGAGCTATAAATATTTGATTGTTCATGCTGGGTGGCTGAAGTGTTACCGCTTATTATCTCCAAGGGAGAGGAGAGGGTCCCTCTATTCCCGGGTGGGCAGGCGACGTGGACTCTTGTGGTTCGCTGGCGCTGGCTCCTGGCCCTTTCCTTTTAATTGGGGTGCGAATTCCGAGAACCATTTCTAACTATTTAGGTTCCGTTTGTTTAATATCCTACTGTGTTGTGTGACTTGTGTGTATAGGGCACAGCGAAGAGAACGGGGAAAGTTGTCTATATAAAATATTGTAAATAAAATAATAAAAAATATATAATAAAATAACTACTGCTAATACTGCACTGTGAAATATAGTTCAGTTTTAACCCTGTAAATGGGGAGTCAAAAACAAATAGTGCAAACCCGCGGTCCAAATTCTTTCAGTCTCATAACGTTCAAGTTGCAAAATAACATAATTATGTTTGCAAAAAGTTCAAATCTCATAAGACCCAAGTCTCGAAAGCTCCAAGTTGCAAAATATCTACATGCCAAAACGTTCAAGTTGCAAAATAGTCAAGTCTCCAAACATCCATGTCTCATAATCAGTCTCGCGCTCGGTGCGAAACCCATTAGACGCGTACCGCCAAATTACCTGCGTGTTTGATTATCCGAACTTTTTTAACACTATATCTTCAACCTATGCACCGATCTAATCACCAAAATGGTGAAATGTGCTAAGTGCGGAAAACTGGTGACGAAAAAGAGTCCGGGTATACAGTGTTCAAAGTGTAGCAAATGGATTCATGCATCATGTGCTTCAATAACTGCAGACCAGTTAAATGTATTATATTCTACGGACGCCGTTGATTGGAAATGTCGTTCATGTGTGGGTAACGTTAAACCCAAACGCCTATCCTGCATCCTGCCGGACGTTAATGACGAAAACATCACAGACACGGAGAACCTTATGGATACCAACATAACCCAACGCAGCCTAAGCGATATACGGCGTGAGGTACGCGACATAATAAAAGAAGAGCTGCAGAGTACCCTACAGTTTTACTCAGACAAGATTGATGAGTACGAGCATAAGATAAAAACATATGAAAATAACCTAAAACTAGTGGAAAACCAGAACACCGAGCTAAAAAACAAATATAAAAACCTGGAACTTAAAATGGAGGTAGTGGAACAAAAGCTTAATGCAAGTGAACAAAGCCATTTAGTCAATAACATGGAAATTTGTGGAGTTGCCGAAACTGAAGACGTTGATAGGGTGATGGAGAACCTATGTACAAAATTAAATCTAAAACCCGTTGACATCGTCAACGTATACCGCAAAAAAGTTAGTCGACCTGAAGCCAAAACAGGATAACTCCCTCCGGTAGTCGTCGTGACTCTTAAGGAGGGCTGTCGGGATTCATGGCTGCAAGTCGCTAGGACTCATAATATTATTGGAAAGGATCTAGGTTGCGGTGAGGATAACAAAATATACCTCAGAGAAAGTTTATCACCGACAACAGCCTACCTTCTTTGGGCAACGAAGACTGCTCTGAAAGGAACAAACCTATGTAAATTTGTCTGGTGTAAGAACGGACAAATATTAGTAAAAAGGTACGAAAAGGGAAAAACCTACAACATCAGATCGGAGAAGGATATACAAAAACTCGTCTCTGAATTTAATAATAATCAGATCATATGAAGCCCCTACCCTCCTCACCATATAAATGTTAGGTAGTGTCCCCCTTACCAGTCTAAAAACCACAAAAATGGATGATACATATGATAACATATATGAAAACACATACAAACATTGGAATGAATACACAGAGGAACTACCTAGGATATACAACCCAATAACAATGCTTCACGTGAACATCAGATCAATGCTGAAGAATTTCTCTCAACTCCAATACATCATCATGAATTGCCCTCAAACCATACACCTGGTCATCATCACAGAGGCAAATATTTCCGACAGGACGAAATCATTGTTCGAACTCGTGGACTACGACATGAATACCCAATTGCGAAGTTCTAAGAAGGGAGGCGGAGTCATCGTATATGTGCATAAGAGTGTTTGCTTCACTAGACTACCTATGAGTACACGTAACTTCGAGTGTTTAACCGGCGAGCTAAAAACGGACTATGGTTCAGCAATTAGTTTGTGTGCTGTGTATAGACCACCTGATACGAATAAGGCCCTGTTCATCGAGGAGTTGGGTAGCATTATTAATAAATTTCCACAAAAAAACAATTTCGTTCTGTTAGGTGACATGAATATAGACCTAAAACAAAGTACTTCGCTAACTAAACATTATCTAAACTCACTCTGTGAAATGGGCCTTGATTGCGGAATAAACCAGTTTACTCGAATAGATAAGCGAGGTGAGTGCATAATAAAATCATGTATTGATCATATATTTATACCTAATGTAGACTGCCGCGCCGTAATAACAGCTGTTATAAAAAAAACGGGGCACTATAATGCGAGCGAGCAGAGCAGCACAACCTCCACGTCCGACAGTCCGAGCTACACTGCCGCCCGTCGCCCGCGCATGGACCCGCCCTATTCTGTTATTATAGAATGTATGGGATAATAATTATTGTAGCCTAATAAATCATTAGATCAAATTGCCAATTGTACACTTTGTGAAGAAAAACGTGACGAATATTTGGGTGGAAAAAAAATACTAAAACTTAATGCCGTTTAGGTTTAGTTACGAAATTTCAAAGACGAAAATGCTTCACTTTGAATATTTTGTTCGGTTAGGTAGTTGTAATAAACTTACAATGATTTCAATTGTACCAATTAAAGCTTAGAGTCTAATAAGCAACATATTTTTTTTTGCACATAGGTATATATTCACTCATCAAAGAG
This sequence comes from Xestia rhomboidea, assembly GCA_963853795.1. NCBI lineage: Eukaryota > Metazoa > Arthropoda > Insecta > Lepidoptera > Noctuidae > Xestia > Xestia rhomboidea. The sequence goes on from OY970758.1 coordinate 990,021, forward strand.
GAGTCACATGGAGAAAACCTCTCGTTAGCTGGTAACACCACCTTAAGAAAGTCAGTGAGTAGGTAAGAAGTAGGTACCCCTAATCCTATTTTTTGCCTTTTAGGTGCACAATACGGCTACTTAGGCTGTAAGGTACCTACTTAGACCTCGTCCGAATGTACAAAGTCAATCATTTAGAATTCCATTTGGAATTCTCAAGGTCAGGTTGTTGGGGTTGTAATATAACACGACGTGTACAATAATTATAGAGGAACAGGAAAAAAAGAGGGTGCCAGTGTGAACAATTTTACTTTTGCCTCCTTAATATTAGGGCTTTCGCGAGTGCTAGCGATGGGAAATAAAGATTATCGAAACAAGTTCGGAAACTGTTTTTGTTAAACTTTTCGAGACCCGACGCTATTTGATCGTGTTGTTCGTACAACGGCTCGATTTGGTCCATGCGCAACTTTAACTCGATGAATTTCTCAGTCTGTTTCTCAATAGGCACGCCGAATGTCTCGATTTCAGTGTCAATTTGGTTAACAAATTCAGTGAATCGTTCAACACGATCAATAATACTTCGTCTTGCAGTTTCTAATTGGTTATGAGTGTAGTCTTGATACGCCATGACGTCAAGTTGATGTCTCTTTAACCTGAAAATATAATGAAATGGTTTTATGCTGTGAGGCTGCTTGGGGTGGGAAGCTGGAATCTATTGTAACGAATACCTACCTACTTACATAGTAACATTTAACTATTAATCCTACAAGCGAAGGTTGGGCTTATACAGTAAGTACTTATTATACTTATCAACAAAAAAGCATCATCATCATTTCAGCTGAAAGACGTCCACTGCTAGACATAGGCCTCCCCCAAGTGTCGCCACATTGACCGGCAACAAAAACACTACCTACCTTTTTTTGCAGTTTTGGGCCCTTTTTCCGTTTACGTTTCTGAATCGAGTTGTTTTCTGAGAAATCACCATATTTAAATTCGTAAAAAAATATACTTAAAGTACAGATACATGTTTGATCTAGTGACTTTAAGGTAAAAAAAAAAAAGAATTTTGAGAATCAGTCCACAAATGGGGGAGAATCGGGTAACATACATAAAAAAAAAACATACACACGAACATTAAATTTAAACTCCTCCTTTTTTGAAGTCGGTTAAAAACACAATATTTAACATTTTGCTTGATAAAAAAAATCAGCAGTAGCGTCGATTAAGTTAGAGACTTGGGAAACGCAATTTTTATGAAAATTTAACATTTCATTTACTAATCGGATTTGACAGGGATATTATTGGATAGATTTATAATATGTGTTGTCGCACTTGCTTTTTCCATACCCGGAGGAGGGTAGGAGGGGCGCGCCATGACAGTTCGTTTGAAGATCGTATTTAAATGATGCTCAGTGCAGCGGAGCCTCTTCCACTCCGATCCAGCCTGTCCCTTTGCTGTCCTCTCCCAGCGACGCCCTAAGCCGAGGCCCGTACCCCGCAGGGGGTGCCCTTAGCGTGTAGTCGCTTAGTTTGAAGTTTTTTGCCCTGGCTGGAGGCCTTACACTTAAGGCACCCACAGGAAAGTCCGGTTAAGCAGACGACAACCTCTCTGGTTGAACTGCGAGATGCCATTTCGAAAAAAAAAAAAAAAAAAGCGGAGCCTCTTCTTTTACCACGCACCATCGTCGAAGTAGCATCTCTCCATGACCGCAATACTTCGTATATAAGGGTTTTTTTTTTTTTTCGGATGGGAAATCGTCAAATGACTTCTCCCGCTCTGGGCTGTAAAAGTAATGTATGTGTGTGGTGGGTGTAATAAGTATCAGCCAGAAATAATGTTGGTAAAACATTATTTCCATACATTTCGTTATTGTTTAAATTTTTCTGTACTTACTATTGATTTTGCATAATATTTACAGTATATTTGTTTCTGCGATTATCATTAAAATGTAAACTGTGATTATGTGTGTTGTATCTACTTTATTGTCAATAAATCTTCCTGATTTACTGACTGTTATTTTTCTAATATATGGCACTTATTTCTTTTAATATAAATGTTAGGTTTCGTGATTTAACTAGTTAATTTACTATATTTTTAGAAATAATTTTATTTAAATGTATTAATTTAATAGCTTTATTCGTGTGAACACATCTTAAATGCTTTATATTTTATTATGTAAACTGGTAACATTAATTCCGTAAGAATGGCAATAGTTCTATCATTTGATTTGTAAAATGTATGGCGCGAGAATGAAGTGGTTCTCTGATTGGATCACGAGACTGACGTGGCGTAAAGTCGTGAGCCAATCAGGGCGCTGGACTTTCCCTCCAGAACGGCGGGATTCTTGGTCAGGAGCTGATGCTCGGGTGGGCATTCTGGGGCGGAACGTCGAAGACGGCTGACAATTATTAAGATAGTTGCCTATCCGCTATTACTATAATAGTGTGGATTGTAACAAAATTGTTAATAAACCTATAGTCGTTGGAGTTTTCCTTCAAGTGCTGCCGCCGTTGATTTATTATACTTCAGAAGTGACAAGAACAATTAAAACGCAAGTACACGCCCATATTATATGCTTTGTTTGTTCGTTATTCGTTTCGAAGCCAGTTTAGAATCTTACCGATAGTTAACGATATTACCTACCTGTGGTTTCAAGTAAATCTACCGGTTACTTATCGAATTTAAAGCCGTCAATTATTTTAACTAGTTCCGCTTTATTAGTTAACTAGCTGACCCGCGCAACTTCGTCTGCGTCATATAAGAGAGACAGAGAGATGGTTAGAGAGAGTGTGAGACACCTAGATAGACATAATAATGCTATCGCGGACTTTTTATAGAACTTTTTAAGAGGAACAATTCCGTCATACACGATTGTTGCGTAACTTTAACCGTTTACGCAGCGCACGCAACGAAAGATCTCAAAAGGAATATTTTTTCCTTTTTTTGCAACATTTTTCATTGATGCTCTGCTCCTATTGATTGTAGCGTGATGTTATATAAACGTTGCAACGTTGTTGTTCGTTGTTGCCTTCTCCGATAAATAGGCTATCCAACACTAATAGATACTTTCAACTCGAACCAGTAGTTCCTGAAATGAGCGTGTTCAAACAACCAAACAAACACTTCAGCTTTTTAATATTAGGCATAATACCTATAGAATCAAGTAGGTAACAATTTAATTTCTCTGAAATATTTGCATTTATTTCTAAAATATTCTGTTTTTCTAAATAAGGGCTTCCCTCGCCAGCCTCCTCAGCCTTTTACGTTTTCATCCTTAGACACTTGATGACAGTCATACTCCATCTATGTCGAAAGTTCTGATGAAGGTGCATAAAATGAGCCCAAACACGATATAGATGCTGTGAACTCTTGATGACCTCTTGCAACTGCCTTCCGTCTCCATCGTCATACTCTAGCTAAGTTTAAAGTTTTCATCAAGGTCCATGAAATGAGCCCAAACACGATATAGCTGCTGCAAACTGTTGCGAACCTCTTGCAACTGACTTTTGTCTCCACCGTCAGACCTTCGATGAGCGTCCAGGCAGGTCTTAAATTCTCACCATGATGCATGGAATGAGGCCAATAACAATATAGCTGTAAATATAATCTACGTAAACTGCGTATGGATTATTGATTATTGCGAATAGCACAGCACAGTTCTTGCACGTCAAGAACACGTAAATTTATCAGGCTTCCGTTCGCTATACTACTTTTTGGAGAAATCATCATCACACTCCTGCTCCTTATCCCAATTTATTTGGGGTCGGCGCAGCATGATTGTATTCTTCTTCCATACTTCTCTATTACTTTTTGGAAAAAAAATCACGAAAACATAAGAAATATAGAAATGCAAACAATTTAAATACAAAAATAAATATAGGCAATCTAACAGCATCAAAAAAAAATTAACAAATCACAAAAAGTGAAAATAATGTTTGCAGGGTTTGAACCTGCAACCCCGTGGTTTGCAGAGCGGTCATGAAACCGCTAGGCTATTTACTTCGTTGACATTAGCTACAAATAGCCGTTCTCATGTACTTACGTCATGACTGAAACGTCAAACAATTGAAGTATACGGACATCATGCAAAATTGCCTACCCGCTTAAGGAAGTAGCGTGATAATATATAGCCTAAATATTGAAGAAATCTATGCAGTAGTTTTGACGTGATTCGCGCACAAACATTTCGTACCAACTACTTATACTGAAGAAGCTGATTTTTTTGAGTTCCGCTATTTTGTGCGTATTCACTTCAAAAATCAAATTTCGAGAAAACTGAGAAATTATATTCACCTGTATTAGATATGAAGTATATGTAGCAACTTTAAAAGGTTACACTTCATTGGTTTTGATTGTATATGTGTTTGAAGTTTATTAATTTTAAACCCTCTTTTTTGCGTCTCTGGATGAGATTTTAAAAAAATGCTTAGACCAGTATTTCTTTATTTTTATTAATAAGTATTTATTCTTAGTTTCATGATTCTAGAACAATCAAAATTGTTTTTTTCATACAAACTTTACACCCCCTTTTCACCCCCTTTTTCCAAAAAAATACAAAATTTCTATAGCCTAAATGTTATTCTGATGTATTTAAACAGATTTGTGAACATTTCAACAAAATCGGTTCAGCAGTTTTTACGTGATGCGCGGTCAAACAAACAAACAAACAGACAAACCAAATTTTTTTAAATGGTTTTAATATGTTCAGTTACTTATTTCAAGTCACCCTGGCTGGTTTTTTTTTTTTAATCTTCAATGTACAGATTTTTTGGTCTCAACGATTTTTTATTATAATTATGTATAGAAGATATTGCCCTTTGTACTCATATTTTTGGATGGAGGGTAGATCTATTTTTCCGCAAAACTGAATATACTCTCGAAAATTCAATTTATTTATTAATAATGCTAGGTATGTAGTACAAGGGCTCCGTTTAACACAGAAATAAATGTTTTACACAATGCTACGCGGTCATCGTTGTTAAAAATTAATATAATTTTTGAAAATAAGAACTACTTAATCGTGTCCTAGTCAACGGCTGGACGGTTTGGTTGGATATAAAATAATGAAAAGGACGGATGCATCAACAATTGTGAGTTAATAACATTTTCCCAGTGCACATACACATATTGTTTCTTTAGTTTTAACTGGGAACGCATACAAGCGTCTTAACTATATACTCTAGTATTTCTTTTCGCATTATTACCTTATATACTCTGAGGTTTCTTGTATATAAACCCTATTGCGATATTTTTTTTTAGTTAATTTTGTTGAGCAACGTCGGTTAAAATGAATAATATTTAAAAGGTTTAATTAATATTTCATGATTATATTTTTAGAGGTAACATACCTTGTGAATGCCTTGACTTTAATAACATTTCAATTTCTATCGTGTTTTGTGTATTTAACTTGACATCCCAATGCGTTAGACTTTAAAAAAAAATAGATTAAATTTAAAAATTAGAAGAGATTCTCAAATTCGTGGACGTGAGATTTCAGGTGATGTCGCAGCCTTCGGGCTGACGAAGACTCGCTACACCGAGTCGAAGGGGTACCCACTCTGCCACCCGGAGCCGAAGTCGCCTTCGAAGTCGGCGCCCCAGCCGTAGTAGGCCGGAACCGGACATCGAGCTGCGACGTGAGCGACTACGGATGCTGGAGGAGGAAGTTCGATAGGAACGTGAACACGTGCGCGCCGCGGAAGATCTGCGCGATGCATCGCAACGCATCAGCGAGCCACGGGCGGACAGTCAACGACGGAGCACCTCCGAGGCAGCGAGGCGTCGGGATGCTGGGCTACGGGCGGAGCGACACGTTGAGCGTGGACAACGGCACGAACGGATTGACAGGTCACGTAGCCCTTTATCAAAAAGATATTTATTCGATTTGTTTAAAAAATTGAGGGATGGTCTTGCATTACCCACCGTGAACCAGAGCGCTTTACAACTATTGCAGAAAACTATGAGAATCGATTTTATAAATGAAGACGCGAGCGTACGTAACCCCGTAGCAAAATTTTTGAAAGAAATACATGTTAACAATTCAGAACTCCAAGAGTTTGTAGATTTCAGAAGCGACGTTACTCTCATTAAGGAAGGAGTTAGGTCTGTCGCACGACAACACCCCTACACTTATGAAAGGTTTTGGGAATAGTGTAGTTCAGTCGTTAGGCAACTTGAGTATTGACATGATCGTTGATGGGGTAGAGGCTTGAGTGACATGCAAAGTCGTAGATGATCACTTGCTAGAGGTCCCTGTGCTTATGGGGCAGACTTTCACGGAGCAGTCACATATATTGGTTTATAAGGACAAGAATAGATTGCAATTTTTCGATATCGGGAAAGAATTACCTAGTTCAGAACACGTCGACGATGGTGATGCCTTAGTGAAGTTTTCTCCTGTCAGATCGGTTGTAGTTTATAGTCCAGCCTCCTTTAAAGTGAAGGCTCAGTCCGCTTTCAGTGATGATGTCCTTCTGAGGAGTAGTATTGCAGGGAAACCTAACGAGCAGCTGATCATTAGCGGCGGGCTTCATCGCTCGATCAACGTTGAAATTAAGATAACGGTCTTGCCCTGTTCTGAATCTTGCCGCATTTCATATAAACAGGTTCTCTGCCGTGCTGAAATAGTTGATGTGGTGAATAGGATTGTTGATGAGCGATCTATAGAGATTGTATAGTCGGAGGTTCGATAAAACTAAGGTCCGCGTGGGTGAGGGGGTCCCAGCAGAGATCAGGAAAGACTTAATAAACATGTTGCAGAAATATCAGCATTGCTTTGCTTCTTCGTTGAGGGAGGTAGGATGTACCAGTGTTACAGAGATGAAGATTGATCTCAATAGTCAACGTCCAGTTGTTTATCGTTCTTACAGGTTGTCGCATCACAAACGGGAGAAGGTACGTTCGATGGTCGGAGACATGTTGGACGCCGGTGTGATACGAGAATCGGTTTCAGATTACGCTAGTACTATTATACTCGTACGAAACAAAAGATGGTTCCTCAAGGTTGTGCGTAGACTATCGTATGCTGAATTCAATGACGATTAAGGAAAGGTATCCTATGCCTATTATCGAGGATGAAGTGGCACGACTTTCTGGTCAGTCCTGTTTCAGAACTCTCTATCTTGCGTCTGGCTGCTACCAAGTGCACATCTCTTAGCAAAGCAAACACTTGACATCCTTTGTTACGCCGGACGGTCAATACGAATTCAACCGTATGCCGTTCGGCTTAGCAAATGCGCCTGCCGTTTTCCAACGGATGATCAATCTATACTGGGATCGGCACGATTTAATAAGGCAACCGCGTACATCGATGATGTTCTTATTTATGGAAAAGACCCTCAGCAGTGTCTTGAACGTCTTGAAGAGGTTAACACCTCTTCAAGACGTTGGAAAAGGCGAACCTTACTCTGAACCTCTCAAAGTGCGAGTTCCTGCGTGATAAGGTAAACTATTTAGGCTACGAAATTAGCGCTAGTGGTATCAGGCCCGGTGAAAACAAGATATCCAGGGTGGTCAATTTTCCCCGACCTCAGAACGTACACAATGTCCGGCAGGTTTTGGGTTTGACCAGTCATTTCCGTAAATTTATAGAAAATTTTGCGCAAATATCGTTTCCCCTTGGCAAACTTCAAAAAAAAAGAATTCCAGTTTGGAGTGGAGCGGCGATCAGGAGCGAGCGTTTGAGAAATTGAAGTCAATTTTGGTTACTAGGCCGGTTCTTGCTATATATGACCCTAATGCAGAGTTGGAGCTGCACACGGATGCAAGTAGGTTAGGAACTGGAGGGATTCTTTTACAGCGAACGCAGGGCTTTGAGAACTTCCATCCTGTGGCATTTTACATCCGACAAACTTCCCCGGAAGAAAAAAAAAAAAAAAAACCTTCCAGTCTTTCGAGCTCGAAACCCTAGCGGTGGTTTGCTCCCTTCGTAAGTTTAGGGTTTATTTGTTAGGAGAGGAATTCAAGATTATCACCGACTGCAGCGCTTTGCGTTCTACGTTTTCAAAACGAGACTTGATTCCAAGAATAGCACGCTGGTGGCTGACGTTACAGGAATTTGATTGCACCATAGAGTACAGGGCAGGGGTTAAAATGAGCCATGTCGACGCATTGTCCTGGAATCCTGTCGAACCGTCGGAATGTCTCGATGATCAGTTTCCAGCCGTTATGTCTATTAATAGCGAAGATTGGCTCCACACGCTTCAGTTAGGTGACTCCGAGCGGTGCAGAATAATGGACGTTTTAAAAGGTGGACTAGATGAAAAGGGGCTACGATACATCAAACAGAATTTCGTTATTAAAGATAATAGATTATTTCGCTATTTGGACGGGGATAAGGAAAAGGTCAGATGGGCTCTGCCAAAAGGGGCAAGGTGGCAAGTATGTAAACTCAATCATGACGACATTGGACATTTTGGGGTTGAGAAAACCTTAGAAAGAATTAAAAGTAACTATTGGTTCCCTAAATCGTCCAGGTTTGTCAAGAAGTATGCAGGTGCTTGCATTGAGTGTGCATATGCAAAGAACACTTCCGGCACTCGCGAAGGGTTACTACATCCTATGGCAAAGGTGGAGATTCCTTTCCACACAGTTCACGTATACCACCTTGGACCCTTCGTGAAATCGAATAGTGGTTTTACTTATTTACTCGTAGTTGTTAACGGTTTCACCAAATTCTGTTTCCTTAGGCCCGTTAGAAACACGAATACACAAAACGCAATTAGGGCTCTAGAAGATATTTTCTGTATATTTAGAAACCCTGACAGACTCATAAGCGACCGCGGTAGTTGTTTTACTTCACATTCATTCAACCGGTTCTGCTTAGATAAGGGGATCAAACATGATGTCCTAAATGCGGTTTCTAGCCTTAGGTCCAACGGACAGGTTGAGCGGTATAACCGTACGAAACTCGATTCCCTCAAGGCACTGAGCATTAAACATAGTGAAAAGAGCTGGGACAGTCATCTTGGACGAGTTTAATGGGGACTCAACAATACTATACAGAAAACTATAGGCAGAACGCCGGCAGCGGTGATGTTTGGAACTTGTATGAATAGCGAATTTAATCCCATGCTTAATGATGCTACTGCAGGCACTCGTAAGGATGATGACTTGACAGAGATCCGCGAAAGTGTTAAGGATCGGATAGATCTAGAGCAGGTCAAGCAAAAGGCGAGCTATGACATAGGTAGAAAACCTTCCCGTTCCTATAGTGTAGGGGACCTTGTTAAAATAACAAAGACCTGTTTTAATAATAACGGATAATGTAAAAAATTGATGTCTTCCTTTATAGGTCCATATCGTGTTAGTAAGGTCTTAGGCAGGGACCGTTATGTTGTAGCCCCGATACCAGGCCTTGTTGATACATAGAACAGGGGGTCGTCAACCGTGGCCGCGGATCGCATGAAGCCGTGGATTCATGTGACTGACTTAGAGGTGATAATGATATCGATGAGAGTTCTGATAGTGACATTGATGATTCTGGCAGTATATTGAGTTAAAATAAAATACTTACCTTTATTGCATGGAATATGCGGACAATTACTTACACAGATATTATTTGTTGTTACAGAGCAAGTACGCAAGAATCGATCGGATCGCGGCTTGGTGCAACGAGTGTCAAGGCAAGACCTACGGCAGCCACTATGAGCATTTATCGATCGGTTCGTACTGGCGTCGACAGGCATCCTGATTAATCGATCGTCAGGAGGTTAGGGCACCTGGATTAATCGATCGTCCAGGGAATAACGGTATTCGGATTAATCGATCGTTCAGAATACCCGTCTGCATATTTTGGCACGACATAATCGATCTGTTGTGACTTTGTTTTCTTTTTGACCCAATTAATCGATCGTTTGGGTTCACTATATTTAGTACCAGCAAATCGATTGCTGACGGATTTAACATCTTGTTACTTGGAATGTTATTAAAAGTTGTTATTGGTAATTGTCAAGGCTATCTGGTAGACAACGGTTATTACTTGTTTTTCAGCCAGAATATTACCATTTTTGTTTATCGATCGTTTGTGTTCACTGCACTTAGTTTTAGTTTTTAAATTATTCTGTTTAAGCTAGTGCCTAGATTACCTAAAACCTAACAACAACCAAACCTAAAAACAACAGCTGATGTCGGACTACGGATTCATACGGGGAGTATTTGTTTACTTTTATATTAGAATAGCACACAATCGTCCCTTAATCGTAACTATATAACATGACCACGTCAATTTAAGTATAGATTTTTTACTTTTTTTGCTAAATTATTACCCATAATTCTAAATTGCTTTGTTGACAAATGTCATTTCGTAAAAAGTAAAACTTTAATGATCTAAACTTGTCTAAGTACATCAATCTTTTCAATATTAGTTAAATATAAAGTTCGTGATAGTTATTTTATTAACGTCTTGAAGTAATATTGTAATAATCTTAAGTTTTTAATCTAGGCAATCTACCCACATGAAAAAGTAAAATCAGTAAAATTCTTATTGAAGCAATAAAATTAATTATTCAGTAAGATAAAATCATTCTTATCAAGCTAATATAGCAGCCTACCTCATTTTATTTGAGTAACACAAACTTTTTACCTGTTTTTCCCCTTATTTAACTCTAAATTTTCTTCATTGGTCTATCCTATTAGTTCTCACCGTTTCCTTATTTCTAATTTTCAGTAACCAATCCGGAAACCATGCCTGTGATGACCCGTAAGGCTACTGCTCAGGATTTGGAGCTAAAATTGAGAACGGCCCTCCAAGAACTTAAGGACTCTAAACTCCAATGCCAACAGCTGTTGCAGGAGAGAGAAGACAGTGAGGAGGAGGTCATTAACGTGAATAGCAAAAACTCGAGCTTAAAACGGGAACTAGTAGACCTTCATCAGGAATTCTTGAATGTTGTCAATGAACGGGATCAACTAAGGGCGGTCACGGATGGGTTCAACTCTTGTAGCAACTTGTATGAGGAGGCTTTATGTAAAATTAGGGACCTAGAGGATGAATTAATCCATGCAAACGTCAAACTTTTAAATTTGAAAAAGGAAAAAGATCATACTCAGGCTATGGAAACTGAACATTTGTATAATGAATTAGTTAATACAAATTGCCACCCTCATTCCATTATAACAATAGACCTTACAGAGGACTCTTTACTAAAGCATAACTACAGCCATAAAATCAGTCAAAATAAAATGAAGAAATATGCACGATTAAATAGAATCATTAAAAAATGTAATAAATACAAGAAACAACAAAAACACCATTCCAAAAACATACAATTAAGGAAAGAACGTGTTTCTCTAGTTAATAAATTAAATAACTATCAGATTAAATTGGAAGATAGTATAAACATTTATGAAATTGACACTCAGCGCTTACAATCAGAAATACAGGCTCTTAATAAGTCACTAAAGTCTTTGTATAATAAATATGAACATTCTCAAAATCAAATTAAAGAGCATATTCTTGCTACAAATGCATTGGTTGACAAAGTGGACTCGCTGACTCTCAGCAACACTCAGTGTACTTGTCAGAGGGAATCCAGCAATGGTGCCCTCCAGCTTGAGGCAACGGAGGACCCGTCCCTAGCTGTGAGTACTCAGGACTGTATTTCTAGCCAAGATACAATACCTGACTTAGGTAATTTTGTCTCACCTAATAGTCTTGATACTAATCTTTCAGTTATGTTCTCTGATAGTATAGGTAGAGGGCTAGGGAAATTAATCAGTAATAACCTGAGTTATTGTACGCAAAATTATTGTATGCCTGGGTCGACCTACAAGCAGGTTATGGCATCAGTAACAAAAACTGTTTGTAATCCTAATACTGCCATTACTATATGTGTTGGTAATAGCTCTAAGATTAAAAAGGAAGATATTACTGACTGTGTCTCAGAGTTGTTAAAGTTAAAATGTGGTAAAATCATATTGTGTGCTTTTCCCTATTTTGAAAATTTGGGTAATAGAAAAAACAATTATATACATATGTTAAATAACCATGTACATTTTTTAGTAGGTCACTATAGTGACAGACTTATATATCTGGATATCAACACTATTGTTGGTAAACTGAAGTCGACACGGGGTAAGGTGTATCTACCTATTAGATGTAGACACAAAATAGCTCGGCTATTAGCTTATAATATTCACACAGACATAAATAGTATGTCTAAGTTTAGTCCTATTATTAACACAGCGACTATTAGTAGTAATACTAATGTACAGGTGACTTTAAATGAATATAGCATTAGTGCTATAAATGTTTACAATCATTGTACTGAGGAGGATCCATGTGTCACCGTGGAGAATTCTCATTTAGGGTCTCATTTAGGGTATATTAGTGATAGGGTCTTGTTGTCTGAGGATGGCACGGGAGTCTCCGGCCTCACTCCAAATATTAATTTAAACTAGAAAGTGAGACAACAGAAGGTACCATTAACAATATTGTTAATCCTACCAACAGCAAGGTATCTTCTTGCACTCAATTAGTTAGTAAAAAAGGGCCTCAGCAGAACACTTTGAAATTATTCCACCAAAATATCCAAGGCATTTCTACCAAATTATTAGAAATTGAATTGTTTTTAGAAAATAGTAAGTTTGACATTATTTGTTTTACTGAACATTGGCTAAAGGATTACCAAATGCTTATCAATTATGAGAACTATATGGTGGGTAGCTGCTTTAACCGTAAAACTATGCTTCGTGGAGGTTCCCTAATATTAATAAAAAATTGTTTTAAATATAAGCAACGTAATGACATAGTAGGTCTCTCAGTTGAACATTGCGTCGAACTGTCCTGTGTTGAGCTAGATAAGCATGTAATTGTGTGTGTGTACAGACCCCCAAACTATCAAAACTTTTCCTTATTTGAATCAATAATGGAAGATGTCCTGGCAAAACTTGCAGCCAGTAATAAATCTACAATTATTTGTGGTGATTTCAATATCAATATTTTAGAAGAAAGTTCAAATAGCAGTCGGTTATTAAATCTTTTTAAGTCATTTGACTTGACCAACACTTTTATAGAACCTACTAGAGTCACTACTTCTACTGCTACTTGCATAGATAATGTTTTCTGCGATTGTGATTACTTAGATAAGGCCATAGTAAATTGTCTGCCTTCTGACCATAGCGGACAAACTGTAACTTTTAGGTGTAATACACCCCCATTGCAAAAAGTTCAAATTAAATTTAGACCTATAACTTCTAGCAGATTAAATAGGTATAATATTTCGCTACAGAACAAGTTAAGTGCTATGAGCCTTGACGATATTAATATAAATCAATTGTATGATCGTTTCTTTTCAATAGTTCACACGGAATTCAATAAAACTTTTGAAAAGAAGACAAAAAGTATTTGCCCTAAATTCATATTTAGTGATTGGGCAACTAGAGGTATCCGAAAAAGTAGGGAAAGACTATTTGAGCTTTATGGCCTTAAGCCTTTTATAAACACTGAAACTTTTAACAAGTATGTTGCTAAGTATTCAAAAATTTTTAGAAATACATGCAAGGTTGCTAAAGCCCTGCACATTAGCAACAAGATCAAAACAGCAGAAAATAAAATAAAGACAGTTTGGAAAGTCATAAATAACGAGACTAACAGGAAGAAAATACGTAACACTAGCTACACATTAGATACAGCATGTGGTCCTAAAAGCTCTGATCAGGAAGTAGCTCAAGAATTTGTAAATTTCTTTACCGATGTACCATTAAAAACTACAGAGGCTCTTATTTCCTCACCTGAACTCTCAATTGGTTTATTAAAGGCGAATGTGTCTGGCTGCCTGGCTGAAATTAAATTTAAACACATTAACCCTATGATAGTTATTAAAGCTTTCCGGCAAATAAAAATCAAACTGACCGAAGATCTATGGGGAATGTCTATCAAAGTTTGTACATCCATACTTGAGACTATAGCCCCTTACCTAGCTTTAATTTTTAATTTATGTGTAGACCAAGGAGTTTTCCCTGATTTAATGAAATACAGTATAGTCATACCTCTTTTCAAATCCGGGGACAGTAAAGACACTAATAATTATAGACCTGTATCGGTTTTACCAGCTTTTAGCAAGGTTTTTGAAAAGGTAATGCTTAATCAAATGCTCTATCATTTTAACACTAACAGAATCTTACATGATCAACAGTATGGTTTCACCAAGGGACGTTGTACAACTGACGCCGGTGTAACCTTATTAAAGCACATATTTACTGCGTGGGAAGAGTCTCAAGACGCCATAGGAATTTTTTGTGACCTCTCCAAAGCGTTTGATTGTGTAAATCACGACACATTACTTTTGAAACTTGAGCATTACGGACTGGGTAAACTTGCACTTAGTTTGGTAAAATCTTATTTGAATGATAGACAACAACATGTTCAAATAAATGGTGTTAATTCACATGGTTTAAAAGTAAAAATGGGGGTTCCACAAGGCTCAATATTGGGTCCTTTCCTTTTTCTAGTATATATAAATGATCTACCCTATTTATTAAAAACCCAGCCTCAAAATATGGTGTTATTTGCTGATGACACTTCCTTAATTTTTAAGATACATAGGCGGGCCCAAAATCTAGATGACGTAAATAATGCCCTACTTCAGGTCCAAAATTGGTTCACAGCAAACAATTTGGTATTAAATGAAAAAAAAACCAAATGCATAAGATTTGCTTTACCGAATGTTAAAAGTAGTGATTGTGATATAGTACTGAATAAAGAGAAACTTGAATTCGTAGATAAAACGGTTTTCCTGGGGATTACGCTTGATTCAAGGCTACAATGGGGTTCTCATTTAACATCTCTTGCGGGGCGGCTAAGTTCAGCAGCATATGCCATTAGAAAAATCCGTCAGTATACTGATGTAGATACCGCTAGACTGGTTTATTTTAGTTACTTTCATAGTATAAATGTCTTATGGCATTTTGCTATGGGGACGGGCTGCAGATATTGAGTCTATATTTATTCTGCAGAAAAGAGCCATCAGAGCCATATATAATCTTCGTAGGCGCGATTCTCTAAGAGAACTGTTTAAGGATATTGGCATCATGACAGTACATTGTCAATACATCTACGAAAACATAATGTACGTCAGAAAAAATCTGCACCTTTTTGGTAAAAGGGGTGACAGACATAATTACAGTACTAGAAATAGGGACCAACTAGTTCAGCCAGGCTTCAGACTCGCTAAAGTAGACTCATCTTTCATGGGGTACTGTTTGAGATGCTATAATAAAATTCCACAAAGTATTCTTGAACTGAATGAGACGAAATTTAAAACATGTATTAAACGCACACTATGTAAGCAAGCATATTACAAGTTGAGCGATTATATCGCTGATAAAAATGCTTGGCTCAATGCTGGTCCTGCTCCACAAGGACAGGGGCGCTTAAATTGATAGCATTAAATGGTATTGTTGGAGCTGCTGAAGATTGTACAACTATCTTTGCATTGTATAGATTCAATCTCTTTAGTATTATATAATCGCATAGCCCATATTGTGTGAGTACTATGTACTAGAAAGCTATCATTCACGGGAAACCTACGTCTTTTCTTGACTTGAATGTGCCCTGGCGGTTGAGAATATGTCATGCTCACTCAAAAGTCTCGCTGATGGTGGCGCATGTGTCGGATCATTTAGTTCCCTTCAAAATGGTTGAGTTGAATGGTGCTGATCTATGCGTCATGTCCGTGAACGGGCGCTGTCGGTTGTGACTGGTCATCTCTCAGTTGCCATTGCTTATTTGAATGAATTAGTTTATGAATTGTTTTTTTTTTTCTGTTTTGTTTTACTGTGGACACTTTTAACGTGCACATCTTGCTACATTGTTCTCACATAATATACCATCTCAACATGAATGATGTAACCAAGATTTTGTAACAATATTCTGATTTAAAAGAGTGTCCATGGAGTTTCTTGCCCGTTCTTCTCCATAGAGATCTACGCTAGGGAATGGGCAACTACAGTACTTTCACAGTTTTTATGTCTTGTGACTGGGACTGTAGCTACATTTAATTTTCATCTTTGTTTCGACAATTCAAAAGTGCCTGTAACTGGCTTACTTGAAATAAATGCTTTGATTTTTGATTTTGATTTTGATTTTACATGAATTTATTGAATAACAAGTTCATTTGGTAAATAATGGTATAAAGCCGTTTAGTTCCATACTCAGCACAAATTTGTTTTTCTTTCACAATCAATTATATAATTTTAAGTTGTCATATTTTGTAATACTTGTACTTTTTGTATTTATTGTCATTGTATTTTTTTTGGGACGTAACGTTATTAAGCTATGTGCCAAGATACCCGATTGTTAGGTTACCACCTGGTGTCGTGTGCAGGGACGCACACGATGTCAGGACGGACGATTGTTAGGTTTCGTGATTTTACTAGTTAATTTACTATGTTTTTAGAAATAATTTTATTTTAATGTATTAATTTAATAGCTTTATTCGTGTGAACACATCTTAAATGCTTTATATTTTATTATGTAAACTGGTAACATTAATTCCGTAAGAATGGCAATAGTTCTATCATTTGATTTGTAAAATGTATGGCGCGAGAATGAAGCGGTTCTCTGATTGGATCACGAGACTGACGGGGCGTAAAGTCGTGAGCCAATCAGGGCGCTGGATTTTCCCTCCAGAACGGCGGGATTCTTGGTCAGGAGCTGTTGCCCGATCGGGCATTCTGGGGCGGAACGTCGAAGACGGGTGACAATTATTAAGATAGTTGCCTATCCGTTATTACTATAATAGTGTTGATTGTAACAAAATTGTTAATAAACCTATTTTAAAGTCGTTGGAGTTTTCCTTCAAGTGCTGCCGCCTTTGATTTATTATATAAATAAACTCGTGAAAAACGGCTCGCGCGCACCGCGCCAATGTCCGGACGTCATCGACGGAGGACCTAAGCAATTTTTGCTCGCGACCACAATTATTATCATCGCCGCGCGTTACACTGATTAGCGAAGTCAGTATGACTAGAATTTTAAATGTATCTTTAATGGAAACATCCACCTTTACAAGGTGCAGGGTCATATTCAAGGAGGTGTCTATGTTGTGTTTTGTTTTATTATTCAGATCAAGACTACCAACTTTGGGGATTGTCCGTTCAGCAGGATTGCAATAAAACGTAATAAAGCAAAACAAACATTTTATGAATCAGCTGATAACTACCGTACTTACAGTAAGTTGGTAGGTAGGTAGGTAGGTGAACCTTGGTGTCACTAGTACCTAGGTACCTGGTCTACTACTTTCATTAGTAAGATTTCTGCATTGAAATGATTCATAAAAATGAGTTACATAATTACCGAGAAAAAATCATCACAATTATGTAGGTACTTAGGTGATTTTTATGAATAATTTTAAAGACATTGAACATGACTATCGGTCACATTGGTACTATTCCTAGAGCACGGTTTACGGTCGCGCTGCGTTTAGTAAGTAGAAAAAAGGTTTTATACTGGTACCTATAAAACGTGTAACATAATTAACGCACATCCTGAAATTACTTTGTTCAGAATCGTTTACTGAATCGATTTCTATAATTTTTAATGTAGGTAATTTTTTATCCCAAAAATAATTAAAGCTACGTAATTTATAGCCACACTACCCCTGTATAGTCCAAGCGAACTGAAATGGACCGTAACTCAAGGCAATAAGACTTTTAAAAGTGCAGTTTTATTTGTATTAATACAAATTCCGCCATTCAATACAAAATAAAGAAAAATGAACCTTATTTCAAGTAAGTTAAAGTCGTTACAAATACAGTTAGGTAAACTTGGCGATTCAACCGCACGCACACATTAAACAGGCACTCGTTAAAGGACACAATAGATAAACCAACAAAATGTAAAATATGTGATACTTGTTTTCGTTCCCTTTCTCGTGCAAATTAAAAACCTGGGATAGAGCGAGATAGCCACCGGGCGGCGCCGGCGGCACCTACAATCAAAGCTAACTTAAATAAATGTAAACAATATTTAGTCACGCGCTAACTTCCGTACAGTGTACTTATGCAAATAGTTTTTCGCGCGCGCTTTCTTTGCAATAATTGACACAAAATGTTCAGTGAAATGGTGACTAATGGTGAGGATTGTGGCACGGTGCAGTGTGGTGATAATGTGGTTCTAGCTGGCAGAACATTCAAGTCAACCAAAGGTATGGTACAAGAGTAGACCGCAGGGTAGGACTATGTTAGCTGCTACTTCGTGGCCATGGAACGTTCCGTCCGAACACAGCCATCGACAGGGGAGCCGATTGGCGTACACGTACTCGTTTTCAAAACGAAATATGGGATTAATTCGATGAGAATCCCCAATCAGCTGATTTGAAGACTTTTTTGTGGGGACGTATTAAATCGCTAGTTTATTTTAAAAAATAGGATAGTGAACGCTTTTGATAAAAAATGACGAAGTGCTTTCTAAATTAAAACATCAATTAAGAAAACAGGCATTAAAATGTATTGAAGTTTTCTATTGAAGTTGAGTCGAGCGACAACGCGACGTTAACAGCTGTCTCGAACGCGAGCGAATACCTACAAGGCTAGCAAGACTCACACAGTCGCATACGTAGGTATGAGACCTACGTATGCGACTGTGTGCGTTCGTTGATTTGTACTGTGACTACAACATTCTTCCGGAATTAGGAAAACTAATTTATTAAATAATCATTGCTTATACATGTTAAATTAAAAATTCAGTGCATGTATTATGATTATAACATAATAAACTAATTGGGGTGTCTAAGGGTGTGCGTTAATTATGTTACATGTTGTATAATTTAATTAATTAAGTATATTACAATTAATCACGCACAGAAAGGCTTTGATGTGGTGTTGTCTTGGTTAAAAAGTAATGTCCTTACCCTTAAGGACGCGTTTGCAAAATTGATAGGTACAGAATCGAACTACTACATTGACACGGGTCATACACACAAGTGTACGCACGACTAACTGCGAAAATAGTAGTCTGTTACTCATTTTGATGCTTTGAAAGATTTTTACGTATTTCTTAGAAATAAAATTATGGTAGGTCCCTACAAAAAAAAAATTTTTGCTGTTTATGTTTTTACGAATTACCTCCGGACTTGATGGAGTGACCTGAAGGTATACTTCAGTGACTGCCACTGGAACTTCTTGACGTGTTATACTAGGCGAGCCGAGTTTGGGCTCGTTTTGTTAGTCATGATGATACCTTACCTCCGGACTTGATGGAGCGACCTGAAGGTGTACTTCAGTGACTGCTACTGGAACTCATTGACGTGTTGTACTAGGCGAGCCGAGTTTGGGCTCATTTTGTTAGTAATGATGAGACCTTACCTCCGGACCTGATAGAGTGACCTGAAGGTGTACTTTGGTGACTCGTTTTGGAACTCCTTGTCGTATTGTACTAGGTGACCCGAGTTTGGGCTCGTTTTATTAGTAATGATGAGACCTTACCTCCGGACCTGATGGACTGACCTGGATGTGTACTTCGGTGACTGCTACTGGAACTCCTTGACGTGTTGTACTAGTTGAGCCGAGTTTGGGCTCGTTTTGTTAGTAATGATGAGACCTTACCTCCGGACTTGATGGAGCGACCTGAAGGTGTACTTCGGTGACTGCTACTGGAACTCCTTGACGTGTTGTACTAGGCGAACCGAGTTTGGGCTCATTTTGTTAGTAATGATGAGACCTTACCTCCGGACCTGATGGAGTGACCTGAAGGTGTAGGTACTTTCGTGATTATTAAAACAACAAATCAAACGTTATAATTTTTTTATTGTGAGAATATTTCTTTGAATATGTGAAGAATATGCTCTTAGCTCCATATTTCTTGCCTGTCTTGGGTCAATCAATACTGGTAGGAGACAGTTTTTGTAAAATCTAATTAAATGTGTTTCCATTTTCTCCTTCCAAAATTGTGGATCTTTTTCTATGCACTGGTACTTTATTTTCCCAGGGCCTGTCCAAATAGCAAACACACAAGTGTCTTGCTTAGTGACGCGCAGCTGTCCTTTAACTTGGTAATACCATTTATTTCAGAAATTCTGTAAAAAAATAAGTAATGATAATAATAATTCCGAATTATGATTTTGACGCTTCAATAAACATATACTAACCCCCTTCCTTTTTTTAAGTTAAGAATACTGGTACGAACTCTTTTACGAGAGCTTTTGCCAAATGTCCTATTCCTCGGCATCTAAAACAGAAGTCAAGTAATGAAACTTACACAATATTCACTCAATTACAAACAAGTCGTATTCATACTACTAGCAGTTACCGAAGTACACCTTCAGGTCACTCCATCAAGTCCGGAGGTAAAGTCTCATCATAACTAACAAAACGAGCCCAAACTCTGCTCACCTAGTACAACACGTCAAGGAGTTCCAGTAGCAGTCACCGAAGTACACCTTCAGGTCACTCCATCAAGTCCGGAGGTAAGGTCTCATCCTTACTAACAAAACGAGCCCAAACTCTGCTCACCTAGTACAACACATCGAGGAGTTCCAGTAGCAGTCACCGAAGAACACCTTCAGGTAACTCCATCAGGTCCGGAGGTAAGGACTCATCATTACTAACAAAACGAGCCCAAACTCGGCTCACCTAGTACAACACATTGAGGAGTTCCAGTAGCAGTCACCGAGGTACACCTTCAGGTCACTCCATCAAGTCCGGAGGTAAGGTCTCATCATAACTAACAAAACGAGCCCAAACTCGGCTCACCTAGTACAACACATTGAGGAGTTCCAGTAGCAGTCACCGAGGTACACCTTCAGGTCACTCCATCAAGTCCGGAGGTAAGGTCTCATCATAACTAACAAAACGAGTCCAAACTCGGCTCACCCAGTACAACACGTCAAAGAGTTCCAGTAACCATCACCGAAGTACACCTTCAGGTCACTCCGTCAAGTCCGGAGGTAAGGTCTCATCATAACTAACAAAACGAGCCCAAACTCGGCTCACCTAGTACAACACATTGAGGAGTTCCAATAGCAGTCACCGAGGTACCCCTTCAGGTCACTCCATCAAGTCCGGAGGTAAGGTCTCATCATAACTAACAAAACGAGCCCAAACTCGGCTCACCCAGTACAACACGTCAAAGAGTTCCAGTAGCAATCATCGAAGTAAACCTTCAGGTCACTCCGTCAAGTCCGGAGGTAAGGTCTCATCATAACTAATAAATAATAAAAATCTTACCTTGTCGAGTATCAAATTTGGTTTATCGAATATTTTGTGTTTGTACAGCGATCTTTTTCAACTCGAGCCGCTCCTAACAGGCGTTACGTGTCCACTCTCGACGGCGGCCGTGCGCGGACTAAAGTTTCATTCAAAATGCTTGTGCAATAAATCAAGACGGGTATCAAAAATAAAATAACCCCTATTGCAATCGATTAAGATTCATCCAGAATAGCAAAAAATGTGAAAAAATAAGATTTGGTTTTCATTTTTTCTGCGACTATATAAATCATTTAGATAAAAAAAAAATCCTTGCATGAAGAATTGATTATGTTTGCCAACATACAGTATTTTTAGAAATAGTAAAATATGTTAATAATAGCACAAAAAAATTACCTAAACTCAACCCTGTATCGTTAATTTTATGGAAAATGGCAACGACAGATCGATTTTACATTATAAAAACTAAAATTTTCAATGATCAAGTACCTATTATTTGAAGATGAAGAACCAATCTATACGAGGTAGTTATTAGTTATATTGGATTTTGTTTGGTTATGCCATAGAATTGTACCGAAAAACAGCATAATTTTACCTGATATGCAAACGCGCCCTTAACGTTGACAAAACTAAGTATATACCGTTCTCTCTGAACAACAAACGCAATGACTTGTTATCCCATCTTCACATCAAAGCGCTTGCACTGACCCAAACACACACGCTTCTTTCTGTCCCGTCCTCGAAAATACTACTTCATTAAAGTATTTAGGAATTCTAATAGATAACAGACCACATATAGAAAGCCTTACGTCGCGAATTCGTAAATTAATTTTTCTCTTCAAAAATCTGCGTCATGTAGCTAACGCCGAGGTCATCAGATGGGTATATTATGCGTTGTGTCAATCCCTTCTGACATACTGCATTACATCATGGGAGGGCGGGCGCTCCGAAAACCAACATTTTTAAATTGGAACGAGCTTAGCGGGTGGTACTTAAAGTGGCCCACTATCTGCCATACCTATATCCTACTGTGTGGACTTGTACAAACAATACAAAGTTCTGACAGTGAGACCACTCTTTGTCCTAAATATTGTCCTTAAGAAGCACTCCTCTATCACCGTGTTTTTGTTTATATTTTTTTCTTGTTTATGCATTTTCCCTTCACATTTCAAATGAATTACTTAATGTTTATAATGAAATAATCAAAATACCGTGTGGTGGGACCCTGGTGATCTGATATACAGGTTTTCCTAGTGCAGACACCAGTCTCTCACAAACCTAACTACCGTAATTTTAAGTTCTTTAAATAATTTGTCATGTTTGTGAAGAGATAATAAGTTATTTTGAATTTGAATTATTCACATTCTTTCATTATAGTAGGTACTCACCAAATCTTCCACCACCATTCTTTAAATTATAAGTAATGATTATCGCCTGCCTTTTTTTTTTTTTTTAGGATGGGAAATCATCAAATGACTTCTCCCGCTCTGGGCGGAGCAGGAGGGAGTGTCAGACTTTTACTGACTAAAACCCATCCATGTTCCTTCCTCGCCCTTTGTGTTCCGGGGCCACGGTATCTCTTTCGAATAGTCCCGCAGCCCCGGCAGGCTTCGGCCCTTGCGGACCCCTTCACAGTTGCTGACTCTCTTTGAGGCGCGCGTGGAACACGAACGCGCCGTCGACACGGCCTGTCGTCATGAGACGTACGGACGGCGAGTTAGCCCATAGCTCCCCGTCCACAGGCCCGCGCCCACGGTGGCCGGAAGCCACCACGTGGCCCCCGACGCCCGGGGCGTCTCCCGCGGCGGCCGGGACGTGAGGATCTCTCCCTGTCCTGTTCCGCCACCTCCTTCGCTAGCATGACTGCTTCGCAGAAGGAGGTGACGGCGTCCCATTCCGTCTCGCTTCGGACCATGGCACAAACCAGGGCCGGGAGCGAGAGGTCGCCGCCGCCGATCGCCACCTCGAGGACACGGCGGTGCTCCGCCCAAGCGGGGCACACCTCCACCGTGTGCTCCACCGTGTCCTCCGGTCGATCCTCACAATGGTGACACCCGGGCGGACTTATCGCCACTATTGTGGCGTGCCCTGCAAGGGGTTGCGATAGTCGCTCTCTCCATGTCGCCATGAGATCCCGCCGGAAGTCCGTCCGCTGAGCGACAATTTGCCGCGGCAGCGGAGTTTCCCCCCGGCGTAGCGCCTCCGCGCGCCACTCATGTAGGCGCGCGAGGACTATCGCCTCCAGATCCCATGGCGGCAATCCGGCAAGGAGGTTTGCCGCCTCGCGGGAGATCGTGCGGTACCCCCGGACCAGCCTTACGGCTACCACCTTCTGGGGCACGTTCAAATGGTGGGCGGCACGCCGCCTCAATGAACGCGCCCACACCGGGGCCCCGAAAAGGGCCATGGACCGCACGACTCCCGCGTAGAGCCTCCGGCAGGAGGCGTTTGGCCCCCCCAGGTTGGGCAGGAGCCGCCTGAAGGCAGCCCCTGTCCGCTCCAGTTTGGGGGCCAAACGTCGGAAATGCTCCACGAAGTTCCACCGGCTGTCGAGGACAAGTCCCAGGTACTTCAGCGTCGACTCGACGCCGATGGAAACCCCTCCTGCCATCACTGAGGATCCCGGAGGTGGCGCATTCCGAGGCCCATGAAAGCACATGGCCTCGGACTTGTGCAATGCCACCTCGAGACCCAGTTGCCGGATCTTCTCAACGACTATCGCAACCCCGAGTGTCATTACTTCGGCCGCCGCCTCGTGCGACCCCCCCGTGCCAGCACCAGCGTGTCGTCCGCATAGCAGACCACGCTGGCGCCGCTAGGGAGGTCGGCGCGCAGCACCCAGTCGTAACCGATGTTCCACAAGGATGGGCCTAGAACCGATCCCTGCGGAACACCGCACGACATCTCTCGCCGGTTCCAGTCTCCGCTGCGACCGGGGTAGATGACATACCTGTCTGCCAGGTAGTCCCCGACCACACGACGAAGGTAGGTCGGCACCCGGTGATACCGGAGTGCCTCCCTTATGCAGCTCCAGGGCATGGAGTTGAAGGCATTGGCGATGTCGAGACACCGCCAAGACAACCCCACCCCTGGACACCGCATCCCCCGTCGTGAGGGCTCTCACGCGCATGATGGCGTCCACCGTCGAGCGCCCCTTGCGGAAACCATACTGGTGTTCCGCAAGGTCCGGCCCCATCCCCGCAAGGTGCTCGGCGAGGCGGTTTGCAACTACTCTTTCAAAGAGCTTGCCCACCTCGTCGAGCAGCACCACGGGCCGGTAGGCGGACGGAGAGTCCACCGGGCGCCCCGGCTTCCGAATGAGGACCAGCTTCCCAGTCTTCCAACGAAGCGGGAACTGGCCTCTCTCCAAACATGCGCTAAAGAGCCCTTCTAGTCGGGGCCCGAGAGCCTCCGAGGCCAGGACCCAGGCTTTGCCAGGCAAGCCGTCGGGTCCCAGGGCGGCATTTTTGGCACCCAACCTTCGTACCGCCACTCTCAGGTCTACCCCGGTCACTTCAGGAGCGTCGTCATCGTCGCTTTGGTGGTCCGCTTCCGGCACCGCAGCCGGCGGAGCCATAGGCGGGGGCGGGTGTTCCCATCGCGAGGGGAACAGAGCGCTCACCACGTCCTCCACGAGCTGAGGCCGGAGACTCTGCGTCAGCGGGGGGGCCCAGGTGCGGAGTTTATCCCGCACCATCTTGTAAGGGCGCCCCCACGGATCTCTGTCGAGAGCCCCCAGCATCTCCTCGCGGGCCAGATCCCTGGCCTGCAGGACAGCCTCGCGGAGGGCGGTCTTCGCCGCTCTGTAGCCCTCATATTATAGCTCCGCCTCAATGGCTGCCGCATTCGGTGGGCGAATGCGGAGCCTGCGGTGATTATCGCCTGCCTTAGTCATACAATCATAACAATATAAAGTGAATTAGTGTTTACAGTCAATAGTGTAGTAGACAGCACATCAAGCTACTTATACGTTTTTGTTACAAACTAGCTCTTATTGCACGCCAATAAAATTTGAAGTACTGATTTATTTATACTGTGGCGTGCTTGCCCGCCGCCATAGGTCACCGGAGTTCATATCGCGACGGCTCCTGTGCAAACCGGGTGCAAGCCGTCTCGGTGCGTAAAATGCCTAAACTTTCGGGAAAAGGGGCCCTTAACCTTGACCATAGAAACTATTTAGATTCTGAGAAGCATGGCCCTACGAAGTACGAAGCACCGTTTCCGAATTATGGGCCTCCTAGTTTTATTTAATCTCAATTTAAATCTCTTAATATCAATTTAAAAACGCTCTATACTTCCAAAATGGTAGCTCGGATGAAAAACTTTTTGGAACAGGTATTGTTGCTCTAGTCGCAAACCATGAGATTAAGTTAAGAAAAACCCCACGTAATTTTGAAAAAAAAAAACACGAAGTGTCGGACGACGATCTTTTACCTTGAGTAGACTTAGCCGGATAATTTTTAACAGATTTGGGCTATTAATTTTTCTTGCAACACCATACGTTTTACCGACGGCAGCGTGGCAATGCAAACCCAAGCTGATCAGCTTGTGTGACCTCAGTCCGTCCTGTGCGACGCGAACTGACGTTTAAGCGGTAGTTTGGTGTATGAAAATAAACAAATAAAACATACTGGGCCAGCTGTAAAAATCAAGAAGGACGTATCTTTTCATTTGTTAGTACTGTCTAGTCTATTTAAAATGGAAAAACATAAATTTTATTTTTCTCAAAAATCACTGCCGCGCCGTTGCCGCTTTGACACCTACACGAACGAAACAAGTAGTGCGTTTCATATGAGTGACAGAGAGCACGAGATAATGGCGTGCGGTGTTGTCAGTTCGAACGACACGTTCAAATATCGCCATGTTTTTATTTCTTTTTAATGACTACGTCTCCGATTTTATAAAATTCGGGGCCCATAATTTGGAAACGGTGCGTCGTAGGGCCATGCTTCTTTTAACGTAAATAGTTTCTATGGTCAAGGTCAACCTGATACTGCAATAAAATTGGATTGGATAAAGTTGAAAATTAATAAAACGACATAGGTAGTTTGGTGTACCACAAAGAAGTTTTATTACCTACAAAAACAAAAGACATACCAGCTATAAGACAATTTAGAAAATGAGAGCTGCATAGTGACTTATTGGCGCTAGTGTTTTGATCTAACCAGTTATAAATAAATAACAATATTTCTAACCCCCATTCCCCCAACTACAGCAAATAAACATAACTTCTCAAAACAAGTTTTTTTTTTATTTTAACTAACATTCTGCCTCTATTAAACTAATACCTAAGCCTTCTGTACATTTGTTATGCTTTACATAATTTAAATCTTTGCATCTAATCTGGCTTAGAAGTTTTTGGCAAACAATCTAAATTAATAATTTTATTATAGCTATCTGCATCCTATCCACATAATCCACTGAACAGCGAAAAGTCACGTGACCAGATTGTTAAACAGCGAAGTTTCGCGAATATTCGCGAAACATTCGCAGGTAATTTGGACACCTTAGTTAAAAACACTTGACGATCGCAAACTACAAGAGATATATCTAAATAAATTTTACAGTGAATAGCTGATTAATTATGGAATATAAATAATAATAAAAAAAAAATCTAATATTAATTTGAAACTCATAAAAAAAGTAGAACTTGAAAAACAGTGATGAAAACAGATAATTTGCTATTAAAACTTAAATTTGATTTTTTTTTAATATTAAATTTCATTCATAATAAACTACTTGGATTATATTTCCTTTCCAATAAGACCATAATCTTATTAGTTTATTTACTATAGTCTAATTAGAAATTAATTAGAATTACGATACTCACTGTTTATTTTGCCGCCTGCGCCGGCGCCTGTTTTTTGAACACGGTTATTTACGTACTTACAACTTTACGACGCCAGTTGTTTTTGTTTGTACAATTTAACAATATTCTCACTATACTAATTAAGCACTATTTATCCGTTAACACACACGTTTTAATCACAATTAACACTTATTTCTTGTTTAAAAACCATCACTAAGGTAAATATACCTACCACTTTTTCGGAGGCGAAATAATCAATTTAGAGTTTCGAAAACTCGATTTCCTATAGCATACTATTGTAGCATAGTTCTTCACGATTAATTTGATATATAACACTATCCGAATATAACAATATACAAAACAAAAACCTCGAAAACCTGAAGGGGCACACAATTTATTTTTGGGGGCACACTTTGGCACTACTATAAGCTACAAGGCCATGCACAATGTTTCTCTCTCTGATCATTCGTTTAGAATTTTCCTGCTAGAAAAACGTTACCCCAGCAGGAATCGTTTTTTCCGTTTTTTTCCAAAACGACAGGGGGCACACATTTTTCATGTGGGGGCACATTTACAGCAGTTAGGGCACACATTATACGTTCCACTCATATAACTCTAGGAGACACTTTCCTGCTGGGGTAACGTACACACTGGATACTACTACTATCCACCCGCCGTCAATGTCAAAAGCTACTGGATAGTACTACTATCCGCGCTCGGCTCAGTGAAAATGATATCTAATATCAATAAATAAATAAAAAATAAATAAATTATATGTTTACTCTTTTTATGACATAAGTACATAATTTGCCACCAACTTCTGTGCACTCTGTCATTATATAATTGCACAGTACACAGAATTGAATAATAAAAAATAAAAAAAATATTTCCCAAATACACAGATAATTTTATTGTACCCACAGTTTACAATTTTGAATTAGTGATAGAGAACACTTTAAGTAAACATTTGGATGCTTCAGAAATCTGTACACAAAAGATTAAAATCTGTCTCCTAGGGTATCCTGTATCTTAAGAGACAGTGTTTCATAATGAGGTTTCAATTGATTGCTGCATGAGTGGACTGTGTCGATTTACCATCAGAATGGAGAGAAGTTATTGGTTAAATTAGTTTATTTTTATTTTTTTATTAATGTAGGTATGAGTATGTGAAAGGGTGAGGGTGAATATATGTGATTGTGGGTGTGTAGGTGGCCAGGCTGAGTGTGGATAATAAGTGGTGGTGGTGTAGTGGTTGTGGTGTGTGGTGTCATGGCGCACTGATGATATCCGCGTTTAATGCAGCACACAAATTTGAGAAATTTCCTTATACATTTTGGTCTTACTTGAGCTGGATCTGGTTCCGGTTCTTTGTTTTCAAGCTCATTAGGTGGCAGTGATGTAGGTACAATCTTAGTCAGCCAAAGCATTAAGGAACTCAGATTCTGAGGAAATGTTTAGACTGGAGGGACCTTTTCTCTAAAATATTTAAAAGTCATCAACAAAAATAAGGAAATACCTAAGATCCTCCTATTGAATTGCACTCCATTGGTTCACCAACATAAGCATGGATTGAATCCAGTGGCTTGCTGCTCCTTGTACCCTTGTGACAAATGGTAAATGTGATTGTTTCCCTTCACAACATAGGTACTGTGCACATATTTTTGTTGAACACTGACTTATCTGTATATAGGTATATGATAATTATTCCCGTGACTGCACCATCCTTCATCTTGTTCTAGTCATTCATATTCAAATGGCCTAATCAAAGACAGAGATGAAAACAAACATTGTTTACATTCTATGGCCAATTTGTAGACACTGTCAACCTCATTTGCCACAGCCGCTAAACTGTTTTCTCTGTTGCAAACATAGCAGCACTTCTCCTTGAAAGATACACTGTTACCATTTTTGATAAGTTTACTGATAAATATCAAGTTCAATGTGACTGTTGTGGGGTTAGGTATACTGTTTACAACACATTTTTCAAAGTAGGTAAGCTCGTACTTACAAAGAAGTGATTGTCAACATGTGATTGTGAACACAGTGGCATTACATTTTTATTTGCTGCAATTCTGCAATAATCTCCGTGTTTTTCGACATCTTTACATCATTCTGACGCCATACGAACATTCGCATCGCTATCCAGATAAAAACCTTGTATAAAATTTCCACTCAAAATAACAGCTGAGAAAGCATTCATTTTTTTAACTTGTTGATCAAAGGGATGTTAAAAAATAATCGATTTTTATTTTGATCGATAATTATTTTCTAATAATCGATTTTTATATTAATAGCAACTTTTTATTTTATTTTAAATAAGTAAATTAATAAATGTAAAATAGGACTGAACATTAGTGGCAATAATTATTTTTAATTTTTTTATTGCACTTGAACACTATCGAAAGATTTTTTTTATATTTTAGATTTTGAGACCACAACGTAGGTAGTCGTTTAGTTTTTTAATTATAGTTTTAAGTATTTTATCTAACTAGTCAAATGTAAAATAGTACTGGACATAATATATTATAAGCCATTTTTTTATTTGATTTAAATTTTAGTTCATTTCATTTTAATTTTAATTAAACTACAGTGGTACTGAAAATGTGTGTCAATAATGATATTTGGTTTCCCTACTCCTTTTTTTTCGGATGGGAAATCATCAAATGACTCCTCCCGCTCTGGGCGGAGCAGGCGGGAGTGTCAGACTTTTACTGAATAAAACACATCCATGTTCCTTCATCGCCCTGTGTTCCGGGGCCACGTATCTCTTTCAAACAATCCCGCAGCCCCGGCAGGCATGGGCCCTTGCGGACCCCTTCCTTTTTGTTGACTCTCTTTAAGGCGCGCGTGGAACACGAACGCGCCGTCGACACGGCCTGTCGTCATGAGACGGACGGACGGCGAGCTAGCCCATAGCTTCGCTAGCATGATTGCTTCGCAGAAGGAGGTGACGCTGACGGCGGCGGCGTCCCATTTCGTCTCGCTCCGGACCATGGATTGAACCAGGGCCGGACGCGAGAGGTCGCCGCCCCCGATCGCCGTTTCGAGGACACGGCGGTGCTCCGCCCATGCGGGGCACACCTCCACTGTGTGCTCCACCGTGTCCTCCGGTCGATCCTCGCAATGGTAGCACCCGGGCGTTTTCTCCCACCCGATTCGGTGCAGGAACCTCCCGAAACTAACCGTGTCCGGTGAGGACGTGCGTCAGGCGGAAGGTGAGGACAAACGTCGGAAATGCTTCACGAAGTTCCACCGGCTGTCGAGGACGAGTCCTAGGTACTTCAAAGTCTACTCGACGCCGATGGATAATTGGATACCCCTCTCACCGTGAGTAAGGATCCAGTCGATGGCGCATTCCGAGGCCCATGAAAGTGTGCCAGCACCAGCGTGACGTCTGCATAACAAACCACGCTGACGCCGCTAGGGAGGTAGGCGCGTAGCACCCAGTCGTAACCGATGTTCCACAAGGACGGCCCTAGAACCGATCCCTGCGGAACACCGCACGACATCTCTCGCCGGTTCCATTCTCAGCTACGACCGGGGTAATGACGGCCCTGTCCGTCAGGTAGTCCCCGACCACACGACGGATGTAGGTCGGCACCCGGTGATACCGGAGTGCCTCCCTTATGCAGCTCCAGGGCATGGTGTTGAAGGCGTTGGCGATGTCGAGAGACACCGCCAAGCCAAAACCCCACCCCGGGACACCGCATACCCCGTCGTGAGGGCTCTCACGCCCATGATGGCATCCACCGTAGAGCGCCCCTTGTGGAAACCAAACTGGTGTTCCCTACTCCTTACCTTGAAAGTTTAAAGAAACATTCGCTTTGATTTTTAGTTTTGAATTGGTTATTTTTTCATATAATTTTATTTTATTTTATTTTTAATCTGATAAATTGTTAATATAAATCTCCTAGGTTTATTATTGGAATATGAAAAGCATGTAGATTTTTAAATAGAATCGATTTTTTTGCAGATTATTTATTTTTATTAAAATCGATAAAGAAAAATCGATTTTTATATAATCAATTCTTTTCCGTTAATCTCACATCCCTATATCAATGCGTTACCTACATTGCCGTTGCAACCATGCCGCTTATTTAATGTACAGTACCCGGCAATAAATATTGCACATCGACCTTTGGAAAGAGACAATCGGCTAATTTCGGCTTCGTAGAGCGTTATCTCTGTGGCACACTACCTATGTGACGTTTGTCAGTTGTTGTTCAAGTGCGATAAAGTGCGGTCGCGTCCAGTTCAAAATATATATTAAGAGTTGTTAACACCCCCAAATTTAAATAATTTAAAATTGCACAATGGCATCTTTAGGAAAAAGAGGGAAACCTTTACGAGGTCAGTCACGCGAAATTATCTACAATGTTTATAAATATTTTGTAACCGAAACTGACAGATTTAAAAAAAATGAAGATGAAAATGTAAGTTGTTATTTTAAGAAGGTTCAAGAGCGATTTGCAAATGCCACTGGAATTTCAAGAAGAACTTTGAACAATATATTAAACGAAGTCAGTACTGAAACACATTCTACTGAACAGCACAGCAAAAAAAAGGGAGACCAAAAAAGCAATTTCGTTTGCATATGGACGATTTTGATTATGATGTTGTTCGAAGAATGGTGTATGATTTTCACTTACGATTTAATGAACTGCCAACAATAAAATCATTAAAAGCTAAATTATCTGAAGCTATTAATTACAATGGGTCTGAAAAGACGTTGAGAAAAATACTTCACGAGATGGGATTTCGGTTCACTAAAATGGAAGATAATCGAAAACTTCTAATGGAAAAGCACGATGTAAGTCTCAAACGGATGGAATACCTCGATAAAATACGCAAATTTCGCGAATCAGGAAAAAATATCGTCTACATGGATGAGTCTTACATACATACATCCCACACTAAAGGGAAATCTTGGAGTGATGACAAGAAAAAAGGAGTAAAAAAGCCAATTTCAAAAGGTCAACGTTTGATAATAGTTCATGCGGGTAATGAAAAAGGCTTTGTACCCGGTGCCTTTTTAACGTATAAATCCACGGACACTACAGGTGACTATCACAATGAAATGAATAACGATAACTACGAAAAATG
Source organism: Xestia rhomboidea (assembly GCA_963853795.1). Lineage (NCBI taxonomy): Eukaryota > Metazoa > Arthropoda > Insecta > Lepidoptera > Noctuidae > Xestia > Xestia rhomboidea. The sequence continues at coordinate 1,022,057 of OY970758.1, forward strand.
GCTGGTTAATCAATTAATACCAAATAAAAAGTGATTCTGTTCTAGTTATCGATAACGCACCCTATCACAACAAATATGTTGAAAGACCCCCCAACTCAAACACCATTAAACAGGAAATGATCCACTGGTTAAACAGACACGAAATTCCAGTAGATCCAAAATTAACAAAAACCCAGATTTACGCTATTATATGTCAGCACAAGGAGAGGCATACAGAGTTTTCCGTGGACAAAGTACTTGCCGAACATGGGCACACTGTGTTGCGATTGCCACCATATCATCCGAATTTTAATCCAATAGAAAATATATGGTCTGAACTGAAAGGCTATGTAGCCTCTAGAAATGTGGGTATGAATTTAACTACAGTAAAAACATTATTGACTCAAAAAGTAAACATGATCGGGGCTGAAGATTGGAAAAAGGTTTGCGATCATGCAATCAAATGTGAGAATGAATAAAGAAGCATTCAACACGGTTTAGACAATTACACTGATAGACTAGTGATAAATACGGCTGACAGTGACAGTGATATTGATCTCTTTGAGAGCACAGATAGTGAAATGGAAGTAATTGAGAATTAGAATTATTATTATTTTTATTACAATGTCTCATTTTAACAATATGATTAATGTTGTTTATTATGTACACTACAGCTGTAATTTTCCAAAATAATTAAATACGAAAACATAATGGGAATATGTTTTTTTATTTTATTTTACCCCAACCTAAAGCCAAGCTAGAAAAATTGGTGTATTTTATACAAATAATAATTATCAAAAGAAGCAAATCATAATTGTTTTAACAGCTCCTAATAGATACCGGACTGTTTGTATTTCGTGCGAGAGAGATAGCGCTCTACGAAGCCGAAATTAGCCGATTGTCTCTTTCCAAAGGTCGATGTGCAATATTTATTGCCGGGTACTGTAAGTACCTAGTCTTTGCCGCACGTATCCGCATGCCATGATGACTCAGACTGTCATATTATTGTCATTATTTTTTTGCATTGCTTTTGCTGCCAACTTTAGAATTTGAATGTTGTCGCCAAGGGTTGTGCTCGGTACACTGTAATCTGTAAGTAATAATATAATCGCATCTTGCTACAGAAATTAGAAGCTAACGGCATAAGGGGAAACATACTGAATCTTATTCAGTCATACCTTAGTAATAGAAAACAATACACAGAAATTGAGAGAATTAATGTTAAGACAAAAAAAGAGGAAATTTATGTATCAAGCGAACGCACACCCACATGCGGTGTTCCTCAAGGCAGCGTACGCGATCTTTATTATTTATAATTTACATAAATGATCTGCCTAGTGCTATTGACCACCCCACGACTCTCTTTGCCGATGACAGCACTATGACTATAGCATGTAAAAATAAAGACAAATGAAAGTGACTTAAATGAATCTTTGACATCAATAATATCGTGGCTAAACAGGAATAACCTTAAATTAAAATAAATCTAGATAAGACTACTATAATGCATTTTAGGCAACGGACCCAGGCTGAATGTAACCTTAACGCAATTTACAAGGACACTGTACTTAATAAAGTCGACACAACAAAATTTTTAGGAATTATGATGGTTTCTAAATTGAACTGGAAGGTACACATCGAATATCTAAGTAAACGTCTGAGCTCTTCTGCGTACGCCTTATATAAACTGGCCCCAAAGCTAAACACAGACGCCTTATTAACAGCGTATCATGGTATAGTAGCATCGTTATTGCGCTATGGTATTATATTCTGGGGCAACTCCACAGACAAAGCAATAGCGTTTAAGGCCCAAAAGAGATGCATTCATGCGATGTTCAATTTGAAATCGACCGACAGCTGTATGCCATTATTAAAAAACACAAATTATTAACACTTCCATGTATGTATATTTTTGAAATTGCAGTATTTGTTAGGATGAATCAATTTATGTTTCCACGACTAGCGGACACCTTCCCCCGTAACAGATGTGACAATAATCAACTGTGTTCGCATAAGTCAAAGACTGCATTAATGGGAAAAAGCATTTTCTGTATGGCTCCTAAAATTTATAATAAAATACCACAGTCTTATAAAGCATTGCCGGTAAATATGTTTAAAAAAAAGATTCGAGATTTATTAACGGACAAGTGTTATTATAGTATAAATGATTTTTTAAGTGACACTACATGACATTGTTTATTTTTCTTTATTTTTTTCTTAAGTTTTGTGACATTTTATGATTAATTTATTAAATTTATTTTATATTGTAATGACATCAATTTTTATTGCATTTTGACATTCCTTATTTTTTCCTTACTTTTATTGTTATTTAATTTTATTATACTAAATGATTAATTTATTTTACTGACTGATCAATGTAAACTGACTATTATGTACTTATTTGAATTTTGTTAATTTGGTTTTTATTTTGTAAATTTTATAAATTTGTACGCCTTACTGGTGAAACATGTACGTCCAAAATATTAAAATTATGTCATCCTGTGTGCATAAGTTGCATGTATACACATGTTTTAACAAATAAAATTATCTTTATCTTTATAACTACAGCACTTCTTTATTATAAGTCATCATTAAATGCAATAGGTACCAATCGATCAACTTCGTTTTGACTACGTCTGCCGTAATAGTGATTCCCGAATGCTCTATCGCCATCATCATAGGTAAAGGGTTATAGCACACAGCCGCGTTATTATCGGTCGTTAAATACCGGATGCGTTATTGCGATATCAGTCTGTTTTTAGTACTTATTAGGTAAGTATTACGAATTTGGACGGCTACGAAGTTACACACTGCGGGTTGGGTTTGGAATCGAGTCGTCTGAATTTGAGGATTCTGTCACTGTGAGGGTGCCAAGGGGGTATAGCGCATCCATGTGATTTTAGCTCCCGGAGCAGCGTCGAAGTATTTAAAATTATTTTCTAAAAATATTGGTAAATCACTAACTAAACGTGAAATGGATCGAAAAAAATATTAAAAATTACAAGCACTGTACCTAATCGCAACAAATCATGAACAATCATTGAAAAAATATAGGTAGGTGTACCAATTGCTAAAGGATAGATAATGTTTTGTTGTGTGCGCAGACAACTAAGTATATACATTAAACACTGACCTTCAGTAATTTTCGTGAATTTCGATACTTTGAAGACTGTCTTGATGAGGTATCTCTTGCAAAATCTTCTACGATTTTAATGATGTACTTTTTAATATTATATTATATTAGCACCGGCGCACCGCCTTTGTGGTAAGCAAATGCAAAGAGTAAAGTAACTATTATAATTAAAGAGAGCAAATGTTCACGCCATCGCCATTAAAATAGATAGACCGGGAATGTACGAACAAAGACAATCTACCACAGATAAAATCACTCAGAGAATGTACGGGAAGAGCATGGAACTAAATAAGTACTACGCACAAGTGGAATGCTCGCATGCTAAATGCAAAATAGAATGGTCTTGCTTGAGACAGAATCAGAGTTGGGAAATCTGTCCTTTTGTAATAAGGTGACCTTTTATTTTATTATAGGGAACGTGCACAACGATGGTGCTGCCAACTGGCGTCGCCAATCCAAATCTTGTACTAAATATTTGACATTGATAAATTTTAACAAGTGAACAGAATTAATTTTATTAGTGAAAATTATTTTTCTCATTAATCATAATGCATTGTTGCATTTCTGGATGTACCAATACATCCATAAAAATGAAAATAAATCAAATAGCGTAAAATTCTATTACTTTCCAAAGAATAGTACTCTCATACCATGTTTATGGTGGAAGCTCCAGGGTAGCCCGCGAAATTCAATTTTTCTTACGTTTTTTGCAATTTTGTGTAGGAATTTACTTTCCCAAGGTCAAAGTCATTCCTGCACCTTTATGCGCTTGGAGGGTTGTATTGATGATTTTGATGATTATAATTCTATAGCTACATTTGTGTGACAGCCGCGAAACAAATTTTAATCAACATACAACCGGACACTGACCTGGAAATTGCAAAAAAACGTAAGAAAATTTGAATTTCGCGGGCTACCTTGGAGCATCCACCTTAAGTGAAAAACACAAAAAATGGTTATACGCAGAAAATAAAAATATTTGTAAACAACTTGTTTTTGTTACACTTTGCATTGAAAAAGTTCAATACCCCTCAAAATCAACCGTCCAAGCAAGCATGCCAGAACCATTATTGAACTTCAATGCGAACACAAGTGTTTTAAATTAATAAAGTTCACACCGAATATCCCTCAACCAGAGCCGCGCCGACCCCCCACAGCGCCTGTGTGCGAAACCTATGAAGCGCCTCTTTTTTTCACGAATCTTCATGTTTCAACTTATTTATTTTTTTGTTAATATGTATAATAAATATAAATAAATAAATGAATATTTCTCGACAATCAAACTCCGCCGGCTAGTCCCAAACTAAGCAGGGCTTGTATTATGGGTACCTACTATAGACAACTGACGTGCAAAAGTGAAGTATAGCATTTTAAATTTGAATTTGATATAACTAATATTATACTTTTTTCTGCAAATAAATAAATACAGGGTGTTTGGTGCATCCTGTGCCAAATGGAAATGGTCGACTGGAGGGGTCATCTGCTATCCTTTCAGACCCCTAAAAACTTCTCATGCACTGTGTTTTTTTTCATCGACTTTAAAAACTAGATGGCTAATCTCACTAATTTTGAATTTAAAAGTACTCTAATACAATAAACATCTAAATAAAATTAAAATTTAGAGTCTACGCCTTATACTTTTTTTTTAAATTTATATTTAAACGTAAGATTTGGGTCTTTTTTAAATAAACCAATAAAAATCGATGAAAAAAAACCACAGGGCATGAGAAGTTTTTAGGGGGCTGAAAGGATAGCAGATGACCCCTCCAGTCGACCATTTCCATTTGGCACACGATGCACCAAACACCCTGTATTACATACCTAAACATAAACACAAAGGTTTTTCAAAGCACCTTGTGCGAATCGAACCCATGACCTCCGGCAGCGATTACTTTGTATAAATAAAACAGTCACGAGTCATCTATCCGCCACATCAAAATCGGTGCAGGCCCTGCGTTTCGAAGATTAAGAAAGAGACAGTCAGAAAATAAAAAAAAATGTTTTATTATTATTTTGACTTTATTGTTCGCAGCGTTGTCTTGATTTTTTATTTGGTCTGAGGGTAGAGCCGTAAAATATTTACTTATTCTAGTTGGATTTTTATCACGTTCTTCTTTTTGTTTTCTTTTCCTTATTAAATTCTGGTAACCTGTTAATTTCTTTTTTTTTATCTTGATTATACCTACTCTCACTTCGTGAAAACACGTTAAAACAATCATTAACACACAAAATATATATTGTTTTTAGTGCTAGAACTAATTCTTATCATAAAAAATCAATGCGCACTTGCTTGCACACACTTTCGATTGAATGATTGGTCAATATTATGTTTTGGCTCTCTCGATCCTTAAAGTCGGGGAATCCCCGTGACCCCACCCCGCTTGCGTTGCCGTCGCACGCATCGCATCGTGTCGGGTTGCGTTCATAAACTCATTCAAACGAACTCACAGCGGTTCTTTTGATTTTAATGCTGAGCTCTTAACTAATGTAAATTGTAAACTAAAACCCAAAGCGTGAATATTATCTTGGGAGACTTAATAAGCGCAATATTATATGTTTTGTTATTTACAAGGCATAAATAAATGTTGCGCCTATTGTACCTACTTACTTATCGATACTCTATTACAAAGAATATGTTGTTGTGTAAGTGTAACAAAAATAATTTAGATGGCGGCGCCGCCCGGCGCCCCTATTGTATTGGCGCCTGTGTGCGCCGCACACTTCGCACACAGGGGCGGCGGCGCGGCCCTGCCCTCAAAACTTAAACAAAGAGTCCACATGTACTCAGATTATAAATATGGATAAACAATAGAGATTTTAGTTGGCTGCACTCCTTGTAGTTTCATAAGTTTTGTATCTAAATGCTACGAAGGGCGTTCTAGTGATTGCTTCATAACAAATGATTGTGGAATAATAATTGATTTTTTAGAGCCTGGAGATACTGTTCTCGCTGTTAAAGGATTCCCTTCCATTGAAACAGGTGTTGAAAATAAGAAAACTGTTAAGCCACCATTTCTTCATGCACCACAATTTTCATCAGAAAAGTAGACGAAGGATATAAAATTCATATTATTAAACATTCATATTACGCTGACGATCATTATTGATAGACCGGAACACATATTTTTTACCTTTTATCTTAATCAAAAATAATATCATTGAAGAGATAATTTTGTTTACATAAATAAAAGTATGATGACAAGTTTCCTTTACTGTCCGCATAGTGTCTCTTTTGTCGATTTGTGCTGCCACCTATAGTTCCTGCACGTTCCAGGATAGGTAGGATGGAAAAGCCAATAATAGGTATAACTTTCACTTCTCATCCTCTAAAAGTACGCCAATATAGCCCTACGAAGCGGGACTTAAGTGGCTACTTTAGTCTCTAGGGAGTGAAAAGTAATTAGTTTTTTAATTTCCTTCATGTGACAAAGACAAACTCAAACAGCCAGTAAATATACTATTATCTGTGGAGTGTGGACCATCTTCATTGCGAAAATGTTGAGAGTTTCAGTTCCATGGCTTTTCCGCAAAGAAGGTGGCGCCATGTGTTTTAAATTGTTAAAAACTGACCGCGAAAATTTCCGAATCTACAGATACAACAAGGTACGCTTCTAAATATTCCTGGGACGACAATTATTAACATTATTACAAATAATTCGAATTGTACATTTAGATTCAAGTAAAAAAATCTTTTGTGATTTTTATTTTATGTAATCATTTAAATTGACTATTTTTCTCGCACTCAAAGTGAAAAGTACAGTTTGCACCTCGAGTCTAAACGCCAATTTAATACTATAACTTCATTTACCCATTACAAAAAAAAAAAAACTTATTTTCCTAGCGTTTTTGTCAGCAAATTCTCTGATGAAACCGAGGGTATATTAAGTTGGCGTTTAGTCTCGAGGTGCAAACTGTACTTTTCACTTTGAGTGCGAGAAAAATAGTCAATTTAGTAGAAACACATTTATTATTCCTCCAGTCCATAGAACTTTCGTCAGTTTTTGGGTAAATCTTCCGCGATTTTGGCGGCAAAAGATTATCTATTATGTCTTTTGCTCTTTGCTCGACGTCAAACTGTCACTGTCACTGGACATTCTTAATAAATTTATTTAAAACCGAACAAATTAAGACTCGACAAAAAATCTGACATTTTCGCGGTCGGTTCTTTCTTCACCAGTTACAGATTAACAATTTAAAACGCATGGCGCCACCTTCCTTGCGGAAAAACCACGGAACTAAAACTCTCAACATTTTCGCAATGAAGATGGTACACACTCCACAGATAATAGTAGTATATTTACTGGCTGTTTGAGTTTGTCTATGCCGCATGAAGGAAATTAAAAAACTAATTACTTTTCACTCCTTGGGGACTAAAGTGGTTACTTTAGTCCCGCTTCGTAAGGATATATTAGCGTACTTTTAGAGCATGAGAAGTGAAAAAGATTTTTTCAATACACTTCCTCGAAAACTGGTTCTTAGCGCACTATGATTAGGTTCAACATGCAATGTGTTTCACACGCGTGCGATTTTTTTCATTTTCCAACACGTGTGCGGGCTACATAAACTTAGTTCTTCTACTTCAACTACAATACTTAGTTCAAATTGGTTCAATGCAATAAGTCGGAGGTAAATGTTTTTTTTTTTTAATTTTGGCAAATCAATAATGCGTCTTTACCGCCTAAATATTTTTTAAATATTCAAATTGTGTTTATAAATAGAATATCATAGATAAACATGATTAATTAAAACTTATATTTACTTTTATAAACAAATTAACATTTATTTGTGTTCTAAATTCAAAAATATAAAAAAAAAACTATTATTTATATTAGGCTGTTTAGCGGCTTCATACCTTTGCTTCTCCTTCAACCTGGCGAAAGCAAAGCGCGGAAAAAAAGAAAATTAAAATCATAGTTTCTTATTAATTTATGACAAAAATATTTTTCGTTATTTTATTTTATTTCTTCAGAAGTGTATTGAAAAACGTCGTTTGATATACGTGGACATTTGTTATTGCAGTTCTCAGCTCAAAAAACCCTCGTCTACGGCTCGGGAGTTAATTCGGCCTCGAATGCAATAGCAAACTTTCTCCACTTGTATCAAAATGTACTATTTTGATATGCTTGTGAACTTACGAGTAGGTAAGTAAAAAGCAAAGAAAAAAAGTATGTATAATGCGGGCCAATTCTAGGCCTGGTAGGTACCTATTTGTTCTAGACTTTTTAGTGTGAGATACCACAAAGTACAAAATGACAGGTCGTATTTGTTAGACATAGAATACTGATACTCACTCCTACGAGATAAGTCTATAAAAGTTAATAGGTACGTTGAGTCTAGTCTTCTTATAGATCGATAAAAATAGGTATTCAAATTATATATAGTTGAGTTGGCACGCATGGCGCCCTTTAGTACCTGGCGCCCCGGGCAGCCGCCCCGGTCGCCCCCCCCTAAAGCCGGTACTGGTTGTCGGAAATGGGAAACCCTTCCTTTTTAGGGTTCCGAAGAACCGTTAAAGTTTCGTCATGTCCGTCTGTCTGTCTGTCTGTCCGAGGTTTTGCTAAGAGACCGTTAGTACTAGAAAGCTGTAATTTTGTAGAGGTGTGTATATCTATGTTTAGCCCTATATGTATATATATGTTTAGCCCTGGCTGCGGTCCGTAGCTCCGTGCCAAGAACGAGCCAAGTTGATGAGGAGGGCTTCACTAAACTGGAAAGGAGGAGGAAGAAGAAGCCCTGTCCTCGTAACCTGTGCGGTACCGCACCGAGCGGACCCAACATGCTGCTGCGTCCTGCTGTGCCTACGACGCAGCTGTACCTTTCACGTCTGCATCACTCCACCACAACTGAGGAAGTGGTGCAGTATTTGAAAGTGAAGACCAACTGGACTCTGAGGGTCGAAAGGTTGGAATCGCGCCACAACATCAACTTTAAGTCATTCGTGGTACGAGTTCCAACCCACCATCTACAGACCTGCATGAAGGAGGACTTTTGGCCGCAGGGTGTCGTATATCGACGTTTCCGAGGGCGGTTACGCGACACCACGCAGCGAAACACGACGCCGACAACGTTGCGTGTTTAGTTTAAGTTTTCTTATGGTTTAAAATATGTATTAGTTTATTATTGTTGTTAAAATGTTATTTTGTGTATTTTATCTATGGGCCTTAGTTGCCTGATAATAAAATGATTATTATTATTTTTGGGAAAACATATATTGTTTCTTAGCTTTTAAGCTAGTGTTAGCTACGTTAACGGGCCTATACCAAGTCAACGTAGCGTGTGTGTGTGTGAGTCGTGGGGAGAAATTTCATTTTCCTCGATTTGCATGAACTTCCTTATTATTCTGCAGGTGTTTAATATTGCGGCTTTTTGAAGTGTTATGTAGATTGAGTCTTTGAGGTCTATTAATTTAAGGCTATGGTGGAGGTGATTGGGTATAACACCCGTAGTGGAGACTACTATCGGTACTACGTAAACTTTTTCCTGTCTCCATATTCTGGTCACCTCTTCTTTTAATTCTGCATATTTACAAATTTTCTCACCTATTGTTTTTTGCAAGTTATGTGTGTTAGGAACTGCTATGTCTATAAGGTATGTGACTTTATTAATTTTATCCTGGAGTATTATGTCTGGTCTATTATAATGAATGGTCCTGTCAGTCATAATGCCGCGGTCGTAGTAGAGTTTGTGTGTAGTATTTTCAAGAACTCTTTCTGGTACGTATTTGTAGTAAGGACTAGTATCTTGTTTCAGTTTATGTTGAGAGCTAGATGTTGGTGGATGACGTTTGCAACCTGATTGTGTCTATGGGTGTAGTCTGTTTGTGTGAGTGTTGTGCAGGCCCCAGTGATATGCTGGATGGTCTCCGGTTGGCTGTGACATTTGCGGCACTTATCGTTCGTTATTGTGGGGTCCTTAATAATATATTTCCTGTCATTTTTAGTGTTTATAATTTGATCTTGTATTGCAATAATAAATCCTTCGGTTTCCGGGAATAAACTACCTATCTTTAGCCATTTATTTGATGCTGTCGTATCTATGTGAGACTGTTCTAAATCATGGGGATGTCGCCCGTGCAATACTTTCTTTTTCCAATCTTCAATCTTTTTCTTCTGTGGGTCTTCATTATTAGTGGGTTGTGTATCTATTTGTTCGTTTAGGTGAAGTGGTGTGTAGTTGATATCGTTCATTACTATGGCTTTATGTATGTTGCTTGTGTTAGATTTAGTGTGAAAGAATGTTTTCAATCTACTTATTTGCTTTTGCCAAAGGTGATGGACATCTATTAGGCCTCTCCCTCCGTGTTGCCGTTTGATGGTCAGCCTTTCTATTGCAGATTTAGGGTGTAGGTTATTATGTTTAGTTAGTGTTGTGCGTGTTGTTCTCTCTATTTGCTGGATGTCAGTTTGTGACCATTTGATCACTCCAAATGAGTATGTTAGTATTGGAATCGCGTAGGTGTTCAGCGCCTTTATTAAATGGTTTCCGGAGAGTTGGGTTTTACATACTGCGACCACTCTTCTCTTGTATTCTGTGTTCAGTATTTGTTTAATTGTTGTGTGATCTAATCCTTTGAGTTGTCTGTATCCTAAATATTTATATAAATCAGTGGGTTCCATAGCAGTAATAGTGTCATTAGTGGTAATTGCATAGTCACCAGGCTTAATTTTTCCTCTTATTATATGTAGCGTTTTACATTTGTCTAGTCCAAACTGCATGTTTATGTCTTTGCTAAATTCGGTCGTAATTTCTATTAATTTGTTCATGCCTGTTTCAGTTTTTGAGTATAGTTTAATGTCGTCCATATAAATAAGATGTGAAATAGTAGTTTCTTCTGTTGTATGTTTAAGACAATATCCGGCTTGGCAACGCTGTAGTAAGTGAGATAGAGGGTTTAGAGCGAGACAAAACCATAAAGGGCTCAAGGAATCTCCTTGATAAATGCCCTTTTTTATGGCTATCTGTCTAGTTGTGACAGTGTTATCGTGGTAATTTAACTGAAGGGTAGTTTTCCATCGGGACATAATATTTTGCAAAAAGTCAATTATTTTTGGGTTAATTTTATATATCTGTAAAATTTGGATGAGCCAGGAATGTGGAATGCTATCAAAAGCTTTTCTATAATCTATATAGGTACAGTGTAAATTTCTATTTTTTGTGGCAGCATGTTTGTGTATTACCGAATCTATTACTAGTTGCTCCTTACATCCCATGTGGCCTCGCCTGCATCCCTTTTGTTCCTCTGCAATAATGTTGTGATGTTCTACGTGTTTGTTGATTTTTGTAGTGATTGCTGATGTTAGAATCTTGTATATAGTAGGTAGGCATGTAATTGGTCTGTATTGAGAAGGCTGTGGAGAGTATTGTGTTTTTGGCAACATGTATGTTATTCCTGTAGCGAGAAATTCGGGAACATATTGTTTCCCTAATATAATATCTGTAAAATTTTTGGCTAAGACTTTGTGCAGTGATTCTAATTTTTTATACCAGTAATTGTGAATTTCATCAATGCCGGGGGATTTCCAGTTGTGAAGTCTCGCCGTGATACTAGTAATGTCAGACTCGGTTAACCCAACAAAATCCATTTCTTCTAATGAAATCCATTTTGTTTTTTCATCTGTAACCCAATCAGATTTATCATTATGTTGTACTTGCTCTTCCCATATTCCAGCCCAAAACGATTCAAGTTGTTCCGCTGTTGGTAATTCTATTCTGTTTTCGGCTGTTGTGTCAGTTTGTGGTTTAGTCTGTAACTTTCTATAGAAATTCTTTTCATTCATAGCAAATAAGGCGTTATCATTTTTACGCTCTTGCGCTTTCTTGTATCTTCTTAATCTGTGTACTTTGACAGCTAATTTCGGTTTTAGAGTATCCAGAAATTCTTCTGGTTTTCTATTATCTCTTTCGTGTCTGGTGTGGATAGCCATGTTTTTAAATATGACTTCCACTCTTTTAACTACTTTGTTGGACCTATTATTATTAATATATTGGGTAAGTCTACCACAGTCTGCTCTAAGTTTTTCTATGTCTTGTTCAAGCCTCTGCTGCCATGCTGGTTTGTTAATAGTTTTTGGCCTTCTATTGCCTGCGTATTCTGTGATTTTATAATTAAGTTCTTCTGAAATTACTAATGCCGTGCAGTATATAAGAGTATGCACGTCGGTAAGTTGTGTTTCTTCACTAATATATTGGTTTAGGATATTTTGATTGAATACATTAACTAGCTGGAAAAGTTTTGGTGTGTACCTGAGTTTGGGCAGTTTTGGTCGAACTGCTGGGTCCATGCCAGAGTATTGAGCGAGAGCTGTTTTAAATTTATCGTGAATTTCTCGGGTACGCGTATCTGTGGGCTGGATTTGATGAGTATCAGCTAGAATCTGAACATCATTTTCCAACATTATTGTTATACTTTCGGTTTGTGTGGATGTATGTGTGGTTTGTGAATATGTTTGTGATTGATAGCATGGTAGAGATTGAGTGTAAGGTTCTGATTGATTATACGGTTGTGGCTGTTCTTGTTGGGTATTTTCTAGTGTGTTTTGTGATATTGTGCAATTATTAGTATTCGTATCTTCATTATTTTCTGTTTCTAATTGTAAGCGCACTTCTATTTTTAACCTATCTATTTCTGCTAGTGTTAAGAGTTTATTCCTAACTATGGCTCTTCTTTGATCGGAAATTCTTTGTTCTGAAACATTAATTTCTGGATATTGACGTGTAAAAAGTTCATGCAGTTGTTGTCTGTAGGTGGTCATATCTGTCTCTAATTTAGTGATGTGTAGGTAAGTTCGCATGATAAATATGTTTACTTCTTTGCTCCATTTCATGCGAACTCTTGCTTTTCCAGCCTTGGTGGACGCGGGCAAAAAGGTAGATACCCCCCGCGCAGCATTCAAGGTTGGAGTGGGTGAAACTGTATTTAAACTAATAATGGGGGGTGATGAAATTGTAGGTGACGATGGTATGGATGGTGATGATTGCCTAGAAGGTGTGTACGAGACTGTGCTTGGACTATACGGTTCCACAGGGGTGTCTGTCCTGTCTGTCAGTCTGTCACCATCGTCAATGATTTCGGCTGTAGTATCTTTGTCGGTGGGAGCCCGCCTGTTCAACTCCTCACCGCTGACGGATCGCATGCTGTGACACCCAGCGTCAGCTCCAGGTGCGCCCCGGCGATCGCCCCCGGGCAGCGGTCCTATACGTTTTTTCTTTGAACGAGTCTCCATTTTTAGTGGGTTTCCAGAGCCACGATTAGCCACGACAGTAATTTCTCATTCGTGTGTCCGCCCCCCACGTGATTAGATGGTCAATCAGGACGAGTGGTTGTTTGGGGGGCTTATTATTATTATTATTATTATTATATCAATAACGCCGACAACGTGGTAAAATAAAATTTTGGAAAACATTTTTTGTATGATGATACATGTGAAGTAGGAATGAATTTTGTTATCGTCGTCTACCCCATCGACCAATACTACTTTTCGATAATGCTCCATTTACGAAATATTAAACTCTATAGTGCACATTTTTGTTCCAGTAGGGCGTGCCTCCCCCTCTAAAAGCTAAACTGCTGGCTTGAAAAATCTGGAAAACTTCATGATGATAGTGCATTTCATGAACTTTAATGGAAAACTATAGCGGTTAAGATAACTTTATTAGTTTAGGAGTAATAGTGGTTGAACTTGGGTATTGGATAATTTTGTACCAAATACCCAAAACCAAAAATCCTTAGAATAAATCCTTTAATTAAAGTGACAAAGTTATAGTAGGTGCTTGTTTATTTGCTTGGGAAAAGACTTCCAGTGAAAAACAAAAACTGAAATAAAAAAACATAACAAAAATTATCATAAATCATGATCTGTCAAATGACCATGGACGTATCTGGACTTGGCATACCTACAAGAAAAACGTGGATACCTACACTTTATACTGGAGGATAAAATGGCGGCTAATAGGGCAGCCCATATCGATATTTCTCTACAATAACATCGATAAAAGATTATGAGAATGTTTTCATAGTATCACGGTCCAATATCAACGGGTAGGTATTTTAACACACTTTTCTTTGCTTCACTTGTAGGTAATATAGGTAGGTAACTAACAATAGTACATTATGGTACAAGTGTGTAATGTCAGCCGTTAGGTGAGGGTCTTAAGAGAGCCGAGGACGGTAATCATCAATACACACGTGTATCATACGACGTTTTTCAACACACTTGTGAATAAAATAATACTAAAAAATCATTTTATTTAGTAGATACAAATTTATTTGTACTATTGAACACAATCTTTTTTGTATCGAAACTTTATTTTTATATACGCTATCGAAATTAGCAGGCAGCCTTGTAAGTAAAACAAATAACCAATATAGAACCATAATATAGCATTATCGATATATGCATGCACTACTCTATCCCTACAATAACAAGAAAATGATTTCATGAATTATAAATATTACTGTTGTTAATAGAGGCAAAAGGGAAATTTTGTGAATGCTTTACTGTTGAAACTTTTCAACAAATGCAGAATCTTTTGTTTATTATCTAAATATAAAGAGAATACAACTGAAATTAAGTACGTACTGGTGCAAAGTTATGTTCGGGTGATTTCCGCTTCTTCTAAGGCCACATCCGATTATATTGCAACTGGGCATCTTGCAATTGACGATTTCCACTATAGAACCGAGTTAAAACGCACTAACACAGCAAAATTACTCCAAAATTCACAATTTTAACCACAGCTCAAGAGCATTTGACAGTTGACGTACCCCAACTTTGTTACCAAACAGTGGAGGATAAAATGGCGACCCGGCCGCAAATAGGTATTTCAATGACACTAGGAATGAAGGGTCCCCATTATAGTAACTGTCAAAAACACTGTTATACTTTTTACTTACGCAAAATTATTAAAGTTAAAAAGAGATGACAGTATTTTTATGATTTCGGTGTCGATATGCCTCATATTTGTATAACTGTTGTTTCTATAGTCAAACATTTCAAGTCCAGATACGTCCATGCAAATGACCAATTTAGTCGAGACGCCATTGTTTAACTGTTGTGTCTACTTCGTGGACAGATCATGGCAAAAGTTTCACAAAGCTGCCGCTAGATGACGCTGTAGCAACGGGTTCGTTCTACCCACGGAACCCCTACGCTGCGCGTGGCTCGACACGCACTTGGCCGGTTTTTAATTTTGTTTCTTGCTAATAAGAAAATTTTCTGAATATAGTGTCCATCTAGTTTCTTACCCGTTGATTGAGATCTACGCTAGGGAATGGGCAACTAAAGTACTTTCACCGTTTTTATGCCTTGTAACTAGGACTGCAGCTACATTTAATTTTTGTCTCTGCTTCGAGTTTTGACAGTTCATAGTCCCTGTAGTTGGCTCAGCTACTTGAAATAAATACTTTGTTTTAATGAAGTTAAAATTAGCGACATCTAGTATTTTAAGCTTAAACTATTCGATTTGCATTATAAAATCACCCATTAATCGTCAGATGGCTCTAGTAGAGAAATTCCTGATGAAATCGTGGTAAAACCCGACTAGGGAATAAAATCCAGGACTTGCTTAACAGTCGCGCTTGCGATCACTAGACCAAGGAGACCGTCAAACAATGTATTAAGTTACCGAGAATTCAGAATTCATTCCAATTTCAGACAATTGGATGCAACAGGGAATATCGATAATCACCATTTTGGATGGTGTAGACTGTAGGTAGGACAGTAAGCCCATTTTTTTTTAAATTGATTTACTTACTTGTATTGGGAATATATAGCTAAAAGATAATCAAGAGGTGCAACGAAGTTTATAGTAGTCGGATTGTAGGTATTTGGGACATTTTTATTGAGTTCCTTGAGATTTCGAGAATAAAGTTGTAGTGACATAGTACCAGTCACACAATTACCATACCTTCGAACCATTACCACATATCTCCGAACCAGTTACCTTACCACGTGCACGTTGACGTTCCATAAAGAAACAGAGAAGCAAGCATCTTGAAAAAGACGTTGGTACGTAAAGAAATAGGATGGTAGCACGGCCACAGCACGGCGTCATCACAACGCCGCACACCCCGGCTATTTCGCTTCGAAAGAAGCGGTTTTGTAAGCAGAGTCAAGCAGGCAGAGCAAGCTTAACGCAGTTCCCTCGGCACCTTCACTTCAAACTCCGGGACCACGCAGATGGACACGCGGCGCTGACGACACGCGGCGGAGCAACAGCAGAGCAGACGGTCTTCACTCAACGGCGGCGCGCGATGGAAAGGAACGCGCTTTTTTTTTTTTTTTGCGCGGTCCTTATTTATCCCTTCGCGTCGATTTAGCACCGCGGCGAAACAGCGCCCCGCGCCCCGCGGGCGGCTCGCCCTGCGGCGCGTCGCTATTGGTCGAGCGTTACGTAACGGTATCGGTTATGCCTAGATGCTATCATGATTATTGTATATAAAAGTAGGGCTTTCGAAAATAAATTCATTCAGGATCGGCCAGTGATCCGTGGCTGAGCTCACCTGCGAACAACCGCTGCAGACGGCCATCGGAGGAAGTTTTCGGCAAAGTGAACATACTTGGGGGAACTTGCCGAAAACTTCCGCTCGCGTGGATCGCCCCTACCCACACTTTCCCTGTGTTCGCGCAAGTGCTTGGCACTGGTGCGAGCACAAGGGGAGCCGCCGACGCTGCCCGGTGCCTGGCACTGACTGCGATCGCGAGCCGACATCGGGAGAAGATGCCGAAGCCCGGACGCCGACTATGAGGCCCGACTCTGGGCGCTGGAGCGGACAGTTTCGATGCCGAACATCGGCTTCGAGCTGCCCGACCCGGCGCCACCTAGTCCCCCCCCCCCCTCGGAGCGAGGAGAGGACGAAGACCAGCAAGACGAAGACCTCAGCCGCCGCCAGGAAGAAGAAGACGCCCGATGCCCGGGGGAAGAAGGAAGAGGACGGAGCGAGTCGAGGCGCAGCTGCTGAGGCGCGCGGCCCGTCGACGTCACCGGCGCCTGCGCGTGCTGCGCCGGTGCCGTCGCCGAGCCGACCGCACACCGTTTCTGTGCGCCCGTCTGCGCCCCGCCCGGTCCCATCGCAGACCCCGGGCCCCCCTGCCGCCGCGAAAACCGACCGCGCACCGCAAGCGCGCGTAGCCGCACCCACGCGTGCGGCTGTGCGCGCTCCCGTGTCGCATGGGCAAGACGCCACGACCCCGTGGCGTGCGCCCACCCCGCTACCAGGCACCCCAGCGACCACCACTCGCGCACCGGCGCCGACCTGCTGCACTTTATAATGTTATGAATGTATGACTGAGGAAGGCGATGATCATTCTTTAGAATTTAAAGAATGGTGGTAGAAGATTTGGTGAATACCTACTATAGTGAAAGACAAATATGTAATTAATTATAATAAAATAAAATATATAGGTCTGTACAAGCAGAAAACTTTTTTCTAAGTAGCTAATAAACGCAGCGCGATCGTAAACCGTGCTCTAGGGTACCGATGTAACCGATAGCAATGTTCAAAGTCTTTAAAATTATTCAATAAAATCACCTACCTACGTTATTGTCATGAATCTTTTGATTCTTAAAAATGAAATAATTATCAAGAAAAGCTTCTTGATAATTACCTCATTTTTAAGAATCATTACAATGTAGAAATCTTACTAATGAAAGTAGTAGGTATTAGTGACCCCAAATGTCTGTTTTGCTTTATTACGTCGTAATAAAAACATAAAAAACCTTGTTTGCAAAAAAATAAAATCGTCTTCAAAAACACAACAATGTGACGTTTTCACTTTGTTGTGTTTGTTTTTTTTCGATTTTATTTTTTGCAAAAAAAATAATAATAACATTTTTGGTTGTAATATCCGATACAAATATTAGCTATACATGTATTTTAACATAACGTAACATCACGCATGTAATCCCCGAAGGGTTGGGCTGAGGTGCACCCAATAGTACCTACACACACATTTCACCAGTTGTGTTTTAGTCCCATGTAATACGGGGCGCGCGCGGGTGCAGATTCAGACTCCGAGGCTGCTACTGAGAAATTCTTGATGGAAAAACCCAATAGCACTTTGCCCGACCTGGGAATCGAACCCAGGGCCTCATGCGCAGTATTCGCCACCACTAAACCAACGAGGCAGTCATTAATTTTATATTGTTAACAATACATGTCATGGTGATAGGCTTATCCCCAATAAAATGGAACCTAACATACCTAACTGTCGAAATGTGGGTGTACTGTAGACAATTCTGCTAACCCCCTCAGAGCATACAGGCGTGATGTTATGTTATGATGTTGTGAAAACAATAGACCCCCAAACAAAAAAAAAACATCAAAATCGGTTCACAATTGGTGAAGATATTAGTCCTACTGACTTCGCTAGTCTGTGTAGAGAAACATTACAGTAAGTAGGTACTACTACGCGCGGCGACGATATTATTGTGGTCGCGAGCAAAAATTGCACAGGTCCTCCTCCCTTGATGACGTCCGGCAGGACACTGGCGCGGTGCGCGCGCCTCGGACGAGCAGTTTTTCACGTATTTATTTAATATAAAAAATGACCATAATGCCATGGAAGTTGGGTAGGCCTTTGGTGTGGGACGCAACTTGTGTCGACACCCTTGCGCCATCCCATCTTCCTAGCACAGTGGGCTGCGCTGGGGCGGCTGCTGCAGGTGCTGAAAACCTCAAACGGCGCAAATACAATAATTTAATTGGTAATTATGTGTTTGAGCCGTTTGGGGTTGAAACACTAGGGCCATGGGGTCCGAGTGCCCACCTAGTATTTCGAGAAATCGCCAAGCGGTTGGTCAACTCTTCACGTGACCAGAGGGCGGGCTTATTTTTTGGCCAAAGAATCAGCATTGCCATCCAACGTGGCAATGCTGCCAGCCTTCTGGGCACTTTTCCTGTTGACAGCGATGTGGACGAATTTTTTCACGCCCTGTAACGGTTACAGGTTGTTACTTGTACATATTTTTATTATTATTTAGAGTTATAGTTTATATAAAAGTAGTGAAATTATTTAAATAAATACATACAATATAAAAAAAAATAAGTGCTGTAGTGGGGCAGGTAACTAATTTAACGAGTGGACGATGTATAGCGCAAAATAAAGTTTATTGTCACAGACAAAGAAATTACATCACAGTGGTAGAAAATTACGCAAATCACGAAAACGTGACCGTATGCGACAGCGATGCGAGCCGGACTGGCGCGGGCGCGGTGCGGCGGCGTGGGGCGGCGAGCGGTTTTGTACCGATCTACGCTCGCTGCTAACAAAGCGCGGGCGCCTTGTTGCTATGCCTTCCTACAGTGCTATATTATAAATCTATCCAATAATGTCACTGACAAACCCGATTAGTAAATGAAATGTTAAATTTTCATAAAAATTGCGTTCCTCCAAGTCTCATACAACTTAAAATACTTTCAAATTCGACGTTACTTCTGGTTTTTTTTTTATCGAGCAAAATGTTAAATATTGTGTTTTTGTCCACAAAAATTACTAGACAAACATGTATCTGTACTATATTTTTTTTTCCGAATGTAAATATGGTGATTTCTCTGGAAAAAAACTCGATCTAGAAACGTAAATTTCGAAAAAGGGCCCCTTAAAACAAAAATTGCCTTCCATAAACGATTTTCCGATATTTGCGAATTAATTTTTAGTTACTCCACTCATGAGTGTGGTTTTCTTGTTTTTTATATATTATGATCAAAACGAATTTTGTAACAATTTCTTCGGTAGCCACATCTGCCGGTCGCCCAAGCTGCTCTTCATCTTATAGAGATGTACCTACGACCATGTTATACCCCCTTTGGTTAAATCTATATTCAACGGTCTTCACTAATGGTGAAGAATCCGAGTAGACAGCATCTAACTTGTTTATTTTTCATGCTTTTCCATCTAAAAGAAAAGCGAAGCGGCGTTTTGTGTGCGCATTGGGTTGCGAGTGTTTGCGACGTACTTTCGCAAAAATCGCTACGATTTCAAACACTGTACTTTTTAACAAGTTACGAACAGAATAAAAAGCAAGTTGTGCTTGTGCCATTTTGTAAGCACTATAAGCAAGCCATCAGGTCGGCTATCCTAAGTTTGGCGTTGGTTCCGCCGCTGTTCTAACTCGATCTAACTTAGGTCATCATGATCGTAACTTACCTGTGCAAGTTATTACTTGTGCACTTTCGTGTCGCCGACATGTCGGAGTACCTATACAGTAAGGGCACTACCTTAACTGTTGGAGTGATAGAAAACCGGTTTAACTTTAACTTTTTCAGTAAGTAGGTAATTTCGTGAATGCAGATCTGCATTCACAGATTTTGCGAAAACTGTACAGACATCAGCAAAACGGGCAATCTTTTCAAAAAACTTTTTTTGGTGTCAATTGATGAATGATATCTGATAAGGATCGAAAAGCTTTAATAGACCAACTGATGTTTGAGTATCTATAAAATATGTAGGTAGCATTGCAAAAAAACTTTTCCCGCTTTCATCTCATCTCAAAATGCCACCCTGTATAATAAACCCGGCAATTTACTTCTTAGAGTAGTTCTAGTGTTGATACTAACACTTTAGTTAGAACAATGTGTTACAGACAAAAGTTGTTTGTATTGATGCCAGGTATCGATTGATACACGTCTTATGCGTGTCTGATCAAATCAAAGTTGTGCTGAAGATGCCATCACTTTGATAGCTCATATCTCGGAAACGTGACACTTTAGAACATTTTGTCATAAGTCATCAAAACTTATACAAAACTTGTCTTGTTACCAGCTATCGATTAATATAAGTTTTATGCGTGGCTGCTACTTTGAAAAAAAAAAACAAAATGGCGGAAGTTAAGCCGGCTATGCTTCAAAAATCTTCCAAGCCCTTTGTTATATAATTCGACTAATCTTTTTTCAAGAAAACTACATAATGAACTTTAGAGATCTGATTTCCGTGATGAAAAACCATTAACATACAAGTTTACGGAACCCTCAGTCCACGAGTCAGACTCGCAGTGCTCCGTTTTTACCCGACTGCGCCAGAAGGAGGGTTATGTTTTTCGAGAGTATGTATGTATGTATTATATATAATTGTTTGGCACGCTCTGTGGCCTGAACGGCTTGATGGATTTTAGCTTGCCCTAGTAGCAATTGCCGTTGGCTTCCTTATGCCAACAGTTGGGAATGTATTGGCAGACGGTTAGTTGTTCCGCCAACCTAAAGTTAAAATAGGCCCATTGTCATAAACATGCACTATTTTCCCAACGAATAGCCAACAAAGGGCCTTCTGTTACTGTTCCTACTGTTGGGCGATTTTTGTAGGGATTTCAGTTATTATAACAACATTGGGCCAACTAACGACGGGCCTGCTGCATCTATTCCTACTGTTGGGAGATTTTTGTAGGGATTTAAATTACTAAAACAACATTGGGCCAACTAACGACGGGCCTGCTGCTTCTATTCCTACTGTTGGGAGTTTTTTGTAGGGATTTAAGTTATGATAACAACTTACATCGGTCCAACTTAAACCTTTCAATGGGCCTGTTAGGGATGATACGTACGTCATACTGGTACAGGTATAATTACACATTATGAGCTTACTAGTACGCAGACTGGGTATGTATAGCAGAAACCCGGTCCGTACCCGATAGGTACAATTGTAGTATTGTCGAATTTAAATCGTATGACGTCATACCCAGTGCGGTCGTTCATAATGCTCGCGCTCGCGGAGAGTACGAAGTTACCCGAATGGTTACGGCGCTTCCCGAATACACGTGCGTAAGATTTTAGACATTTTCTAACAAATAATTCGGTGATACAAATTTGTTCTTTATTGCTATCAACATTAAGAAGTTAATTGCGTAATAATGTTAAAGAGTATTTATTTTGAATTACTAAAACTTTTTTCCGTAAAAAGAGTTCTTTACGGCAATAAAGATACAGGTGATTTTAGAGTACCTATTTTAAAATATTATACTTAGGTCGACAATAATAATATTATTAATTTAAAATTAAATTTTTTACGTCCGCGTCAGTTTACTTGCTTGTGATGGCTCATGGCAGATTCGTATCGGCTCATAATGTCAACTTCTCAAAATGGCAACCGGTCGAATTCATGTAATACAATTTATTTATCACAAAACTCTTAGTTGACAGTCCTAAGCCTGGTAAAGTACCTAGGAAGGAAAGATTTCATTTCATACAAAAAGAATACGGAACATTACGCTCCTTCTGGGGCAGTCGCGTAAAAATCAATTAAAATTACGTAATTTAAGCTTCTACAACTACTACTAAGTACTTGTAAACTGGTTGACTGGTCCGATTTTGCTTTAATGCTTATAATTTGGAAGGTTTGCGTCCATTCAGAAACTCTCATCTTATTGTTCCAAAGGTCGTTCGATCGAGTTTCTAAAAGGCGACCGCTAAGGCCAGGTTTGAAAATACCTATAGGTATTTTGATACTGGGTTTTAGTAGTGGGTATACGACCATACCCATACCTTTGAGCCCGGGTATAGAATATTGCAGGTATATCTCATGCCTAATGTTACGTTACTGCTACTCCTACGGGGTGCGCGGGGGGCGGGCGGCGGCACGTGTGGCCTGGCCGCGGCCCGCCCGGCGCCCGCAGTGTTGCCAACCGTACGATTTAAATCGTATTCATACGACCTTTTTAGCTCTTGCACGATGTAGGATCGAGTATCGAAATCGTACGCAAAATATACGATCTTTTCAAATTTTATACCCATCATCATAACGAAGTAAAAATATACTAATCTCTAAAAAAGGCCCCCTGATTGTAACTCTGTTGCTAACAATTGTCGATTTGAATCGATTGAAATTATCACTTTTGCAATTATAATGTACGATTTGACAGTTTCAATTACTAGCAATGTGTTATTGTTATTGCTTTAAGCAACTCTGTCAAATTGTACATACATAATCGCAAAAGTTACGATTTCAATCAACTGAAATCGATAATGGTTAGCATCAGAACTTACATAATCAAGGTAGAGGACAACTTTAATCCGTATACAAATTCGAGATTTTAAATCTGTATCTATGGAAATGACACCAGTTTCATCTGAGTTTTAGAATATACCTTTGTAACTTTTCTAATATCTAAAAATATAAAAATTCAGTTGTAAATCTTAATGCTAAATGTTGATTCATGTTCCATAAATGATATATATTGATTCAAATTCAAATTACATTCCTTTTTTAAAAAAAATACGTTTTTTTATGGAAATTTCATTACGTACTATTTTTTTCCTTGAAATGTTGGCAAAAAATACGATCTTTTCAAGTCCATGGTACGATCTTCTAAAAAATAAAGTTGGCAACACTGCGCCCGCCATTTTATTTATTGTTCATTTGTGCGCCTGCGGCTGCGGAGTGTTTTTGTTCACATCAACAATAACAAAGTTATTAGCCTGATAGGCAATAGGCAGGCTGTGTTATAATTTAGTTATTTAACCCTTCTGTGTTTGTGTTTGTGAGTGTTAAATGTTTAAAGTAGTAGAGTTTTGCGACGATGCTGGTTACGGAGGAGAACTCGGTGTGGTACGTGCAGATTGGTTGACACCACGGAAGACACACTGCTGCATGTGGCCTCCATATAAAATGCAAAATGCAAATACTTAAATTTAACAAATGTCTTAGTAGTGACGAGGCTCCAAATATAACGTGGACATTGTGTCCTTTAAAACGTTTGTTTTACGAAACGGGTAAGTTTTTCTTAAAAGTAGGTATCTAACTTCCTACAACCCGTGCGAATTAACTCGAACGTTCTGGGACTAAAGATGTTAATAGGAAATACTTACAAAAGATCTGTTCCAACAACATCTTATTTTGTTCTTAAATAATCTCGTGCAAATCTCTAAAATTTCCTAGAGGTTTTAATACTACGACCGCGCATCATTTTGCACAGCCTAAATTGAATTTAAATCATCGGCCCAGTCTCAAGCAGGTCTCAAGTTAATTCGCACCTAACCTAACATAACAACTTATGACCTTAGAAATCAAGTAGATATGTGCCTACCTACCTAGGTAGGTTATATGGTATCTAAGTACCTATCTTCAGCTTGCGTGAGTTCACTGACGAAAATGTAATCTAACTAAGAAAAATATGACATAGGTAGGTACCTGATTAAGAACAAAGTTAACCAACCTTGTGTGCATTAAGTCAATTTAATTTTTAGATAACCTGCTAAAGGCGCGACAAAAATGAAAAATAGCTGAAAGTGAGTCAGAATTAGCCACTGACCAGGAAGAACAGACCAGAAAAAGAAAACTGGATTTGAAAGTGATAGCGAGAGCGATGGAGAAAATGAAAAGTATATAAAAATAAGTTATCCGAAACCACCTAACAGATCACTAGATAATAATGGTAAGTAATACTTATACTATAGTTACCTAAATAAAATGTTGTGTGAAGATTATACCTAAATACTAAGTTATTGAGAAAATATTAAAACATTGGTACAGTTGGGTGGACGCCAAGCTTGACACTATGGACTTTGGGCCGGTCCTGTATTGTATGGCACGTAGTATAAATCAGAGATCAGCTTCAACTGATAGTGTAAAGCTTGACGTGCTCCCAACTGTACCTATGTACCTACTTATTTAGCACTGATCGACCTACCTATTTAGCCTAAAATAAAAAAAATAAACTAGATGAAAAAATAAAATCAGCATTTCAACACTTCATGAACAAATATATACTTATGTAATAATTATGTGTAGGTACGGTACAGTGTAATTTTGTTTGAATTATTTTACAAATGACCCTGTTGATGTACAATATTTTGTTCTATCTAAGTAGGTACCTACCTACTTTAGTAAATAATTAAATAAGATTTGGAGCGCACAATTCAATATTTGATTGTGGTGCATGTTTCATTGTGACTTTATCTTTGTCTTTTTGTTTCTTTTATAGATTCTACCTCAAGATACGAGTATGTTCCCAATAAAAAATTAAGTCTGCAAGATTTTAATGTTGATGGTAAGCTTTTTTCTCTCTTTTGACAGGATTACCTTCCACCATTTTACAATTTAATATAGTTCTAAATTGCTTATTTTTAGATTCTCCAATGCCAAATAGCCCCCGCACTGTGGACACGCAGCAAGACAGTAATGTACCTAGTAATATTAAAAGTAGGTATTTCTCAAAAATTTTATATGTAAACTAGCTTTCTGCCCACGACTTCGTCCGCGTAAAATTCGGTTGCCTGCAATGACCATTTTGAATGACCTCCTCATTGTATGAAATTTAGTACTACGGAGAGGTCTAGCTGTAGCTCTGTTTCGAGCGAGTTTTGAGTTTGGTCTCATTCGGGTAGGTATACCCGAATGAGACCAAACTCCCTTACTTGCCAGTGCACACCAAGGGCCGTCTACCACTGCCACTATGAATGGGTGGCAGTGGGTGGTTATATTTGTAGACTTTCAAGTAGTAATTATTTTTGTATTGAAGTGTATTTTTTGTATATTTTAGGTGCAGTACGTAAAAACAAGGCTACAGAAAAAGAAACGGATCACGGAATAACGGTTTTGTTTTATATTTAAGTTTTGTTTCTTCGCCAAAGAAAAGGTGTATTTTGTATAACCTATATCATAACAATGTATCATGAGTATGGTGTAACAGGTATCGTTTTGTAAAAATTGTCTTGATTTTGTCAACATAATTTACGAATATAATTATTCAACTAACATTATTTGTATTTCATTTAATTTCAGCTAATTAATTGACAGAAAGTAGGTCAACGCAGACGACACAACGTCTTCTCATGTACTCATCACTTCAAAGTGCAAAAGAGAGACAATACTGTTTGGGTGACTTTTGTATATCGTCGTCTGGGTTGGCCTATAGAGCTGGTTTCAAAGCGACGCGTCTCGCCAGCGCCGGCCGCACGCACGTCGCTGCACATGAACCTTATTAGCTTCAAAATAAGGTTGGATTTTCAAAACACATCGCTAAAACCGACCTTATTTTGAAGCCGATAAGAAGTATATATATATACATGTACAGCGACGCGCGTACGGCCGGCGCTGGCGAGACGCGTCGCTCTGAAACCAGCCATAGAACCAACCAACATACAACCGCTTGCCTAAATGTATTATGTGTCGTTGGGCCTACCCATAACACGTTTTCCTCGGGCCTTCGTAGGGCAATGCACGTTGGCCCCATCGTAAGTTGGGCCTTCGTAGGCAAATCCACGTTGGCCCCATCGCAAGTT
The DNA here is from genome assembly GCA_963853795.1 of Xestia rhomboidea. NCBI lineage: Eukaryota > Metazoa > Arthropoda > Insecta > Lepidoptera > Noctuidae > Xestia > Xestia rhomboidea. The sequence goes on from OY970758.1 coordinate 1,048,381, forward strand.
GGGCCTTCGTAGGCAAATCCACGTAGGCTATCAGTTTTGGGCCCAACGCGCAAACTGCCCGCCAATTGTATGCATTTGCCAACTAACCAGAGGTATGTGGCCCAACTAAATGCCAACATAAAATGCTACTAGGGTGAGAGGTGTCGTTAGATTTGTATTTACTGTGAGAGTGACACTGGGTATATCAAAATAAAAAAACAAAATGGCGGATTTTTGGCGGCAAATTCAAATGTTTGGCACACTCTGCAGCTTGAACGGCTCGATGGATTTTAGCTTGAGAGATGTCGTTAGATTTTTATTTACTGTGAGAGTGACACTGGGTATATCAAAATAAAAAAAATCAAAATGGCGGATTTTTGGCGGCAAATTCAAATGTTTGGCATGCTCTGCAGCTTGAACGGCTTGATGGATTTTAGCTTGAGAAACGTCGTTAGATTCGTATTTACTGCGAGAGTGACACTGGGTATATCAAAATAAAAAAAGAAACAAAATGGCGGATTTTTGGCGCCAAATTCAAATGTTTGGCACGCTCTGCAGCCTGAACGGCTCGATAAAGGGCTCATCATGAGGATTTTAAAATGGTATATCTAAGTAACTAAAAAGTGTGAAATAAAAAAAAAAATATAGGACCCATTAAATAATCTAGACTAAAATCATTACAACCAATATGGGTCCCGACTGTTGCAGTCAATTTGTCCTGTTTCCTGAACTTGTTTTTTTCTTTTCAGTTTTTATTTAAAGTTATAAGTTTTTTTTAAGCAGTCTGGTTTTTTTTTTCTTTTTTTGATTTTTTTTTTTATTGTTTGTGATCTCTGGATTACTCTTAGCGTCACGATGTACGCTCATAAGGAACCAATAACGTTAAGTTCAATTACTATAAAAAACCAACAGCAAAATAATAAATTTTTATTGGTGACCTTTACAGACAGTAATTTCAGGCCTGTTTTGTCCTAATAGTCCAGTCATTATAGTAAGTTCACCTCGGAATTCGAGATACCCAGCTGTAAGTCTGTAAATACTTTTATATTGACACTCTAAAAGTTGTCTCAAAACCTACATATGGTAGGATGTACGCAACTATTAAATTTCAAGGTCAAAGGTCACAAAAATCGGTTTTTGCGCTTTTTTTGTAAATATCTCATTTCCTATGGGTTTTTTTGCTATTTGTACTTATCATTAATATTGTAGCATACAAAATTCTCTACAAATTTTGTTTAAAAAATATTTTTATACGGTGAACCGTTTTCGAGATAGAGGGCGGAGAGCGCGCGGTCACAGCATTACTTCAGGTCAACAGGTGCCTCCGGTCGAAAACGCGCCATATATAGTTGATGAACTATCGATAAATCAATGATTATAAATATTTGTCAATTTTTATTAACTATTATATTATATTTTATAATTTTCTTCATGCATTAAATCTATATCTATTCAATAACACTGATAGCAGTTTCCTAAAATTAAAAAATAATTAAGGGAAAAACTTAAATCATAATACCTATATATTTATTATATTCCCATTTACACTAAGAACATTTTAAATAGAAAATAATTAAGTGCATCTGCAGTGCATGAAGAAAATGATAAAATATAATATAATAGTTAATAAAAATTGACAAATATTTATAATCATTGATTTATCGATAGTTCATCAACTATATATGGCGCGTTTTCGACCCGAGGCACCGGTTGACCTGAAGTGATGCTGTGACCGCGCGCTCTCCGCCCTCTATCTCGAAAACGGTTCACCGTATAAAAAAAAATTAAACAAAATTTGTAGAGAATTTTGTATTCTACAATATTGATGATAAATACAAATATCAAATAACCCATAGGAAATGAGATATTTACAAAAAAAGCGCAAACAACCGATTTATGTGACCTTTGACCTTGAAATTTAATAGTTGCGTACACCCTATATGTAGGTTTTGAGACAACTTTTAGCGTGTCAATATACAAGTATTTACAGACTTACAGCTGGGTATCTCGAAATTTAAGCTTAAATGACTGGACTATAAAGAAGAAATCTGTAGAATTCCTTGTTTGAGACAAGTTGTCACTCCGACGTCTAACAGCGGCCAATGAATCTCATTGAAGCCCCCTACTTTGAAGTTTTTCTAATAAAGCGCGAAGGATCGCCGGCGTAGTTTTTGCCTCGAAACGAGTTGTGGTAAAGTTTTCAAGAATACCTACTTGGCTGGTTTTTATTGCGGGCACTTGGGTGCTGGCTGCGGAGAAGAATTTATTGTTGCTTGTGAGTGGGGCCTGAAGCCGTGTCATGTTTGTATTTGATCGAAACTTCTGCTCCTCTGTCGTTTTTTATAGAAACTTTACTAAGTTATAAGCAGTAAAATTCTATAGTTACGTACCTACTGTATCCCGTTTTTATAATTTGAAACAAGTAATAAATAATCCCCACAAAAAAGGTTAAAGTAATTAATTGTAAATATCTTTTCAATGCAAAGACTGTAACTTTTTTAGCTCTAGTTTGTTCTTTCTAGAAACACTTTCAATTAGGAGTGTTATGACGTTTGATTTACGATACATGGATGGGTTAACAGTAACCTTGGTTAACACTCGAGGACTTTCTATTATTTAGTTCCTTAGGACACTAAAGAAAATAAAAGAGTGTTTTAATTGACATTGACAAGAGGGCGCTACGTAAACATTTGTTGTCTGAGGATATCGTATTAAAAAAACACAAGATGGCGGCGTTAGTTCTGTATTATCTTTAAATTGTCTCTTCCAGGATCGTACCACAAGCTGCTCTAAGTGGATTATTCAGACTATTCGTTAATTCGACTTAATCTGTACTGACACTGAACTAGCGCCGTCTGGTGACAAGGAACGGAAACAATTATTTATTTATTCCTAATCAAACCTAACCTTCGCCCTGGGGAGAGCGGAGGGGTCTGTCAGACTCGTACTGACTAAAACCACACATAGGCGTTCTTGATACCACAAGGTATTCTCTACCAAGGGAAACAATTTCATCATCATTATCACCATTTCAGCCAAAAGACGTCCACTGCTGGGACATAGGCCTCCCCGCGCGTGTCGCCACATTGACCGGTCCCGTGCGACTTGCATCCAGCGGATCTCAGCAACCTTCACCAGGTTATCGGTCCACCTAGCTAGTGGGAGGTCTTCCAACGCAAATACCTATTATAGTTCACTTTACTGTGGAAGCGCCAGGGTAACCCGCGAAATTCAAATTTTAATGTTCCTACGTATTTTGTCATTTGCAGCGATTACATAACCTCGGTTTTTAGAAGTTGGTTATAAATGCGCTAAGATGCGTCCTGTCGTCGGTGTAAATTGTACATTAGAGTGGTTGTTTCTAAAAACACCTCTAATACTAAGTAGCAAATATATTCCGCGGTGGCCGTGTTGTGAGCACACGACGCGCGACGTGACGTGTCAGGGCGACGTCACGTGTTGATTATTATTAATGTCGTGACGTGTGACGCCAAACGCCTCCCAGCAATAACGCAGTACGCAGTCTTAGGGTGAACATAGACGATGGGGCTGGTTAAGCGATGTCTTTCATTTATTTTCTTCGCAGTGGTCGCCGCCGCCGTCTAAAACACGCGTGTCGCTTTACAATCGCTACTAAACTTTTTAAGACACAGACGAGATGACTACAGGTACCTAGTTGTTCTGGATCTGGCTGTTTGTGTATTTGACTTTATATGTTTGTAAACGCACCCACAATACAGGAGAAATTCCTAGAGTGGGATAACGTTTTTCAAAGAGAGAAAAACAACTTCGTGATTGTCTAATCTTTATCGAATCATGTGGTACACAATGCTTCCGGGAATACGTCTGAAAGCCTTTTTTTTTCGGATGGGAAATCATCAAATGACACCTCCCGCTTTGGGAGTGTCAGACTTTTACTGACTAAAACCCATACATATTCCTCTTTCGCTCTTTGTGTTCCGGGGCCACGGTATCTCTTTCGAACAGTTCCGCAGCCCCGGCAGGCAACGGCCCTTGCGGACCCCTTCCTTTCTGCTGACTATGACACCTCCCGCTCTGGGAGTGTCAGACTTTTACTGACTAAAACCCATACATATTCCTCTTTCGCTCTTTGTGTTCCGGGGCCACGGTATCTCTTTCGAACAGTTCCGCAGCCCCGGCAGGCATCGACCCTTGCGGACCCCTTCCTTTCTGCTGACTCTCTTTGAGGCGCGTGTGGACCACGAACGCGCCGTCGACACGGTCTGTCGCCATAAGTCATAAGACGGACGGACGGCGCTTCGGCGATGCTAAATGCTAGCTTCCATCCGCAGCTTCGACCGCGTAAATATTTTTTTAAAAAAACAACAAAAATTATAGCCTATGTGTTATTCTTAAGTATAAACTATATTACTTCCTGTAAAGTTTAAAAAATATCCGTTCAGTTTCAAGTAGTAAGTACATCTATATTTCTATACTAATATTATTAGGAGGTTATTGTTTGTAAGTTTGTATGTACGGGTAATCTCCGGAACTATAAAGAGTGCTAGTATAATATACTAAATTAATAGCAATAAGTATATCACGTATCGAAAGAATTTGAAAGCTGTATAAAAACTGAAGGAACTTCGCAGGAACTTAGGGAATTAAAAACTCAGGATGTAGTACGCAGTGAGCCAACTTTGATTTATTAAGTAAATGACATTGAAAACGAAAGAAAGGACAGTAAAGTAAACGCCTGGTAAAATACTTATAGCTAAAATCTTAATATCTACGAGTTGCGCCGAAATAACTGGAGCCAACGGTGGGACTGACGCGTAAACAAAAGCGGTAACATAAAAATGAAGTAAAACAATTATGAGGTGAACCTACAACCAATACGAAGTTACAATCTACCAATGTACAACTAGTGTAAATGGAACTCATCATCTGCCCAGCCTTTTCCCAACTATGTTGGGGTTGGCTTCCAGTCTAACCGGATACAGCTGAATACCAGTATTTTACGAGGTACGGAGGAAACTCGGTATGTAACGGGTGGTCACCCACCCACAGACCAACCTAGGCAAGCACGGCTTAACCTAAAGATCTACCTATTATTTAGCCACGAGCTCCTCTGTAAATGGAACTAATATGGTTAAAAAAATATTATTAACAGACTATGATAATAATCGTAGAACTACAGGTAACTTTGTTGCCGCCATCTAAAAAGGGGAGTTTCAATGAAATCTATCAATCGGAACGTGTAATTAAGTCCTTTAATTGAATGTCATTGTGTAGCACGACAGGGTTGGTTCGGAACAATGTACGAGCTTCGGATCCAATTTCCCAAGTGTGTACTTACCGTACAGACGGGAACTGTGCCAGGTGAAAAATATTTCTACATTTTTTGTTGTTGAAAACTTTGAATAGGTATATACAGGTGATACAATCATTTCCTACAGATCAAACTAGAATTAACTAGATCATTATATTAGGGAACGCAGCGCAATTTTTGCGATCAATTTTACACCGAATGAAATTCATTTGTATTCCGTGAAAATCAGTAGTTGTTTAATATATGCACTGATTGTCCAAATGAAAGTCATGATGAAATGTAGGGGAAATCAAAGTTACAGGATTTCAAAGTTGTAAAAAAAAAAACCGGTCTAGAGCGAGTCTGACTCGAGCACCGAGGGTTCCGTACAAACTTATTAAAGGACAAACTTAACTTTGCTGTTCGATCCCATTAAATGGCTATTGCACCAATCGCAAATAATAAATTTGTAAAAGTAAAATTGCTTTTTTTTTTGTTTTTAAACTACGTATTTACGGTTTTCAGATTTTCCCCTTTACATGTGCTGTAATACTTTACTTCTCGCCAAGTTTCGTGGTTTTGGTCGACGGGAACCACTTATCGTAATTATAGGTTTTCGGTTTTTGACTTATAATTATCAATTGGTCAATCAATAAAAAAAAAACCAATTGGTAAAAAGCAAGACCTTACAGCACAAGTAAAGGGAAAAGTCCGAAAAAAAAAAGTTGAAAATTAAGATAAATTTTGGTACCTACCCACTTAAAAGATTTTGCGAAAATTTAAATTTGCCTATATCTTTTTATCGTGTTGACTCAGGTCAGGACCTTGATTTTTATACATCTAATAGGGACTATAGACCTCAGTATCTGGTATAAATTTTAACTTGCTGGGTCTACCTGTTCCTGCGAAAATCGGTGGTGACAGACATACAAGAAAGTGATCTTATCGTTCCTTTTTTACCTTTTAGATAAGGAACCCTAATAATAAAATAATCGGTCACCTAAGGAAATTACCTGAATTTGCCAGATTTCAATGTATCTAACAATATAACTACTAATAAATGAACACTATTAATTTAGTCGATAATTTTTTTTTTTTTTGTTTTGCAGTCTACATCACTGGTCACATCACTCACAGTCTACATCACTCCTGGTGTCGTTCCGTGAAGTGGAGTAATACAAACAAAGGTGCAAACATTCATCCCAGCGCAACTAGTGCATTAAAGGACCTCCACAAATTCCTATCAGCAGCCAAACTCATAATAACAAAGGCAACAGAACGCTTAGCAAAGCGGCTCGTTAAATGTAAAGCCGGGAGCAGACCAGCGCTAGCGTCGCGCGCAAACATCGCGTTTGTTTCGTTGGCATAATTAACAATTAGGTAATTCCAGCTCAAAGTGGGCTGTAGTGTAGTTGTCCCGAGCATGCCTTTGCCTAGCTCGGCCGACGACACATTGTTCTACGTGATTTCCCACGGGGAACTTATGATATGCTTCTGCTTATGCATATAATTTTAAAGTTATGTGATGACATGAAGTATATCGTGATGAGCATTGGAAAAGTGTAGACGTACATATTTTTTAAATTTACGAATGCATTCTACAAGACCAGAACAGTCTTTTCGAAGATTAGTGGGACCAAACAGACCGGTAGGTACCTACTCTCGTCCACGTATGGAAAAAGTAAAAATGCCAAATTACTGCAACTTTGTCGGCATTACCGACTCAAGCAAATCAATAAGGAATGAAAGAAAATAGAATTATTGTATTTATTTACTTGCCTACCAACAGGCTGAACTAGAATTAGGGTTAATTTGATCAGCCTATACCACGGGCGGGTATGTAATTAACGGAAACTTGGCTTTCTTCGACTATCGTGAAGATTGTTTTGTGGATTACGTACTGAAGGATATGCCACAAATAATTTGGGCAAATAGGGTTGGCAGTAAGCATGATATTGTTTTTCCATTGCAAAATAACCTGATATTCAAGGGTTATTTGCATGTGACGGCGAATCATAATTGGAAAATAACAGGCGATCTTACCTGAAATGTTAAATTAGTCACTACCGCTCGGATCGATAGATCTACGAGGATAAGCTGGGCTCGCTACGAACGGTCCATAGATGGGTGACCGTTTTCATGTCATATCATATCACATATCACCGTTTAGCCGTCTTTAGTCCTGTGCCTGATCTCTGTTCAGTCAGCGTACATCTTCCACGTAGCCCGGATGCTTACCACTAAGCTGTCAAAGTCGTTGAAGCAGTTCGGCGCCATGCATTGCTGACCGCGGCCCTCTGTCAGAGCGAATAAATGGAAATTAATGGTCGCACCCTGACCTCCGCGCTCCCGACACCCTCGTCAGTGTTACATAAGGCAATTGACTAATAACCCTGTATTGTGGGTATTGCATATGTTTGTATATACTGTATGTGTATGGCTGACGTTGGCCCGTGAAAGATTAAAAAATATCAAAAAGATTAATAAATATCCTTTCAAAAATCATGTTTTATGTACACGTTATTGTTCTTCGAGTCATTGAGCTCCTTAAATCTTAGATTACTGGATTGCTGGCCCACGCATACATTGACTAGAAGAGACGGGTCGACTAAAATCTGTATGGTTTTGTGGGGACAATAGGGAATAGCTGATATTATTAATAAGAGAGCAGCGGTGGCCCAGGGTGGCGGCCCCGACTTACGAACAGTAAGTCGTGGGTTCGAACCCAGGCAGGCGCATTACTTTGTGTAATTTATTTCATCACCGCTGCTCTCAAAACGGTGAAGGAAAACATCGTCAGGAAACCGGCATGTCCTAGGACCAAAAATTCGAAGACATGTGACATCTACCAATCCGCACTGGGTCCGCGTGGTAGATTATAGCCCATACCCTCTGATAGAGAGGCCGTATCCCAGCAGTGGGAACATTAATAGGCTGATGATGAATAATAATTATCTTATGGGGTTAAGATAATTATTATATCAGCTATTCCACAGGCACTGAGGATCGTTCGTCCCATCATTTGAGCAATAAGAAATGCTATCGGTCTTACGGCTTGTAGCAAATAAAACACTTCTTCTAACTTCCCTCTATACCTTTCCGTCTCATTCATATTAGGGACGCCCCTACATACTGATTACGTATCTCCGTCTACATCAAGCGATTATCAACCTTATTACTTCACCCACTCCGACAGTCAGTAAGCAGATTTACCGGAGACAGCGCTAAAAGTGCAGCGCTGAAGCATCTTATTTTCTGCACTGGTAACTTTTAATCACACGGTAAGTTGGGTAAATCCAGCGATTGCCAGGCTAAGTGCGTTCTGCTGACAGTTTAATAATTTTCACTTATTTTATTGTTTAAATATCTAGCACTTCTTAATTTGTTCTAAATCTAAATATTAACGGGAATAAATCTCTTAGATAACATCCTCTTGCTACTAATATTATAAATGCGAAAGTTTGTGAGGATGTCTGGATGTTTGTTACTCTTTCACGCAAAAACTATTCACCGGATTTGGATGAAATTTGGCACTTAGTCTAAAACCTAGATAACGTATAGGATACCATTGACAATATATTATACACATATAATATACGTAGGACAATTAGCGAATTTCACACGGGCGAAACCGCGGTCATAAGCTTGTACGTAATAAAAGTTCACTACGAATTCTAGGGCTTACGCGGTCGACAGACCTACTATCAACTGTCACTGCTGTATTTTAAAAGTATTCTTGTTTACTTGTATTTAAACCACGAAAACCACCCTCACTGTTACAAAACAATGGTACTCTCTAAATGGAACTTTACCATGGACAAACGTAGACTGTTCACAAAAACTGATGCGGACCTAAAATAGCCGCTTTAGCAGAATCATAATACGAATCACGTTAAAAAATTTAAATTCTTAAAAATAAAGTCCATTGAACAATTGAAAATTTTTAATTATAAAATTAAATTTAAATAATTAAATTTAAAATGGCCGCTTTAGCAGAAGCTAAAGCGGCCATTCTCCATTCACTCTAGGGGAGGCCTATGCCAAAGGGCAAGCTGATAATAACGTTACCGATGTCGTGGATTAAACTGCTGTTACTAAGAAATAAATTTAAAAACAAAATATGTATAAAATTAGTAATTATTTAAATTAGATATATTAAAGATATTAAAGTGATGATATATTAAAGTGATATTAAAAATGAGTAAGAATAATTATAAAATTATGTTAAATAAAAATGATTGAAACTTTAAATAATAAAATGTAATATTAATAGAATCTAATGTAATACAATTAAAATTATCTTTTAAATAGTAATAAGTAATATTTCTTAAATTAATAGCATGATAAATTATAGTGAAGTGATGTTATAGCATGCACAACATAATAATCATCATTAATTTTTTTCGTCTCCTTTTTTTGTTGCACACTCGAATATTCCCCAGTTCGATCCCAATCAACATACAATTACTCAAAAATACACTCAAAATCAAAGAACATTACAGAACAAGAAGTTAAACAATAACTACTTCTGAGTACCGAGTGCACTCTATTATTACAGTGAATTGAAGTCGTTTGATTACGGCGTAAGGCTCCAATTGTGGTGCAAGCAGAACTCGTAGTCCACAATAAACAGCGGGGCTACTTCCGGCGGCCGATTACCGTTTCCGGCTGAACGTCGACCTCGCCGGATGTTGGTATGAAATACTTTTTACGTGAGTTTACAGTTGAATTGGACACGAAGCCGAAGTTACAGTGAGAACGAGGAATGTTTACTTGTGCTATTGAAGTGATAACTTCTTAGGGGAGGGTGACTCGATTCGGAACGGTAACGAAGGAGTTCCGGAACGAAGTAGTCCTACTATGACTGACTGACGGATCAACGCACAGCCTAAACCGCTAATTGTAGAGACCTGAAACTTGGAGTGTGCTCTTTGTATGACTTAGGCATCCGATAAGAAAGGATTTTCCGAAATTCTACCCCTAGGGGGTGAAAAAGGAGGGCAAAGTTTGTATGGGACAGCGTGATTCCTTGGTCCAATCTACTTCAAATTTTGCATAAACCTTTTTTAACAGAATTGATGGAAGATGTGTTTCGTATTTTATTGAAATTCATCCCCTTACGGGGTTTAAAGGGGGTAGAAAGTTATTTTTGCGGTGATTTGCTTCGAAGTTGATTTAAATACTCCATAATTCTTTTGATTTAAATTACTTTTTATTTTGGCACAAATGTCTAAAAACTCAGTCCGATTTTATTCAAAAAAGGTTGAACTCACTTAAACACTTTTAATTGTAAAAATATCTGTGTTTGATTTGTTGAGTATACTATAGTGTTTTAGATAGATCTTTTGTCTGTACAAGGATCTTTTGGCGCGTGGCCAAAATCGGAACTAACGACATTATTTTGTTGTCTATATTACAGTGTTATATGGATCTTTTGACTGTACAAGGGATCTTTTGGTGCGTGGCCAAAATCTGAACTAACGCCACTATTTTGTTTATTTTTAAACAATTTCAACCAGTTTAATAAGTTATCACTTCTGTCGAGCGTCCTGAGACGTACGGGTTTTTTTATTTTCTTCTACTCACTAACCAAACAACAGGGGTAACCTAAAAACACGCAGAATTTTCATGCCGTCGTCGCGATGATTCAACAATTACTGCTTATTTTGATTTTTAGATTAATATGCACTAGACTAGACCTTGCCAAAGATGGTTTCTGTTTCGTTGGCATTTGAGTCAACCGTTCTTTTCAGTGTTGACGGCGTCATTCTAGCGACGTACAATGAGGGGCATACTGAAAATTTAAATATTTACATTTGATCGGATCTAGCCTTTTTTAAGTGACCATTTTGCCATCATAATCTTACTTCTTACTTATAATCATAATATTATAAATGCGATAGTTTGTGAGTATGGATGTATGGATGTTTGATACTCTCACGTAAGAACTACTGAACGGTTTTGTATGAAATTTTGCACACAGATAGTTTATAACCTAGATTAACACATAGAATAATTGTTTTTTTTCCCGGTAGTAAGATCTCATGAGACAATTATCAAACTTCACGTGGGCGAAGCCGCTGGCAGAAACTAGTAAAATCATAAAAGCGAACGTTTGTGAGAGGATGTATGGAAGTTTGTTCCTCTTTCAGGCAAAAACCGTTGAACGGATTTGGGTTAAATTTGGCATACAGATATTTTATAAATCATGATCTGTCAAAACAACCTAGATTAACATAGGATACTTATAAACCGACTAAGATAATTACCGGAATCGGCGCGGGTGAAGCTGCAGACATAAGCTAGTCGCCGATAAAGCTTCTCGGTCGAAATGGTTTACGAATAAGTGTATTCGTGTTCGTCAGGTTCCCGAGTAACATCTAGCTCATGTCCCGATGTCCAACTAGTACTATTCTAGATCGGTGACATAGATAGGGTTCTACTAATTACAGTTTACTGTTCTTATGATAAGCTTAGCCTTAATTGGCCGCTACATATCGCCCCAAATATTAATGTTACCGGTTAAAATAACTGTAATGATGAACTTACGTAAGGCAAGGTAAATTCGTTTGGGATCTAGATAGGCCATTTCTTTAGGTAAACGGGGTAAAATGGAAAGGTTATTATTTAGTTATTAACCAAACATAACATCACGCATGTAATCTTCGAGGGGTTAGGCAGAGGTGATTGCCAGCAAAATGTCCCATATAGTCCGATACGATATACGAGTGGGTACGATACTGTACCTATATTAAGTACTTATATCAACTTTAGCAATGTAAACTGTTACCTTGGTCTAGTAGTAAAACAAACAACGCAACATTTTGACATTCTTGGAATCAATATCCAGTGTTAAATATGGGATCAATTGGGTTTTCCGTCAGAACACAGATAATATAATTACATAAAAAGTACCTACTGAAAAATCTTCATCAATATTGCTGCGTTATTGTTTACCTACAATTACTGAGCTTGTTCTAAAAACACAACTTATAAATAAAACTAGCATTAAAACATCTGGAAACGTTTTATTGACATTTCATTGAGAACGTTGTATACGACGTAACCCAATAAAAACGGTCTTAAGAACACTCGACAAGACATTTCTATCGCGGATCCAATAAAGTCAGATAGCTGCCACAGAGGAGTTTACAATGGAGTGCTAATGTATGAACAACGCGAGAACAACGGAAATACAACGAAAGTTTTGTATCTAGGTACACACAAGTTGTTTGTTGATTTAATTTGCAACGTCATGATTTGATTTCTTATGATACAATTAAGACCTAGTTTGGTAACCTCCAATGAAATCAACCGATTTTCACAGATTCAATAATTATAGTTTAGCTTAGAAGTCGTCAATGTCACAATTTATTTATTCAGAACCTTGAAAATATAATTAAAAAGAAAATGTAATAAGCGCCTGATAAGATTCTCATACTACGATTCAATATTGATTGCGTGCATCGATCCAACAGGCACTAGAATAATGTAAGTGTAATTATGTACTAAGTAATTAATGAATGAATGTTCGATTTATTAACCATTCGATATAATGAACGTTCGAGTATTAAGACGTTCGATTTGTAGTGGTCAACCAATTGATATTCGATTAATTGACATTTGACATGGCATAGTACACCCAGCATTTCATTGTATTGATCCAACTTGAGCAAACTTTCAGAAACCAAGAAGAAGTTTAGTACGTTAAGCAGTAAACGTCTACAGATAAATAAGGTGACTAGAGTCGGGTTCAGGAGCTTATGACCACACCAACACAGCGGCTAAATACAAACAGGCAACCATCCTATTGCATACCGAGTTTTCTCCGTGTCTCGGAAAGTAAGTAAAGCCGTTGGTTCATGTAAATACTGGTTTTTAGGAGCATCCTGTTAGACCGGAAGCCGAACAAACAAGGTTGGGAAAAGGCTAGGCAGAGATGATCACTCCAGTAGCTAACTTATCCATGACAGATACTTAGGCAAAACAAATTGAGGCTCGAGGGGGCAACAATTGGCGCAAACAAAACGCTCAGGTGGAAAGGGAAAAAATTCAATTCCAATACAATAGCAGAGCTAAATAGGAAACTCATAAACCGCTTACGTTGTGTACAGAAATTTTATTACGAACCTTATTTTGTGGGGAAACGGTCTGTGACGTGGTAAAACAGCGATGAATGATGAAAACCTATAAAATTTACAAGTGGGTTGAAAGTATCTAGTTAATGACACTTAAGTAACGGTACTCAAATTAGTAACTGAAAGAGAACCCTCGCATCAGAGGACACAAGGCTGCGATCTTTTTGGATCTGAGATGGGTTTTTTTTCGTCTTGAAATTATTATGAATGGAGAAAATCCTTTTTCTCTTTTACAGTCATTAGATATACCATCGAGACGATATCACTTCTACGAATTTTGGCTATTTAATCTAAGAGAGATGACATTTACAGCAGGTTAACTGTAATAATGTGTAGTCACAAGTGTAATTTTAGACCTACTTCACTGATATTAATGCACCGTCAACGGCAAAACATGTTCATACACCACAGTGATCTTTATAAAATATGTACCTATTTAAAACATGTTTGGAAAAGCAGAGACAATTTCCGCTTTCATCGTTAGCTTTGGACCGCCTCAGTCCAATCTTCGGCGTCGTCTGATGGAAGGCTACTATTTTTGTTTAAAATTTCATTTTCCGTTAACCTCCGGTTCGCAAAAAGCCTAATTGAAACATTAAATATTCGCCAAATCTTTTACCTGAATTACAATTCGTTTACATTGACGATTTCTTTCTGAAATGGCTTATAGAAATATTGTCAGTAGTCATAAATCGATATTCAATTGAGCAACGTTAGTAGGCATATAATCTGTTATGAATTATGACCGTTTCGATGAATCAATCAGGTATTCCGTTTGTTACGACATTTTAGTTAAAGGAAATTATTTGTTTATTTCTTGAGGGATTGAGAAAAATATCTTCTGATAGCTAGTTTGGTCCCCCAAACTGAACTTTGAAAAAAAAACCGCATGTCTTATTTTATCCGCCGCGCACTGTATAGTATTTCGTATATTTCTTGGTTTATTTTGTCGATTTTCCGGGTACATTAAGTACAGCTGACACGAGAGAGGGATAAGCCTTGAAACATGAAAAATAAGCCCACTCCCTGAAACGTCAACATAATCGTACACATTAGTTCACATTAACTGGACATATAAAAACGAGCAAACCACGTACACTGGGGTGCAGATGAAATCGCCAAAAGCGTTGTAAAAGCCACAATAAAGTTGGTGCTTTGCGTGCGTGACTGTAAACTTGATAGTCCATTAAATTTGCATCGGACAGCTTCATACATTTTTGTGGAGTGCACTGTAAAAAAATACGTGAGAATAAGTGCAGTAAAATGATACCAGTTTAATGGGGGATGTAATTGTACGTAAACTGTTGCTGAGGTCAATGTATGTAGAAAAACTATCGAAAAGTATTATCATTTGTTGATAAAATGATATAGAACTCGACAATTTATTTCACAGTTAAGGCGACTACAGGAGCTAAATTAGCAACTCTAATTGTGGTGGTCCAAAATTCGTTTGAAATACTGTTAGAATAAAGTTCTAATTAACTTGCACTACAAAGTGGTTGTTACGTCGGTCACTGCGGGCCGAATAGTGCGAAATGAGTGGCTTTTTGCGATTTACAAAAAATCTATTGATTGGACTAAAAAAATAAAACACTATGATGCTAATATGTTGCTTGTAGAATTATTTGCCAAACAATCAGAATGATCGCATGTATTTAAGTATGGTTTTTACTCGTTAAAAGAATTTTTTAGAGATAAGTTCGTGATTTTTTTTTATCGAGTAATATTAGTTGTTTTATGTTTTCAAAACACTATCATACTAGCATATATCCTGAAGAATATTACATATTTTTCTGGTTTTGTTTATTGCAGTGAAACATATGCTTTTTTGCATTATAAAACTAGCGTTTAGCTCCTATCCTTTAATGAAAAAAGTTATGTCACAATATGAATCCACTTGCTCAAGCTCGTGTTTGAGTAGTTTTCCAAAACCCATATTGTGGATCCAGTCTATTTCTACATTATATTTGTAATTTATCTGGTGTACATAATGAAGAGTGTTCTATCTGTCTAATATCGGTGCAGCGCTCTATAAACTTTATTATATCCAAACTTACAAACACCAACCACTTGGGTATTCTTCGGAACCACTGATCTGATTTCTTTTGTTTTTCACTAATGGAGCTACACTGTCCCCGAGTGTCACAGATGAACATATACATAATTATACATAGCGTTTCTACGGGATAATTTCGGCCCTTAACGGAAGCGAAGCCACGGACAAAAGCTAGTCATCAAAACGCGCCTAAAGCGCCCATATTATAACAGTTGTGTTCACAAGCTGCACAGATTGCGTAATACTAACAACCTTTTATTTTCCTATCATTTCTTAAACTGGGACACTAATAAGCGCTTACATCACAATGTTACCCCCAAACTTTATACAACATTATCTGAGCCAACTCCATAATTGACTTCACCGGTAGCTAATTTAGTTAATCAGCCTTTAAGAGGAAACTTTTACAGAATGCACCACTTGTGGGCCTGGGCTTGTGCGGGGAGGGAGAGACGTAGGAAGTTGAGGGGGGGAGGAGGGGTAAGGGTAATTGTTCCTTTGCCCCGCAGACACTCATTGACTTATGCGGAATAGTTCGGAGATTGTTTGAAAACATCTGTCCGTTCCTCATTTGGTGAATATGAATTCGAGAGGAAAAACGGTTGCAATTTGGAACTGAGCTGCTATTTTTTTTTGTTTGAATGAACCGATTTAAATTCAAGTAGGTATGTACTTTTGACTTCCTGCACTGCATTTATCATTCGAATGAAGACGACTTCCTTTTACTTATCGTGTGGTTAGTGTCTATTCTGGTGTAAGAGTTTTTATGCCGCTCAGGGGCCTCTGACTTGGCTTTTCATCCCGTCGAGAAATATCTCTCAGGCATGCTGGTTTCCCCACGATTTTTTCCTTCACCGAAGCAAGTGATAATTATACAGTACGCACATGAATCTGAAAAATCAGTGCGTGCTTTGGCTTCGAACTTGATGCCTATGACTTGGCAGTTCGACAGTCACACCACTAGGCTTATCACTGCTGAAGTCGAATTGTTTTAACATTATTAGTGCTTAAGACAATGTATAAATAGTCTTCTAGTAAATGTCAGTACGAAAATCAATAAGTGTTGTATTGTATCATCGTCCTAAGCGCGTATTTTGCGAACGAAATGACATCAGTAACGTTGAAGAAAAAGGTAAGAATACACAACACAATCAGTAGGTATTTGAAAGTAACGCATGTCTGCCGACTGACAGATTGATGGACATTGATTTATGTATTCTCTAGCTATCCCCAAAAATAGAGCAAATGGTTTTGCATATTTTTTTTGGTTGTTTTGACACGGCAACGTTTTGAATATAATGTAGCTTCCTATTTAAAGTGATTTAATTAATATTCTAATCTGAACCTATCCCCCTATATTATACAAACTTTACATATTTATTTTTATAGATTTGAGTGAAATATTTAGTTACTTTATCCGTAAGTCTTGGCCTATTAAACGTAACCACGTTCTTATCACACAAAATCTTCTCAAGAAATTACGACGTCTAACAAAACACTTGACTCATATACCTCTTACCTTATTACCCTAATTCAGACTCACCAATAAAATGGCTTCTCTGAATGCCTCGACAAATAACATCGCGTATCAAAAGGAATATCGTCCAAATATAGTGGCGAATGGTCGTAAACTAAGTTTTATCTTCGTGTGTCTTCGGCTAATGTCGGAGATAAATCTGGAACGACAAAAGACCAGCTTCGGGATGAGTATGTCACGTAATTTACTTTTATGGTGTCGTCAGGGTTGCGATATGATGGGCATTTAGGGGATTTTCGGGTAGTTTGCGTCGGTATGGAGAGACTTAGCGTCAATGGTCGGGTGAGCGGCAGTAAGCGCTTGCTTACGCTCGAGCTGATGGTCTGGATCCACTTCCTTACTGGCAGATCCTGCTTATGGTTATTAAGACTGTCGTATTTTTATTAACATAACTAAACCATTATTAGTCATCAATAAGGCTAGGAAATGATGTACATAATAGCAAAACAAACACGTAGTAGGAATGAAAACAAAATCATTGTATTTAATCGCGATAAGTTATCTTTGAATGCACAAGATTAGCGTCAGAAGCCGTTTACTGAACTGAGTATGTCATTGTTTGTGAGCCTACTAGTACCGGCTACGTCTCATCACTCCCGTCTCGTATCTTTCCCATTTCGACAACTAAACAAAGGACTTGCAAAACAAGTGAAAAAGTGTCCCAATTCGTAACTATTTTAATCTTCATACATTGAATCCCATTTCGTCAACCATACATTTCAACTGTTTTTTGTACAGTACAGTCAGCTCTCAAAGTTACAAGGAAACCTCTTGTTAATGTTGCTATTTTTTGTCTCTCTCTGGCACACTAAGGTTTGTTACGAGAGAACTTAATTTATCGCTCAGCACTGAATTCATTTTATTGTAATCATGTTGTTTGGCAGTGGAGCATTACCATGAAAAGCAAACAGTTTCATTCCAGACCTTGCCAATTAGTAGGAGCCCATCATTGAAAATAAGCCAATCAAAATTCTGGAAACGCTTAGCAAATAAGCGAATCAACAGTTTCATCAGATAACATGACATTTAATCAGAATTACCAGTTTCGAACCCTAAAATGCACGTTTCTATGCATCGCTCGTACCCATAGACGCTTGACAATATAACTCCATGAGCTATAACATTTTAGGGCGAATATTAACCAAATTGGATGAGCCAGCGACGATCAGCGACTTCCAACGTAGAAGGGGAAAAGAATTTAAATTCAACGCTTACTTTTTTACCAACGTCTGCTAAAGGAAATCAAAGAGCATTATTAGTAGTTTTTTCTATGTTTTTTCCGGATTTCAAATGTAACCTTTTGGTGCTTTTTTTTTCGTATGGGAAATCATCAAATGACCCCTCCCGCTCTGGGCGGAGTGGGAGGGAATGTCAGACTTTTACTGACTAAAACCCATCCATGTTCCGGCATCGCCCTTTGTGTTCCGGGGCCGCGGTATCTCTTTCGGACAGTCCCGCAGGCCCCGGCAAGCACCTTTTGTATACATTATATCAGGTTTATTGATACTGTTATCTCATACTGAAGCATTGGTAAAGGGAAACTTTTAGCTACTGGCGATGTACAGGAAGTAGTTCTTCAGTTCTGTTTACCCCCTTTGCTATAACAGCGTGACGACCGTTATGGAACCATATTATAGTTAGGTAAGGTCGTTCCGATGGTAAGACAATGTTTTCTCTATTTGGACCGGTTCCAATATTGAGAGAGACGTGAAATAGAGGTTGCAAGCGTGACGTTGATTTGATAAAAGGAAATTATGGGGAATTCGAGTGAAGGTGTCGACTACACACATATGTGTGAGTGGATATTGATGTTCTACTGCGCGAACATTTAGTAGTGACGATCCATACAAGGGGTATAGTATAACTCGGTTGTGAGCTACTGCTCTACTACTGAGAAATACTGATTGGCTTAACCCATTAACAGATGGCCCGACCTGGCAATCGAACCTAGGACATCAAGCTCTACAGCCTCGTTAGCGACCACTAGACCAACGAGTCAATGATGAATGTTCCAATTAATTATTAGATTGGATACACTAGCTCAACGGAGCAGTAATTAATTACTTAATAACTGTTAATACAGTTACTAAGTAATTAATTACTGCTCCGTTGGAACCATTGGAACTTTTTTTCATCGTTTGAATACTACCGATGTTATAGTTGTCCCTTCTCTCACGCAAAAGAAAAATACTGAATGAAAAGATTATTCTCGTATAAATTGTAAGGTTGAACAAAGGAAACGTGTTTAGTTACCCCCAGTTGATCGGCAAGTTCCTAATGTAACATAACTTGTGCATTATTTCCGATATCAATTGATTCGAAAATACATTTCCTTTGATGTTATGTAGATACTTGTGTTCGTTTACGCTTTGGATGCTTCATATAAACGAGATGAATAGTTTTGTGTTTTACTTTGGTAACCGTGAAATAAATTTGTCCAGGAAATGGTAGGCAGTAACTAGAATAGAACAGAATAGAATAGAACAGAATAGAATAGAATAGAATACTCTTTATTATGTACACCATAAGAATTACAGATACAAATGTGAAACATTTTACAAGGGGTGACACAATCTTTTAAAGACAACCTTTGGATGGATTTAAGGGGGAAGGAGAGAAAGCCTGTGGTGTAACTAACTGGTATTCAGATGCGTCCGGTTAGACTGGAAGCCAAGACTAGGCAAATGTGGTGAAATTCAATTTTGATTCTTTGTTGGTCGCAAGTTAGCAACCTTTTGTTACTGTGTATAGTCGTGAGCACAAATGTTACGATATGTAAGATCGATAATCGTATTTTCAAGTCGCTATGAATATTTTTTATTATTTTTAATCAAAAATTATTGCTGGGAAACTACTTTATTTTTAGGGGTGAAAATCATGTTTTGTGGTAGAACATTGTAACGCACTCAATGGGGTCGCGGAACTTTGACCGCCAATGTCTCCGTAACTAGAAGATTCCCAGGTATGGTGTAGAACAAAAAAGTGATCGCAATGACGGAGAGAACAAGTACCTTTCGGCTTCGTTAAGAGGTTTTTTACACCCTTTATAATAATTATATTGTAAACTAGCTTTTGCCCCCTGCGCTGCTTCGAATCCTCGCGGAGTTCGATAATTGTCCCACGGGATCATATTTACGAGATACAAAGTACCCTATGTGTTAATCCAGGTTATAAAATATTTGTGTGCCAAATTTCATCCAAATCCATTCAGTAGTTTTCGCGTGATAGAGTAACAAACATCCATCCATCCTCACAAACGTTCGCATTTACAATACTTGTAGGAAGTAGGATAATCATGTTTTCTTTTAGCATTTTACAGCGCCAATCTTCACCGAGCCCAGAGTGGGGGGTAAATGCAACCTCTAAATCATGGCGCACGGGTTAGGTTGGTAATATTTTGCCCTGGTTAATGGCCCGAGTTATTTTTCCCTGGCTACTGGCATGTTTCACTAAACAGTTGCGACGACATGAGTAAACATGGCCGTATCCTCTTGTGTATTTAATTATTTTGATTTAAATACGTAATATTGAATTTAGAAGGCTCTTATAGGATCTTGTGATTTATGTTATTGTTAATACATGGTAAAATTCTTCAGATACAGAGCCGTGATATTTTGAAAATATGGATTCTAAGGTGTATGTTTTTTTAATACCCTTCTGAGATGAAAATAAAAATGAGTAAGCTCTTTTTAAAGGTTTTTTTTACAGTACACTATCCAAGTCATGCCAGCATTTACAAGAGGTAATCATTAATGAATACGTATACAAAACTAAAACCGATAAAAGAAAACCGTTGAGGAGTTTCCTCACCTCACAAACACCCTTTGCTACTGCACTTGCAACCACTACACCAACAAGGCACTAAATCTATCTACAATTATTTTTAATATATATACATATTATATCTACGAACAATCCAAGGGAACCCCGACCCTCGAACAACATAATCATATTAGGAGCACCTGTACTAATACAAATACGGCCTGGAGGCTTTTTATGTGCTCTCTCAATTAATCTTCCCTAGCTTACCGCACCAGATCATTACTCTTACTAAGTGATTGTCTTATGTACGATTAAAACTGCGTAAACGTGCGGATACCTAATAAAAAACGTGTTTGTTACCGCTGTTGCTGTTTTTTGGGGTGCTATCAGCAGAGCCGGATGGTAACATATTATCTACGGCCGGGAAAAAACCGCTCGGCTTAGCTCAAATTGTGATCGGCACGAATTTGTGTAGTAGTTGCCTTTTTTTTTTTGGATGGGAAATCATCAAATTGCTCCTCCCGCTCTGGGCGGAGCGGGGGAGTGTCAGAATTTTACCGACTAAAGCCCATCCATGTTCCTTCATCGCCCTTTGTATTCCCGGGAGCCACGGTATCTCTTTCGAATAGTCCAGCAGCCCCGGCAGGCTTCGGCCCTTGCGGACCCCTTTCTTTTTCCTGACTCTCTTTGAGGCGCGCGTGGAACACGAACGCGCCGTCGACACGGCCTGTCGTCATGCACGCACGGCGAGCTAGCCCATAGCTCCCCGTCCACAGGCCCCCGCCTACGGTGGCCGGGGGCATCTACCTATCTATCTCATCATTCTCTCGCCCTTATCCCAATTCCAGAGTACTACACCTGACCTTTCTGAAGAACCTCACCTATAAGGTCAGTCAGTTACGTTAAGGTCCCAAGTAATATGGGACCAGCCAATTGCCATCAACATGGCAGGGCACAAATCCTTGGCTGCTTCTAAGAAAAACCCAATAATATTTTACACGACCTCGGAATCGAACTCGAACTCATGTTCAGTCTCGCCTCCAACCACTGGACCAACCACACACTCAAAATACGGTTCAAATGTTTAATATTTTGCTGTCAAAACGTAAGCATTAATACACAAATGAATTCAAACGCAATAACCTAACATATCATCAAATTAATTAACGGAATGGAACATTTAATTCAATATAGCATGTACAGGGGATCCCTGCGGATGTTCATAGGTAAAGGGTGTTACATTAATTCAGTATAACAATTACTGGAGCTGCCGTATGGCTCTGAATTTATAACACCGTTATATTTTACTGCATGATTCGGATTTTACTTTTATTAAAAACAGCGCGCGTGTGCAGGTTGTGAGGCCTATATCAAGTAGTAGATCGTTGGTTTGAATGCCAGCTAGGCATCAATCTGTAAATTGAGTGTAGTTTTCAGACACGTAATTAATATTTGACATGAGTTTCTAGATTTGTGTCTGGTAATCTGGTTGATGACAACAGGCTCGCACGCACGAGACACGAGACGTAAACATATTCTGTCAAAAGAGGGTGCTTATGATCGCATTTGATCTTTATCCCGCAGTTGTAAGGGCTTATGTACTTTCAGCCGGCATCGGGTCACTAATTTACTTTTTTTGGTGACAGTCAGTTGACTGTCACAAAAGAGGAGAACAAAAAAGAAAATCTAAAACTGACAGACTTATTGACCGAACCTACCCTCATTTACACGCTAGCTACGCTGTAATCAAAACACCGACAAACATTATGTTATAACCCGACTATATACTTCCTGCCTCCTTAGTGAATGTTGAGACGCGCCACTTGTAAGCAACTAAAAAGTTGACGCGCACTTTAATTTAATCGCCTGTTATTACATTGCTGCAAGCAGCATGTATAAGAAAGGTTTGGTCATCTTTAAAGGTTTGATACTGGTGTCGATTCTGTTGTGCACAAACTAAACTTATAACTATTGCTATCTTTTACTAAAAGGCAGTGCGAGAAAAGGACGGCTATAGCTATGAACTAAGTTAGAGATGTCAAACTAGTTTATGCCTTGCGCTTCACCGTGTTTTAGTCGACATGTTTTTACGTGCATCCTTCATTTGTATGGAAATATTAGTTCCAACTAAATTTGACAGCTCTAAATTACGTCCGTCTCTTTCTCGTTTTATTAGAGAGAAAAAGATAGCAATAGCCTAAATTAAGTTTAGTTTGTGCACAACAGAATCGACACCAATATCTATTAAACTGAACAACTTTTTCCATCCATCAAAATCTATTTATTTGCCAGAATGTAGGTTTACTAAGTATGATCTTAAAACTATAATGGCCCCTTTAGATTTTACCATTACATAATATGGTGTGCAAATATTTAATTTTAATATGCACAAAATTATTGTTTTAATCATGTGCATTCAGAACTAAAATAAAATAAGAATAATAAATAGTCAGCAACAACACACATGCATCGATTTGAGGAATTAATAAATAATTTATTTATTTACTTTTACTTGCATCAGGCAGGTAACGCCTTAATAAATGTGTTCACGACGAACGTCACCAAAAAACCAAGTGTAAATAGTGTTTTCACCATAAACATATAGAGTCAGTGGCAATAACAGTCTTGGGCAATAACAGTGACAAATAAATGAGTGAGACAGTGATTTAGAATTAGTAAACAGTCATTTGCATACGCGCTAGACTCATATGTACTCGCAAGTGGAGGTTTCAAGTCTTAATTTAGTGGATCACAGGTAGCCTAAGTTGCGTTTTAATAATAACTTAGTCCCTTCTATCTTTGTTCATAACGTGTAAATTTTGTCTAACAGACTGACAGTTGAAGGATCATTACAGGCTGAAAAACATAGACTCGTAAATATAAATAATAGAATTCGATAGGTCATATACCCTCCTAGTATATGACAATTATATACTTACAGTTTCAATGACAGTTTTCGTGTAAACTCAGCTGGAAAGATCCTTCAACCAGCCAATATTTGAAAAATTGTATAGTTTTTAGTATTATTTCTTTAAAGACAATAAAGATTATTATAATTTTCATGCTAGTAGATTGATAACTATATCTAAAATCTTGTGATATCTTGAATGTACTTAGATATAAGCACAAAATTGTATTTTTTGCAAAATTATAAAACTTTATAGCCAAAAATTATAATAAAAAATTCCAAAATCAGGAAGCGATTCACGGCTCTCGTTACAGCATAGTTCCGGCGTACGATAGTAATCTAAAAAATCTGATATAATTGTAGTCATCAGAACGGCAAATATGCCTTATTAACAAGTTAATAAACAGTGAAAAGTAGTGCGGTAAAAGTCCTGAAGTTCCGAATCGCTTCCTGAAATAGTTATGAAAGTTTATCAGTGTTGTTATTCCCAGTAACCCTGTCCCGTTGTAGCGATGCCTGATGTAGCCTGAACCTATAGCTGTAGGATGTCAGCGCCGTCTTGGAGCGAAGAATACGTGCGCACAGTGTAGTAAGCATAGGCACATTGCCCGTTAGGTACACGTATATATGTTCGCGCCCAGCGATCACGCCCGTCCAGCACAAAATGCAGTTAGATATTCTACGTGCAATAACATAGTATTCTATAGATATCGCTTAGTTTTCACGAAAACAGATAATAAAGTAGGAAGAGATATAAATACTACTGCATGTGGTTCCTGGTTCGATTCTCAGATCGGGTAAAGTGTGGTTGGGTTTTTTCACCAATCATTACTCAGTACTATTCGGGTTTTACAGGCGAGATCTTACAATTTAATATACCCACATAAGCCATCAACACGCGGCCTGCAAAAATATGTGGCCGACCAAACACAGTTAGTGGCCCGTCTACACCACACTAAGTCACGTCTCGAACGCGAACGCTTCAAAATAGTGCGCGTTATATTTTCTCCATACATTTGGCTTCAATCAGACGGCAGAAGTAAATGAGGCGAGAATTCTTGCAGGTTTTAACGAGATCGCTTAACTATGGTTAAGAGACGTCGGTTGTCGGGAAATTCGTTTATAATACGGATTATAAAGTTCGCTTTATCGGGGCAGACTTTCTGTAAGGATATTGTTTTTCTTAAAGCGTTATGTTTTATTTGTTTGTGCATTGCCATGACCAGGATAATGAATGTACATTTGATTTTTATTGCGTCGATGGTCTGTCTACAAACGTTTCTGATGAGCATTGGACTTTTTCGTCATTAATTTCTCTGAAGCAATTTTTTTTTGCTGTTTAATATTTCTATGTTCGGAATGATATAATGAAGACAAACTTACCGTTTGTGCGTCAACCCTGATTATTTTTGATATTTCCGTCATCGGTACCGATTGCTGAAAAAAAAAAACTTTTGGAAACCCTCAACATTATATCAAAAGATTGCACCTCGCAGACAACTCAGGGGTCTTACATTAATAGCGTATTACTAAGGATAAAACTGCCATTAAGAACTTTGGTAATAAAGCGAAAACTTGAAAAAATTGCTCTTGTAAACTCGACGGTAGTCGTAAGGAGTCATTCCATTGCTCGTTTGGAGTTTAATTGTAGGGAAATTGCAAATCACTTGGATCTTAAGTGTAGTCTAACTGTTAATGTACTCGGAACATTGCGTCAGAGTCATTAGGAAAAGGCAAACAATAAAATAGTTGCAAAGAACTATTAGCTAGGTTGCAAAAGTAAGTAAGTTTGAAGGGATTGTGTGGTATAAGGCATACGCTGTACACACTGCGCATACTGTTTAGTTTATAAACACCCCTTTTGTTTAGTGCCAAGACAAATGTAAGAGAATATCAAGTTCAGATGTTCAATGAAGATTTTTTAACTTATAACTCTATTACAGAAACAATATAAATATATCATGGTTTGGACTCCCGCTAAGTGATCAACTTGTTCAAAAATTCAACGAGACATGAAGTTAAATAAAATAGTCCTAATCGAATACAAACAACATTCTTGGAATTGCAAAAGAGCATGCATAATTCCCCTCTCCTTCGAACTACAATCACAGCTTTAGTCCAATAAAATCCATACGCGATACTTTCGCCCACCGCCGAAGTTGGCGTTAATGTGTTGGCGTTCTCAAATTGCTAAATCTCGTGTTTGGTCGCAGTTAGCAAGTTGGCTGTTGGCCAATGAAAGGATTCCTTGCGGCTGTATAAATCATAGCACGTTAAATGTACATTGGGACACTCGATTCTTCTTCGTTTTTGAAGCATCACGAATGTCGTAATGCTGCGGAAGTGGTGTGGTATTAGTACGGCTTTATGACTAATGGTTGGTACGCGTCTGCTTCAATATTGGCCGTATGAATTGCACTGGCGCGGGCGTCTGGGACTTTTGTCATCTTTTGTAATTTTCGTGCTTTGGTTGTTTTCGAAAGGAGTAGTTTCAATATTTTAATAAACTTACACTGCCACTTACGAGATCTTCCATGATTTTAAGTAACAGTGTAAGTTTAGTCATAAACCTTAAAGGCTTTCCTTTGGTGTGTACAGTTTTCTTTTTTCGTTTATCTGTACAAACGTCAAATATAACTTTTAAACTTAAATCCAGGCTCTTATATCTATTCGTGAGGGCTTTGCTATGCTTCGGGACTGTTCGAAAGAGATACTGTGGCCCCGGAACACAAAGGGCGATGCAGGAACATGGATGGGTTTTAATCAGTAAAAGTCCGTCCGTCCAGAGCGGGAGGAGTCATTTGATGATTTCCCATCCGAAAAAAAAGGGCTTTGCTATAGTCGGTCTAATCGTAATTTATACACTGAGCTAACAAATGCAATGAAGCGCATCGGTAGCGGCCCACTGAGTGAATGAGGCTGCAATCTCTTGGAGGTTGTCTCATCGCTATTCCGATGCCTATAAATATGCAAACTGGGGGCCCTAAGATGGCGCTATTAGACGAACGCGTGATAGATATAAATGAAAGCAAGTGATTAAGATTTTTATAAATTGAATTAAGACTATGAAGTTAAACATAGTTCTGGGGAAAAACGTACGTATTTGGGGGATTTAACGCAAGCCTGAATTTCATGAAATAAACAAGTTCTGGGATAATTAATTTGCACTGACAAAAAGAAGCATTAAATAATAACAGTCGCACGGTTCGATCTTCAAGGTTAAGCTGCGCCCGCCAAGGTCTGTCTGCTGATGGATGACCATCCATTTCATACAGAGTTTCTTTCGTGCAAAGCACAATAAGCATTGGTCTTGACTGTCATTTGTAGATCTTTGATAGTGATTGATTTGATCAGTGGCCCAAAAGTGCGACCAACAGTTTTACCGAGGGTAATCGCCGTATCGCATTACCCAGTAACTGGGTTGTAGAGTTCAGATCAGGCAGTCGCTCCATGTAAATACTGGGTATTCAGCTGCATCCGATTGGACTGGAAGCCGATGCCAACATAGTAGTAGGGAAAATGCGACTACTTCAATAACCTAGCGAGTAGCGGAGCTTTAAAAGTTTTCATCGACATCTAGCAGCAGAAAGCGCGATCTTACAGCCCTTACCTTCAATAGTCAGGCTGTTCTCGCTTATTTAAATATATTCCAACTATCTCTGGGGCCAGGCCCGTTCTCAATGCACCGTCTTCGCGTTACATATGAAAAGGTCCGCGCCCATTGGCTGGACGCTGTATGAATGTGTTTGGTAACAGCATTGTCTGTTTTGTGCGATTGAAACGTACGGAGCGTAATGGAATAATGGATGTGAAATATGTAAAGGTTTTTCTTATGATTTATTTATTTGTTTAGAGATTCAAATGTTATGGATGCAACTGGACCAGGGCGCCTGCCACGACATCGTGAAACAGTTTTTTTTTAAAAAACGTTTACTACAAACGTTTACGTAAACTCAATTTTATTTAGACAATTTATTCGTCAAGTAGAAGGAGGTATAATATTTACTTACGTCTAAATAGGTTAAAAACCAATTTGACCTCCAAGAAAATCTAGACTCAAACAAAACGGCTTAATTATGTAAATGACGAGGCATTTTGTTAATGACATTAGTACAATTAGTCTGTTAAATAGTCAGTGATTTACGCTTACATTGCTTGCCGAAATAATATTAAACAATGGTTTACTATGTAAAGATAATCATGATAATTACTAAGCAGTTCAAGATTAAAAAAAAAATAAAAACTTAATTAAATCGTGCCAGTTTTAAAAACCCTGTATACTTGAATCAGATTTTTTTCGCCTAAAAATGTAAACTCGAACCGTGCAGTACAGCGTAACCACTAATTAGCTATCGTCAGTAGCACCGGGCCGAAATAAATCAAGTGACGCTTGTCACAGACGTCTCATAACTTGTAAGTTATGCGGCGATCGCGTGCGTCGGACCCTGAACACTACCGAACACTGCCGAACAGTCGCGGAGACGTGTGACGCGATGCGAACGGTGCTCTCAGTTAACAAGATCGATGATCAGGTATATATATGATTCATAAAGAATTGTTTCTGGGCACATTTGTGGTCTAAAAAGCAGTGTAGGTACAGAAAAAGGAAAAAAAAATGCCTTTTCTTTTGTTGTAGTTCTTCTAATACATCTTTTTAATGTCATTAAAATATTTTGAAGTCTTTGGGGTAAACAGGACGTACAATGTCGATGATAAAAAGCCATATCATCTAGGTAAACAAAGTAACAACACAGCAACATATTGTCTGTCCGTTGTCGGCCAGCGAAACTAATAAACGAAGTCCGCGGTCGGCCAGTCGGTGGAGTTGCGTCGAGTTGTGCCAAGTTCACCACTTAACACCGTTGTGTTGATGGCCATGAGTCGCTGGTGGAAGCTTGAGGCGAGACAGAGCAAATTGTTTACTTATATTTTTCGGGTAAGCTGGGAACAATTACTTTGTCAGGATTCAGACTATAGTGCTATGAATGTGCTATATCTTCACTTTTGATAATACTACCTTTTCGTTTTTGTGTATGAAACATAAAATCAATGCAATTGTGTCAGACGACCCGAATAGCGCAGCGGTAATGAGGCTGCCTTACGTTCTTAGGGTCCCGGGTTCGAATCCCGGTAGGAGCAAATGTTTGTGTGATGAGCATGCACATTTGTTTCCGAGTCATGGATGTTTATATGTATGATAAGTATGTATTTACAAACAAAAAGTATCTATGTAGGTAGTAAATCAAATATCTGGTGTCCACGACACAAGCCTCGTTGCTTAGGTGGCTCTAGATGGCGCTGTGTGTCATGTCCAGCGATATGTACAAGGTTATTTGTAAAACACCGACAACCTCTCAGGACTGTGTTACTAACATCATAATCAAGAAATTTTGTTCTATGACTTTTAAAAATTCATCATATTTTAGTTCATCAAATTTTCGTACAAAAATAAAAATATTTAAATTGAACGCTCTAAATGTTAAGAAATCTATGCGAAGCAAAAGAAAGCGATAGTACAATAGTGAGGGGAGCGGGGTCAGGGCGGCTAGGGCCGGTAAAAGCGTTCAATTTAAATATTTTAATTTTTTTATGAAAATTTGATGAACTAAAATATAATGAATTTTTAAAAGTCATAGAACAAAAGTTGTTGATTATGATGTTAGTAACACAGTCCTGAGAGGTTGTCCGTGTTTTACAAATAACCCTGTATATACATATATATTTCGCGAGCTTTATGTAAGTTCATGTAATTAGGAGGCGAGCCTACATCAAACGGGCACATATCTAGACACCGTGGCTACTATTTACAAACTGATGGAAAACCCAATAACAGTTTGCGTCGAACCCATTCGCAGGACCAACGACCACTCCTGCGTACATTAACAGATAAATTTAATTAATAATTAATGCGAATTATGCAGTTACAAAATGATCATGACCAGCAACTAACCCTGTAACTAAAACCAGTTAAATCCGATAAAATTAAATTCGTTTTACTTTTATCCGTACAGACTACCAAACCCGAGCTCCATTCATATTCAAAGTGTGAAACTTTCCAAAAACTGCTTTCAAACTGTGCAACCAGAAGAAATTAGAAACACATTAGCATCTCAGCCAACCTGCTTTAGTTACTAGGTGCACAGACGGAAGTTTCAAGTACAGACTAGCCACAGTTAGAGCCAGTACTGATCTAATTTTCCGACTAAATTGCCGCTACATCAGACTGACGTCCTGGTAGTTTGCTATTTTGTCTTGGTTGGAGATGACACTGTTTTTAGGTTCACTGGAGAGATGAGTTAAGTAGTTCATGTATCCTTACCAATTTTTTGTAACCAATATACAAAATTCATTATGTTCTCATTTCTAGTCATAACGTTCATTAACATTTATGGAAGAAATAACACACAAAATTACAGCCACATTTAATAAACTCGTAAATGCACAAAATGGCCGTTACTTTTGAATTATTTGATGGAAATTATGAGCAGAAGGCAGGAACCATTATTTCTTTAACAAACTACCAAGTAACAAATATCAAAAGTCTGCGGAATATTTTTTGTATTAAAAGGAACATTTATGAGAACATTTTGTATGTGAAGCTTAAACGTGACTTCTGTGTGCTGAAATAAATCAAACAAATTGCACTGCAGCTCGAAATTAGCTCAAAAGGTGCACATTTAATGAGGTTGTATTGATATTGTAGAAGGAACTTAAATGGGTCAAATTGTTATTCTCAAATGTACTCAAATACACAACACACACATTCCCCTAATTAGAAATGACCCATTCAGTCATTTAACGACGCAAGGATATTTACCGCGTGGCCAAAACCCGTTCTAACATGCAATTTCGCAAAGCAATGTCGCAAAATAATTAAAGTCAACGCCTGTCAATATCATTTAGTCAAACAATCCTAATAACACTGTAGGTATCTCCTACTGACCTACCTCAAAAGGTGAAGAGTAAATAAATGTGCCATACATTATATAAATGACATACAGGCGCCTTTCTTACCGGATGTAACATTACTATTGTTAGAAGAAATAAAAATTCACTGAGCTGAAGACTTCGCAAACATATCCTTTAAAATATCGGAAGCGAGACTCTTTGCTGAGGGAGGAGAGTTATTGAATTTTGTATTGCCCGACAATTTCGCTGAGGAGAAATGTTGGGAACGTACGTATGTGTGCCCATTAGGTTATGACAGGATGCCTTGTTACTGTTTGTTTTTATATTTTGAGGGCAATCAGACGGAATTCAAATAGTGATAAAGTCATCGTGTTTCGACTCGGTTTTTTGAGTTGAAGAAGAGTATCGAGTAAGCAGTTTTTTATCCACTTGGAAGCGGCACACATAACGGTGAAGAATGGCAGAAAGGGAGAGACACATACCTAGCAGTTGGTGATTTTAGGCTGATAATATGATGACGATGATTATATAGATTGGATTTGTAGAATTTTAAATGCGAAAAGCTTAAATAATGTTGGGATACTTGTATAAATTTTGAGAAATTATGCATTATGAATTTCTACAGTCTTACTTACTGTCCGGTATCAGTTTGCATGTTGATCAAAATGTGATTCGAAACTGTAAGAAATGTACGATAATGTAATGAAGAAAATAAAAAGAAAAAAGAAAGAATGTACATAGAATTTTTTTAATTCATCAATACAACTCTTGAAGTCGTATTTCGCCTTACTTCCGAGATAGTAATTTAGTAGGGTAATTTGATCTTACAGAGTTATGTTGATGATTTTAATTCTGTAAAATACAAGTATAATTTTTTTACGGTCACAAATTACATTTTGATCAATATACAATGTAAAACAGATGGCATAACAATTTGGAGATCGCGGGATACCTTGGCGCTATTTTCAACGTCCATGATTTATGTTGTTCCTAATTCGGTGTAATGTTCTAAAATGGGATCTACAGAAAGTCCCTTCAGTTTTCCATCCATTAGCATGTCCCGAAAGGTCTACCTATCGCTTATACAGCCGTCGCGTCGGTCAGGTAACGTTAATACCTAGCCATTAAATAAACGGCTCGGATATTTCTGCTGTCTAAAACGGACAAGTCTAATCATTACAGTCGTAAAGACCTATTTAAATGTTCGCAAACTTTGGATACTGAACTGTTATTGCGGTTTGTTCTTTGTTCCGTCCGGTGTCTGATTTATTTGTATTTTCTCATGTAAAGGTAAATAATATTCGGCTCCCTATTGTTTCTCTTGACGCCTAATCAGTTGGCCACGAGCCACGAGTGTTTCGTAAACAAATGAAGGAAATTACTTAGAGCGTGCCACGACACATCACGATGCTACTAGACGCGACAGTACTCACATGCGTGTCGCTTGACGCAGGTTTCCATGGTCTAAGTTAGAGCGCGGCCACACGATGCCTTAACGGTACGGTGCGGTGCCGCAGCTGTGTCGCAACGTCATCCTACATACAAATCGGCGGGGCGAGGCGGGGAGGGGTGACGCGCTGCGGCGTCGGAGTGACAACACAGCGTTGTACTGCGGTGCCGCACCGCACCATTAACGTATCGTGTGGCTTTGCTCTTAGAGAACCAACCTGTATGCAAATAGTTAATAGAAATCAACGAACCATCGAATAAAATCGCTATTGGCGCCAACTTACCTAGTAAGATCGAATTTCAATTTTTACTTTTTCCTTTATTTTTGCCTGCAACCGCGTAGAGTTAGTAAAATTGAAATTAGAACATAATGTTGTGAAGATAGCTGAGCTACGGGTGTCATCAATCAAGTACATTTATTTAAAATGCGAAAAAACAGATAAGCTATTATAGTCTTTTCCTTGAATTTGCCGCATGCCATTACACATTATTACATTAGCGACACTGTGGAATGGTCTAAAAATACAGTGTGCAGGTGTGTTTTTTTTTTTTAAATCAACTGTTTCGTTTTCTGGTCAGGAATATTGATTTTCCAAAAATCTAATGATGTAGTTGTAGTTTTCATCAAAATCAGGGTCAAGACTCCTTTGAGTATTTTGAGTATTTTTCGCTATTCCTCTAATAGTTTCGGAATTGGCCATCCATGCCCACTTCAAAAATTCAGCCTGTATACGTAGAAACTTATTTCAACATTTAGTTACATAACTATTTATAGAGGGCACTATTTTTTTCGTAATTTCGTATCACTTTTGTGTCAAAATCAAAATATTTTATTTCACATAGGCCTAGATTGGCACTTATAAAACGTCGAAAAAGGTGCACGGTTCGCGTTGGTCGTTTCCATGGAGAGCAACCGGCAAGAAACTCCATCATTTGGTTTTACAATATTATTTTGTTACTGCATTAGTACATAAGTATGGGGGGACAGCGTAGGCCCGACAATAGGTCGTTGCTTACTATACAAAAAGCGTAAAACAGAAAAATATTTAACAAAAGTTAACAAGCATCTGGGAATCTACAAAGCCTACAATGTTCACTCAGAGTAGCGAGATATCGAAGACACCTGCTCTCCAAGTGGTGCCGACAGTCTCGGAGGAAATCTGCTGTGACAAACGGACAGGATGAATCAATAAGGGTTCCGTTTTAGGCATTTGGCAACGTAACCCTAAAAAGGAATATTTCACTATCGAATCTTTTTCAGTCGCTTTCATCTTTACTTTCATCTTTTCCTGCATATTTCAAGCTGTTTTAATTTTTACTATATTTTGAAGACTCTTCAAAGTTTCCATTTAAATATAAATGAAACAAAAGAAAAGATTTTTAAGTTTTTACAAGTAAAAATCTTTTAGAGAACAGACTTGAATATTCATGGTATACATAATAGTCGAGAACGAAAATTGTTCACAATTTATACAGGGTATATGTATGGTGGCCTCGTTGGCCTAATGCTACTGCTAAGGATGGGTTTTCGGATCTCAGAGTCCGGATTTGTACCAGTTTGATGGCTCACTCTCTCATAGAGAGGAGGCCTGTCCCAGCAGTGGGAACATTAATAGGCTGATGATGATGGCTCACTTTGTATTATATGGGACTTAAGCACAACGGGTGAAATATGGGTGCTATTATTAGGCATCATGATCTGCCTGCCTTCTCCTAACTATGTTGGGGTCGGCTTCCAGTCTATTCGGAGGCAGCTGAATACCAGTATTTTACATGGAGCGACTGCCTATCTGACCTCCACAACCCAGTTAGTACCTACTGGGTGATACGATACTCTTTGGAAAGACTGGTTGTCAGACTTTCGGGCCACTGACTACCAGTAACGACTGTCAAAGATCTACAAATGGCAGCCGGGACCAACGTTAACGTGCTTCCCGAGGCACGGAGGAAACTCGGTATTTAATTTGCGGTCACCTATCCACAGACCAACCTAGGCAAGCGCGGCTTACCATGAGGATTGCTCCGAGCGGCCGTTATTATTTAGCCACGAGCCGCCCTCGAACCCCATTTTCGGTATATAAGTGTTAATTGTACAGAACCCTTCGAGGAAAATAAGCATGAAGTTGAGTTATGTTGTATTAAAATTGAATTAAAATACAGAAAGATAGCTCATTAAACCCGACGCAGAACGTACAGAAATTATAATTAATTAATTTGCACACAACACAAGGCAAGCGAAGCGTTGTGCTTTTAAAATAATATCGGGCTAATCGTCGGCGAGCCGTATCAAATATATGCATGTAAATAAATAATTATGTTGGCTTTCATGTTACAGATTTAATTATTTCTAGAATAATTGTGGGTTGGAGTTGCTCGTTTGTAATTATTACTAGCTTTCGCTCACAGTTTCGCCTGTGTTTATGAGGTCGGTCAACTTTATTCTAGCAATATCATAGTTGATATTTGAAATTATCCCACGGCAATGCGTAGCGGGATAAAACATAATTATCCTGGTCTAGATCATTGTCTACCTTTTTGCCAAATTTAATTAAAATCCGTTTATCCTTAAAGCGTGAAGAAGAGACAGACATACAGGCTAACCTTTCTATAAAATCTATTGCTTCTCATGATATGGGAGGGTAGGTATTTTAATGTGTTGGGTTTATAAAATGAAGCCGATAAGTTCGTCTTGTCATGGATTTAGGATTTTTTGTCTTGGCCTTTCAATAAGTGTGAAAGAAAGTGTACTAGTTCTAGGTGTGCATTTTGCCAAGTGGACTACTTCGATTTCATTGTTTGGATTTTAAACGTTCCGTTCAGCACCAATAGTTCAAAATTCAGAGGTGTTGAATAGTGCTCGCGATAACGATTCTGTACCCAACAATAAACTTTATACACAGTGTGGTACCTAGGTACCACAAAACCAATTAAGTTCCCCATTTTCTTGACTTAAACTCTAAACTTCGGTTAGTCGAAACCGACGTTAGCAAAATGATTAACTCAGTTATTGTAAAGTGTGAGTTTCTGTTTGTTTTAGGTCATAGTCTAGACTTCATTTATCCTAGTTATTCAACTAATATTATAATCCTGAAGTCTAAATGTTTTGATTGATGTTTGTAACTTAATTATGAGGATCAAGTTTTAAGTGAGAGGTGAAATGTATTTTAAATTAGTTTTCTTGGAAACTCAGTTAAGAATGAGTCATTTATTATCCTTCTGCATTGCTGGGACACAGGGTTTCCTTTGTGAGTGAGAGGTAGTGGGCCATAGTCCACCACGCGTGCCCATGCGGGTAGGTAAATGTCACATGTCTTCGAAGGTTTAGTTCTAAGACTTGACGTTTTCCTTCACCGTTTTTTAAGAGCTGCGGTGTTGAAATAAATTACACATAGTAGTACGCCTAACTGGGTTCGAACCCATGACCCACACGTACGTTGGGGTCGTTGCCACTAAGACACCACTGCTCTGCGACACGCTATATAAGAAGAACAATATCAGTATTTGGTCCTATTATTTAGTTCAGTTAGTTTAACGATTGATTGGCAGTTTGAGTAGTTTATGCTACCTACCCGAATGTCCTTTCTTTGGTATTGGTCGTCGTGTCGTTTAGCCCCTCGAGTTGTGAGTCGAGCTACACGATAACTAACAAATGCTTGTACTGTCTGGACAGGTCCACTCAAATCTGTGTGGTTCTTTCTTTAATCGACCATCTCAGACACTGATCTGCACGGTGACTTAACCAATTTTTGGAATTTAAAAGATAGAGTGACCTCTGAGTTTGTTTCGGCTGTTTCTAAACAGAGTAGTTAGGTAAGTGTCTAACACCGGCTCCATCTAGTTTTAAAACATATCATGATGTGACGTGTAATAGCGTTTTTTAAAACCATTTTTCAGAAAGAATTATGGATATCTCAGATTTCAGAATGCAACAGAATTGTATCAATTTCGTGGCGCGATGTCATATAACGGTCTTGTTGAAACACATCAAAACTCTCGTTAAACAGTCTGATGCGTTTACAACACAATCGTTAACATCAATTTTATGTTTTCCAATACTTCTTGTGAATCAAAAGTATTTCCGGACTTTGTAGAATGTAGATATACGGATATTAAACTGTTCTACCCTTGTAACAGAAATAAGAAAGTTTAAACTTCAAATAACAATTTTTACAACTTACAGCTTGACTTTGTTTTGTATTTGTAGCGACTATAACTGGGGGATGTTCTCTTACATTGTTTGTAGGCAGTTAAAAAAAACGGTTTGGATTCCTCTGTACCTTCGATTGGTCCGGTGCAAAATACAGTGTCACGAGAACCAGTGTTTACAGTTTTACACAACAGGTAACTTTAAAAAAATATTTTTTTAAGATTATTAATACAGTATAGTAGGAACCTATGTTAATATGAAATAGTCTCTCAAAATTGTAAACGTCATTATTACGAAAAAATCCAGGATGCCTTTTTGCTGTTATGTTGGGATCGGCTTTCATCAGTCTAACCGGATGCAGCTGAATACCAGTATTTTACATGTCGCGACTGCCTAACTAACTGATCTCCACAACCCAGTTAGCACTGGGTAATACGATACCCCTCGGTAAGACTGGTTGTCAGACTTTCAGGCCAGTGACTACCTCGCCTTTTTTCTTGCTATGCTATGCTATGCTGCTAAAAGGTATTCGACATTTATTCAATTATAAACCTTTTTGTTTTTTCTAGATGTGGAAATCCTCAATGGATGTCCTCCGCCCTGGGGAGAGCGGAGGGGTCTGTCAGACTCGTACTGACTAACTTGCGTCGGGTGGCAGCTTGATCTGATGCGAATTCCGCTGCCCTGGACTAGCCCCGGTTGTCCCGCCGCGCCGCCGTCTCGGGTGCAATGTGATGGGGGGCGATGGATGTCCCGGAATCCGTCGGCCCTGGACCTATTTAGGGGGGCCGGAAGAGGGCGTTATCAGCCCTTTTCCGACGACCAGTGCGTCTGCTGCGGTATGGGCGGGAGCTCGTCATCTTCCTCTCCCTTTCCGAAGCTTCCCTCTGCGACATGACGGTTTCGCAGGGACACCACCGTGTCCAGGACTCTGCGCTGCCAACCATCGAGAACCATCGCTGTCAACCTTCAATTAAACTAACCCATCTACTTAACTATTTCACCAGGCATACAGAAAACCCAAAGAAACGCTTGAAACGCCTCCACGTAAATAACGAATGCAAATCACAAGTTTTAAAGAGTCAATTTAGAAAGCGGCGGCTACCGCTCTCTTTTTAATTAAGAGAAGGAAAATCCGCCTAAGTGCAAGTCAGACTCGCGCATTGAGAGTTCCGTACCGCTTAAACTTTTAAAGTTATGTACCTATCCTAATATTTATTATTTGTCATCATATGGGCCTTAGTGACAAAAACTGTTTATTCTGCACAACTATAACGCACACCCATTTAAGTCACAGTCAACCGATTTAATTCAATTAGGTCATTAAAAGGCAATTTTGATCGTCAAACTTTAGAACAAAGGAACAAACCAATAAAATTGATTTTAAATGTGACTATAAGAGTGCCTGCCTTTGTGGTGCCAACCTATCATGGTTTAAAATATACAAGCTACGTTTAATTCAGGATAACAGACACAGGGGTCCCTGAAATATGGTCTTCTTAGCACACGGACACAACGTACAGAACCCTAAAACTCCAAATGAAATCGCCGCACATTACAAACGGAAATATTAAGGATTGGCATCCCTGGTGTCGGTAATGGTTGCAAAGTTCACTATTTATGAGGATATGGGTTCGGTAATGGGACCATGTAATTGTGGATGAAAAATATGGGAGATGGTCTTCATAATTTTTGTCGGTTCCGTGGAAATACTACGGGAGCTCTCGTGGTATTTCCATGAATCTCCCCATGGATATTGGATGTGATTAAAAAGTTTTGTTTTAGAGAATTGAATCGGTGGAGTACTTTGAGAATAATGTCAGATACCTATGGAGCAGAATGGGAACAAATTGACAAGTATTTCTAAATAATAATAATTCCTTGGAGTAGCTTGGGAATTAATGTATGAGATTCTTATATTTGTAGTTCAAAGGAAATGGAGTACTTTGGGAATAACCCCTAGGTAAAAAAACTGATGTCTGTCTGTATATTTTTAGACAGATAGACCAAGACCTACGTTACGACATACTAGTATTTAGTTCTCGTTGCACGTGTGTTGTCCGACATCGACTCGATCAAATCGCTACTCATCATTTTCATCATTTCAGCCGAAAGACGTCCACTGTTGGACATAGGCCTCTACGAAAGCAGGGGTTTGCAGTAATCGCCACGCTTGGCAGGCGGGTTGGCGATCGCATTACGGTTGTTACAAAAGCACAGAGAACGCTGCTACCCATTCTCTGGTAAGTCTCTTAGTCGCCTCTTACGACACCCACATAGCTAATAGAAGTACATAGATCATACTTCGAACTTTTTTGAATCCTAACCAATCATTCGCGGATCTACAAACCAAAACCCTAATGACTCGAACAGAGACAAAATCATTAGTAATTATCTAAATACATTGCAGTGTCGACTTGCTTCGCAACGCATTAGGCTCGTCGCACACACTGCGACATTAATCTTTGTCAGCCAACAGCCGCTAATTAGTTGGGGATTTATAACGCATAATGAGTCGTTGGGTGTGACGCCGCCTAAACAGCCGGTCGCAGTCATGTGAGCTTTGTAAAGAGGGTGTGTTTTAGTATAAACTAGGGACCCCCTGGTTTGGACGGGTGCAATGCAGGCATGTTTAAACATCCTGATTTTTGTGTCATATTCCACACATAACGCAGAACGCTACCTGCCTTTTGCGTCATGCAAGCACTACGCACCTGACCTTTCTTGATAGAGTAAACGGACTCTTCACGAAACCATGCATTCTGTTTATCAAACTAAGTAATATTATTGGGAAACGGATTTCTTTTTGGGTGAAAAAATACGGCTGAATAGAAAAACAAACACGTATGAAGAAATAGATTAGACATTTCCTTTAAAATCTTTCGGAAAGTGATAGATAAGTGTGTAAAGCAATCAGGGTGTAAGTTTCTCGCCACAATTAAGACATTACCCACTCCATAGTCACAATTGTATCAGAGACCAGATTCGAAGAGGTTGGTTAAACCAAGAGCTGTTATTATGTTAAGCGTCGCTTTGGAGCGGTCCCTAATTGGATGGGTCACTGCTTAGACCGGTAATAATATGGAAATTAAACGGAATACTAAGTTAATGGCGAAGAGAAGCGCATGATGTGAATAAAAGTAAAACAAACATTGCTAGCAGATAGAGAGTAAAATAATGTATTTCTGGGAAGTTCGTCAGGCTACTTAAATTCCTTCTTCTTTCTGGCTAACAAAGAGGGGTGAAGGATCTTCTTTAATTTGACGTCCGAAAAGATTTTTGTACACAAAATCTTATGTAAATAAAAGACCGAAGTTCGTAAAATGTATCGTTGCATTTCCATCTCTTTTCTTTCCGTACATTTACGATATTACGTCACTTTACGATAAATATTGTTTAAATTTATATTTTGTAGGGAAAACGAGTCATTTAGATCCGGTGGGCCCGCGTGGTGGATTACGGCCCATTGCTCTTCGAAGAGCCTGTGTCCCAGCATTGGGAACATCATAGGTTGATTATGCTAAGTAGGTACCACAAACTAAAGTTGAAGTTCCTTCTAGAACGTAATAAAATAAAAGTCTACCATGAAAAAAAAAGGTTCCGACGAATTGAGAACCTCCTCCTTTTTGAAATCGGTTAAAAATAACAGATAAAGGAGTTCAGATTGATGGTGACAACGGGCTAACAGTTTTTTCAAGATTACCTTTGGTTGGATAAAAAGGAGAATGAGAAACAGTACACTAAAATGCAGGTAGTGTGTGGAGTACTATAATAATTCGAAAAATACCATTTACAGTTAGGCCACTAAAAGGCACTTTTGAAAGTCAGTCTTTAAAAGGAATTAGTATTCTAGTTGCCCATTCTTCAAGATAGTTCCGTATGGCGAAGAATGGGTGAGAACATCCCTCGTGCCTATGCATCGATATTCTAGTCGCCGGACACATACAAACAACAACATAGAATAGGTACTATTGTTTCAAAGAAAATCTCTAATACATATATACCCCATCGACGTGCGGAACAGGGATAATAGACGCCCCTACAAAACAGCCCTCGAACTTTTCATGTAGGCATTATTGCATGATCAATCATCGTGTCGGTACAGTCGATCAATTGCTGTCGCCTCCCCTGCGTCAAGCGTGAAGGTTGCCAGTGTTGCCACACACATTAATTAAAAAAAGCCGATTCCTTTTGTGAACCAACAATTGGGTAACATAATAGAACGCTTTGTTAGCGTGGACGCATTTTTGTGAGGTTTTTAGTCAGGGAAGGGTTGTATTGGTTATTTCGAAACAAAATTGGTTGGACTGGAACAAATTTTCGGAAATCATTTCTGTAGTGTAACCCATATTTCTATCTCCTATGATGGTTTAAGCAATGCTTACCAGATATTCTGAAAGCAAAAGATATAACAGTGTCTAGGAATATTTTGAAGAATTCTTAATTATCGCTTATTATACTTCTGGATCTTTCCAAGTAAATCTAGAACGCAATTTGGCTAACAAAGTGAACAGAACAGATTCAAAACTGCAAACAGGCTTGCAAAAGCATTTCCTTTGTCGTACAAAATAGTACTTTACGTACTTTTATATTTCCAGAATAATGAAACACATAAAAGAATGTATATCACTTGCACCCCATCTGACTCGCCCCTAGTTAATGGGGATGCGTACAAATTAACGACCCCCTGCCCAGAATACCGAACATTCAATATTTGTATTCACGACCCATCCATAGACTTACCTGTTACTTGTTTGCCAAAGAATTGGGCTTTGTCTTGCAAAACTTTCCCATTTTCTGATATTTATGTTATTACTTTGTTACCGCTTTGAGTGTTCTAAACGTTCAATTTTTATGGTTTTTATTCCATATTTTAGCCTCAGTTGGGTTTCGGGGTTAATTTATAATCATAAGAACATTATGCTTTACTAGCTGTTGCCCGCGGCTTCGCACGCGTGAAGTTCGGTAACTGTCCCACGGCTCATACTAAAGGGATAAATGGTAT
Organism: Xestia rhomboidea; assembly: GCA_963853795.1. Classification (NCBI taxonomy): domain Eukaryota; kingdom Metazoa; phylum Arthropoda; class Insecta; order Lepidoptera; family Noctuidae; genus Xestia; species Xestia rhomboidea. The sequence continues at coordinate 1,089,543 of OY970758.1, forward strand.
CCTACATGTTAATCCAGGTTATAAACTATCTATGTGCCAAATTTCATAATGATCACAATTATTATCATCACTATGACGATCACCACCATTATCACAATCATTATCACAATTACAATCACTATCATCATCACCATCATCATCACTATCACAATCACTATGACCACAGTCACTGTCACAATCACTGTCACAATCACTGTCACAATCACTGTCACAATCACTGTCACAATCACTGTCACAATCACTGTCACAATCACTGTCACAATCACTGTCACAATCACTGTCACAATCACTGTCACAATCACTGTCACAATCACTGTCACAATCACTGTCACAATCACTGTCACAATCACTGTCACAATCACTGTCACAATCACTGTCACAATCACTGTCACAATCACTGTCACAATCACTGTCACAATCACTGTCACAATCACTGTCACAATCACTGTCACAATCACTGTCACTCACTACACTTATCATCGTAATCACAATCATCACAATAAATCAAAAATAACCCTTTAAAGAAGTCGAATCCACCATCTTCTGGAACTCAAAATAAATGCCATATTCGTAATCAGCACCCCTGATAATCTCGGTATCGAAACCCATATTGATTTTTAGACATTTCAACCCCATCCCAACAGGGGATGATGGTATTTCAGGTCCGCCATATTTAATCTTAAAATCTTATTTTTGCAATACACCTGACCAGATACACCATACAAACTATACCCATGTTGATTTTCAGACTTTGTCACCCCATTTTCCCCTCTTAGGGGTTGAATTCTGAAAAAACGTTGAAACCCGTTTCCACTCATTTATAAATAGGAGCACTCCTGTGAAGTTTCAAATAAAATAGTCTAACTAATCTTGTTTCCCCATACAAACTTTGGAGCCCCGTTTAACCCCCTTAGGGGTTGAATTTTGAAAAATCCTTTCATAGTGCACCCCTAGACCACATAATAAACCTACTTGTCTAATTTGGAATCTGTAGACTCAGCGGTTTAGACCGTGCATTGATTTTTAGACTTTGTCACCCCATTTCCCCCTCTTAGGGGTTCAATTCTGAAAAAACTTGAAACCCGTTTCTACTAATTTATCAATAGGAGCACTCCTGTGAAGTTTCGAATAAAATAGTCTAACTAATCTGGTTTTCCCATACAAACTTTGAGCCCCGTTTAACACCCTTAGGGGTTGAATTTTGAAAAATCCTTTCTTAGTGCACCCCTAGACCACATAAGGAACCTACTTGCCAAATTTGGAATCTGTAGACCCAGCGGTTTGGGCTGTGCGTTGATAGATGAGTCAGTCAGTCAGTCAGTTTATCATTTTATATACATATAGATTATAGGTACAGGACTCACTAACATGTATAGGCGTCGGAACTTTATAAGCGATTTTCACCTACTGTATTTATTGTAATTTTATAGCGATGCATTTTGGAACCAATTTTTATACGAAATGGGTCTAATTTTAGAGTTTCTATTTGTTTGGTCTACCACTGTTACTCTTACTGTTAGTCTGTGTCATCCCACTGCTGGGCAAACGCAATAAGGTCGTTGATTTTGTCCAGCTCGTCCCGCCATCTCCTGCGAGGTCTACCGCATCGTCTTCTGGCTGTATCAGGGCTCCACATCGTAGTTATTCGGTCTACCACATATTAATAAGTAATTGCCACTGACCTGCAGCAGGCCATAGGTGGATATAGCATTGGTACTGAAATCATGAGTATGTGTATAAATACTGAATTGATTGTCTCGTTGTGCTAGTGATCGCATATGCTAACGTAAGCATGAAGTCCTGGGTTTGGTTTCCAGGTCAGGAAAAGTGATATTGTGCTTTGTTTCAGTAGCAGGAGAGCTCGTAACTAAATAATAACAGCCGTTCGGGTCGACCTTCAGATTAAGCCGTGCTTGCCTAGGTTGGCCCGTGGATGGGTGACCACCCATTGCATTCCTCCGTGCCCCGGAAAACAGTAAAGCCGTTGGTCCCGGCTGTCAATGTGTCAAGTGGCCTGAAAGTCTGACAACCATTCTTACCATCGCTCCATGTAAAATACTGGTATTCAGCTGCATCCGGTTAGACTCAAAGCTGATCGGCAGGCAGATTATGAAGAAAGGAGGAATTTGGAGTAGTGCCCGTTTGATTGTAATATACTCGCCCCATTTAACATGGCTTAAGCATAGCAGGAAAAATGTGCATGTGCTATTTACTTACACTTCTGCCTACCCTTCAGAGGTTGCGGGCATGATGTTATGTAATGTGGGAAAAATGTGAGAATGCTTCCACAGTTACCCAACCCTAACCAACCCTACCATTCATCGCCACTTAACCCATAAACCACCACAGACGTAAAACAATAAAAATCATCTAACTCGCTTCGAATCCCCATATGTCTGTGGGGAACCTAATGGCGCCTATAAATAAAACATGCGTCCGCACACGATGAGTGATGGCTTTTATTGGCTTTCGGTGTCATGCACGGCCTATGCGTTGTGGATTCCTCTTATAATCTTATGGGATAGAATAGTGGTGTTCGCGCCTCTCGCCTTTTTCCCGTGGGGGTATGCAGAAACAACAGAACATAACCTGTTTCGATCATTCCATGCTTTTTTCTCCCCGTCCACGTTTCATACACGCACGTTGGAAGTACTACGCACCTGACCTTGTTGAGGAATATTTGAAATAATGTCAGTAAATGTTCTTCTAGAACATTCTCACACATCCGCCTTGTAAATAATTTATGTATCTATAGAAAAAAACAGTTACTATTTTTTCCTGTGATAGTCTCACTGCAGAGAAAAGTCAAAAATACAATGGAAAAGATTCGACAAAAGACCATTTCGACGAAAGATCCCTTCCCTCCTTAATATCTTGTACCTGTGGTCAGAGTTAGGTTGCTACAATGCGAGTAAATTTTGAATTTCCATACGATGTCATCTTTCACCATCGGTCGGGTTTTACAAGATAATCTAGACGTCAACATTAACTCAGACAATTGAAACTTCAAAATATGAAACATTTTTCATCATTTCAAAATTTTAATTTTGGTTAAAAAGACACTGTATTGTCGTAGGAGACTGTCTATAGAATGTTTGAAAGGATTTTGGCCAAACACCTATCCCAATACAGACGTAATACGATATAGATGCAGATTGCGTTTACATCACGAATTAACCAAGTTTGAATATAGGTAGATTTTTTTTGCAACGAACAAAGTACAAACCTCGGAAACTTTCCGACTGCAATCCGAAGTTTGTATCAGAATTGGAAGCCAATCCGAGTTGCTCCTGGTAGTGGAGAGTTCAGTGATTACTTGCACGTGGGGTCCACATTCATGTACCTGTTTGTAAGGTATATAGGCACTGTACATAGATAGGAAGTCTTTCAATGACGACTTAAAAAAAAAAAAAACTCAAAAGCACCTCGAGCATCTTAAGAGCACTTCATTACTAAGATAAGTGTGGCATGGCCTTCACCTTGCAGACCGCACCAATTTTATAGTGACATGTTGTGATCTCACAAGAAAGAAAGCACTGAAGAGCAATTTAGGTCAGTGTGGCATGGAAGAATTATGATTTTTCAATGCCACTGTGTAATAACCTCATTATTGGTAAAAATGTCACTTAGATCACTCAGGTTCCAACTTCGTCAAATAGACTCCGGACCTTAATTGGTTGAAGCAAGGAAACCTTTTCAGGAGGAGATTAACCGATGAATCTGTCCTGGAGAGTAAATGTGTTGTTCCGCAAACGATGGAACGCTTAATTTCGTGTCCTAGCTGCCGATCCTTTTGCACTATAGCAGCTGATGGGTGCTACTGAAAGTGCCAAATATTGGGCCAATTTAATATTAATATTATAATTTAGTTTGCTAGTAGAAGGGTAGAGGAATTTGAGAAATCAAAAACATTACACTTGTAGCCATTTCCCAAAGGTACAGGCCGCAAAAGTTATATAATTATGCAAGCGTAATTAGAAGGAAAAAAAGGAAACGAAATGAAATAAATTTATTTGCGCTAAACACGCCACATAGTAAAAAATAAGTAGGGGGAATATATGCGTCACATCCACGAAACGGCCATCGCTCAGCATAATGTTGTGACACCATGTGAGACCGAGACACAGTGTTGATTCACTCGTTACGTTTCAGTGCAATGCAAATAGGCAGCATACATTTCTGGTTTTATGACCAGTTAGGGGTAACTGGTCATAAAACCAAAAAAAGTTATATCCTTGCCTTATAACATCTAAAAATAAAAAAAAAATGTACAGTTCACAATAATTTTGCCACCCATTCTGTTTCCGCGCAGAGCTTTGTGAAAAACCGAAAGATCCAAGCAGTGTCTTGTCCTTGGCAAGGATTAATGTGCGGCGAGATCAAGTTCCTCTGAGTAACACCGAAGTAGAGATAGCAACAGTAGTCCTAATACGAACAGGGCCCGAACGTATCCCTTATCTCAGTATTACTCTTATGTTACTTCTTTTTGGGAAAGAGATGGAGATATAATTATGTTTGTACGAGACGTCTCGCTCCTTTTTTTTTACACACAGAAGTAAGTTGAAATCAAGTCCAAAACCAGCATAACATACACCACGCCTGTAATCCCCGAAGTGTAAGGCAGAGGCGAACCTGTTAGGTACGCCCATATTTTGCCAGTTATTTTTAAGTCCCATGTAACAGAAGGCGAGCCAATTGCCATCAACTGGGCGCAAATCCAGACTCCGTGGCTGCTACTGGGAATTTCTTGATGGAAAAACCCAATACCACCTCAACCAAACCAGTCTAATCCTACAATTACAGACACAATATTTAACCTGGGTTTGTCTACACTTGAACACAATAATATAAGCACCAGTCTTCATTGAGGAATATCACTAAGGAATCGCCTACTGCATTTTTGTACCCTTATCCCAATGTATTATTTGTCATCTCAGTGGTCACGGCTTTGCTAGCCATATCTTGTTTCACACAGAGCTTTCATTTAGCGATACACATAAATGTTCATACTCAAAACTTTCCTCACTACATTTGCCTCATTCCTCCACATCACATGTTTTTAACATTTCAACCGAATTCCACCCTCCCGTCCAACCTCTAAAAATAAACTAACTGCATTTTTTCTCGTTTTGTTTCAGACCTTCTGTAAGTGTTTCCATTGTCCACCCTCTCTGGCATTGCTAGTTCCGCCTCCCGGTGTTCCCGTGATAGAACACGACTTGCTTAATGACTCTGTATTAAGAATGCCGATGCAGATCTTTTCCTTAAACCGGAGTCTGCAACTAAGGGTTCTTACAGACGAGCGGCACGTTGCCAACTGCAGATAAACTGCAGTCAACGCTTGCAGTTGTGGCGTCGACGGCAGCAGTCGACACACATTTACGCGGCATGCCACTGCTGCAAGCGTCGACGGCAGCCGTCGACAGGTGACGACGGCTGCAGTTTATTTGCCGACGGCCAGGTGCCGCTCGTCTGTAAGAACCCTAAGGTCCATCGTTCTGTCGGTAACTAGTAAAAATATGCATTTGTTTCCAAGAGTGTAATGTTGCGAGTAATGTCTACGGATTGATTATGTTTACATATTATTACAAGTTTAGTAGGAAATGGCTTTAGCAGAATAATGTAAGTGAACTGTCATGAGATACCTCTCACGACAGTTCTTCAGATTGTTTTAAAAAAAATAAGACGGCAGCATTAGTTTCGATAGTGGTCATGCGCCAAAAGGTCAGCAACCCCCCGCAATTGTATTACAATAGGAATATTTCTTTTGGTCAGTGATGCAAAGTAATGTTTCATTTCGTCAAAATTAGTTATTGCAACTCGTAACATAATATTATTATCGCGCTTGTAATACCCGGATAGTTACGCAGAGGTATACCTAACAAGTACACCCAAATTTCGCCAGTCTAATAGAGCGCGAGCCTATTGCCATCAACCGGGCACAAATCCAGACTCCGTGCCTGCTACTGAGAAATTCTGATGGAAAAACCCGATAACACTTGGCCCGACCCGGGAAACGAACCCAGGACCAGGTAAATTGTCAAATGAAACCGGAGCTTAGGCTTCTCATAAATAAAAGTAAAAAAACACAAATCTCGTTCTACAATTATTCGTTACTTTAAAGTCACATTTCCAGAATACTTTCCTCCAGCTGATTCGCGGCTTATCTGTGAATAGCCGAGGCGTCTCTCATTCAGCATTCAATCTCGATCTCAATCTCATCGCCATCCGTATTAGCGTCCGCGGTAACTCACTGATAATGCCGCGGGTTTAGAGGTATACTGGTATGGTGCACGTCAAATATTCATCACGGAATAAAGTGTAATAGCAACCTTATACGCTAGATATTTGTAACGTTTGTTGCGTTACGAGGTTGGATGTATTGAACCACATTCTAATACAAACTTAGCTAGCATTGTGCTAGCACATAGATTATAGATTTGGAATGATTACAACAACTACTGCCTCGTTGGTCGAGTTCATGCAAGCGCAACCGCTGAGCATGAGTTCCTGGGTTAGATTCCCGGGTCGGGCAAAGTGTGATCGGGCTTTTCCAACCTGAATTTCTTAGAAGCAGCCACGGAGTCTGGATTTGTTCCCAGTTGATGGCAAAAGGCTCAGCCCCTATAAAATGTGACTATAATACAACTGGCGAAATGTGGGTGTACCTGTGCTACATCTCCTACCTAACCCTTCGATTACAGGCGTGATGATATGTTATTAACGTTGTCGAACAGACAAGTCTTTCAAACATGAAGCGATGGATTGTGTATTGTCTTCAAAACTCTTCAGTAATTCATCAAAAATGTGTTGTGTGGATACTTTATGCTCCAGAACATCACGACATTTTCATAAATTTTAATATTATTACGCGAGATAAAAATAACAATACTGTAATATTTCGTTCTCGCGGTTTCAGCGAGCTCCCTACGGCAGCAAACCGACTGTGCTTAGGATAGCTAATGTACAGATTTAAGCCAACTCAGTTTATTTTTAAACCAACAATAGTTTCCACTCCATTTAACTCTTTGTTGTACTTGAATAAATAACTGGAACATTTAAGTCTGTGGTACAGTTTTTGTTAAATTGAACCTGGATTACGTTTAAGTTGTATTTTTTGGAGATGGGTGTTTTGGGAGTTTATTCTAGGAAGACTTCAGACGCTTTATTTAGGTATACAATATGTTTTCATGCGCTGACTAATTACTAATTTGCTATATGATACGCTATGCCCCAGCTACGCTGAACTACCCCGTAGCTCCGTAGCGGCGTAGCGCTACGCCGTAGCCACAACTTCACTTTGTACTGATAGTTTCACGACACCAGTTTTGATAATGAAACTTGATATAATTACTAAACTACCCACCGAGTTGAAGACTTAACAGTTTAGCGCGCTTCATAACAAAGAAAACTATTTACGTTAATTACGAAACTTTATTAGCGCTTATACGACACAATTACTTTAGCGTTTTATTATGCGGAACCATTAACCGACCTCATTTTACGCCCATTTTCATTTTTATAGTTTAATAACGCCTCTATCCATAAATTGTGAGGGATTTACTTGTAATATGCAGATTTTTATGGACAATTGTTTTATTGCGTACGTACCTAACTTTGTGAAGAATCTAGGTTCGTGATTATTTCTTTCTCCCTTTTATTGTATTTTTCAAGTCCTTTCCAGTCCTTTTTATTCGTAATGAAAAGCACAGTGTTTACCTCGGGTTAAAGACTTATCCCTCGAACTATTAGCGCCCTCGCTGCGCTCGGGCGTCAAACCCCGTCTCGGGGCTAAATAAGTTACTTTCACCCCTAGGGTAACAATGTATTATTTATATTTTCATAAAGAAAGTATCTCATTTTAGAAGATTAAGTGAAACTGTATTATTTCGATACTCGTTCATCAGTATATTTAATACAAAGTCTTGATCTGTTCCTACACTCAATTTCTTTCGCTTTGAGCAGTAAAAATTTTTGTCATCCTACATTTCGGCCTTCAATTCGATGGCCAACAGCAAAACCCATTCAAAACATACCAATTCAAAAGCGACATATTTGTAACTTTAACATAATAAACTTACTCCTCCGCTTATACATAGACGTCTACAGTTTTACGTCCCATAAAAACGGCATTGAACATTAAATTTGATGTCCCATGGAGTAAACGAATACCCTTAAGATTGCCCCCGTCATAACTGGGATGATTTGTGGATGATATAAATCGTACACGTTATGGGAATGAACACTGAATTCTAACAGTCGTATTGAACCTATTGAATTTTGTCGATATGTCTAGCGAACTTTATATGGCTATATTTCGTCTATTATTGAGCATTCATCTACAAAAAGATAATCATATCTTTGTTTACGTTCCATAATGACAAGATCTTACTGCAAAGGCTCAAAGCTAATTACGGATCCTGTTGTGCACAGCATAAGTAATAAATAGGTCGTTTAAAAAAAAATCGAAAGTATGTGGCCCGAGTGGAGGTTAACGGTTCTGGCCCTCTTGACGCCACTGTCCCACCAGTAGGAACGCTGCAGGCTGATAATGCTGGCTAAAAATGTATCGTGTAAGAAATGGCTTATTCCATGGGTAGTTTTTTCTCCTGCTTATGACGTAGATTTATTTTCAGGATGAGTAAAAGGCGACTAACAAAAGGTTTACAGGACTGACTTTATTGGTGACGTTCTTTAAAAAGCTTAGGTGCGTGGTGCTCGGTTAATTATAATTTAATAATACACTTATACACACACACACACACCTGTTCCGTGACCTTAAGGTCAAGTGTCTTTTAAGTGCTGAGTAAGAAAATTATGCCAAAATCATAATTAAACTCTTAAAGAACTAGGGACAGAATTATAAATGAGTATCATAAAACTACTAATTTCATAATAGGTGTCATAACTTTTGAAAGTCATCCTCGACGCAAAGATGGGAGACAATGAAAAAGTTGCCTAATTATAGTTTCTACAATAATTGGAATAAGTTTTTCACAAAAGCCACCTTAATATCGGTACTTGTAGTTTTGCGAAACGGTCTTAAATTGTGATTGCCTTTTGTGAAGTAGGGCGGTGAAAACAATGGTTGCTAGTTGATATTTCTAGTAATCATCAGACAGTTTTGTACTAACTAGAGGTTCCCAAGTTTTATGTCCTGAACTCGGGTAAAGCAAGTACCAGGAAATAATTTTAGTTACGGGATTTGACAGTTTTCCTGAAGCAAACACCCTATAACACTTTTCCAAACTTTTGGAATGGCGCTCGCGACCGCCAGACCAACACTATGAATAAATTCACTGAAAATAATCCCATGACCTGAAAAGTTCAAAGTGTTCATTTGACAACAATTTTAAAACTCAATTCGTATAATAAGTTCGTCGACCTGTCTCGCCATTGCTTGTCTAGGAAAATTTATGTAACGCAATATTTTAACTAAGCTAATGCATAATTGAAAGACATTTAGAATTTTGAAAATAAGTCATATAGTACCTCATTACATGCTCTTTTTTTATAATACGTAAACATAAACTCACGCCTTTTTTCCATGGGGTTGGCAGAAACTACAGTACGCCACGCCTACGTCGCAATATTGTTCTAACATTTTAATCAGCTGTAGAAAATAGTTCCTATTTATAAAATTGAAAATTAGATAAAATTAGACCCCTGTAAGTTAGGAAAGTCAACAAGGTAGAATCTGTCTAGCCCGAACATAATATTGAAAAAAAGCTAGGCTAGATCTGCCCAAGTATTAGCTACTGTAAGGTTGTCTATCGTCCAATCGTGATAACACGGGCCACATTATTTGAATATGAATTAAGAAAGTGTCGTTGTTTTTAGTGATAGAACATTAGTCTGAGAAAAGACTAGCAAAGTCTGAAAAATCAAGATTAAAAGTCCCTGCATCGCTTATAAAAACCTTACAAAGAGGTTAGCTCACAATCTGCACCAATGTACGTTTCAGAACCTTCACTACTAAATCATCTAACTAAAATAATTAAAAACTATAATGAGGGAAGTGGTGGAAGGCTTCCGCGTTTGATATTTAATTACAGGACGGCGGGGGTGCTAGTGGGGGGGTGTAGGGGGATCTGGAGCAAACGCAGGGATAATGGAAATGTGCCGCGCGTACGTAGTGCTAGATGGAGGGGCACGCTGGGCTGCCGTAGATGTGGAGTGCTGTGTTACGAGTAGCTAGGATATTAGGGAGAAATGAGATTATAAACTCGAGACTAGCTTTGCGATTTAGAATTTTATTTAATTTTAGCCATTGAAATGAAGCTAGCTTCTAGCCGCGGCTTCACCGGCTCGGATACTATCCCAGAGGAACGTACTACAGGGAGTATGGACATACAATTAAGATCCATTTGCTATAACAATGTAATGTCCTTATTTTGCTAACGTTGAATGTTAGCGGCTTAAAAAAGCGCAATAGAGCTTCGAGAGAGAGAGTAATATACAATGCGGGCCAAGTGCGGTATTTAGAATAAATATTAACCCATTTATAAAAATTTAACTACGAAGACAGGTATATCTCTAGCATTGAATATCTTACTCTACGCCTAAGATTACCACAGACAATACAGATGTTAGTATGTAGCACAATGACCGAATTCAGAACAGCGAAGTTTGAAATAGTAATCATTAATCATCTGAAGGTTCCACGGAGCTCAACGACCGCTCAAAACAATAGGCAGCTACGATAACTATCCCAAATCGCTCTATTGTTCCCTCGGCGTTACTAAAGCTCAGCTTAACGTGTATAATTAACTTTTTAAACTAAGTTCAAAAACTTCGAACGATCGATTTATAAATTTTTAATTGAGAGTTCGTCTGTAAAGTTGGAGAAAGTTCTGCTAAAGTATTGTTCTGATGATTGCGTTGTAAATGAATATATCTAGTCCTCTTCTTAGATAGTATGGATATTATTTTGTTCAAAAAGTCTTGGTAGTAGCAACGCCAGTCTATTCTGGAATTAAATCAAATAAAGGGGTAACAATGAAGAAAATGTCGTGAGAAGAGTTTTGAGTATGAATGTGGATGGCTTTATGAGTAGGTTAGTGGACCGAAGAAACGATGGATGAAATCTCATGAGATGACGCGAGATGACGATGGAGAAGTGTGGAAGAAGAAGAATATTCAATTGGAATTAAAGAAGGACACAAAGAATGAAATCAAATAAAGGTTAACATCGAAAAGAAACGTGAACGTATAAAAGTACGGTACAGTATACCGCACGTCAGTATTAACCAAACCAGAATAAATTTGAAACCCCATGGATGTTTGTTTCTCTTTCACGCAAAAACTACAGATGGTTAATAATCTGGATTTTTGTTGTCCCGAAAGTACGGTCTCGTGGGACAATTACCGAACTCCACACGGGCGAAGCCACGGGTATAAACTGATATACGAATATTTTTATCTTTAAATGTGAACACAAATAAAGCACTCGTCGATCCTTTGAAGTATTCACCAGCGATTTACCGCAGCTACTTGATTATGTACGATCTTTTGTAATTCTCCACAATAGACATGTTAAGAGTATTTGTTAAACACGGCTCAAAGGATGGAGTTACAAGACTGTTTGTCAATTATATCGGTTAGATTGTGTTCTTTGATGCGACGGAATGAGGAAAATGTCGTGAGGAAAGTTTTGAGTTTGATTGTGAATGGGTATAAGATTAGAAGAAGACTAAAGAAACGATGGATGGACTGTGTGAATAACGATATGGCTAGAAAAGGGACTATGACAATGAAGTTACTTCTAATAGAGAAGTATGGAAGAAGAAAACATACTGCGCTGGCCACAAATAAAATGTTAAAATTGTGTTCTTTGAGACGATTGTTTGTAAGTAGGGTGTCAACCGGTGATGAAAGTAAGGGGATAAGTAAATGTTAAGTTAAAGTTAGTGATGCGGTGCAGTGCCAGTCACTGAAGACAAAAGGTGTGTAAGATAAGTCTACTTTAAAAGTGAACGGAGTGAGTTTTTCCGTGAAATGCACTTTTTTAAAGTTAGAAGCCAAAACCTGGAGAACGCCCAAAAGGTTTCCGAGTACAACGCTGGTAGCGCTGGTCTTTTGAAGCTGCAAACTTGGGTTTACACTATAGATATATATCCTAAATATGCCCCAAAAATGCAATTGCAATTATCCGTGACCTGTTTTATTTTAAAAATATAAATTGGCTCTATTAGATAGAATTTATTAGTTTCACCTCAAATGGGTGATTGTTCGAGGTGCCTCAAAACGCGGTCATACGGGCTTAATTCCTAATCTATTTAACATTCCGTCTTAGAACCAAACACAGATTACTCTTTACTTATATATGTGTATAATTTAAACATTAAACACCTAAAATTATTTATAATGTTTATAAAAATAAACATCTAATGTCAAAAACGGGAGCAAAATCGGTGTTCTTCGCGCGTCACACGCGGTTCGCGTTCACGGCAAACTTTAAAGTTTTGTATTCAATTCATAAGCATATAATGTTATGCATCAAATTAATCGTGTTTAACTATGCATCATAAATAGCACATTAATTGTATCTCTTATATTACAATACTTAATAGACATTATGTCTCTGTCACACGATTTTGCTAGTTTCGCGAGCGCGCAACAAAACTGCACCTCTCTTCCAAAAGCGCCAATTTGTCGCTACACGTTTTAGCTACACGGGTACTCTGTAGTATCCCGGCTTCAGTGGGGGAGACATGTAATTCTTCGCTTCTAAACAATAAAAATACGAGGCAAGTTATTCTTTGAATATTTTCAGGTAGAGTTCATGGTCAAGAAACTTTCATGTATATATTTTGAAGGATAATGGTTTATAATTTTCCAAATCATTTTGAATTAAGGAATAAGATAGATCTTCGAGATTATTGCCAAGTACTTTGTTTGTTAATTTACATATAACTTTAATCGTAATTCACAAACATGTAAAATTTTCATAGCTTTCGTGGCACAACTTTCGTGGTTATTTGTCCACGAAAGTCAGCTAGCGTTCCACAAAAGCTATAAATCTCCACTAAATAATAACTATAGATTTTTTTGTGAGCCGTAGATGCAGTTACTCGATTGTCGTGAAGCTCAAAAGAAAGGTGTTATGTATTTGTATAAGTATTTATATACATGCATGTGTTTCAATTTTTTTCTTGTAACGACTCGTAGAATGTATTTCTGTTTGTATGTTTTCTCGTAGCCAATTTAACAGTTTACCCCACCCCAAACTAAGCTGTTTTGCCGATTGTATCCCTCTTGCTTAAAAAGTTTCGTAACTTTCGTGGGCACCAAAATTTAAAAAAAGAATATCTCTGTAGTTTATGCACCGATTTACATATAATAAAATTGTATGCATTGTTTTCACAGCGTCTTAATTGTGTTTGTTAATATGAAGATTACCAAAAAAAAAAACGAAAGGTACGCGGAGAATAGTTTTTGAAGAACTACCCAGATACATAGTACGTTAGCAATCCGTGGTTCCAAGTCTATCTCAGAACTGAATTGTCACACTATACTACATTTTTAACAGCGTTGAAAAGACAAACTAAATCTCTAAAATGTTGTAACAGAAACTCGGACTCGGTGGTATTTGTCTCCGAAACAATTTTACCGGCGACCTGTCACGGAATAAAGCACATTCTGTCGCCACTCTGCGCCACCGTTTACGTGAAATTTTACTAGTTTAAAATAGCGAGTAGATTTATTACCACTAGAATAAGTATTACTGCATTAATAATAATATTGAATATTATTATATAGCAAAGACTGCAAAATAATCGGTAATTTTAACTATTTTATGTGCCAAAAGACATAATTCTTTATGCTTTAAAGCTGCGCTAGTATATCTCCAAAATGCGGAACAGTTTCATTTAAAACAATTACATTAAGGAAGGCATGTACAAAGGAATTGAACTTTCCTTGAATACTATTTCCCTTCATCGTGGCCAAGAAACCTCGGTAGTCCATGTTTATTAGAAACTACTGGAGCGAAAGTGGCCAAATTTAACCAGAGCGAGTTATTGACTGAAGGGGAATTGCTAGAGCCGACGACACTCACAATACAGTCTAAACGAGACGGTTACACTCGGCGAAATGGCTGATTTTCTAGGGTTCCGCATTGCCATTGAGAAATCCACTGAACTGAAATATATTGAGCGCGTCTTGTTGGTTAGACCGTTGAAAGAGTATTGTAGTAGAAATCTTTGTGGAGGCTCGATCAGGTCTAGGAACGTTGCAATTGCTTTCAAAGCATTACGTGTTTCTACAAGGACTTTCTGATGGCACGGTTGGCGTAGTGGCTGCTGCGCTTCGTGTCGCAGGTTTGATTCCCGCAGGAAAGAAATATTTGTTTGACCTACAGGTAGTTCTACCGGGTCTGGCTGTTTGTGTGCAGTTCCAATACAGAAGAATTTCCTATTGTGGGGAACGTTGTTTTTTCCCCCTTGATATCAATCAAACATGGATTGATTCAGTTATAGCCACGGAGTCTACATTTTTGGTTGTGGATGGCAATAGGCTCACCCCCTATTACATACTGGCGGACTTAAACATAACTGGCGACTGTGGGTATACTGTTAGGTGCACTTCTGCCTAACACTTCGGCGATAACAGGAACATCACGTGTTTATGTTTTATGTGTAGATAGTCTCACATGTCTAGTTCCTCTGAAATCTATTACTAAAATTCCGGCAGGCCTAGCCAAGTTACAAACGATTCGTATCGATTCTCTTTCTACAATCGTAAACGTTAAGACACGTGGTCAAAACAAACGAATAGAAACTAAAGTTTACAAAAATAAAAGATTAGAATGAAATGTATTCGTTTCTGCAATCGTGATCGCTACATCCCATATAAATCGAAGCCAACTTACAGTTTTGACTGAACTTAAAAGTTTATTTTCGTTTGTTTTGACTTAACTTTGAAATGATGTCATTCCCATACATTTGGTTAGTTTTCTATTAGCGTTAATTATTGTAGATTGTCAACTTGGCTAAGCCTACTGTTTATGGGGCCAAATAGCGTTACCTGCAAGAATAGAATTTCTGGTTTAGTCGTGTGCATCTGGATTGAGGGCCCATTTTTTTAAATCTTTGAGAAACGAATTAAGACTTTTATGGAATTTAGTTAAAAATAGTAAAAACTTAAAGCAATAGGTCATAAATTTCTTAAACGTGAAATAAAATAGTTATGATCAAATAACTTGGGCCCTCAATCCAGACGCTTGCGTAAAGTGGCATAGTCTAAATCTCAAAAACTACTATCTCTGAGTTAATAATTTTTATTTAAGAATTTAGTTAAGAGTTTCTTAAATATTTTAAGAAATTCCCAAATCTGTAGAATATCACATTAGAACAAGATTTTTTTACTATTTTTTAACTAAAATTAAGCATAACGTTCGTTCCTCAAAACGCCATACTTTAAGAGAAAATTGATTTTTTCATTTTTGTAGGAGAAAATTTAGTAGGGTGGATATGATTTATTTTATTTTGTGAAAAACCTATGACAGGAGGAGTGCAAGATGACAAGAACGTCAGATATAAAAAAAAAACATAAAGAGTATAAAAAGTTTCTATGTGCAAATAGGAATAAGGAGGTCACTACATCACCCCCCTCCAGAGACCGTCAAGGGCGATAATAATTGGGAAATCTAACGCGACGTCCTGACCGCGTCGTTCTGACGACGCCATCGTTTTCATAATGCATAATTTTGTAATGTGTTATTCTACAGATTTGGGAATTTCTTAAAATATTTATGAAATTCTTAACTAAATTCTTAAATAAAAATTATTAACTCAGAGATAGTAGTTTTTGAGATTTAGATTATGCCACTTTACGCAAGCGTCTGGATTGAGGGCCCAAGTTATTTGATCATAACTATTTTATTTCACGTTTAAGAAATTTATGGCCTATTGCTTTAAGTTTTTACTATTTTTAACTAAATTCCATAAAAGTCTTAATTCGTTTCTCAAAGATTTAAAAAATGGGCTCTCAATCCAGATGCACACGGTTTAGTCAGTGTTTAGCTAAAACAGAAGCATGCATATAACATACAATGTACAACAGTATATCATTCCTTACACAAGGCAAAATATAAAATTAAGATACTTAGCCCTTTTTCATCGTGTCCTTTTATTTAGTAGCAATCTAGGTTTCGTCTGGTGTTGGTGAAACTGGACATTGTATTTTAATTAACAGATAAGCAAGTCAACAAGGTAAGTAGCAACAACCATTAACCGGGGTACCGCTAGAATCCTCCGCCATTCGCAAAAACTTCTTTGTAAAGAAGAATAACCTGCTTTTATCTACAGAACCTTTAATTTCAACAACGGTCTCAATTTTTTCCCCGTCAATTCGCGGCGCGGCTGGGACGTGTCCATTGTTGGTTTTCTTGTTATCTTCGAGTTATAACGCTTTTATTGCCGCGCAATCTCTCCGCAACTCTTCATTCCTCGCTGCAACTGTTCGCTGCTGTATTTTTATGACCACCGTTGTTAAGTTGTAAAGTGAGGATGAACTGGTTTTTGTTTAAGTTGTGGATGTAAAGAAGTAATTAGTCACAAGTAATTAGTTCCAACAATGGTGTGGATTAATTATAGAGTGCAAAGTTTTGTTTCAACTGCATGAGTTAAGTGCTTATCAACTAACATGACATCAAGACTATGTTAAGTAATTGTTTATTTATGGTAGCGGTCGGCGTATAAACAATTCAAAAGTATATACATAAAAATTCTTTAATTAAAGTAAATGTTTTCGATTTAATCTTTTAACAAAACTCCTAAGACATCTCACACATCTCAGACATCTCACCTCCACCGTGCCTTCAACCGAAATCTTTTATTACCACTACTTACTATAAACAGCCACTAGAACCTTATAGCCCTGAAGCACTACACCCTTCCACGCTTAAGAACGCTCATCCTACCCACTTCTAAATACATTTCGCCTTGTATAAAATGTTCCCTGGCGTACTAGCTTGCCCAGTTTCCTACCTGTTTCTTAAGGCAAATATTTTTCTTTCATTCCTTGTTGGTGTGCAATGTTGCGGTATGGAAGAGAAATTTTTATTTACAAGTTTGACTTTTTACTTTCTTCATTTAGAAATATGTTGTGGTTGGCAAAGGGATTCGTTTCTAAAGCATGAAAAGTTTCTTAATTAGATAACGTTTTATGTCCTTTTCAGCTGAAGGATAATATCGTGAGGCAATATGGACGACGATTTATTTAAATCTAGGTTTTCCCGCGACTTCACCTGCATGGTCCAGGTTTAAAAGAAGCCTGTGTTCTTCGACAGGCTAATCCTCAAAATAACGATCAACGTAGTGGTTAAGGAAAAGGATAAAAGTAGAAATCATTTTGAGTCATTGATTAAAATCACTTTTTAGATAGTAAAAATCTTAGCGGTAACTATGAGCCAAAACGTTTACTAATAAAATCAAGTGATGTTCATCAATCTAAATACTCAGCATTGTCATTATTTTTGTGATGAAATATCATAGTCATCACCAGTCTATAGCAGTCCAGTGCTATACGTAGTTGTCTACAATCATAGCGGATCATCTTCCAGTTCCAGCTGCTACAAGCAAAATTATGGACAAAAATCCCGTGTCAAGTTTGCAACAGTACCTACATAATTTATCTCTTCAAAAACATAGCATCCCGGTTCCAAAGATGTACAGGTGTCGATAGATTTACAGGCAGGCGTCTCTATGGCGCGGCGTCGAAACGTCACAAGCGAAGTGGTTACAAGAGTGAATGACACACGATTAAGGATCGTGAGAGGGAACTCTGACAGAGGTGCATTGACAAACCTTTAACTTTGTATAGTACCCTCACTGTGTGGTGTAACGTGGGTTGCACTATACGCTTCTGCCCTAGCCCTTTCAGGAAGACAGTCGTTTGTTTCTATTCGGTTTTATGTCACTTGTACAAAACTTTACTTTACTTCAGGACTAAGATTTTCAGAAACCTTCGAGGATCTGGTGTTCTTTTTGGTATCGTGTTTAGGACTACATTGTTAGGAAAGAGTGATTTTAAGGTGTCTGTTATCTATACCATCCATGCAGTTTCATGGAACAGAACCAACCCGTAGAACCCAACATAGGACAAAACTAAAAATCCCCAAAATAAAACTAAATCACCACTATTTCCGCTCACACCTTAAATCCGATTGTGTCGCAAACCGGGTGTTAAACTAGTTACAAAGAAGTTGTCGAGAGAATAACCACGTTTTAAATGACAGGTCTCCGGTTGAGCGCAAACTCGTTCCATTGCGGGTCTTATTATAACTTACAGAGGTTTTACAGTTCCCTGCTCTTCATTTTACTTACTTTTTTCTACATTGTTTGTCTAGTGGCGTTCTATCCTGGGTTTAACTTGAATTGAGGAAAGTGTTATTGAGCTTTTCATTAGAAAATTCTCAGTATTACTGCTTAGTATTGGGTTACTGCCCAGTTAAGGATTGTAAGAACGCTTGCCGGCAATTTTATAGGAATGGGTCTTTTAGCTGGCCAAATGTTTATTTATTTATTTATTTATTTTATTAATTAACACATACAATTGTTTTAACAGGTGGGACCCAAGCTAACAAAAGTAGTCATGTAGAAGTTCAAATTACACAGTTGACAACATACTAAGTGTCACCCTCTGGAATTCCGCCAAAGAGCAAGAAAATATATCCAAACGCCGAGAGACAGTATTGAGTATTCTTACTGCACGACATACTGGTGCAAATTTAAATAAGTTAGTACGGGATGCCGGAACTTTAAAAAGCCCCTCCCTTGGTCCCAACCGTAGCCTCCTGTCTGGAACGAGCAATCCCAACGATTCTAATATTTGTGGATTATTCAGCATACCACGAAAAACCATGAAAACATATTTTACAAGGGCATGGTTGCGCCTTACTTCCAACTTATAGTACCCAACCATCCCTATAACAAAGAGAGTTGGATACATAAGTGGGTAGAAAGGGTAGACACCAAACTGCTTCCAGTACAGGTATCGGGTAAATTTGTTCTGCATCTTTTCCAGCATCTGGGAATACTTTACTTCAAAAGGATTCCAGATGATAGCACTAGTTTCCAAGTTGCTTCGCACCAACGCATTGTAAAGTGCTTTCACTGCTGCCATATTAGTGAAGTCACGGGTTTCACGCCAGACAAAACCAAGATTTTTAAATGCTTTTTTGCACACCTGTACTACATGAGCACGAAACGTAAGATCCCCAGCGAAAGTAACCCCGAGATCTCGTACTACCCCAACCCGCGGTATGACGTGACTACCCATGCAATAATTATGACGTCGGGGTACCACAGCCCGCGTGAATGACATTACGTTACATTTCGTCACATTGAAAAGTAGTTTATTCTCTTCACTCCACGCTACCACCCGATCAATGTCACGCTGCAGCATTTCGCAGTGTGACTCGTCTGCGACCCGCAAGAATAGCTTTAGATCGTCAGCAAACAACAAACAGCTAGCGTCTTTAATGACTTCTGGAAGATCATTAATCATTATTATGAATTCTAACGGTCCTAAATTTGTCCCCTGACTTACCCCTGTAAGGGTGAAATACGAGTCCGAGGTGCAACCTGCATATTCTACCATTTGTTTGCGGTTGCCCAAGTAGCTAGCAAAGAACTCTAGGAGCGCTGGGGTAAAACCGACCCTCGCAAATTTACTTAAGAGTATGTCATTATCCACACTATCAAATGCCTTCCTGAAGTCGAAGTACGCAACGTCCAGTTGGGCACCAGTCTCCGAGTCCAGCACTGTGGTGGCCTGATTTAAAAAACACATTAAATTAGAGTTCGTGCTACGGCCCTCACGAAAACCATGCTGTGCGTCGTTGAGCTGTGAGGCTACTTGTGAGTGGATAGTTGAACACAGCGCGGACTCGAAGACTTTAGCAAAAGTTGACAGTACTGCTACTGGTCTATATCCGCTAATATCCGAGCTTGGAGCCCCCTTCGGTACCGGAGTAACCCTAGTTAATTTCCAGCCTTCCGGATACGAGCATTCTCGTAAGAAGCTATTAAATACATGCAGGTTTTACAAACACGCTGGCTACCCTTGGAATGCTGATAAATCGTGTTAAGTAAGATGTTCACTAAGAAACTTTACCGTAAACCAAATTTGTACTTTGCAGTGCCCTAACACTGCTCATGTACTAAAAACGACACTTACCACCAATTGATAAATGTGTGATGCGCATGAGAGCAAATTAATAATATAATTAAAAAGTACCTGAATGTAAAGGCAAAGTAAAGCAAAGCAAAGTAAAGTACCTGAATGTAAAAGTTCACACGTATCACTGCAATCCAATATGCTGATTTCTGAACGAGTTCACTCACAAGTTACTTGATACACGTTACTCCCCTAAGAAAAACGAATACTAAAACTCGTGGGCCCGCCCGATGGCTCGAAGGACCATGTAAAGGCTAGGAAGTTGGCTAAATGATACTGCTGCTTATAAAGTCAAATTAAATATATTGTCCGGACCAAAGGTTTAGTAATATAAAGGAGCGAGGGAGCACACGCGATGACCGCTAATCGTGTACTGAATGCTCAACCAATATCAATTAGTGAAATGAGGTAAAAATGCACGAATAAGCATTAGTGCATTATGAATGTATGGTTTCACCGTAAACTGAAATTATTTAATAGACGGCCTGACATACCTAAAACTCTCCAGACTACGTGTTGACTAGGTGACATGTGCATTAGTCTGATTTAACAGGTCAGGGCTCTCTTACGATTTTTATACGTCCCGGCACCGTGGCCAGCCAGATTGAAAGTCACGTATGAAACACTATGGAGGCTTGTTTATGACTCGGCCCCTGGTTCATCTTCACGCCGTACCCGGTTTGGCAGTTTGGCTAGGCCTGTCTCACGATTAATTTCGACAATCTATGAGCGCTTTTCACGTGATAGGACGTAAGTAAGGCGTATGCAAAAAAAAATCTCATCTCTAACCGGGTAGAAACCGGGTAAGTGTACATTGCACAAGGTTAAACCGTTACCGGTTAAAAACGAGTCGTGAACGCGTATAGTTTTAATAGCATTGTTTAATTTCCCAGAGATCTCGCTGAAAACATTTCAAGCTGAATGCAAATTCCAGCTTTCCTTATTATAACTTACGACGTTTTTACAGTACATAATCTGTGTAAGTCTTCGTTACGGGACTTGCGACTTTGTTCCCTGTAATACATATATTTTTGTGTCGGGAACTGAGAACATTATGTTTTTGTTAGCCGTGACGTATGGGGTTATGATGTTTGTTTGTTTTACTAACTGTAGCAGGAATAACAGTTTTAGAGCGTGAACATTGTCTAAACTAGCTTAAGGAGCTATACCTTACTAAAGTTTACGACCCTGAAAATATGACTAGGATAGACGGAATGCGGAAATCAGGATAGGGTATTGTCCTGCCGGGGCTGCGGGACTCCTGCCGGGGCTGCGGGACTATTCGAAAGAGATACCGTGGCCCCGGAACACAAAGGGCGATGAAGGAACATGGATGGGTTTTGGTCAGTAAAAGTCTGACACTCCCTCCTGCTCCGCCCAGAGCGGGAGGAGTCATTTGATGATTTCCCATCCGAAAAAAAAAAGGATAGGGTATTGTGATGCAGCTAGGGGTAGGCCTACTTCCAGCAGTAGACGGCAATACGCTGAATTGATTGTTGATTGATTGAGATGACTGCCTCGTTGGTCTAGTGTTCGCAAACACAACTGCTGAGCATCCTGGGTTCGATTCCCAGGTCAGGCAAAGTGTTATTGGGTTTCCCATCAGGAATATCACAGTAGCAGCCAACTCCTTCATTAAGATGAAGACATCATATATTTATAAATTCTGAATTCGCCGCTGATGTAATTCCTGAAAGACGTTCAAGTGCAAGAATAAAAAAAAGCCACAGTTTAAACCTTCTGATTTTACTTTTCTAATCACGTCAAATTAAACGAAAATTTCAAGATAGAGTAACATAATTTTCTTTAAAACATCATTTAGCCATTGATCTGTTTGTGACATAACTAATAACATCTACTACAGATTAAACGTCAGTCTGTCAAAGTCAACGCGGAATCTTCAATTAAATGTCGGAGAAATAATGGAAAGCCTCATCTGGTTCTAACATGACTGTTTAATAAGATCGGATTTTGTCTCTGGGAATTCTTTTTGAGGTCATTGTTTCAAATTCTTGTGAAGCTATAAGAGTAACTGACATTCTATTAAGAAGTGGGTTATTTATTTATACATGTATATAATATTAGCAGCCTTGAGGATATTGCGAATAGGTTTTTCGAACATCAAGGTAAACAATATAATTCTATAGGGTTTTTGAATATTAAATATGAACTTTTTTTTTGCTTTAAGAGTATTTTCAAGTAAATATTCCCTTTAATTGAAAAATATGTACATTATTTACAAATCTATAATAGAAATGAAAATATGTACAAGTATCAAAAGGATTATATGGCGTCAAAAAATTCGTCCACATCGCTGTCAATGGGAAAAGTACCCAGAAGGCTGGCAGCATTGCCACTTTGGATGGCAATGCTGATTCTTTGGTCAAAAAATAGGCCCGCCCTCTGGTCACGTGAAGAGTCGACCAACCGCTTGGCGATTTCTCAAAATACTAGGTGGGCACTCAGATCCCATGGCCCTAGTAACCCCAAACGGCTCAAACACATGACTACCAATTGTACAGTTTTTACTTGTGCATAAAGTTTTAATAAATAAATAAATAAAATAAATTTGTTTCATGGGTAACCGTGTGAGAGTCTTCCTTCAGTAGAAACAAAACTATACATACAGCGGGCATCAAAACTGTTTGATCATACTTAAACGACACAGGCCATCAAACGCAACAACTGTCTCCATTGAATCAACATCATAATCGCGAAACAATAATAGCTGTCCCTTACACATGAATAAGCCACCCTTAATATGACCACGCATTTCTGGACCAAGCTGTATCAGCTGGTCTCTTATTCTATTGGAACTTCTTACTAACGGCAGGCCAACTCAAGGACAAAGACTATCGACTTGCGGTCGACTGGACCTACTTTTAGTCCAGTTCTAAAAAATAATTATCTTTTTTATTCAAAATGACGATCACCTCTGTAACTTTATTTGGCGCGTAAGTTTTGGACATTTCCGACCCAAAGAGAACGGACAGAAGGCCGGCTCTATGGTATGTACAAGCGAAAACAGACGCACACATGTGAATAAAAATTCACAGACCGCACTTTGACTTTACCAAGAACAGTATGTCTCAAACAATTTGACTTTATTGACTCGTAAAATAATATTATTCATATTGGTATGAAACCCGTATTCATATTCGCCTGTGAAATGAACCTAAATTCGTGTAACAGATCAGGTATGTGATTTCGCACATGGAAACGCGTCCTACAGTAAGTGCAGGCGCACTCGCTAGACTGAAATTAGCTTGACGGACTACGCTCACTGGTTGCTTTCCTTTCTCCAAATCTGATCTCGATGGGATGCTGCACTTTTGGATGTTAGGGTCGCATTTCGTGTAATTTCTACTGACATAGTTGACACTTAAGTATGTATGTTGAGCAGTGGGTGATCATGTGCCCCGACTTTCAAGCAGGCAATTTATTTAATCTAAAACAGTGAAGGAAATCATTGTGAGTAAACCAACATGCCTTAGATCCAAGAATTCACAGACATGGTAACACTCATATAGGGCCCGCGTGGTTGATTATGGCCCACGCCCGCTCACACACAGTTTTTCCCAGTACTGGAAACATTATAAGCTGATTATGCTTATGTTAATGCCTCACATATAGAGGGCACCTGTGTCTCAGCAATGGGAACTTTATAGCCTGATGTATGTGTGTGTGCCGGGGCTGCGGGACTATTCGAAAGAGATACCGTGGCCCCGGAACACAAAGGGCGAGGAAGGAACATGGATGGGTTTTAGTCAGTAAAAGTCTGACACTCCCTCCTGCTCCGCCCAGAGCGGGAGAAGTCATTTGGTGATTTCCCATCCGAAAAAAAAAAAAATATGTATGTGTGTGCAATACATTATGTATGTGTGCTTACTTTTCGATTCTTGCATGAAACGGATCTTCTGTGTTACCCACTCTGTGTCTCCGATTAATTATTGACATTCGCGTCATTGAGATAGCGGCTGTCAGGGAGTATGACAGCCAGATAGATGTAGCTGTTAATTAATTCCCGAGCTAGCCCGAGCATGTGTTGCTTGAGATTGACTGCGGGCGGTGAGAAGATGGGCTGCACGGATTATTGGCATTTGATCGTAGTGGTGGTACAGCATACAGTGTACACGCTTACTTCTTAAGGAGGTTGGCTGAAACTTTGATGACCTCTTATTTTTCTTTTACGGCGCGAATGGTGCAGCGGTAGTGAGACTGCCTTACGTTTTAGGGTCCCGGGTTCGAATACCGGTAGGAGCAAATGTTTATGTGATGAGCATGGACATTTTTGTTTCCAAATCATGGATGTTTATAAGTATGTATATTTACAAACAAAAAGTATCTATGTAGTATTATTAACTATCTTGTATCCACGACACAAGCGTCGTTGCTTAGTGTGGCACCTAGATGGCGCTGTAATGTCCAGCGATATTTATTTATTTATTACATAATATATTTTCGTATACTCTTACAGACCAGAAGGTAATTTTCCCATTATTAATAAAATGTAGTCACAATCTCATCTTAGCGATACAATCAAAGTCAAAAATGTTATTACGGCCTAGAAAATAAGTACACATTGCCTTGCTGAAAGTACAGACAATTGGTAGTAAGAGTTTTAGCTAAAACCTCGTGAACATAGTACACAAAAAAACAGGACTTCATTCCAACACATTTATATTGAGGACTCACTCCGAGCTTCACCTGCTTCTGTCGATAAAGCTGAAACATATTTTTAAATAATTATGGTGTACCGCTTCGAACGGCCGCATGCTTCAAAATATAATTGTTGGAAAGTAGTTTATTTACTTATTTATTTATGTACACACTAAATACATAACAGGACATTACATTAAGTTGAAGAGCACACAGTAGTTATTATTCTGGCATTTTTTGTTTTTGTTTTTAAACGCACCCACGAATATCATGATCTGTCAAAGGACCGATTTGTTCGAGACACCATTGTTTAACTATTGTGTCTACTTCGTGGACAGATCAAGGGAAGGAGAAATTCCTAGTGTGGGACTTGAAATTTCTCCTGTATCGTGGGTGCGTTTACAAACATTTCAACTCACATGCACAAACAGCCAGACCCGGAACAACTACCTGTAGGCCATACAAATATATGTTCCGTATGGGAATGGAACACGCAGCGCAGCAGCACATCGCTCAGCCACTGTGCCAACCGTGCCGTCGCCTATTTCCCTATTAACTTTCTGAAGAAATAACAATACATTCGTGCAAATAATTTACGTTTTACCATGGATTCGACAATCTCTGTTTCTATGATTAAACTATCCGCACCTATAGGTATCGAAAGTATCTTTGATAAATAAGATCTGGGTTGCCCTATTCTATAAGTTTCTTTGACATCGTATAATGTGACATGTAATAATTTTATTTTTTTGTAAATTTTATATTTTATAGGTTATTCTGACTTTGTGTTTTTGTTATTATATTGAATTTTCATAGAAATTTGTACGCTTCAATGCAAGTCATAGATGGACTCGCTATATTCTATTTATTTGTAACACCCCTGTACAACCTATGTCTACAAATAAAAATTTCATTTTCTAAACAAACTTCATTTAGAAATAACATTAAAACGAAAAATCAGCATAAGTAGTTGATGGAACTGCTCAATCAAGAATATTTTAATTAATGTGATCATTTCTATAAAACCTTTTTGCTCAATTTCAATTCGTAAGTAGAGGATTAATTTTTGAGTGTTTGATGAAGTTGCAGACGTATTACTTGTGAACTGATTTATTTTAAATGCAAAAATTTAAGTTTGTTAATTCTACAAAGGCGCAAGATTGATTGTTGATCTCTTTCGTTTAGAACGCGAATAAGGTAAATTATTCCGCCTTAATTCAATTGCACGTGGATAAGGCAAAAAAAAGGAGTATTAAGTAGCGTTCTGTAGTTTCTGCTTACCCCCATGTAAAAAGGCGCGAGTTTAAGTATATAATGTCAATAAATTACCTCGTTGGTCTAACGATCTTGACAGATCCTGGGTTCGATTCCCGGATCGGGAACAGTGTTACTGGGGTTTTCGGTCATTAATTTCTCAGAAGCAGCGCGGTTTCTGGATGTTTGCCCGGTTGGCGGCAATACACTTGGCCTCTATTACACGAGACTTCAACATAACTGATGAAATGTGGGTGAACTAAATGCCACTTAAGCGTGGAAAACAGGCTTGATATTAAGTTATGTTAATCTCGTCAGTTAGTTCAGTTTACGCAGTATCCGTATCTCTATTAACTATTAATTACAATTAGTGTGCTTGCTGCTTAAATATTTAATTGAGAGCAGTAGGTATCTATAATTTGATTTAATCTAAACATATACCACTACTACACGCTACACACACACACACACACACACACACTACTACTACACACTATACTATATATACTACTGGCGGACGTCACGCGGTTTCACCCGCGTAGTTACCGTTCCCGTGGGAGTACGGGGATAAAATATAGCCTATGTTACTCAGTAAAGACGTGGCTTTCTAATGGTGAAAGAATTTTTGAACACACACAAAAATACAAATCTGTCCTCTCTATAATATTAGTGTGGATAAAATTAACGAGACCAAAAAAATATACAACCACTTCAATCCCGCTAATACACCTATCTACCTAAACAAAATGCCTCCCAGTCAATTTACGTCGCTTGCTTCGGGGCTCCACAACAAACTGCATGTCTGTAGGCCAGTGACAGCCACTTAGCAAGCCCGCCGCCCCGCCGTCTGTTGGAAAATCTCCGATAGCTAAGTAATGCGTGTCAACCGTAATGCTCTCACCTTTATATGATTTCCTGGTACTTTTTGATGCTGTTTTTTTTTTCTATACGATTATTTCAAGTTTCTGTTTTTTTTTTCTGGAAGCAGTAGGGAAGATGTTTTTCAATACACTTCCTCGAAAACGGGTCCTTATCGCACTACGATTAGGTTAACATGCCATGTATTTCACACACGTGGATTGTTTTCATTTTCCATCATCACGTGCTGTGCCGCGTGCCATGTGAGGCAGCCCGCACGCGGCAAAGTACGCGGGTGTCGGAAAATTGCCACAGATAAAACTATACCTATACTTAGTACAAATTGGTGCAATGCCTATAGTCGGCGGTGATTGTTTTTTTTTCGTTATTTTATTTCTTCAAAAGTGTATTGAAAAACGTCGTTTGATACACGTGGACATTTGTTATTGCAGTTCTCGGCTCAAACGCTTTTCCTATAAGTTAGATTAGGACGTAGACAATATTTGCATTACTATCTTAATTATCATGTCAACCAAAATACATTCACAGCTCTTTGTTTTTTGTTTTTGGAAGTTGGTTATTGTATATGCAAAAAGTTTTTGTTTTACCCTTGTTAGTATATCTTACTAGTAGTATATCTTACACAAAACCTTGTCAAATTTCAATTTTAAATTGTAACTAGAAGTTCACAACGTCATCCACATAGACGGAGAAGAAAAAATGCATATTATAAAGGATAACTCATAATCTCTCTCTCTCTTATATTTATATGGGGCCACAAGCTTCTTCTAGATAATGAAAAAGAATCAATTAAATTAAATTGAACCAGAAAACGGTTTACATACACGAAAAAAAAAGATACTGGTGGAATACATGGAGGTTATGTGTTCCAGCAGTATCTTTTTTTTGAAGTCGGTTAAAAAAATAATCAATTATTATGTGTTTGACACGAGCATAAATAAATCAAACTGTCTTAGTAATATTGTAGCTTTGTTTCAGTAAATAATTTCGAAACATTCAACAACAGTCTAAAAATTAAATATTAGTAAACCATTTTAAATGATTTTTTTGTTTGTTTGTTGTCTCCAAGAATGTTGGTGCCTAAAGAAAAATCAAAGTACAAAATAACCATATATATGATCTAACACACAACTGAAAATCTCAATTTACACAAAGCAACGTTTACGACATTATACCTCCAACGGTTAGGAATTCATTTGGCCAAGTTCTTAGCATAAAATTATTCAATGTTTCCGTGCGAAATGCCCCCGCATCCTGTCCTGCACTGCGATGTATGCAAACGTGGAGTATTATATGCAGGAAGGGACTCGCCAACTGTATGACTCTGTGAGCTTTACATCTTTTCTCTTTCATATGAAAGAAATCGGCATTTTAAAAAGTCTCCATTATTTACAGTAAGATAATTTTGTATGGTTGTAATGCGGATGGAAACTGTGAAACTAATGGCGCTATCATAGTTGGTTCCAAGCATCGTCATTGGTTGAAAATTTGGTACTGACTTTTTGTATTTCAAAATAGTTTGACTTCATTGGGCAGATTGAGAAGATGATGCTACGATTAGCTTTTAACAGTCTTCCCCATTGTTTGATTAAGATGGTGAAATTATAATCATTATGGCAGCTACTCGTAAGTCCAAAGGAAAACAACATAACGACATTTACGGCCCTACGTGGTCTATAGGACCCCATAATCATTTGCAAGGTACATGAGATGCAGAAGACCTGCACGTCATCTTTAAGGTCACAGTTTACAGTTGCACCGCGCATGGTACTAATTCGTATGATACTTTGCTTTTCACATAACATTGACCCAGAGGACCTAAACGAGTGACAAGGGCTTTTAAACATCTCGTGTTTCTACATCGACTTCCAATGGCATAGACAAACCTTTCGGGAGCTTATGTCAGACCCCATACATTGTAGCTTTTACATCGTCGTTTTCTTCACATTTCGCCAATCAAAAACCCATAAATAGTTGGCACGATCTGGAAATCGAATCCAGGATTCCATACTCAGTCGTGGCGCTGGTGACAATTAGACCAACGAGCCAGTCAGACCAACGAGGCAGGACACTTCTGTCTAACCCGTCAAGGATTACAGGCGTGTTATTTTATTTTCATCATGCTTTTTGCTGATATAATTTTACTTTGACTACACTCTCAGCTGCCTCTTGGGCTTGAAAGCACACATCCTGCCTCAGAAACTGTAATTTCCTCCAAGAATCCACTTTAAAACTGTTCCTCCTCAACTATAATGCATCAGCACATTACCTGGATAACTGTGTATTAATGTAGCACTTAGCACGATGCTGGGGGATAACTTAGGTAATCACCGCCGAGCAGAATGCAGGGATTTAATATAAAGTGAAGTGTTAGCTGTTCAGCATAGTTGGGTTTCTATTTTACGAAGCTATGATCTGAGACCCTAGCACGAGCGTGCGTTGTAAACGAAACGTCAATAGGTTGATTTTTAAGTTGAAAATACAATTATTCTATAGCATTTTAGTTACATTTTTTTCCACAGGTAGGTACAATCAGTATCGTCCTTCACACTTTTTTTATTATTATTGAAAATCACCGAAAATTGTGTTATAAAATTAATCGTCAAACATAATTTTATTTATTTAATTACAACGGGTGTTTTTATTTTCTGAACCAATTACAGTAACTAAAATTAAAAGAGTTTTGACATAAATTAAAATATGCAAAATAACAAAGCTCACACTTTCATAAATTCCTCTCACAATACTTCTGATAAGCCAGTAAAATCTTCGTCCATCCATCCGCAACCAGATCGTCTGTTGGATTAGAATCCAAGAGATCATTAAGCGCCACCAAAGTGCGAGGAATTGGCGACTTAGCACGTGCAGCAGTGCGTCATGGAGGTACAGCATACAGCCTGTGCTCTCTGCCCCGACGCACCCTGGCGGCGGTCACTATTGCTATTGATATTATTATTACTGTGCTGGTCAGAAGAACTAACAGTTAATTCTTTTGTCATTTATTTAATAGTTTTTAAAACAATGTGACTTAGTATCAATTGGGCCTAGTTGCTAATAATATTAAGATAAAATAAGATAATATTTTATTTGCTAAACATGTGTCATACATACAAAAAAATACATGCATGCAAGATGGTAACAAGAACAACATTATTAGGTACAGCATGTTGTACGCGCGCGCGTTGTGTGTGTTGTTGTTGTGTTGCGTGTTGTTGTTGTTATGTTGCGTGTTCATATTGTGATGGTAGGCCTGGTCCTGAGACCAGATCCTGTAACGGTACGGATGACGGCCCGTGTTGTCATCATACCAAGGTTCTGAGTTGGCTCGCGTGGATCGTCTAGTCTGTTCGTTTTCGTGAATGAATATATTGAGAAAGAGTCGAACTTTCTTAATTAGCCTTTGGTGATCAATACTGTGTTTAATCTAGGAAGGATCGAACTTCCTTACACCAGTGTTTAGGAAACAACACTGTATCAAGAGAGTCATTTCGGGGTTTTCAGTCAACAATTAGATTTAGATTGACCAAAGGTCAATCTTGAGTACACTCCACTGCGCGAACAATGTAGACTTATCAATCATTCTACTCGATAACGCGGAGCTTGTCTCAACGCGTCTATACTATTATTTTAGTATAATACTTATCAGTCTTGTTCGGATTTAATAAAGGATTTTACAATTTAAATTCAATTTGACACGTTAGAATGATTGTGTTGATACATGTGTGTTAGGGCTTATTTCAGCCACCACGTCTGACTGATATCGTTCTAGCATGGGGGAACCCTACACCGATCAATCGGTATTTGACCATTTTTATAGGGGGGCGCATCACGACCCCTTATATAGACGCTACGAAGCGTTGGTGATTCCCACATCCCGTAAGGGCTGGTACTTGCATTTTTTTATTGCCACATTCCCATTTAGGGCAGGCACTCCCCCTGAACCATGGTTTTGATATGTGTTTATATTTGAGTTATATTTAGATTTGGCCAAATCTAGGTCGGGGTCGGATTGCAAGACATGGCGTGTAATGGTATGCTAAGTTATCACTGCCAGAGGCGTCGCCCAGTCGTGTCTCTCAATACCATCAGTCTATCGGAGTTAAGGAAATATTAATGTGCATTATATCACAGCACAGCCGAAATGTCTCTCTCTCAAGAACAGTATTTCTCCTCCAGAATACTTAAGTGATTATTGACTTGAACCAAGGTGTTGATTGAGTTACTGTAAGTTAGTGTCTCTACTCACTCAGTTTGGGTTTTACTGATGTATACTAGGTTTAATTCAGTTCAGAAGGAACTTATAGTCTTAAACCCTAATGAAAGTGTCTGACTTAGGTCTGGATTTCTATCTCTGACCTGGTCTATAGTAGTAGTATATTTAGTTAATTCCAATAACGTAAAATCATGTTATTCAAGGTTCAGTATACATATAGAGAGTTCATTATTGGAGATCCAAACTGATTTACTACACTGATTTAATACAGTGCCTCTAGTTACGACTTGATCTTAATTTTATCAATCTTCCATTATTAAATTCTCTACACAGGTAATCTTGGAATATAAAAGAAAGAGGTGATTATGGTTTAAATTATTCGTTTATTTCAATAAAATGAACGAAAGAAACTGATTGTTTATTTAGGCCAAGGTTCGCTAAGATGGTAACGAACCTAGGTCGAGAGTCCCATTCCTAACCTAGTCAGATAAGGGAAAACGGAACATCTCAAGCGAAAAACCCTTCTGACGTACACAAATTAGATTAACACACATATGTACACAATATTGACAATTATTTACCAGCTTATATAAATCGCAAGACAACTGAGAGGAGAGGTAATGCACACATAATGGATACACAGTTTTATTCAAAGTACTTTAGCCACAATATCCCATGATAATTTACACTAGTGTATTCAAATTCCTGGCTTAAACCATCTCGCGTAATTCATGGTCTGCGTGATGTATATTGTTTATACACTTTCCACCTTTCCATCTCCTACAAACTTCTACACAAGCTATCACTAGGAGATAAATTACCATTATCAAAAATAGTATTAAGGCTACCTTGTCCAGGTTATACCAAAGGTGCTCTAGCGACTTTTGCCTTAGTGAATATAAGATATCGAAGTTTGTGGCAGCGTCCGTATTTACTTGGGTCGATAAATAGATTGGGTGACTGAAGTTATTGTAAATTAGCTTGGGATTTTGCTTTAACACAAAATTTTAACTTGGAATACGTTACCAAATTTCAGCTCTCTCTCTGTCTCGATTTCACTAATATTACTTAGATACACTGCTTCTACTTTATTTAAAATACAAACAATATTCAACCAAACTTCTATAATTATTGCTATGCAACCGTGTCAACTCGACGTCAAGCTTCGTCTGTCTGTCTGCTGACCCCGTCTCTCGTCGCAAAAAACATCCAGATAGGCTCCTCCTAGAAACATTAACCAAAGCGAGTAATCTGTTTTTCATTGGCTGTCTTGTGTAAGACGTTTGTTAATTGGCCAAAAGCATGGCGTCTCCGCTTCCCGCCAAGTTGTCGCTGTGCCCGCATCTATTTTACACATCTGTTTACCAGATATCCAGATATTCCGGAAAAGGTTACTTCGACGTATAATTTATTGCTTTTCTAGTGTCGTCTTGTAATATTATTTAACTAAATTCAATAGATTTTTATTTTCTAAGTGTTTTGGGTTTCGTTTTCTTATCTTTGTTTCTAAGTAATTTCTCTTCATCGATATTTCAATAGGCAGTTTTTTGACAAGGGTTGAAATTTATGGATGGCTATTAAAGTAAGCTATTTATTTATTATATATGAAAAAAAGAATTGGTCGTTCGACTCGTCCATCTCACACTCCCCCAAATAGATTTGTTTAATCACCTAGTACTTATATATCTCTCCATCGTTTACACTAGGTCGTTGAAAAATCTATTTCCTTCCTTACATTCTCACGCTAGCCCTAAATTTCCCACGTCTATTGATTTTGTTTTCAAGTACGACAATAAACCTTTTCAACTCAGTCTCCCTTTGTTTGTTTAGTTTGGGTTTACTGTTTTTATGATGGTGGCTACGCATTTATTTATCTCCTTTGTTCGTCCTATCCCATAGCAAATTCTAATTTATTTATTGTTTCGGTAGTAGCGAAACAGGTGTATTGCATTGTAATTCCCTTTGACTTTGTCAGTATGGACATCAATTAAAGTATATACGTTACTATATGGAACTGCTCCAATTACATAAGGTCCTTCGTATAGCCGCATAAATTTCTTTGTTAACCTTTTGTCGGCATCTGACTTTGCAAAAGTTTTAAGTTTCACTAGGTCTCCTATTTCGAACTGTATTAATTTATGATTTTTGTTATAATGAAGTTCTCTATTCTCCGCTGCTTTGATTATATTTTGTCGTGCTTGATTACGAATCTGCTCTAGTATTTCTAATTGTATATCGGTTCCCCTTGTTATGTCTTTATCGAAATCAGTTGACAGTAGGGTCCTCTTACCCCATACTATCTCATTCGGTGAATACCCCGTTGTGGTATGTACTACTTGATTGTAACAATCCTCTATGTTCGGTACTAAATCTACCCAAGATTGGTGTGATCTGTCGCAATACGTCCTGAACAATCTTCCTAATTCTTTATTTACTCTCTCCGTCGAATTCGGTCGCGGATTTCTAATAGATGTGTGCGTTAGTTCGATGCCTAGCTGACGAATACCCGACTCGAAAACCGTTGAAGTAAAATTCGAACCTCTATCTGAACATAGTGTTTTTATCTTGACCTGCCCGTGAAATTTCTTAATGCATGTTAATGTTGCCTTTCCACTCGCTTGGCGTAGTGGGTATAATTTGATTAATTTACTATAGGCATCTTGTATTACAAATATGTATTTGAATCCGAACCGTCCAGTCGGTAAAGGTCCATATATATCGCAAAAAACACGTTCCCCTATCTCCTTTGCTATCACGGTTTTAATCGGTCCTGTATGTGTCTCTGGCGCGTGTTTCGACTTCTGACATACCTCACAAGCTCTTACGACCCGACCTATTAAACGAGACATGTTTGAGAAATAGTATCGACGTTTCATCAACGCATAGATCTTGTAACGTCCGAAATGACCTATTTCTTCATGTATGCTAACAATCAAATCCCTTTGTAATTTCTCGGGAACATATAATCTCAAAGTGTCTCCTTTTATGTCTGTCCTATATAGAACTCCATCTTTAAGTTCATAATATTTTGATTCAGGTGTGTCCGCTATCTTCATACGTCTAATTATTTCACTAGCTATCTTGTCGCTCTCTTGAAGACTACCTATTTCTTTCCATCGATCCCGTACTACCTGTCCCAACGACACTTTGAACAAATTCATTTCAGGCCACACCGTTTTATTAGTTAATACATCGGTGGTCCCTTTTATATGTCTAGATAACACGTCAGCTACTGTGTTTGACTTCCCCTTTACATGCTCAATTGTGTAATCGAACCGCCCTATGTAATGTACCCAGCGTATCATACGTGCGCTCAATAGTTTACATGTCTGTAGAAATATCAGACTCTTATGATCAGTCCTAATTACTAACCGTGCCCCTCTTAAATAAGTTTCAAACTTTGATAAACTAAAAATGATAGCCCATAATTCTTGTTCTGTAACTGTCCATTTGCGTTCCGTCTCTGACAATGACTTACTACAGAATCCTATTATCTGTTCCTCTCCTACATCATTTAGCTGATAAACATAACCTGAAACTCCTAGGTTACTGCTATCGGTTTGCAAATAATAAGTCTCCTTAGGATTTGGATGTGTGAGGAGTATCGTGTCCACAAATAATCTCTTAACCCTCTCAAACAATCATTTGCTTCTTGCGTCCATGACCATTTTGTATTTTGTTTTAATAGGTCACAGAGCGGTCTAACTTCTTCGCTATACTTCGTAATAAACCTTCTAAAATAGTTGATTAATCCCAAAAATCCTCGTAATTGCTTTTGTGTTCGAGGTACGGGAAAATCTAGTATGGCCTCCACTCGTTCGGGATCCATACACACCCCCTTCGTATTTACTATGTGTCCCAACAACTTCACTTCTACACGTAGGAATCGACATTTTCCTAGTCTACCAGTTAATCCCGCGGCTCCTAATTTGTCTAGTACTCGATCTAGATGTTCTAAATGTAACCCTATGTCCCCTGTCGTATATATGACAATGTCATCTAGATAATTTACGCAAAATTCACGTACTCCTTCTAATATAGAATCCATTGCTCTCGAGAATCCTGCCACAGATGTCTTTAATCCTTGAGGCAACACGCGATAAGTATAGGTTCGTCCCATGAATGAGAACCCTGTATACTTTCTTGAATTTGGATGTAAAGGTATTTGAAAATAAGCATTATTTAAATCTATTAAACTGATATAATTTATTCCGTGAAAAGACTGTAAAATCTCTGACGTGAGTGGTGGCGTTCCGGCGTCCCCAATCATTTTCTTATTTAGCTCGCGCGCGTCTAGTAAGATTCTTATTGTCCCATCTCGTTTCTTAGTGAAAGTGAGTGGACTACAGTACGGAGTTGTCTCCTGTCTGATCACACCTAATCCTTCTAATTCACTTAATTCCGCTTTAACTTGTTCCCTATAGGCCAGAGGTACTGGATAACTATGCTTCACAAAAGGGATTTCATCTACTAACTCAATAACGTGCTCATACCTATTAGTCAATCCTAGCTTGTCTGTAAATACTTTACTATGTTTGTCTAGTACAGATAATAATAGTTCCTTCTGTTCACTACTTAAAGTGGAATCGTCCAGGTGATATTCCTTGTTCTTTTCACCATACGTCTCTTTACTCGACTTGCTTTGCTCTACCGCCTTTGTTTAGTATCGAATTAATTGTTGCTGCATTTGTCTCTCCCCCTAACCTTTCGAATTTGCAATCTGAATTCAGTTTTACGCAAGACCTAACCCCCAAATGTTCTATCGTTAACGACCGTTCGCTTCCACAGTTCACTACTCCTTTTACTCTTTCTAGCCAGTCATATCCTAGTATTAACGATCTAGGTAACCGCCGCATAACTAAAACAGGTGCTTCAACTAAGTACTACCTAATTTGAATTCTATTAAAACCATTACTAAACTCTGTCCCGGCTTCCATCCTCTGTTAGTTAAAATGTTGTAAGCTACTCCTATCCTGTCGCATCCCGAAGTCCCTTTATTTCCCGTGCTACACAATATTATACTATCGGACTCATTGATTTTATTTTGAATCAATTCTAATGTCAGATTTCCTACGACTTCGACTTCGTTTCGTTCGTTCGCCTCTGTTACGTCATTATTAACCCGATCCGATTCTACTGTATTTCCTTTTCTACTAACCGTTTATACCCGTATTATGTTAATTTATTCGTCCGTTTAAGTAACCTCCCCGTCAGATATCTGGTAAACTGCTAGGGATAAACACAAGATAAACAACACAAGATGAAATAATTGATATCTCTAGTCACGCAGTCTCCTCCTGAAGAATTTAATCTAAGAAATAAGCTAATCTAGGAAATAATTTTAAGGAAAATATTTCTGTCGTTGTAGTCTCCTCCTGAAGAACTTAATCTAGAAAATAGACTTAAGGAAAATATTTCTGACTTTGTAGTCTCTTCCTGAAGAACCTAATTTATAAAATAGACTTAAGGAAAATATTTTAGGCGTTTTAGTCTCTTCCTTGGAATCCAGTAAATTGTACATTTATTTGTAAGGCATACAGCTTATTTCTGCTCCCCCTATACATAAGGTAAATTTAAATGTACAACACATTAAACATAATAACATGCACAGTATGTATTTTATCTCTCCTCTCAGTATTTCCACAATTTCTAAATTCTCTCTCACATACCAAATCGCAATCACGATAATTAATTTCTACGTTGTGTTCTTTTATTTTATATAAATAGATCTAGTCATATCGTTATTTCGAATATGTACTTAGATCCTGGGTCACGCGGCATCAAATTCTGTGATGGTAGGCCTGGTCCTGAGACCAGATCCTGTAACGGTACGGATGACGGCCCGTGTTGTCATCATACCAAGGTTCTGAGTTGGCTCGCGTGGATCGTCTAGTCTGTTCGTTTTCGTGAATGAATATATTGAGAAAGAGTCGAACTTTCTTAATTAGCCTTTGGTGATCAATACTGTGTTTAATCTAGGAAGGATCGAACTTCCTTACACCAGTGTTTAGGAAACAACACTGTATCAAGAGAGTCATTTCGGGGTTTTCAGTCAACAATTAGATTTAGATTGACCAAAGGTCAATCTTGAGTACACTCCACTGCGCGAACAATGTAGACTTATCAATCATTCTACTCGATAACGCGGAGCTTGTCTCAACGCGTCTATACTATTATTTTAGTATAATACTTATCAGTCTTGTTCGGATTTAATAAAGGATTTTACAATTTAAATTCAATTTGACACGTTAGAATGATTGTGTTGATACATGTGTGTTAGGGCTTATTTCAGCCACCACGTCTGACTGATATCGTTCTAGCATGGGGGAACCCTACACCGATCAATCGGTATTTGACCATTTTTATAGGGGGGCGCATCACGACCCCTTATATAGACGCTACGAAGCGTTGGTGATTCCCACATCCCGTAAGGGCTGGTACTTGCATTTTTTTATTGCCACATTCCCATTTAGGGCAGGCACTCCCCCTGAACCATGGTTTTGATATGTGTTTATATTTGAGTTATATTTAGATTTGGCCAAATCTAGGTCGGGGTCGGATTGCAAGACATGGCGTGTAATGGTATGCTAAGTTATCACTGCCAGAGGCGTCGCCCAGTCGTGTCTCTCAATACCATCAGTCTATCGGAGTTAAGGAAATATTAATGTGCATTATATCACAGCACAGCCGAAATGTCTCTCTCTCAAGAACAGTATTTCTCCTCCAGAATACTTAAGTGATTATTGACTTGAACCAAGGTGTTGATTGAGTTACTGTAAGTTAGTGTCT
The DNA here is from genome assembly GCA_963853795.1 of Xestia rhomboidea. Classification (NCBI taxonomy): domain Eukaryota; kingdom Metazoa; phylum Arthropoda; class Insecta; order Lepidoptera; family Noctuidae; genus Xestia; species Xestia rhomboidea. The sequence continues at coordinate 1,127,521 of OY970758.1, forward strand.
CTACTCACTCAGTTTGGGTTTTACTGATGTATACTAGGTTTAATTCAGTTCAGAAGGAACTTATAGTCTTAAACCCTAATGAAAGTGTCTGACTTAGGTCTGGATTTCTATCTCTGACCTGGTCTATAGTAGTAGTATATTTAGTTAATTCCAATAACGTAAAATCATGTTATTCAAGGTTCAGTATACATATAGAGAGTTCATTATTGGAGATCCAAACTGATTTACTACACTGATTTAATACAGTGCCTCTAGTTACGACTTGATCTTAATTTTATCAATCTTCCATTATTAAATTCTCTACACAGGTAATCTTGGAATATAAAAGAAAGAGGTGATTATGGTTTAAATTATTCGTTTATTTCAATAAAATGAACGAAAGAAACTGATTGTTTATTTAGGCCAAGGTTCGCTAAGATGGTAACGAACCTAGGTCGAGAGTCCCATTCCTAACCTAGTCAGATAAGGGAAAACGGAACATCTCAAGCGAAAAACCCTTCTGACGTACACAAATTAGATTAACACACATATGTACACAATATTGACAATTATTTACCAGCTTATATAAATCGCAAGACAACTGAGAGGAGAGGTAATGCACACATAATGGATACACAGTTTTATTCAAAGTACTTTAGCCACAATATCCCATGATAATTTACAGTAGTGTATTCAAATTCCTGGCTTAAACCATCTCGCGTAATTCATGGTCTGCGTGATGTATATTGTTTATACACTTTCCACCTTTCCATCTCCTACAAACTTCTACACAAGCTATCACTAGGAGATAAATTACCATTATCAAAAATAGTATTAAGGCTACCTTGTCCAGGTTATACCAAAGGTGCTCTAGCGACTTTTGCCTTAGTGAATATAAGATATCGAAGTTTGTGGCAGCGTCCGTATTTACTTGGGTCGATAAATAGATTGGGTGACTGAAGTTATTGTAAATTAGCTTGGGATTTTGCTTTAACACAAAATTTTAACTTGGAATACGTTACCAAATTTCAGCTCTCTCTCTGTCTCGATTTCACTAATATTACTTAGATACACTGCTTCTACTTTATTTAAAATACAAACAATATTCAACCAAACTTCTATAATTATTGCTATGCAACCGTGTCAACTCGACGTCAAGCTTCGTCTGTCTGTCTGCTGACCCCGTCTCTCGTCGCAAAAAACATCCAGATAGGCTCCTCCTAGAAACATTAACCAAAGCGAGTAATCTGTTTTTCATTGGCTGTCTTGTGTAAGACGTTTGTTAATTGGCCAAAAGCATGGCGTCTCCGCTTCCCGCCAAGTTGTCGCTGTGCCCGCATCTATTTTACACATCTGTTTACCAGATATCCAGATATTCCGGAAAAGGTTACTTCGACGTATAATTTATTGCTTTTCTAGTGTCGTCTTGTAATATTATTTAACTAAATTCAATAGATTTTTATTTTCTAAGTGTTTTGGGTTTCGTTTTCTTATCTTTGTTTTTAAGTAATTTCTCTTCATCGATATTTCAATAGGCAGTTTTTTGACAAGGGTTGAAATTTATGGATGGCTATTAAAGTAAGCTATTTATTTATTATATATGAAAAAAAGAATTGGTCGTTCGACTCGTCCATCTCAATATCTTATTTTAATGTTTACATTTGCAATTGTTTACTTTTGGAACAAATAGTCTGCTGGTGTTTAAAGTACATGTTTACAAAAAGAATATGTATTAAGTAACAGTAATTTGATAGATGTGTATGAATTTGGAATAAATCCATACACCTCTATGAAGTTATTGTGATCAAAATTTCATTGACAGCAATGTGATTTTTCAACTCATTTACAGTTATTTTCTTCACAAAAATCTTTGTCCAAGTTGCGTTTCCATTCTCTGTATATCGGCAAGGTAAGTGTTGGGACGATATTCATGGCTTCTTAGCGCGAGCCAGCGCGGCTTGCCAGCGTCTCTCGCTACAGCGGACTTTGAATTATTTTCCGAACATACATTCCTCACTGCATATACATTTATCTACGTGTCAGTGTTTAGTTTGTTTTAGGTATGCGGGTTTTGCTTTGAGAGAATTGAGGCAGTATTTTTTTTAGGGAGGAAATTGTTGTGTTTTTATGTACTTTGTATTTTATTTTTCATAGTAGGTACCAGAAGTAGTACGCGTACTCTATTTGTGATTATTTCATTGTTTTAACTTTTCCAGTTCAAAGTCAAAGTCAAAGATTTATTTGCCTATAGATATGGTTACAAAAGTTCTTAGAATGGTATAATATAATAGTAGAAGGGTAGGAGGGTAGGGGGTAGGGTAGGTAGTGGTAGTAGGGTTTTTGACGTTGTTGTAAACTCCCACATAATGACTATTTCATGTAAAAGTCATTCAGTGGGATTAAATGGATCACGAGGGTTGTGTTGATGATTTAAATGTTTTTACCCTGTAAAGCCATACCTTTTACGGTCGTCAATAAACATTACAACCTGACATTTAAAAAAATTGCAAAAAAACGTAAGAAAAAAATTGAATCTCGCGGGCTACCTTATTGCATCTACTTAAAGTAATATAACATACAAATCCGTTGTATTTTGGCTTGTATTATGGCTGGAAATTGTTTCGACTACTAGCCAAAACACTCAAGCTAATGCATTGAGCTCAGTTAATCCCCAGCGGCTCACTAAGAGAAGTACTAATTAACGTGCGAATAACCAGATACTGTGTCTCTAATAAATTAATTATGTTACCAAGTTTAACCCTACACGTGCCTTGTTATTTCTAACTGAAATATTTATTGACTGCCGCGTTGGTTTAGCGATCGCAAGCGCTACTGGTGTGTATGAAATCCTGGTTTTGATTCCCAGATCTGGCAAAGTGTTGGGTTTCTCAATCAGGAATCTAGTCAGTAGCAGCAACCAGATGTGTGTGGATACCATCGTCATCAGCATCACTGTACACTTCTACAGCTGGACATATATAATAAAATTTCCCTCCTTAATAACCGCGTAATTCTCAACTTGTAGGTAAACAAAATGTAAATTAAGCATTTATTTCAATTAGACCATTACGGCACTTTTGAATGTCAAAAAAAAAACAAAGCTACAGTCCCAGTTACAAGGCAACTTGAAAAAGTTGCCCATTCCCTAGCGTAGATCTCTATGGAGAAGAACGGTCAAGAAACTCCATGGGCACTCTTTTAAATCAAAATATTGTTACAAAATCTTGATTACATCATTAATTTTAGTGTAATTGTGAAGTTATTCATAACCAGTCAGTTGACCAATTCAAAAATTCATTAGGTCGACTGGTCCCACGGGATTCACCTGTGTGGTATCAGTTTACTAAATAGCCATCATATCGCACGCCGCTCATCACAGTTCTTAGCAACTCTTATCCAGCTGCCACAGAAAAGATGATTAATCAGCTGCAGCCACCCACCCTGCGAAGATTGTTGCTCCACCTATACTGAGGACCTAGTCCTACAATCGACATACTACCTTAGTCATATACAATGGTGTCGATTCTGTTGTGCACAAACTAAACTTAATTTAGGCTATTGCTATCTTTTACTAAAACGCAGTGCGAGAAAAGGACGGCTATAACTATGAACTAAGTTAGAGATGTCAAACTAAACTGGCCTGCAGAAATGAGTATCACACTTTTAAAATTGCAATAACTTTTTAATTACACAAGATATACTTTCGAAACACAAAGGACTCGTAAAATTGTTTAATTTTGTCTTAGTTTCAAAGAAAGCTGATAAAAATTGCTTTATAACTTTTTTTTATTTTAATACTCTAACTTCTATAGTTTAGGAAAAATTGAAATTTAAAAGTGTAGTACTTATTTTTGCAGGTCAGTGTAGTTTATGCCTTGCGCTTCACTGTGTTTTTAGTCAACATAAAAACATGTCGACTAAACAAATGGAGGAAAAATACAATAAATCTATACAAATGAAAGGGCGAACGTAAAAACGTGCACCCTTCATTTGTATGGAAATATTAGTTCCAATTAAATTTGACAGCTCTAAATCACGTCCGTCTCTTTCTCATTTTATTAGAGAGAAAAAGATGGCAATAGCCTAAATTAAGTTTAGTTTGTGCACAACAGAATCGACACCAATATCTACACAACTACATCATCTATCCGACCGCTTTCCTAAATACAGACAAGATTCATACAATAATTCAACTACCCAGGAACCAAACCCCGGTCGTTCAATCGCCGTATCCGTCAGACTCGCATCCTCCACGTCTCTGACAAAGTTATGGCTTGGCGCGAATTTCACTTGCAAATTCAGTTTTGGGCCGCGGGCTAGTCTAGCCGTGCTCAGTGCTACATCTAGCCACGATATAGATAGAACAGAAGGTTCTCTCCATGCAGTGACAGGAAACGCACGCACACATAGACATGCTTTACGTACAGTGAGTGCAAGAGCACCTTGTGTCGACTGGCATTTATTTGACGGTGTCGGTTATATTTTTCAGCGAGCCTCAGATAGTTGTGGTCATGTTTAAGGGTGTGGTACAGACCACCGAACTAAAAAACTATGTGTATGGGACCAACATCGTTAGCGTCACAAAAAATAATCGGCAGTTCTTCTACAAAACTTCAATATGTACTCGACCCAAATGTATGGGACAGGTGATTTTTTTTTCAATTTCTATTATCTTGCATATAATTATTATCGAAGTGCTTAGTTTTTAAGAGGCACTACAAATAAGCATGGATACTAGGTATCGCTTCGGACCTATTTGTTCCCATTTTCATCAAATTTATGAGTGTGTGTACGGTCGACCAAGCTATTTGGTTTACATTTTAACATGCAAATTACATTGTAAAATGTCAGCCAAATAGCTTGGTCGACCGTACATTGTATGTTGTTGACCTTCTGTATACTACCGATCAATCTACCCATCTAGTCTAGGTAGCAAGGTACAAAACTGGATTCGTGTTCGAAAAACGGTTTCATACAGTTTTGTTCGTCATTTTAAGGCTTTCCTGGAATATAAGGCTTCGTTTTGCGTAAAATTTAAAGTACGAAAAGTTTTGAGATGAGAAGAGTAGAGATAAAACCAACTGTGTGTGCCAAATTGGTTCTGGTTCTAGGGTTGAAACCTACCGAGGTTTTTGTAATAAATTAAATATCTCTATCTGTCATCAGGTAAAACAAAAAGGAAGGCTGGTCTTATTAGTTAGCTAGTCTTACTTGAATTACCCATCTCGACAAGCATACTCAACAGGCATATCATAATGATCCTGTTGAACCGTTGCAGTTATGTGTGATCACCTAACTCAACCAAAAATATTAAAAATCTTCTATTACTTTAAAATTCGAAGTACAAAATAACATTTGCAAAAACTTCAGCAATCATGGACTATTCTAGAATACAATATAGAAACTCAATTAAACAAACACAAATAAATACAATTCAGGAACAAATAAAATTCGATCCACAGACAAACTGTTTTTAGTAGTCATTTGGACAACGAAACTAAAATAGAGCTTTATTGCTAAAGCAAAAGTACCGTCAATACAAACGTAAATATCATTTATAACACATTTGCTCGTAAAGGGTCTCTTATTTCACCAATTTTAAAATCGTAATGTATCTCATTACGTACTTGTGCTGTAAAGTAAAATGAACAGTTTATACTTTTTTAAATCTTAGCAGAGTTTTTATGTCAGAAAAGTGGTCAACATTTTATGAATAAAATTAACTTTGGGAGATGAAATGTAATAAATAAACATTTTATTCTTTAATTTAATTAATTTTGACAACAAATTACAACCATTTATCTGTAACAAAACACAAAAATATTAATTTACTTTATTAGTAATACTGGCTGTTTTTTGTGTCTTTGCTTTAAAAAAAAGCGCTGATGCGCGCGTCTCGCTAATTTGCGAACAAGTAAAAATTTTTCGGCGCGCTTTTACTTTTCGCTGTATTGTTTTTATTTGTTTTATTTATTTCCTCGCAAATATGTTATAAAACGTCGTATGACATACGTGCGCTTTGATAATTACAGCCTCTGCTTTTTTATCGCCCTCGCCTACGGCTCGGGCTAGTAATATCGCCTCGGCTGTAATGTTCAACTTACCGCACTTATATCATAATGTACTATTACAGCCGTATCTATAAACAAGAGTAGTGATTACTTGAGTAGAAGTAATGATACGATTTTCATTCTGTATGAAGTTAGAACTTTCAAAAGTTATATTCTTAGCTTTGCTTTTTTACTTAATTCAAATTTTTGTCTATTGCATAATAATGGTTGCCAGCCAAGTTAAGTAATTACTTGAATTAAGGCAATTAATTACTTATAACTTGACTACAGATACCAGGGTAACTGTGTTAGGCAACATCATGTAAAGTAAAGGAGGTTGCTAGAATGCCTCCAACCAAAAAACATGCTAATCATTCATGTTTAAAAAAAAATGCACAATCATGCCTTCAAGCTAAAAGACAAATATTTTATTTAATAAAAAACAATTATTTGAACGCATTTCAGTAGTTAAAGCGCAGGCAACAGGCGATAGTAGAAAATATTGAAATTCATGATGGCGGCGTAACGAAAAGTTTCGATCCGAAGAGCTTATTGGATGAGGATACAATTTAAAGCAAAGAAATATCTTTAGAAGGCTCACTGAAGGAAACTGAAGCATGATCCTGCTGAGACACAGGCCTTCTTTCTATTAGATGGTGTGGAATATAATCATCAACCACGTTAGCCCAGTGCGAGTTAGTATAGCCGTAACATGTCTTCAAACTTTTACTTATAATGGTGGCTCTACAATTTTGTGTCATTTGAAGATCTTTGACAGTCGTTACAGGTAGTCAGTGGTCCAAAAATCTGACAACCAGTATTACCAAGGGGTATTATATTACCCAGTACCAACTGGGGTGTGGAGGTCAGATAAGCAGTCGCTCCATGTAAAATACTGGTATTCAGCTGAATTCGGTTAGACTGGAAGCCGAACCTCATATAGTTGGGAAAAGGCTAGGCAGATGCATGATGACCATGATGGTGGCTCTACACTTTTGCCAAGCAAGGAACACCATGGCTTGACGAACGCTATATTAAGTCTGGCATTCGGCCTGTCTCGGAAAGTCTCGGAGAGAGTATACAGCCACTATCAACATTGAAGTCTTTATAAATGTATAATTTCTGTAAGAGTATCATTTAAGTCTTCTTTTTCATGTGTTTATTTTCTGACAAGCAGAAACTAGAGCCAACAATCGTTATAAAACAATCATGTGTGTGTGAGACAGAAAAAGTGATTAAAACTTTCAAAACACAATTTTCTTTGACTTTCTTTCTAAGCGCGGTTTTCAATCATTTTCTTAGAATTCAATACGAGGATCGAAACAAAACAAAAAAACAACATTTTGTTTTTTCCTCAAAAGGAATTTTGAACAATTCATCCTTGAAGTTCAAGCCAACAGGCTTGAACTTCTTATCAATTTAATGTTTTTATTGTATCTAAAATTGTTTAGGAACGTCGCTATAAATTATAATGTTTTTTTTTTTGTATTTGTATATCAAAACAAATATGCAAAGTAAAGCCACCTTTTCTATTGAAAAGTCCAGCTTTCATCTTAATAATTTATGGTACTCGTGCTTAAATCATTTACTTTTTATAAAGAAAAATGTTTGGCTGTAGGGGCTGAAGTGGATGTTTACGAGTATATGAAACATGAGATCCAACACAAAACACCAATTTTCCCCTATTTGAGCAATCCCTATAGGGATTGCTCAAATAGGGGAAAATCGAGAATCGCAAAAGAGCTCACAAAATTCTAAACAAAGGCTTTCCGCAGCAGCCTAGCGGATAATTCACCGGGGTATGTCCGGGACTCCCCGAATTGATTCGTTGGGGGTCCTCCCCTTCCCTGTAGGCAGGTATTGGTCGGGACTCGGGATTAAGCGGCGCTATGCAAGGAGCGCTTAAATAATATCTACACTACCGCGTTAGTAAAGTGGGGCTAGTGAAGACAGTCTTTAATCTTGTGCTTACACGTTAGGAGTAAGGGGGGAGTACGGAGGATGGATATAGATTGTAAGTGATCATAGTGTTTTGGTTAAGTGGAAGAGCGGGTTTTAAATAGTAAGTTCGCTGGGTTCTGAGAATTCGGAGTTCGGAGAATTCTTGTCTATGATTGATCTCGTGTCACGTTTTGTATTGGGGTAAAGGGTCTATTTAATCTAATCTATCTCTGAAAACACCATGAAATGTTATTACGATAAAAATTGACCTCTTCATTCTGCCTATTAAAATATGAATAACTAATAAAGAGTACAATAACTTAATATTACTAGGTAGGTGATGTTCTAAATAAAAAAAAAATAGTCTAGTAAAGTGGTACCGATTAACTTTCGGCCCTACAGGTACGAACTAATTGTTGAAATTGCGACTGAAGTATCTCTTCTTCTCAGTGCCCGCAGCCGATCCAAAGTTGGTCCATGATAGTTTGACTGATCATTAAGTATTTTTTAATGGTGAGTGTTCGAGGCTACATTCACCATTATTCATATTAGTACCGGTTTGTCCGAAATTTAAATAATAACGGCTATAAACAAAAGTGCCAAAAGAATCGGTAAAACTATTCAACCCGTATGTTTATTCTTGTTACTTTAATTTTAAGTTGGTTAATTAAACTTAAACCACAATAACTACAAAAGAGTTGTCTGAATTCAACAGGAGGTACTTGGAAACTTCTTGTTGCAAAATGTATTTTATAAAAGAAGTAGACTGCGCCTAATTACTTCCTAGCCGGCGCCAATTAACTCCATATGCTTGCTATTATGCACTTACTTAGCAAATGTGAATACTTTACTGGAAGAGGGAAGGTTTCACGAGGTTTTGTTTTGCTATGAACTCGGCGGAAGATTTTTTTGTCTTTTTGGAATTTATGACTACAAATTAATATTGTTATTGAAATGCTGGGATGGTTTTCAAGGGTTTTTTTATCCGTTTGGGTTATGCATTTGCTGGGTCGATAGTAGTTGCGTAATAGTAGGCCTAGCTTGAATTATCAAGCTAGGCCTACTATTACGCAACTACTATTAGTATTAACTAGCAAAATGTGGGAGGACTGAGCCTTCTGCCCAACCCTTCGGGTATTACAGGCGTGATATTATGTTGATGTTATTTTGTAGTTGTGCATGTTCTGAAAACCCAGATTTTACCATTAAATAAAGTACCATAAGCAATGATCTGCTAGGCTAAAATGGGATGGGGCGGGTCACGTCAGCCGCTTGCACGATGACCGCTGGGCAAAAGTCGCCTCACGAAAGGTGCGCGGAGATGGACGATGGACTCCGAGGACTGCCTAGAAAGAGGTAGCGAGACGACCTGGACGCGTAACGTGAGCGCTGGTTCGAGGAGGCACGGGAAAAGAGCTCATGGAAGGAGTTGGGGGAGGCCTTTGCCCAGCAATGGGACAGAAAAGGCCAACAAAAAAAAAAACACTGGTCTTAGAACCAAAGTCTTACATCTCAGAACCACAATATAGTTTCACATTGTAAATTAAATAAGCAATTCCTACTTTCCACTCCACAAACTACATTCACAAGTACTTAAGTACGTAAATCAGAGTAAAATAACAACGAAAACACAAACAGACGAACTTTAACTAACAATTTATTTTAATGTGGAGCGCCGGTGACATACAATAAAGCTAAAGCCGAGGTGCAGGTGTCAACAATGGTTTATTACGAATTAGCACAGGGCCGGATTACGGGACAGTGTTTATGGCTGCAACTTTTGGATTTTAGATAAGGTTATTTAATGGCTGGGATGAGAAAATTGCACATGAAAGCATTCAGCTCTAGGTAGCCATTTGAATTGTTTTCCACATTAAACTTTTTCATTAAATTTTAAATAAGAAAAAAATCTCCTTTCTAAATTGTCGCCACTCTTGACGGCACGATAATGTCACATGAAAAAAAAAATACTCCTAATTCGTACCTCATAGGTGTAAAATAAAAAAAAAAAAACAAATATACGCAGAAACAGAATTCCTTATTCCACGTAACCTCTTTGAAAGTCTCTCGCCGCGAAGTCAGAAGCGCTGCATACATAAGTTTCAACTGAAAGGTTTACACTCTCGCTACTCGTAATAGGGGAAACAAAATACCAATTAGCTCCACCAGCGTGCAATGAACACTTTCAGAGTAGAGGTTATTGTATATCAGTGGAAATATTTTTGTCCTATTTTTGACTCGAAATTATTATTGGTATATTTGTGTTGACACAACTGATCTTGACTTTTGGACACCCTTGTTGTAAGCCGTGGTTTTGATTCCTGGATAGGGTATAGTTCAGGTTTTCGTCAATAGTAGTGTTTAATTTGTCAATAGTAGCTTGAAGTCCGAATGTTTGCCCTATTTGATTGGACTTAACCTAACTGGCAAAATGTGGGTGTACCTGTACAATTATTTTACGTACACGTCTGCCCTCTGAAGGGAGAAATACTGGCGCAATATTTCTGGCTTAGAGCTCCTCTAGTCTGCTTCAAATAGTACATACGTAGATTTTTTTACAATCAGCTCCTGAAAGATTGCACCTCTCACTGCTCGTTATAACTATGTAAAGCGCCAGTTTAACACTCCACCCTTGATATTCTCAGCACTTTCATAAATGTGCATAAGGACCGACTTATCTTTGCAAACACCTAATGCAAAGTAGCTCCTCAGGGAGACGAGGTCACTTGCTGCAATCGTATTTAGTATACTTTGTGATTTACAGGCATGTATTTGGCTGGATTGTTTTATTTTGTACTTTGGGAAACTCAGCTACATGATAGTGTTTCCAATGCCTATAAAAAAAGTTATTTCTGTGCTCTCGAGTCAAATGTTGTCAATACATTGAATAATTGGCCAATAACGTTTCGACCGCTGGAACACAAGTGGAGGCCTGAGAGAGCCAAGTATCTCTCATAGGGACTCCCCTATCCATTACGCAGGCCCAGTGCGGGTTAGTGGCAGACACAAATGTGTTGATTTTTTTGTTCAAGGTCTCGCTTGTTTCCTCACGATCTTGTGTGATTACTTCACCGTTTGAAGATCAGTGGTGATGAAATTTACCACAAAAAGTGAAGTACCTGCTGGCTTGATTCAAACCCACGACGACCTAATGTAAGTCAGGCTCACGTCCACTAGGCCACCTCTGCTCTTCTGTAAATCCACCCAAGTCGAATTACTCAAGTCTTGTTCTAACTTCAAACTAGAAACAATTTTGGTCCTAGGAGCCGGCCCCGCCAATCCATCCCTGTCACTCGTCCACCGCTGATTCTAAAAGTCAATTACACGGGTTGGTAATAAAGGGCGTAGTTGTGACGTCAGCAAAGTTCTCAGTGAGCCTCCGATCGGCACGGACCCACTCTAATTGATTTCGGGCTACGTGGCCCAAACGTCTGGACTGGATGTTCCACAGTGACGTTGTTCATTTTGGTCTTGATTGCTCACCGAATTTGTGGTGTTTATAGTAGATTTTGTAGGACAAGAATTGTTGGCGAAAGGGATAAGAACAGGCTAGTAATTCCTGAATAAAACTGTTGTGCTACACTAGCACAATGCATAAAGTTCTCAATGTCGAAACGCAGGCATGTGCCAGTGATTAGCAGTCGCAGTCGTGAAAAAAATTAGGCCATAATATACAGCGCGGACCAAGTGCGTGTTGGCCGATGACACACATGTCTTCAAATATTTGTTTCTGGGGTTATGGCGGTTTCCTAACGATGTTTTCTATCACTGTTTTTGAGAGAAAAGACGGGCGGATAAAATCATCATCATCATCATCAGCCTATTAATGTTCCCACTGCTGGGACACAGGCCTCCTCTGTATGAGAGGGAATGGGCTAAAAATAAGCGCGGATAAAATAAGTAACATAATGTAAAGTGCCTGCACAATTTCGAACCAGGTTATACAGGGTTACCAGTGCTCTCTACAGAACCTGAATTACAAAGAGTCCTGAGTACTATAAAAGTTCAGCTTTGTAGCGTCTCTGTTATTAATATTCTTCTTGTAAAGCCCCTAAGGGTCACAATAATGGCCAGACTCAATAGGAACTAGCTACAATATTTACGCAAGTATTCGCTCATTTTTTTCAGCTACAAAAATGTTCAAGCATCCAGAATACATGAAACGCAAACCATCGTCATCAAAAAAAAGTTCAAAAAGGATCAATGCAGAAATTTCATAACCACAATGAAAGAAGGCGAGACATGACATGGCGGGCCATCTAAAACAGTTATAATGAACACTGAGGGGCAGCCGCGTGGTCCATGGAAGAACATTTCCGGGACACTGACTCACTACAGTCGAGCTCTCCAAACTTTGCTTGCACGTTTGTTCACTAATAATTCTGAGTGTGTCCTAACGAATGTTGCCTAATTTTAAGTGCTGTTCTGTACCTATGTGTTCTGTGGTTTTTGTTTGGTAACATTGTTTTTGTGGAGGAAACTATGGATAGAACAGCAAATAGTGTTTTTATGAGTGTGCCCAATGAGTTTGATTGCAAGGCAAGAAGAAAACATTTGTTGATAATGGGAAAAAAACAAAAACACATTCTTGGAGCGGACATCACAAAATATAGCTTTTAAACGGCGTTCAAGAGCAGTCAGGCCTGAATTCCTCTTTCTATATAGCACCATACTAGGACGCTGACGTCAGCGGCTACTGTATTTCTCGCTGACGTACGCGACCAACATCAGCGTAACAGAAATTCAGGCCTCAGAGTCAAAATCAATGTTCCATAGCAATTTTGACGACACTGAAACCTCTTGAACGCGATTAAGATTTAATCATAGCGTTCGGTTTCGAAGGTGACATTCGCTATTATTCAGGTACAAAGTATATTTATTTTTTACAAAGTGCAAATGAATGACGAACGTGAATTACTGTAATATCTACATAAATGTAAATTAATCTTTACTTACACACATTTTCCGTAATAACGCACATTTTGCCCCGGACCGGGCAACTAAAGCTGTCGTAATTAACGTAGACAACTAGCCGTGTCCGATCGCCATGACGGACATTTCCGTCGGCCAGAGATTATACGATGCTACCCCAAACTTCGGACGGATGGGCTCACCCAACGCAGGCGTCGCGTAATTTTGAATAATGGACACAATTTCTCGTTCATTTAAAAAAATAAAACGGTTTTGTGAAAATTAGGGTGATAAGGAAAATTTTGATTCGGAATTGGCAGAAAAAATGATAAGAAGATTAGCGGTTTGTGGAAACAAATCAAGTCAGGCGAAAGAAATATATAACTTTTATTGGTGAATTTTTAATTGGTTTTATTATTTTGACCGATCTAGTGACTGATTAAAAAATATTAATGATGGCAATAGGTTCGTCCACTATTACAATGGGACATTACCATTGAACCCATCAAACCACTGCTCTCAAAACGGTGAAGGAAACCGGCATGGCTTACAACCAAAAATTCTAAGACTTGTGACACCTACCAACCCGCACTGGGCCCGCGTGGTGGATTATGGCCCACTCCCTCTCTTAAAGAAGAGGCCTGTGTCCCAGCAGTGGGAATGATATAGACTGATTATGCTTATGCTTATTACTATTGTACCAGTAGTAATCATTGAAATCCGTGCGGTCTCACTGACCGTCACGCAAAGTGACTTTGTGTTATGTGCAAAAGGTAACGAAGATCTCCTGAAGATATCTTGAAACTATAAAAATTCAAACTCAATAGAATATTTCAAATAAACCAGTTACAGGCAGTTTTGAATGGTTACAGTATCGGTCTGTCAAAAAAAAAAGAAAAGAACAACAGCCTACACTCAAACTGCAACCTTATTGCAATGACAATAACCATGGCCTTTTCCTTGCATCAACTTCATGACTCAAGCTCAATATTTCTTCACCACAAAATCGCGCTGAAGCCTCAAGCGCGTCTAATTACGTAACTGTCTTGTTAGCACAATTAATATCTCGTCCCGAAGCAGACGGCCGCGGTCACGTCTTAGGAACCGATTGCGTGCTGTCACTTTATTAGTCGAGGGAACTTGGTTTGACGGCCGCCATGTTGTTTTTGGTGGAGTTTATGTATTCGTTGTTGTAGGTGCCTACTGTCCTTCCAAAGTTTTGTTAAAAAATATGTTTGTTGTACATATTTTTAAATCAAATCAAATTTATTAGTAAAAGGTTTCAATACAACCACCAAACCAACCTAAACCACTAAAAACCACCAACCAAAACCCATAACCTTTAACCATTCAAAATTCAGAGAAATCATTGAAACTTGGAGTTCTCCCCTAGCCGTAAGAAAACCGTGAAAGAACTGAAAATAATTATGTTTTAATTGGAGTATTTTTGTGTAATGCAGTATTTAGGTGCAATGGGGTTAAAAACCGTAAAGATGTAAAGAATTAGAGTTAGAGTTATATTTAGAAAGGATCTCATTTTATCTTTGGGTTGATTTACATTTGCACTAGTCAAGTGGCAAGTTTATTTCCAGTAGCGAGTGATGTCCAAACGTAAGCGCGAAAGGGACGTCAAGGGACTTAACTCCCTGCTTGTGTATCGAAATAAAATTAGTAGTCGTAGTTTTGACATAATGGAATGGGTTGTACAAACTGTTAGATTATCTAAATGAAAAAATAGCACCATGACAATAAAGCATGCACAGAGCTGCAGCAGTGCAATCCCGATTTCGTAGAACATTCTATGTCACTAGAACCAAAAATATGCTCATTGTTTATGGGTATGGTTACTTTCTCAAGTTATAATGCCTTGTGACTGGGACTGTAGCTTTGTTTTTTTTTTGTATTTTTGACATTCAAAAGTGCCGTAATGGTCTAATTGAAATAAATGCTTTGAGTTTGAGTTTGAGTTCCTACGAATATAAGACTCGAGGGAAATCTTTTTTAGTTTTACATAGTTAGCATTAAATTAATAGCATTTTAAAAGAGTATGCTTAGATAGTTTGTTCATGTCGAGATGATGTCAAGTAAAAGGTGATTATCAAAACGATAACAAAAGGCTCTAATGTAATTGGTGAGGTCCTTCAGAAAGTTTAGATGCGTAGCCCTCGCAACCTGCGTCTGTGTATGACCAGATGTATGAACGTGGACCGCAGCAGGTGGCGTTCTGTAGTTTCTGCCTAACCCCATGGAAAAAGGCGCGAGTTTATGTATGTTTGTTTATGTATGTTTATGTTGGCGTTGTTAATTATTCACAGAAAATCGATCCACAAACAGAACAAAACACTCAATTCAACTTCAACATTGTCATACAAAATATATTTTCTCAAAATATTCAACCCTTTATTCGTCGACCAGGTATAACGAGGCTGGCAGGTGTGTCGAGATTGACGCAATATTTAATTAGAGCACTTCACGCTCCGAAGGGATTCAAAGGGCTCGAAATTCGCGTTCGCCGAGAATTATTGTAATGTTGCGCACTTACGCGTAAGTGCGAGTACAGTATGTTACGCGACGCCTCGTTGGTCGCCCAGACCGGGCGTCGCGTTGCAGGGTTGGAAGCGCATGCCTCTTTTTTTTACCAATGTTTGAATCAAAGCTTTTATGACTCGTTGGGTGCATGGTTTAATTGCTGAAAGAGTAACTTACCTCGTTTTCCATAAGTGGAAACTATTATCCGAGACTGAATGGTTTTTTCTCTGGGCAGTGATGTCTAGTATAGAGATAAATATGTAGGTACGTATTTGCTACATCCAGAACAATTAAATACTTTCTGGATGTCGAAATCTAGGCAAAACATTCGGATACAACTGTGTAAAAATGAAGCTCTACTGCTGAATAATAAAGAAGGTCGTTCTCCAGTCCCTGAAATAAGAAAACTGTATCATTTTTTGACAAACAACTAGTCTTGCGTTAGCTAGCAATGCACAATGGTTTCTTTAGGCAAAGCGGGACCGAGCTCACAATGGGACGGGAAAAAAGCGAGGCCACCGAGAAGATTAATTTCAGACCCTATTATTATAATAAGTATACCGTTAAAATAATATATTAAGCTGCTTTAAATTAAATGGGTATGGAAGGAGTTGAACATTATATTGCTCGCTAGAATGAACTCTAATTTTCAGAATAATGACGTGAATTTAGTTTAAAACAGATAGATTCAGCCATGTTAGACTGTGCTTGTTAAGAAAAAGCTTTATCTTAGTGACATTGTTTTACGCGTGACACTAAGATTCTCTTCCTCGTTAGAAAAAAATATAATCCTAAGAAGCGACCCCAGTAATAAGCCACAGTATGGAAAATGAAACTACAAAAGTCTGGCGTACCATTATATTTTCTGCAAGAATCTCAATATTTCTTTACTCTGTGTCCCTTTTTTTAACAAGGTAAGAACAAATCCTGGAAGGATCTCGGACGAAAAAAGGAAAATCTTTTTGAATAATGTCTCCACGTGTTAGGATCCAGGCGGGACATTTTGACGCGATGTCAGCTTTGAAAAGAAATATTAGCGTAAAATGTATTTATATGTGAAATATCTGAGACCTCACCTTTTGCATAGCAAAGTGTGTCACCATTTGTTCTTACATTTTTATACTGATTTGGGTACGCGAGGGAAAATTGAGCCTTTTGTCATCTCGTAAGATGTAAAGGTCAATTGGGAGAGGTCAGCTCTTTGTAGGGAACGGGCAATATGGACATGTGAGTAATTTGTAGGTATTTCTGAACTGATAACCCGTTTGGGCTATTTGAATTCATAACTTATTCAAAAAAAAGTTAAGTTGATTTTTTGCTAATTTTGGTGAGTGAAGATAATAATAAAACAATAGTTAGCGTGGGTTTGGGATTTCGGGCCACAGATCCCGGTTCCGTTCTATGTGCAGTTAAATCATATTTTATGAGTTGAACGCTAATTAATCCAGTCACTAATAAGCAGCCCCTATCTAATGGAACGTTAAAGACACGGACATGTCAGCATATCTTTAACACATTAGAGAGCTATCCTGTCCCTTTCAGGAACAAAATAGTGTCACCCAACACTATTTCACATATTTGACACCTCATGTTTGTTTCTTTTTGTATCTTTTCTTACCATTTTCTACTAGAAGACAGGATGAAATCCGTCGGACTGAGGGGTGAATCCGTAAGAAGCGCAACCATTACTCAGGTGAGTAGTGGATGTGAGTTCTTCTAGCGTCGAGCGTCGCTACTGCTGCATGGAGATTTGTCATTCTGACACGCTTTTATATTTCACGGAGGGTTTTTACTAGACTTTGGAGGAACCCTAGTTCTCTAGGTACATTATGTGTCTAGGAGTTTTATTATAATATCTACTTTCAAATGACGAGGGAACACAATCTTATTCTTTATTGCACACAAAACTAAAGGATGTAGGTACACACAAATTACAATATGTAGCTTAGGCACAACGGCGAGCTTAACCCATCGTAAGACATCCTAGACTAATAGGTAAATATGAGACGGAAATTGCCAATCTGCCGACATGCTCGCCTGTAATGTTCATACCTTATCTGAGGATGAGGTCTTTGCTATACAGTAAGATAGTATTAAGCTGGTATTTTATTTATAACACATTTGCTCGTAAAGGGTCTCTTATTTCACCAATTTCAATATCGTAATGTATCTCATTACGTACTTTTGCTGTAAAGTAAAATGCACGGTTTATACTTTTTTAAATCTTAGCAAAGAGTTTTTATGTCAGAAAAGTGGTCAACATTTTATGAATAAAATTAACTTTGGGAGATGAAATATAATAAATAAACATTTAATTCTTTAATTTAATTAATTTTGACAATAAATCACAACCATTTATCTGTAACAAAAAAAACACAAAAATATTAATTTACTTTATTAGTATTATTGGCTGTTTTTTGTGTCTTTGCCTTAAAAAAAAGCGCTGATGCGCGCGCCTCGCTAATTTGTGATCAAGTAAAAATTATTCCGCTTTTTCTTTTCGCTGTATTGTTTTTATTTGTTTTATTTATTTCCTCGCAAATATGTTATAAAACGTCGTATGACAAACGTGCGCTTTGATAATTACAGCCTCTGCTTTTTTATCGCCCTACGGCTCGGGCTAGCAATATCGCCTCGGCTGTATTTTCAACTTACCGCACTTATATCATAATGTAATATTATATGTAGGTAATGAGAGGAGTTTAAATGTTTGTTAGTTTGGATGTAGATGATCTTTGGGACTACTGATCCGATTCTAAAAAATGTTTCACTGGTGGGAAGCTAGCTACATTAGGTGTATTCTCTTATCTTATATAGGTAATACGCTACTACTTGGTCATTTTTTTATTGTGTGGTTAGTGCCTAAACTGGCGTCAGAGTTTTTATGCCGCCCATGGGGTTCTGACTAGGCTTTAAAGCCATCGTGAAATATGTCTTATAGGCATGCTGGTTTCCTCACGATGTTTTCCTTCACCGAAGCAAATAATCATTATACAATACGCACATGAATCCGAAAAATCAGAGGTGCGTGTCTTGGGTTCGAACCACACAAATTCTAATGACTGTCAAAAATCAACGGCTTAACGTGTTTTCCGTATCACGAGGGCTACTCGGTCAGTAATAGATGGTCACCTATCCACAGACCGACTTTGGCAAGAGTTGCTTAATCTTCGATCGACCCGTGGTGCAGTTATTATCGAACCACGTGCTCCTCAAAGGAACGATCAGAGTTAATAAATAAAAAAAAAACACTCTTAATCAATCAATATTCTCCTAAAAAAAAACTTAACAGCTAAACTCAACAGGCACCTGTTCACAATCCCTCAGGAATTATAATATCGTTTGACGAGGTTCAGCGCAGCATCACAGGAGCAAATAATACCGCCGCGGAGGGATTATATCGAGTAATTCTCTAATGCTGGTCGGTTAGGGGGATTTAGCAGCTGCGCCCGAGCGGCCGGGGGCCATGAAGAATTATTAGAGATTCTGTCTCTCTGCCTATTAATGTAGTGCATTTGTGTTTATTGTGATGCTGTTGATACTCGCAGGATCGGCAGGTCTAGTGTTAAGTGGTTTTGGTCTATACTATGTTGTGTCGTTGCTGATATTATCAGAGCAGATTCGGAAAAATACAAAAATACTCGGAAAAATAATCACTCGCACATCGTGAGCATCAACAACAACAAAATCCGGTGTCCCAGCAGTGACACATTGTAGGCTGATTATTAAGACTCCTAAAATAAGATGAATGAGTAGGTATGTATGATGCATAACTTTTTCATGCTGTAAGAAAAATGAAAATCTTTTGTCTTTTTTTCTAGTGGTTTTTCGCGTTTATTATCGTGGATATGCGGACACCAGTCTGATTTACAATACATTCTTTTCAGCCAGTAGGTACAAGTCTTTATGATCATTGGGTCCAGTCAAAGATCGAACGACAGGCTCAGCAAAGAGCTACCTAAAACAAAAAAAACATTCTTAATCACCAACAAAAAATCAAAACACAATCCGCCATCGCAACGTCTAAATTGAAAATTTAACTTTCATTATAATAAAACCGGGACATTCACGACGTGATCGTTTCACCCATAAAATGTGAGTCCAAATAAAATAATGGCCCGTTCAGTTTCCATTATTGGACCAACGTAACAATAACATATAAAAAAGTGTCATAAAAATCTAGCGAAATTACTGCTTTTATAGCTCCGTTGATCTGTAGGAGAGATGTGGACTTGTGGACCAATGGGATGCTGACAGCTGTTTCGCTTTTTTGCGTTAATTGTTTCTGTGGGTGATGTTGTTTTACGTCAGGGTTGTGTCCTTCATGGGACGATAATGTTTGCAAATTCAATTGTGTTCAAGGGAGATGCTATAACGTAGCCAATTTTTCTTCAGTTTTTTTAACAATTGCAGTTTAGCGTTGCCATTCAACGTGGCAATGCTGCCAGTCTTCTGGGCACGTTTCCGGATGACGGCGCTGTGTAGGAGTACTTTGACGCCTAAGCGTCCTGTTGTTTATTTTGTTAGCATATATTTAGTTAGTTAGTTTAGTTTTATAAATTTGTCAATATTTTGTAAATATTTATTTCTGTTATTTTAGGTGTTTTATTTTACTCTTTGATCGTGATGACTTCGTCATTTAATTTAGAAAGTAAGTTGTCTGATATTTGACATAGTCTCAAACACTGAGACGCTTGTCAAACAAAATATCACTCACTTGTTGGGGATTGTGAAAGTCAGGATTTTAGACTCGTCAACGTTGCACTAACAAACACCTAATGCATAATTACTTACTATAAGAAACTGGATAAAATTGCTGTTGCTGTCGACTAAAAACTCCTCCGTCACTTTAGAACAGAACTATAAAATTTGCTTTCTTTTTATCTCCTCAAGTTAGCAGCACTGTCACCTCCGTTAGTAGCGTAAACAATTTTCATAGTTTCATGGGCAGATGTCAAAGTTTTTCCTCTCAATGGCGGCTGCTCGACGGAAAATTTTCCAACTTGCTCCTTGAATTTTAACGCGGCACGAACTCTGATGTCGCTGCCATACTTTGTTGGCGCGATATTATTAAAAATATCAAACATGTTTGTGATTTAGAGACAGCTACATGTAGTGATAGTGCTAAGTGGTTCGTTCTTTGGGAATGTTTATTGAATAACGTCATCCCGTTCTTGTGAGTGCCAAATAAATGGCTTCTATACAAGTTTTACGTCTAAAGTCTGTGTGTTACCTATTCAAAGAATGAGTCTTTGGAAGAAACCTCTCAAGTAACCTCAAAAAACCTTGTGAGCCGAAGAGAAACAGTTTATTAGCTAAAAAACTTCCCCACATTCTTTATTGTAAAATCTAGGTCGGTCTTATAAAACAGTGTTTAATCTTTTACGATGTCACACAATGGGTGTAGCTAACAAACTCCCAAGAAAGAGACTTCGCGTGTAAGAGCACAAAACGGTCCAATTACTGCTGAGGTTACGTGCGATGTTTAGAATAGTGACATCTAGCGGCGAGTGGGTGAACTCGTTAGTAGTTCATGATGAGGATGAGTGAGCGGAGCCTGAATCGCGCTAATGATATTTGCATTGAAATTGGTAATAGTTTTCCGTTTGTTTTTGAACTGAAGGACTTTTGATTTCATATTGTTTGTGTGGATTACTGATTAGCTTACAACCATCCGTAAATTATTTTTGTAAATATTCCGACTATAATGCCTTCTCAGTAGATAATATTGTCATAAGGCCATATTCTATAACTTACTTACGTATAACTGTCAGTTAATATGCCTACTCTCGTAGCTATCGGTGTTCTATAAACAAACTTGGTCCTATCCGCGTCACCTACCTGTCACTTTATTCATAGAAATATCAAAGAAAGCTTTTCTGTAACGTTTTGTTTCTATCGGTCCGTAAGCTAAATGTCAAACAGACACAGATAGCAACCTGTTGGTAAGTTACTGAAAATGGCCGTTAGTCACTCAACTTTTTTAAAGCATTTTTTTAAATTACTCTACTAGGAATGACCCTTGAACCATCTGCTAGTAAGCAATTTTCACAGGATTCAGTTGGCTTAGTATCCTTTTTCAGTGTTAAGTATATTATTTGTGACAGAGAATTGAAATTGAATGTGGGAATGGAATTGGATTTTATTCTGAAAAGTTCTTCATCTATTCATAGCTGGGTTTAGAATAAAACTGAATTAATCTGAATCGGCTGTTACTTTGATGTGTATCTTGATTTCTGCCAGAAACTATGATTCAGGTACCTACTGCGTGAACTGTACTATCCAGCCACGTTTACGATGTTTGATAAAACCAGCCTTGCACCGCGTTTACATTATGTAAGCTGTTGTGATATTTAATTGTTTTCGCCACAAATCTTGTAAGACTTGTCAAAAACAAGTCCTGGGTCAAACATTTATTATACAATGTACTTTGTGTCAGACATGTGATAATTACTGTTTTATCTACCTTTTTCGACCTTCGCCAAGTTTTGAGATTATCTTACTTTAGTTGTTAACGAAAAACAAAACAAGTTGACAAAACTTGTAGGAAACACGTTCGATACCATGTTGTAAACGCGGGGTGAGTCGTGTCGCGTTGTGTCAGTAATTTTCTAAAACAACAAACAAATGAAAGCCGTGATGTGTGAAACAGAGGCGGCGTGCGCGGCGTACGCACGGCGCACCCAGCCGTGACTGAGTGTGTGAAACACCACGCTCTATAATTTGTGACACTATATGTTTACTGGTGCCATGGTGTAGGTTAGGTTTGTGGTTTAACTATAGTCAATTTGTTTTGCTGATAGCGATTGTGTTATGTTTGATACGACATTAATGCGTTCTTTCTACGGGTTTTCTATACTGATGATTGTGAATTGTGTTTATTTTCTGGAGTTTTAGGAGAATTTTCGTGTATAGTTAAGTGCAATTCGCACCTTTCCCACGTTTTAACCCACCTGAGATTATTGTTTTCGATTGTTCCAACCTCGGATGTGAATGTGTATGTGGCACACTGCTACACAAGCATTTGGTACTCGTAGGCGGCAGTTGAAAATTGAGCGTCGGTTACTATGCTGAGCTGATGTCGTTTTGGCATAAGTAGCTTTTTGTACTTTTTAAAGGTGTTATAGTTGTATTTATGCCAAAGAATTCATTTTCTTTTTTCTTTTACAGTAATAATAGTCATGGCTATCGATACAATAGAAAAAGACAGTAATCGGCCATCCCATTTTCACGTCACACATAAACGGTTGACCGCATATTATGGTTACAAAATCTGCTGACATACCATAGTATCTTGAATATAAACAATTGATTATAGGATACTTTAATCCCGACTACTACTACTGGAGAAGTTTCTCTAGAATGCAACTGAAACTGCAGGCAACAACTGGTATTCAGTAATTCTCAGTACGATAAGCGAATAACTTTTTAATAACTTTTTACTTCAGTGGAATGTTCATTCCACTGAAGTAGAAAGTTACAAAATCACAAAGTCCTGGAACCGTTCGTCATGTAACGGATCCTTTCGTGCATGGACTTGTGTTCTCTCTCATTTATTGTCAAAGAATTTTGGTTTCAAAGACTAGTTTAACAAAGAGTAGAATACTTTGTATTGTATCTTGTCTAAGTTGAAAGTACTGTTATTTATGTCATTATTATTTTAAAAGTACTGTTATTTGTATCATTCTTGTTTATTTTGGTCTTGAGTTCAGTCTCGAAGTTGGAAAAAGCGTTGTTATTGGTTTAAGTTTTTGTTCATAGTGTCTCAATGGTACCCAGACAATGTCAATAGGTTTTTCGGATGGGAAATCATCAGATGACTCCTCCCGCTCTGGGCGGAGCAGAAGGGAGTGTCAGACTTTTACTGACTAAAACCAATCCATGTTCGTTCTTAGCCCTTTGTGTTCGAGTGCAGGCGACCCTTGCGGACCCCTTCCTTTTGATGACATCTCTTTGAGGCGCGCGTGGAACACGAACGCGCCATCGAAACGGCCTGTCGTCATGAGACGGACGGACGGCGAGCTAGCCCATAGCTCACCGTTCACAGGCCCGCGCCCGGTGCCTCTCCCGCGGCAGCTGGGACGTGAAGTTCTCTCCCTCTCACGTTCCGCTACCTCCTTCGCTAGCATGACGGCTTCGCAGAAGGTGGTGATGGCGTTCAATTACGTCTCGCTCCGGACCATGGATTGAGCCAGGGCCGGACGCGAGAGGACAATAGGCTCGCCTTATATGGAACTTTGGCCATAACACATACGTAACGAAGTCAGCGTCGCTCTACTACTTGCCTCTGCTTTGCCCTTTGTTCAATAAAAGCGTGATGTGATCTCAAGACCTTTGTATAGCACTGTGAGTCAGGACCGCCATTCAATTCGATTCTCGGCTACTCCTATCCAGCTGCTCGCAGCCACTCTAAGGAGAACGTCACTTCACCCGAGTCTGAGCATATCTTGCCTTACGGTTATTGACACCTGGTCTCCACGGATTTTACAGCTAAAGCACTATTCAGCCACATTTCCTTCATCACTTTCACAAGCCAAGTGACGCCTTCTATGACAATACTCTTTGATTCACATGATACTGCAGGTTCTAACTGCTTTGAGTTAGCATCGAACGAGTCCCGAAGCCTTTGATATAATATACTTGATCTGAGCTATCGATGTCAAACGCACTGAAAATAACTGAAATAACGACTTCACGAGTGTTAGCTGAAACGTGAATTGGGAGGGATGTGTCAAGCATAAATGTTAGAATTACGGATAGAAATACTAATATAATGTCTCGTTAGTTTTGTGGCTGTTATCGCGACTGCTGAGTATGCAGTCCTTAGTTTGATTCCTACCTCGGACAAAGTGTTATTTCATTATTCCATCATGTTTTTTTTCAGTATAAGCCACAAAGCCTGGGTTTATGCCAGTTGATACACAATTGGATCACCCTCTATTACATGGGAACTTAAACATAACTGCTGAAGTGTGAGTGTACTGGTAGATTCACCTCTGTTTAACCCTTCGGCGATTGAAGTCGTGATGTTACTAATATAATACTCATGCTAGGTACGTAACTCTCCACCCGTTACCCGTGGTCCCGGTGGGTCGACCTATTACCGGGTCCATGGGTAATTTAAATTACCTGTAGTTCCTTAAGGTATAGTGGCATAAGGGATTGTTTTCTGGACTTCTAAATATATCGATCGAAAATACAAATCCATAATAACAGCATATTAAGTACGTCAAAAGAGATCACATATTACAAAGAGAGTAACCTTCTCATCTTGGTAACACTACTACTGCACTATAACTTGTGGACTTAGGTAGTCCACTGACTATATTTTTACGTACACGGTACTCGTATCCGTCTGTTTATAGTCCCACACTGCAGTGTTAAGACATTATGCAAAGGAAAAATCAAAGGGTTGACGATATCTTCTACTGAAAACAAAACACGGTGTGCCGTTTCTCTATTCGAGGAGTTATCTAAGTAGGTATGATATAATCTAGTTATTTCAATACACATTTCGAAAAGCCCTATTGTTTTTCAAGCATGGAATAACCGAGTTTCGGTCCTATGGTAAAAACGGGAAAAACCGGTCTTACTATGGGACCGAAACCCGATTCCGCATGCCCTAGAAATAACGCAATTATTGTAAAGTCTGCGGTACGGGTGTGATCCGACCGATTTTAAATTAAATGCTGTGGGGATTATTCGACGCGACTTTTAATGGAATTTCTAATGTATAAATTGAATGAAATTGTTTACAACATACTAGCATCTTTTTTGCTTGTTGACATCGCCATGGATGTCTTCGGTCCTGTGGCGGTTGAAAAGGTATGTCAGAGATTAAAACCACACGGTATGATATCATTTAATTACCTTTTGGGCTGAAAGGCTTGTGCAGTTTATCGCGCTCCCGTTCCCCTTTTAGAAAGCAACCTTCAATTCAATTTTGTATTGGTCTCTAAACGTTCTATTTTAAACGTTGGCCGCTGCTCATGTCCTTTAAAGATGGGGAGTGTTTATTATGCCAAAACAAATCCATCCAGGTGGACATCATCAACAAATGCACCTCTACTTTGTAATAAAGAGATTCGATCAATCTACAAACACACCCAAACTAATTCAATAAAAGTATGAGCACTATCCACGCTTAGCTAATGGCCGCCGCCCGACCGGAACAGCGAGCAGCTTCACGTATTTACTTAACAAATACGTTCGAGCTAAGCAGTGTGTTTGGCAAACCCTGCGTTTGGTCCGAGGTAGTTCTAATTATTAAAGATAATATTTTCATATTCACGTGTTGAAAGTTTCAAGCTTTTCTTACGTACACAGAGAAGTTATGGAGTGAAAGCTTTCAGGTAATTAGATTTTCATGTGTGGGTTTAGCTCACAGAATAAGTAAGCTGAAGTCGCAATGGGCCGGCCATATTAGCCGTAGAACCAATGACTGTTGGGGTACACGCAAGAACAAGTCTGCGTTCTTGAGTGGAGACCGAGAATTTGTAAACGTAAGGTGGGACGCCCTCAGGCTCCGTGGAGCGACGATCTTGGCAGTGTAGCTGCTGGAGGAGAGTTACTGAGAATCGAGTTGAGTGGCGTGCGGTTGAGGAGGTCTATGTCTAGCAAAGGACTGCTGTAGGCTGATGATGTGTTGATTTAGTAACATTCTCGAAACAGAATCGACAATTTGAAGGCTCGATGCCAAGTCGTGCAGGTCAAAACTGAACCAAAATCACATAGAGACTTCAAACCGCCATATTTCTAATGGATCAAAATTGACGGATTTGAGGATAGTGGAGCTAAGCAGCTATCTTTATATCAAAAAGGTTTATTTAGTAACTTAGTTGTTCTTTCTCATTATCTTACTCCATTTTGTAACTAAATGCTTTGAACTATCCACTTCGTTTTCGCTGGTTGTTTTACAGAATAGTGTTGCCAAGTCTGTTCTATCTAAGTTTAGGCTTCTGTACGTTGTGGGAATAGTCATAAAGAACTTTCAAGCGGTTTAAAACAGTGTTTATTACTACTAAGCCACTAAAGACAATTAGTAGTAATTAGCTTATTTCTCTTACGACTCCCGCGGGAAGAATTGCAGTAACCTCCACTTAGGCAGAGGCTAAATGGACAGAGAAGCAAAAATATCTCAGTAGGCTGATAGCCCACTTGCCCAGGATACGCTGAACGGATATATAATTATTCAATCACAACTGCATCTTTTTAACCGACGAAAAAAAAACAGTGCGACATTGCGTTTTTTTTACATTCGAACTTGAATTCTTGTCGCTTGGTTCAACGCCGAAAGTTGAAAATCCATTGCATGCAAAAACGTTGCGTTAAAAAAGTGCCCTTGTTTTGGTATTGGGCTAAGTATTGCTCCTTTTGTAAACCTTGCAGGAATATTTTGTCCTAGGCAATAATATAAATGAGAACGTCATCTTTAACGTAAGTTAGTTTAATTTCGGTGGGCACATATTACTTCTGTTACAAAATGAGTATGTAGCCGTATGTATATCTAAGCATATGATCACAGTAAAACGGATTAGGAGAAACTGAACACGACGGGCACAAGTACCTACTAATAACTTGAGTGCATGCCTCGGGAGCTGCCTGCAAGTAGCCTTGGTAATGGCACTAACAGACCATCGGTTTGCAATCGCCGCCCGCGTGTAGTCCGGAGTGGCGCGTAGTGGACGCGTGGCCATAGTCGGAAAGAATGCCGCCATCTTGTTTTTTTTGTTAGTACAACGTCCACTGATGAATTCCCAAATGTTTACCAACAGCGTAAACCTGACACTCACTTACCGGCCAAAGAAACGTAACTCTCTATACTACTGATAAAGAAGAAAAGTTTGTTGAAAGAATATGAACAATTTAAGTACTTACCTTATCAACTTGCTGAACAGAACAGTGCATTTGATTGAACTTTTTTCTTGGAACAGGGTGCAGAATCAAGTTGCTTTTTCCTCGTATTATTTTGTTCACTTTAACTCCTACAGACGTATCTCGATCAATTTAAGTTTTTTATTTGTCAGTCTTGTCGTGGGGATTGTATGCAATTGGACGAGAAAAGAAAAAAATATTTTGTTAAAATTAAGTGAAAGATTTTTTGTTCGCACAACGATTCTTACTTGTAGTGCGTAAGAGTAAATTAAGATCCTGGCCATTACTTAATGATCTTCTCATGGTTTAAGTTCATATTTATCATACAATTCCCAGTATTATATACATACTTGAGGTTGGCGCAGCACATCTTCTTTAATATTTCTCTATTAGTCTTCATCTCTGGAGACACCCCCTTTCTAGCCATATTAGCTTTCACACAGTTCATGCATCGTTTAAGTTCCAAATAATTATAATTATATTTGTCGCTGCGTTTATGAGTCCAAGGGGCGTTCCGTCTGGCGCACATCTATAAGCGAGGTCGGAACCGTTTTGATTAGTACGTATAGTAGTGAAATCTAATCTAATATCGTATGCACTGAAGTGCACTAATTCTATGCAAATGTTGTATCAGTAATAGTAAATTATTAAGGACATTATTTATTGATTGCTCATGTGTTGTTTTATGTAAGTTTGTGAAAACAAATGGGCGGAGGTTTCTCTATAAAAAATAATTTCATATTACTACATTTGCGATTGCTTATTGTCTAAACATAATAAACAAAACATTTAAAAATAACTAGTAAATTTGCCCGCGTCTACACTAGTGGAAGTTTCTTTCAAAGCGTTTTGTTTTTCTACAAAATAGACATTAGCTTTTGTTAGCTTATTATGTACGTCTATATTTACCTTTGTCATCGTCATCATCGAAAATGTCACTTTATCTAAACGCCTTAAGGACGATTAATATTATTAACTAGCGGACGTCACGCGGTTTGACCCGCGTAGTTCCTGTTTCCGTGGGAGTATGGAAATAAAATATAGCCTATGTTACTTGCTGATGATGTAGCTATCCATTGCTGAAAGAATTTTTAAAATCGGTCCAGTAGTTTTTAAGTTGATTTGGTACATACAAAAATATAAAAATACAAATCGTTAGAGGAAAGATTTGTATTATTATAGAAGTATAGATGTAATCGACCAACTCACACTTTACCGGTTTTTCCTCGTGCCGACTGTTCGAGTATTGAAATATACACCACTTTCCACATCGCTCTATAAATGTCAAGCCGTTGAGTTTCGTATTTCAATCTGGTACACTTGTCACGGATGGTTGGCTGACTCCTGAGCCCCTAGTGCCACGTATTTTCTCCACCTACGTCTTTCTGTGGAGTACGCGTTCAGTTTTATGTGTATGAAGTTGTTATTGAGTGTTTTTAAAAGGTTGCCTAGAGTTTTTTAAATGCCCAAGGTAAGCTATTTTTGCATGTAAATACACCTGACATTTTTTTTACGTTTATATTTTGTCGGTTATGTTGTATAGAGAGCTTTTTTTTTAATAATCGTTGTCTGAGAGCCTACGTCCATGGCCCAGCTGCTTTTTCCTATCTCCGAATGTAATAGCCAGGGGCATGCTCATTTAGTTACTGCGCATACCTTTAGTATAATCAGCTCTTTAATGTTCCCACTGCTGAGACACACAAGCCTTTTCTCTAGAAGGCCTAGGTCCCAGGAGTAGACACGCGCGTTGATGGATGTCACAAGGCTACGAATGTTAGGTTCTAGAACATGTCGGTTTTGTCACGATGTTTTTTCCTTCACCGTTTTGACAGTAGTGGTAATGATATAAATTACACATAGCTCGTTGGTCTAGTGGCCGCAAGCGCGACTGCTAAGTATGAGGTCGTAGGTTCGATTACCAGGTCGAGCAAAGTGTTATTGGGTTTTTTCATCAGGAATTTCTCAGTAGCAGCGACGGAGTCTGGATTTGTGGCCTGTTGATGGCAATAGGCTCACCATAGGGGTGTACATGGGACTAAAACATATGGCAAAATGTGGTAGGGATATTAGGTACACCTCTGCCTAACTCTTCGGTGGTTCTTGGTCTCTTTGATGTTATGTTACACATAGTAAAGTGCCTTTTTTTTTCGCATGGGAAATCATCAAATGACACCTCTCGCTCTGGGCGGAGCGGGAGGGAGTGTCAGACTTTTACTGACTAAAACCCATCCATGTTCCTTCTTCGCTCTTTGTGTTTCGGGGCCACGGTATCTCTTTCGAACTGTCCCGCAGCCCCGGATAGTAAAGTGCTTGGGTTCGATCCTACGCCATACGACACGTAAGCCGGGGCCGTTGCCACCGTGCCGCCATCACTTTTCATTTAATTATCCTTCCCACAATTACTAACTTTTCACACGAGACCCTCATGGCATGTTTCCGGGTCTACGCGAAACATTTGTCATCTAAACTGCTCGGCTGGGAAAACAAGATTTTCACCGAACTTATGACAATTGCTCTTGCATGTGGTTATGTGTATTTAAACAGCTGTGTTATACCAAATGTTTATGGTGAAAGAAAACATCTTTAGCATAATTATCTGTAATTACTTGAACTGATGTCCAAGACAAAGTGCCAAATTGTATCAGCGGCAGCGATGATCGAAAAATCTAAGGTGCTCAAAGTATTTGTGGGTAATGGGTATACAAAGAGGTTTGAAAGCGATTGCTCTTGTCTATGCCCTCAAGACTGAAAGCTCTGAGACCACTAGACAATACTGGTAATAAATTATTTTCATGTTCGTGTCTAAAAAGGTCTTTGCTCCACAGTGAAATAGATATAGGTAGGTAGGTTAAGATCGGTAGAGTCAGAAAATATACATAATTTAGTAGTGTCTTGGGTTAGAATATGTTCCCTTTTGTTGTTAGGGTTTGTTCTGTGAGCTGAGGAACTTATCCACTCTTTCTTTTCAGCTTTAACACTAAGTTGCAAATCGGTTGTCGTGGTATGGCCATGTGATGCACTGGAATGAGAAAAATGTAGTGAAGAAAATGTTGAGTATAAATTTAGATGGCTATAAGAGTAGAGGAAATCCAAAGAAACGATGGATGGGCAGTGTGAAGGGTGCTATGGCTAGAAAGGCGGTGCCTGATGAGATGACGAGTAATAGAGAAGCATGGAAGAGGAAGACATGCTGCGCCGACCCTAAATAAATTGGGATAAGGGCAGGACAATGATGATGAACTAACGCAGTCGATATTGCAAAGTTCTAGACGCTTATTTAACCTAAAAATAAGAATCATCGACAGGTTGTCATACGCCAACGACTCTTTGTTTTTACTGAAATATGGACGGATTTTTTTTTCAATAACTCGCAGTGTTCGTTTTGACGTGTAAAATTTCACATAGTTTAGAATGTGACACAAACGCTGGCAAAACGAAGTCGAGCCGAACATTGTTGCAGTTCAGGCGTGATTGTGGACAAACGGCTATTTCATTCTATCAATCTATCTTTTCATATTTATTCTAAGACAAACTGAGAGGCACAGGTTCAGCTCGGCATGATTTCACCTCACAGCCGGGCGGTAAAATTGAATGAATGTAGACATCCGTTCGGCAAAAGCCGCTCGCGTGCCGTGTTCGTTTCGCTCGTGCCGAGCCGACAAGATTTGTGTGCTTTAACACAGTAGAAGATCGTCACGAGCCAAATGTACAGACGCCAGAACATCAAGCAACTAACAATCTGTCAAATTTCTTTCATAGATTTTCAACTTTATCGCTAAAGTATTAGGTCCAAGGTTGATTGAGATAATTTGTCAGTTTTGGGTAGCTTGATTTGCTGGCGTCTCTACCAAAAATATGTGCAGTAACCTCTTAATACGTCTCTCTGGGTTATTTATGAACCTCCATACACACTGACAGATCAATGCAGAGCAAATTAAACACACAAATTAAAATCGAAATATTGACTGATGCAGATATATCTCGTAATTTAAAATTCCTGACTGCCGATGGTCTTGTGATTGTAAGCGCAGCTGAGCACGGGATCTTGGATTCAATTGTGAGGTCGGCCAAAGTGTTTTTGGGTTTTCCTTCAGGAGTTTCTAAGTAGCAGCCACGGAGTCTGGATTTGTGCCCGATTGATGGCAATAGGCTCGCTGCCTATTACATGAGACTTAAAAACATTCCTAGTTACTAGTATTCAGCTGCATCTAGTTAGACTGGAAGCCGGTCCCAACATGATTGGGAAGTGACAAACCAAATGATGAGTAGAAGAGCAGAACCAGGAAAAAATTTATTAGAAAATCAACCCATGATCGCAGGCCACATCGGCTTCGCTAGCATTAAAATCGTAAATTGTCCCACTGGAGAGTTTTAAGCCAATTGAAAGAATTTTCGGAATCGGATCAGTAGTTTTGAAGATCCCCCCTACATCCAAACGAAAAAACTTTGTATACAGTTATTAGATTCTTGTTAAAAAAAATCGTTTCGTAGAACCACTAGTTTCGATTTGTGGAAACTTGTCAGTGGCAGTGTTCGGGACGCGTGCGATTCATGCGAGCTGGAGTGTAGTCGTGCGACACATCTCGTTCAACCGTGACATATGTGCCACTTCTCTGTATCATTCTAAAAATGTTGTTGGGAAATATTGTTGTGTGTTAACAGCGTAATGTCTGTGATTGTCCTGAACATGAAGTTTATGTAACTATCGAGTATATTGAGAAATATGTTATTTATGTTCGAACCTTAAGTATTTATGTATCGTTCAATGCGACTTTGTTTAGTACAACTACTAAGGCTCTAACATAACAACCTAACTTTCCTTGAGTCGTGTTCTCACACGACTAAAACGAAGGTAGGATTAAAATTGAATCCTATCGGATTCAATTTTAATTCTTCCTTTGAACTGCACAGGGTGCGGTGTCAATTTTTCGCCATCGATTTGCTAAGGCGATTCTCACTAGACACCGCGACTCTCACAAGGTTCCATCGCTGGTATAATGGTGTATACCAGCTTACTTGCGCTGAGCAAACTTGGTGATTCTCGAAGTTTTTCTGCATCAGTAGAGGCCTATGCTTTTTAGTGGTACAACAAGGTAGAAGGTATAGTAGTAGTTTAATATCATCATTCTTTTGGGTTAGCTCTTTCCATAAGTCTTAAGTAATTTATTCATTTCTGGCTCTTGATACAGGAACTCCTAGTACAAGAGGAAGGGCTACACTGTTTGAGCAATCATTTGTCAATAAAGATTTTATTATATTATTTGTCCATCGTTTTTCATTTATTCCATCGTCAATTTCACATCTGTCCTCAGGACTAGATTGAGGTCATGAGTAGGTCTATTTCATATAAAAAAAACACTATTTGCTTATACAATTTCCCATGTTCAGGTCGGCTTCCAGTCTAACCAGATGCAGTAGAATGGCTGTATTTTCCACGGAGTGACTGCCTATCTGACCTCTATAACCCAGATTCTTTGTAATACGATACCTCTTGGTAAGACTGGTTGTCAGTTATTATCAGTACAATAATTACGTGAATTGTAAAAATAATTAATGCAATGATGACTTTGGTAGATAACCTTTGGCTCAGCTGTAAAGACGTAGCGTGCGTCACAGAGTGTAGCCGGGAGGGCGTGACGTCACTATGTTATAGTTACTAGTTAGGAAATAATGTAGAGTTCAATGACATTGGTTTTGGATACAATGTAAGTTTCTGTCACTTGACTATTGGATAGGTTACAGAATCAGGCGTTACTTGCGGAAATCCATGAAATTTATTTTAGTGTATATTTACACAGTTTTAAGTCCACGAAAAAGATCCAGGTCTGCATGCAGGATGCAGCAACGCAAAAACTTCCTACAAAAATAAGCACCATGCAGGAAAAGCAATAATAATTAGCAAGTAATGCACCCAAACCTACATAATACAAACCTACATAATACTTAACTTGACTATTAGCATTAGCCCAAAAAGTAAGAAAACCAGTCTATCCAAGGTGTATCGTGTTAGTGAAGGTCTGATACGGCAGTCGCTCCATGTTAAATAGTTACTGGTTTTCAGGCGACCCCAACATAGTTTGCGAACAGGTGCGGCACGAAATTACAAGATGGAAGATGTTAGAAGATAGGACTTCACTAATTGGTGACGTTGCAATCACGACAAAATAAATAATTACATGAGATGCCGCTGTAGGTTCCACATTAGGGGCCACATTAGGGGTGTCTGTAATCGTCACAAACGTCCTTCGTAAGTGCGTAATTGTCATTCGGGCAATGACAATTACGCACTTACGAAGGACGGTTTGAAACAACCCCACCATTCCTAATGATTCTACTTAAATCGTTACAGAAGTGCAATGTAACATTCATGTAAAGTTACTGTGCGATCGCACTGGCGAAAAACATGTTGAGAGTTCTATTTCTGTTTGTCTTTCTCTCGTCTTTCAAAATATTTTTATCTCTATCGGACAAACATGTTTTAATGTTAAAATATTGTTGTATTGTTTAGCTTATAAACAATTAACAGAAATTGTATCTAGGTTTATGAATTCACTTCAGACATACATTTTGTTAGGCGAATGAAATGGTTATAACCAGCTTGTCAACCTGCTCAACATTACACTTCCATGACTGTACGTTATAAAATCTGTGCAGATTTACGTAAACATAGGTACATATACTCACGCCTTTTCTCCTGAGGTAGGCAGAAACTTCAGAACGCGACCTGATTATAACACACAATTACTTTGCCCGCGACTTTGTCCACAAATGTTGTTATCGCTCGGCTAATTTTGCACGAAAAAATATAATTTATGCTAAAATTTTGCTTTCTATTGGTACAAAATTGTTAAAATCAGTTCAGTAGTTTCGAAGCTTAAATTATTCGGTACAAACAAACAAACAAAAAATCTTCCTCTTTATGATATTGTTAGTATTTGGACTACTTTCGCCTCATCCACGTTCATACACCTAGTCATACACGCACGCCAGTTGCGAGTACTGCGCAAATATCTTTCTGAAGAACCTCACCAACAAGGTCGGTGTATTTCCTTCTACAAAGTAAAATACATAAAGTAAGTAAAGTACCTATTATTCGTCACATAAACCTTTATATTTATCAGCTACAAACTTCGGCATTGTCGCCCCATTGACGTTGTAAGCGACAATAGCTCAGGGTGCGGATATCCGCCCGGAGGGGCGCGGGTTCGAGTCCCGACTCCATTGAACTATTGAACCCTTTCATCACAATCACGCTAATGCAAAACTAATGGATATTTATTACTTAGTTTATATTTTTTGGCTTGAGAGATAGTAAATGTAAGTAATTAATATACGAAAACTAGATTTTAAAACTAAATCTACTAAAACTAAATCTACCTTTACGGTAGATTTAGGACATAAAATCTGATTCTGACTGATCATAAAATGGACTGACTTTCTATTAGCGATAGCGAAAAAGTTATAATGTATTAGATTGACATAAGCTACCGTGCTGTGAGCGGCGAATGGCTTTACATATCTCTCCACGTCGCACATCTCCACTCGTCTCCGCTTTGGTAAGTTCCAGGCCTTATGCTGGTTGTTACCTTATAACGCAAGGAACATTGTTCTAGGAGTAATACGAATCATGTTTTTATTCTTGATCTTATTTTCCAAAATAATATTTGGATGGATGGATACATTGATTCTTTGTTACAGATTGATGACAAATATTTGCCAACTGTGTTTTTCGTAAGGCAAATTAACTTAAAATAAGAAATATTTTGGCCAATAAACCGAATGTTTCCGTTGTTATAATTCTATTTCAGTCAAATCTAGTTATAAATAACATTTCTGTTCGTGTTTTAACACAGAAAGCAATTTCAGTAGGATGTTTGTTCTAAGGTTAAAAAAAGGCGCTAGAGCATTGTCCTCTAAACGTATAACTATGTTCCTTCAAGTTAATTTCCCTTGAAATACCCCGGCTGTGGGACCCGGTCTTACGCTACGCATTCTGGCCATGCCAACCGGTGACAAAGTGCAGTCACTCGTAATTTATGTGCTCCTTTGGACATGAGGCGTGCCATGCTCCTAACTGAGGCCATTAATTTAGGACCAATTCTAATGTTGATGTATTTTATGGGGGCTTAGGGCGGGGTATGGGGAATGACCCTGGATTTGAGTGAAAAATAAAAAAAAACTACGAAAAAAGAAAGATGATTTGTGTTAAGGATATTCTTGGTAGTTTATAAATTATATGATCCAAGAATATTTCTTCTCAATCCTGTGGCAATAATTCCATATATATTGGCAATATTTTCATTTCTATTCGAGTCTCTTATCATTATTTTTGTAACAGTTTTTATCTTATCATTAATTTATGTACTGCACAGTTGAATTCAGCTACTCTCGTTTCCTGTAATAAAACCACAGACAATTCATAAAAAGTTAGCAAAGATTTAAAAATCTGAGATTTTCTTACAGAGACTACATACCTACCATTTCCAACTTTTACTTAAAAACAAGACACATACTCCATTACTCCGTGTGATAATAAATTGTTAACTTTGCCAACGAACGGACAATAATTCATAAATGCTTTTGAGAATCTTGCCAAGAGCGCTCGTTCTTTTTCAATACTGAAGACTTGGCTGCGTTCGTACCTGCGTAGTGCCAGACTCCTGGATCATTAATTTATTGATAGACCTTAAATTATAAAATATTTAATCCGTCTTATTACCCAGCGAGATCTAACTTTGAACGTGCGGGTATCGTGTATTCCGCATGTCTTTGAATTTTCGTTTCTAGCACATCCTGGTTACTTCACGATCTTTTCCTTCACCGTTTTGAGAGTAGTGATGATGAAATAAATTACAAAAAGTGCCTGCTTGCTAACACACGACCTATATACAGCTATCAAATTGGGGATGTTACCCATTAGGGCATACCTTATTACTTTTATACAACAAATGGCAGATTTAAAACGTGCAAGTAGATTCTGAAGACCACGCGTTAGTCATAAAAGATTGTTGTCGTTCTTCCAAGACCATCAAAGGTTTTTGTAACGACAAAAAAACTGACAAATTAAAACTTTTTGCAAAAAGTACAATCGACTTTGAAAAACGTTTAAAACGTGCAAAATGACTTTAGTTCCAGAAGTCGACGAATTACATGTTCTTTACTTTCCAATAATTTAAAATTATGAAACTATTAAAATTTCCATAGTTACAATATTCCTGTCATATTCACAAACCCCACTCAAGTAAAGGATGATCAACAATTCTGGTGCACACACCAACGACTCAACCAAACTGTCGTTTTGCCGACAGTTGTCCCAAATTAACTCGATGAATCAGTTTAGAACGCGCCCCGAATACCAATACTCAAATAAAGCGCTGTAAAGCAATGAACGCTTGTGCGGTCAGACGCTTCAATGCTGGGAAGTTTAGCTAACACTATGGCTGAATATTAAGATCATATGATTATTGGTGAAAATATTTTGTAACAGAATGTTATGTTTACAGGGTGTTAACAGATCCTTACGAAGCCGACTACCAGGCATCATGAAGGTGCTGAAAAGAAAAATCTTACAATAAAAACATGTATTTAAAAAAAGTTGTGAAAAAGGTAGAACTTTGATCCCCTTTGAGCCCCAAAGGCTTCGTTAAGGGTCTTTTTACACCCTTTAAGGCCCGCAGATATCTATATTGATCGTAAGAATACTGCGGTACTTAATATGCTAGTGTTTTGACCAAAGACATTTAAGATACTATGAGAGATAATGATAAGAAATGCCTTAGAGAAAATGGTATCCTACCGAGTTCCATTTCAAGGATACTATACAGTTTTCTTCTACACACGTTCAGTGCAAAACTGCACATTTCTAACCTATCGTCGTTGGCCGGCTTAAGGTCATATATCAAAGTAACATAATTCTAAGTATGACACGATACACTTGTGCCGACACTTAACGTGAATTTCGCAAGCAGATTTTGTTCGCGTTGTCCTGCCTCTGCCTTCCCTTTAATGATGTTTTAAAAACAGTTACACAAAACGCACTCATCATAATCAGCATCATCTACGAGTACCTAGTCTTTTCAACTATGTTGGGGTCGGCTTCCAGTCTAACCAGATGCATCTGACTACCTATCAGCTGACCTCCTTATCCCAGTTAGTACTGGGCAATAACCCCTTGGTAAGACTGGTTGTCAGACTTTCGGGCCACAAAAACCTATCCTGTTATATTGACTGATGCAAAACTAGAACAAATAAAGCCAGAAACAGCGTCGAAAGTCGCACTAACACCGAATAGTAAGCGTTTCACTTGACGTAAAGTTCGTTACTTAGGCACTCGCAGTTCGCAGTGCGGCGGGAATCGCGTCGAGTTGTCAACTATTTGTTAACACACTACACGCTGCTAACTGCAGTACCAGTGGTTTCACTTTGGAGCTAGGAGACGGGTTGGTTTTTGCAGACACTGTTATGAGAACAGGGTTTTGAATTAATCTGAATACCAAAATTTGTTTCAAAAACGAAAGGGCATGAGTGTAGAGCTAAATTCGTGGTCATCAAATAGGTATATAGGTATTATGAATGCTTTCAATACGGTTCTAGGTAGGTACTCTTTTACAGCGGGTGAACAAAAATGTATTTAAATGAACATGTAATCTAAAAGCTAATCTTGGAAGTCAATTTCAACCTACTTCTATTTTTACAATATGATCTGTTAAGCTGTTTCTTATTTTCAATAATCAACGAATCAGCACTGTTAAGATCTACACCATGTTGACAGCTTTGACAACCATCAACAACAAGTCTAGCTGTCTATTACTGGACAAGGGCCTTTATAACATAGACTTTTTTTTTTTTTTTTTTTTTTTTCGGATGGGAAATCATCAAATGACTTCTCCTGCTCTGGGCGGAGCAGGAGGGAGTGTCAGACTTTTACTGACTAAAACCCATCCATGTTCCTTCCTCGCCCTTTGTGTTCCGGGGCCACGGTATCTCTTTCGAATAGTCCCGCAGCCCCGGTTATAACATAACCTCGCGCATCTAATCCATGAAGGGTTGGGCAGAGGTGTACCTTATCGCTGTAACTCATTTCGCCGTACCTCATTTCGCCAGTTGTTTTTAGTCCCATGTAATAGGAGGCGGGCTATTACCATCAACCGGGCACAAATCCAGACTCCATGGCTGCGACTGAGAAATTCCTGATGGAAAAACCCAATAACACTTTGCCTGACCCGGGAATCGAACCCAGGACCTCATGACCAGCAGTCGCGCTTGCGATCACTAGATCAACGAGGCAGTTAGTGCAAGGGCCTTCTTGCCACATATCCTCATCAACTCATCTCCAGCTGCTTCCAGGAACCACCTTGCAAAGATCGACGCTCCACTAACGAACAAAAGTCTCAACGTTCTGGTATTTCCTGGCGAACAAACAAAGGTTTCGTTTGATTAGAGCAAATAGTAACTGCGAATAGCTACATCGAACTCCACAGTACACCAAAACAAATACCTCTTGAGAATTAAGTCCTCTCTCCAATTCCTGATAATTCTCAAAGCTAGCATGCACTCTAAGCTATCAATTAATACAGGAACGTTTTCAACAAAACCGTGTCCGGTTCAACAGAAGTGATTCTGATATCTGCTGGAATTCCAATATTTGCTTAGATATTACCGGACTCGCATCGGACGGTGCCGTGTACTCGGCAAACGTCTCCAGCTATTAGTACTTCAGCTTATACTAGTTTTAACACTGTGTGTCTAAAGTGTCGTGACACTAAGTTATCGTACACTAGCGGACGTCACGCGGTTTCACCCGCGTAGTTCCCGTTCCCGTGGGAGTACGGGGATAAAATATAGCCTATGTTACTCGGTAAAGACGTGACTTTCTAATGAAGGAAAGGATTTTTGAAATCGGCGCAGTAGTTTTAATACAAATTTTTCCTCTTTATAATATTAGTGTAGACTTACACCATGTTTACATCTACAAACAAGTTGCGATACTTGTTTTAACAACTACTAGTTTCTTATTTTGTTTTTACTTGTTTTCTTGTTAGCCCTATGTCCCAGCAGTGGGAACATTATAGGCTTATTAATATGTATTATTCTGTCTACTTTTTACTCTTCTTAGTAATAAACTCTATCTAGAACACCTAAGTTACTCATATAATGACTTCAGAACAAACTGACTTAAAATATCAAGGTAAGCGTCCACGTGTCCGCATTGTAAGCATCGTATGCACCGCATCAAACGGATCGTAGAATTTTCAACAGATTCGTGCGACCCGTATGGTGCGGATCAGTGGACGCACTTGCGTGTCTTATTAGAAAGAATACTACGATCCGTTTGATGCGATGCGTCCTATGCTTATGATGCGGACATGTGGACGCTTACTGTTAACCTACATTTGTCATTTCCAATATATGCTATTATATGCTACAATATTCAGTTCATCCATTGTTCTTTGATCTTCCTCTACTCTTACATCCACCCACATTCATACTCAAAACTTTCGCACGACATTTTCAGCATTCCTCCGCAACGCAGCCACGTCCATGCTTATAATATAGGTGTGACAAGCTTAATATGGTTAAGTTGAAACCTTTTGGGCACGGAAAGCTGAAAATACTCTGTAACAAGAAAACTCTAAAATAACTAACTTACATGAACTTATCACGTATAACAAACGAAAACAAACAGTAGCAAGCTCTAACTCACTATAAAGGCGACGAGTTCAACAATAAATTCAACATGTGCAATTTACCTGCTTCTGTTTACTTTAGATTTATAAGAGCATTTCTCATGCAAATGCATTGGGAGTCCCCAAATGAATGTACGTTTCATTAAAACTTTGTCTGGGTGACCGCGAACAAGGCACTAATTTGTGACTTGTTTTACTTGCATTAGACGAATAAGTATTTAATCCTGGGATTCGGATGACTTTGTACTGTACTTTGAGGAGTTGCAGTAATGTTGTGTCTGGAATATTCGTTTAGTTTATTGTGTTCTGTTCTGTATAGAACTATATAATCATGAATACGATATGATTTGTGCAATTTTCACGATTTGTGCAATTCCACACGCAAAAAAAAAGATAGGTCAGATGATCTGTATCGAGACCGACTCAAAAAAAACTCAAAACTAAAAAAAATCAAAGCATTTATTTCAATTAGACCATTACGGCAGTTTTGAATGTCAAAAATACAAATAAAGCAAAGCTACAGTCATAGACAGAAGGCATAACAACTTAAGAACTTAGAGTAGTAACTAGAGATCTACGCTAGGGAATGCCCTAGCGTAGATCTCTATGGAGAAGAATGACTGTCAGGCCTAGTCACAGTGTAGTAATACCTGCCTAGCCTGAGAGTTGTGTTTTTTAAAAGAATCAAGCCTGGATGAAGTCTGGACCTATTTGCGGAATTAAAGCCAAACATTTTGAATAACATTTAATGTCCAGTTCCCGCAAAATAACGCCTGATTTCATAATATTTCAGATATAAACTGGGTAAAATATGTAGATCTCAGTTTGCTCTCAATTTAGGTAAAACGTAACAGGGACTAGTTTTAGTTGATAAGCTCTGTTGTACCAAATGTAAGCGTACCCAGTGTGGAGCGACAATAATTGCCAGATCGAGTATCCAGCAAATTGTTGGCGTATTAGTAACATGAGTCTCATTTGCTTGCTAACGGATATTAGCTTCTAAGTCTACGCAATTATGTTTTATCGCTTAATTTCATAGCTTCAGCTGAATCAGCCT
Source organism: Xestia rhomboidea (assembly GCA_963853795.1). Classification (NCBI taxonomy): domain Eukaryota; kingdom Metazoa; phylum Arthropoda; class Insecta; order Lepidoptera; family Noctuidae; genus Xestia; species Xestia rhomboidea. The sequence continues at coordinate 1,168,548 of OY970758.1, forward strand.
GTAATCTTCCTACTGCTGGGAAACAGGCACCCACGCAGGCCCAAGGCGTTTATGTGGAGGTTTCGTGACTTCGATTTTTTGGGTCTAGGGCATTCTGGTTTCCTCTTCCTTTTTGAGAGCAGTGGTCATGAAATAAATTACATGAAGCCAGGGTTTCAACTTTTAACCTATAACGCGCAGGATTGAGCTTGAACTGAGAATTGGACATCATACCTGCCTGATGCAAATTTAGGTGTAGCGTTATCCACCATTTTTTCAATTTAAAAAAAAAGTCATCCTCTACACATACGATGGGATTTCAAGCCATCGTAACATCTTCAAATGAACCAACAACCAAATGAGATTTAAAATCGGTCTAAGGTATTGGTCGCCATCCTTGGAGTTATTTTATCTCAAACTCGTAAAGAAGCAAACTATATTCTACAGCAGAATAACCAGCCAAACCCCCTTGGCCACGAGCAACGCACTTAAACGAGACGCGTGTCTCGACTACGAAGAAAAGATATGAACAAAGTTGTTTAGAACATGCCACATGTCACCTCGATACGACATACGCACTGTGTCACCCTGCAAGTCACTTCGCAGTAACTCGTGCCACACGTATACACGCAGATGAAACAAGAAAGTGTCGAGTTGCAAGTCGCGTCGCTAGTCGCATCGTCGGTGGCAATGAACGAGGCCTAACTCCGGCAAAACCACCTGCAAAAACAAATAACATCAGCGCTAATAACACCGCACAGCACAGAGTTCATGGCAATTTGTAAGGATATTATCTAGGACAGAAAGCCTCTAATAAATTAGTACACGGTGTGCTTAATGAATGAACTCCCCCGACCCGTGAGTTATGCGCTACGTTTATAATTGCCGTCGCTGGATGCAGCGGCTAATATATATCAGGTAGAGGTATCATATGTTTTAAAGGTGCTGGTTCTTTCAAGGTTAGACATTTCGTTGAAAAAACACAACACAACATTAACATAACATCACGCCTCTAATTCTCGAAGGGTTAGGCAGACGTGTACATAATAGTGCACCCTTATATCTCCAGTTAGACCACCTCGTTGGTCTAGGAGTCGCAAGTAGGTCACGTGGTCGCTAGGTTTGATTCCCAGGTAGTAAAAAGTGTTCTTGGATTTTTCCATCAGGAATTTCTCAGTAGCAACTATGTAGTCTGGATTTGTGCCTGGCTATAGGCTAGCCCCTTATTACTTGGAACTTAAAAATACGTTCAAAATGTTGACCAATTTCTAATAACGCGTTTAGGAACTGTGGTCCTACAAATATCGTTTAGTGTCCTACTTGTAGTACCATATTCGTGAAAAAATACTAAAATCTTTGTTTGATGACAGAATACAATAAATAACCACCACAAATTGCTTTGTTGAAATTTCAAAACGTTTGTCAAATTCCCAAGACAAATAATATTCGAGAAGCATCCTATTTCTTAGCACTTGACACTTGGAATAATTGCATGCACCCGTCACCCACGTTCGGGGGCAAATATGGCGTGAAATGCACCACGCGTTCGCGACCTCAGCAACTTTTCCAATATACGGAGGTGCCTTCAATGTCGCAGATCGTAGAACGAAGACTGAGAAGTACCAGGGAGTGATATGTTGTTGGCTGAATATGCTCAAAGTGTACATAAAAATGCATATATTACCGTTTCTATGTGTGTAATAGTCTACTTGTCTCGTTGTGTGTTACAATATGAGAACCGCCATAAAAACACAGTATTCAGTATTTGATAAACTGCAAATAAATTAATTTTAAGTAGATTTAACACTCGTGTCACTAAACTACAAGATTTATAAACTCAATAGTACGAGCATAACCGCATGCGAGCAGAATAATACATTTTATCTTATTAGCACAACAATTAAGGGGCTGACAACACCTAATTGATGTTATTTAAGCAGTTTTTTAAGAAAAACTGTTTGTTCTAGCACATCAAAAATAATTTGTTAATATTCATCATATTTCAAAGATCGTGGATCGACACATAATTGGACGAAATAGGCTCGATAGAAAATAATCGCAAAGAGTGGTCTTAAAATCATCATTAAACGGTACTATGTCTTTATTTTTTGACGTAGGCATGGGTCTGCAATTAAAAACATGAAGACAACATATTCATACCTAAACCGCTAACGAGTCATATTTCACAAATAATCCACACTTTATTTTTATTTCAATATTTATTCATTATTTTCTTCTAAAACCTGGCTGCCCAGACTATCTCGCTCTCGTTTACTCCGATACAAATAGACAGTGTGCGCGCATTTTGGTGTTGACACCCCCTTAATCATTTTGAACTAGTTTTTATACCCGCTGCTTCGCCCACGAGAGTCTCAGATATTATCCCACGGAAGTTTACGTAAGAAAGTACGGATTTGTATCTTATGCGACAACGTGATTTTAATACCGTATCCATAATTTATATGTTCTTCGTTCTGAATGTAATGCAATATTGCGGCCGACAAACTATTACAGGCCCCGCGGGAGCCTGAATATTTTCAGCAGCGAATTGACTGGATGGCTGTCGGATTGTGTTCAGAATGGTTGGAAAGCTGTCCAATGAGAGTTATTGTTTTTGAAATGATTGAAAACTGATGGGAGAGTTGAGAGAAAATGCTATCGATGTAGCCCAAATTTCATAAGTTTTGAAGGACGTTTTTAGAGTTCCGTACCTCAAAAGGTAAAACGGAAACCTTATAGGATCACTTTGCTATCCGTCTGTATGTCAAGACCCTTTATTTCTGGAACGCGTGGACGTATCGAGTTGAAATTACCGTATACTCAAGTCTACAGGCCCTTGAAGCTGTGAAAAAACTTCTAAGAAACCGTAAAAAAAAGATACCGCCGTTTATCAATACTCTCGAGGAAATCAAAATGTATAGGGTACTTCACGTTGACCTAGAATCATGAAATTTGACAAGAAGCAATGTCTTACAGCACATGTAAAGGAAATAATCTGAAAACCGTAAATATGTAGTTTAATAACAAAATACCTACAAGATTATACGGAATCCTCGGTGTGCGAGTCCAACTCGCACTTGGCTTTGATTTTTTAAAATATCATATATATTATATTATTAACTATCGAACTATCGTCTTACTGCTTGGATACAGACATCCTTTGTATGAGGAGGTGTGGGCCGTAATCCACCACGATCGAAATCAAGGTTTTTCCGTTGGGATGTACAAAAACTTTAGATTATCGAGCAATAGTCCTTTGGTTTTCTTGACTTATGCAATGCAAGTCATATAAACTTAAAAATGTTTTAACTATTTTAGTAATCCTGATCGCATCCCTTACATACCGAGTTTCCTCCGTGCCTCGGAAAGTACGTTAAGCCGTTGGTCCCGGCTGTCATTTGTAGATCTTTGACAGTCGTTACAGGTAGTCAGTGGCCCAAAAAGTCTGACAACTTGTCTTACCAAGTGGTATCGTATAACCAAGTACTAACTGGGTTGTGGAGGTCAGATAGGCAGTCGCTTCATGTAAAATACTGGAATTCAGCTGCATCCGGTTAGACTGGAAGCCGACCCCAACATGGTTTGGAAAAGGCTAGGCAGATGATGATGAGTAATCCTGATCGTAAATCTAGGACACTAGAACACATTTTGGCCGAATCATTACAAATTCTATCTCAGCCTTGTATTCAACTTTCAAATGAATAAATAATGGTGTTTTTAAAAGAAAACAAAAAAATAAAACAAAGATTTTCGTTCAGTTAAATCCAAGCGAATTTTAAGATAAACTTGAATAATTTAAATTGTAATGGAAAATGTGTCTAAATGCAAAATTATGTAAAGTTTGTGTAAAACGTGTGTTAAGTAAGATTGGAAAATAAAAGCTTATTTAAATTTATGAACAATGTTATTTTGTGGATATTTTTTAGGCAGATGATACGTTTAGCGGTCCTAAAAAAAAAACGTTGACTGGATTACTCACTAAAAAGAACATTAGGGTATTTTATGAAAAATTGATTTAGCTACCAAATTGTGGTAGCTTCGAGATTCGGCGGTTTGACTGTCAATTGTCGGGCTAAAAATCACCTTGTATTGCTACTTTTGGGTTCGTTTTTCGTCCAGTTTCTATCACAGTTTTGAGCAGACGACAGAACTTAATTATTGTAAAAATCACAAGAGCAATTTTGAATACATCCCTAACAAGAATGACAACCTTTTCAAGATGTAAAACTTTACACAACAGGATCATGCGTGCATGCATTCTCACAATAATAATCACCACTGTACTCACCCAGTACAACACGTCAAGGAGTTCCAGTAGCAATCATCGAAGTACACCTTCAGGTCACTCCATCAAGTCCAGAGGTAAGGTCTCATCATAACAAACAAAACGAGCCCAAACTCGGCTCACCTAGTACAACACGTCAAAGAGTTCCAGTAGCAGTCACCGAAATACACCTTCAGGTCACTCCATCAAGTCCGGAGGTAAGGTCTCATCATAACTAACAAAACGAGCCCAAACTCGGCTCACCCAGTACAACACGTCAAGGAGTTCCAGTAGCAATCATCGAAGTACACCTTCAGGTCACTCCATCAAGTCCGGAGGTAAGGTCTCATCATAACTAACAAAACGAGCCCAAACTCGGCTCACCTAATACAACATGTGAAGGAGTTCCAGTAGCAATCACCGAAGTACACCTTCAGGTCACTCCATCAGGTCCGGAGGTAAGGTTTTATCATAACTAACAAAACGAGCCCAAACTCGGCTCACCTAGTACAACATGTGAAGGAGTTCCAGTAGCAATCACCGAAGTACACCTTCAGGTCACTCCATCAGGTCCGGAGGTAAGGTTTCATCATAACTAATAGAACGAGCCCAAACTCAGCTCACCTAGTACAACACGTCAAGGAGTTCCAGTAGCAGTCACCAATCACTTCATGAAGTCCGGAGGTAAGGTCTCATCATAACTAATAAAAATATTACCTAAATAGTATCAAATTTGGTTTATCGAATATTTTGTGTTTGTACAGCGATCTTTTTCAACTCGAGCCGCTCCAAACAGGCATTACGTGTCCACTCTCGACGGCGGCCGTGCGCGGACTAAAGTTTCATTCAAAGTGTTTGTGCAATCAATCAAGACGGGTATCCAAAATAAAATAACCCCTAATGCAATCGATTAAGATTCATCCAGAATAGCAAATAATGTGAAAAAATAAGATTTGGTTTTCATTTTTTCTGCAACTACATAAATCATTTAGATAAAAAAAAATCCTTGCATTAAGAATTGATTATGTTTGCCAACTTACAGTATTTTTAGAAATAGTAAAATATGTTAATAATAGCACAAAAAATGTACCTAAACTCAACCCTGTATCGTTAATTTTAGGGAAAATAGCAACGACAGATCGATTTTACATTATAAAAAACTAAAATTTTCAATGATCAAGTACCTATTATTTGAAGATGAAGAACCAATCTATACGAGGTAGTTATTAGTTATATTGGATTTATTTGGTTATGCCATAAAATTGTACCGATAAACAGCATAATTTTACCTGATATGCAAACGCGCCCTTAATCTCAGATTGTGTTTCATGCATTGCTTCTTATTGTATATGCTTGACAAATTCGTTAGATCAACCACTACCACCACACATCAATAATGCAATGAATGAACTGTCAAAATGAAAAGCATTGCTACTGTAAGTACGTAACGCAACAACCTCGCAGGTTTTCATAAAATACTTTGAGCAATTTAAATTACCCACATATAAAATAAATAAAAGGTACAGGCTTCGTACTGAGCACATTAAAATTTAAAAGCAAATAAATTAAATATTTTTTCCATACTATTAACGTTCACATTGGTATTGCCGCGTTATTTCAAAGGTAAATTACGCGTGACCGCTAACCAGTTGAAACAATTAACGCAATGATCCATTAAATTAGTAAATAATCAATGACTGTAAGTAAATATTGGACAGAGAGTTTAATTTACATCAAGAAATTATATTTTTGATTGGAGGATACACATTGACATGTCGTAGGTAATGATTTCTGTCATCCTATTTACACTATGGCCCATGCTAGACCATTCAAACTTCCAAATTAAGTATAGGTATATTAACTAAATATCTTTAATATATTATACATTTTATATTTCAAGTATTGACAACCGACAGACCTGGGGCTATCTTTATTTATTTATTTGGATCTCCAACAAAAGATACATTAGAATTCACAGTTATACAAAGGTTCTCATCTTCATCTATTGTAACAGTAGAACATTTACTTGAGCGTGGAACAGAAATGAAGCTATACGTCCTTTAAAGCTGCATCCTTTTCTCACACTTGAGTAGCTAGGAGGTGATTGGTGATTGGTTGAAAATCGGCATTACGATTTTAACCGATGCCGATGATATAAAAGGTCGTTGTAGTCGGCACAAGTGTTACTGCTGAGTATTCGCTCATGGGTTCGATTCCCATCTCGGGCAAAGTGTAATTGAGCTTTTTCATCAGGAATTTCTCAGTAAGAGCCCAGAGGCTGGATTTATGGCATTAGGCTCGCCCCTTATTACATCAGACGTAAACATAATGTTCGAAATGTGCGTATACTATATTCTTACCCCTCTGTCTAATACTGTGTTGTTACTACAATATCAACCGATGACATTAAAATAACGAAAACTCTGCTTGTCCAACAAACCTCACCAATAAACCCAGTTCCAATGCATCAACTAGATTCCAAGAGAATGGACGTCGATAACTCGATTCCGCTATCCGAGTAAATATCGATACTGACTAAACGATGAATCGTGTTCTACAACCAGCTCACGATTCAATTTAAGATTCTACTTTATTCGGCTGGTAGAAAAATCGGATTTTGTAATTGCGGAATGATGTTTTAAATTCGTTGGGTAGATTTTGTGTTAAGGGTCTTATCTAGTTTTTTTTTGGGTGTTTGATACCTTGTATTGCGAGTAGTCTCTCTTTTTATTCAGTTCACCTCAGTTTTTTTTTTTTTTAACAAATTCGTTTCTGTATCCAAAACAGTTGAATTGTTTTTGCCGGACTCGTCGAGCTTCACTGTTTCGGTGTTTTTCTGGTCTTCGCCACTGATTCTGGCTTTCGGGAGTTGCAGTAGTTGGGACAATTATAGGGTAGACGACAATGAAAATCTAAATAGTCCGTCTGATAGTTTTTAAAAAAATATTGGACACACATTTTTTATTTTTTCACGTAAATGAAAAATGAAGACGATACAGTGCGCCGAAAACTCGTGTGACAATTGAGTACATTTTTACTCAAATGTGACGTCACAAGCCTCCACTGATCTTTGACACGTTTTGTCTTCGTCAATTTTTATTAATTTAATAAAAAAAAACACGTATCCAATATTTTTCGATAATCTAACTGACGGACTAAACAGAATCTAATTTTTTTTAGTCAGTCATCATCCCTATTGTGGTTGGTTTGTTGAAAATCTTATATCTTGACTCTTATGTCAGTATTAACTCAGTCTTAATAATTCAATTACAGCCATCTTATCAAGGGTTATCAGTAGTGGGGGTCAGATAGGCAGTTACTCCATAAATAGTAAGGAAAAGAATAGACATCGTCTGCCCTGCCTGTCTTTTGCCTATGATGAACTGACAATATGACTGCAAAACTACAAAAATCTACTAGATGTACCTACGGGTACATCTAGTAGATTTTGTACCAGCTGCAGCGCTGCACTGTTGTACCAGCCCTAATTCTTGGGTATGTTTAATGGAACACCACTAAATTCCCATGTATGACCAAACACTACAACTTGGTCTGTAAGCCACTCTAACATTCTAACTCGAGTATCGGGCGGTCACTCGCTACAGGAACTACAACACCAAAGAGAAACAATAGCGAAGATTTTGCACTAGCTGTCACAGAGTAGGTAGTCCATGGAGTAGTATTATGGAAATTTCTGGCTAAAAAGATAGTGTTACTGGCGTAGTAAAGACGTAAATCCTTGGTAATTTACTTAGGTCCACTTCAGATACAATATTCCTGCACTACAGAGTAAGTTGACATGCATGCCGCAAACGCTCAAACAAGTGTCAGTTAAAAACTATGCCACAGCATTGTTCTGTTCAAGAAATCTTTCGTAAGATCGATCTTCTGCATAAATTATCAAGCAGTTTATCTTATATGATCTAAAGCCATTTTGCGATAGATTTGAAAGAAGATATGCAATTACCTTTTACAATATTATTATGGGCTTTCCATTTACTATGTCTTCTTTTGTATCAAAGAGCTCGCAATGCAAACTCGATGCAGAACGCTAACTTTGCCGATACTGCATTAAGTAAGCTGAGACTTAGCTGCAGGATATGATTCGCAAACAACACTGCAAGACGTATCTACAAAGGTTTGATAGTACAGAAGTTTCTTAATAAATTCCGCAGTTCAAATATTTTCTGAAATATTGTAGACGCGGCTCCGGACAATGGACACTGACAATTACTGTACTGATGCAGTGTCCGGTGTCCAAAGCCGTCCGCAATTTGCCGAACCAGTTTAACTGGTTCTTCAATGGTTTCGCATGGCTCTTTCGTCTCATACTTTATTTATTTATAAATTTTAAGAAAAACCCCGACTTTAAATAAAACATCATGAGATAACCCAAAATTATTGCTTTTTACTTTTCGGACAATAAAATGCTAAAAGTGTCCCCTTTCAGCTCAGATTCTAGCACCCAAAAATAAATATTAAAGTTAAAGTATATATAAATATTTGTGGCGAGTCTAGACAGTTTGGTGTGTTACGATTTTACGATACTATACTTGGAGAATTCTGTTCTAGAAATACCTAACCATTACGAGTTTATTTATTTTTATTCTTCGTAGTTTTTCTACGACTTTTGTATTCTGTCTTTCTGGCAAAAATAGCCGGTTCAGTTGGCCGATGGCAGTTTTTGTTATAGAAAAGAAATACCCTCTCAAGCTTTTACGTAAGAAGTATTTTTCACTGTAAATGTCAGAAGATATCTTATCATACAATATAAGCAATATTAACTTTAGTTGACCTGTATTATATTACTAAACGGACGATTGACTGATGATGTGGCTAGAAAGGAGTTGATGGCTGAGATGACGAGTAATAGAGAAGTATGGAAGAAGAGGACATGCTGCGCTGACCCTAAATAAATTGTGATAAGGGCAGGACAATGATGATGATGATGACCTATATTATATAAGGCATTACGAGTATTACTATATGGCAATGCAACAATTATTATGTACCCAAAATGGCCTAATACTTAAGCCCGGTTTTAAAAACCTTTTCAAGAAATGTCGTTTTGGACTTACCTCTTGAAACTACTCAATGAGACCCAGAAGGTTGATTACTTTTAGCCGCTTGGTGGCAATAATTTAAACTCCGTAACTTTTCGTTTTTGTTAATGAAATATTTCCCGGTTGAGACGTGCATTTTATTTAAGGAAATCTATTCGTTTTCCGTTTGTTTAAGTAGAAACGGTAAGGAATGTTGGTGATTGATTAGTTCTGCTTGGATTCCGCGCTTCAAAGGAATTTGTGCTTACATTATTGATGGAATACTAATTATTATTGACCTGCCCAAACCACCTTTTGTTTGTTTTTTATAATAAATTCAATTTTCTGGAGATTTCTTTGAAAAGTTCGTGATATTTCTCTAACATCCAACCATTTTTATTATTTTTTGATACATCTCAAATCTGTTGCCCTAATGCGATAGTTAGGTTCACATATTCATTTTACATTTTACGGTTTTTTACAGTTTCTATATACCAAAGATAATCATGTCGGCGAAGGTGACTTGCGTAAGAGCTCAGTTACCACATGTATTATTTACATAATTATCAGCAACATGATGTTAGCTTTGTTATTATAGAGCCCTATACAGTTACCGATGCAGTGCCGACCATGGACGTAAACTTAAAATACCTAATGTCAATTTAAGTACAAGTCATCTATAACCCTATGAATAAAAATATTCAAACACATTGTAATCCAACAAAAGAAAAGATCTCTAACTTGATGCGTGCATTGACGAAAGGCTTAATAAGGGACAGCCGTTTGACCGGCTCTATTGAGAAACACCCGCCGGCCGGGTTTGCATAACTCCTAACTCAAAGGAATAGAGGCCAGACTAAGTTTTCAAGGTCCCTTATAAAAAAGTAATAGAGAACATTCCTTTGACGATACGCCCAAAGGAACCGTGGAAAAAATCCACGAGATATTAAGCTGAAAAGGTTAGCCTTGAAAGGAATGGAGGCTAACTTTTAGGACGTGTTAGGGAAGTGGGGCTATAAATGTGTAACTACTGGTTTTATAGTTGAGGTATGTGAATGTAGGGTGAGCAGGTTTGCAGAATTGGTTAATGATGATTTGTTTCTGCTTCTTGGAAAAGGTAGAGGTTAGTTTTACTTAGGTAGGTATATATAAGGATATGTACAAGGCGGTGTTATTTATTGACGTTTGTTTTGTTAATGTAGAAATAGTAGAGTGTAACATAGACCAGACTTGTGGGCTGCCATACTGAAAAATTACGTGTCGTCATGGAGGCATTAAATCGCACTGTTTAATAAATTCTTGTGACAACATTTCAACTATACTGGCCTACAAAAATAAGTATCACACTTTTAAAATTGCAATAACTTCTTAAGTAACTCAAGATATACTTTCGATCCAAAAAGGACTCGAATAATAGTTTAACTTTGTCTATAGTTTCAAAGAAAGCTGATAAAAATTGCTTTATAACGTTTTTTTATTTTAAATCTCTAACTTCTATGGTTTAGGAAAAATTTAAATTTTAAAAGTGTAGTTCTTATTTTTGCAGGTCAGTGTAGTAGATCTTTCGGTACAAGCTAGTGATTAAATAATAACCGCCGCACGGGTCAATCTTCATGGTTAACCAGTGATTGCTTACGTTGGTCTGTGAATGGGTGCCCATCTAATACATACCAAGTTACCTCCGTGACTCGGAAACCACGGAAGCCGTTGGTGTCGTCTGTCATTATAGATCTTTGACAGTCATTACACGTAGCCTGGGGCCTCGAAGACTGAAAACCAGTTTTACCAAGTAGGTATCGTATATTACCAAGTTCTAACTGGGTTGTGGAGTCCAGATTAAACCATTACTTTAGCTTTTTACTACTGCTCTAGAAGTGCATATTTTTTCTGTAGCCTAAAAATCTTACCTGTACGTTGCTATTGTATAATACGCCTCCTATTTATTTATTTTATTGTAAGACGAAGGAGACTAGTCTCCACGACACAGGGAATCCTAGTGTGGAGGCTAGTGATATATTCAACTTTTGTAATGCTCTCTGGAACAATAAAGCTTTTTATTATTATTTATTATTATAGATATGCAGTCGCTCCATACAATATACTGATATTCAGCTGCATTCGGTTAGACTGGAAGCCCACCCCAACATAGTTGGGCAAAGACTAGGCAGATGACGATGATGGAGATACCGGTACCAAACTATTTTATATCCCTGGTCTTATATTAACACTTCCTTTTCCGTGATCGAGAAATAAAGATAACACTATATCGCCATCATATTATTATCATAGCTCCTAACATATAAGTAGTAAGAATAGCTCTCATGGCAATAAAAAGTAATGTCAAACTAATCAATGGGGCAATACGGAGCAATATGGACGTCTTATAAGCAATATTGTCTTCCGAATAGCAGCTAGTGATCAAGTTGAATGAGCAAGGGGCCTATACAGGATGTTGTTTGAACCGAGCCATGTTGGAAACATTCCAGCAGCGGCTGTGATTGGCCATTTCTGTGTTTGTTTACATCTCCTTTACATATATGATCACGCGTTGCACTCATCATGATATTATGCGTAGTGCTTTTTTTTGTGAGGATCGGAACTCACAAATAAAAAACTTACCCCGAAAAAATTGAGATCTCCCATAGTGTTTTAAATATTAGTTATTTATACCCTATTCTATTAATTACAGCCTAAACAAAATTTAGAACATAGAGTTCCTGTAAGTGGTTTTTACAAAAAAATAGATACCTGCTTTTAGTTTCAATCATTTTAATGACAGACCCCGGAATTAAAATACCAATTTTCGATATCATCCTCCATTTTCTTACACCAATATCCATTCCCTTCCTATGTTAATACGAATATCACAGAGTCACTAATAACAGAGAATTCGGTATAAACAACAAAATAAACATCAAAGTGATGAATACTATAGATTCCGGGTCGGATTGTTTCCGCCTCGCCACTCCGCTGTCCCTTGTTTGCGCTAGAGGGCGTCTTTGTCGCATTCTGTTTCATCCTCTCTTCAGAATGAGAAGCCGAGGATTTTTTTTCTTCATTTTCGTTGATCGAATTTCGTAAATAGTTTTAGATTAGGGCGTGATTGAGTTCACTGGGGTCGGTTTTAAAGTTGGACCTTTTTGGATTTTGTAATGGATTTGGAATTACTGTCAGTACCGTTTCTATAAGGTGTCGGAGGGTCGGTAGCGTTTTGTGGTCTAGCGATTGACTGCTGCGCTGCGTGTCGCGGGCTCGATTTTCGTACGAATTTTTTTTTTATTGCCTACAGTTAGTTCTTCCGGGTTGTTTGTTTAGTTTTTGTGAGTTTAAATGTTTGTAAACGCACAATACACTAGAACTTACGAATAAATGCGAGCCAGATGATGATGCTACTGGAACCTATTATTCAAAATACTCAGTAGCAAGCGAAGGCGCTTCTGCTATAAACACATTCAGTGACAAACTTTAAGCGAAAAAAACTCTTGATTTCGAACATTTTCAAAGTGCAGGCTCCTAAGTTCTTAAGCCTTAATGAGACGACTATTTTTTCTCGGCGCATCTCTCTGGGCAATTTGGCCTGTTTGTTCGTGAAATCATAAGTTTATGAGGAAATTTTTGCTCTCTCTCACACAAACTTTTGCTAATGAGGGACAGTGGGTTTGCGAGGGAACGGAGTTTTTTTTTTGTTGGGGTGAATATGAAGAATTGTTTACGAAGTAGTTTTTCAGTTTAAAAAAGTCGATCATTATTGTGTAGTTGAGTTACAGACGTTGGTTACACTGTCACAATTGATTCAAGCGTTGAGAGCTAAATAACACTAACATTATGAGAACCAGACGAAACGGAATGAGTTGAACTCGTAATTTATTTCATTACAAGCTAATGGTTGTACTAGCACTTGGCCCGCGACTTTGTCCGCAAAGGTTTTGATAGTTCGGCTAATATGCATGATATGAATATAATTTATAGTCTAAAGCACCCACGAATAATGTAGCTTTTTATCAGTGAAAAAAAAAAATAGAATTGGCTTAGAGTTCCGGTGATTTCCAATACCTAGGGGTATATTATACATAAAAAAATACAAACAAATTTTACGTCTCTATAAAATTAGTATAGATATCACTATCTCATCTTAAGAAGCTCAGAAGGCTACGTGCATAAAACGCTTTCAAAACGATTCAACAGCGTTCAACAGGATTGATAAAAACTTTTCAATAGTATACATGTATGAGCTCAATGACGGTCGACCACTTTTCACTCTATGCCCTGAGTGATAAGGTTGAAAATTGGTCGACCGTGAGTGAGCGCGGTGGTACATGACATTCAAATGCAATTATCGAATGAAATAAACAGTTTCAATTTTACTGAGGTTTAAAATAATAATGAGATTGAGTATACAAGTAAGTCAGGAAAAAGTTTAAACTCTCAAAGTCATCTGCCTAGCCTTTTCTAGCTTCCGGTCTAACCGGATGCAGCTGAATACCAGTATTTTACGTGGAGCGACTGCCCATCTGACCTCCGCAACCCAGTTAGTACTGGGAAATATGATACCCCTTGGTTAGACTGGTTGTCAGACTTTTTGGTCACTGACTACTTGTAACGACTGCCAAAGATCTACAAATGACAGCCGGGACCAATGGCTTAACGTGCTTTCCGAAGCACGGAGAAACTCGGTATGTTATGATGGTCACCCATCCTCGGAGCAACCTTGGCAAGCACGGCTTAACCTTGAAGGTCGAAGTTTGCGGCTGTTAATATTTAGCAACGAGCTCCTTCTCCTAAACTCTCAAAGTAAAGCAACTAAATAAAATAACCTCAGTAAACGTCAGTTTTAACTGTTGTTTATTTAATAACATTCCGACGACATGTCATGTACAAAACATAAACAGTATTCATGAACAAAGTTGTTGAACAAAACTAGTTTACTCCAAAAAGTGTAAGTACGCCATAAAATGTTGTTACTGTGAGTTTGTATTACAATTTTATTTTTCAGATTGTTCTTTATTTTTGTATTTGAAAAGTTTTGAATGCATTCTGGAGTTAAGTAGGTGGGTTGTTAAATCTTGTTTTTAACTTTTAAATTGTCAAACAGACGTTGGAGTAGAGTTTTTTTTTTCTGAAAGAGTTTGCCAAGGAATTGGCACCATAAAGTATACGTACTGTCAGCCGTAAGCCAGTGGTAAAAACTAGTGTAAGCTGGCCTCGTATTCTATGAAAACTCTGAGCTACGCTAGGCCAGGTCAAAGTGTTAATAGTGACGTGTGGTTTACTGTATTTATTTGGTTTTATGCCAAAAAAAATCCTAGTTTAAAAGGTCTAGTTGTGAATTAAGTTCAGGGATATTACACTGTTCACCTTTTTATTGCCATTGCTTCTACAAATGTTGGATTAGTAATCACTTTCGACCAGTAAGGTAGACATTAATTTCTGTAACTTTAAACAAAATTAAGAAAACAAATGTAGGTATCTATTTAGATGTTTAGGTGCTGCAAAAAATCTTAGCCATTTCCTCTGATTGGAATAGTGCCCAACACACATATTGCATGGTTACACGTGCCAACATTGGCAACTGCTCAGTGAGCCAATAAATGCCTACCCCAAAGTATCTCCAAGTTAAATTCACGTCGAAAACATTACTCAAAATAGGCATTATATTTATTCAAATTAATTCACGTCTAAATCTGTTTGAATATTGAATTTAATTTAACTCTTTAATCCTTCTGTATTCATAACTGAAAATTTAAACACAAATTAGACATTTATTTGATATCTCATACATACGTGGACCGTTTTAAATTGTAATAACGAGTACTTTGAATAATTATATGTAAGCGATTCCCTTCCATTAAGTTTAGGGTTCAAAGTGACTATACGGGAGGATAAAACTTGCGTGCACGCTGGGAAACGGTTTTTGGTATGTTTTTGCCCTATTTTACTACAATAGCATTGATAAACTTGGAGTTGAAGTTAGGAAATCTTAGGAACCTACATAAACTATGAAAGAAGTTATTCTTTTTAATGGAAAAAATAACGCTGTTTTTAAAGACAATAATTTAGAAGGTAGAAACAATAAACGTACCTCGTTTATTGTTTCGATACATATCGAAACTTACAATTATGGTATACCTACCTTTCTCTTTTTCTCGATTTAAACAGCCTCGTTCAAAACACTACCCTGTAGATCTACAAAAAAGTCCTTTTACAAATTCAGTGCGCGAGTCGAATTAATACATACCACCTTAATCGAAGGAATTGAATAATTCAAACGCCGTCTCTGAAGGATTTGTCTTTCACAAAGCGGGTTTCTTTAATTTTTCATCCCTCAGCTTCGACGTTCTCATAATAAATAATCTATTGTTTATTTTTAGTATTAAAAACGTCCTGTTTTGAGTTCCCAATGAGTTTCGTAATTGGTGTTTTTGTTCAAGATTGCTACTGTGAATTGTCTTGGGCTTAACCTATTTACCTGGGTGTTTTGCGATTTTATATTCTTTGAATGTCTTACGACAGAGGAAATGTCATGTTGCACCATTACCTGTCCATTTCGTTCAAGTCTGCCAATCAATCTTTAAATTAGCTCCTTAAGTCCTTTATATAAGTTTCTATGCCTATAAGACTAAAAAAATCTATTCCATTAGTTTACTTAGACAACGCAACTTAGGTCCAATTACTCAGCCCGTGGCTTTGCTCGTGTGTAGGTCGGAAATTATCTCAATCGAACGTACTACCAGGATAAAAAATATCCCATGTCCCAGGGCATGGTCTATACGTATGTTTTTAATCTAAATCACTACAGCCACAGTATTGACACTCGTTATTTTTGCATTTATAATATTATTGCTTATGATTATGTGATTATATTTAGCCCTAAATAGGCCCTTATTTCACATAAAAAGAAAATTAAACAATACTAATTTTCATCCTAGCTTCAAAATAAAAACAATTAAAACTTATCTCTTAAAGAACATATCTCTACACTTGAGAACGCGTTAAAGAATTCCATCCATTGCTTGATGCCTCAGGCGAGTCCAGTAAACGTCCCAGTATCGATTGTGGAATTTACACGAACGAGTACAAATGTGAGCTAGAACAATCGCATAGAAACGATATGAGGATTGTGAGAGCTTTAGTTTGCTCGTCTTTGTTTAGAGAGATCGTTGCAAGGAGGTGTGAGAATGTGAGTAGTTCTCAACGTGCTTATCCTGCAATGCAAGCACTGGTAAGCATGAGTATGCAGTTGTCATAATAGGCACAAAATTACATAGCATCACGCCAGTAATACCCGAAGAGTTAGGTAGAGGTGTACCTATTACACCCACATTTCGCCAGTTATGTTTAAGTCCCATGCAATAGGGGGCGAGCCTATTGCCAAAACCGGGCACGAATCCAGACACCGTGGCTGCTACTAAGAAATTCCTGATGATATAACCTAATACCACTTTGCCTGTCCTGGGCATTGAATCGAGGACTACATGCTCAGCAGCGGTTGCGACCATAGGACCAACGAGGCAGGTAGCAACAAGAGCAACGAGGCAGGTAGCAACAGGAGCAACGAGGCAGGTAGCAACAGGAGCAACGAGGCAGGTAGCAACAGGAGCAACGAGGCAGGTAGCAACAGGAGCAACGAGGCAGGTAGCAACAGGAGCAACGAGGCAGGTAGCAACAGGAGCAACGAGGCAGGTAGCAACAGGAGCAACGAGGCAGGTAGCAACAGGAGCAACGAGGCAGGTAGCAACAGGAGCAACGAGGCAGGTAGCAACAGGAGCAACGAGGCAGGTAGCAACAGGAGCAACGAGGCAAGACAGAGAGCAAGTAAGGAATATTTTATTAGCATTTGATAAGTGTGCAACGTTCTTGTATCACCACCACGACCTCTCTACAAAATCAGTTCAGTCGTAGGTCTATTTCCATTGGACTACCGACAAGGATTCCTAAGGTAAGATCATAATTACGGTATTCAGATTTTTTCCTTTACATGTGCTGAAAGACATTGTTTCTTGCCAAATTTCATGAGGTCAACGGGAAGTACCCTTAAGGTTTGATTTTTTTAATTTGATATTTTTTTCATTTGATATTTTTTTATTTAACTTGGATACCTCCACGCGTTCGACTGCGGTCGTTCGGTTCGTTCGCGTTCGTGTTCTGCCAACTGAGGTACGGAACCCTAAAAATGAGACCCTAAAAGTAAGTAGGTAACTTACAATTTCCACATCTGATTCAGTACTCAAAGACACACAGTACCTTTTTAAACTCTCTGAAAACGTCGTTTAAAGCGACAGAAAAGTTTGAAAATCTCACTAAAACTTGTTTCAGAGCGTTTCGCCAGCTTGTAGCGTTAGTTAAAAATTCCGCGCAACTTCCACTCAGTTTTACAATTTGATTGAGAAGTTACCCAAGTAAGATATGGAAGACTGTCGCGTTCGTTTCAAAATGTATGTAGGTTTAAGTTTAGGAGTTGGTAATTAAGATACATTATTAACGAGCTAGACTTACGTGTCTGGGGTTGAGGAATCAAGTGTGCTCTATTTCATCACCACTGCTCTCAAAATAGTAAGTAAACATCTCGTGGGATACTGGACTTGGAAAGAAAATTAGAAGGTACGTGATGTTCGCCTACCCGCTGTGGGCCCGCGTGATGGATAACCCACTTCTTCTCCTATGTCCTGTTAAAAGAAAAACCAATAGGATGATCATTATATTAGGCTACAATAATTAATCTCCTTGTTCGATTTAAAAATGGGAAACATTAAAACGAACCTTGCTGTAGTATCAGGTTGGAGTTATTAGGTCGGCTCAAAACGACTTTGTTGCATTAATTATACTTAATCAGCCTTCATTTTTTTTCCACTGCTGCGTAACTGTAAGCCCAGTGTTTGCTTGGTGGGATTCACAATATTATAAATTTCAACTTGCTAGGTCCACCCGTTCTTGAGAAAATCGGTGGTGACAGACGGACAAGAAAGTGATCTTATAAGGGTTCCTTTTTTACCTTTTGCGGTACGGAACCCTAAAAATTATAAAATGTCCTATACCTATGCTGTAATATGATACCTTTGGTAATTATTATATAGCTGCCAATCGAGAAATATTGTCTTTCACTCTAAAGGTAAGT
Organism: Xestia rhomboidea; assembly: GCA_963853795.1. Classification (NCBI taxonomy): domain Eukaryota; kingdom Metazoa; phylum Arthropoda; class Insecta; order Lepidoptera; family Noctuidae; genus Xestia; species Xestia rhomboidea. The sequence goes on from OY970758.1 coordinate 1,186,945, forward strand.
AAAAACAATAAGTTCGTATATTGTCAGAGAACCATGCTTGTTCAAACAATCTCTCTTCAGCTATCAGCTAAAGAAAATATCACGAGAAATCCATATCCATCTATATGTTTGTATCCAGATCCACATATTCCTGTATAATAAAATTTACAGCCTATCATATAAGGAACTTACTATCTCCGTGATTCGAATACCAAAGATTGGAGATGCTTGTTTTTATTATTTTTGTATCTTCGATTTTTGGTTCGAATTCAGAATACCATGAATAATATTTTTGTATGAAAAAAAAAGCTTAGACAAAGATATAACAATCGTAAATACTTGTACTAGATGTCAGTCGATCATTCCAGACAGTTATAAAGTTGAATTTTCTTAACAATTCTTGAAAAGAACTTCTAAAGTTAATAATAGGAAATAGTAACTACACTTGCCAAAGACCTAGCAACTTTGTGCTAGAGAATAATTGGATCTCTTAACTTTCGAGCGACGAGATACAGTGATGTGTGTTGTATACAGATTTTTTGAAAAACTATTGGATTTTGTGCCAATGGGTGTTCTAAAAACTTTGTACTACCAATCGTTTGCCATTTCCTGGTCACGTGTCGTCCACATAGCTTGAATTCCACAACTGTGGCTTTACAAAAATGTGCGTAATAAAAAAATCTGCACACGCATGTTTTTGGTCAACTTGCTGCAACAAATTATTATTGGAAATGGCTTTGATAGATAGAAGGTACAGATATTCCAGAAAGTATGTGCTCCGGCAATGATCTTCTATCTTCGAAAATCGGACACGCGATGAGGAAATCTAATGTAGAGCTGTTACTACCTTGGAGGTACATTTACTGGAGTCATTTTATGAATTACAAAGTTATTAACATCTTATTATTTATTTTAATTTTATCTATAATATGCATTTCCTAAAAACTTTTGAATAAAAGATGACGAAGTACAACCAAAAGAGGTAATCTAACTGAGAGAGAACTTCATGCAAACGGGTAATAATAGGTGTGCTATGACAAAACGTGGCAAAGCAAAGATTACTGGGGCAAGTTACTCTGTGGCGTAAGTGCGTGACGTACACACTAATTCGGACACATGGATGCTACCGAAGTGCATACCTTGTCTGTTTAGACAAAAAGAAAAAAAGAAGACAATACGTCAGCGACCTCTAAATCCGCTTTTAAAAAGCTGTCACTACAATATAAAATTGTACCAAGTGTTAGCTTATCAATTGTACTCATACCAGTACGTTTAACATCTAGTTTTTTGTCCAAAAAGGATTGCTAAATTGTCGCATTGTGCCCGTGGTGTGACGTTGATGTTCGCAATGCTATCATTCCGCGTCAGTTGCTGTTACTTTGACATGTAACTCGGTGAGCACGCGAATGGGACTGGGCGGTGATGTGTTTTATTTTCAAAGGGATTTTAGGTTTTGAATATTGGCCTTTGTAGTGGTGCAGGGCAAACGTGTCTCGTTTAGGAAGGATGGGTATATCGTGATGCTTGCTGAGTACGGGTTGGTAATTTTAGACTATTTACTGTAGATATTTTTTTTTTAATATTCTTCTTCATAATCAGTCGTTGATTTCTGCGATAAGCTCTTTCTGAGTTAATCAAGATTGTGTGTTAATCATTTTTTAATTATTGACGATGAACCAAACTAAGCGAATTAAATACTGAATCAGCGTTACCACCGGCGACGACGTGGAAGTATTGAGGTTTTCGTCCCACAGAATTTAAAATTCTGTCGTGTCAGCGACACGAAGAACAGGACGCTGGCCTTCTCGCAAGTAGTTACGATATTGAAAAAGTCATATTGGAAATTCCTCTATTTAAACCGCAACTTTGTGTGTGCAGTATAGACTATAGCTGCATTGCTATTCTAAATCCTATGAAAAGTAAAAAAAACGAATGTGTTGGTTGGCCCTTGATCTTTAATAGAAGTACCTTTAAGCGTCGTCAAGTCGGGGAGCCCGCTCATTAAATTTTTTAGTTAACACCATCGTTGCTGTTTAGTGAAGATCCGGGCAAAGTGTTTTTGCACTCCTCCATCAGGAATTTCTCAGTAGCAGCCTCGGAGTTTGGATTTGTTCTCGGTTGATGGCAATAGGCTCGCTCCTTTAATTAAATTGGATTAAAATATTACCGGCGAAATGAAGGAGTACTATAATAAGTAAGCTACATGTATGTCTTCGGGTATTACAGTCTTGATGTTTTTTTAATGTCATTTCTTTCTTTCCTTAGATGTGTGTGTGTGTGTAAGTGAACATGGAACTGATCCAAGGCGGACTACTCTCAGTTGTCCATGTCCTACATAGGTATCTACTTGGGCAGCTACCTACAGGTATGTTTAAAACATGGATTTTATTTTATCACGTAAGTTTGTAGTTACGACTTGCCCAAGTCGTTTGAAGTGTCCCCCACGAACTTTCCGATAGATGTATCTAGAAATTTATAAAACTCCAATGGCTTCCGGTTGAATAGATAGGATCTGGGGGGCAGCTGCAAATAATTAAAGACTCTGGGACGATGTTGTAAAGTCGAATTTTGAATGAAGTTAGAGATGTCGTCGCAAAGTTTTCGTTTATTTTTTTCTAGAAGTTATTGGATTACCTCGCTAAATATCCTGTGAATGTGAAGCAGTTGGGCACCCATCCTCAAGCTTAGCGCGGCCAAGCAATATCATAGATCACTTTCCTAATTAGTTTTTTACAAGAAAATGGTCCCTCATCTCTGGGCTCGCCGCGTCAGGCGCAGTTTGACCTTAAAGATGCGTCACTACTATGAATTTACCTTTTAATTGTTTTAATTCTTTAAGACTAATCATAGAGTTTCACTTAAAATGATTATTTTTGGTTTTATTCACATACTGTTTACGTTTTCATTACAAACCTGTTTGTTCGGTATTGTTAATGTACTCAAATGAAACATAAAATAAGTTTGCCTCGCAGCTAGGTACACAAACTACTATAAAATAATAATGCTAAAACCATAAAACAATATTCGAGAATAAGTTTTATTTTTATTATTTTTACCAATTATCTCTAGAGTGCTGTACCGACTACCGAGCAAAAGATTAAAACGCCGGGAACACTTTTAATTTATATTTAATAAACTAGGAATCGGTGTGATAAAGTCGGGTTCAGAGGTAAACAGTTTACTAGAGTGGTCACTGGTGCAAGTGTTGAATATCGAGGCATTAACAACGAGTTCAGATTATGAATATTGGTTTTGTTCACACCGTGTCCGTGTTTGGTTTGCAATTTTTTATATTGAAATCGCTTTGGATTGTTCGAATATTTAAATGTTTTGCAAGATCTAATGAATTCGTTACAACATGATTTTTTTTAAGAAAGTAAGTTTGTTCACAAATGTTTGAATTAAACCAAGTTTTGTACACAGTTAATAAACACAGTTTCTTTACTTTCCCAACAATCATTTGCTAAGGCAAATGACGGAAGAAGAATTAAAACTCTCTTTTTAACTTAATTGCTCTTTTTTTTAAATATCCTATTCTGTCCCACTGCTGGGCAAAGGCCTCCCCCATTCCTTTCCAACTCTTCGGGTGTTTTGCCTTCTCCGGCCAATAGGGTATTACACCCATTTTTGAAAAGTGTCTCAATTAGATTCTATAGTGATAATGAACCACAAAAAAAAACACAATAATTTTATTCAATCGCTAAGTGCCCTAAAAATGCATTTAAATTTTGCATTTTCAAATTTCGCGCTTATTTTGGCGAAAACGCTGGACGCACTGGACGCCATATAGTTTTGTGGTCATGACGTCTGTTGACTGTGTAAACAAATGCAGTGATATTTGAAGTTAACATTTGACACTTCTAAGTTTACATAGCCGTATGACACGGCGACTGCTATAAGTGTTATGAAACAGATTACAAGGGTGGAACTTTTGAATTTAATTTTAAAATTTAGTTTGCTATTTTATGAACTAAAACTAACGTTTTCCGACTGCTTTTTGCCTAAGCTATCTTAATAATATATTTTTAGATTTTTTCTCATATAGAGTAAAATACCCTATTGTCCCTTAATATCGCGTATATTTTAAAATCAAAATAAAATGACGTATCTCACAAATTCTTTCCGGCTTCCTTCTCTCTTCCTGAGCAAGGCGTTACTCTAAAATATAAGCCCGTAACAGCGGCAGCCCGCACTTATCTATCGCAGTAGATAAGGGAAATGCTAAAATTTCCAAGACCCTCGTTATCAGAACCAAGTTTGGTACAATTTTATCTTGTTAAATTCGTTTGTAGTCTGCGGTGGGAGATCGGTGATGTTTTTTCGGTTAAATTCAAATAGATTGTGGAGTTGCAACGTTGGAATGAGTTCAATGTTTTATTATTTTACTGTAGAAAATTCATACACTTACATAATTAATATATTTATATCTGCACACAGTTAAAACTGTGTGCAGATTTTCCAATACAAATAGGGTGGTGGATAGATAAAATATATTTATTGTGCATAAAAATTGTTATACAGCTCTTTTACAATTGCTAATGTCGTGGATACAGCGGCGGCGGTTTTATTGTTATCTTATATTATAATTATAAGTTCTAATTATCTTATTTTCTAAATAAATACTAAGACAATACGTAGGTAGCGCCTATTTTTGCTGGTTTTTGTCACTTTCGCGTTTATATAATACTTCACTTAAAGTACTTACCGGATGATATCCGTGATTTTTTTGTTTCGTGAGTATTCCCGCGATCATGATGCTTGCAACAGCGTCGAAATATCGGGAGCTCATCGCTCGAAAAGAAAATCACGGATATCATCCCGTAAGTACTTTAAGTGTAGCGAAAAACCGTGAAAGTCTAAAACAGTGTATATAATACTTATTACTAAGAAAGCCGTTCAACTACAAAATATATGGGCATTTTAATATGTCTCGTAGGCTTAATAAATTCATATGAAAGTATATAACTTTAATATAGCTAAATGTTACGAACTTATGTGTTATTATTATAGATGCGATCTTATATTACCAGTTTATGTAAATACAGCCATCAAATACTTTTTAAACAACCTAAGACTGGATTAAATGTTATTTATTTAATCTCGGTTTTCTGTAGTAAAATAGATCCATTATTCAATTTTCATCTTAGAATATTTTAGTACAAAGTTCATTAACACTACAAAACCGAACCGAAACAATGAAAACTTTATGATTTGAAACTATAAATCTACAACAACTTCAAAAACGTTTTTATGAATATACACAGAGTAAAACTTTCTATTCGGTTTCCATATTTTATGCTAGTTTACCCGTTTGTCTGAAGACATTTTGAAGTACAAAAATTAAGTTACTTGGAAACTTCTTTGGAATTAGAAAGTTGTTGAATGTTTTCGAAGAAAACAATTTAGTTTCTCAGATATGTCACTGCGTATAAACTATGCTGTATGTATAAAGCTTTATTGGACAAATAAGTTAGTGAAATTAGATTACAGACGGGTGTGTGCTGGGGACCAACTTTGAAGAATGTAGGTGGCATCGCCCAGACTTTGCGGTCATTGGACATTCACCCTTGTGGTATTAGAGAGTGCCACATAATTTATTTGAGGTGCATTTGTGAGTTTTAGCTCGTAATTCAATGTAACTCTTATGCTCTTTGCCACTAACGATAGGCGACTACTAAATGATAAATATATATTCGATCAAAGCGATCAAGATGATAAAAGATACACTATATAACAGTACTGTTATAAACAAAAAGCAGTGATAGCCTAGTGGTGTGACCGTTGGACTGCCAAGTCATAGGTGTCTAGTTCGAACCCAAGGCACCAACCTAAGATTTTTCGGATTCATGTGCGTAAGTGTTGGATAATTATCACTTACTTCGGTGAAGGAAAACATAGTGAGGAAACCAGCAGCCCTAAGAAATATTTCAGAGGCCCAATGGGCGGCATAAAAAACGGCGGCACCAAACACGATAAAGAAAGAATAAACCAAAACTATATAATGTGTATGTACCATAATATAGTACGCTCAACTTCTCGTGTGGTGTCGCAGACCATGACACTGAACAACGTTTGTTCTACGAGTTCTGAAAATCCAAAACTTAGAACAAAAGTTCTTCAGTGCACGAGAGGTTGTGCATTTACTATGTTAGTTACATCTCGTATTAAACGAGGGTAGTGCTAGCAAAAAAAAAAGGATTTATTTATAACGGTCATTCTGTTTTCCTATCAAAACTAAACGAACCGAAATATTTCGGGAGAGAATTTCAATAACTGCCGAAATATTATTTCAGTTTCCTTAATTGGATCGGGAAACGACAAAAGTCCTTAGCCCGGAATGTTCTAGAACAAACTGGAATTATTAAAGTAAGGGGGCTTAACTCAATTGTTGAATGGGCACGAATAATTAAATCTGCTGAGCCTATTGGGACCGCCATCTTGAAGTCGAAGTTTTTTAAGATGGTGTTTTTTTTTTATTTTAATGATAATTACGGATCTATATTTTACGAAGGCGTCGTTCGAGAACTCATCTGATTTGAAAACTTCCAATGCTGTAGTTACAAATTAGCCCATAGACTCACACTTAAATGTCTTTCTGTCACTTAAAGAGAAAAGGACGGTATGATACAAAACAGCGAGTTAAAGGTGAGTTTTATTTGAGTATTCGATCGAAGAATCAGTATTAGTTTTTAAGAGAATCGCCTCAGATTGTTCCAGAAACATAATCAGCCTATTATATTCCTACAGCGCGGATGCAGGCCTCGTTTCTTTGAAAAGGAGTGGCCACATCAATCACACGGAACCAATGAGGTTTGATTAGTGCCACATGTACCTACATGTGGCACTAAGATACTACGATACTAGGGTAAGAACCCTGGTACCCATAGTCAAGTTAAAGTAATTGCTTGAGTTTAAGTAAATACTTATGCAACCATGTTTGTGCAAAGACAAGAATTTGAATGCAGTGAGAACCGTCAAAGAAAGCAAAGCTAAGAATTTAAACTTTAGACAGTTGTAACTTCAACCAATTACTTAACTATAGAATGAAATCGTATCTAAAGTTAATTACTTTTACTCATGTAATCACTTTGACTTGTTTATAGATACGGGTGTTAAAATTGCCGATTCTCTGACGTAATATCGGTTTCCTCACTACATTTTCCTAGATTGAGCCACAGGAAGAACTAACTGAATCAGCAATGCCTGATTCTATTTTCGTTCGTCCAGCCAAACTGTCGCCTACTTTGATAGAACGAGCACCTGACAAAGTATTTTCCTTTACACCATAGAGTGTACCAACAAAATACCCACTATTAAACTAAGAAATTACATGTACACACAATCAATCACCGAGACGAAACCGAACTTTCTTCACCACTATGATCGATCTGCTGCACTAAATTGCTAAATTTGATTCCGCTTCGGGTGCGGGAAATACTTGGGAAAGTAGCAACGAGTTAGGAACTTAGAATGTGGTTAGAATGTCTTGTTAGAGGCGGTGCCACCTGATGATACGAGTTACAACTTTGAACTTTATAGGCTTCTCCCAACTGAGAACCGAACGGAAAAAATGTTGATAGTTTCGCAACCTTAAAGGCAGCCAGGATGATGGAGAAAATGTCGGAACGCGCCTAGGTTCCTCGACAGAACAGGCATCAGGGGGATTGCCTGCTTCAGGCTTTGACATGGCGTAGGTGTTCGAGCAAGAAAACCACACACACTCAATCACTAATTGTGTTGCGTTAACTAAATCACACGTGTATAAAATACGTTAAGGTGGAAGTAGGTGAAGAGACAGTTACAGAGTGGTGCTCCCACTTCGACGGTTCGTCCAAGACTATTCGTCTGAAATGGCGCCCCCCCACTATGACTCTGCCCACGTGATCTAACCACGTGCTTCACCAACTACTAACAACGTTTAATCAAAAATCAATCAGATACCTGACATGTAATTGAATCATGGATCTTTACTACTTCTGCGCTCGTTTATTCATTATTAATATCATCGTCGTCAACAGCCTGACTACCTGCCTACCTGGCTGCTTGGCTTGGATTTTGGACTTAAACATCAACATTTTATGGTTTAAAACTATTTGGTGAAATTTGACAGTTTGTAGTAACTTGCTGTGCTGTACTGTACTATTGTGCTATTCTCCAAGCATCTGCAGTCTAGGTTCGATACAGCATGAAATAGTTTTATTTACAGCTGGGACTCAAACCTGCTGTCGATCATCTACCACGTTGGCCCACTGCAAGATGATGCGGGTAGTTTCCTAGTCCTGTCTACTGCTAATCATACTAAGGCCGCAAACTCGGAGAGGCACGTTGTAGCGTGCAGCAGTAATGACAGTTTCGTTAAACGCCCTGCTGCATGCTGTAAGAAACACGCTTCTACGAAGCGGCCTTAGAACTTCCTTATTTTTTTGGAAAAAAAAATGATATAAATTCTATATTTTTGTAACCGTAGCCTTCATTGGGTAAATTGTTTACCGACCCGAAACGTGGCGTGTAAACTAATTTTGATATAATGGCACTTGAATACTGGAATTTGAATATTTTATAGACGTTTCCACAATACTTAGTTATTCATGTTATAGGATTTTTATTTCCCTTAACATCTGCCAAGTCTTTTCCCATCCAAGTATGTTGGGGTTGGTTTCTGATCCGACTGGATGCAGCTGAATATCTATATTTTACATGGAGCGACTGCCTATCTGACCCTCAAAACCCAGTTACTGGGTAATACAATACTCTACAAATATTTCATTTCCCAATTAGTTTTCATAATTATCACTAACTTTGCCCATAGGTACCTAGAACTACACGTACCAAAGCTTTTGTTCTAGATTTAGTAAAAACTATTGAAGCACTAGTGTTCAATAAATTGAAGGTAGTTTTTATGCAGTAAAGTTTGATATAACCTTGTTAGGTCTCTTGTTTTTACTACTTCTTCTATTACTGCTTTTGTTAAGTTTTTTCAACGACTACGAGGAAAATAAAGTAATAAAAACGTTTAATGGTGGTTGGTTTGTGGTTGGTTGTTACTGGTTTATAGAATGATGGGCTGGTGCAGTTGTTTATATTTTTTGTTTCATTTTGTTTATTATATTCTAGAGAGTTCTATTTTTATACATCACAAAGGTGTATTACATAAAGTCTCACTAATAAAACTCTAATTTAATAGGAAAACATGCGAAACTGGGTGTCAGACTTCGTGCCAATGGTGCCGATTCTCTTGTACACCGAACTAACCTAAACTATAACTAAAATTTCTTATTTTTAGTTAGTTTGTTTTGGTAAGTTATTCTGAAAACAAGATTCTCTAAACTAAGATAGAGTTTTGACACAACTAAAATCGAGTTTTTTTTTTTTTTTTTTGGAAAAATTCTTTATTTAACGTAAAAAATATACAGAGCTGTAAAACTTAAAAATAAAGCAACAGTTACACCAATATTAATGACAAATACTTTTACAGGCTAGGAGCACCTTTATAAGTATATAATAGTAATGTTTATTAACTTATCACAACATGAGGCATTTATTGATTAAAACTTTAACATTTTCATATGAAGTTATTGTAATAACTTCATTTATAAAATTAAGGGGGTAGTAGCAAAAACTTTATTACGCGCTCAGCGTAAGTGCGACCGGTGCAAACGGCCGCTCAGGTGATCGCGCGTGGCCACCAGCAACGCACGAGATACCGCGCCTCCCGCGCGCTCACCTGTATACGGTGAGAGCGGGGGAGCGCTGGCGCATCGTACGGGCCCAGCTACGACGCGTTATCAGTATTGTGCGCGAACAACACGTAGTGATGGGGAAGCTTGTATGTACCGTATCCATCGATATGTCGCAAGTCTTTCAATTTAATTTGACCTATGTTAGCAATTAATGTATTTTGATGACATTTATTTTTGTTGTAGAATTTACGAGTTAATTTTAAAATGAATTTTGTAATGCTAGGTAACTTTATATTTGTGTGTAGTGTTTTAAGGTTAGTTTTAAACGCAGTGTTATAAGCAATTTTAACTGCTTTATTTTGAATCGTTTGTAACAGGTTATAATTAGATTGACAGGTGCTACTCCATACCGGACATGAGTAGGTGATGCAAGGTCTAATTAGAGTGGTGTATAACCTAAGTTTGGTGTTTGAGCTGAGCTTACTTTTGCGATTGAGTATGGGACTGAGAGAACCAAGTGCTTGAGCTCCTTTAACGCGTAATTTATTAACATGTTTTGTCCAGTTAAGCTTTTTATCCAAAGTAACTCCTAGATAGCGAACTTCTGTGGACCACGGAATCAATTGCCCAGCAATTTTTAATTTTCTTTTTGGGGTGGTACGTTGGCGTGTGAAGAGTATAGCCTCGGTCTTGGATTCGTTCAACTTCAGCTTCCACTTGTTGAAATAAGATTGAAGTAGTTCAAGCGATAATTGAAGTCTACTTATGATAATGTCGATGTCATCATCGCTTGTGTACGATGCTGTATCGTCGGCAAAGCAGGCCAGGTGAGTACGGACCTGCACAGGAACGTCACACACAAATAGGATGAAGAGGTAGGGACCTAGTACCGAGCCTTGAGGAACTCCTGCCGATACCGTCCGGGGCGAGGACCTGTCAGTACCAATATGGACCACAAACTTACGGTTATTAAGGTAAGATTGGATGAGTTTAACTAATTCAATTGGAATTCCGTAACTGATGAGCTTGTATAACAGGCCTTCGTGCCAGACGGTATCGAAGGCTTTTTCAATGTCCAGCAGGAACATACCGGTAGACTGCTTAAGGTTAAGGTGATAGGAAATGTGTTCAGAGACTCGAGCCAATTGCTGTACTGTGGAATGAGAGGAACGAAAACCAAACTGCTCGTTCATAATGAGCTGGTCAGAGCAACGTAGCAAGTGATTATATATCATGACCTCAAACAGCTTCCCTAAAACCGGAAGCAGGCTAATAGGCCTGTAACTAACTGGTAAGGAGGTGTCTTTTCCAGGTTTTTTAAGTGGAATAACCTTTGCAGTTTTCCACTTATTGGGAAAATATCCTAATTTTAAGCAGCCGTTGAAGATTTTTGTGGTAAACACAACAGATTTTTGCGACAGATTTTTCAGCATAATGTTGTGTATACCGTCATCACCTGGAGCCTTCCTAGTCTTTAGTTTACGTATGACTTCCCAGACTTCGGTTGGCCGCACAGGCAGATGCAGTTTATTCATGACATGATCGTTTAAATCACTCATGGCTGACTGAACGTCCTTGTCGACACTATCGCTTATCCAACCACAAGTGAGATTTACGTTCATCTCGAAAGCATCTGCCAGTGCATCACATTGTTCGGGGATGTTAGTAGTGAAAGTTCCCTCAGGTGTTTTAAGTGGAGGTATTGAGTCTGATCTGGGTTTTAATGACTTTGCCAGTCGCCAAATATCATTGCTAGGATTGTCAACTCTCGAAAGTTTAGTGTTCCATATTTTATCTTGATGTTTCGTTATGGCCAAATTAATTAAGTATTGCAGTTTGTTGATAGCCGATCGTAATAGTCTTTTTTCCGCAAGTGAAACTTTTTGTTCTTTTCGACGAAGATAATTTTTATACTTGATCATTTTTGCTATGTAATTTGGTAGTTTTATGCAAGTGTTTTTGTGTACCTTACTTGGGATAAATTTGTCTCTAGCATCAGTAAGACACTGATGTAGGTAGTTTACGGCGTAGTCGATTTCAGGTTCAGATTTAAATACCTTCGAGTCTAGCAAGATCTTTTGGTCAAGAAAGGACCGGTATTTATCCCAATCAGCGTCACAATATCGGTAGTGTTTGGTATTAGGTTTGCGAGAGCATTGACCATTCACTGTAAGGAGTATGGGAAAGTGGTTTGATGAAAGGGCAGGTATTGCACAAACCTCATGTATATTATTTACATTTAGCGCCAGAATCAGATCAGGATTAGTAGGGGTAAGATCAGGTCTATAGTTTACCTGAGTAGGTAAGTCAGGGTAATGTATTACATAATCGTGTTCAAGCATGTGACGAAACAGTATATTACCACGGGCATTGACATAGCTACTATTCCAGTAACCGTGATTGGCGTTAAAGTCTCCCATTATTACAACATGGGACCCCAGAGAAAGTAAAATATCCATGTCATTGCATTCGAGCTGCAAGTTTGGAGATTGGTAAGCTGAAACAAAGATATAACTGCCGCTAATTTTTAAGCCAATAGCAACCGCTTCAATGTGCTTGGTTTTAGGAACAGCAATCGGTTGAATCTCAAGTCTCTCATTGACCAGAATGGCTACACCTTGTCCCCGCCCACTGTGGTGTTTGTCTTGTCGATAGCAGTTAAACCCTGGTGTCATCAAGGGAGTATTAAAATTCAGTTTAGTTTCACAGACAGCTATTATATCAATGGATAGAGTACGTACCGCTAACTCAAGTAATTCATGCATTTTTGTGCGAACTCCATCGGAGTTCCAAGATAAGAGTCTTAACTCATTAGTATTAAGCATAGTGACCAAGATGGGTCAGAACTAGCATAACCTTATCTAACATAGATTCACAGGCAGAAAATTGTGGTTTAAGGTTTTTAACACAGATAAGTATTTCTAACATCTCTTTTGTCACGGGGTCATCCGGTGGTAGATCCAAATACTCGTTTGGTGAATAATCATGATTGGTGTGGGTTTTGACAGTACCAGCATATGAAAGTTTCTTGAACGAGGGTTGTAGATTAGTAAGAGGTGCAGACGCGTGCTGGATCGCCACTGCCTTCTAGGCCGTTGAAGGCAGGTTCTCACGCCTAGTTTGCGCTCGTTTCAGGTACGCAAGACGGGTCTCGCAGTTGTGAAAGTTAGCAGGATGATTCTGATCACAATTACAGCAGCGTGCAGGTTCGATACGGTCTTTTTTAGTGCAATCTCTTGTTGCGTGAGGTTCCGTACATTTAACACACCTAGCGGGCATATTGCAATTCCTCGATGCGTGACCGAAGCTTTGACATCTGTAGCATTGTGTCCCAGCAGTCTTCTTAGGCATATATTTTTGAATATGTATTATGTATTTTGTATTATGTATTTTGAGACCTTCTTTCACGAATTGGTGAGCTTCTATTGAGTGGCAATTAACTGCAACTTTATTGTTAGCTCTATACTGGAGATGAAACTTGTTGGTGTAACGGGAGATGAGGTTTTTAATTGTTTCATGTGTCCAATCTTTCTGTATCTCCAATATTACGGGTGGAATATGTTCTTTTTTCTTCACTCCAGTTGAGGCTTCTCTGTAGTGGCTATTCGTTGGCGAGAAAATCGAGTTTGACATTCGCTAAGTTGAGTAGACTATAGACTAAGATTGCAGTAGACCATAGACAACAGCTGAATGAAAGTGAACGAAAATGATCCGAATTGCAAAAAAAACCTAAGTAAAAACTAATAATTATTTATTTATCAGTTCCTACTTCTGAATGGTTCGCGAAGCAGGGCTCCGTCGACCGGGACTCCCTCGATAATGTTCGGGAATGACAGGAGCCAATGTCCTTACTGGCGCGAGACGACTGTGTTTGAGGACGACCATCTCGCGCCAGTGTCATTTCGGCGTTTGGTACTTGGCATTTTACCCAAATTTATAAATCAACCGATTGATAGGTTTAAAAAAATAAATAAAAAATTTAATTTCTCCTCTGCCATTTGGAATGGGTTGGATTGGTCTCGCAATCTTTCCAATTATTGAGAGAAGAACTAACTTTTTATCACGACAGAGTATATAAGTTCCGTGACATAAGAGCTGTCAAATCGTATGGATTTCTATAATCGTTTTTGTTTATCGTCACTATTTGCCGCAATTATTGTAATAATGCCTCAATGTAGCGCGTTAAATTGTAACAACAGCTGTACCATCGGTATTCTGTTTCACTGAAGCTAAACCAGAAAATCCAGCGAACTTCGAACGACAGCATCGTTATGAGAAAAGAAGCCAGAAAAAACTTTTTCAGGAAAGTTTTGAAGTAGACCCGCAACCTTCAACCAGTAGTCTTACTTCCATGTATAAATCAGCAGACTTAACATTAGAAATTGGTCTCGACGAAGAAGTAAACACATTAAACAACCGTGAAGAAATATGTGTACAGTGCACCTAAGTGTTTATCTAAAAGTACTCAAATTGACCAAGAGTATGTCTACGGGTTTATTAATAGATACAAAGAGGATGATAAATCCATAAAGTTTTTCACAGGTTTCAAATCCTATAAAAAATTCAATTAGTTTACTCAACTCTAAGTCTAATGGCGTGTCTAATTTTGGAGAGTGTATTAGGAAGAATATTAAATAAAAGAGTACTTTTAATTCTGCCTTTTTATTTTCAAATAGTCCATAAACACATATTTATTTTGAATTGCAGGTTATAAACAATGTACATAAATGTTAAATAAATGAGTTAACATTTCATTAAAATATGCATCATCTTGCCTAATAAATATTACCTTCATGTCCTTTCACATTCCGTTTGTCATTTTTCCTTCATGTTCTTTCCATAAAAGTGTAAATGACAAAATTACAGTATTGTTTGCGGGAGCAATATAGCGTCCCTGAATTTGAGCAAAATATTACTTTACGCTGTCCTCGTAAATAGGTGTAAATGCCATCAGAGGTAAAGCGGGCTATTAAAAGATGGCGATATTCATGTAAATACTGTCCTTTACGTTGAGTTTTACAGCTGCAAACAAATAACAAAAAATTAGATTCAGATACTGTGTTCAAATGAAACAGTATTTTCTTTATAATCACTGTTAGTATGGAGAGCTTTCTAAAAATTTGACCAACAAACTATTCATGTACCTATCAAAATATTCTTGGATTGCCAGTCTGGTGATGATGGGAAGTGGAGAATCCGCATTTATATCACTGAATGTATCACAGGGTGGACACTGGTATACGATGTCGTCTTGGACGTCGCAGTCGACACCAAAGTTCTGGTTTCGATAATACGCTTCTAATCTATAAATTAAAACAAAGTAATTAGCCAAAGAACACAAAATAAAAACTTCTAACCTAAAATATTTTAATTCTTTCTTGAAAGTTTATAAAAACAGTTATTTCTTAATAGACACAGAACCTGGAGGTGGTTTTGATTATGAGAAGTGAATTTATCCACTTCTTTTCCAACTAATAATGTAGCAAGTGCAATACATGTTCAGTATAAAAATCCCTTGCTAAGTTTTCATGAATGCATTTTATATTGTATCAATATAATAAATAACACTAAATGTACCTTTTTGCCGAATCGACAGCAGCTGCATTCACATGTGCTTCTTTATTGAGCTGAGTGACACTTTAGTCAATTTCAGAATGGGAAACGTCTTTTGACAGGAATAAACTAAATTTTAGTGATTTTTAGTCTAGTTTAGAGAAATTTGTGACAAGAGAATCGGCACCACTGACTACTTGTAACTACTGTCAAAATATATCTACTAATGACAGTCGGGACCAATGGCTTAACGTGCTTTTCGAAGCACGGGGGATAGTCGGTATGTGATGGGTGGTCACCTATCCATGGACCAACCTAGACAAGTGCGGCTTAGCCTTCGCGCGGATCGACCTGTGCTCCTGTTATTGGAACGAAGTTCCTTATCGCGCGTTGCGAAAGGGGGCTAGACGGAAAAAATTAAGACGAAAAGTTGTAACGACACTTTTTGCTATAGTAAGCTATTGTAAGCCGTGCGGTGTGCGCATGTTTCTCTGTCTGTCTCTCTCTCTCTCTCTTATAGAAAGCAAGCCAGATATTCGATTAGATATTTTCGCCAGTTTTTATTTTATTTTATTTTTATTATTTTTTTATTAAAACTATAAAAAAATAAATAAAAATAAAAACTGGCGAAAATATCTGATATGCTACTTCGTTCCATCCGGGTGTCCCTTTATTTTAGCCACGAGCTCGTCATTCTCAAGTAGAAGTAGAAAACACAAAACTTTCTGCATCCATCTTCTAACTAGAGTAACTACAATTTAACCAAAGCTCTATAAAATGCAATCAAGCAGAAAACACGTTTTACATTCCGTCACAACTTACTGAATAGAAGACTTCCCATTCAGCGCATATTACAGTAATTACTATGTAGTCTCAACTCGCAGAGTTCTTGTCTACAAAATGTATGGCAGGCTTTATGCTCCCTCCAAACGTTGGCCCAACACGACCGCATGCACGCCAATGCTGATTGTAAAGAGATTTCATGTTGGCTTGTGGACGCCAATGTCAAAATAATGTGGTGTGGGACATTGGACAGTCTCGAAATTAATGTTTGCTACTGCAACATGTTGAAGATTTTAATCGTTATTTAAATAAATAGCTACTTCAACGTTCAACGTTCATAAATAAAATTGGAAACAGACCGAAATTATAGATTTGACGTAATATTATGAATTAAAATCAAACAGTTTCGTATAGACTGATAAATCAGTTTAAAACATAAACTTAATTTGTTTTTCTTCGTAGCGCCTTTCTTTCATGATCCACAACATCCACAGCCCAGCTTCACCCAATGCTCATTATATCCCTCTTTTTAATATAATTTCCTATTTTAGTCCATTTTCTCTTATTTGCTATAGCCAAGCTCCACGTGCACTAAACTAAACTTTATCCTATCAATTTAGTTAATGGCGGTTTTAAATAAATGCATTTGAACATATAAAACATTCGTTAATGTATTAACCAATGTTTTATTGGGGCCAACGTTTGCCCAAGACGTATCAGAGACAGCATTAACGATAAGCATGGATGCCTGCTGCGAACATTTTCTTTCAGTCGTCGCCCCCAAAGTGGCATATTCATTAAAACCACGTGGAGGGTAATTAAAAATATTGAAGTATTGTGGCGCTTATTTCCCTTGCGGTGGGGGAGAATTAATCGAGTGTGAGAAATCGTGCTTAGTAGATAGGATGGGGCTCTTCATTTACTTTACGATACTTGATGCTTTTTGCTTGATTTTTTTTTCTAATATTTTTTAATTATTATTTGTTTTTGATATTGCTAAAACGTGGTGCATGCGAAAGCAGTAAGATGTTTGCAGCTTTCGAGATGTGGTGTTTGTTGAGTCTGTTTAGTATACCATTTTTTGTTTTTTTTTTTTTTTTCGCATGGGAAATCATCAAATGACTCCTCCCGCTCTGGGCGGAGCAGGAGGGAGTGTCAGACTTTTACTGACTAAAACCCATCCATGTTCCTTCATCGCCCTTTGTGTTCCGGGGCCACGGTATCTCTTTCGAATAGTCCCGCAGCCTGCTTCGTATACCATGGACCGCAATTAGAACACATGAGTCCATAATGGAGGAGCTCAACATTACCAAACAGCCTTTCACAGTCTGCCTGGAGCGTGCCCTCAACTTTTTTGGACATAATTTATGCGTTCGCCTAGGCATTGTCTGGAAAAGCTAATGATACTGGACCGTGTAGAAAGTACATGCGCGCAAGTCAGAGCACCGGTAAGAAG
Organism: Xestia rhomboidea; assembly: GCA_963853795.1. Taxonomy (NCBI): domain Eukaryota; kingdom Metazoa; phylum Arthropoda; class Insecta; order Lepidoptera; family Noctuidae; genus Xestia; species Xestia rhomboidea. The sequence continues at coordinate 1,204,396 of OY970758.1, forward strand.
ATCAGACGCGATCAAGAAGCTGTTGGAGGCAGCCTGTACCGAGTGGTCCACAATGCAGGAGATCACATGGCTTGGAGACGTTTCATATGTTGTCGTGATTTTCAGTATTGAGGGAACAACGACGAAGAAGTTCAAATTGGCAGGACTTTGATACAAGGTAGAAACTAATATGTTTTTGTATTTAAATTAGTTCGAGGAAATGGTGAAGAGTTTTGTGGAGTGTTCGATTTTTTGTTGTTTCGAATTTCGACTACTTTTGATTTGGATCGTCACAAAACCAAACATGAAAAATAGCTCATTTGTCAACTCATTTCATGACCACAATTGGAAATAACTTTTTTCATAACCCCTCAATTTCCACTAAAAAGAATGACATCGATTCGGAACAACGAATGACTGAATTTTCTATTCCATGACAGTTCTTTTCAACTCAAAAGGTCCGATGATCGAAAAAGTCCTAACTTTTAGAAACAACAAAACAAACCACGATTCGCTCTACAAACTCGAAATTCACGCAATAACAAACAACACTACATCGACAACGAACATTCACGAATCACACAATATCGAATCACCGACTATCGAGCATTGAATCGACGCGGCATTTTCGATATCGAGTTACTTAACTCGGAATTTATGTTAGTTACTAACTATAAAAATATTGGCGTAACTTTAAAAAGTGTATTGTTATGGGTTACTTTAAAGCAATTGAATTGAAGGAATGTCATCACGAATATCATTTATTGGAGATCGTGTCTAATAAAATATAATAGATAATATAAATTAATAGAAAATAATATTTCAAACAAATTAATAAAATCAGAATGACTGAAATAATCAATAAAATATAATTAATAATTAATACTCGTAGATAAAATAATTGAATTAACTCATGATATTAATTAAAATAACTACATAAACTTATTACTACTTATTAATATGGCCCTCATCAGCGATATTAATTGGTTCCATAATCTAAATTATTAAGCTGCACTTTGTAGATAGGCGTGGATTGGCGGGCGAAGAAAATAGGAACACCAATTATGGCACAATCACTTTTATTCCAAACTTAATTTTCTTTTAAAATAATCACCCCGTAATTGCTGACAAAATAAAGTAACAAACTAAGTAGCACAAGTAAGACACTCCACCGAACGCGTAGCGCGCCTATGCGATTCCGACCGAGTCTCAAATCATACTGCCGGTAAATCGTTGCTTTACCGCGCGCTAGCGCTCGGTGTTGTGTCAGAGTGTCGTGTGATTGGATGTGACGTAGTCGACACAGATAAGTCATGTTCACGACACTCTTAAACTAACAGCGACATCTATGAAATATAACTAACACTATTTTAAATGTTAAAGCGCCGTCACGGCCAGACTGACATTCGCACGTCCTCGTGCGTCTCCATCCTCTTGCTTGTTAGTCACCGCTTGCTCGTTATTCTGTAAAGAGAATAAAACTGGTAGATACATTACTCTGTACGCTCGTCCATCACTGACATTTATTACAACATTTTATAGCCCACAAACACAACATCTAGGAGCTGACCCGGACCACTGAAATAGGCGTCCCCTTGACCAGTCACACTAGGTCACACATATCTTAGTTGATCTCATAGCCTCTCAGACTAGACTATCAGTGCAATAATATGATCCGGAACATCGGCCTGCTTAAGCCAGTTCCTTAGATCACACAACTACCCACACCGTAGGATATGATCTGAAACATCGGCCTACTTAAGCCAGTTCCTTAGATCACGCAACTACACACAGCATAGGACCTCGACCCACATTAGCCAGTCCCTTACATTAGCCTCACCCAGTTAAGTTAATCACACAGATTATTAGCAATGTTACCTTTAATTACGTTTCTTCACTCTCGGAGGCCGAGAGGGTTCCAGAGCTAGCGGTCAACGTGCGCGAACTACAAATCGACAAGGTATCACTGTCATCACCAGATGATACCCACTCCACTCTCCGATCGTGGACCGCCGTCTCGGCCTCCTCCAAGTTATTAGTTAAGGTTGTAGCTATATCTACCAAGCCTTCATAGCCCCCGGGTACTGCACGCAAATTCTCATGGCTATATTTGTATGTTCTATTGGATCCATCTAAGTTTTTTAATTCATATCTGTCGTTATATAACACGTCAGTTATAACAAAGGGACCTCTGAATTTCCTATGAAGTTTAGTTTGACTCCTTTCGCTACATTTAATAAAGACAAAATCGCCCTTGGAAAATGGTTTCACCATTGCTCTACCGCGATTGAAACGCGCTACCTCTGACGCAGCAGTTTTCTTAATGTTCTCGGATGCTATCTCACGAATTTCATTTAGATCTAACCGCGACTCAGGCTCGGAATTTGAAGCTATGCGTGCTAGACCTAAAGACCGCACCCGAATGCCGAACATTAGTTCTGTGGGTGTGTAGCCAGTCACCCTAGACCGTGTACTATTCAACGCTAGTTGTACTTCGAGGAGTTCATCACGCCAGGTTTTGTTTGGATCATTTTCTATTATGGTAAGTAAGCATTTTAATGTCCGCATAACTCTCTCTACTTGACCATTTGCCCTGCTAGAACCGGTAGCAATAAGATGTAATTCTATACCATGGTCACTACAAAATTGCTTAAAATCGGCGCTAATATAACATCTACCTTGATCTGCAATGATCCGTGAAGGTGCACCGAAAAGACAGACAGCTTTTTTAGTGCTCTAACTGCACTAGCTGCATCTAAAGAAGAGGTGTACTCTAGAAGGACGTATTTAGTGAAGGAGTCAATTTTCCTGTATAAAACTCCTTTACGGACGTCGTAAGTGTGAGCAACTGCTTCTGGGAGCTCTTGATTATTATGCTTACTGATGAGATCCTGGATCTCGGAGTCACGTTTCTGCTCTACCGAAAGCCAACCTTGATGCAATTCAACAAACTGTACAATTTTAGTTTTATTTGTTTCCCCAGATTGTGGAACGGAATTATGTGCCAGCTCCGGAATAGGGTTTCTGGACAGAAAATCAGCATGTTCCATGCTACTTCCACGTTTGTAGACAATATCGAAGTCATAGGCCTGCAAAAAGGCCCACCACCTGTGAACGCGTGGGGTGAGGTCGATCTTCGATTTCGATGCTTTGAGAGAGTTACAGTCTGTGTAGACTGTGAAATGTTGGCCGTACAAGTAATGCCTGAAATTTTCAACAGCTCTAACAACGGCCAAGGTCTCTAACTCGTAAGAGTGATATCGCGATTCTGTTTCAGAAGTTCGCCGGCTAACGTAAGACACGACATGAGGAACGTTATCTTGTCGTTGGATCAATATTGCCCCATACCCCTCAGAGCTTGCGTCGGTATGAAGTTCTATAGGTGCGTCGCGGTTAAATATGGTCAGTACCGGTTCTGATGTTAGTATTTCGACCACTTTCTTGTGAATATCGTTATGTGTCTCTGTCCATTTAATAGGCCCTTTTAATTTGGTCAAAGGATATAGTGGTCCGACAATACGAGTGTAGTTTGGTATAAAACGTCTAAAATATGAAGCAAGACCTAAAAACTACCTAACTTGAGAAGCGGTTTTCGGAATGGGTGCCTGTAGCTTTAATTTTCATAGGATTTGGAGTTACTACTCCTGCTTTTATCACATAACCGAGATAATCAACTTCAGCTTTCAGAAATTTACATTTTTTTAAATTAAATGAAAATCCAGCATCTGATAATGCTCTTAATGTTACGTCTAAGCGTTCTAAACCTTGGGAAACATTAACCGAATAACACAAAACGTCATCCATGTAAGCAAGTGCTACTTTGTCTTTAAGGGTGCCTAAAGCTTTGTTAATGCAACGCTGATACACAGACGCAGCATTTCTAAGTCCGAAGGGCATGGCCAAATATTCGTACTGGCCATCAGGGGTCACGAACGCTGTTCGTGCTATACTATCGCCCTCTGGGTCAACACAAATTTGATGGTACCCTGATGCCATATCTAGACAAGAAAAATAGTGCGCCCCGTGAAGCCGATCTATTTGTTCGTCTATTCTGGGTAAAGGAAAATGTTCGGGGCGCGTGTTGGCGTTAAGTTCCCTGTAGTCTACGCACATCCTATCCGTGTTATCCTTTTTTTTTACAAGTAGAATGGCGCTAGCGAATGGTGAAGAACTTTCACGAATGACACCCGCTTTCAAGAGGGAATCGATTTTTTCTTGGACTATTTTTTTCTCTGTTGGGGATAACCTATATGGGCGCCTTTGTACTGTTTAACTTGGATCAATAGGGTCTAAACGTAAAACACCCGTCTTAACGCGGCGAGTAGGTATACCATCAATAAAGAATTCACTATACTTTTGCAACATCTGAATTAATGCAAGTTTATCTTTACCTTTACCGTTACCTTTTATCTTCTTGTAGGTCAGTGTCGATACTATTAAAATCGAAATCAAGAGGCTTTTCAGTAATGTTAACTTCTTTGCGCAAAGAGAATGTAATTTTGTCACTATCTATATGTACATGGATACCGCTATCTAGTAGGTCCCTACCTATAATTACCGGTTCTGTAATTGAATTATCAGGCACAACATGAAACAGAAGGGACACTGTGATGTTTTCAATTTTAACACGGCTTAATATTTGTGATTCACATTTTACGTTTTCTTTGCCTATGCCTGTAAGGTAAACTAAATCAAAGCGCATAGTACCCGGGAACTTGTTGACAAAGCTGAAAGTTACAAGTGAACAAGCGGATCCACTATCAAAGAGAAAAGAAACGAGCTCACCAGATGATGTGGTCAGGTTACTCCTTGTCGATTTGAGTTCGCAGACGTTGACCTCCTTGACGGCAGCCGCCGCTACCCCACTGCCTCCTTTTCACGACTCGACACGACGATGCAACGTGTCCTGGTTGTCCACACACGTAACAGATGATCCGGTTCTTATCGTGACTCTTCGGTGTTGGGGTTCGATTCGAAGCTTTCACTTGAGATGAAGGCTCGTCCTGCCGCTTGCGGCAATCCATTGATCTGTGGCCTGGTTTGCCACAACGATGGCATGTGCCGTAGAAGCGATTCTCCGTGTAGCGAGGTCTTTTGGTGTCACCATCGTATGCTTCGCTGCTTTCATGTCTTCGCTTATGAGAAATTCCATTTAGGATGAGAAGTAGTTGGGCTCTTGTTACCACGTTATGCGAGTGCAATTCTCTTCGAATTGTGCTATCCTTTTGGCACAAGACTGATGCAACAAATCCTGTCAATATGTCTTCGGCCATTTCTGTACGTGGTATGCGCTCTATGAGACTCCACAAGCGCATAGCGGCCTCGCTAGCAGTTTCTTTTGCGGTTATTTGGAAACGTAATATTTCGTCAAAATAGTCTTGCCCTAGCATAGGCTTTGCAAATTTGGCTAGCAATAATTCTTTTACTTGAGGCCATGATAGCTGAGACAGCTGCAATTTTGTTAAACAGGTGGCAGCCCGACCTTTTAACGCGTGGGTAAGAGCTAACAGTAATTCTGCACCATCTAGCTTTCGACTATGAACTACTATCTCAGTGATTTTGCACCAACCTTCTATGTCAGCATCAGCATCATCAAGGTCAAACCGTATCAATCGCGCAGTTGCGTTCAAATTTGAGGTTTGCGGTTGAGCGGTTGCCAGCAGTCGTGATAACAAAGTCTCCATATCTTGCAATAGGTTAGACTTTGGCGGGCCCACTACACTGTCTCCGTTGTTTTCATCAGGTCTTTGCCCTTCGAATCCCACTTCTGATGAAGGAACTAGGCCCTCATCAGCGATATTAATTGGTTCCATGATCTAAATTATTAAGCTGCACTTTGTAGATAGGCGTGGATTGGCGGGCGAAGAAAATAGGAACACCAATTATGGCACAATCACTTTTATTCCAAACTTAATTTTCTTTTAAAATAATCACCCCGTAATTGCTGACAAAATAAAGTAACAAACTAAGTAGCACAAGTAAGACACTCCACCGAACGCGTAGCGCGCCTATGCGATTCCGACCGAGTCTCAAATCATACTGCCGGTAAATCGTTGCTTTACCGCGCGCTAGCGCTCGGTGTTGTGTCAGAGTTTTGTGTGATTGGATGTGACGTAGTCGACACAGATAAGTCATGTTCACGACACTCTTAAACTAACAGCGACATCTATGAAATATAACTAACACTATTTTAAATGTTAAAGCGCCGTCAAATATTTTCGATAAAAATTATATTTGTTTAGCAAACTTGCAATCCAGTATTATATACCTATTCACCGGATGCTTGTTTTTGTCCAATCTATTATGTTGCCGTGCCCTAACCGGGTTTCATGTTGGAACTTCCTTTATATGTAACAACTAAATGTACACATGAATGCAATAAAGAGTTTGAGTTTGAGTTTGAAAGTTCTGAGTGTGAATGTGTATGTGTGTGAATTACAGGAGGGGAAGACCAAAGAAACATGGAGAGACTCTGTTATGGATGATATGGCTAGAAGGGAGCTGGCTGCTGCGTCGACCCTAATTAAATAGGGATTAGGAGAATTATGGCGTTCATCAATCTTACTCACTAGAGGCATTCGTTTCTGATTTATTTTAAAAGTTAGCATTATTACGCGAGAAAGTAATATAAAAAACCTTAATTAACAAAAAAGGCAGTTTAGTGAGTACGTCAATCCCAACATCCAATTTTTTTATTAAAAAACAATTGAATTGATTGTCAAGTGTGACAAATGTTCACAAACGAATGTCCGTTTAACGAAAGAATGTTCGTTGCAGATTAAACGTTCGCGCAGCGAATGTTGCTACATCTACATTTATTTTCATTAATCCATGAGACCGATTAAAATAAATGTCACGGAGAGAAAATTCCCGTGTCATTAAATTGTTGTCTGATCACTTTTTCATCTGCTTGTGTTTAACTACCAACAACTGTAATTTTTCAGTAAACTCTGACCCAGCTTAATAGTAAACAGCGATAAAAAAGAACCAAAAATAAAATATCAGTTAAATTAAACCTGATATTTTTCAGTTCTGACTCCTGAACAAGCAAGTTAAGCTTTAAAACCAACCAGTAATTCACGGAACGGATCATTTGTGTTTCGATTCATGAGCGTGGCCAGTTAACTGTTATCTGCGAGAATTAACGACTGCTGTAAGTGGTGATTCACGCTGTATCAATGTATCGATAGTACTCCTTTGTTGCGTTCTCGCGCTGGTGAGCACTGCTGTTTCCTATTGGTCACGGGCTCCGCGCACAAGCGACGCGCGTCTTGCGGCTGCGATAGCTTTTAATAACTATTTGACGCATGCCTCAAGTCATTGCGACACGCGACCAGCGGATTGGCGCTACTGATGCGATGGAAACAAGTGACGTGCGAGCGTGTCGCTTGACGTAAGTAACGAGGTCGTATACGAGGCTTTATAAACATCTTACTTGCACTCTCGTTGGACTAGTACAGCTGCTTATAGAGTTAATTTAGTGGAAATAATGATTCTTAAGTACCAAAGCGTAACAACAAGCGTGTTTCTTTTATTAATTTGTTGTAACCCAAAATTTAAAATACAAATGAACAGTAAATAAACATTATTTCCTATAACATAGTTGGACATGCAAAATATGTTCCAGCTATCTATTAAAACAAGAAATTGATCAAAAGTAAAAACCAACCAAACAGCCAACTAATATTTTAAACTTAATCTACATTACGCTTCACCCCTGAAACACGTGCTGAGCATAAATAGCAAAGGACAGAGTTACAGAAAGTCGTCAGACGGACGATTTGGAGCGGCACACAGTGTTGAATGAAATATTGGAGCACTCTCTTCAACTGTAACCGTGGGGCCTTTGATGAATTGAAAACAAGTTTCGCTGAGGGTTCAAGTTATGAGAAAGGCCGTATATGTTGAGCCTACTCTATTCACAGCATGTAGATTTCTATTTTTGACTGCGTAATCGATATACTGCCGAGAAAAGACGAGAAGCGCATCATTACTTACTTATCATTAGAGTTGAGGCGTATGTAAAGGTTCAGTCAAGGCAGAAAGCAATTCACGGTGTCAGTACTGTACCTGATTATTTGTAAAACCGTACCTATTCACATAATTTTAATAAAACCAAACATCCTTTGTGTTTTAAAAAGAACTCAAGAATGACAAGATCCCTGGTTTGGAAACTACAAATAAAGATATTGTGTCATTGATTCATCTCTTTCTAAATTCTAATAATGGTTTCTTATTTATTTAAGTTGCAGAAAAGTTAGCCCAGAACTTGAAACTTACCTGTCCAATCTCGGTGTAAAAGAATCTCGTCACTTGCACCGAATAAAATGGTATCGCATCGTTTTAAGTTCCGGAGTTTTGGAGTGGTCCCGCCTCTTAACTTTATTTCAGATGTATAAATTAAAGATACATTTGAACTTCTTCCGTGATTTGATTGTTCCTTTATCTGTGATGTCCCTGTGTCCCTGCGAAGTCGTTTTTATTATTGTTTTATTTACTTTGTCTTGAATTAGGGAACTTTTCTTTTCGGCTCTAAGAAGTTAAGTGTTTTATAAATATGCATAAATTAATTAGTTGACTTTGTGCGGTTTTTATTAATCGAAGATGTAATTGATTTAAAGCTGAAACAATGAATTTCTTCTAATTCTCTTTAAGAACTTCTGAGTTTGTGTAGATAAGGACAAGTATATTTTAGATTTTTTATCAAAACACAAATAACTATAACCGCCAAATTTATCTACACCACAAAATTCTTAAAAAACCCCTACAACCTAAAAACAAAACATTATTCAAGCTCACGCGCCATCGTTACACGAAAAATATATAATAAATATATTTTATAAAAATAAATAAACATTCGCAAGGTACGAGCAATATTCGATAAAAGCAATCTTGATACCATCGGGCCGACCACTGGAGTTTATGGCCGCTACAACTTAGGCCCGAAGATTTATAAGTCCTGACCCTACCTGAAATAAAAAGGATTTTTTTGGGGTACGAAAAAAAATTGGCCACATGATATTTTTAGTGGGTGTTGGGCCGATAGTTTGCAACGAAAAGTTTTGCGGTTATGTTAGTATGTGGTGAAATGTTTTATCGGTACCTTGGGCGTCCGATGGAACGATATAGTTTGTGATGTAAGTACAAAGGAAAAGTGTTTCGAGAATTCACGTAGTCTTACCTTGATACGAAGCATGGGTGAGCAAAACCTGTAGTTCTAGGATAGAATCTGTTGTTGTTAACGAAGCCGAAAGGCACTTGGCACCTACTAGTTATTGGAGGTCAAAGTTCCAACATTTTCTCTCAAGTTTTTTTTTTCAAATACATACAAGTTTTTAAGGTCATAAGTTTACTTTAAATAACTCTATAACACGTTTACTATTAAATGCGTCCATCAGCACAATGTTTTGAGTGCATTACATTGAGTTTTACCGTAAAACGTTATTTTGACAAAAAACTGTAATCAATATAGCTCACTAGTTCAACTCTTTATCAGATCTATATCAAAAATAAATTTAACAGAAACCTAGTTAAACTGCCCACATAAGATCTTCTTAATTACAAATACCGCATGAACTTAATCACTTAACCTTTTGTCATCCTCTGTTTGTTCTTGCTAAAATGTTTATGAACCCTGACGGTACTTTAGATAGTAATTCTCGATACGGGATGGGAAACCTACCGTTTTACCGCAGGAGATAAAATCTAGTTAATGGGAAACAGGAGGTGACGGGGCCCATGGGCTTTCTATGGGGTTATGAATCAGCTGACGGTAACTGGATGCTATTTGGGTCATGATCAGTCTTTAGATATAGGGACAATATGGTGTGGAAGCTGATCGAATTTTCTTGGAGAATATTTGGGGGATAAGTGTTGGTTTTTAGGACGTCAAAGTTCATTAATTCTCATGTGTACTGTATAATTAAAGAGAGATTGTTCTGTTTTCCTAATTGTTTTTAATTTGGGCTTTTCTCATTTATACTTGTCGTTTTATAATCTAATCTGAACCTAAATATCTTTCTATCTTGAATTTATTAGCCAATTCCAATTATTAATTTCAGTACAAACTAAACTACCAAAAAACCCACTAACAATAATAATCATACACATGCAAAACAAAATCCCCTTCTATTCTCTTTACATCCGTTGAATTCCCAAAATTTCCTTATCATTTCGTTTCCTTAAAAATCTTGGAATACCAGGATATAATGAGTGAGAAGCACGGCTTCATTACAACGGTCCCTCTCCGCTCCGATTACCATAGCAAAGGAGGTTTTTAGACACGAAAAGAAAAAAATCTAAACAATTCAAAACCTTCGGGACAAAAGGAAACGCAATCATTTTATTCTCAGGAGTGAACAAAAATTAAAAAAAATCTCAGCATGAGGAAAAAATGCTAATTCTTTGCAGGATTCATATTAAGAGGAAGTGTGTAAGAAAGAGATTTTATTATTTATTTTTTGGTTCGTTTGCCGTAAATGCCTCGTTGGTTTAGTGGTAGTAAGTGCTACCATGGAGCATGAGCTTTTCGGCTCGATTTCTAAGTCATACAAAATATTCTTTTTTTTTCTATTAGGCATTTCCCAGTAGTGGAATTGTGGACATGTGCCTGGTTGATGGCAATGAGCTCGTCCCTTTTTCATGAGATTTAACATTACAGGTGTAATGTGCCTCTGTTTATCTCTTTGATGAAAAAACCGCCGTGATGATGATCTCTGTTTGTTTGTGTAAAGTCAAAGTCAGAATTATTTATTTGCAATAAATGTGGTACAAAAGATGGTAAAAATAATATATAGAGCAATGACACATTTCGCCATAAAATTGGCATGCAAACATTAATAGTTTTAGATGCTAATTTTAAAATACATTAACTAAATGTGAAACAACCTTAAATTAGGTAACTAAGACCAGGGTGTTAAAAAAGTATATCTTCTTACGATACCAATATAACCATTTTGGCTTCCTGAGCGAAATATCTGTTTAAAAAACATTTTAAGACCTAAGCAAATACTGAAAAAAGACCTAAGCAAATACTGAAAATAATTATTTATTTTACCAAGGTTGAAGCTCCAAATTAATTAAAGTTCAAATATTTTACTGAGATAGTATACGAAATAATTATTGTGGAAGAAAATCTAGGTTTAATACTCAGAAATCTAGTTGAGTAATTTATGTTTACTACAATAAATAAGAGGAGTTCTAACCGCAAAGCCTTCATCGTAGAGCATTAATCCTTTAGTCCTTTTGAGCGTATCGAATTTCGAGAAATACTTTTTGTAATATCTCCTAGTTCGTTCGTACCAATATTTATTTTAAACAACACGATGTAAAAAGTCTTTTTCTAGAAGAATAAGGCATTGGTGTACTCACATCTTCATTTCGCCACCTATGTATAACCCTCATGTAATAGAGGGCGAGCTTATTGCCATTTAAAACAGGGTACATGCCCAAAACATTGATTTAAATTATGTGAGAAATGCGTTAGGTGCAAAAAAACTAAAGTGTCGCAGCGCGTAGCGGTTTTGCTACGAAAGCGTAGCTCGTAGCACGCGTAGCAGACTTAGCAATATGGCGTAGCTACAATACTACGATCACTTCAACGTTTCTTTTGGTAATTTTGAATGGGTTTTGTTTAGTATCTTGATTTTTGAAGTAAATTTTATTTAAAAAAAGTAGGCTTGTAAAAACAGCGTGTATTCAGATTTAATTTCCCTTTGACTTCTGAGCCTCTTAGCTCACTTTTTAATCTACGTTACACGATCTTCGTGAAAAGCATTATTTTGTCTACCAACCATGACGCTTGCGGACGCCGCTAGCATACAAATTAGATGCCAAAATCTTAAATTATACCTTCAAGGTAATTTGAACTTTGCAACATTCAAATTAAGGTTCGATTTTGTTGTGGTGGTGTTTTTCTATCTGAACGGAGTCATCATCGTTAAAAGCTAATCGTGTACAAGTTCTCATTATGCTAAACAGTCGACGTCTTCATTAGGAAGTCGCCGCTTCGTAACCGAAAGAATTACGCACATTTTAGGGTTCCGTGTCCAAAGCGGGTGCTCTAGTATTAATTAAGCTCTCGATATCTGAAGTAGATATTTAAGAATAATTGTGTTTTTGTAAAATGACTTTATTTTCTTTTTTTTTTACAAATATAAGGGAAACTTACATAGAATTTTGGAGGAGATTAATGTCATTGTTGCCCACTTAATCAAACAAATCACTTTTCTTATTTTTTTTATTTTTTATTAAAAGACCTTGCATATAAAACTCGATTACCACTGACTCACGGACAGAATTGTTCTCCCAGATGGTGAAGGGGGGGGGGGGGTATATTTTGACAGATTCGTAAACAAGTAACTCTCACGAGTAGGGGAAAACTGCCACATCTTTTGAGACACGGAACCATTGAAACAACGCACTTGTCCCTTTTTCATAATATATTTTTCTAATATATTCCCTGTTGGACCCGATCGGGCGCCCTAACGGCCAATTACCAAAGATTTTATAAATCTTATTTTTTTGGGTAAGGAAAGAAAATGGACGATTTTAACATTGTTAACGAGGGTGATTTTGGTCCCCGATTTTGGTTATTAGTCAACAGTTAGGAGTATTACGAGGTTGTTTTACGTAATAAGGTTGAAAGTCTTGCAAAATAAGAGCAGAATATAAAATACAACCACAGTTTACATGCACAATAATAAGGCATTTGGTAGGTAAAAGTAACAACTGAAGAATAAATCTGGCAAAATGTGGGTCTACAATAGGTACTAATACCTCTGCCTAATCCCCTTAATGTATATTTACAGGCGTGATATTATCCCAATTATCCATGACATTCATATTGATGTAAATAGGAAATACATAATTTACAATTACAAACTGATGGCGTCACAGCACAGTTTAATCAGAGTAACTTGATTTACAAATTGAACTATCGCTGTAGAATATTAATACAAAATAATTTATTCACAGCGAATTAATCAAGTGCCAAGAGACTGAATTTTACACGAGTGACCGAATGATTCAATTATTTGTTTACTCTATAAAAAAGGTTGAAAGGTACATGTTTTTTATTTTACCACGGCTTCGCCCGCGTGGATGTCAGTATCGCGAGCAAAGTAAAGCTCCCAGACGGCTTATTTTTTTCCGACACCTCCAACAAATAGCTAATGTATACAAAAACTTAACAAATTATATACTTAAACCTTTCTCGAGAACCACTCTATTCATTGGTGAAAACAGCATGAAAATCGGTGCGGTAATTTTTGAGTTTATCGCGAACAGACATACAAACAGACAGACAGACGCAGCGGAGGACTTCGTTTTATAATATGTGTTACTTTATAGTGAGGTTGAGTAGTTCTGAGAATTGCGGCGCAGTCACTAGAAGATTGCTATTACCTTCTCATGGGTAAATGAAGAAAGCGCGTTTCAATCGTTATTTGTACTATTATGTATGTGTGCGCTTTCCAGTATTTTATTCTGATCAATGGCCTCGTCGGTCTATTGGGCGCAAGTAGAACTGTTGAGCTTGCGGTCCTAGGTTCAATTATTAGATCGGGCTGAGTGTTATTGGGTTTATTCATCAAGAAATTCTCAGTTGCAGCCACGGATTTTGGATTTGTGAATGTGCTCATCCTTGATTACATGGGCATTTAAAACAAAACTGGTGAAATCCCTTCGGGGATTACAGGCATAGTTTTATTTTATTCCGATTCAAATCAAAGCTCATTTATTCAAATACAGTTGAGAATCAGCATATCAAAATTTAACTTCTAGTGTTGCTGGGAAGAACTGGCCACATAAAAAAAAAAAAAAAACGGGACTATTATATTGATATTCTGTTTCTGGGACCACATGGGCACTTATAAAGTGTAGATAAAAGGTACACGGTTTGGATTGCTCGTTTCCTATGAAGAAGAACTGGCAAGAAACTCCATGGTTACAAATCTGCAAGATGTGGCTATTAAGACTGTTGATTATGTGAAATATACTCGTATCATTTTGTAAGCTACTCTTAAGGTTTAGGAGTTTAAAGCTAGCAGTTAATATGTGCACTTCACTCGATTCACATTACCTTTACTTTTACTTACTTTTTATCTCCAAAACAATACAATAACAGTATACAGAACAAAATTTTATTTCATGGCGGTACATTTTCTTACTGTGATTGCAAATAGCGCGGACGTGACCAGGACGCCGATGACATAGACTTGAGAGTTTAGTTACTATGAGCTACTGCAGTGACTTCATTTGCATGCTTTTTGCTGGCTTTGTCAGGAGCTGCTAAAGGAATTGGGATCGTCTTGTTGTAATTAAGTTTTATTTAAGTCATAGTAGAAAGTTTTTACTCATTAGTTTTACTGTTTTTGGTTACTCTGTCTTGTACTGCTATAACTGGTACTAGTATTCATCGGCAACTTGACAGTTGAAGTAAAAGATAGCGTGTCAGGCTCAAAAAGTCACAAATAAATTTCGTGACAAATCTGCCAGTCTCAAAATTAATTTATTGTAGTCGTTTTTCCCCGTCTATGTATTTTTATCTCTCTTCACTTTGTATGTGTGTGTGTAATTATTCTTGTATTTTCTAAGCTGTTGCCCGCAATATTCATGCCCGTGAAATTATTATAAAAATATTACTTCCCTGTTCTTTTCTATGGGGGATGAAGAACTTTACACCCTGTTCTTCATATCCTTTAAGTATTAAGTAAGAATAAGTAGTAGTGTAGTGTGTGTGTGTGTGTGTGTAGTAGTGTCAGTATTTAGTAAGTTTTAGTATTAAGTATTAGTAGTAATTTTCATACTTTGATGTAGATATGAACTTTGACATTTCATTATTTCTACATAAAACATACTGGAGCTGCGCTGGCCATAGTTATATTTTTGTTATAGTAGCAATTTCTTGAAGCTTTGGTATCAAGAAATTGCTATTATGACGAAAATATAACCTAAGTGCCTATTACTTAGTTCTTCTGTAGAAATATTTACGTAAATGTCTAGTTGTCTGGTGGAAACGATTTTATAAATGGATACTGTTAACTTGGTGATATTTTTATCTAGAAAATGACATCAAAAATAAATTCATGTCCTTTTATTGCGCACAATTTTAGAAGTGTTTATTTAATAAAGTACTTCTTCTGTGTCTATGAATAATAGCAGAAGATGAAGAAGAAAATAATTATACTTAGCTCAAGTATAATTATTGTCGTTTAAGTTTTGTTTTTAAAACATGTCAAATGAATGTTTAGTTGTAATTGAAAAGGAGAATAAGTTGTATTTATGTTGGCAGGCAAATTATGTACATGAAAAAAAAAAGATTGGTTCCCGATGATTTCTTCAAGATGCGTAATGTACAACTGATAGCAGTAAATTTCGAAGAATAAATGAATTTTCGTTGCCGAAGCCAACGAAAGTGCTGTGCAAGTGGCTATATACTGGACGGGTATTATTTGAGTCCATCGACACGCAAATAAGACGAAGCAATTAATCCAAATATAATTTAGTAGTTTTACTTATTGTTATTTTACACAAAGCTTTTCTACAGCAAACAATTTTGAGAGAAAAGAACTATGTACAGAGGACAACTAAAACACGTGTCTTCACCTAGATACAGGAGTACTGTACATCTCAATCTCACCAATTCGAGGAAAACAAACACTTGTTTCCAAAAACATCGTGTACATTCTGAGGAAAAGCCGTTCCTAGGAACAAAAGTCTAATGTGCCGTGAAATAGATAGGTACATAGGTGGGCTCCATATAACGAGAGGACACGCACACATAGACACATTTCATGTATAGTGTGCGCAAGTGCACTTGCGACTAGGTTTAAAATCACTGTACGAACACATCTATGTCAGCGTGCGCCTGTTTTCACCCTGCTTATAG
The DNA here is from genome assembly GCA_963853795.1 of Xestia rhomboidea. Taxonomy (NCBI): domain Eukaryota; kingdom Metazoa; phylum Arthropoda; class Insecta; order Lepidoptera; family Noctuidae; genus Xestia; species Xestia rhomboidea. The sequence continues at coordinate 1,220,264 of OY970758.1, forward strand.
AGCTGAACTTCTGTAGTCAACGTATATTAGAAAGGTGTAGTTTTATTATTTCTTTATCGTGAGGTTAGGTGCCTAACCTGATTTCAGAGTTTTTTGCGTCGCCTATTGGCCTCTGACTTGGCTTTACATGCCATTGTGAAATATCTCTCAGGCGTCCAAGTTTCCTTACGATGTTGTCCTTCACCGAAGCAAGAGATAATTATACAATACGCAAATTAATCCGCAAAATATAATCAGAGATGCGTGACTTGAGTTCGAACTTAAGACCTAGGACTTGGCAGTCCGACGGTCACACCACTAGGCTAACTCTCTTAGTTATATATTTTATTGATTTAGTGAGGACGTGGACCATTTTTGCCATGGACCATAGCCTCATAATCACGCAAATGTTATCACATGTCCCATACAAAACTTAATGCCTACTAAAAACGGGGAAAGATGTCCAGTTTGATGGTAAGTACCACAACCCAAGGTGGGTTGTGGTACTTACCATCAAACTGGACCCAAAACATGCTCCATTTTGTGAAAAGTAATTTAAAACATTCAGTTACTATAACCGATTCCCAGAAATCGTGGAGCACACCTCAGGAATAGTGAATATAGGATATATTCAGTTGTAATGTCACACGGGCCGGATTCGGCCTCATAAAATACGTTTTACGACAAATTACCGTGGTAACGCGATTTGGAAACGCGACAGACGTTTTTCGCGACAATAATCCTGTGTATGTGACTTCGACGTGTTTTGGGAAAATTTCTCGTATTTTTGTCTGTTTATTTCATTTTCTTAGATTGCTTTTTGATTTGCTTTCTTCGATACGATTATGTGTGCAACGGTAACTTCTTGATAAGAGGATTTTGGGTATACATTATTGCATGCCGAAGGCGTGTAATGTATGGTTGAAGTGGGATAAGCTATCTTAGCATAATAAGCCTATAATGTTGGGACACGTTACAGGCTTCCACTCTGGGAGAAAGCGTGGACCGATTACAACCATGCGGACCCAGTGCGGGTTAAGTTAGTGGCTGCACCGAATATGCATTTTCTTGGTTCCAGCAAGGACATACCGGATCTCCCATGATGTTTTCATTAGTCGTAACCCTTACAGTGGAGGTTTGGTCTTGATTATGGGATGTCGTGCATAGACCCTATAAAGATAAAAATGTTGATGAATTAGGGCAAGTTAAATGATGCTTGTTGATTAATACTGACAGCCCTGCCCATTGGTTAATGGGGCATGTACATAATGGGCCAGGCTGGCGAGTTTTTGAGTTGCTTTGTTCAAAGCAACTCAAAAACTCGCCAGCCTGGCCCATTATGTACCTATGAATTTTGTTCCTAAAAATACCAACCATGACATAGTTGTCATGGTTGGTATTTTTAGGAACAAAATTCCAATCATGATCATCATGATCTGTCAAAGGACCGATTTGTTCGAGACACCATTGTTTAACTATTGTGTCTACTTCGTGGACAGATCAAGGGATGAAGGATAACCCACTTAAGACTACAAGGATGTTTTGGCGCCTGGTCAAAATTGCTATTTTTTCAAACATTAGTGTCATCAGCAGTAATTCATTTACTGCTCAGTATAGGCCTTTCTCTTTATGTACCAGTCTCCACTCTTTGTGCCAGCCTCATCCAAATTTTTCGCCCATGGCAGCAAACTCATCGGTCTATCTCGCCGCTGGACGACCAATATTTCTTTTCCCACTCCTTAGACGCCACTAGTTTAAAAACTAATTTCATGACATTTAACCAAATGAACCAACGTCACTTGAGCGCCATAAAATCCGTGTAGCGCCTCCTTAGTGAAGGGAGGTGTCGAAATAGAAGACAATTAAGTACTTGTATGACAAGATGTAAAACGCCTTGTTTTGTTAATATACTCGTCGAGGAGGTACATCACAAATAGACACGAATGAGAACATTAAACGACATGTTTAACGACTGTTTTGGATCGACGAATTACTGTGGCAATGAATAAATATACTCGTAAGTCATGTTTGGTAAACAAGAAGTCCTTGTCACGGTAACTGGTAAACAAGAAGTCCTTGTCACGGTAACTGTTAAACATAGTCTTAACTATTTATTAACTAAGGATTTACAATGTAAAAAAATATTATTATTGTGTCGTGTGTAAGCCACACAGGATGAAAGGGATATCGACCCACAAATAGAATGCCTTGAATTTAGCGTAAAATTGGTGAAAAATTCATCTTTGGGGGTCTAGAATCATGTGCTGAGTTCATAGTATCAGTTGGCGCCTCGCTGCCTCTTGACATTGATTTATATCATCCGGAATCACTCACTACTGGGTAAAGGCTTCCCCTTTAAGCTACAACACCCACACAAATAAAAATAATATGAAGCTAAATTCTCAACAACTTTAAAACAACGTTCAGTCAGCTATGAAAACACTGAAAATAAATTAAGAGTGACGTTAAATAGTAGTTTGCACATTATTTATTCATTGGACATTTAAAACTGCGGCTTTTTCTATTTGTCCGTCATTCATGTTATCAGTGACAAGTTTAAATGAAACATTGCGGCTATAAAGACCTCGTTCGACGGTACAGGTCAGCAGTATAAAAATACACTGAAAACAATTCTTTGTTGCAAAGATTACCCCTAACTGCTTGACGTTTTGCGACTATGAGTGCAGAGAAAAAAAAATGAATTGCTTAGACCGTGCCATGACTCATCACGATGCTACTTGCGACGTGACGGCACTCAAGCAAAAGATAAAAGTGACACGCGCGTGTTTCAGTTAACGCAAAATGGATTACAAAGTGCATCACCTAAGGCAGTGAAAAGACCGTAAGATTAAAAAAAAAAACTGGTCACTGGTCGCGCACCGAGGGTTCCGTACAAACTTTTTAAAGGACAAATTTAACTTTGCTGTTCGGTCCCTAGAAAGGCCTATTGCACCAACCGCAAATAATAAGTTTGTAATAGTAAAATCGCTTTTTTTTGTTATAAAACTACATCATTACGGTTTTCAGATTTTTCCCGTACATATGGTGGACCTTGCTTTTTGCCTTTTCTGATTCTAGGTCAACGGGAACTACCATTATCTAGAATTCTCAATTTTGGTTAAAAGCAAGGTCCTATAGCACAAGTAAAGGGAAAATTCCGATAAATAAAAAAAGTTGAAATTAAGGTAAATTTTGGTCCGCCGCCGCCGCCACCGCCCTCCCAGCAGCCCCCTACACCTGCCGCGGCTGAAGCTGGATGGCCGGTGGTCGGGGAGAAGAGGAAGGGGCGGAAGGCGGCCAAAAAGGCCCGAAACAAGGAGCGGCAGCGCCAGTTCAGGGAGCGCAAGATCGCGGCTAGGCTCCGCGCCCCTAAGACCGCGGCTGTAGTGATCACACTACAGCCGGAAGCGGAACAGAGGGGCGTGTCCTACCGCGACCTGCTGGCAAAGGCAAAGGAGGCGGTGGACCTCGGAGAGCTCGGGATCACCGGGGGCCTCCGGCTGAAGGTCACAGCGACGAGGGCTCGTATGCTCGAGGTCCCCGGGGAGGCCAGTGGCCCGTCCGCTGACGCTCTAGCTGAGAAGCTCAGAGCGTCCCTAAACGCGGACGAGGCCCGAGTGTCCAGGCCCGTCAGATGCGCAGACCTGCGCATCTTGGGTCTGGACGACTCGGTGACCAAGGAGGAGGTGGTGGCCGCCGTCGCCAGGTCCGGAGGGTGCCCTGCTGAGCAGGTCAGGGCAGGCACCCTACGTCCGGACCCCACGGGCATGCATACCGTTACGGTATGCTGCCCTGTGACGGCGGCTAAAACTATTGTGGAGGGCCGAAGGCTTCTGGTGGGATGGGTGTCAGCGCAGGTAAAGCTGCTGGAGCCCAGACCTCTGAGGTGCTACCGCTGCCACGTGGGACACCACGTGTCAGTCCGGTGCGCCTCGGAGGTTGACCGCAGCGGTCTGTGCTTCCGCTGCAGCCAGCCCGGGCATGTGTCCGCAGCTTGCTGCGCCACGCCGCACTGCGACGCATGTGCGGCGGCTGGCAAGCCGGCCGACCACCGGGCTGGAAGCAAGGCCTGCGCTCCGCCCACCAAGGCCACTAGGGGGAAGGGAAGGCCCTCCACCGCCACCGCCACCGTCGCCACCGCCGCAGCCGCAACTGCCGCCGCTGCCGCTCCCGCTGTCGTCGCCACAGGGGGGCCCTCACAGGGGGCTAGGGAGGAAGCGTTGATGGAATGCCAATAACGGCTCCACTTCGCTTCCTCCAAGCGAACATCAACCACTGCGCCTGTGCTCAGGATCTGTTGCTCCAGAGCATGGCGCAGTGGTTGATCAACATCGCTGTGGTCGCTGAGCCGTATTTCGTCTGGCCCAGGGAAGACTGGGTGGCGGACCTATGCGGCTCAGTGACCATAGTGTCGTCGGCCGCCGCCGGCACCCCGACCCTTGAAAGTGTCAGGAGGGGTCGGGGGTGCGTAGCAGCCCGGTTCGGGGAGATTGTCGTAGTGGGAGTCTACTTCTCCCCGAACCGAACTCTCGCCGAGTTCCACAACTCTCTCGCAGAGTTGAGTGTCGTCGTCGGAAACCATTCCCTCCCCGTGCTTGTCCTCGGGGACTTCAATGCCAAGAACTTGGCTTGGGGTTCTCGTTGCACAGACGTGCGGGGAAGGATGGTGGAGGACTGGGCCCTGGAGAGGGGCCTGGTCGTCCTAAATCGGGGTTCTGTCGCCACGTGTGTGAGGATGCGGGGCGAGTCGGTGGTGGACATCTCGTTCGCTAGCCCCGCTCTGTCACCGCGTGTCGTTGACTGGCGCGTCATGGAGGGGGTGGAGACCTATTCCGATCACCGGTACATCCGGTTCGACGTCTCCACCCAGACCTCAAGCGCGCCGGTCCAACAGGCCCCGAGTGGTCCGCGTTGGGCGGAAGCGCGGTCCTCCTGGAAGCCTCGATCGTGCAGGCCTGGGTGACATCACCGGACAGGCCTGCCGACGTCAATGATGAGGCAGGGTGGTTCCAGGAGGCCATGTCCGACATATGTGACGTGGCAATGCCCCGAGTCCGGCCAGGAAGCGCCCGGCGTCAGGTGTACTGGTGGTCGCGAGAGCTGACGTCCCTACGGGAGGCGTGTGTGGCTGCGCGACACCTGTACGCCAGGCACCGCAGGCTCCGCATTCGCCCACCGAATGCGGCAGCCATTGAGGCGGAGCTTTATGAGGGCTACAGAGCGGCGAAGACCACCCTCCGCGAGGCTATCCTGCGGGCCAGGGATCTGGCCCGCGAGGAGATGCTGGGGGCTCTCGACAGAGATCCGTGGGGGCGCCCTTACAAGATGGTGCGGGATAAACTCCGCACCTGGGCCCCCCCGCTGACGCAGAGTCTCCGGCCTCAGCTCGTGGAGGACGTGGTGAGCGCTCTGTTCCCCTCGCGAGGGGAACACCCACCCCCGCCTATGGCTCCGCCGGCTGCGGTGCCGGAAGCGGACCACCAAAGCGACGACGACGACGCTCCTGAAGTGACCGGGGTAGACCTGAGAGTGGCGGTACGAAGGCTAGGTGCCAAAAATACCGCCCCGGGACCCGACGGCTTGCCTGGCAAAGCCTGGGTCCTGGCCTCGGAGGCTCTCGGGCCCCGACTAGAAGGGCTCTTTAGCGCATGTTTGGAGAGAGGCCAGTTCCCGCTTCGTTGGAAGACGGGGAAGCTGGTCCTCATTCGGAAGCCGGGGCGCCCGGCGGACTCTCCGTCCGCCTACCGGCCCGTGGTGCTGCTCGACGAGGTGGGCAAGCTCTTTGAAAGAGTAATTGCAAACCGCCTCGCCGAGCACCTTGCGGGTACGGGGCCGGACCTTGCGGAACACCAATTTGGTTTCCGCAAGGGGCGCTCTACGGTGGACGCCATCATGCGCGTGAGAGCCCTCACGACGGGGGATGCGGTGTCTCGGGGTGGGGTTGTCTTGGCGGTGTCTCTCGACATCGCCAATGCCTTCAACTCCATGCCCTGGAGCTGCATAAGGGAGGCACTCCGGTATCACCGGGTGCCGACCTACCTCCGTCGAGTGGTCGGGGACTACCTGGCGGACAGGTATGTCATCTACCCCGGTCGCAGTGGAGACTGGAACCGGCGAGAGATGTCGTGCGGTGTTCCGCAGGGATCGGTTCTAGGCCCATCCTTGTGGAACATCGGTTACGACTGGGTGCTGCGCGCCGACCTCCCTAGCGGCGTCAGCGTTGTCTGCTATGCAGACGACACGCTGGTGCTGGCACAGGGGAGGTCGCACGAGGCGGCGGCCGAAATAATGACACGCGGGGTTGCGATAGTCGTTGAGAGGATCCGGCAACTGGGTCTCGAGGTGGCATTGCACAAGTCCGAGGCCATGTGCTTTCATGGGCCTCGGAATGCGCCACCTCCGGGATCAGCAGTGACGGCGGGAGGGGTATCCATCGGCGTCGAGTCGACGTTAAAGTACTTAGGTCTCGTCCTCGACAGCCGGTGGAACTTCGCGGAGCACTTCCGACGTTTGGCCCCTAAACTGGAGCGGACAGGGGCTGCCTTCAGGCGGCTCCTGCCCAACCTGGGGGGGCCAAACGCCTCCTGCCGGAAGCTCTACGCGGGAGTCGTGCGGTCCATGGCCCTCTACGGGGCCCCGGTGTGGGCGCGTTCATTGAGGCAGCGAGCTGCCAACCATTTGAACGCGCCCCAAAAGGTGGTGGCCGTAAGGCTGATCCGGGGGTACCGCACGATATCCCGCGAGGCGGCGAGCCTCCTTGCCGGATTGCCGCCATGGGATCTGGAGGCGATGGTCCTCGCGCGCCTACACGAGTGGCGCGCGGAGGCGCTACGCCGGGGGGAAACTCCGCTGCCGCGGCAAATTGTCGCTCAGCGGACGGACTTCCGGCGGGATCTCATGGCGGCATGGAGAGAGCGACTGTCGCAACCCCGTGCAGGGCACGCCACGATAGTGGCGGTAAGTCCCCTCTTTGAGGAGTGGCTGGAGAGACGCCACGGCGTCCTCACCTTCCGCCTGACGCAGGTTCTTACCGGACACGGATGTTTCGGTAAGTTCCTGCACCGAATCGGGCGGGAGGAGACGCCCGGGTGTTTCCATTGTGAGGATCGACCGGAGGACACGGTGGAGCACACGGTGGAGGTGTGCCCTGCTTGGGTGGAGCACCGCCGTGTCCTCGAGGTGTCGATCGGCGGCGGCGACCTCTCGCTTCCGGCCCTGGTTCGTGCCATGGTCCGGAGCGAGACGGAATGGGACGCCGTCACCTCCTTCTGCGAAGCAGTCATGCTAGCGAAGGAGGTGGCGGAACGTGAGAGGGAGATATCCTCACGTCCCGGCCGCCGCGGGAGACGCCCCGGGCGTCGGGGGCCACGTGGTGGCTTCCGGCCACCGTAGGCGCGGGCCTGTGGACGGGGAGCTATGGGCTAGCTCGCCGTCCGTCCGTCTCATGACGACAGGCCGTGTCGACGGCGCGTTCGTGTTCCACGCGCGCCTCAAAGAGAGTCAGCAACCGTGAAGGGTTCCGCAAGGGCCGAAGCCTGCCGGGGCTGCGGGACTATTCGAAAGAGATACCGTGGTCCCGGAACACAAAGGGCGATGAAGGAACATGGATGGGTTTTAGTCAGTAAAAGTCTGACACTCCCTCTCGCTCCGCCCAGAGCGGGAGAAGTCATTTGATGATTTCCCATCCGAAAAAAAAAAAAAAAAAAAAAAAAAAAAGGTAAATTTTGGTACTTACAAGTTTTCGCGAAAATCTAAATTAGCCCATATTTTTTTTATCGTGTTGTTTCAGGACCTTATTTTTATACACCTAATAGGAACTATAGACCTCAGTATCTGGTACACATTTCAACTTGCTAGGTCCACCTGTTCTTGAGAAATTTGGTGATGATAGACGGATAGGCGGACAGACAGACAGACGGAGAAGAAAGTGATCTTATTAGGGTTCCTTTTTTACCTTTTGAGGTACGGAACCCTAAAAATTATTAAAAAGATTAACCACTTGTCTGAAATATGTGCCATGTCGATTGACTTTAACTGTAATGCTACAGTTAAAGTGTAAGCAACAACAAACGTATCCTAAAAGTTAATGCATCTAAACTGCAAAATAGAAACTAAACGCAGAGCAAATTCCACGAACCCTCATCAACAGTTCAACACGCTAATAAAGCAAACTGAACTAATATAAATACAAACGTTACACCTAAAAGCGCCAAATTAACACATCACTATAAAACAAACTGCACATCAGAGAATAATCAAAACATCAAACTGGTAAATACACGTCAACAAATTCAAATTGCAGAGTTGCTTTCACTAAAATGTGAATAAAACCTAAATGCTTGGCCTCGACTTACACTTTGAAACGACACGCGTGTTGCGATTGCTGAGAAAACAAAAATAAAGAATTTGTGTAGAACAATCCAAACTGCTTTGCTCATTCGTCTCCATTCAAAACTACCTTTGCGAATGGACAATGAATGTTATTTCCTTTTATGAACGTCAATATTTTGTCGTTCCTAAGTGCTTTTCAATGCCTTTTACATACCTTTTTTGTGAACGAAAAGGCTAATTAAATAAATAGTTTGAGTTCGACTTATAAACGTGAGCATCGCTTGATGCAAAGCGAATCGTCTGTGACCGTAAAAGGGGCGTACGTCAATTACCGTGAACTCTGCAGGCTGCAGAGTGTAGACCGTGAGACGTCACCTTAACAGTCGGCAAACGTTTAGTTATTAAAATGGTAATTACAAGCACACGTTGTTTGAGAGCTAATGCGAGCCCCGCCGTCACGTCTACAGGTTAATGTGCTCGGTTTGCAAACGCGATGATTTACGTAGTTCTCGTCAAGTAATCTTGGAAGTTTGTTAGTAGTTGCCGCTTTAATTAGGTGGTGGGAAAGACTTCTTGGAAAATAGTGTGAATAAGACGCGTTGTTTAGTGACATGCTTACGGAATATGCGCTAGATTATGAATATTAAAATCATCAGGATTTATTCCGTTAGATTCGGACATCATGTGGGCAGAAAATGGTTTTCGTGCAATGAAAACACACTGGATGCTAAACACTGCGCTCATTCAAACTACAATTAACAGAGTAACTTCACAATATCAATAACGAGACAGACGAGATACAGTTTCGAGACGTCTTAACTTCGATGCGATCAGACACTGAATATCCTCCTCGCCCAGAGCTTAAAAAAGCACAGCTCTGTAGAAGCGCGCTGTAGGTGTTGGTAGATCACGTGATGTCACCAGTGGCACGCTAGCAATTCGCTTGATGTTCATACTAATGGACGCATCCAACAATAATAGCTAAGAAGGTATATTTAATTTTAGATATATATCCAACAAATGGGACTTATTTACACTAGTTGTGAAAATATGTGCTTACTCTACTCCTTTGCCTCTTAGAAGAATACCATTGCTGCATTGTGAAGTTATTTTGGTATTTTAATGTTGCAGTTAGTTACTAATACACTGAATCTGGAAATTAAGCTACATTGAGATGTTATAACAAGGATTTTAGGCAAATTGCATTACAATTTAAATTACCCGAATTTTCAAATCGCTACTGTAAATGGCTGTAACACGATAAATACATAGTATTTGTGGCTATATATGCATAAGATTAGTTGCATACAACAAACTTTATTTCAGTTAGCAACACCGTAGTTTAGCTAAATACAGTGACAAGCCAAACTTGCAGCTTGCCGCGTGGGAACTTAAACAATCTGCAAACGATGCTAAGCCACTTAGATACTCGTATCGCTGAAGCTTGAATATTAATAGCTGTTCGTAATTTAGCTTTGAGCTAACTTGGGACTGATTTTTTTTTTTGGATAGGCGATAAACTGCATTAAAAAATGCGTGTCATGGTTGTTTAAAAACGTTGACAGCTCTTGAACTCGGTTTACAGTCCATTCACAGTTTACCTCTACATTATTGTCAATACAGTGGGCAAAGCCATAGTGGTCTTTATTTTTGATTCAACAAAGTTAAAGTGGGGTTACAACTTAAAGTGACTTAGTAGTACTGAGAACATTTCTCAATATCATGTGTTTCAGTGATTGTCGATAAGATGTAAGTCCTTGTGTCTCTAGTATAGAAACCTAACGTTGGGCTTTTCAAGCCAGAATTTCTCAGTAGCAGCCCAGTATCAAGATGTGTGCCTGGTAGCTGGTAGACCCGCTCTCTATTACAACGTATATTAAACATAACTGGCGAAATGTGGGTCAACTAAAGGTACACTTCTGCATTATCATTCGGGGATTATAGGCGTAATGATATGTTACGTTGACATTACAAACTTCTATCGAGGCCACATAAAACATAAAGGTCACAGGCCAACCTAGATATAATAAAAAAGTAGTTAATACTTTCCCAATCACATCGGTGTGAACTTTAAATTAATATTTCAGTGAAATGGAATTCACAGTTCATTTGTGGCGATAAGGCGTGTTCACATGCGGGTGGGCAAAGATAATAAAAACATAGTGGTTTATTTGGTTAAAGGTATTGAATTCCATAGTAAAACAAGAGAATTGACTTTTCATTCATTATTTAATGTTGAGGGTAAACGATATGGGATTATGAACACAACAGTCTATTAGTTTGATGTGCAGTAAACCTCAAAAATGTATGCAGTTTTACAAGCGGGCCTTGACAAGTAACGACTGCTTTCAAAGCATTTTGTAATTCTAAAAGTACTTTAACACTAAGCAACTAACTGTTATAACTGTGCAGGTGGGAAAACACTAAACTAAATATATTAAGTTTGACATATCGATGCAGTTTTTCTTGACAAGTAGCGCCACCTTGAGCTGCAAACTTAAAGTGGTCATACTGGAACAGGATTTTCTGATCATTGACAGTCGTTTGAGGTAGTCAGTGGGCCGAAAGTCTTACAACCAGTCTTAATAAAGGGTACCGTAGGTATTACCCAGTACTAACAGGGTCGCTCCATATAAAGTACAAGTATAAAGTACAGGTATAGCTGCATCCAATTGTACTGGAAGCCGACCCCAGTAAAGTCTAAATAAAACCATTTTTTAAATAATGTTTTAACAATGCACGTACCTATAGCTACAATCTACTGTCGGATTCCCCCCAGAGGTTAACTTAATAATTTGCATAATCAGCCTATACTGCTACCACTGTCTGGGTCTTAATCCACCACGCGGGACCAGTGCATCATTAAACATTTGGTTCTTTAATAATCAAAACTTAGCAAGTTAAGTATACAAGTAATATGGAGTGAATACCGGCTAAACGCAGGTATTCACGCATGAAACAACTATGATCATACAGTTCTGACATTGCTTGTAGCTAAAACAATAGCATTTATCGGAATAATGCTGTGTTAATTGTCGACATGTATTCCATTGGAACGTCATGCATGGCTACCTGAATGTGAACTATAGATGAATTTAGACTTTCAGCATCCAGTCAACTATTGTTTAAGTACCGGTACAAAAATTCGTAGTCTCCTTCCAGCGTCTCTTTTTTCTCTATTTATTTTAATAAGAACTAAAGCTGTGGTCAAACAGATGCGAATCCGCCGCTACCAATATGAGTGACTGATGAATAAATCAATCGAAGTGCTTCTGCTTGAACAGTCCATGCAAGTTCCGCAGACAAAACAATTTCGTTCATTGCATTGATCCCGAGAAAGACCCCCGGTTTCGATTTTCATTTTTACCCTAAAATCTAAACCAGGCAAACATCGCGAGTGCTGATTATATAATAATGAAGGTTTACTGTTAGCCTACATCACCTCACTAGGCAAAGGTTGCTCCCCATGATTTCCTTCTTCTTTCGATCCAGGGCTAATACTGGTCAATGGTCGTTGGTTTTGTCCAGCTCATCCCGCCATCTTCTACGAGGTCTGCCGCGCCTTCTGTATGTGTCAGGGCGTCACATAGTGTTTATTTTAGGCCAGACCTCATTGGCATACGACAGATGTGGCCAGCCCATTCCCACTTCAGCTTAGCGGGTTTTTGAGCAACATCAGTAATCTGAGTTTTGGAGCTCAGTGTGGTAATGCGTCCGTGCTCAGACAAATTGACGAATGTCTATGAAACCTTAACTAACAAACTAACTTATATAATAAACGTGTCACCATACACAAAAAATTAATGTTCAGACTTTTTAACTTGTTCCCAAGTTGATTGCTTCGCGATATTAAATATACGTCATTATCACATACAGCTCTCATTTGCGAACTCGTTATATAAATGAGTTTAAGTACAAAGTTTCGTTGTTTTGTTTTTAATGGATGTCTCATTGGATTTCGGGTCGTTTGTCTTAATTAGAGTTAATATTTTTGAGTACTTTATTTTAATTATGTGTGTTAAACAAAAGCACGGAGTGAAAGCATTGGTTTGTCAGAGTGTTCTTCTATACTTTGTACAGCTCCAAGTTTGAGAGAACTTCGTTTAATAACAAAATGCTATATATAAGTTCTGAGTTTTTTTCAAAAACACATAAAATTCGGGGCTGCCATCATTAGTTACTATACGTAAAAATACACCTTGAGTACACGTTCGTAATCATTTGTTTGGTCTCAATCATTGTAACGGTGACCCTTACACGTTGTGACGCACTTCAGGTATATTTTTATCCACATCGTGACATTTCAGAGTCTTGATTTCTATTTACATTTCCCTTAGCTACATTTTTTATTAAGTTTCGTAACAGCTGAAATTCACAACACAATGTTCCGTTCCAAAAAACTCATCATCATTCTTTTGCCCTTATCCCAATTTATTTGTCGTCGGCGCAGCATGTATTCTTCTTCCATATTCGTATATTACTCGTCATCTCATCAGTCACCTCCTTTCTAGCCATATCATCAGCCTTCACACAGTCCAGCCATCATTTCTTTGGTCTTCCCCTACTCTCATAACCATCTACATTCGTATTCAACATTTTCCTCACCATATTTTTCTCATTCCTCCATTCCTTTCTCATGTCCACACAACGATAACCAAAAAACTGAATACCTAGAAATGTTAGTGCCCATTCGTCAGCACTTACAGAATTCGTCACCACGCATACACATCCGTCACGTCGTATATGTACGTCACAACTCGTAGTGCCACTTTTTATCAAGATACGACATTTTCATTTGCATTTATAGTGGTTGTTGGCGTTGCGTATTTTTTGCGACTACCGTTTCACACGTGTGTGTTGTAAAAGTTATAATTTATCGACTTTTTGCTGTCGTGAGAGAGTTATTGACTTGTGGCTCGTGTGTAGGTCGTATTAAGGTTTTACAGCTATAGGAATCGTGTTTCATGTTCTTTGCGCTTTTGTGACGCGTTAATAGGTGTCTACTCATTATTTTCGTAAGTCATGATAAATATTAATTAACTCAATTAAGAACATTAATATCACATCATCATCACAAATTACACAACATCACACCTGTAATCACCGAAGGGTGTAGCAGAGGTGTTCCTAATAATACAACCACTTTTCGCCAGTTAAGTTTAAGCCCCACGTAATGATTCATTACAGAGAGATATTGGGTCAAAGTCCCAAGTTTTTTTAACATGTATAAATACCTCCATGATCCCCGTTCTATTCAATGCATCCAATAGCACGGTGTGCGGTGTTTTGAGTGCGTTACATTGAGTCCGTTAAGACGTAAAAATCGATTCCAGCAATAATATTTTTTGCGTAGAGTTACTTAGTTTGATGTACAGAAATCAGAATGCTTGGTTGCCGGCTTCGCTATAGGTCGGTTTACACCCTGTATTTCGGCAAAACACGTTTAGTTACCACCCGACCCATCTCCAAACAGGTCACGTTGAAAAAGCGGCTTCATCAAACACACCTGACACACTCCCTCTCGATACTCAAAATAATAAAAAAAACACGGTTCAAAATGGTTGATATTTGCTAAAACAATAGTTCGTGCTAACCTACATTTTAAGCTTCGGTAAAAGAAACAAAAGTAGGTTTGAGCGTGTTTGTTTGAATAGCGATCGAATGGTATCGCACCGGGGCAGACGACGCTAGCTAAACGCTGGTCAGGGTTGCCACACGCAAAAAAAAGTATTAGAAAACACCAACAACACACATTTTTTTTTGCTAAATTATACCTATGTGGCGCAGTAGTGATGCACACATTTCACACACACACACACACACCGCACACACAGACACTCTTCACACTCTTCGTCATCACCATTCTCCTGCCCTTATACCAATTTATTTGGGGTCGGCGCCGCATGTCTTCGTCTTCCATACTTCCTTTGTAGCCATAATCATCCTTCGCACAGGCCAGAAAGTCACACTAAGATCATTAAATACATGAGCAAGGCATTATCGACCTATATACGTCATGTATGCCTTGTAGAATGACAGCTTTCTAAATGGAAGATAAGGCTTGTTCTCAAGCATATTAGGCTCCTTTTCTGGACCTGAGCCAACTACTGCAGTTGCGAAACAACGGATTTGGGGCGGTATGATTTTTTGAAACACTATGCAAATTAAAGGTTGTAGATGTAAAAAAAGAAGCGGTGACTGCAACCTGAGCTTATATCTTTTAAGCCATGAATAAAAGATCTTTGTTAGAAAAGAACAATAACAGTCTATGCACAGTGTTGGATATATCCAACACTAGAGTTTTTAAATCTCTGAGCATGTGGCTATCCTCATGAATAGTAAAGCAAATTAATTTAAGCACTAAAATGATAAAGAAAATTTTCTCTGCTCTTAATACTGCGGAAGCTTCAACGGACTTTGAATGTAGAACGGTCTTGTATTTTCTGAATAAGGAGCTAAAGCTCAAACTAAAAATGCAAACGCAAGAACAAGATATTGGAAGAGTAGACAAGAAAGCTGAAATAGTGTCACCGCAATTCTAAAATCAAACTAAAACAACTTCGCCAGCCAATAAACTTTAAAACCACATTTACCCACAGAGCTGAAAAAGGAAACATAAAACAGTTCTATCATTCGAAAGCAACAACCCGTTCCACGCCAAACATTCTTTTAAAGACCGACTTTAAATGAAAACGTTGAGGAGAATAGAGATAACCCTGCGCTACAGACGGACGGACGAAACGTTGAAAAAGTTTCGATGGCACTCTGGCTCGTATTTCAAATTCTACAATAGCCCCCGCTCCGGCCGAGATTTATTTCAAAACTAAAACTCGCTGCCATTGGTAGGGTTATTATGGACGATAAATTAGAAATTTCGCAATTTCCGCGATTAAAATTAATTATATTTTGTGGCGAGGTGAGATTTCTAATTTGAGTGGGTTTTTGCGGAATTTGAGGGCAATGTAGTGTTTTTATTTTAATTATTTTGTCTAATTCTTTGGTAACAATAAGGCAAAATTGTTGTGTTTCGTTTTAAAACGGTGACGTCATAATAACGTCGTAGTTTAATAAAGATCGCGTTTTAAAACTATCAAGTCACTTTCACTGGCAACTCGATATTTACCATTACTATGTTTAGAGTTTCCGATATTTTGGCGATGTTGCAAACACCATAATCACGGATAAACTGAAGCTATTGCGGTGGGTGTTTATGATCAGACAAATCGGTCTATCCATTTTCTTTCTTCACCAAGTCACTGTCATTTTAAATGTGACTGTCTATAGAGTACAAAATGAAAAGGCTCCTAGCGGTAAATATTGAGATATCAGTAAATCCTTACAATGCATATTAAAAAAAAAACATTGTACGATCAAAACAGGGAAGAAACCAAGTATTACTGCGTTCTATCTAACACAGTTTGTTTCTTTCAAACAAAAAAAAATGAATCTGGCATTATTTAGAAAAATCTTTTTGATCAAAGATTGTAGGTTCTATCAGCAAAATCAGAAAACAAAAATAACCGATCAGCAATACCCACCTAAGCGGAACAGAATCGCCACTCAGTCCCGAATCACGTTCTTAAACAATTACCTCGGCTCCAATTTTACACAGCGCCAGCATTAATCAATAGAAAAACAATAAAACCCGGACATCGGATCCCGAAATATCGGTAGAATAGCCAATTTTTATAGAGAAGTGCCACGATGATGGATTATGGCAGAAGGTTCACTAAAAACGTAAACGTTGAAGAGTTCTTCATCTATCGTGTTAATGTCACGTGCTTGATGAAGCCAGTATGATCGATATGATTATGAGAAAGTATCTCATTTTGTGTGAGCGGATGACATATTTTCGTGGTCGCCGTTATGCGTTAAGTTATATTGATGTGATGCGTTGCATTCCGACGCGAAATTCCTTGATCGAACCTACCCAAAGTAAATTTATGTGTCGTTTTCATGCACAGCAGTTAGTCAAACTTCTTAATATCTCATAAATTGTATCTGTTGTTGGAAAGCAATCTGTTATTCTGCGCGCAGAACCCTAAAGGACCCATCTCGTTGGTTCGGCATCAATAATTTCGAAGACACTTATATCTGTATTGTTTCTCATTGATTTTAAACATCTGAATTCTTGTTCTGCTACCTTTTGTTTGCCTCGATTCGACGATGCTAGTTCTATTTTTACTTGATTGTTTTAAATAGAATATGTGGAGAAATGAGGAAAATGTCGGGATCAAAGTTTTGAGTATGAATGTGGATGGGTAGAGGAAGACCATAGAAGAGACCTGATGAGATGACGAGTATAATTTAGAGAAGTATGGAAGAAGAAGACATGCTGCGCCGACCCCAAATAAATTGAGATAATGGCAGGAGAATTATGAAATGATGTTTTATTAATGAAATACTAAAGTTGGAGTTCAGGATTTAATTGTATCACGCTATTCAGAAGTGGCCCAGAAGCATTTTTGACTTAATGAGGACGTGAATAAAGTAGATACATCACTATCATGAGATCTCATAGTAAACAAGCATAGCGGTACATATACGTATGCTCCATCATCCTTTTATGTACGAAAGAGGTTTTATTGTGCGGAATGAACCGTACCATTTTTAACCTTATTAAACCGGGTAACTATTGTCATTGAACAATTGTGTATGAACAAACACACAAAAGGCTAGTGACCCTTCAGGGATGTATTCAACAAATGTAGTTCCCAGTCTTTAATTGGTTTCGTCCGATAGATGAAACCCTGCGTACAAAAGGTTTATATCTTTGTTTTGTTCAACGATTCTTCTATTTGCAGTAATTCAACGCAACAATCGAAAACCGATTGAAAGGATTCCGCCCGAGATACGCTCTGAGAGACTAATTGTTAAGGGAAGTTTCGAAAATTTTTAAAAAGAGACATTGTTTGAGTACCCCCTTTGGAAAGGTTTTGTTTGCTATCCTTTTGTTTTGGACAGCGTTAATTATAGGGTTTCGAATCGGATGAAGTGGAATGAATGGCCACTCGGAGAGACAGAAGTAAGATGATTAAATGTACTGGAGATCTTCGTTTTAAAATACAATTGACTCGACAACGAAGGGGTTGATTGTGTCTCGGATTTTAATTACAACAACAATAACAATTCAGGTTAATTCTAAACTTAATTTGTTTAATGTCTGAACGTCCAAAATGGAACTTGTGAAGGCACATAAAATCTATAGCTTAGACTTAAGTTTCGAATTTAATGAAGAAGTCGTCAGAACGCTTTGCACGACCTGGTAATCGTTCCCAGAACTCTATGGACAGCATTAGTACTTGCGATCACTAGACCAAAGCGACAGTTATTGTTACAATTCAGATTCATTGGTATATTTCTATTATCTCCTTTCATCTACAATTAGCCAAGTAATTCGGCCCGGTCTAGCTCCTTGACTATAACTCTTACGTCACGACACAATAATCATAAGCTTGCTAGTAATTAAGCTGGTTAGTAATTATTCGGAAGATTAATTAATTGCTTCTGTATAATAATATATGTTATATTTAGGAAAAAGGTTGCATTCATTTATTTGATGTATTTCTTGTAAGAGATGTGATATGATTGTGATTTATTTTTTGTAATGATAAATTGTCCGGAACATATCGATCACGGCGAACAATCTCTGTAGAGATATACTACTCTTTTCTCAATCTCGGAGAAGACTACTGAGATAAGGCTAAATAGACAGACGGGTTTTGAGATAAGGACAGGAAAATGATGATGATAGTACTGCAAAGCATTTTTCTAAGGAGAGGTCGTTTTAGCCAAATTTATTAGGGTTCCGTAGTCCTGACAAGAAACCCTTAGAGTTTCGTAATGTCTGTCTGTCTGTCTATCCGAAGTCTTGCTAAGAGGCCGTTAGTATAATGCCGACAAAGTGATAAAATAATTTTTTTGAAAATATTTCTTTTAGGGTAGCTCCCCTACATGTCAAGTGGGGATGATTTTTTTTTTCGTCGTCTACCCCACCGTGTTGGGTATCGTTGAATAGGTCTTTTAAAATTATGGAAAGGGGTTGCAAATACTACTTTTCGATTTAATGCTCCATTTACGAAATATTATACTTAAAAAAAAAACAATCTTTTGTTTCAGTAGGGCCATCCCCCCCCCCCTCCCTAAAAGCTAAACTGCTGGCTTAAAAAATCTGGAAAAATTCATGATGATAGTGCATTTCATGAACTTTAAAGGAAAACTATAGCGGTTAAGATAACTTTATAAGTTTAGCAGTAATAGTCGTTGAACTTGGGTGTTGGATAATTTTGTACCAAAAATAAAATCCTTGGAATAAATCCTAAAAAGTGACTAAGATGAAGTAGTTGCTTGTTTATAACGGGTGAAGACTTTCATTGAAAAACAAAATCTAAAATAAAAAAAACATAATCATAAGTTTCACAAAGCTGCCGCTAGATGGAGCTGTACCAACGGGTTCATTCTATATTGTGATAACGGGCTACTACGGAACCCTACACTGCGCGTGGCCCAACATGCATTTGGCTGGTATATTTTTCAAATGAACTGAATAAGAAACCTACAAAAAAAACATAGTGATGAGACCAAGTTCTACTAGGGTTGTCATTTGCTTCTGAAATCACAAACTTACAATGTGCAAGTTTAAACATCAAAGCTCGTTCCTTCTCTGCATTAGAAGGGTCTTGCCCTAAGGATAGTAACAGAATTTTACCTCCTGAGCCTGTTCTTATTAACTACTTGCTCCCAACTTTAAAGAACACAGCGATGCATAAGCAGACAACTTAAACACTATAACTTACTCCTTCCCATTACAGCGTAAAACTGCAAACTAAGCAAAAAACTTTGGTGAAATTTATTTTCCTGCTTGGAAGTACTGTAGGGAGTTGCAAAGCACATACATTACAAGTATTGCTGCTTAAATTTGCAAAGTAGCGAAGTAGGGGCCGAAAGTTTCCGACCCAGAGTTGGGGTATCATTATATCTTGGTAACTCAACTTGTTGCAATCGCGTCCCTGGAGTTAGGGAAGGTAGCTTATGAGATATTAGTTATTTAATTTTAACATGGGATGAATGAGTTAGCCAAGACGGAATCAAGGCGACTCTTAGACAGCTTAAGAATGGAAAAGCCACTGCTTGGAATAACGATTGAGCTTCTGAAAGCAGGAAGAAGTCCTGTATTAAGAGAGCTTCAGGAGTTCACCAACGTGTTCCTGTTTTCTGGGATAATTACAGAAGCGTGGTCGTTTTTTTAATAAAAAAGGGGAAAGAGACCTTATTAGAGTATTACAGAAGAATTATAAGTTGTTTTCAAGAGTCGTCACAAATCATTTAGCGCGTGACTTAACGACTTCCGGCCACTGGAGTAGGCCGAGTTTCTAAGAGCATCACCATAGATCACATCCAGATAGTGCGACAGATTGTACATAAGTCCGAAGAGTATAATCTGCCGCTGTGCCTTGCATTTGTGGGAAGGCTTTTGAATATGTTTACCTTGGGCATACCCTGTAGTTTGGTAAGAACAACTTTGAGAGGTAGGCTAACAGAACAATTCAGCTGGGCTGGGAAGGTTTGGGTAGCTTGGTCGGGTCTTCTCGTCATGTATTCCACAAAGCCTAAAGACTAAGGTCTTCAATCAGTAACTCCTGCCTGTTATGGCTTACGGTGCCGAAACGTGGACACTCACGGTACGTTTCGTTCATAAATTCAAGATTGCTCAGCTAGCTATGGAACGGGCTATGCTTGGAGTCTCTCTGAAGGATCGAATACCGAACGAGGTGATCCGACAGAGAACCAGATGTTATCGGCATAATGGTGAACGTCTGAAATTGAGGCGAGGCTAATCCGGTGTAGTACTTATTTTTAGGGTTCCGTACAAAAAATGAAAAACGGAACCCTTATAGGATCACTCGTGCGTCTATCTGTACGTCCGTCTGTCACAGCCAATTTTGCTCCGAGTCTACTGGACCAAATCTGGTGAAATTTGGTAGGATGGTGTAACCCTATGACCCAAACACATGTGCAAAGTAATTTTTTTTTTAAATAAGCTTAATTTTCGGGTTCAAATGAGGAAATTAAAAAAAAAATTGCAAACTTTACTGTGTCATATGTCAAATGAAAGAGCTTATTATGAGGATCCCAAATATATTTTTGGTATTATTGTAAAATAAAAAGTTTTGATTTTATTTATGAAAGAAGACGAAAATTGACCATTCCCCCCACGGGATCTCCGAAACTACTGAGTCTAAAATTTTGATAAAAATACAAAATTGCTTGTACCTATAAGAATTCTAGTAATTACTAAGGGTAATTTTTTGAGGACAAATTAGGACCTAACTGTGTCATATATCAAATGAAAGGGCTCGTTATGAGGATCTCAAATATACTTTTGTTATTGTTGTTTTAACACAATCTGTGTTGAGACGAACTACTTGTATTCTACAAAGTTTTCTACTGTAATGTTAAAACAGTTTATCATTCCTGTCTCCTTTTTTACGGCAAAAAATATTCTAGTTTCATGTAACTACATACTTGGGAGAAAAAAATCCCAGTAGTCCCATAATGGAACTATGGATGGATATGGCGAAAAATAATGCTATCACAAAAAAATAAAATGTGTAAACCAGTTTAATTTTCATTCCAGGCAACCAGTATAATCTATTAAATCTATGAAAACCGTCCAACTAAGCGTTTTCCGATTTAATGGCCAGCGCTCGTCATGCGAAACTAATAACGTTTCTCAAAAGAAGAAGAATTTATACTCCCCAGCTTTCATCTTCAATGAGATATCTTAATAGTAAGTCATTATTCAGTCTGTGCATTAGTAATCTTATTTTTTTTTACTCGTGAAATGCATCTTTCTTATGTAATTTTGGTTGATTTCTGTAACGTATTACTACAAAGGCTCACTGTTATTTCGTTTTTCTATCTGTAATTTCTCATTAGCAGACTGGAATTTGGATTTGTGCTCGGTTGATGGGAATAAGCTTGTCCCTATAACATGTGACTAATATGGGTGTACTATAGCTTCACCTCTACATAAGCACACCTCTAAAATTATGTAATGTATGTTTGTATTTTATCACATGTATGTTAGTCTGTAAGGTATTTATCTATGGGCCAAAGTTGCCTGAAAATAAAGGTTTTATTATTATAATAATTATGTCTGTCTTGTTAAGGTAACATTGTGTCTGCGACAGTACATTATTTATTGATACTTTACAAAAGATTGGCCTAAAATGAAGTATTTGGTAACTTGCGTTTGACCTCTTGACCTCCACCAAGTTTGGCAGTGTCTTTAAAAGCAAAAATAGTCTATAATCCGTTAAAGTATATATTCCAAAGATTCTTAAGATTCTTTGCACCACCACAAAACAAAGATTTCTAAACAATTTCCTCACATTCCACACCACTAACATAACACTAAGAAATAAATAAATCACGCTGTTACAAACAATGTAAATGTATTCCACTACTCGTGTACCGCCGACTGACACTCCCAAGGCCCATCCGGAACAACTTTACTCATATTTCCTGTGTTCGTATTACTAGTTCTAATGGCAAGTTGTTGCTATCAGGTGATGGCGATTACATCTGTCAACGAGTGTGAAACTTTTCAACTTAAGTTCTGAGTTGACTACTGACAAATTTTAATGCGTGCACTGAATGGACAGGACCACTCAAACCAGCGTAGTAAACAACCATCGTAAAAGACCACCTCGGACAGGCATCGTCCTCACATGACTCTTATAATCTAGTTTACTAGACTAACGAAAATATGATGAGCAAAAGTTTACAGAAATAACTATCTTTTAACTGATATAGTTTTAAAATGCAAAGGCTAAGAACGCGCTGACAGCTAGTATGCTTAGTGTCTAGAGCCTAGCGACAGGACGAACGAAGAATAAATCGAGTCGCCTAGTAAGTAGCAAAGTGAAAAGAACGTTCTAGAATCTACGCGACCAACCGCACTGTACGCTTGGCGCCTTCGCTAGTCACCTAACGTGTATCGAAGTAACACACAATGCTGCTGGATGTGAAAATCCTGTCATTGCATACATAAGTAAGTACGTAACCAAAGCAAACATGACATTCACACATTTACATTGTTTATATGTATATTAAGTATGTATTTACAAACAATTTTATCTATGTAGTATATCAACTATCTGGTGTCCACGACACAAGCCTCGTTGCTTAGTGTGGTACTAGATGGCGCTGTGTGTCAATGTCCAGCGATATTTATTTATTTATTCACCGTGAATATTCACAAAAAATGAATATTTCTGTTGTTTTCGGCAAGATAAACCAAATTATAATTATGAAGCTAAAGGATGAATTTATAAAACTTTTACCATCTTAATTGTATTCAGTTAAGACTTGAATAAATAAACCAAGTTTCAATTAGTATCGAAACTAACTTTAATTCATTTTTCGTGTAAGTACTGAATTTTAGTTGGCATACAATTTCGTTACATTTAATTTTGGTGCGCTAATGACTCTGAGGCGGTTTATCAAAAATTATTCTTACGTAGTTAAGTTGAGAGGTTTTTTTTTAATAAAAGTCCAGTTAATTCTTGAGTTCACGTAAAAGCTTAAGCCAAACCACCCGTCCTACCTTTTTATGCTTTGAGGATTACAGAATCCTCATAGCATAAAGCAGCGCTGAAAGTTTTTTTACGTTCGAAAATCCCCATTAATGCCCTGGCCGGCGGAGGGGTCTGTCAGACTTCTACTGACTAAACCCAAACATGGTGTTCCTCCTCGTCATTTCTGGCTGGGGTGCGGTACACAATTGCATTCGCCACAATCACCCTAGCAGAAGCAGCGTTGAACCTGCAGTAACCCACATTGTACTTGTTATTTTGAAGTCCCATTTAGTAGAGGGTGCCTAAACCGTACGCAAATCAAAACTTCGGGCTGCTAACAAACTGATGGAAAAACTCAATAACATTGTTTGATTTGCCTAACCTTGGAATCAACTACCCATGCTGACTAGTAGCGCTTGCTACCACTAGATCAACGAGGCAGTGGTCCCTTTCTTTAAAAAAATATTACTAAAACGAAAAAAGGCTTAATGCATAAAAATAATACCTCCCACTAGGTGGACCGATGACCTGGTGAAGGTTGCGGGAATTCGCTGGATGCGAGTCACACGGGACCGGTCAATGTGGCGACACTTGGGGGAGGCCTATGTCCAGCAGTGGACGTCTTTCGGCTGAAATGATGATGATGATAAAAAAAATCACTTTCTATCCCCCATTTTCTATGACCACACGTAATAACTCCACTAAAACACAATGTTAGCGTATTTTACGATTTAATTCCGTACATTTCACTCAAGTATGTGCTTAAGCGGCTTATAGTACAGTGTGGCCATAGCTTTACGACGCTCAATGGCATACCCGTGTAGTTGAACCGTTTAAAAACAAAATGTTGCGGAAAATTATTAAATGGGAGTTCAATATGGGTAATTAGGTTTAAATTTATTTATTGAGTTGGGCTTTGCTGTTCAGTTTAGTGTTTCTATCGTGTGTTGATTTAATTTAAAAGTTTTAATACGGGTTTGTGACTGATCCATTGCAGGAAAGGGGCATCTTATCATATAGGAAAGGAAATAAATCTATTCATTACGGTTGCTCATTATTATGTTGAGAAAGTCGTATCCAACGATATTCTCATCATAACCGTTTTTCATGTTCAATGAGGTTCACGAATTTAGATACAGGCACATGATTGTCAATAGCGAAACGTCACTCTGGTACGCGGGTGTAGGCATAGTGACATTAACAGGAACGAATTAAATTGTTCATAATTATATTCGTTTGATATAAACTATCAGACACATTTGACATTGATAACATTGACATAAATTACCAGCGTAGCATTTTCAGCCCAAATGCTACGCTGGTCTGCAGGGCTATTACGTATCTTTCTGATATCCAGTGACTATCAAGCTTCGGTTGTACACCGAACTTTAATGACAACCGTGAATGTCATAATATTGGTAATACGTATCAAACTGAGTGGATATCACTTTACGGTGACTAACAGGGTCATACATAATACGAAAATAACCTTTTGACAGTTAATTGATGGACACTGAGCCCAGTTACTATCATTTCGAGCTGTCAACTGAGATACGTAATAGCCCCCTGGTGGAGTTTCGAAAATGGGTAAAATAAGAAATTAGTGGTAGGTACTTTAAAAGTCACAACAATACATAGAAAACTCAAAGAAAACTGCTTGCGCTTGTACGGGCATGTAATGAGACGAGATGATGAACATAAAACTTAAAGAGTCATAATTATAGAAGACGGAAAAAGAAGCAGGGGTTGACTACCACCACGACTACTAGGACCACCAGGTTATGGGGAGAGAACCCAAAACCGTACGGTGTGGCGCAGAAGTACTAAGAGGGCTGGCCCCAATTAAATTGTGATACTAGCCAGGTGAAAGCAGAAAAGAAGACATAAATAAAGACACAAATCAAAGACATAAAATGAAGACATAAATCCTGTTCGAAGTCGTTTTCGATCGTCACTTGTCTTCAGATCCTCAACCAAACCATCGCGCATCAGATATATAGGGTGTAGGCAGTTCCTTAACCATACCCTCCCGGTTCAAGATTAGTTCTACCAACTCGTAAGCGGGAACGAATTTGGTAAAAGAGTTCTGTAACTAATATATTCTAAGGCCTAATACAAACAAACGTGCCCGATTCGTAGCCTGTAGGCTTCTAGTTCCGGAGATGACGAATGCGTGAGTCATAGGTATGAACTTTGTTTAAGTTGTACGCATGTTTTCCTCAAGGGGAAGCTACACGTGGGGGTTATTTTAAATTCTCCTTTATAACAACACGTGGAGAGTCCACGTGTTGCGATATTTAAATGTACGT
Source organism: Xestia rhomboidea (assembly GCA_963853795.1). Taxonomy (NCBI): domain Eukaryota; kingdom Metazoa; phylum Arthropoda; class Insecta; order Lepidoptera; family Noctuidae; genus Xestia; species Xestia rhomboidea. The sequence goes on from OY970758.1 coordinate 1,245,465, forward strand.
CTATTTGCCTGCTTTTATGTATGTTGGTGCATTAGCTGAAATGTTGATCAGTGACAATGAGTTTGATTGTATAGTTTGTTGACATTGATGATGAACGTGTCAGTAGATTTTTGACATTATTATTATTATTATTATAAAAACTACATCAATAAAAATAAAAGTTTGTTTCCCACGTCTTGTATAACAAAATCAGTCTATATTAATCTACTAAAGGAAAGATTTGTATTTTTGTATGTAACGAATAAACTTAAAAACTACGGGACCGATTTGAAAAATTATTTCAGCAATGGATAGCTACATTATCAGCGAGTAGCATAGGCTATATTTTATCCCCGTACTCCCACGGGAACGGGAACTACGCGGGTGAAACCGCGTGACGTCCGCTAGTTTAAATAATGTGAGTGTATTAATTACTAAAATAACTCTGCCAAACCTTTTCAGAAACACAGGTATGTTTTTATGGTACTATGTTTGTTCTTTAACCAACTAGTTAATAAAAATATAAGTTAACATCACGCCTTGTAATACCTGAAGAGTTAGGCAGAGGTGTACCTAATAATAGTACACCCACATTTTACAGTTGTTTAAGTCCGAGGGGGCGAGCCTATTGCTATCAACCGGGCGCAAATCCAGGTTCTGTGGCTGCTACTGAGAAATTCCTGATGGAAAAACTCAATAACACTTTGCCCGACCTGGGAATCGAACCCAGGGCCTCATGCTCAGCAGCTGCGCTTTCGACCACTACACCAACGAGGGCAAACAGACACTTAATGTGACTTTATTTTATGGTAGGTATAGAATTTTCAGATTAACATAAATGGAAAACGTATTTTGCGATTCGATAAATCTCACTTACTCCAGAAAAGTATTTAAATCCTTTTACAAAACTGCATTAATGAATCATTTTTTCAAAATCATCATCATCACCTTCCTGCCCTTGTACCATTTTACTCGGGGTCGGCGCAACACGTATTCTTCTTCCATTCTCCTCTGTCAGACGTCACGGCATCATTTACTCCTTTCTCTTTCATATCAATCCTCACACAATGCATCCATCTTTTATTTGGCCTTTCTCCCCCATTTTGTCAAAATCTGTTATCAATTAATCAATAAGTTGATGACAGTCTTCTAAGACCATTCTCCATTAGCTACAACGTTTATGTAGTCTTACTACTCCATATAAAAAACCACCCATCCTATACAGTTATGTACCTACATGCATGCTGCACCACACGAAGTAAGTAGATAGTACCTACACAATTGGTTTTGTTCGCAAGAGCTCTAAGCTCCGATATCGTTGTCGGTATTGTTAACTTAACCTCGTGTTGAATCTATGCTACTTGAATTGTCTTTATTTAAAGATCTAGGATTGTATGTATAAAGATTTTATTTTTAGAAGGCATTGTAGCTGTGTTTTATTTAAATTGTCATACAGTTCTATTCTATTTTTATTTATGGCAAATGCTGTCGATGCCAATGTCGATAATTCTGCCAATGTCAGAAGTGAAATGAGAAAGCAAGTGATGTATATGGAAAAGACAGAGAAAAAAAAACAAACAGAAGTAATAAAACAATTAAATAGCTGAACTCATTGTAGAACATGTTGTTGAGTTAGTAGGTCAGCACTGAAACAATCAAGAGTATACATATACATAAATTATAATTGTTAATAACATTAAAATTTAAAACGTATGTTGAAGCTTAAATTGTACTGAGGTGCTACAATAATCATAAAAAAGTGATAGTGTTTGAAAATGTGAGATTTTTTTAATTTAATCTACTAAGCATGGGGTACATGAAAGGAGCCTCCCCGAGCGGCATTTTTTTTTACTGCGATTCACACCCTGGGCAGCTAGCTAGCTCGGTAACGCAGAGTCTAGCCGACTAATCCTTTCACCACGATAACTCAAATTAAGCATATCACAGCCCACTGCTGATCATAGACCTCTTTCAAGATGTACTACAATGCCTAGTCATACGCATCTCGTCAATTCACACACCATGTAAAAGCGCCAAGTCAAAACCACATAGTAACTGTATTCCTTGGATAGAAAGTTCAAGTAGCTCTCCATAGTGGGTATCATTTCAATCTATCCGGGTCCAATATCCAGTGAACGAGCTGTGTTGTCCCATCGGGCTTCCAAAGAGGCAATGATACCCAATTTGGCGAAATTATTCCACCTTAAACTGAAAACCCTTCTAGTTTTCCTATTTACAAAACATCTTACATATACATATAATCAACCTATGACATGCCAGTTTGATTACAATGTTTTTCTTTACCGTTTTATGAGTAGTGGTGACGAAATAAATTAAGTACACAAATTAGGTGACGCACCTGCCTGGTTTTGAACCCACTATCTAGTTTGTTAGTGAGTCCCTTACCACTGAGCCACCAGTACTCTCTGCTATAAAACACAATAACAAAACAGCATACTTTTCATTAATTTAAACACACATTCAAACTCAACCATTCCCAAGACGCGTAATTCCAAAACGCATTTTAAAATTCAAAATTTAAACATTCAAGAGTTCCGTAACTCCAAAACACCCTATTCCACAAACTTTGGAGCTAATTATGTGCTGTTATTATGAGTTACGAATTCATAAGCGGAAAAACAAAAGCTATTACTCGTCAACTTAAACTTTTAATTAGTTGTCTGAAATGCGTGCGCGCTGACCTTGGCAGTTTGAGTGCGGCGCTTAGTGTTCGGTAATACTCTTTAATAATATACACTTGTTCGTCTTTATCAGTCCGGACCTTTTAATTGTCGATCATGGCATCTGCGTTGAACGTAAAAGTTTCAGGTCATTACGAATATTTTTGCCAACAGTGTCATAATCTCCTTGTTGTGGTTTGCGAAAGTTGCTTTCAGCAAACAAAAAACTTTACTGTGCGTAAAAGTTGTAATTACAATAAAACTCTCACTGCATACTTTCACAGGTATACGCCCAAACAAGGAACACAAACATTTCAATTCTGAAAACTCGTATTGCAATTCACACCCGACATTACTATCACCAGCACACTGAACTTCCATTGAAACATACTTACACACTATTCGTTACAATCTGCAAGCAGGACTTTGACAAATGCTTGCCCATAATTCCTAACCATCTCTTCGGACACTGCCATTTTAACGAGACCTCCCCCTCCGCTGAACGGGATACGAAATCAAAGAGCAGAGGGGGAGAGAGGGGGACCATCGAGAGTGATGTGGGTCTGAGTAAAATGGATGTTACAGAAACATCGGTTCGAGGTATTATCAAGGCGGTAAATGTGCTAAGTCAGGGGCTACTTATCTAAGCTATTACTCTTTACTAAGTGAAAGGCATTTGCATTCAGCATGTGGGTATGAAGGTGCTCCTGGTTATGGATCGCTTGGACTGTGGGAACGCTCTCTGCGTTAAATAAATTTTCCTCAGTCTCTCTCGCAGTTAACGTACCAGAATGTTAAGTCTGAATTTATAATCGTTTAATACCGGAAAATTGCTTTAAGCCCCACTTCTGCTTCGTCTGGGCAGTCTATTTTGTTTAATGACTCCTATTATTATTGAGTTGAAGCTCAGTATTCTGCCTAAGATTTTCTGTAAGCATTTTCTCGAGTCAGGGATAAGATTTCAAGAGAGGAATATTTTAGTTAAATTCTCAGTTTACTACTTTTCAAGTATTAAAGATTCGTTTATAATTCCTTGTGATTAAAGTTTTTATATTTATGGCTGATCTCTGAAGAAACGCTAATAAAGACTAAAGTCTCCATAAAATTAAAACCAACGGAATTTCACTCTTTTCTCGAGTAATAAAAAATTATAAGCCAGCCGATTGACCTCTACATGAAAATCAAATATATTTATCGGTAATGATTCGCTAAACGCTGCAATAAAGACAATAAAAAACTGATTTTAGCTGAGTAAGAGTATGGTTTATGATTGTTTATGGGGTAGCCTAGCACGAACAAAAAGAGGCTCAGCAGTGATTCAAGTCAGACTGAGGATGATAGTTAAGATGGGAAGATTATAAAATTCGGTTCATTCCCACTAGTTTTACAGTTCACAGTTCTACGGTAGAAATAGTGGGATTTTTTTATTTCCACTATTTCTACGATTATGTACCACCTTAAATCGTAGGACTAGTGGGAACAAAAAGTCCCATTAGTTCTAGTGCAATTTACGGTACAACTAATGGGAATTTTCGATCCCACTAGTCCGACTATTACGTGGTACAAAAACAAAGAAAATGTTGGGCCCACTAGTGGCCCAACATTTCCCATTAGTTTTACCTGTTCTATCAAACAGTATTTATGGTAGAACTAAAGGGAATTTTTGTTCTCACTAGTCCGACGTTTAGATATGTACCAGAAAACTCTCGATCAAAAGTTTGATGAAATTATTTTATGTGAAGATTTCAAACTTGGTTAATTTATGTATTCTCACACACTTCAAGTGATCTTGAATTATGTTTAGAAACTGCTAAAAGGAACTTCAGATTGAAAATCATATAAATCAAAGAGACACCCACATCCAATAGTAAAAGTTTTCAAACTGGCAACCCTTTTATACCCCTCTTCTCGCCAGTTGCACCCCTTTTAACCCCCATTGATCCATTTCCTTACGATATCTCTCAAACACACCTCCGTCACACATTTTTATGCCATTCCATTGTTATATTCCCTATTTTTTATTCTCATTATTTCCTCGCTCAGTTTTCAACGAGTAATGGGAAAAGTAAAGCTAGCAATGAAATAATGAAAACAATAACCGATTCAGTTAACAGTGAGGGTAACATTAACAACGGCATCGGATGTGGAACAAACATCAATAATTAACATGACAATTAATTTGCAGGGTTCTCGTTAATTAATGCTATGTTATGGTGTTCATTGTTCTCGTTTTTCAAGACGTGTACTAATATAAGCGATTGTCACGCAGATACGTGATAGTCGCATGGCAAACCCGAACGCTTTGTCGCACCAGAGAGCGCCTTCGGGTTCTCTATCAACTCTAGGTTTGGAACAAACAAATGAGTGATGAATGAAAACGAAGATCGCGTGACAGGCTGCTTTGGTTAGAACGTGGGGAGGATCACGATGATTTTAGGCACATTAGGACACGAGGTTTTCGTGGTCTCCGTCTATTTTGACGTTTTCATTTCGAGAATTAGTCAGTGTTAGTTTTCGAGTGTTGTCAGGTAGGTTTTTAGTAAACGTTGATATATGAGAATAAATTGACAAATAAAGTTATGTTAGTGTTATTAAGTTTTCAAAATAATTATGTTTTTTACTAATACTATTAATTTATGAGTAGTAGGTATGTTATCCGTGAGCAAATACAAGCTACCAACATAATGTTATTAAAATCATGCTTGCTCCCAGCAAGCATAACTTTGCTACTTTAATCAAAATATTCCGGTTGACTCAACTGTTTTCAAACTCGGAGTCAACGTAAAATATCTACACGAAGCATAGTCCTTTGTCCGTTCTATCGAGTTCATACAATTTTCATGCTGTTACGGATATGAAAGAAAATCTGAGTCAGCAACCAGCTACACCTGGTTCCGTGCATTTTGTGAACTCACGTGAGAATGTGAACGCAAAGGTAATGGCCGAGGCAAGGGGAAATGTTGCCACAAACATCACTTTATTTTATACGAGTTGTTAGGATTTCTACAATTTATTCAAATCGTGGATAGTGGTATTTTTTTTTTTGCAGTTTTTTCGTTTTTAGCATTTTATTATATTACGAGTATTGAGGCTATAAATTATCTCCGAACTAGGTTGCCTAATTATCTAACATGGTAATTAAACTACATACAAAATTGTGATATTACATTCAAAATCAAAATCAAAGCATTTATTTCAAGTAAGCCAGTTACAGGCACTTTAGAATTGTCGAAACAAAGATGAAAACTAAATGTAGCTACAGTCCCAGTCACAAGACATAAAAACTGTGAAAGTACTGTAGTTGCCCATTCCCTAGCGTAGATCGCTATGGAGAAGAACGGGCAAGAAACTCCATGGACACTCTTTTAAATCAGAATATTGTTACAAAATCTTGGTTACATCATTCATGTTGAGATGGTATATTATGTGAGAACAATGCAGCAAGATGTGCACGTTAAAAGTGTCCACACTACGTACGTATTCAAATCAATACAAAAAATAACCTATGAATGCCTACAGGCAGAAGCTTCTCTGGGCACTTTTGAAATGTCAAAGTTGGTGTCAGACAAAAACAAAAAGTCGAAGCTACTGTGCCAGCCACAAGACATCATAACTGTGAAAAAACAGTAGCAGCTCATTCCAAAGCGTAGAAAAACAGGTTCCTCACCTTTTCTATCAAAAATTTCCATCGTAACGTTTCCAAAACAATGAAGCATTGGCACCGCCTGCCAGCATCCCAACATCCGAGCCGTGCGTTATCCATGCCTCCAGGGATTTCCTCTCGCCGTCGTTTGTCGTAATTGACAAATTGCCGGCACACGTCGCCAACACCGAGATTATTTTATCGCGTTACAGCAGTTCGGTAATTATATTAATTAGCTCGGTTGAGTTTTTCGTGTTCACTGTTTGTTTGGCGGATTTTATTTGGGGTAGACAACCTGTTAGTTTTATTAGTTAAGGGGTTGAGTCTATATGTTTCTGGAGGTATATTTGCTTTGTCTGTGTTTTCGTATTGTTTTATGAAGGAGGATTTCGTAAAACATGTGCCAAACAAGACGCAGGAGACAGATGTTCTCACGGGGCTGCGGGACTCCGGGGCTGCGGGACTATTCGAAAGAGATACCGTGGCCCCGGAACACAAAGGGCGATGAAGGAACATGGATGGGTTTTAGTCAGTAAAAGTCTGACACTCCCTCCTGCTCCGCCCAGAGCGGGAGAAGTCATTTGATGATTTCCCATCCGAAAAAAAAAGGAGACAGGTGTTGTTGATAAAAAAACACAAAAAAGTGAAAAATAACTTTAGCTTCAGAAGTCGGTGACCTTTGTTTGATTTTTTTAGTTTTTTTGTCACCGACTTCTGAAGCTAAAGTAATTTTTCACTTTTTTGTGTTTTTTGAAGTCGGTTTTACTTTTTGCAAAAAAGTTCCATTTTTAGTTGTTCCCAAACAATTATTTGCCATGAATTTATTTTACATTAATCAAACCTAAACCTGTCGAAATCTGGGTGTATTGTACTCATCTACCTACCCCCTCAGAGAATACAGGCGTGATGTTACGGCATGATGTTGTATTAACAATAAACATCCAAGCGATTCCAGCAATCACTGCAGATTTGCCGTCTATTTTTGAATAGTTTCATTGTATATCTCCGAAGATCAGCATCAGATCTTCACCAAATTGAAATAGGACCACACGGAAAACACCGGCTTTCAAATAAAAAAAGAATCAGTCAAAAGTTCTGAGGAAACAAACACAAACAAAAAAAAAACAGTCGAATTGAGAACCTGGAAGTCGGTTGAAAATAAACGCACTCTGTAGACGATCTTACATATGCACCGAAACAACCGTTCACAATTTGTGAATCTAATGCACAGCGTATAAGTTTCACAGTTTCAGCTCTGCCTTGCAAAGGCAAAGTCGTAGAAGTTGATTCAAAAATTTAAAAGCTCGCCGGTACCGACCGCCGCAAACAAAAAAAAAAAATCTCCATTCATAATTAAAAATGAAATTTCAGACAAGGCTGTACCTACAAAATAAATAAGCGAGTAACCAAACCGGGAGCCGTATTTTAAAAAATAATGTTCAAAACTTTTGACCAACCCAAAAAGATTTGCGCACAAAAAATCTAAATTCACGTACTGCTACAGAACCAAATGCGCCAATTTGAGCGTAAAATTAACTTTGTAACGACGTAATGCCCAAGTGGGCTAAATGAAAATGGTAAATAATAAAGTAAAATCGAGAGGGCGTGCCAAGTCAATTTTGCGACTAAATGAATCGAAAGTCGTTACGGATAAAAATCGCTTGGTCCTCACGGATTGGGTGTAATGTCCCAAATTTTTGGTTTTCCTTTATCTGATTAAGGAGTCAATGGGGGGTTATAAATTGTTAGTTTTAGGTACTTTTAACTTTGTAATGTGTCGAAAGAAGAGATTGACTTAGCCACGAATAGATTTTAATTAAAAGTAGTATAATCAACCTAAAAGCTGGGACACTGACATCTTTTCTATTCACCCTGCTACTTTAGTATAGCTTGGAGGATTTCACATGATCTCTACGAGTTTTTGGTTTTAGAATATTCCGGGTTCTTCTCGATCTGTTTCCTCTACCGTTTTTAGAGCAGATGTAATGAAAACAAATTCGCAAAGTAATACCTCCCTGGGTTTGAAACCAAGACCTTCAACTAGTTACCATTACGCAATCAATGCTCTTGAACTGCAATCAAAAGTAAAATTTATACGTAATTTGTATAAAGGTTAATCAAAACAGTGTTAACCTTAGTCATATTTATTTCTAGCCACAAAAACTATCATTCGATATTCCCTCAGACACACTTTTTGCCTTAGTTACATGTTATTTTCCGTGAGACTAAGTTATTACAAAGCAGGCTAAGATATTGATATTCCATAATATTAGTCTGGCCTTCAGACATTTTGTCGTGATATACTTATTGGAATAAAATAAAAACAATCTGAGTGACGAGCAATGTAATGAAAGCTAATTTATGTGTAAGGCTTATGTATTTTCTTTATAGATTTATCTGAGATACCAATATAATTATGTTGTTAGGTACTTATTCCAGATACTTAGTATACCGCCCTTTTCACGACCTCGGGCGAGTCGACTGGCGTCATGCACATGTACGTCACATCGCGGTGAGTCGTGGCATGCTCTACTAAACAATGACTTTAATTGGTTTTCTGTCGCTGTTGCTGTTGCAAGACGCGTGTACTTGGCGTTGAAGTCCTCCACAGTAAAAGGTGAAATGAATATCGGTTTTGTAGCGCGTCATCTCTGTCACTTAATACATGTGTAACAGTCTCCTTTTAAAATTTACTTGCGTAGTTGCAGTTGCGAGCACCCATAAGTATATTTATTTTTGTGCTCATGACTGTAGCATACCTGAACACACATAAAATCTTTCACAATCATTCCGAATTCAGACGAATTTTCTCCACGGTCACGCCCTCCCCCTTCTTTTTCGCACACATCCGTATCCTTGTATCTTTCTAAAGCTAAAGTGTCAACGCCCGGTCACTGGTACCTAACTGAAACAAAATTCGTACAATTTGTTGACATTCATTCCGAACAACTTTTAACCACCACGCTAATCTTCCCCTCCTGTTAAAACCCCAGATAAGCTTCAAAGTAAATTCCACCAAAATATACAAAATTAAACATTTATATCGATGATAAACTTGTGCCATAATTTCTTCGCCTCCAACTTAGGCACCCACTCTCAGTAATTAATGGCATTCGGTTTTGATTAAGCAAATAAATGATTCCTTTACGATTTTAAACATTAAACTTTGTTCCTGGCTGCAATTAAAATGTTTCTGTATGACTTGAGAAATGGATCGGATGCTTGGGGCTGAGGAATTTGTGAAAACTTTCCGTCAAACATCGGTGTGTTATAAATGAGTGTTTGCCTGATGTTTCAATGTCTCAACTTCGTTACAGATCTTTGTGGACGATTGATGGATAGACTTTCTTCGTTATTTTGATGAAAAGAAAAAGGAAGAAAGAAAATAATATATTGTTTACTTTCAATTCGTTGACGATAGCCTACGAAGAAGGATATGTCTTGAGTAAATTCTACAATATTAGAGACAGATAGATAAAATTATCTTCATTATGTACAACATACAAATTACAGGTCTGATTATAGCAGACATTTAACATAAAGTAACGCAATGGGTAGTCGTCAATTGCTGAAAGCGACTTTTTCAGATAAACTATGGCTAGATTACAGGCACTTCTAGAAAGACCAGAATAAATGGACGGGTTATGCACGCCTACACACTTATTTTTTAGAACTTATTTTTTTACTGTTTGTTTGTTGATTTTGATCAAATGCGTTCCTTGCATGCGGTAGTTGTACCAAATAGACGTTTGTTTTTTTAAACATGGGTAAAAAACGTCCATATCTACTAACATAGATGTACAGAAAAAAACATGCTGCATCGATCACAACACTTGGAAAGTAAACCAAGAGGAGACTGACATTTAGTTCTTGGAAATTAAACAAGATAATTCAGATATCTCTTCACACCCAGTCACAATTATATTATTAAAACCGTTATTGGTTACCTATAATACCCCTCATAATATTCTATGGAGTACTTACAATATGAAGCGCTACTCCATGATAAGCCAATTAGCTTAGCTTTACTGTTCCGCCACTGACTAATACCTGGAAACTTGCTAACAATTCTACTAATACTGCTCACTTGTTCATTGAGATTTAGTTTTACCTTGTTATTGGATCAAGTGAATATCCTGGATTTAAAATATATAAATTAATGTTAAAAAGAGGCTTAGCTTAAAGTCAACCACATACTCGTATGTAGGTTTAAATTTATCATACGCTTATTTTTATTAACTTTCAATTTACTTCAATAAAAAAATCGTAAAATCATACCAAGATTCACAAAGTCATCATCATCGGTCTAGCCTTTTTCTAACTATGTTGGGGTCGGCTTCCAGTCTACACGGGTGCACCCTTACCAGTATTTTACGTGGAGCGACTGCCTATCTGACCTCCACAACCCAGTCACTGGGTAATAGGCGAGACGACAAAAAAATCTAATTAGTCCGTCAGTTAGATTATCAAAAAATATTTGACCCATATTTTTTCTTTTGTTACGTAAATCAAAATTGACGAAGATTAGACGCTTTTAAAATTCTCAATACGTCATGCCTAGGTATAATTTTTAGCAAGTTCTGACGTCACGAGACCCAATCCCGAGTTTTGATGCGTTTTATCTTTTGTCAATATTCATTGATTTACAAAAACAAAAAATACGTGTCCATTAATTTCCAATACTCTAACTGACGGACTAAATAGATTTGCAATTTTTTGTTACTGTCAAACTCAAACTCAAACTCAAATCATTTATTTCAATTAGACCATTACGGCACTTTTGGAAGTCGAAAATACAATAAAAGCAAAGCTACAGTCACAGTCACAAGGCATAATAACTTGAGAAAGTACTGTAGTTGCCCATTCCCTAACGTAGATCTCTATGGAGAAGAACGGGCAAGAAACTCCATGATGTCGTCATGCCTATAGGATAACCCTCGTTAAGAATGTTGTCAGACTTTTGGACTTCTGACTACCCGTAACGACTGTCAAAGATCTATCAAATGACGGGCAAGAAAAAAAAAACAACAGAAGCAGTGGCATTTCTATGCAATATTGTTTCTTCTTTTTCTTCCTAGCGCAACTAAAAACTCGCCCCCGCCCCCACATTTTAATTTTTTTTTTAGGATGGGAAATCATCAAATGACTTCTCCCGCTCTGGGCGGAGCAGGAGGGAGTATCAGACTTTTACTGACTAAAACCCATCCAAGTTCCTTCCTCGCCCTTTGTGTTCCGGGGCCACGGTATCTCTTTCGAATAGTCCCGCAGCCCCGCCCCCCCCCCCCACCTAAAGTGGGATATGTCTATCCCACTTTATGTGGGGTTGGCTCTTCCAATTTTGTGGCGCCAGGACAGTCTATCCTGGGTTGTCTGGTCGGGCCGTTCTTCTTCTAACAGGAGCTTCCTCATGCTAGTCCACCTCGTTAACCACGTAGCCGGAGCAATATGCAATATTTTTTAATCAACGTTAATCTATTAATCTTTCCCCATCAACAAAACAAACTGCCCCGGATTTCACAATTACCATCTCACCTTCACCTCGCCTCAATTCAGTCGATACCTCTTTCTCAACGATTTTTTTTTCAATCAGCTAAAACATTTCGAGGTCGTAAGGAAAGAAAGTAAGCTCTCAGCATAATTACATGTCATCAAGCAAGCCTGAGCTCCGGAAGAAAGCGATGAGCAATGATCCCAGTTTACGAGCTCCTCCAAATGTAATTTAAATGGGTAATCAGGGGCACCTAATTTTATTTTTCAATGAGCAGCGCCTTTGGTTAAGTACAACTACCGAATAATTGTGGCGATATTGCTCATAGGGTTTGATGGAAGTGTGCCTATTTATATTTATACACACACGCGTTGTCAGTCTTGTTTAAGTCCCATGTAATGAGGGGCGAGCCTATTGCCAAAAACCGACACAGGGTCTGCTCTGAAAAACTCCCGGTGAAAATATCAATAACAATTTTCCCGACCTGGGAATCCAACTCAAGACCTCATGATCAGCAGTAGTGATTGCCAAAACTAGACCAATGAGGCAGTCAACCCTATCATTATCATCATAATCAGCATATAATGTTCTTACTGCTGGGACACGGCCTCCTCACAATGAGAGGGAATGGGCTATAATCCATCACGCGGGCCCAGTGCGGATTGGTATATGTCACATGTCTTCGTATTTTTGGTTCTAGGACATGTAACCCTATAATTAACAATTTAACCGAATACCTGAACACAGTACATAAGTCCTGATAAATAACTTGGCCAATTCGAATCAACCCTTTGATCACATAAAAACATCTCCTCACACAAAAATAACAACATACTTCACGAGCTCACCTCCACATAATACTTTATCAAATCCTTATTATCAGCGGCTGAAGCAAAATCGACACTTCACGCGAGATCTCTGAAAGCCCTTCGACATCACACATGCGATATTGTAGGTAATTTAAAGACTGAACATCTTGGCTGCCGAAGAGGATTACGTACTTCCTATGGCAAATATTTGCGCTAACATTGCTTGGAGGATCAGTGACACGGATGTTGGAAGAATGGCGTGTTGGTCATTTCTGTGTCATATTTTTTTTTATTCGTTATTTGGGAGTAGTAAGATAACTGGCAAAATTATGTTAGGTTGTTTATTTTTGTAGATCTTTGACGGTTGTTACAGGTAGTCAGTGGCTCGTAACTCTGTATTACCCTGTACTAACTGGGTTGTGAAAGTCAGTCAGTCGTGCCATGCAAAATACTGGTATTCAACTGCATCCGGGTAAGCTGTAAACCGTCCCCAACATAGTTGGGAAAAGGCTAGGCAGATGATGATGAATATCACGTCTGTATTCACCGAAGGGCTATGAAGAGGTGCCTATAGTGTAAACCACATAGTATTGATACAAAATACAACTCAAAACAACAATGGACAAAGTTTTTTTACAGTTTCAGATGAGTGTTATGTGTAAGTATGAATGATTGATAATATTTAAAGCAGTAAATAAATTGGAAAGAAAGGAGTATTTGTCTACCTCTGGAAAAATATAAGTAGTTTATAGCTAAAATAGAATTCTGACCACAAACAAGTTTACACCAATTTCTATCTAAAATTATGATTGCACCTTCGAGCCAGGTGCTAGAGAGGAAGCTTTGCTAACAATAGTGCAATAGATACCAACTAGACTAAGTTAGGCTGTACTATCGCTCCACTATTATTCGTAGCTCCCCGCTAGAACAAACAATGTAAGCCGCACAGAAACTTGACGAAAACGTATCACGTTCCTAAATGTTTGGTTGTTTGAAGCTAGCGCTCCGATTTCAGGCGATGCCATCAAATATTCGATATTTTCCTCCAACTGTGGCTGTGGTTTTGTTAGAAAGTCTTTGTCAGTTTGAGATAGATTACGATTAAGTTCGTGTTTTCATCTCTTAATCAGTGTAATGGTTATATAACATCATGCATAATTATTTAGTATAAGTCTATTGTTCTGTGCACTTCTGTTCCCGTACCATAATCGTATGTAAGGTAGTTTAAGTAAACAGGTGGCGGAACGTGAGAGGGAGAGATCCTTACGTCCCGGCCGCCGCGGGAGACGCCCCGGCCACCGTAAGCGGACGGTGACTGTGGACGCGGAGCTATGAGCTAGCTCACCGTCCGTCCGTCTCATGACGACAGGCCGTGTCGACGGCGCGTTCGTGTTCCACGCGCGCCTCAAAGAGAGTCAGCAAAAAAGAAGGGACCCCTTCTTTTTTGCTGACTCTCTCTCGTTAGCTCTAATACGTCTCACATGCGACTGACTAACGAAGAGTGATCGCTTCTAATGCTTTTCTATCTATTAATTTTCATTTGTTAGGAATCTAGTCTCTTTCGTTGTTAGTGGAAACAATTCAATGAAAATAAAATACCGAAAATAACTCCTTAGACTTTCTATTAAACTGCCTATAAGTTGTGTTTCGACAAAAATAACCTTTGTCATTACTGCAGCTTTTCAAGGAATATTTTTTGGAATATTTTTAAAGAATAAATTATGACTTTTTCAATCAAGTATTTCGTAGTAGCAACTTAAACTCAGGATTTGTTCCAGCCAATAGCAACACATCTGCTTTACCAATCTTTAATAATAATCTGTGTTTTCTGTCAGTAAGCCCATAATGAATAATTAAGAAACAACCTAAGGTTACACATAGTATTTCAGGCTAAATGAAGACATTGCAGTTGTGACGTCACAAAAGCTTTTAGGTATAGGTCAAGGCATCTCAAAGACAATACACACCGTTAGTGAACAATTCCTTGAACCCCCTTTGATATGAGCACACAACAGTATTAATTTTACTCTGAATACAATGTGTCTTTCAATAACTCTTTGATTGATTAATTGGAAAAGCACAAGGTGCTATTTGTAGTGTAACTTCATGTCTGAAGGCTTCGAATATTTCAATAACGAATACGACAGATTTTGTTTTTTTTTTTTTTCAGAAAACCAAACAAGATTTTTTTAGGTGCATTTTTCATCTTGAGGTAACGGTAAACCTACACGGTAAATTTCAATGGGGCTTACTACAGAAGTAGTAAGCCCCATTGAAATTTACCGTGTAGGTATTGCACTTTTGTAGGAAACAATAAATATTTTTTTTTGATGTTTTTTGTAATATAATAGGCGACACGACAAAAAAAATCTAATTACTCCGTCACTTACATTATCAAAAAATATTTGATCCGTGTTTTTTCTTTTGTTACGTAAACCAAAATTGACAAAGATACGACGCTTTTAAAATTCTCATTACGTCACGCCATGGTATATTTTTTAGCTAGTTCTGACGTCACGAGCCCCACTCCCGAGTTTTGATGCGTTTTATCTTTGTCAATATTCATTGATTTACAAAAACAAAAAATACGTGTCCATTAATTTCCAATACTCTAACTGACGGACTACATAGATTTGCAATTTTTTGATACTGTCGTCATGCCTATTATTTTAAACAATTTTTCATCTCTTTGAATGTTTTACTACGCGATTTTGAAAAAGTAATCTAGCGTAATGAGCTTCCTCGCCAAACTGGAACATAATCCACCACGAGGGAATAGTATTTTGATATAGTAGATGTAAAATCGGAGACATGTAGTCTCCGATTTTTCGGATATAGGCTATTTTAATTTTTTCCGATGTTCCTTCACCATATAGTACTTGAGAGCAGTCAAAATAAAAAATCAAAATATTTTATTGCACATAGGCCTAGATAGGTACTTGTAAAACGTAGAAAAAGGTGCACGGTTCGCGTTGGTCTTTTCCATGGAGATGAACCGGCAAGAAACTCTATGGTTACTCTATTCAAATCATTTGGTATTACAATATTATTTTGTGACAGCATTCGTACATACGTATGGGGGACAACGTAGGCCCGACCATAGATCGTTGCTT